>CM057338.1:545523393-546869680 GCA_030015575.1 Agapanthus africanus
AAGTGATCCTGAAACGAATTTCAGGATAACCCCGTAACAGTATAAACATACCCGCATTTGTATTACGACCGAATACAAATGCAATTGAGACAAAGATATTATATCTACACAGAATAATACTCAGATCCGGCTTAAACCAAAGCCGACCAGTATTATCTGCCCGAAAAATGACACGTGCGAGAACGCACGTGCATTTTCCGAACCTTGCCATAAAACCATACGGCTTCTACAACGTTTCGCCCGAACTTGGGAAAGTGTCTGTGGGGGATTCTAATGACTCATCAACACATTGGCACTGGGTATAACCACTAGCACGTCAGAGGTACTAGCTGTACGTAACGGTTTGCCTATGTATTGATTGGAAGGGAAGCTGACGAGCGAACTCATCCATAAACCCTACTGAGCCTGACAGTGACAATGTATATACAGTCCGGTCCGTTCGTCTAAAGAGTATCGCATATCGAGTCTGGGGGGTGGATAAAGTCAGACTCCTAATAACGCGATAAATCGTGTCGGTATGAAGCCCATCACCACCTGAGAAACTACCGATCCAAATCAGTAATTCTCCACTACCTCGGCCGAGGGTTTCTAGTGATGGCCACCCGTGCACTGTGCGACATCAACCCCCAATACCGGGAGAGACGAATCCCCGACGATCCGCTCACTGCCTCCATGTGGCTCGGGACTGTACCCAAAAAATACCTGTTTGCACAACTCTTTTGAGCGTGGTAGGGTAGGAATCAAAGCATAGTGGGAACTCACACGAGACAAATGACGATCTCAGGTCGACAAACTAACCTGTACACATGTCACCAGGGAACTGCTATCTGACGATATGTATAATACCAACTAGCATGTTCCCGGCGAGTCCTGTCCGGTGTACTCATAACCAATGAACACCTGTATACATCTTAGGTGATCCAACTGACACCAGTGGCTTGTGAGACCGGCCACCGCCCCTCATCGGGGTCTCAACTGTATACACTAGTCTACTCTGGAGTATCGATGCCCTGTTTCGAAACTCCCACGACTAGGGACACTTTAAGGATGTGCTTACAGACCCCAGCTCCCACGTATATGATCGCCATCATACTGCTGGTAGTCAATTAAGAATCCTATGGGCTCTATCATCATGTAATAGTGAACTAAAAGCATGTATACGATGATAAAGACAAACCAGATAGCAAACTATCATCTCGAGTAAGACTGTCATATCGGTATAGGTCATGCCTCAATCATTGCAATCACGTACCTTCGATCCAATAATTGACTTTGAGGGCACTATCTCCAACAATCTCCCACTTGCACTTAAGGCTAATTATTGCGATGTCGCATACTCACAGCCCGTGTGATACCGAACACCCAACTCCTCTACTAATCAGTTTCACAAAGCTAGTTTGTAAAACTCTTGTGTTCGAGAAATAGCCTCAGTGAGTGGATCCGCCCTGATATTTCTTTCTCTGTCTCTCTTAATCTCAAGTTCGCGGAGAAAGCCATCTCCCGAATCGAGTAAAACTTGTCTTAGAATATGTCTGAATATCTGATGGGACCTAGTTCATAAATGAACTCCAAATCCAAACTTCTTAGACTGTATCGATAACTGAACTTAATTAGTATCCAGCACCAAGCCTCCCACAGTATCCTCTTGGACCACCTGTCCATAATACTGCCCTTCGTCAGAGGGAAAACTATAACTCTGACAATCACTCTGTCATCCATGTCACCTCTGAAGCCTGGAATGATAACCGTCTCCCGAAGGAGGCTGCCGTCATCAAATCCGTAGAACATACACTTACGTTCTAAAACTGCTTCCTTACGTTTCTTCAGGATTGGATTAATATAAACTTATCGCATCGAGTGCAAAAAACTATATCTGGTGTGGTACTTGATATCTCATGATTGACTCAATTGCCTAAGCAAGTGATCTGCCAATCATGCACATCCCTCTCTCCTTTAGTCTCTAAGACACCTTTAGAGAGGGCGACTCCATCACCTGCAGGTACACCACCATGCCAGAAGTCATCTATTCCAAAATACTATTAGAATACTGTCAAAGTACCCACATTGGGAAACTACCTAAATCTAGATCTAATACCATAGATCTAGTAACCAGAATGTCTGATATTATATCCATATCCTGTCTGGAGAAACAACTGTGTGACGACCACAGTACAACCGATCGTAGTATAGGAATTTTACTTCCTACTCTGTGTATGTCATCCAAATACTAGGACATCACACCCTACTACCTTCTTAACAGATCCATCCCCTATTCTGATGAAGTCAAAGCCATGACTGTCACATCAAAAATAGATGATCTATCTCCGCTATATCTGCTCAAGCCTATAGACATAAGCTACTTGCCCACTATGCTTCCGCTGCTCCCACTGACTACGACAACCCTCTGGCAGAATAATATCTACGTACATTTCTAAAGCTATTTTAGAATGACGTTATACTTATCCTCTTGTCGGGTCTCATAGTCTGGAACAACAGTAGTGTCAAGTCTGGGTAAACAAGAACCTCCCTGTCACCGTCCTTGAGGGTACCGGAGTACCTCTCGGGTGTCTGAGGCTACCAACCATATCTGCGGAGTGGCTAATGGAATGTCAAACCTGATTGAATATATAGGTCCTATTAAATTTTCCGTAATTGTTTGCGGTTCTGGAATCTCTTCCAGTTCTACCATACCCCCACTGCTGTTTTCTGAAAAAATCCATTTTAATAAAACTGTGGCGAGTTAAGAACAATATCACTATTGATCTTCTAGATGGTAGAAATGTCAACCCTCATCAAAGCCAGGGTCAACCCACAAACTGCCATTACAGAAACGTGCCTTGAGTTATCCAGTGTCTGGTTTTAAGCATAAGCTGGAAAACTCCCCGTACCTTAACATCGTTAAGATATGAACCATTCTATATCCAATATAGAAATAGAGGCACTAATTTAATTGGAACCAGATTCAAATTATGCAGCTGTCTCCAGTGCATATCATCTTAATGGAGAGAGGCTAATCAGCATTACTCAACTTAGGAATCCATCCAATTATGAGTAACCTGAAAGAGAAACAAGTTTCTCAAAACCATTACTATTATCTGAATACCATTCACAAGAATCTACATCTTCGATCTCTTTGAAGAATCCCGATGCTTGCGATACCTGGTTCCCTACTTTATTCTTATACCCACAACTTCTCAAAACTTAGACATTGTATTTCTACGAAACACTTGTCTAAAAACTAGAGAAGTCATAAGTAAACAGAATATAGTACGAGGACCTACCCCTTTGTCCTGACGGACACTGGACAACATACAATACTCTGTATAAGACCGCTGAGTTGAATAACTCAAAACCTGTGCATCGTAGGTTGAAAACTGTACCCAGGCGATATCCTCAAATATCACCAATTACAACGAATTCCGATATAATGAGGATGATCACCTAATTCCCAATAACTTACTCCCACTCATCATCTGTAAAAACCATACAGATATGAGAATGAAACCTGGTAAATACATACCTTGGAGTAAGTATCTAATCGGGAAAACAGTTTTCTTTTAACAATGCGCAGTGATACTGAAACATTAAAATGTCTCGTAGGGGTATCCTGGTATTCGTAATAATGCCTCTTCCATAATCCAATTCATGACTATAACCGTATATCTCTTTGCCATCTCTCCAAATCCCTTTATTTGTCTTTTAGTCGTTACCTTCTGTACACCTTCGTTAGGCTGAATGGTTTTCTTCCTTCCCTACCGTTCGGCACCAGCCTATGGTTTGGAAGAAGACTATCCAGTAAGCATAATAGGTGTACTCTCCTAATCCTAGGAGTACTCGCAACTTGAGAGAAGGTGATGATAAAAGACTACTGAATAATACCTTATTCTATTAAAGGTGAAATAGGAGTGGCGATGAAGTACGCGGTTTGGTCGTGAATGATAACAGTCGCAATTTACTTTGCCCTCTTTCTAATCCCTTTATTTTGTCTTTATATATTACCTTCTGCACACCCTACTTAGGCTAATTGGTTTTCTTCATTCCCTACCATTCGGCACCAGCCTATGGTTTGGAATAAGACTATCCAATAAGCGTAATAGGTGTACCCTCCTAAACCAAGGAGCCCTCGCAACCTGAGAGAAGGTGATAATAAAAGACAACTGAATAAACCAATTCTATTTCTCCTGAACCTGGATCCATCCTCGAAGAAGTCCCTTCGAGTTCGTATATAACCATACAATGGATCTATCCAATGGAAGTGGATAACCGTAATAATACGAGGTGTTCTGAGAAATACAAAGGGTAAAAGAAAGAGCGGCAATGACTTATGCAACTTGGACAATCCAAAAGCCAGTATTTTAAGAAGGTTCGGTCAACTTGGTCACTGAGTCATAGTCTAAGGTCGGTCAAAAGTCGCTGCCAAAGAGAGAGAGAGAAAAGAAACACTCTGCGTGCACTCTATCCTAGATCAGAATGGTTATCACTTTATCTAATCAGGAAACCTCCCACTGTTACCTCAAATTCTCCTCCAAACCTGAAAGAAGAATTAGTCGGGATCACCCAAAGAGTAAACCAACTCATCAGTGGGAATCGGGATCCAACTATCATCGCATGATAACTTGATGGAAGCCACTCAAGTTATCACACTCCAGAAGGTATGCGCATGCCTGGCAAGTTTCCTGTATGTTTGAAACTCCCGATATGATTTTTGCCTCATGCTCTTATGACCTTGACTTTAGTCAACAAATCATAAGTCACATGTCAAGTTCTACCCGTCATTGTCCAGGTTGATTTGAACCCACCCGTACATACCCTTGACTTTAGTCAACAAGGTAATACGACTGTCCCAAACCAACACATCTATCTATGCAACATATGAATGCCCAACAACTACCAAACACTATGCCTTGACTTTAGTCAACAAACATAGCTTGAATACTACTGACCACCCATAAGAAATGACGGAGGGCTACGGCTGGTTTTTGGCGAAAAACCTTTAACGTAATGAACTTGATCTCGTTGAAGGAAACTGATAGCTTTTTATAAAATATAGTGGCGAAAACCTTTTGCTAAAGAGGTCACTCCCGGTGAAGGGATCTCGGCTCTTTCCTCGTGGAATGAGGTGCAGGATATTCCAACTGAATACCGCTATGCAAAGCAATTTGTAATCGACTATAGTGAATTTACTACCCTGAAGTAAACTTCTGCCCAAGGGGTCACTCCCGGTGAAGGGATCTCGGCCCTTGCCTCGTGGAATGAGGTGCAGGATATTCCAACTGAATATCGCTATGCAAAACAAAAGGAAACGTCTTTGTAATAACACCTTTAAAATTTGTTCCAACAACATCAAATATAGGTTTGTTTTATCCTTGCATTGATAAGAATCAATGCAGTCCCATCAATCAATCACACCAGAAAAGAACGAAAATAAAATGTACGTATATGCCATCCGCATTCGCCACTGGGTCCCGTCATCACCCGTTAGGTTACTTAACTAACGACAGAGCGGGGGCTGGACTAGCGCGGGTGTAAAACATATACAACGTCTAATAGTATATATACCAATATACAATAATCGCTCCAGGCGTGATAATATGCAACATTACAGAAAAGTAATAAGCATTACAGAACAATACAGATAAACTGGGATCCCCGGCTTTCATAGAGCCGCTGCTGAAACCCGACGTTCCCCTGGTCGTGTGGATAGCCTGTGCAATGAAACCTAGACCCCTACGGGTGCGGCAAGTTACCCACCAAAACCTGAAGCGAGGTAGTCCCCACAGCATAGTGAATGGAACACCCGGCACTTCACGGAATCCGGTAAATTGAGCACCCCTCCTTGGGTCAACCTGAACCCCCTACGAGTACGGCGAATAGTCTGCCAATTCTACAGTGGGGTCCCTTTGCCTCTAAAAGTCATGAGATACGGACCCGTTGCCTTCCAGAACCCGGCTATCCGTGCACTCCTTCGCGGGATAAACCTAGTACAGAAATAAAAATATGTACAACAGGTACATCGACCTCAACCCGGTCGTGCCCCAAAAGAATATTATACAACAGGCAGTAACGGCAGTCCACATGTTGGACGCTCGTCCCGCAATATCAAATGTACAAATAAATCCAAACTGCACTATCACCCTGCTATCTACCACGACATATCCGCAACAATACAGCACAACACAGAACATCAACGCGAATGTCACGTTCGCAAACCCGTCTAAAAGAACTATAGCAATCAGACGCGGTTTACCGATCAAATAACATTCCCGGTCGGAGATATAATGTAAATACTGCATACTAACAAATTTAAAATTTCGATCGACCAAATTTCCTGAAGTGGGCCCCACGTACATCTGCTGTACAGTAACAAAATCTGGGCCCAAAAGATATATACCAAAAACCACAGTTTACCAAGTTGAAGCACCATAAGAAAATTAGCCCACTGACTCACTAAGACGGCCGCGGTAATACGGTCAAAGCAAGGAGTTGACCGCGGATCCGCGGTCGTACGGTCGAGTCAGTGGACCGTATTTCTTCTTAATTGATTAAAAAGCCTGCTTTATTTTCTTTTATGGTCAAAATTATTTTTAGACAACATTTAAAATCAACAGAAACTTTAAACTTGGAAACTGCGATTTTGAAAATTTTGTTCGATCGATATTTTAAACGCGTTAGCACAAGTTAGTAAAGCTTAATGGTGAGGCTCTGATACCACTGTAAGTCTACGGTAGCGCCCCGGCCGTCTAACAGACGCCAAATGCGGAACAAAAACTTTTTACAACTAGCGCTATCGCGTACTATAACCCGGATCTGCCATTAAAGCTAAACTAACAAACTACAAAGTGGGTAGAAATGTTATACCGAATGATCCGAGTCTTTCAGTCTTCAACCATCATCCCACGCTTGTTGCGGCTGCTCCGATCTCCTGAATCTCCTGTCTTGTCGTCCAGGTGGCACCATGTCGACGGATCTTTAAACGGGCTCCCGCCTCTGAACCGAGGCAACTCGGTCGTCAAGTTTACTAAAAGAGACGACCAAGATGATGTAGAGAATGAGTAGAACACTTTGTCTCGTTACTTCCAAAGCTATGGACGAACGGTTAATGAAGTTGCCATTTGAGTCGGGTGATGGAATGAAATGAGCTATGAAATTTCCATACACCCATAATCTTTTAACCAAATGAATCAATCAAGTGAGAGTATAAGAAGGAGGGGAGGGGCCAGCCATATATAAGGAGGTGGGGGGTGAGTGTAGGAGCAAAGAGGTAAGCCTAAGATAAAAGATCTCACACAAAATATCCTAAGCAATACAAAACCTCATTAATGCAAACCAATCACAATTAACCTAGTCACCTTGTCATTAAATATACCATTAATGACCTAATGACTCACAAACCTTGTCACCCTCTCTAGAACCTTCTAGAACACTGACTCACCTCATCAAGAAAAGATAAATCCGCATTTAACCGAATGTCAAAATACGGCTGATAGAAAATTGGAAACTGGCAACTTCCAAAAGTGATCTTGAAATGAATTTCAGGATAACCCCGTAACAGTATAAACATACCCGCATTTGTATTACGACCGAATACAAATGCAACCGAGACAAAAATATTATATCTACACAGTATAATACTCGGATCCGGCTTAAACCAAAGCCGACCAGTATTATCTGCCCGAAAAATAACACGTGCGAAAACGCACGTGCATTTTCCGAACCTTGCCATAAAACCATACGGCTTCTACAACGTTTCGCCCGAACTTGGGAAAGTATCTGTGGGGGACTCTAATGACTCATCAACACACTGGCACTAGGTATAACCACTAGCACGTCAGAGGTACTAGCTGTACGTAACGGTTTGCCTATGTATTGATTGGAAGGGAAGCTGACGAGCGAACTCATCCATAAACCTTACTGAGCCTGACAGTGACAATGTATATACAGTCCGGTCCGTTCGTCTAAAGAGTATCGCATATCGAGTCTAGGGGGGTTGATAAAGTCAGACCCCTAATAACGCGATAAATCGTGTCGGTATGAAGCCCATCACCACCTGAGAAACTACCGAACCAAATCAGTAATTCTCCACTACCTCGGCCGAAGGTTTCTAGTGATGGCCACCCGTGCACTGTGCGACATCAACCCCCAATACCGGGAGAGACGAATCCCCGACGATCCGCTCACTGCCTCCATGTGGCTCGGGACTGTACCCAAAAAATACCTGTTTGCACAACTCCTTTGAGCGTGGTAGGGTAGGAATCAAAGCACAGTGGGAACTCACACGAGACAAATGACGATTTCAGGTCGACAAACTAACCTGTACACATGTCACCAGGGAACTGCTATCTGACGATATGTATAATACCAACTAGCATGTTCCCGGCGAGTCCTGTCCGGTGTACTCATAACCCAATGAGCACCTGTATACATCTTAGGTGATCCAACTGACACCAGTGGCTTGTGAGACCGGCCACCGCCCCTCGTCGGGGTCTCGACTGTATACACTAGTCTACTCTGGAGTATCGATACCCTGTCTCGAAACTCCCACGACTAGGGACACTTTAAGGATGTGCTTACAGACCCCAGCTCCCACGTATATGATCGCCATCATACTGCTGGTAGTCAAGCAAGAATCCTATGGGCTCTATCATCATACAATAGTGAACTAAAGCATGTATACGATGATAAAGACAAACCAGATAGCAAACTATCATCTCGAGCAAGACTGTCATATCGGTATAGGTCCTGCCTCAATCATTGCAATCACGTACCTTCGATCCAATAATTGACTTTGAGGGCACTATCTCCAACAACGCGGGGAGAGAGAGAGAGAGAAATATGCGAGAGGAGAGAGATAGAGAGGAAGAGAGAGATCGAGAGGAGAGAGAAAACGAAGAGGAGAAAGAAAATTGGCGTTTAGCGCCGGAGAGAGAGAGAGAAGAGAGAGAAAGAGAAGGAGAAAGGAGAGAGGGAGAGAAAGGCGTGGGGTCGGGGTCACAGAAAGTTTTGATTGGCTGAGGGAAAAAGATTATCTGGGGTTTGATTGGTTAGGGAAAAATCTGTGAAAGATTTATGGGGTGTTAATAAAGATAACGTTGGTTTAAAAAAATTTACGATCGGTTGAAAAATATTTATTTGGCTGATAAAAAGATTTAGAATAAATAGGATTTGGCGGGCTGCAACATAATTCAGAATTGCGCCCGGGTCGGGTCCAAAAATTTGAATTTGAAATATGAAAAATATTAGCAAGTTCCAAAATTTGAAATGAAGGATTTTGAAATGAAAAAGGATACCCCCAAGAACGGACGCACGTACGTGCGCGTAGACGTCTAAACACGTCCGTTTCACTGAACGGGACGAGAACACGATGCAAGGACGCTACCACAGGGTTAGGGGTGTCAAGCACGCCATGTCAATTATTTTTAATTTATTTTAAATGACTTAAATTGTTATATGAAAGAATATGAATTGTCGGGGTAAATTATAACTAGTAACAGTCAAAGAATGATCAATGAAATAAATACCACACACCACACATACGGTAACAGAAATTTGTAGAACTGGACTCGGTTGTTACAATGAAACACGCCCGAACCTTCGTAGGGAGTTAGTGCATGAAATTAACTTCGAGTTGGGGGGCCTAGAAGGGGCACCCCAACCCTGAGGCCACCATGAGATGGCCAGGGGGTGAAGCAGACCCGAAACTGCCCAAGGTGGGGCAGATTCGGGTCCCCAGCGCCAAGACCGCCTTGTGGTGGTCTTGGGGAGTGGGCCTGTAACAACTAGGAATATATTAGTAATTAATTATATTTTAATAAGTATTTTTTAAAAAAAAAAATTTACCAAATTGCGTTTCAAATATTTTATCAAAATTAATAAAGATTTTTCTAGAATTTTATCTCGACCGCACACACTTATGCATGTAAACTAGGGTTAAATTTAGGGTGAATCATGTTAGGCAACCATGGTGGTCTAACCCCTTCTTGTCAAACTATTTAGTTCTAGTCAAAGTGTAAGTCCATATTGCGACCCCCGGTTCTTACGGGGAGGCGGAAACGGTATAAAAAACGAATTTTTATCGCAAGAGGCAACATGGACTAAACTATGGTCGGGATCGTTGTCTAAACTAAAACTAGCAAACTAAGCTAAAGATATTTAGCTACTCGGATGAAGATGGTTATACCTAAACTTGAACTCCTTCTCTTCAAGCTCCGATGGTGGTTCCATGGCTCCTTCTCGTTGTCTCCGTACGTCGAAGATAGATCCACTTGAAAGCTCCAACCTTTAGCTCCTTCTTCGTTCTTTGAAGAAACTAGTTCACTTGGTTTGCTAAACCTAGTGAACTAGAATGAGTAGAGATGATTTAGAATGGGATTTTATCTATGGTTCTTGATTCTCAACTCATGAGACAAGAGAACCATAGATCAAGAGAGGGAGCAAGAGGTTGAGGATGAGAGCAAGAGGAGAGCTCAAGAACAAGAGAGAGAATGAGCAAGAAAGAATGAGCAAGTATTTTGTCTCTCACCCTCTCATAATCCAAAGCAATGATAACTCATCATATCAACAAAAGTCTTATGTGATGGTTGAAGTAACCATAACCTTATCATGTCATGCACTCATTTTACTCAAATGAACAAGCAAGAAAAAGTCTTTGGCATGAAATGATAACCATGGTTATCATGATGGTCAACTAGTCAAGCCTAGTCAACCGGTCAACAAGTCAACAAAAGTCAACAAGTCACCAAAGTCAACAAGTCAACAAAAGTCAACAAGTCAACAACCATATCACCATAATACTTAATTAATATAATAGTTAATCACATATCATATTCTCATTAGGGTTGAGCATAAAGTCAAAAAGTCAACGGTCAACTGTCAACAACCCTAATGAGAATCCGCTGCCTCTGCCTCCCTGTCAACTGTGCATACACACCCGCATCCGCGTTCCGAGGAACACGAATGCAAACTGGATAAATCCAATCCCATAAGGTACACTAGGATCTGGCTTAAACCAAAGCCCGCTAGTGTAAACTGTCCGGACACTGTACGTGCACAAGTGCACGGATGTGACCGAACCCTGTCGCAAAACCATGCGACCTGTCGCAATACCATGCGACCTCTACTCTTTTGCCTAAAGGCGAAAAGCTTTCTGTGTGGGACTCTAAAGACTCGACACTACGCTGGCAGTGGGTTTAACCACAGACCGCAAGCGGCACTAGCTGTGCGTAACGGTCCCCAGGTAATGCCGACAAGAAGACCGACGAGGCGAAACCCATCTGAACTCCTACTGAGCCTGAGTGTGACATTCTCCATACAGTCCGGTCTGTTCGTCTGATACATCGCATGGCGGGCCTAGGGGGCGGTAAACGTCAGTCCCCCAATAGCGGTACAAGTCGTGCCGGAGTGAAGCCCAATACACCCTGAGATAACACTGGAAACCTACCAGTATATCTCGTTTGCCCTGGCCAGGGACTACTCGTGTAATGGCTCTCCTAGACACAGCGCGATGTCAACCCCCAATACCGGGAGAGACGAATCCTGTCTAACCGTCACTGCCTCCAAGTGCTTCGGGACTGCACCCAACCACCACCTGTTTGCACGACTCCTTTGAGCCGTGGTAGGGTAGTGATCAAAGTACAGTGGGAACACACCCGAGGCGAAGTGACAGTGTCAAGTCAGCGGACTAAGCTGTACTCATGTCACCTGGGAACTGATAACTGACGATAGGTATAATACCAACTAGTCAGTTCCCGACGAGTCCTGTCCAGTGTACCCGTAACCTAACGAGCACCCGCATACTATCTCAAGTACGACGTACTGACGGCTGTGGGACAGACCGTCTCCCACACTGGGATGAGAAGCGCATGCGCTGGTCTACTCCGGAGTATCGATGCCCTGTCTCGATAATCCTGCGACCAGGGACCTGCATAAGGATGTGCTTATAGATTACCCAGCCCCACTAGTGTGACGGCCATCACAACGCTGGTAATCAAGCAAAGATCCTAAGGGCTCCACTAATGCGTATAAGTGATATACTGAAATAAACACAAGTACACATTGAAGTAGAAACAAACCAAGTAGCATACTACTATTTTGAGCAAGATTGTATATACAAGGTGAATATCCCAAGCATCCATTAAGTAATATACAAACTAGTATGATACAGTAATGGCCTCTAGGGCATATACACTAACAATCTCCCACTTGCACTAAGGCCATGTACTGGCGTATCGAAGACCTATCATCTCGATCAGCCGCTCGAACTGAGTCTGGGGCAAGGCCTTGGTGAATGGATCAGCAGTGTTATCTTCTGAAGCGACTCTCCGAACCTCGATCTCCTGGCGATCTACGATCTCCCTGATCAGGTGATACCGCCTTAAGATGTGCCTGGATCTCTGATGGGACCTGGGTTCCTTCGCTAAAGCTATAGCCCCGTTGTTGTCGCAATACAGAGGTATTGGATCAACAATGGACGGAACCACCTGAAGTTCTTTCAAGAACTTCCTCATCCAGACAGCTTCTTTTGCGGCATCAGATGCAGCGATGTATTCCGCTTCCATCGTCGAGTCTGCAACGGTTTCCTGTTTGGAACTCTTCCAACACACCGCCCCTCCATTGAGGGTAAAGACAAAACCCGACATGGACTTGGAATCATCCTTGTCACTCTGGAAGCTGGAGTCAGCAAAGGCCTCGATCTGGAGGTCTTTTCCGCCATACACCAAGAACATCTCCTTAGTCCTTCTCAGGTACTTGAGAATGTTCTTTACCGCTATCCAGTGTTTCTCCCCAGGGTTTGACTGATACCGGCTTACCACACTCAGTGCATAAGCTACATCCGGTCTGGTACACAACATCGCATACATTATAGAGCCTACCGCAGAAGCGTAGGGTATAATAGACATGCGATCCCTCTCCAAATCAGTCTTGGGAGACATCTCTTTAGAGAGGGTGATCCCGTGACAAGCCGGTAGGTTACCGCGCTTGGAATCTTCCATACTGAATCTCTTCAGTATGGTGTCGATGTACCTGGACTGTGAAAGTCCTAATATCCTCTTGGATCTGTCACGGTAGATCCGGATACCCAGAATGTACGAGGCATCACCCAGGTCTTTCATGGAGAACCTGTGTGACAAGAACCCCTTGACAGATTGTAGCATAGGAATGTCATTTCCTATTAAGAGAATGTCATCCACGTATAAAACGAGGAATACTACAGTTCTCGCTACAAATCTACTATAGATGCATGGTTCATCTGGATTTTTGATAAAGCCAAATTCTTTGACCGTCTCATCAAAGCAGATGTTCCAACTCCGCGATGCCTGCTTTAGTCCATAGATGGACTTAAGCAACTTGCACACCTTTCCGCTGCTCCCACTCTGAATGAAACCCTCTGGCTGATCCATATAGACACACTCCTCTAAATTTCCATTTAGAAAAGCGGTTTTTACGTCCATCTGCCAAATCTCATAATCGTGGAAGGCAGCAATGGCAAGAAGGATCCGAATGGATTTCAGCATGGCTACTGGAGAAAAGGTTTCGTCGTAGTCCAAGCCAGGTCTTTGACGAAAACCCTTTGCTACCAGCCTAGCTTTATAGGTCTCAACCTGTCCATCTACACCAATCTTCCTTTTGAAGATCCACTTGCATCCTACGGGTTTTACCCCGTCTGGAGCAATGTCCAACGTCCATACCTTGTTGGTGTACATGGACTCCATTTCGGTCCGCATTGCATCCAGCCATTTCACTGAGTCAACGCTCTGAACGGCCTGCTGGAAGCTAGTAGGCTCATCATAATCTATGATGCAATCCTCTCTATCCCCGTCTATGAGAAAACCGCAGTATCTCTCGGGCGGATGAGACTGCCTACTACTCCTGCGGAGCGGCGTAGGAATGTCCTGTTCTGTTGAACCCTCTGGTTCCACTAAGCTTTCAGTAACAGTCTGTGGTTCTGGAATTTCTTCCAGTTCTATTGTGTTCCCACTTATCTGGGTTTCCAAAAACTCAGTTTCCAAGAAGCGGGCATGCTGAGAAACAAAAACCTTTTGTTCCTCAGCGGAATAGAAAAGATACCCCCTGGAGTTCCTTGGGTATCCCACAAACTTACACTGTACTGAACGTGCCTCAAGCTTGTCCGCATGCTGCTTTTTTACAAAAGCTGGACATCCCCATACCTTAAGATAATTAAGACAGGGTTTTTTCCCAGTCCACATCTCATATGGGGTGGTGGGCACAGTCTTGGTAGGAGCCTTGTTCAAGAGATACGCAGCTGCTTCTAGTGCATATCCCCAGAATGATCGCGGTAACTCAGCGTTACTCATCATGGACCGAACCATATCCAATAGGGTTCGGTTCCGTCTCTCCGATACACCGTTATGTTGCGGAGTGTATGGAGGAGTAAGCTGAGAGAGAATACCATTCTCTTTTAAGTAATTCAAGAATTCGGCACTTAAGTATTCTCCACCTCGATCCGATCTTAGAATCTTAATACTTTTGCCGGTCTGTTTCTCTACTTCATTCTTATACTCCTGGAATTTTCCAAAGGCCTCGGACTTATGTTTCATTAAGAAGACATAACCGTACCTTGAGAAGTCATCCGTAAAAGTAATGAAGTAAGAATGTCCGCTTCGGGCATGTGTAGACATTGGACCGCACACGTCACTGTGTACGAGTCCTAAGAGCTCGCTCGCTCTTACTCCTTGTCCAGTAAACGGAGTCTTTGTCATCTTTCCTTTGAGACAAGATTGACAAGTGGCATATGATTGATATTCGAACGCATTCAAATATCCTTCTGTATGTAACTTAGTCAACCTTCTCTCATTGATGTGACCCAATCTACAATGCCATAAGAAAGTCTGATTCATTTCCAGAGACTTTCTTTTGTGTGTATTCTGGACGTTGAAAATCTGTGGTTGGTTTAACACGTATATACCATTACTCAATGTACCTGACCCAATCAAAACTTGATTAAGGTGAATGTTTACAACATTACTTACAAACGCAAATTCATAACCTTCTTTAGAAACTAAAGATACAGAAATGATATTACAAGTTGCGTTGGGTACAAAAAAGCAATTACGCAAAACCAAAACATGTCCATCTGACATTCCCAGGTGATAGTCCCCCACGGCTTTAGCATCCATGCTAGCTCCGTTTGCAACTCTGAGGGTCATGTCACCTGCCTTCAAAACCCTACGGTTTCTCAACGCCTGCAAAGAATTACAGATATGAGATCCTGATCCGGTATCCAATACCCAGGAAGTAGAGTTTATTGAAAGACAGTTTTCAATAACATACACACCTGAAGCTGAAGCTGCAACCTGCTTCAATTCCTGTGTTCTGGCCTTCCAGGCCCTGCAATCATTCTTCCAGTGTCCTTTCTTATGACAATAGAAGCATTCTTCCTTATCCACAAGCTTCCCCGCTATCTTTGTTGCTTTGCCTTTTCCCTTCGTATCCACTTTACCAACACCGCCCCTTGGTTTGGCGGGGGCCTTCTTCTTCTTTCCCTTGGCTTTCGCCTTGGACCTAGAAGAAGATGATCCTCCTACAAACAAAGTGGATGTTTCCCTACCTTTCTGTAGGGTGCCCTCTGCGCTCCTCAGCATGTTGAGGAGCTCTGATAGTTCAACCTCTTTTTCTTGTAGGTTGAAGTTCAGTATAAACTGGGCGTAAGTGGAAGGAAGGGACTGGAGAACTATATCCGTATATAGCTTACTCTCCAATGTGATCCCTAGGTCAGCGAGCTCCTCAATGAAGCCGATCATCTTTAGCACATGCTCGGCTACTGATGATCCGACGGCCATTCTTGTCGAAAATAACTTTTTCGACGCTTCGTATCTTGCGATACGTGATTGCTCTCCATACAGTTCTTTTGTATGGAGCAATATGGACTCCATGTCCATATTCTCATGCCTCCTCTGATGTTCGTTGTCCATCGAGGCAAGCAGGAGGCACTTGGCCTTCGCGCTATCAATCTCCCAAGTCTTGCGGATTTCCTTATCCGCGACGCTGGAAGTTGGACCAGGGACAGGGGGAGCTTTGGTGGTAAGAAGATACCCCAGCTTGTCATAAGTGATTGCTATCTTGACATTCCTGAGCCAATCTTTGTAGTTTGGCCCTGTCAGTTTGTTTTTATCTAGGAGTAACTTAAGTCCAGTCATGTTGATTGGTCGCTGCAATTAGGAGAGAGAAGAAGAAACACTCAGCATGATGCTCTTGCAAGTTTAGAGTGGTTTTTAGTTTGTCTAAACAGGATGGCTCCCACTGTTTCTCGAATCCCTCCTCAAACCATAAAGGAAGAATTAGTCAGGATCAATCCCACCGTACAATACTTGCTTAACCGTTCAGCCAGGCCGGTGTCGGTACTTCGAGGGAGGTTTTCCAACGCTTTCGCGAAGTTCCTTAATTAGAGAACCTCTTTTCCCTGGGGGCGTAGCCCCGCTAACACCTTTCTAGGCACCTACTAGGTTTATAGCATTGATCGTTAAGTGAGAAATTTCCCGAGGAGTAGCATATACTCACAGTAGGATCGGGATCCAAATATCATCGCGTGACGAAACTGAAGGAATCCTACCAGAATCATCACACTCCAAATGGTATGCAAATCTAGCAAGTTTCAGTACTTATGAAACTCCCGATGTGGATTTTTGCCCCATGCTCTTATGACCTTGACGAAGGTCAACAAATCATAAGTCACATGTCAAGTTCTGCCCGTCATTATCCAGGTTAATTTGAATCCACCCGTATGTACCCTTGACGAAGGTCAACAAGGTAATGCGAATGTCCCAAACCAACGCATCTATCTATGCTACATATGAATACCCAATAGCTACCAATCACTATGCTTTGACGAAGGTCAACAAACACAGCTTGAATACTTATTGAATATTCATACGAAACGACGGAGGGCTACGAATGGTTTTGGCGAAACCGTGAACGTAGTGAACTTGATTTAATCGATGGAACGAGATAGCTTTTAGAAGGAGTGGCTCAAGCTCCGCATTTAAAAGTTATTTTGAAAAGAACCGAGTGGTTTTTCGAAAGTGTTCCAACGACTTTAACTTGGTTTATTATCTTGCATTAGTTCTTTTAATGCGTGATATTCTTGCATTAGTACTTTTAATGCGTCCCATCATTTAACCCTACCATTGCAGAAAACAACCAAAATATGACGTACGCTTATGCCATTCGCATTCGCCACTGGGCCCCGTCATTACCCGTTAGGTTACTTAACTAACGACAGAGCGGGGGCTGGGCTAGCGCGTCTGTAAAACATAAGCAACGCCTAAATAGTAAGCAATGATAGACATTACAGATCACAGATGAATGCATTGGATATACTAGCAATCCGCAATCCTTTCGAGCCTGAAACGAAAAGCGGATAACACGGTCGCGGTGAATAGCCAAATACCCCACCCAAGACCCCTACGGGTGCGGCAAACTACCCGCCAAGTACTTGGTAGTTTGTGCACCCCTCCATGGGTCTATCCTAGGAGCAAAAACAGTAAAAAGAATTATACAATGACGGCTACAACCCCGACCCGGTTGTGCGGTCAAACAAATAATAATTATTACATCAATTTACATTTACAATGAATGAAAGAAAAACAAAAGCTCATCTCACATCCACCCCGGCTATTCACCCGCGACAGTCCAACACATTCATAGACACATTCCAGCACATTACAGATCATGTATAACCCCGACTAATCGACTTATAGCGATTAGCCGACGTTCAATACATGCAAGCATCACAGATATAACCATCATAGTCAAAGTGCAGTGAAGTTCGGGAAAAATACGGAATTATAGGACCCCAAAAGGAAATTTCTTTTCTGGAAAATCTGGGCACATATAATATATTTTAAAAATCCCAAAACCAACACACAAACACACTGCACGAAAAATGATGCAGAGAAGACACCAAGTCGCGGCGGTTCCGCGGCGTCTAAGAAGGATCACGCGGCGGAAGCGCGGCACTTTGGGCGAATCACTGTATCGTTTTTCTTGGGTGTTCACACAAAACCCTGAGCCGAATTTACAAGTGTAAAGTTTTTCATTTTGAGCAGAAAAAAATTCAACAGAAACTCAGTTTTTGTGATTATCCGGTTTTGTGATTTTTTTCGGTTCCGAACTTCGTTACACTTCACTACTAAGCTAGTTTAAGTTTAGTTAGGCTCTGATACCAATGTAAGTCCATATTGCGACCCCCGGTTCTTACGGGGAGGCGGAAACGGTATAAAAAACGAATTTTTATCGCAAGAGGCAACATGGACTAAACTATGGTCGGGATCGTTGTCTAAACTAAAACTAGCAAACTAAGCTAAAGATATTTAGCTACTCGGATGAAGATGGTTATACCTAAACTTGAACTCCTTCTCTTCAAGCTCCGATGGTGGTTCGATGGCTCCTTCTCGTTGTCTCCGTACGTCGAAGATAGATCCACTTGAAAGCTCCAACCTTTAGCTCCTTCTTCGTTCTTTGAAGAAACTAGTTCACTTGGTTTGCTAAACCTAGTGAACTAGAATGAGTAGAGATGATTTAGAATGGGATTTTATCTATGGTTCTTGATTCTCAACTCATGAGACAAGAGAACCATAGATCAAGAGAGGGAGCAAGAGGTTGAGGATGAGAGCAAGAGGAGAGCTCAAGAACAAGAGAGAGAATGAGCAAGAAAGAATGAGCAAGTATTTTGTCTCTCACCCTCTCATAATCCAAAGCAATGATAACTCATCATATCAACAAAAGTCTTATGTGATGGTTGAAGTAACCATAACCTTATCATGTCATGCACTCATTTTACTCAAATGAACAAGCAAGAAAAAGTCTTTGGCATGAAATGATAACCATGGTTATCATGATGGTCAACTAGTCAAGCCTAGTCAACCGGTCAACAAGTCAACAAAAGTCAACAAGTCACCAAAGTCAACAAGTCAACAAAAGTCAACAAGTCAACAACCATATCACCATAATACTTAATTAATATAATAGTTAATCACATATCATATTCTCATTAGGGTTGAGCATAAAGTCAAAAAGTCAACGGTCAACTGTCAACAACCCTAATGAGAATCCGCTGCCTCTGCCTCCCTGTCAACTGTGCATACACACCCGCATCCGCGTTCCGAGGAACACGAATGCAAACTGGATAAATCCAATCCCATAAGGTACACTAGGATCTGGCTTAAACCAAAGCCCGCTAGTGTAAACTGTCCGGACACTGTACGTGCACAAGTGCACGGATGTGACCGAACCCTGTCGCAAAACCATGCGACCTGTCGCAATACCATGCGACCTCTACTCTTTTGCCTAAAGGCGAAAAGCTTTCTGTGTGGGACTCTAAAGACTCGACACTACGCTGGCAGTGGGTTTAACCACAGACCGCAAGCGGCACTAGCTGTGCGTAACGGTCCCCAGGTAATGCCGACAAGAAGACCGACGAGGCGAAACCCATCTGAACTCCTACTGAGCCTGAGTGTGACATTCTCCATACAGTCCGGTCTGTTCGTCTGATACATCGCATGGCGGGCCTAGGGGGCGGTAAACGTCAGTCCCCCAATAGCGGTACAAGTCGTGCCGGAGTGAAGCCCAATACACCCTGAGATAACACTGGAAACCTACCAGTATATCTCGTTTGCCCTGGCCAGGGACTACTCGTGTAATGGCTCTCCTAGACACAGCGCGATGTCAACCCCCAATACCGGGAGAGACGAATCCTGTCTAACCGTCACTGCCTCCAAGTGCTTCGGGACTGCACCCAACCACCACCTGTTTGCACGACTCCTTTGAGCCGTGGTAGGGTAGTGATCAAAGTACAGTGGGAACACACCCGAGGCGAAGTGACAGTGTCAAGTCAGCGGACTAAGCTGTACTCATGTCACCTGGGAACTGATAACTGACGATAGGTATAATACCAACTAGTCAGTTCCCGACGAGTCCTGTCCAGTGTACCCGTAAC
This sequence comes from Agapanthus africanus, assembly GCA_030015575.1. Taxonomy (NCBI): domain Eukaryota; kingdom Viridiplantae; phylum Streptophyta; class Magnoliopsida; order Asparagales; family Amaryllidaceae; genus Agapanthus; species Agapanthus africanus. Next base: position 545,543,345 of record CM057338.1, read on the forward strand.
CTAACGAGCACCCGCATACTATCTCAAGTACGACGTACTGACGGCTGTGGGACAGACCGTCTCCCACACTGGGATGAGAAGCGCATGCGCTGGTCTACTCCGGAGTATCGATGCCCTGTCTCGATAGTCCTGCGACCAGGGACCTGCATAAGGATGTGCTTATAGATTACCCAGCCCCACTAGTGTGACGGCCATCACAACGCTGGTAATCAAGCAAAGATCCTAAGGGCTCCACTAATGCGTATAAGTGATATACTGAAATAAACACAAGTACACATTGAAGTAGAAACAAACCAAGTAGCATACTACTATTTTGAGCAAGATTGTATATACAAGGTGAATATCCCAAGCATCCATTAAGTAATATACAAACTAGTATGATACAGTAATGGCCTCTAGGGTATATACACTAACACAAAGTCTTAGTTTTGGGTTAAGAGTGATTAGGGTTTTGTTTTGATTTTAATTTTTAAAATCCTTTTGGTTGACTTGAGGGAAGGAGAGAGAGTATGCATGGTGGCTTGGGCACATGCAAGCATTTATGATGAAATGAGAGATGGGTGGCTTTAAGGTTGAGTCACAATCCATCTCATTTCAAAACTTTTTGCTATCTTTCAAACTCTCTCACTCACACACACACACACATCATAACAACAACCACAACAGCAGCAGCAGGCACAACAGTAACACCACCAGCAGTTGCAAAGCAGCAGCATCAACAATAACAGCAGCAGCCGTTCAGGCAACAGCAGTAGCAGTTCCAGGCAGCAACAGCAGCACCCCAGCAGCTCCATCCCCTCTTCTTCTTCTCCTTCTCCTTGTTGTGAGGTTCATAGTGGGGTATAACTTCTAAACTCCTTCCTTGTTTGCTTAGTTGTGTCGATATAGCTTCGATTAGCAGTAATTATACGATTTTGTGCTTGTTTTGGTGATTTGTGTGATGTTTGTTTAAGGGAGGTTAGTGTTGGGTAGACTAGCTTAATTAAGTGTTGTTAGGGCCAAATTAACCTAGGAAAACCCCAGATTACACTAAAATACCCCCAGTTTTCAAATCGTGCAAAATTTAATGTTTTTATGGACTTTTTAGCCTCTCTGGGATCTGCTTTTGACCCGAGCCACTCAGGTAAAAATTGGGAAGACTGTAGCACAGTTACCATGTCAGAAACACACACACGAAGCACGGGGACCCACCTCCCACTCTTGGCCGCAGATTTATTACATCTGGCCCCAAATTGCAGCCAGAGTAGGGGGTGGGGTGTTAGGTTTTGGTTTGTGGGGGTGTTCTGGGTAGCTTAGGGTGTTGGTATCTGCAACTTTTTGTTTTGGAACCAGAGTCAAAATCTGGAGCCTAAAACCTATTTTTGACATTTTACTTTTAAGCAGAATCTTATTTTTTAAAATTTGCTGTTACCTTTGTGAGTTCAGAATAAAATTGAGTGGACTGTAGCCTACTGGAGATGCCCTGACCACACCACAAGAGCCCGAGTCCCACAACCCAAAGTGAGGCCGCCGGAAAATTCATTCTGGCCGCAAATTGCGGCCAGACTAGGGAGATAAGTCCCAGGGTTTTTAGGGTAGGTGTCTGCTACATTTTGTAGGTCTCTGGTATATATAGATTTGTAATATTTTGACCTGGGTAAAATCTGGGGCAGTATATCGTTTTCTGGTGTTTTTAGTTTGCGCGATCCGCGCGAGACGTGAGTGGATTCTGTGATTAAGCGTATCGCGGCGTGTCGGGTTAAGCGTTAGGCACGTACACACACATTTCAGCGTATCGCACACGCGCGTTAATTCGCGACGCGAGTTTCTCGTTTTGTTCCGATATCGTGTTTTGCGAGATTTTTGATTATATTTGGATTCTTGTGTAAATTCCAGGTTCGCAGGCAGGTACGTCAGACACCGTCAGGAAAGAGAAGCAGGTGGTCGGCTATACTTAGCACGCGACCAGGTGAGTAGATTTAACATCTACGGGGAAATCGCCCGTATGGCGTTAAGCGTCAGGGCGTAATAGCATATTTAGTTTTATGTGTTCATGTAGACATACTGGAGTAGCATACCTTTTGTTAAATATAGAACTGGTAGTATAGAACACTGCACTGTCACTAACGGTACAAGTTGCACGAGCACAATTTATATGCTACACTCACACCGTTAGTGATTGCCATGACACTCACAGTATAGGATTGCTAGAAAACATATATTATATTGATTCCGTTTTATTGACGTTGTCATGATTTGCCACATATCAGCATATGTTATATTCATACCATGTACACTATATACTTACGGTTGTGCATACCTTCATTGATATATCACTATCTGTGCACATGCACCCTTATATTTCGTCATAGTGCATATATATATATATATATATATATATATATATATCTTGATATGTTTACCCTTGTGCCCTATACATCACATATATTCAGACTTGGGTACACATACATTACATGTTCATACTTGTGCTTTATGCATCACATATATTCATACTTGGCACACATACATCACATATATTCATACTTGGCACAGATACATCACATGTTCATGCTTGTGCCCTATACGTCACATATATTCATGCTTGGCACAGATACATCACAGATTCATACTTGTGCCACATATATCATCTATTCGTACTTGGACACATATACATCATATGTACACCTTAGCGCACATGTACATTGCTACATTCACTTAGCATACTTATCTTTCGCACATCCATACCTATACTCATATTCATATGTTACATACATGGATGATATTGACTTGATTTGAAAACTAAGGGACCGCATATGATATTTTCCAAACTGGATCTTTAAAAAGAGTGGTTTTCCCTTTCTTCTACTCTAAGCGTCATACGACGCATGGCATGGACTTACACATTAGATTGATTTATATGATTTCTGGATTTTGGAACCGGAGTACTATTTTAAGAAAATACGTACTGTTTAAAAATCCGGTTTCCCTTGATATGATATTTCAGTGCGTCCACCATGTGTTTTCTCGGTGCTAGAGTGATACATGTGAACCCGAGTCGAGGAGCTGGACGAGGCCGATTGCGGGTACATGGTGGACCCGGTATGGTACCCCGGGGCGAGAACGGATCGCTGTGCAGTAGACGGTGAGCCTGGCAGAGGGACTACCTACCGGTTATTGGTTGGACCTGGCGGTTATCCGGAGGATACTGACCAGAGTCGATAGATGGATACGGGACGACTCGTACTGTCGGGACCGAGGGCCGATACCGCAGACGGAGCCCGTGGGCTGACCTGGACTGACGGATGCCCGATATATGAGGATTTGCGTGTCGATGCTGGACACGAGTTTTCTTGATATTTGGGTGCCGATGTTGGGCACTCACGATTTTATGAGATTACAGGATTTGAGGGCCGATATGGATGACGACGCCTGAGTTGTACTGGGATTTGGGTGTATTGATAGACACCAGTCATTTTCCACGTTGATATCCCGTGTAGACATTATTTCGTCCCATACTCAGCATTCAGTACTTGACATCTCATCCTATAGCAAGCGTACCTGATAGAGTACACATGCTTGAATATCATTGCGTACCCTGCTCATCATATATAGGATGGTTAGATTGCATTGCCATGCCTGATTATCACATATCTTGCTCATCATATAGAGATGTTATTAGATCGCACTTGTTGCATGATATTGAGCATCCAGTTCATCATATAGATATTTATCTGTTGGCATAGGTTAGAGTACGCAGCACGTGCATACTCGCGATTACCTTTATATGTTACCTACTGCTCACGAGTTGGCAACTCACCCCCGTTGTGCCACAGTGCTTGCAGGTTGCCCTTTGGTGTAGTCACGGCTGGCTGTTTACCGTATCTTTTGACACAGATACCATTGCTGAGGCGTGTTAGCCCTTTTGCTATTAGGTGGGTTTTTTACGGTATCTGTTTACTTTCAGTTGTATATTGATGTATCTAGTATTCTCCATCTACCTTTATGTATTGACTTAGAGACAGTTGTGAGAACGACGTATGTTATTTTGTACTCTGGTGTCGAACTCGCTGTGAGCCGACTTTATTTATGCAGTTCTATATTTCTTGTTGTCTCCATTTCATTTTTTTTCTCAGTCGTACATTATCATTGTGATGCTCTATTCATTCCACATGTCATTTTACTTACATCTCGTCTTTTACCCGCTTCTCGAGACAAATTTTTATAAAGGAAATGTTGCCAAAATTATTTAAACAACACTTGAACTTAAAACGGTTTCTACTAAACTAATTAAAGTTTTCTAAACATTTATAACTGTTTTTACAAAAATGTTTTAACACTCTAAATTTAATGTTTTTGATTTCTGGGTTTCGGCTTACTTAGTCGCGTTACGCCTGTAGACGTTACGTGGTTAAGTGTCGGTCACGGGCCGAACTTTGGGTCCTGAAAAAGTTGGTATCAGAGCATAGGTTTTACCTTCGGAGTGTAGGATGACCCTGGTATGATGGAGTAGGTAGCTGAAGCAGAGTGGCATAGCATGTGTATGTTCCGCGGCATACTCACGACACGGTACTCCGTCTAAGCGACCTTAGGACATATTGATTGAAATTCCTTCTTGATTATATATATTCTCTGGTGATTCGATTTCCGTATCCTTATCGAATCCTACCTTCCTTTTCAGCCACTATGCCGCCAAAGACTACGAGGGCACAGAGAGCGGCCGCGAGGGCCGAGATGCGAGTTGACTCATCCGAGACGAGGACTGATCCGGGTAGTACCCCTGTTGCACCCGAGCAGACTGTCCCTCCTATGACAGATCAGATCGCCACACTAGGGGCTGGTATGCAGGAGATGCGCCAGACGGTGGGATCCAGTATGCAGGAGATGTGCCAGATGATAGGATCGCTAGTTGAGACGCTTCGGGCACAGCGACCAGAGGTAGCTCCACCAGTCACAGGGACCGCGATGGTACCTACCGTACAGCCAGTTGCCCCTGCAGCCACGGAGGTGATTACAGTATCATTAGCAGAGTTCATGAGGCTGAAGCTTCCGGTCTTCACAGGCACCGATGCAGCCGAGGACCCACGGTTTTTCGTTGATAGGATGGCCCGGATATGCCGCTCCATCAGATGCTCAGATGCGAGATGGGTAGAGTTCGCGAGTTTTCGCCTGGAAGGACTTGCGCAGAAATGGTGCGAATCGGTTGAGAAGGGAAGAGCAGTAGGTCTTCCTCCTATGACCTGGACAGAGTTCGTGACGATGTTCCTTGTCCGCTTCCTTCCCCAGAGTGATAAGGATGCCCGAGCACGCAGATTTGAGTCCTTGCACCAGACGCCAGAGATGACCGTGGCAGAGTACAATGTGCTATTCACCGAGCTATCAGTCTATGCTCCGTACCTAGTGGCTACTGAGGAGTTGCGAGTCAAGAGATTTGTTCGAGGCTTGCTTACCCCACTGTTCCTCACGATCAGCGCACAGCATTACGAGACATATGCAGCAGCCGTAGACGCAGCCCTATTAGTCGAGGCGCGCCTTGCAGAGACTTCGGCAGTTCCAGGGCCGAAGAGGGTTCGTACTGATGTATCGGCACAGAGACGGCCGTTCAGGCGCCGTGACAGACACCTTGCAGGTGGCAGAGACTCGAGACGAAGTCAGCTTTTCAGCTCTTATCCCCAGGAGGGTCAGCCAGCATCATCCGGATGTTTCCGATGCGGGAGTTCCTATCATCGTGTTCGAGAGTGTCCTGAGATACCCCGTAGAGAGGCAGCCGTACCACATGTCACACTACCATCTTCACCACCTCAGAGGGCGTTGCCCATTGTACCCACAGTTGCTCCGCGTTACACTTAGGCACAGAGAGACCGTGGTCGCGGAGGGTTTGTTCCTAGAGGACGAGGCGGACGAGGCAGAGGACAGCCAGCCACCGGCCAAGTACAGCCAGTTGCTAGTAGGGGACCGCCAGTTGCAGGTGCAGGACATGCACGGGTTTTCGCGTTGATGCATCAGGATGCGCAGGCGTCCAATGCGGTGGTTTCAGGTACCTTATCAGTATGTTCTGTTGATGCACACGTATTGTTCGATCCCGGATCTACGCACTCGTACGTTTCCATATATTTTGTGCCGAGTTTGGGTAGAGAGTCTGGGTTGCTTGAGCAGCCGCTTGTTGTGACCACTCCAGTGGGGGAGTCGTTTGTTGCTAGGCACGTGTTCCGATCCTGTGTTGTTCGTATTGGCGAAAGAGATTTGCCTGTCGACTTGATCCTTCTTGAGATGTTGGACTTCAACGTTCTTTTGGGCATGGATTGGTTAGCCACGTGCTACGCGTCTGTGGACTGCCGCGAGAAGACAGTTAGATTTTGTTTTCCCGGCGAGTCGGCTTTTGTTGTGCAGGGGGACCGTGGTGCCGCCCCTCACAGATTGATTTCTTCTCTTCGCGCTGGACAGCTTTTGAGGAAGGGATGTCAGGGATTTCTAGCCTATGTTTATGACACTAGAGCCACAGAGGTTCCGTTGGATCAGGTTCCGATTGTATGTGAGTTCCCTGACGAGCTTCCTGGGCTACCGCCTGAGCGTGATGTTGTGTTCTGTATTGATTTGATTCCCAGCACGGGGCCTATTTCTATACCGCCTTATCGGATGGCCCCGGCGGAGCTTAGTGAGTTGAAGAGTCAGTTGCAAGATTTTCTGGACAAGGGACTCATTCGACCCAGTATTTCTCCTTGGGGTGCTCCGGTCCTTTTTGTTAAGAAGAAGGACGGCAGTTTGCGTCTGTGTATCGACTACCGGCAGCCGAACAGGATGACCGTGCGGAACAGATATCCGTTGCCACGCATCGACGACTTGTTCGACCAGCTTCAAGGGGCAGGATATTTTTCGAGGATCGATTTGCGATCAGGCTATCATCAACTGCAAGTTCGACAGGAGGACATTCCGAAGACAGCTTTCCGTACGCGTTATGGCCATTATGAGTTTTTGGTGATGTCGTTCGGACTCACCAACGCGCCAGCAGCCTTCATGGACTTGACGAACCGTATATTCAGGCCGTATCTCGACTTGTTCATCATCGTATTCATTGACGATATATTGGTGTATTCCCGGAGCAGAGAGGAGCATGAGCAGCACCTGCGGATCACACTGCAGACCTTGAGGGAGCACCAGCTGTATGCAAAATTCTCTAAGTGCGCGTTCTGGTTGGACATCGTGGACTTCTTGGGTCACGTGATTACACGGGATGGTATATGTGTAGATCCGAGGAAGGTTGAGGCCGTCCAAAGTTGGCCCAAACCTACATCCGTTACTGAGATACGCAGCTTTTTAGGACTGGCCGGCTACTACAGGCGATTTGTACAGGATTTCTCCCGTATTGCCGCACCTTTGACCGGTTTGACCCGGAAGGGAGTTCCTTTCGTTTGGACGGAGGAGTGCGAGCGCAGTTTCCAGCAGCTACGGACTTGTTTGACTACGGCGCCAGTGTTATCATTGCCCTCAGGATCGGGCGGGTTTGTAGTCTATTGTGACGCTTCATGAGTAGGGCTAGGGTTCGTATTGATGCAGCATGGCAGGGTGATAGCATATGCTTCTCGGCAATTGAAGAAACATGAACAGAACTACCCCACTCACGATTTGGAGATGGCTGCAGTGGTCTTTGCACTTAAGATCTGGCGACATTACCTCTATGGCGAGTCGTGCCAGATATTCACTGATCACAAGAGCCTAAAGTATATATTTCAGCAGCGAGACCTGAATCTCCGACAGCGCCGTTGGATGGAACCGGTGAAGGACTACGACTGCGAGATCTTATATCACCCGGGCAAGGCTAACGTAGTAGCAGATGCTTTGAGTAGGAGGCCCGAGGGTAGTCTAGCGTGTTTGAGTGCAGTACAGAGGCAGTCGTCGGCAGATTGGCAGATATTATGCGACAGCCGAGTGCAGTTCGAGTTCACGCAGATCGGGGGACAGCTTGCGCACGTTCGTGCACGCCCACAGTTGCTTGACCGTATATATGAAGCACAGCGCAGGGATGACCGTTGCTCAGAGATCATGGCACAGATTGGATAGGGCAGATTCTCCGAGTTCGTGATTGATGATCAGGGGATATTACGATTCGGGTCTAGACTGTGCGTACCAGATGCTGAGAGATTGCGGCGCGATATTCTTGAGGAGGCACATCGATCGGTGTACAGTGTCCATCCCGATTCCACCAAGATGTACCATGATATGAGAGAGGTCTACTGGTGGGACGAAATGAAGAGGGACATCGCAGATTTCGTATCGAGATGCCTGACTTGTCTGCAAGTCAAGGCCGAGCACCAGAGGCCCGCAGGAGAGATACAGCCGTAACCCATTCCGGAGTGGAAATAGGAACGGATTTCGATGGATTTCGTTGTGGGTCTACCCAGGACTAGGCGGGGGTATCACTCCATTTGGGTGATCGTGGATCGTTTGACGAAAGTGGCTCACTTCCTGCCGGTGAAGACGACTTTCGGATTTGCTCGGTACGCCCAGATTTACATCGACGAGATTGTACGACTACATGGAGTCCCGACGTAAATTGTGTCCGACCGAGGCACCCAGTTTACCAGCCGACTTGGCTGAGACTTCAGGAGGGTTTGGGCATTCGTTTGAGTTTCAGCACAGCATTTCATCCGCAGACCGACGGACAGTCAGAGCGGACCATTCAGAATCTCGAGGACATGCTCCGAGCGTGCGTTTTAGACTTTGGTGGTAGCTGGGATCATCATTTACCCTTGATAGAGTTCTCCTACAACAATAGCTTCCAGGACACTATTCAGATGGCACCTTTCGAGGCTTTGTATGGGAGGAGATGTAGATCACCCGTCTGTTGGACAGAGCTGAGCGAGAGCAGTATTTTGGGGCCACAGATCGTACAGGAGACGACCGAGAAGATACAGCTGATTCGAGACAGGATGAGGACAGCTCAGAGCAGGCAGAAATCGTATGCTGACAGACGCCGCCATAGATTAGAGTTCGCAGTTGGCGATCACGTTTTTCTGAGGGTCTCTCCAATGAAGGGAGTGATGAGGTTTGGACGAAAGGGGAAGCTTAGCCCTAGGTGCATAGGTCCTTTCGAGATCCTCGAGCAGGTAGGCGCAGTAGCATATCGTTTGGCTCTTCCACCCAGTCTTTCGGATGTCCATCCCGTCTTCCACGTATCGATGCTACGCAGATATCTTCATGACCCTTCCCATACGATCTAGCATCAGACAGTTCAGCTTGAGCCCGACCTTTCGTTCACCATGCAGCCAGTTGAGATATTGGATCGGCAGGTGAAGAAACTTCGATCTAGGGTCCTGCCGTCGGTAAAGGTTCTTTGGCGCACCTCGAATGGTGAGGAGATAACTTGGGAGACCGAGGGGGAGATGCGGAAGAAATTCCCTCATCTCTTTGAAGGTACGCGAAGTCATATATTTTAAATTCAGGGACGAATTTTCTTAAGGGGGGAAGACTATAACAACTAGGAATATATTAGTAATTAATTATATTTTAATAAGTATTTTTTATAAAAAAAGTTTACCAAATTGCCTTTCAAATATTTTATCAAAATTAATAAAGATTTTTCTAGAATTTTATCTCGACCGCACACACTTGTGTATGTAAACTAGGGTTAAATTTAGGGTGAACCATGTTAGGCAACCATGGTGGTCTAACCCCTTCTTGTCAAACTATTTAGTTCTAGTCAAAGTCTTAGTTTTGGGTTAAGAGTGATTAGGGTTTTGTTTTGATTTTAATTTTTAAAATCCTTTTGATTGACTTGAGGGAAGGAGAGAGAGTATGCATGGTGGCTTGGGCACATGCAAGCATTTATGATGAAATGAGAGATGGGTGGCTTTAAGGTTGAGTCACAATCCATCTCATTTCAAAGCTTTTTGCTATCTTTCAAACTCTCCCACTCACATCTTCTCACTCACACACACACACACATCATAACAACAACCACAACAGCAGCAGCAAGCACAACAGTAACACCAGCAGCAGTTGCAAAGCAGCAGCATCAACAATAACAACAGCAGCAGCAGTTCAGGCAACAGCAGCAGCAGTTCCAGGCAGCAACAGCAGCACCCCGACAGCTCCATCCCCTCTTCTTCTTCTCCTTCTCCTTGTTGTGAGGTTCTTAGTGGGGTATAACTTCTAAACTCCTTCCTTGTTTGCTTAGTTGTGTCGACATAGCTTCGATTAGCAGTAATTATACGATTTTGTGCTTGTTTTGGTGATTTGTGTGAAGTTTGTTTAAGGGAGGTTAGTGTTGGGTAGACTAGCCTAAGTAAGTGTTGTTAGGGCCAAATTAACCTAGGAAAACCCCAGATTACACTAAAATACCCCCAGTTTTCAAATCGTGCAAAATTTAACGTTTTTATGGACTTTTTAGCCTCTCTGGGATCTGCTTTTGACCCAAGCCACTCAGGTAAAAATTGGGAAGACTGTAGCACAGTTACCATGTCAGAAACACACACACGAAGCACGGGGACCCACCTCCCACTCTTGGCCGTAGATTTATTACATCTGGCCGCAAATTGCGGCCAGAGTAGGGGGTAGGGGGTGGGGTGTTGGGTTTTGGTTTGTGGGGGTGTTCTGGGTAGTTTAGGGTGTTGGTATCTGCAACTTTTTGTTTTGGAACCAGAGTCAAAATCTGGAGCCTAAAACCTGTTTTTGACATTTTACTTTTAAGCGGAATCTTAGTTTTTAAAATCTGCTGTTACCTTTGTGAGTTCAGAATAAAATTGAGTGGATTGTAGCCTACTGGAGATGCCCTGACTACACCACAAGAGCCCGAGACCTACAACCCAAAGTGAGGCCGCCGGAAAATTCATTCTGGCCGCAAATTGTGGCCAGAGTAGGGAGATAGGTCCTAGGGTTTTTAGGGTAGGTGTCTGCTACATTTTGTAGGTCTCTGGTATATATAGATTTGTAATATTTTGACCTGGGTAAAATCTGGGGCAGTATATCGTTTTCTGGTGTTTTTAGTTTGCGCGATACAAGCGATACGCGAGTGGATTCTGTGATTCAGCGTATCGCGGCGTGTCGGGTTAAGCGTTAGGCACATACATACACGTTTCAGCGTATCGCACACGCGCGTTAATTCGCGATGCGAGTTTCTCGTTTTGTTCCGATATCGCGTTTTGCGAGATTTTTGATTATATTTGGATTCTTGTGTAAATTCCAGGTTCGCAGGCGGGTACGTCAGACGCCACCAGGAAAGGGAAGCAGGTGGTCGGCTATACTTAGCACGCGACCAGGTGAGTAGATTTAACATCTTCGGGGAAATCGTCCGTATGGAGTTAAGCGTCAGGGCGTAATAGGATATTTAGTTTTATGTGTTCATGTAGACATACTAGAGTAGCATACCTTTTGTTATATATAGAACTGGTAGTATAGAACACTGCACTGTCACTAACGGTACAAGTTGCACGAGCACAATTTATGTGCTACACTCACACCGTTAGTGATTGCCATGACACTCACAGTATAGGATTGCTAGAAATCATATATTATATTGATTCCGTTTTATTGACGTTGTCATGATTTGCCACATATCAACACATGTTATATTCATACCATGTACACTATATACTTACGGTTGTGCATACCTTCATTGATATATCACTACCTGTGCACATGCACCCTTATATTTCGTCATAGTGCATATATATATATATATATATATATATATATATATATATATATATATATCTTGATATGTTTACCCTTGTGCCCTATACATCACATATATTCAGACTTGGGCACACATACATTACATGTTCATACTTGTGCCTTATGCATCACATATATTCATACTTGGCACACATACATCACATATATTCATACTTGGCACAGATACATCACATGTTCATGCTTGTGCCATATACGTCACATATATTCATGCTTGGCACAGATACATCACAGATTCATGCTTGTGCCACATATATCATCTATTCGTACTTGGACACATATACATCATATGTACACCTTAGCGCACATGTACATTGCTACATTCACTTAGCATACTTATCTTTCGCACATCCATACCTATACTCATATTCATATGTTACATACATGGATGATATTGACTTGATTTGAAAACTAAGGGACCGCATATGATATTTTCCAAACTGGATCTTTTAAAAAGAGCGGTTTTCCCTTTCTTCTACTCTTAGCGTCATACGACGGATGGCATGGACTTACACATTAGATTGATTTATGTGATTTCTGGATTTGGGAACCGGAGTACTATTTTAAGAAAATACGCACTGTTTAAAAACTCGGTTTCCCTTGATATGATATTTCAGTGCGTCCACCATGTGTTTTCTCGGTGCTAGAGTGATACATGTGAACCCGAGTCGAGGAGCTGGACGAGGCCGATTGCGGGTACATGGTGGACCCGGTATGGTACCCCGGGGCGAGAAACGATCGCTGTGCAGTAGACGGTGAGCCTGGCAGAGGGACTACTACCTACTGTTAGTGTATATGCTCTAGGGGCCATTATTGTATCATACTAGATTGTATATTACTTAATAGAAGCTTGGGATATTCACATTTATATATACAGTCTTTCTAAAAATGGTAGTATGCTACTTGGTTTGTGTCTAATTTAATATGTGCATATGTTTCTTGTAACGTATCACTTATACATATTAGTAGAGCCCATAGGATCTTTGCTTGATTACCAGCATTGTGATGGCAGTCACACTAGTGGGGGCTGGGTAGTCTGTAAGCAACATCATATACAGGTCCCTGGTCGTTGGATTATCGAGATAGGGCATCGATATTCCGGAGTAGACTAAGTGTGTACGCTTCTCATCCCAGTTGGGGAGATGGTCTGTCCCACAGCCATCAGTACGTCGTACTGGAGATAGTATACAGGTGCTCGTTAGGTTACGGGTACACCGAACAGGACTCGCAGGGGAACTGATTGGTTGGTATTATACCCGTCGTCAGTTAACAGTTCCCAGATGACATGAGTACAGCATAGTCCGCAGACTTGACACTGCTACTTCGCCTCGAGTGTGTCCCACTGTTCTTAGATTGCCACCTTACCACGGCTCAAAGGAGTCGTGCAAACAGGTAGCAGTTGGGTGCAGTCCCGAGCACTTGGAGGCAGTAGTGGTTAGATAGGATTCGTCTCTCCCGGTATTAGGAGATGATATCGCGCTGTGTCAGAGAGCCATTATGCAAAGTCCCTGGCCAGGGCAAGCGAGATATACTGGTAGGTTCCAGTAACTTCTCAAGGTGTAATAGGTTTCGCTCCGACACGACTTATACAGCTATTAGGGGACTGACGCTTGCCACCCCCTAGGCTTGATATGCGATAGTCTTAGACGAACAGACCAGACTGTATGAAGATTGTCACATCAGGCTCAGTGGGAGTTCGGATGATTTTCCTCATCGGCCTTCTTATCGACATCTACCTGGGGACCGTTACGTACAGCTAGTGCCGCTTGCGGTCTGTGGTTAAACCCACTGCCAGCGTAGTGTCGAGTCTTTAGAGTCCCACACAGAGAGTTTCCCTGCTCCAGGCAAAACGATATAGAGGTCGTATGGTTTTACGACAAGGGTTCGGACGCATATGTGCGTTTACGCACGTACGACTTTTTCGGACAGTTTTTACTAGTCGGCTTTGGTTTAAGCCAGATTCTAGTATCGGGTTACTGGATTTATACAGTCTAAAGTTTTTCCGTGTTTTCACGGATTGGAGGGGCGTTCTCGTAATTTGTCGGGAAGCTTCTAGAAGAGTGGTGACTAAGGGGTTAAGGTGGCATTGCATTAAATGAGATTAGTGACTCATTTGTGTGATTCATCCAAGTCATTAATGCATCATAAATGCTTAATGACTCATGGAGATGAATCACTCATAGATATTTATGAAGCATGGTTGTTAATTCTATTTTTTGATTTTTTGATAAATAATAATGCTTCATATATATTATGATAACATCATTATCTCATTTCATTCTCATCTTCACCTTCTCTCTCCTCAAGCTCACTCTCTCTTCAAACCCTAACCCTAGCCTCTCATGTGTTGAGATCAAGGGTTAGCTAGACTAATACATCCATAACCTCATTCTATATCCCCTAGGTAGCTTAGATTAGCACTTTAAGCAACCTAGTTATCTCAAGTTTGAGATTAAGCTTGGCGTAGGAGCTTTCGGGTGGATCATCTTTGATTCGAGGAGGCCGTTGAGGTGTCGATGTTCCAAGGAGCCTACGAGGAGTGGAGGACCGCGATGAAGACCCGAAGGACTAGTATCGTGAGGTATAACTTCGTATCCGAGTAGTTAAACCTCTAGTTGATAGTTAGCAATGGTTTAAAAACGATTCATGCGCTCAAGTCCGTGTTACGAAGCTTTGATAATCGTTTTTCATATATTCCGCCTCCCCGCAAGTTCGTGGGGGTGCGTGACATAGACTTACAGTGGTATCAGAGCCAACTAAACCATTACTAGCTTGTTAGCAACTGATTAGAAGTTCGATCGACGAAAAATACGAAAAACGAAAAACCAAAACCCTATGTTTCTATTAATTTTAAAACTGTCTGAAAAAATATTTGACATACCTTAAAATTCACAGCAGGGAAATTAATGAATACTGGGAAAATACGAGCCAGTGAATCGGCAAAACGGCCGCGGATCCACGGCAATAGAGTGCTTATGCCGCGGATCCGCCGCCGAGTCAACGCCGAGTTGACTCGGAGTTTCACAGTAATTCATAATTTTTGGGTTTTTGTCTTCCTGTATGTTCTGTTTCTACCCAGGTTACTTCAGTACAGGTTTGCTTTTGGGGTAGACACGGAATATGGTAATCGATCGATATTCTAAGATATTTGCTAATTGGGTTTTTATCTGTAATATTTAATGTGTTCGTAAACCTCCCCTAACTGCTAGTATGTCGGTTGGCAGGGGGTTGCACATTTCTGAAATGTTTACTGTTTGTGTATATGAACTGTGTTGGACTGTTGTGATGATTAGCCGGGGTTTGAGATGTATTTAATATTCATTCATTCAATGTAAATGTAATATAATGTAATATTCTTTTGCGGGACACATCCAGGTTGCGGTTGTAGCCACCGTTGTATTATTTCTTTTTACTGTTTTTGCTCCTAGGACAGACCCAAGGTGGGGTGCACAAACTACCGGGTACGTCGAAGTGTTTAGTGGCCTACTCACGTTGTTGAGGGAGACCGCTTCACTTCGGCTACTTGGCAGGTAGTTTGCGGTACCCGTAGGGGTCTAGGGTGGGGTAATGGCTATTCATCACAACTGTGTAATCCGTCTTTTATTGCAGGCTCAAAAGAAACGCGGATTGCTTGCATATCCAATAAAGTTTATCTGTGATCTGGAATGCTTATTATTGCGTCTGATGAATGCACAATATCTATATATGATAGCTATTAGATGTCACTTATGTTTTACACCCGCGCTAGCCCAGCCCCCGCTCCGTCGTTAGTTAAGTAACCTAACGGGTGATGACGGGACCCAGTAGCGAATGCGGATGGCATAAGAGGACGTGGTATTTTCGTTGTTTTCTGCAATGATAGGATAAATGATGGGACGCATTATTATAATGCAAAGAAAATAAACCAAAGTTAAATCGTTGGAACAAATTTAAAAGAAACCACTCAGTTATTTTAAAAGAGCAGAATTTTTTAATTGCGGAGCTTTAACCACTCCTTTTAAAAAGTATCAGGTTCCTTCGATTATATCAAGTTCACTACGTTCACGGTTTTGCCAAAACCATTCGTAGCCCTCCGTCATTTCATTTGGGTATTCAGTAGTATTCAAGCTATGTATTTTGGCCCTTAGTCAAGGCATAGTGTTTGGTAGCTGCTGGGGTATTCATTTGTTGCATAGATAGATGCGTTGGTTTGGGACAGTCATATTACTTTTTTTGGCCCTTAGTCAAGAGTATATACGGGAGGGTTCAAATTAACCTGGATAATGACAGGTAGAACTTGACATGTGTCTTATGACATTTTGGCCCTTAGTCAAGGTCATAAGAGCATGGGGCAAAAATTTATATCGGGAATTTCTAAAGAAACTGAAATTTGCAGTGAGAGCATACCATTTTGGAGTTTGATGAATGTTGGTAGGATTCCTTCAACATTATCATACGATGATATTTGGATCCCGATCCTACTGTGAGTATATGCTACTTATCAGGAGATTCGTCACTTAACGATCAATGTTATAAACCAAATAGGTGCCTAGAAAGGTGTCAGCGGGGTTACGCCCCCAGAGAAAAGAGGTTATTTAATTAAGGAACTTCGTGAAAGCGTTGGAAAACCTCCCTCGAAGTATCGACACTGGCCTGGCTGAACGGTTAAGCAAGTATTGTACGGTGAGAATTGTCCTGGCTAATTCTTCTTTTATGGTTTGAGGAAGGATTCGAGAAACAGTAGGAGCCATCCTGTTTAGATAAACATAAAACCAATCTAAACTTGCAACAACATCATGCTAAAATGTTTTCTTCTCTCTCTCTTAATTGCAGCGACCTTGTGACCACACCTAGGTTACATCTAGATAACAATTTGACTGAATCTGACTTATATGACCGGCAAAGGTCTGTACAGATGTCCATTGCCTATGACAAGCTAGACCTCCCTATTACTACTCAAGATCCCGCCGTCCCAGGTCCAGTTTCCACTGTTGCGGATATGGATATCCGTCAGACAAGGGAAAAAGATAAAACGAAAGCTAAGTGCCTCGTGTTAGCTTCAGATGATGGTGTATACCAGAAGCAGCACGAGAAGATGGACTTAGTTTTCATCTTTCTCCATAACAAAGATTTATATAGAGAGCAATCTCATATCGCAAGATATGAGACCTCGAACGAATTAATTCGAGCGAGGTTGGCTGACGGGTCATCTGTAGGGGACAACGTCCTTACAATGACTAGCTGTATTAATGAGCTCCAGGACCTGGAGACCGCGTTGGGAAACGAGTCAAATACTGACTTGATTCTACAGTCTCTACCTTCTACCCTGAAGAAAACCAGGGAAGTAGAAGGAAAGAGAAGGGCAAAAGTTTCGGGACTGGAAATAGTAAAAGAGGGGTGTTCCTATTGTTATGGAATTGGGCATAGGCAGAAAGATTGCAGGGCTTTAGAAGCCAGTAGCCAGGATACGAAGCATGTTGTGGCTTCAGCCTCAAGTGTGTTAGTAATAGAGAACTGTTTGTCAATTAACTCTACTTCCTGGGTACTAGATACCGGAGCAGAATCTCATATCTGTAATTCATTACATGCTTTGAGAAACCGTAGAGTTATAAAAGTAGGTGATTTGTCTCTCAGAGTTGCAAACGGAATGAGCGTAGACGCTGAATCCGTGGGAGAATATCGCCTAGGTTTGACAAGTGGGCAGATATTGATTTTACGTAACTGTCTGTATGTACCTAGTATGACTTGTAATATCATATCAGTGTCCTCACTTTCAAGAGAGGGATATAATTTTACATTCGAAAGCGATGTAGTATACATCCACCTAAATCAAGTTCTGATTGGGTCAGGTACATTAGATAACGGTATATACGTATTAAGTCAAGCTCAGGTTTTCAATGTCCAGAACACACTTAAAAGAAAGTCTCCAGAAATAAATCAGGCTTTCTTATGGCATTGTAGACTAGGTCACATCAATGAGAGAAGATTGACTAAGTTACATAGAGAAGGATATTTGAATCCGTTCGAATATCAATCTTATGCTACTTGTGAATCTTGTCTCATGGGAAAGATGACAAAGACTCCGTTTTCTAGACACGGAGTAAGAGCGAGCGAGCTTTTAGGACCCATACACAGTGATGTGTGCGGTCCAATGTCTACACATGCGCGAGGTGGTTATTCCTACTTCATTACTTTTACGGATGATTTCTCTAGGTTTGGATATGTCTTCTTAATGAAGCACAAATCCGAGGCCTTTGAGAAATTCCAAGAATACAAGAATGAAGTAGAAAAACAAACTGGCAAAAGTATCAAGACACTGAGATCTGATCGAGGTGGTGAATACTTAAGTGCCGAGTTCCTAGGTTACTTAAAAGAGAATGGAATCTCTCTCAGCTTACTCCTCCATACACACCACAACACAATAGTGTATCAGAAAGGAGGAATCGAACCCTATTGGATATGGTTCGTTCCATGATGAGTAAGGCTGAGTTACCGCAATCATTCTGGGGATATGCACTAGAATCAGCTGCATATCTTTTGAACCAAGTTCCCACCAAGACTGTGCCTACCACACCATATCAGATATGGAGTGGGACCAAACTTTGTCTAAAACATTTTAAGACATGGGGATGTCCAGCTTTTGTAAAAAGGCAGCATGCGGACAAGCTCGAGGCACGCTCAGTAAAGTGTAAGTTTGTGGGATATCCAAAGAACTCCAAGGGATATTATTTCTATTACGCAGAGGAACAAAAGGTTTTTGTTTCTCGTTATGCCCACTTTCTGGAACATCAGTTTTTAGAAAAAGGAACAAGTGGAAGCGTAGTAGAACCGGAAGAAATTCCAGAACCACAAGCTATTACTGAAAGTTTGGAAGAACCAAAGGTTTCAGGAGAACAGGACATCCTGACGCCACTCCGCAGGAGTAGTAGGCAATCTCATCCGCCCGAGAGATACTATGGTTTTCTCATAGACGGGGATAGAGAGGATTGCACTATTGACTATGATGAGCCTACTAGCTTCCAGCAAGCCATTCAGAGCGGTGACTCAGTAAAATGGCTGGATGCAATGCGGACCGAAATGGAGTCCATGTACACTAACAAAGTATGGACTTTGGATATTGCTCCAGATGGGGTAAAACCCGTAGGATGCAAATGGATCTTCAAAAAGAAGATTGGTGTAGATAGACAGGTTGAAACCTATAAAGCTAGACTTGTTGCAAAGGGTTTCCGTCAAAGACCTGGTTTGGACTATGACGAAACATTTTCTCCAGTAGCTATGCTAAAATCCATTAGGGTCCTTCTTGCTATTGCTGCCTTCCACGATTATGAAATCTGGCAGATGGACGTAAAGACGGCCTTTCTAAATGGTAATTTGGAAGAGAGCGTCTATATGGATCAGCCAAAGGGATTCATTCAGAGTGGGAGCAGCGGTAAAGTATGCAAACTGCTTAAGTCCATTTATGGACTAAAGCAGGCATCACGGAGTTGGAACATCTGTTTTGATGATGCTGTCAAAGAATTCGACTTCATCAAAAATCCAGATGAACCATGCATATACAGTATAATTATAGGGAGAGCTGTAGTATTCCTCGTCTTGTACGTGGATGACATTCTCATAATAGGAAATGATATTCCTATGTTATAGTCAGTCAAAAGATTCTTGTTACATAAATTCTCTATGAAAGACCTAGGTGATGCCACCTACATTCTGGGGATCCGGATCTATCGTGATCGATCAAAGAGGATATTGGGACTTTCGCAGTCCAGGTACATAGACACCATAGTGAAGAGATTCAGTATGGATGATTCTAAGCGCGGTAACCTACCGGCTTGTCACGGAAACACCCTCTCCAAAGAGATGTCTCCCAAGACTGATTTGGAAAGGGATCGCATGTCGATTATACCCTACGCTTCTGCGGTAGGCTCTATAATGTATGCGATGTTATGTACTAGACCAGATGTGGCATACGCATTGAGCATAGTAAGCCGGTATCAAGCAAACCCAGGGGAGAAGCACTGGATAGCAGTGAAGAACATTCTCAAGTACCTGAGGAGGACTAAGGAGATGTTCTTGGTGTATAGCGGAAAAGACCTCCAGTTGGAGGCCTTTGCCGACTCTGGCTTCCAGAGTGACAAAGATGACTCCAAATCCATGTCGGGTTATGTCTTTACCCTCAATGGAGGGGCGGTCTGTTAGAAGAGTTCCAAACAGGAAACCGTTGCTGACTCAACGATGGAAGCAGAGTACATAGCTGCTTGCGATGCCGCAAAAGAAGCAGTATGGATGAAGAAGTTCCTCACAGAACTTCGGGTGGTTCCTACCAGTGTTGGTCCAATACCTCTATATTGTGACAACAACGGCGCTATAGCTTTAGTGAAGGAATCCAGGTCCCATCAGAAGTCCAGACACATCTTAAGGCGGTACCACCTGATCAGGGAGATCGTAGATCGCCGGGAGATCGAGGTGAAAAGAGTAGAGACAGAGAATAACATTGTTGATCCATTCATAAAGACCCTTCCTCAGACGCAGTTCGAGAGGCTATTCGAGATGATAGGTCTACGATATGCCAGCTCATGGCCCTAGTGCAAGTGGGAGATTGTTAGTGTATATGCCCCAGGGGCTATTATTGTATCATACTAGATTGTATATTACTTAATGGAAGCTTGGGATATTCACAGTTATATATACAGTCTTGCTAAAAATGGTAGTATGCTACTTGGTCTGTGTCTACTTTAATATGTGCATATGTTTCTTGTAACGTATTACTTATACATATTAGTAGAGCCCATAGGATCTTTGCTTGATTACCAGCGTTGTGATGGCAGTCGCACTAGTGGGGGCTGGGTAGTCTGTAAGCAACATCCTATACAGGTCCCTGGTCATTGGATTATCGAGATAGGGCATCGATATTCCGGAGTAGACTAAGTGTGTACGCTTCTCATCCCAGTTGGGGAGATGGTCTGTCCAACAGCCATCAGTACGTCGTACTGGAGATAGTATACAGGTGCTCGTTAGGTTACGGGTACACCGGACAGGACTCGCAGGGGAACTGATTGGTTGGTATTATACCCGTCGTCGGTTAACAGTTCCCAGATGACATGAGTACAGCATAGTCCGCAGACTTGACACTGCTACTTCGCCTCGAGTGTGTCCCACTGTTCTTAGATTGCCATCCTACCACGGCTCAAAGGAGTCGTGCAAACAGGTAGCAGTTGGGTGCAGTCCCGAGCACTTGGAGGCAGTAGTGGTTAGATAGGATTCGTCTCTCCCGGTATTGGGAGATGATATAGCGCTGTGTCAGAGAGCCATTACGCAAAGTCCCTGGCCAGGGCAAGCGAGATATACTGGTAAGTTCCAGTAGCTTCTCAGGGTGTAATGGGCTTCGCTCCGACACGACTTATACAGCTATTAGGGGACTGACGCTTGCCGCCCCCTAGGCTTGATATGCGATAGTCTTAGACGAACAGACCGGGCTGTATGAAGATTGTCACATCAGGCTCAGTGGGAGTTCGGATGATTTTCCTTATCGGCCTTCTTATCGACATCTACCTGGGGACCGTTACGTACAGCTAGTGCCGCTTGCGGTCTGTGGTTAAACCCACTGCCAGCGTAGTGTCGAGTCTTTAGAGTCCTACACAGAGAGTTTCCCTGCTCCAGGCGAAACGATATAGAGGTCGTATGGTTTTACGACAAGGGTTCGGACGCATACGTGCGTTTACGCACGTACGACTTTTTCGGACAGTTTTTACTAGTCGGCTTTGGTTTAAGCCAGATTCTAGTATCGGGTTACTGGATTTATACAGTCTAAAGTTTTTCCGTGTTTTTACGGATTGGAGTGGCGTTCTCGTAATTTTTCGGGAAGCTTCTAGAAGAGTGGTGACTAAGGGGTTAAGGTGGCATTGCATTAAATGAGATTAGTGACTCATTTGTGTGATTCATCCAAGTCATTAATGCATCATAAATGCTTAATGACTCATGGAGATGAATCACTCATAGATATTTATGAAGTATGGTTGTTAATTCTATTTTTTGATTTTTGGTTAAATAATAATGCTTCATATATATTATGAAAACATCATTATCTCATTTCATTCTCATCTTCACCTTCTCTCTCCTCAAGCCCACTCTCTCTTCAAACCCTAACCCTAGCCTCTCATGTGTTGAGATCAAGGGTTAGCTAGACTAATACATCCATAACCTCACTCTATATCCCCTAGGTAGCTTAGATTAGCACTTTAAGCAACCTAGTTATCTCAAGTTTGAGATTAAGCTTGGCGTAGGAGCTTTCGGGTGGATCATCTTTGATTCGAGGAGGCCGTTGAGGTGCCGATGTTCCAAGGAGCCTACGAAGAGTGGAGGATCGCGATGAAGACCCGAAGGACTAGTCTCGTGAGGTATAACTTCGTATCCGAGTAGTTAAACCTCTAGTTGATAGTTAGCAATGGTTTAGAAACGATTCATGCGCTCAAGTCCGTGTTACGAAGCTTTGATAATCGTTTTTCATATATTCCGCCTCCCCGCAAGTTCGTGGGGTGCGTGACATGGACTTACACCTACCGGTTATTGGTTGGACCTGGCGGTTATCCGGAGGATGTTAGTTGTATGTATGCCCTAGAGGCCAGTATTGTACAGATGATGTATATTATATTGGATGCTTGGACATATATAGAGATGACTTTCTTGCTCGATATGATAGTATGCTATCCGGTTGCTCTTTATCTTAACATGTATACTAGTCTCTTTAAACTGTCTTATAGTTACATGTTGGTAAAGCCCTTAAGATGTGTACTTGACTACCTGGACTATGATGCAGATCATACTAGTGGGGACATGGTAGTCCATAAGTACATCCTTCAAGGTCCCTAGTCGTAGGTGTATCGAGACGGGGCATTGATATACCAGTGTAGACTAGCGTATACGCTTCTCGACCCATGAGATGGGCGATGGATGATTCCATATCCATTGGTGTTTGACATCAGAGATGGTATACGGGTGCTCAGTGGAGACTGGGTACACTGGACGGACTCGCCGAGAACTCCCATATGGTATTATACCTCACGTCAGATGGCAGTTCTCAGGTGACACTTGTGCAGGTTAGTCTGTAGACCCGAGATCGTCATAGAGTCTTGTGTGATTCCTACCGTGCTTTGATCTCCACCTTACCACGTCCATGAGGGCGTGAAAAATGGTGGTTTTTGGGTACAGTCCCGAGTCACATGGAGGCAATGAGCGATAGGAGGGGTTTCGTCTCTCCCGGTATTGGGGGTTGATGTTGCGCTGTGCTCGATTGGCCGTAACAGGGAAGTCCCTGGCCAAGGCTGATTCAGAGATTTGCTGGTAAGTGTTACCAGTAGTTTCTCGACCCGTTATGAGCCTCACATCGGCACGACTTATCAGTTATTGGGGTCTGACGTTTACCACCCCTAGACTTGATATGCGACATATCAGACGAGGAGACCGGACTGTATGGGAAGTGTTGCCGATTGGCTCGACGGGAGTTGTAGCAGGTTCGCTTGTTCTCTTCTGATCGCTCAATATCTAGGTGGCCGTTACGTTTAGCTGACCGCTTGCGACTTTGGGGTGCTTGATATGATCATCACCCACTGCCGACGTATTGACGAGTCTCAGAGTCCCACAAAGGAGTTTCCTAGTCCAGGCGAAATGTTGTGGTGCGCGTATGCGATATGCGCATGGACCCGATTAAAATGCGCGTATAGGATACCGTATATTGGTCGGGCGGCTTGCTTTTAGTAGGGGTCATATGTGATATGACCGGATTGATAAGTCAAGTGTTGATTTATCATTTAACCATTAGCTTCTCACTTGAAATCCTTTCTTGAGTATGATGGATGTATGCATGCATGTATAGTTTCTTTATAGATTCATGCACATATGGATGTGCATACATACATACATACATACATACATACATCATCAATTATGTTTGTTTATACAAAGAAAATGGTGGCAATATAAGACTCACACCATGGGTTTTTTATATGGAATATTATTGTATTTAAGCTAAAAACAAAAGGAAAAAGAAAAGGGTTAGTTTTGGATTGTTTCTACACTCTTCTTGACCTAACCTTACTCACCCACCATTTAACCATGGTTTACTCTTCCTTTTAGTTTTTTACTCAAGTACAATAATGATTCAACCATGGTTTGAGATGAGAGATAAAAAATATATATTGATATATTTTCTATTTTCTTTTAAGGGTTGAACTTATCTTCTTCTCAAAATGCCATCATCTTCTTCTTCCTCTCTCATTTTGCTCTCTAGTTTTTTGTGGTGAGCAATATACTCATCAAGATTGGATTTTGAAGTGAGAATAAGAACCACAACATCATTCTACACAAGTTTAGCCAACTTGTTTAGAGTGTTAGCTTAATTTCGTTCACTTGATCGGATAAAGTTGCAAGCTTGGACAAAGCGGACTCCGGGTGGATCATCGGTGACCTCGAGGAGTTCAAGCGGAGCTTTTTCAAACCACAAGTAGCCGAGGAGTCTAGCGTAGGGAGCTACAAAGGTTGTACTCTCTAAACCCTAGCTTTTCTTTCATGAGATGATGTGAAAAATTTAGAAACCCTAATTTTCTAGGAACGATCCGATATTTGTTAACTTAGCACCCTAAAGACTCCACCTTTGGCACATATGATGCTTCCAAACCCTTCATGAGGTGCTAGGCTAACCCAACAGAGGATACTGACCAGAGTCGATAGATGGATACGGGACGACTCGTACTGCCGGGGCCGAGGCCGATACCGCAGACGGAGCCCGTGGGCTGACCCGGACTGACGGATGCCCGATATATGTGGATTTGCGTGTCGATGCTGGACACGAATTTTCTTGATATTTGGGTGCCGATGTTGGGCACTCACGATTTTATGAGATTACAGGATTTGAGGGCCGATGTGGATGACGGTGCTTGAGTTGTACTGGGATTTGGGTGTATTGATAGACACCAGTCATTTTCCACGTTGATATCCCGTGTAGACATTATTTCGTCCCATACTCAGCATTCAGTACTTGACATCTCATCATGTAGCTAGCGTACCTGATAGAGTACACATGCTTGCATATCATTGCGTACCCTGCTCATCATATATAGGATGGTTAGATTGCATTGCCATGCCTGATTATCACATATCTTGCTCATCATATAGAGATGTTATTAGATCATACTTGTTGTATGATATTGAGCATCCAGTTCATCATATAGATGTTTATTTGTTGGCATAGGTTAGAGTATCGCAGCACGTGCATACTCGCGATTACCTTTATATGTTACGTACTACTCATGAGTTGGCAACTCACCCCCGTTGTGCCACAGTGCTTGCAGGTTGCCCTTTGGAGTAGTCGCGGCTGGCTGTTTACCGCATCTTTTGACACAGATACCATTGCTGAGGCGTGTTAGCCCTTTTGCTATTAGGTGGGTTTTGTACGGTATCTGTTTACTTTCAGTTGTATATTGATGTATCTAGTATTCTCCATCTACCTTTATGTATTGACTTAGAGACAGTTGTGAGGACGACGTATGTTATTTTGTACTCTGGTGTCGAACTCGCTGTAAGTCGACTTTATTTATGCAGTTTTATATTTCTTGTTGTCTCCATTTAAAATTTTTTTCTCAGTCGTACATTATCATTGTGATGCTCTATTCATTCCACATGTCATTTTACTTACATCTCGTCTTTTACCCGCTTCTCGGGACAAATTTTTATAAAGGAAATGTTGCCAAAATTATTTAAACAGCACTTGAACTTAAAAAGTGTTTCTACTAAACTAATTAAAGTTTTCTAAACATTTATAACTGTTTTTACAAAAATGTTTTAACACTCTAAATTTAATGGTTTTGATTTCTGGGTTTCGGCTTACTTAGTCGCATTACGCCTGTAGACGTTATGTGGTTAAGTGCCGGTCACGGGCCGAACTTTGGGTCCTGACAGGGCCCAGCCGTTCGGTCCCCCCCGATGGTTCCTGGGGTGCCCATGCACCACCCCGCAGCTTCTCAGTTCAAACCGTGAGCCCGCGGGGTGTGCAAACAATTCAAACTTTCAGTTTTCAGAACTGTTTTTGTCGGCAGTTTTTGCGCGACAAAAACGGCGGATTTCTAATATCGTAATGAGTTAACTAAGTCTTATGGAGTGGCTCTGATACCATTTTGGGTTATGCAAGCACCCCGACTGTTCAGTTGATAAAACTGCACATTTATTATTACATTTTTCCTACTATTTCTATATTAAAAAGGGCCTTTATTATAATATATCATACATATGAGGGTTTATCTGTAAAAATACTATTTTCCATGTGTTGATATATTATAATTAGCATTTGGTAGGAAAATGTAGGAAAAAAATATCATTGACCAAATCTTAAGAAAACAAACTCTACTAAATATCATTTGAGTTGTTGTGCAGAATTTTTCAGGAACTAAAATCAAGGAAATCAAGTTGTTAAAGCAAACCTGCCTAATTAAGAAAGAAAAACTTAGAAATCAAGTCTGGCAGCAACTACGAGAAGATTTCCAAGTTCCAAAGGTTCCAGAGATCGCCACATGTCACAAAGATCAAGCCACAGAAAAATGATCCAACGATCTCTCTACTTGGCCGCGGATCCGCGGCCAAACCCCCTATTGGCCGCGGATCCGCTGCGGTCCAGATGAATCAAGGGCTGGAATTTCTTCTGTTGGATCGTAACTACTTGCTTCCAAATTAGGAAGCTAAGTTTCTGGCTTTGGGACTATAAATAAGGACCGAGAGCCTCTTGGAAAAATTATCAAGCCGACGCGATCACGAAGTCCAAGACAGCTCACGCATCCAGGCTGATCATCAACGGTTCATCTACCTCCTTAGAAGAGATCGAGAAGCAACTAGTACTTGTAATCATTTTCTAAATCAAAGTGTAATGAATATTGTTGATTAATAAAGGTAGCTTTCTTTTTCTTATTCTATTTCTTCGTAGTTTATTTATGCATTTTCTCTCCATCTCTTTTTCTCCCAACATGCGCGAATAATTCTCCGCTTGTTAGGGTTCGTAGGATTAGGGTAGGCTAATGGATGATAAAAATCCCTAAACTCTTTTTAAGTCCTATAAAGTTTATAAACTTTACCAAAAGAATCATTAAAATCCTAATCGTGCATGCTACCAATTCATTGTTAGCCGCGACCGCGATTAGAGATTAGATTAATGATTGTTTTGGTAAAGGCTAGAAATGAACGGAGTTCCGTGTCGAGATAGGGGTTAAGAGTGGGAACCCTTTTTCCCTCCAGAAACCCTAATCTACACTTATCACTGTCGTTCTAGTTTTAAATCTATTTAAGGATAAAAAGAATAATTTTTAATTAATCATCCATAACTACTAAATCCTAATGAACCCTGCAAGCCCTCTTCTTATATAAACTTACATTCATAAATAATCTAGATCTATATTTTGCATTAGTGCTTAACTTAGATCTAGAAACCATTCTACAATATTCTTTATCCCTCCTCTCTTTTTCAACACATCTAAAGTAAGAGTAAAAGATTCAACGTTTCCCAGAGGACGACCCGTACTCATCTCGGTCTAGCTACATGCGACACCGTTATTGATTGCGGTTAACTACTACAAACACAATTTTTCACACTAATCAAATGGCGCCATTGCCGGGGATACATGCGTAATTTTTTTATTCTTACTATTTATGTTGAATTCTTATTCGATTCATATCATAATTAAAACAAAACTGCAAATTGCATATTTAACGATTTGTGCGATAATTTTTGCAAGGAGATCTGGAGTCACAGACTTGAGGAAATAGAAGACAGAGACATTCTTAGAGATCCAGAGGAGTACAGGAGGCCACAGAGAAAATTTCATCAACAGATCTTCCCTTCCTGCGGCGGAACCGCGGCAAAGGAGAGCATCTGCGGCGGAAGCGCGGTGCAATAGGGGATCTAGGGTTCCACACTTCTCTGGTATCTTTCTCAACTCCTTATCTCTCCTCTCAAATCCAATAAAATCTATTTTCTGCAGGATTCTTTGCAAAATAGCGCCGCTCAAAAATCTTTTTGCAAAAGTTTTGTGATTGGTTTTGTTTTGCATATTTTAATACGAACTTTAAGGGGCAAAGACCAAATCCAGATTAGGTGGGGATTTCATCACCCTTCCTAAGCCCCACAAATCACAAACCGAGCATCTGCATCAACCTTACATTAATTTAAAAAATATCTAGACCAGACTCTAAGGACTGTCGCGCTCAATAAGGACAGAGGAAGGTCGTAGGTAATCTATCGCTTATCCGCATTACTTTTGTTGTGACTAGGCAAGTGTGTCTGAGGCGAGTGGTTACTTAATTAGGACCACTACTTTTGTAGTGGGGATCCTCCCACTCACCTAGAACTTACCTGGCTACAAGGGTAGTAAAAAGGCGGTAGAGGATTGATCCTGCGGCTTGTCCATTGGAAGTCTAGGAGCGGTTTAGAGACTGGACCTAGGTAACCTTAGTTCTAGGGTTGCTTGTGCATTTTAGAGTGATTTGTCTTGAGTCCCACTTTTTCAAAACAGACCAATTTTAAATCACACACACGCTGCCACTTACACTAAACCCGCTTAGTGCATGCTCGGCTGGACACGGGATCCTAGTGCCCGTCTTGTCCGCGTTCCTGCTATCGACTCCGAAATCGGTGCTTCTTCATCTTCTTTTCCCCCACCACACACCACAACCAAGATGGACGGCACTCCATCAGAATATAACACCATGCTGCCACCGCCCGTAGGTGTGCAGAATCCACCCCGCATCTCTCTCCAAGAGAGATGCTATCCTATCCATGGTCCCCTTCCTACTTGTCTATCCATTCCACTTGCTAAAGGGGATAATTTTGAAATTAAACCCCACTACATCAATCTCTGCCCAAATTTCACGGGCTTGAGTCGGAAGACGCATACGTTTTCATCACCAAATTCGAAAACGTATGCGCAATGATGGGTACTTCACAATTGACTGTGGATGCTATGCGCTTACGTCTTCTTCCATTCACACTGTGCGACTTGGCAGAAAAATAGCTTTATAATACTGCCGCATACTCTATCACTAATTGGAATGAATTCGTAATAGCATTTCTTAAGAAGTTTTACCCAAACTATAAGACTGCCCATATTAGGAGCGAGATCAACCAGTTCACCCAGCTTCCCAATGAACCATTTTGGAAGTGCTTTGAACGTTTCAAGGATTTGCTTGTCCAATGTCGTCATCATGGAATACAAAGATGGGATTTATGTCGAATTATATATGAGGGCATTAATCCAGCGACAAAGCAGATGCTTGAAACAATGTGTCAATGCAATTTCATGTCTAAAGATGACGGTGAAGCTTGGAAGTATCTGGAAGACCTCGCTGAAAACACTTTGCAGTGGGAAAGCATAAGACCACCTTCATCTAAGGGAGGTATTCACCAGCTCGATGTTTCTATCGCAGTAAAAACCGAAATGGCAGCGATACAGAAGAAACTCGATGCTATTGAGAACAAGTTCTCATCATTCTCCCTAAATCAGGTCACGCTTCCTAAGACCGTCTGTGGTTGCTGTTCGGATCCTTCACACTTAACGGAAGAATGTCCTATGAATGCATCGTTTCAAACTAATGCTGCTTTTCAGCAGCGACCTAGAAACGATCCTTATTCTTCCACGTACAATCAAGGATGGAGGAATCATCCTAACTTTGCTTGGAACCAAAACCAACAAAGCAATTATCAAAGACCTCCTCCACAGCAACCACAACTACAAAATCAGCTCCCCTTTCAGTCACAAAATTTTTAAAATCCGGCCAACACTTCTACACCACAAGTGGCCGGTACTGATACTCTTCACTCGCACAAACTTTGGATATGTTTATGAAACATTCCATGCAATTGTCGGCTGAGATGAAGTCTTCTATTGATACCATAAAGAAAGACTCCACCTCCCATGGTGAGAGTATTAAATCAATAGAAAACCAACTCGCACAGTTAAACGCCGCAATGAATGCAAGAGAGAAAGGGAAACTCCCATCTCAACCCCTACCGAATCCTGGCCATTCACAAAATCATAATGTGAATGCCATTACTACGTTGAGATCGGGGAGAGTGCTGAATAACCGAGTGGGTGAGCAATTTGATGTTAGTGACACCATTGATACCCCAGCTTCTTCTTCTTCTTCTTCCCCTAATTCGTCTAGTCTCCCACCTTCATCCGAGCCTATTCTCCGTTTTCCCCAAGGCTCGAACATTTCGCCAAATCTATCTAAGTCGATTCCCACTCCAATTTTGGGATCGAATCCGTCCCCACAGTCTTCTCCACAAACGTTGGACCCAAAACTTATTGATCGAGCTCCATTTCCAAACAAATTAAGGGCCAACAGACCTGACCCGCAAATGGAGAAGATTGTGGAAATGTTTAAGCAAGTTAGCGTGAATATTCCTCTCCTAGATGCTATTCAACAAGTCCCATCTTATGCAAGAATCCTTAAAGACTTGTGCACTAGGAAGAGAAAAACTCAAGTGCCTAAGAAGGTTTTCATGACGAGTAATGTTAGCACAGCTTTTACCCAACAATTACCAAAGAAACGTAAGGACCCCGGCTGTCCTACAATCTCTATTTCTATTGGGGGTAAAAATATTAATCGTGCTTTACTCGATCTAGGCGCTAGCGTTAACTTGCTTCCTTATTCAGTATACGAGCAGTTAGGAATTGGAGAGTTAAAACCCGCCCATTGTACTCTCCAGATGGCAGACCGATCTATCACCAAACCTCGGGGTGAACTAGAGGATGTGTTAATTAAAGTCGGGGAATTCATATTTCCCGTGGACTTTATTGTTTTAGATACACAACCTGTGGCAAACCCACGCAATCAAATCCCGGTGATACTTGGTCGACCCTTCCTAGCAACTTCTAACGCTATAATTAATTGTCGTAACGGTTCTATGAACTTATCCTTCGGGAAAATGACAATTGAGCTTAATATTTACAAGCTAGGAAGTCAGCCATCAGAACCTTCTGCTCATTTGCTGGATGTTTGTTCCATCCACGAGATAGCTTCCGAAAGTTGCATGGATGAGGAACTTTGCTTTGATGTTCTCGACAACACTAATGAGACATCGTTTGATCTTGCACCACTTCATAGTAAGGATATGTTCAATGAGTCCGTCCTTGAGTTTGAACCCGTTGACTCGTTGCAAAAGTCAGCAGCACTTTCCGAGTCAATATCTTATGCAAGTTTTGAATCTCTTAGGGAGTCCGAATATCATTCCCTTACCCCACCTTCTATTGTCTCTCCGCCAAATCTTGATCTCAAACCGCTACCTTCTCATCTTAAATATGCATATTTAGGAGAGAATGAGACTTTTCCAGTGATTAAATCCGCTTTTCTAGCCTTAGAGCAAGAGAACGCCCTTTTGGCAGTGTTGAGATCGAATCGGCAAGCATTTGGTTGGACAATGGCCGACATCAAAGGGATTAGTCCCTTAATTGTTGAACATTACATACATCTGATGGATGAAGCAAAACTAACCCGAGACCCACAAAGACGGTTAAATCCCGTTATGAAGGAGGCGGTAAAGAAAGAAATAGTCAAGTGCCTTGATAATGGAATAATTTACCCTATATCTGATAGCCAATGGGTAAGTCTAATTCATGTGGTTCCTAAAAAGTCTGGCATCACGGTCATCACTAATGAGGCTAATGAGTTAATCCAAATACGCACCCAAACTGGGTGACGCGTATGTATTGATTACAGGAAACTCAATGCCGCAACGAGGAAAGATCACTTCCCTCTACCTTTCATTGACCAGATGTTAGAATGATTAGTTGGACACGAATACTACTGTTTCTTGGACGGATACTCTGGCTATAACCAGGTCCCCATCGCCGAAAAGGATCAAGATAAAACCACATTTACTTGTCCTTTCGGTACTTGCTTATAGACGCATGCCCTTTGGGTTATGCAACGCTCCCGCTACATTTCAGCGGTGCATGATGGGGATATTTTCAGATATGGTGGAGAATTTTCTGGAAATTTTTATGGACGCTTTCTCCATTTTTGGGGACTCCTTTGAGGACTGCCTTCGTAATCTTAACGCGGTTCTTACCCGTTGTAAGGATAAGAACTTGACTTTGAATTGGGAAAAATGCCATTTTATGGTCCAAGAAGGTATTGTACTTGGACATATAATTTCACGAAAAGGCATTGAGGTTGACAGAGCTAAAATAGATGTCATTCATAACCTCCCTCGTCCCAAATGCGTCAAAGATATACCATCCTTCCTTGGCCATGCAGGATTTTATAGGAGATTCATTAAGGACTTTAGCAAAATTGCTAGACCCTTAACCCTTCTATTGGCCAAGGATACTACATTTCACTTCAATTCGGATTGTGAGGCTGCTTTTGAATCTCTTAAAAGATCGCTCACTACATCCCCCGTTCTATCATCTCCGGATTGGAACCACCCGTTCGAGCTTATGTGTGATGCATCATATTTTGCTATTGGTGCTGTCTTAGGACAGCACATTGATAAGATGCCACATGTAATTTACTATGCAAGTAGGACCTTGAATGATGCACAAATAAATTACATAATTACCGAGAAAGAACTTTTGGCAGTTGTATTTGCATTAGAGAAATTCAGGCCCTACTTGATTGGCTCGCCTATTGTGGTTTACACAGATCACTCCGCCTTACGACATCTTTTATCGAAGAAGGATGCGAAAGCCAGGCTAATACGTTGGATCCTATTGTTACAAGAATTTGATCTTATCATCCGAGACAAGAGTGGATGTGAAAACGTTGTAGCCGACCATCTTTCACGCATCACTTCTTCGCCAACTTTGACCGTGCCGATAAATGACTCATTTCCTGACGAACAGCTCTTGACTATATCCTACGAACCTTGGTTCGTGGATATCGTGAACTATCTTGTGACGGAACTTATTCCTAGCGATTGGTCGAAACATGAAAAACTTCGATTTCTATCCCAAGTAAAATATTTTTACTGGGATGAACCTTATCTGTTTAAGTATTGTTCCGATCAAATCATTCGTAGGTGTGTCCCTAACGATGAGTTCAAGAGTGTGTTATCATTTTGTCATGATCAGGCATGCGGCGGTCATTTTGGTCCTCGAAAAACGGCGGAAAAAGTTTTGCAATATGGCTTTTATTGGCCAATATTATTTAAAGATGCATTTGAACATTGCAAAACTTGTCCGCGATGTCAGCATTTGGGTCGGATTTCACTAAGGAACGAGATGCCGCTCCAACCTATATTGGTTGTGGAAATATTCGATGTGTGGGGTATTGATTTTATGGGCCCTTTTCCCAATTCTTTTGGGAATTTATATATCTTGTTAGCGGTTGATTATATCTCGAAATGGGTGGAAGCTATACCGTGTCGCACTAATGACAACAAAGTTGTCATTAAGTTCCTTAAAGAAAATATCTTTTCGCGATTCGGACACCCTCGCGCTATAATTAGCGACAACGGGACACATTTCTGCAATCGGTCTTTCGAGGCCTTGATGCGGAAATATTCAATCACTCATAAGCTTTCTACGCCCTATCATCCCCAAACAAGCGGGCAGGCTGAGATCTCAAATAGGAAGATCAAACAAATATTGGAGAAGACGGTTTCGAAAAACCGTAAGGATTGGTCAACCAAATTGACGGATGCTCTTTGGGCATTCCGCACCGCTTATAAGACCGATCTTGGTATGTCTCCATACCACCTAGTGTTTGGGAAGGTATGTCACCTTCCTGTCGAGATCGAACATAAAGCAATGTGGGCTATTAAAGAGCTTAATTTTGATCTTGATCATGCAGGCAGCTATCGGAAGCTGCAATTGAATGAGCTAAGCGAACTCCGCGATGAAGCTTACGATAATGCGGTGATAGTAAAGAACAGGACTAAAGTGTTCCACGATAAAAATCTTTTTAGAAAAACCTTCACATCGGGCCAACAAGTCCTTCTTTATGATTCCCGTCTCCATCTTCATCCGGGTAAGCTTAAATCTCGCTGGAAAGGACCTTTTGTGGTGCGGTATGTATACCCGCATGGGGCAGTAGAAGTTGAAAATTTGAAAAACGGTTCAATTTTTAAAGTAAATGGGCATAGATTAAAACCGTATTTCTCTGTTGACCCCGCGGAGGAGCTCCTGTTTTTACAGGAGCCGCTTTATCAAAACTAAATTTCCTCCGCCTCACCTCCATATTTTGGTAACATTTTCTCATTTTAAGAATGGAGGTGAGTGAAAATGGATTTAATTGAATATCTGTGCGTGCCAAAGAACAAGTTTGGGGGTAGTTTTCATTTAACTATTATTTTACCCCTTGTATCTCTCCCCTAGTATACAGGTCCATGCTCTCAAAAGGCTACATCAGTGAGGACACTGCTGAAAACAGGTTTGGGGGGGTTTTGTATTCACAGAATTATCTTTGACACTGGGCATTGAAAAAAAAAATTTTATAAAAAAAGAGTAGAAAATGAAAAATTACATCCAAAAGATAGGAATAGTTTAAGAAAACCAAGAAAATTAGAAGTTTTCTTAAACGAACTGGTAATAAGTAGTTATGAGCCGTTGTCCCAAGGGTTAGTAAGATGAAGGAAGTCACTAATCTGAGGATAAAAATAAGTCTGAAAAATAGTTTCTATTCTGGAAGCCAAACATTTGAATGTTGATACCCTACTATATCCACTTACACACGTCTTAAAACTCGGGATAGTAGAGGATACCTTGAAATGCTCTTGTCTAAAAGCCAAAGTATGAAGGAAGTAAAAAAATGAATAAAATATAAAAATGGTGAAAAGAAAAAAATGAACACTGGTTTTGTTATCGCCAAGGCAGCAATAAAAAATATAGCGAGGGTTCTTCATCACCTAGTGCCTTAGACCAACTGGTTTGGAAGTCACTGCTAAGACTTAGGTGGTGCAAGACGAGGAAAATACTATCACCTAATCAGCAAGTACATGAGTAATCGGTCGGTTAGTACCTTAAGAAGTATTAACGGTCGCATGAAAATGTGTGAGCAAATCTAAATATTCATCAAATTAAAAAGTACTGAGGTAGATGGACAAGAGTATGATAGCTTGAATTGAATTCTCCGAGTGTAGGGATGTTCTACTCACACACGTAGGGGTATATGATCGATATTTGGATGAAAGATAGGAATGAAGAATAAAGACAATGTTTTATTGAGGGATGATGTGATTTCTAACATTTTTTCATGACTATTAAGATAGGGCTCATAACAACTGAAAAGCTAGTATAGTTGGAAACTCTAAATTTTCAAAGTATTTCTTCTATGGTTCTTATCTTTATATGTAAATTTCACCATCTCTCTTTTATTATAGGATTTTGTGGGTGTAATCCGCTGAAAACCCTCAGGAGAAAACACTCCTCCTACTAGGGACACCTAGAGGTTTAACGGCTTGTTGCACGTGCTCAGTGCAATCGTGTTTGCCTACGAATGTGTGCTTAGTTTTCTCCTTTCTTTTTTCTCCTTCTCTTCAATAAACTAGTTTGCTCGGGACGATCAAAGATAAGTTTGGGGGTATTTGTTCAGTTGATAAAACTGCACATTTGTTATTACATTTTTCCTACTATTTCTATATTAAAAAAGGTCTTTATTATAATATATCATACATATGAGGGTTTATCTGTAAAAATACTATTTTCCATGTGTTGATATATTATAATTAGCATTTGGTAGGAAAAATGTATGCAAAAAATATCTGTTGGAGATAGTGCCCTCAGAGTCAATTATTGGATCGCAGGTACGTGATTGCAATGATTGCGGAGGACCTATACCGGTAGGACAGTCTTACTCGAGATGATAGTATGCTATCTGGTTTGCCTTTATCAGTCGTGTACCGATCCAGGTGACTGATCACTGATACACTTTGATAGAGCCCTTAGGATCTTGCTTTACTACCAACAGTATGATGGCGATCATATACGTGAGAGTTGGGTGGTTTATATGCATATCCTTAATTGTGGTCCTTAGTCGTGGGAGTTTCGAGACAGGGCATCGATACTCCGGAGTAGACTAGTGTATACATTCGAGACCCCGACGAGGGGCGGTGGCCGATCTCACAAGCCACTGGTGTCAGTTGGATCACCTAAGATGTATACAGGTGCTCATTGGGTTATGAGTACACCGGACAGGACTCACCGGGAATCTGCTAGTTGGTATTATACATATCGTCAAATAGCAGTTCCCTAGAGACATGTGTACAGGTTAGTTCATCGACCTGAGGTCGTCATTTGTCTCGTGTGAGTTCCCACTGTGCTTTGATTTCTACCCTACCACGGCTCAAAGGAGGCGTGCAAACAGGTAGCTTTTGGGTACAGTCCCGAGCCATATGGAGGCATGTGAGCGGATCGGCAGGGGATTCGTCTCTCCCGGTATTGGGGGCGAGATCGTGCTGTGTCTAGGAGAGCCATTACAAAAAGCCCACGGCCGTGGCAGGAGATTTACTGGTAGGTACTCCAGTAGTATCTCAGGGTGTTATTGGGCTACACTCCGACACGACTTATACTGCTATTGGGGGTCTGACGTTACTAGCCCCCTAGGCAGATATGCGATACTCATAGACGAACGGACCGGACTGTATATACATTGTCACTGTTAGGCTCAGTAGGGTTTCCGGATGAGTTTGCTCATCGGCCTCCCTTGAGGTCAGTCCATGGGCAGCCGTTATGCATAGCTAGTGCCGCTGACAGTTTGTGGTTAAACCCACTGCCAGGGTACCGACGAGTCATTAGAGTCCCCCACAGACAGTTTCCCAAGTTCGGGCGAAACGTTGTAGAGGCCGTATGGTTTTATGGCAGGGTTCGAAAAATGCACGTGCGTTTACGTATGTGTCAGATTTCGGGCAGATGATACTGGTCGGCTTTGGTTTAAGCCGGATCCGAGTATTATATTGAGTAGATATAATATTTTTGTCTCAGTTGCATTTGTATTCGGTCGTAATACAAATGCGGGTATTTTTATACAGTTACGGGGTTATCCTGAAATTCGTTTCGGGATCGCTTTTGGAAGTTGCTAGTTTCCAGTTATTTATCAGCCATCGTTTAACATTTGGTTAAATACGGATTTTGTCTTTTCTTGAGAAGAGTGTGGATGCTTCTAGAAGTTTCTAGAAGAGGTGACTAGGTTAGAATGGTGTTGATGTTTCATTGGTTGCATTTAATGTGTTCATACTTTGTGTTTACACTTTGTGTTCACACTTTGTGTTCACACTAGATATTTATCCTTGTAGTCACTCTCCTCTCTCCTACACTCACCCCCCACCTCCTTATAAGATGGCCGGCCCTCTCCTCTCTCTCTCTCACATGATTGATTCATTTGTTTAAAAGATATGATAGTTTTGGGGTGTATGGAAATTTCATATATCATTTCATTCCATCACCCGATTCGAGTGGCAACTTCATTAACCGATCGTCCACGGCTTTGGACGAAGTGAGACAAAGTCTTTTACTCATTCTCTACATCATTCTTGGTCGTCTCTTTTAGCAAACTTGACGACCGAGTTGTCTCGAATCAGAGGCGGGAGCCCGTTTGAAGAATCGTTGACGTGGTGCCACCTGGACGAGCAGATCGGAGATCGATGAGATCGGAGCAGCCGCAACGGAGCGTGGGATGATGGTTAAAGAACGAAGGACTCGGATCGTTCGGTATAACCTTTCTACTCTCTTTACAGTTTGTTAGTTTAGCAATAATGGCAGATCCGGGTGAAAGTATACGATAGCGCCAGTTAAAAAGTTTTTGTTCCGCATTTGGCATCTGTAGATGGCCGGGGCGATACCGTAGACTTACAGTGGTATCAGAGCCTCACCATTTTGCTTTACTAACTTGTGCTAACGCGTTTAAAATATCGATCGAACCGGATATCGAAAACCGCAAAATTCAAGTTCTGAGTTTCTGTTGATTTTTAAAGGGTTCTAAAAATAATTTTACATATCACAGAAAATTTAGCAGGGTTTTCTAAGAACACCGTACAAATTTGGGCACGTGATTCGACATGACCGCCGTAGAATCGCGGTCAAACCTATGGTTTGACCGCGCTTCCGCGGCCATTTAGTGAGAACGTGGCCCCAAATTTGCACAGTGGGTTCTTGTCTGGAATTTGGGGTTTTTGGTATATATCTTTTGGGCCCAGATTTTGTTTCTGTTCAACAGATGTTCGTGGGGCCCACTTCGTGATATTTAGTCGATCGAAATTTAAACATGTTAGTTTATAGTGCTTACATTATATCTCCGACCGGGAATGTCATTTGATCGGTAAACCGCGTCTGATTGCTATAGTTCTTTTAGACGGGTTTGCGAACGTGACATTCGCGTTGATGTTCTGTGTTGTGCTGTGATGTTGCGGATTTGTCATGGTGGATAGCAGTGTGCAATGATAGTGCAGTTTGGATTTATTTGTACATTTGATATTGTGGGGCGAGCGTCCAACATGTGGACTGCCGTCACTGCCTGTTGTATAATATTCTTTTAGGGCACGACCAGGTTGCGGTCGATGTACCTGTTGTACTATTTTTCCATTTCTGTATTAGGTTTTACCCCGCGACGGAGTGCACGGATAGCCGGGTTCTGGAGGGCAACGGGTCCGCATCTCATGGCTTTGAGAGGCAGAGGGGCCTTACTCTGGAATTGGCAGACTATTCGCCGCACTCGTAGGGGGTACAGGTTGACCCAAGGAGGGGTGCTCAAGCTACCGGATTCCGTGAAGTGCAGGGTGGTCCATTCACTTTTCTGTAGGGGGCTGCCTCGCTTCAGGTTTTGGCGGGTAACTTGCCGCACCCGTAGGGGTCTAGGTTTCATTGCACAGGCTATCCACAAGACCAGGGGAACGTCGGGTTTCAGCAGCGGCTCTGTGAAACCCGGGGATCCCAAATTATCTGTATTGTTCTGTGATGCTTATTACTTTTCTGTAATGTTGCATATTATCACGCCTGGAGCGATTATTGTATATTGGTTTATATACTATTAGATGTTGTATATGTTTTACACCCGCGCTAGTTCAGTCCCCGATCTGTCGTTAGTTAAGTAACCTAACGGGTGATGACGGGACCCAGTAACGAATGCGGATGGCATATACGTACATTTTATTTTCGTTCTTTTCTGGTGTGATTATTTGATGGGACTGCGTTGATTCTGATCAATGCAAAGGAAAACAAACCTGTTTTGGAGTTGTTGGAACAATTTTAAAAAGTGTTATTACAAAGACGTTTCCTTTTGTTTTGCATAGCGGTATTCGGTGTGAATATCCTGCACCTCATTCGACGAGGCAAGGGCCGATATCCCTTCACCGGGAATGATCCCTTGGGCAGAAGATTGCGTCAGGGTAATAACTTCACTATAGTCGATTACAAGTTGCTTTGCATAGCGGTATTCAGTGGAATATCCTGCACCTCATTCCATGAGGAAAGAGCCGAGATCCCTTCACCGGGAGTGACCTCTTTAGCAAAAGGTTTTCGCCACTATATTTTAAAAAAGCTATCAGGTTCCTTCAGCGATATCAAGTTCGTTACGTTAAAGGTTTTTCGCCAAAAACCAGCCGTAGCCCTCCGTCATTTCTTTTGGGTAATCAGTAGTATTCAAGCTATGTATTTTGACCTAACGCCAAGGCATAGTGTTTGGTAGCTGCTGGGTATTCATTTGTTGCATAGATAGATGAGTTGATTTGGGACAGCCGTTCTACCATTTTGACCTAACGCCAAAGGCATGTGCGGGTGGGTTCAAATTAACAAGATAGTGACGGGTAGAACTTGGCATGTGACTTATGACATTTTGACCTAATGCCAAGGTTATAAGAGCATGGGGCAAAAATTATATCGGGAGTTTCTAAAGAAACTGAAACTTGCCAAGTATGCGCATACCTTCTGGAGTATGAGTAACGTGGATGCATTCCATCACGTTATCATGCGATGAGAGTTGGATCCCGATTCCCACTGATGAGTTGGTTTACTCTTCGGGTGATCCCGATTGATTCTTCTTTTAGGTTTGGAGAAGAATTTGACAAGACAGTGGGAGGTTTCCAGATTAGATAAAGTGATAACCATTCTGATCTAGGTTAGAGTGCACGCAGAGTGTTTCTTTTCTCTCTCTCTTTGGCGGCGACCTTTGACCGACCCTAGACTATGACTCAGTGACCAAGTTGACCGAACCTTCTTAAAATACTGGCTTTTTGGATTGTCTGAGTTGCATAAGTCGTTGTCACTCCTTCTTTTACCCTTTGGATTTCTCAGAACACTCCGTATTACTACGGACATCCACTTCCATTGGATAGATCCATCGTATGGTTATATACGAACTCGGAGGGATTTCTTCGAGGATGGATCAAGGTTCGGGAGAAATAAAATTGGTTTATTCAGTTGTCTTTTATTATCACCTTCTCTCAGGTTGCGAGAGCTCCTTGGTTTAGGAGAGTACACCTATTAAGCTTATTGGATAGTCTTATTCCAAACCATAGACAGGTGCCGAAAGGTAGGGAATGAAGAAAACCAATTAGCCTAAGTAGGGTGTGCAGAAGGTAATATGTAAAGACAAAATAAAGGGATTAGAAAAAGGGCAAAGTAAATTGCGACTGTTATCATTCACGACTAAACCACGTACTTCATCGCCACTCCTATTTCACCTTTAAAAGAATAAGGTATTATTCAATTGTCTTTTATCATCACCTTCTCTCAAGATGCGAGTACTCCTTGGTTTAGGAGGGTACACCTATTATGCTTACTGGATAGTCTTCTTCCAAACCATAGGCTGGTGCCGAACGGTAGGGAAGGAAGAAAACCATTTAGCCTAACGAAGGTGTACGGAAGGTAACGACTAAAGACAAATAAAGGGATTTGGAGAGATGGCAATAAAATATACGGTTAAAGTCATGAATTGGATTATGGAAGAGGCATTACTAGGAATACCAGGATACCCCTACGAAACATTTTCATGTTTCAGTGCATTGTTAAAGGAAAACTGTTTTCCCGATTAGATACTTACTCCAAGGGTATGTATTTACCAGGGTTTCGTTCTCATATTTGTATGGTTTTACAGATGATGAGTGGGAGTAAGTTATTGGGAATTAGGTAATTATCCTCATTATATCGGAATTCGTTGTAATTGGTGATATTTGAGGAAATCGCCAGGGTACAGTTTTCCACCTACGATGCACAGGTTTTGAGTTGTTTAACTCAGCGGACTTATACAGAGTATTGTATGTTGTCTAAGTGTCCAATCAGGACAAAGGGGTAGGTCCTCGTACTATGTTCTGTTTACTTATGACTTTTCTAGTTTTTAGACAAGTGTTTCGTAGAAATACAAGGTCTAAGTTTTGAGAAGTTGTGGGTATAAGAATAAAGTAGAGAACCAGGTGTCACAAGTATCGGGATTCTTCAAAGAGATCGAAAATGTAGATTCTTGTGATTGGTATTCAGATGATAGTAATGATTTTGAGAAACTTGTTTCTCTTTCAGGTTACACATAATTGGATGGATTCCTAAGTTGAGTAATGCTGATTAGCCTCTTTCCATTAAGATGATATGCATTGGAGACAGCTGCATGATTGAATATGGTTCCAATTAAATTAGTGCTAAAGTTTCTATATTGGATATAGAATGGTTCATATCTTAACGATGTTAAGGTACGGGGAGTTGTCCAGCTTATGCTTAAAACCAGACACTGGATAACTCAGGGCACGTTTCTGTAATGGCTGTTTGTGGGTTGACCCTGGCTATGACGAGGGTTGATATTCTACCATTTGGAAGATCAATAGTGATATTGTTCTTGACTCGCCACAGTTTTAGTAAAATGGATTTTTTCAGAAAACAGTAGTGGGAGTATGGTAGAACTGGAAGTGATTCCAGAACCGCGAACGATTACGGAAAATTTAATAGGACCTATATATTCAATCAGATTTGACATTCTATTAGCCACTCCGCAGATATGGTGGGTAACCTCAGACACCCGAGAGGTACTTCGGTAGCCTCAAGGACGGTGACAGGGAGGTTCTTGTTTACCCAGACTTGACACTACTGTTGTTCCAAACTATAAGACCAGGAAAGAGGATAAGTATAGCGTCGTTCTAAACTAGCTTTAGAAGTGCACGTGTATATTATTCTGCCAGAGGGTTGTCGTAGTCAGTGGGAGCAGCGGAAGTATAGTGGGCAAGTAGCTTATGTCTATTTATAGACTAGAGCAGTTATAGCGGGGATAGATCATCTAATTTTGATGTGACAGTCATGGGTTTGACTTCATCAGAATAGGGGATGGATCTGTTAAGGATGTAGTAGGGTGTGATGTCATGGTATCTGGATGACATACACAGAGTAGGAAGTAAAATTCCTATACTACGATCGGTTGTACTGTGGTCGTCACACAGTTGTTTCGCCAGACAGGATATGGATATAATATTAGACATTCTGGTTTCTAGATCTATGGTTTTAGATCTGGATTTGGGTAGTTTCCCAATGTGGGTACTTTGACAGTATTCTAATGGTTTTTAGAATAAGTGACTCCTGGAATGGTGGTGTACCTGCAGGTGATGGAGTCACCCTCTCTAAAGGTGTCGTATAGACTAAAGGGGAGAGGGCTGTGCATGAT
Source organism: Agapanthus africanus (assembly GCA_030015575.1). Taxonomy (NCBI): domain Eukaryota; kingdom Viridiplantae; phylum Streptophyta; class Magnoliopsida; order Asparagales; family Amaryllidaceae; genus Agapanthus; species Agapanthus africanus. Next base: position 545,585,594 of record CM057338.1, read on the forward strand.
TGGCAGATCACTTGCTTAGGCAATTGAGTCAATCGTGAGGTGTCAAGTACCACACCAGATGTTGTTTTTGCACTAGATGCGATAAGTTTGTATTAATCCAATCCTGGAGAGACATAAAGAAGCAGTTTTAGAACATAAGTGGATGTTCTATGGATTTGATGACGGCAACCTCCTTCGGGAGACGGTTATCATTCCAGGCTTCAAAGGTGACATGGTTGACAGAGTGATTGTCAGAGTTATAGTTTTCCCTCTGACGAGGGACAGTATTATGGACAGGTGGTCCAAGAGGATACTGTGGGAGGCTTGGTGCTGGATACTGATTAGGTTCAGTGATCGATACAGTCTAAGAAGTTTGGATTTATAGTTCATTTATGAACTAGGTCCCATCAGATATCCAGACATATTCTAAGACAGGTATTGCTCAATTCGGGAGATGGCTTTCTCCGCGAACTTGAGATTTAAAGAGATATAGAAAGAAACTTCTGGGCGGATCCACTCACTGAGGCTATTCCTCGAACACAAAAGTTTTACAAACGGGCTTTATGAAACTGATTAGTTGAGGAGTTGGATGTTCGGTTTCACACGGGCTGTGAGTAGTCGACATCGCAATAATTAGCCTTAAGTGCAAGTGGGAGATTGTTGGAGATAGTGCCCTCAGAGTCAATTATCGGATTGCAGGTACGTGATTGCAATGATTGCGGAGGACTTATACCGGTAGGACAGTCTTACTCGAGATGATAGTATGCTATCTGGTTTGCCTTTATCAGTCGTGTACCGGTCTTGGTGACTGATCACCGATACACTTTGATAGAGCCCTTAGGATCTTGCTTTACTACCAACAGTATGATGGCGATCATATACGTGAGAGTTGGGTGGTTTATATGCATATCCTTAATTATGGTCCCTAGTCGTGGGAGTTTCGAGACAGGGCATCGATACTCCGGAGTAGACTAGTGTATACAGTCGAGACCCCGACGAGGGGAGGTGGCCGGTCTCACAAGCCACTGGTGTCAGTTGGATCACCTAAGATGTATACATGTGCTCATTGGGTTATGAGTACACAGGACAGGACTCGCCGGGAATCTGCTAGTTGGTATTATACATATCGTCAGATAGCAGTTCCCTGGTGACATGTGTAAAGGTTAGTTCATCGACCTGAGGTCGTCATTTGTCTCGTGTGAGTTCCCACTGTGCTTTGATTTCTACCCTACCATGGCTCAAAGGAGTCGTGCAAACAGGTAGCTTTTGGGTACAGTCCCGAGCCATATGGAGGCACGTGAGCGGATCGGCAGAGGATTCGTCTCTCCCGGTATTGGGGGCGAGATCGTGCTGTGTCTAGGAGAGCCATTACACAAAGCCCACGGCCGTGGCAGGAGATTTACTGGTAGATACTCCAGTAGTATCTCAGGGTGTTATCGGGCTACACTCCGACATGACTTATACTGCTATTGGGGGTCTGACGTTACTAGCCCCCTAGGCAAATATGCGATACTCATAGACGAACGGACCGGACTGTATATACATTGTCACTGTTAGGCTCAGTAGGGTTTCCGGGTGAGTTCGCTCATCGGCCTCCCTTGAGGTCAGTCTATGGGCAGCCGTTATGCATAGCTAGTGCCGCTGACGATTTGTGGTTAAACCCACTGCCAGGGTACTGGCGAGTCATTAGAGTCCCCCATAGACAGTTTCCCAAGTTCGGGCGAAACGTTGTAGAGGCCGTATGGTTTTATGGCAGGGTTCGGAAAATGCACGTGCGTTTACGCACGTGTCAGATTTCGGGCAGATGATACTGGTCGGCTTTGGTTTAAGCCGGATCCGAGTATTATATTGAGTAGATATAATATCTTTGTCTCAGTTGCATTTGTATTCGGTCGTAATACAAATGCGTGTATTTTTATATAGTTACGGGGTTGTCCTGAAATTCGTTTCGGGATCGCTTTTGGAACTTGCCAGTTTCCAGTTATCTATCAGCCGTCTTTTAACATTTGGTTAAATACGGATTTTGTCTTTTCTTGAGAAGAGTGTGGATGCTTCTAGAAGTTTCTAGAAGAGGTGACTAGGTTAGAATGGTGTTGATGTTTCATTGGTTGCATTTAATGTGTTCATACTTTGTGTTCACACTTTGTGTTCACACTAGATATTTATCCTTGTGGTCACTCTCCTCTCTCCTACACTCACCCCCCCACCTCCTTATAAGAAGGCCGGCCCTCTCCTCTCTCTCTCTCACTTGATTGATTCATTTTTTTAAAAGATATGATAGTTTTGGGGTGTATGGAAATTTCATATATCATTTCATTCCATCACCCGATTCGAGTGGCAACTTCATTAACCGATCGTCCACGGCTTTGGACGAAGTGAGACAAAGTCTTCTACTCATTCTCTACATCATTCTTGGTCGTCTCTTTTAGCAAACTTGACGACCGAGTTGCCTCGAGTCAGAGGCGGGAGCCCGTTTAAAGAATAGTTGACGTGGTGCCACCTCGACGAGCAGATCAGAGATCGACGAGATCGGAGCAGCCGCAACGGAGCGTGGGATGATGGTTAAAGAATGAAGGACTCGGATCGTTCGGTATAACCTTTCTACTCTCTTTACAGTTTGTTAGTTTAGAAATAATGGCAGATCCGGGTGAAAGTATACGATAGCGCCAGTTAAAAAGTTTTTGTTCCGCATTTGGCGTCTGTAGACGGCCGGGGCGCTACCGTAGACTTACAATATCATTGACCAAATTTTAAGAAAACAAACTCTACTAAATATCATTTGAGTTGTTGTGCAGAATTTTTCAGGAACTAAAATCAAGGAAATCAAGTTGTTAAAGCAAACCTGTCTAATTAAGAAAGCAAAACTTAGAAATCAAGTCTGGCAGCAACTACGAGAAGATTTCCAAGTTCCAAAGGTTCCAGAGATCTCCACATGTCACAAAGATCAAGCCATAGAAAAATGATCCAACGATCCCTCTACTTGGCCGCGGATCCGCGGCCAAACCCCCCTATTGGCCGCGGATCCGCCGCGGTCCAGATGAATCAAGGGCTAGAATTTCTTCTGTTGGATCGTAACTACTTGCTTCCAAATTAGGAAGCTAAGTTTATGGCTTTAGGACTATAAATAAGGACCGAGAGCCTCTTGGAAAAATTATCAAGCCGACGCGATCACGAAGTCCAAGACGGCTCACGCATCCAGGCTGATCATCAACGGTTCATCTACCTCCTTAGAAGAGATCGAGAAGCAACTAGTACTTGTAATCATTTTCTAAGGAATCAAAGTGTAATGAATATTGTTGATTAATAAAGGTGGCTTTCTTTTTCTTATTCTATTTCTTCGTAGTTTAATTATGCATTTTCTCTCCATCTCTTTTTCTCCAAACATGCGCGAATAATTCTCCGCTTGTTAGGGTTCGTAGGATTAGGGTAGGCTAATGGATGATAAAAATCCCTAAACTCTTTTTAAGTCCTATAAAGTTTATAAACTTTACCAAAAGAATCATTAACATCCTAATCGGGCACGCTACCAATTCATTGTTAGTCGCGACCGCGATTGGAGATTAGATTAATGATTGTTTTGGTAAAGGCTAGATATGAACGGAGTTCCGTGTCGAGATAGGGGTTAAGAGTGGGAACCCTTTTTCCCTCCAGAAACTCTAATCTACACGCATCACTGCCGTTCTAGTTTTAAATCTATTAAAGGATAAAAAGAATAATTTTTAATTAATCATCCATAACTACTAAATCATAATGAACCCTACAAGCCCTCTTCTTATATAAACTTACATTCATAAATAATCTAGATCTATATTTTGCATTAGTGCTTAACTTAGATCTAGAAACCATTCTACAATATTCTTTATCCCTCCTCTCTTTTTCAACACATCTAAAGTAAGAGTAAAAGATTCAACGTTTCCCAGAAGATGACCCGTACTCATCTCGGTCTAGCTACATGCGACACCGTTATTGATTGCGGTTAACTACTACAAACACAATTTTTCACACCAATCACCGGCCATCAAACCATGGCCATTGCGGAACAAAATTTTTCAAAAACCGACGCTAGAACAACCCGATAATCCGAATCGACCTATAAGCCGTAGATAACAAAAACATGCATAGGAGCTAAACTAAAGGGTTAAAGTGATTATACCGAATTGATCCGTGTCCTTCGGTCTTCAACCACCTTCCTAAGTTCCTAGAGGCCTTTGTTCCCCGCCGAAACACGCGGCGGAGACGCGATAAACGTCTAGCCTGAATTTCGGGGCAGATGCTAATTGGTGCTATCCGTCCACTTCTCCGAAGATGCCAAGTTGATTTATGGCACCATATATCGAAGGTTTAAACGGATGCGGCCGATGTAGCAGACTTCGTCAGATTCCCCCTCGTCGAAGGGTTTTTGATTATGAGGACGCTCTTCCCTGCAGGCGCAAAGCTCTGCAGTTAATTACGCTACCGTATCGCGGTAACAACTTTCTCCTTCTCTAGATGGTCACTTCGTGTCGTGGGTGTTTGTTTTATGTTTGGTTGCCCGTGGATTGTATACGGAGACTAATTTATGTTGTCGTCCGCAGGGCGTGGACTAGTCCAAATCCATATCTTTCTTAGATTTGGGTTTGGGGTTTGGGTTTAAGGATACGTTAGCCTCATTTGAGACTAAGATCAACTTAAACGTTAGTTAAGGATACGCTAATCTAATTTTAGACTAAGATCAACTTAACGGGATCATTTAGATCCAACAAGAGAGCAATTGGACTCTATTGTTTAGTTTAGGGACATTGCGGTCGATTAGTTTAAGGACATTACGGTCCATTGTTAGTTTAAGAACATCTCGGTCCAATGTTAGTTTAAGGACATCATGGTCGAGGTTAAGAACATCATAGTCCGTGGGTTTAAGAACTCCATAGTCCGATGTTTAGTTTAAAGACATCACGGTCGAGGTTAAGGACATCATAGTCCATGAGTTTAAGGACCCCACAGTCCGTTGTTTAGAGACGTCATAGTCTATGAAATGTGTGGCTGTCGGGACCCGTCACCTCTTTGAAGACGTTGAGGAATTACAACGACAAATATCAAAGGAGTGAAGAGATGTACCCTTGAACCAAGGTGAGTTGGTTGAAAGAGAAAATGTGCTCAGTTCAAGATAAGTCGAGGACTTATAGCCAGAATTGGGCTAAGTCCAACTAAAATGTTTAACATATTTTTTATTATGGCTATTAAGCCTTTATTTGAGCTCGGCCCTTTTAATAATGCTAAGCATTGGGCTCTGACATCTTTTGTCTTTATCAGAACAAATGGTGTTCCGGCAATGCTCCACGTGGCGTGCCAGGCGCTTTGCGCCAGTTAAAGAGCGCATTGCGCTTCTATCAGGTAGCGCACACGAAGATGACACGTGTCGCGCTTAGCGCTAAGCGCTGGTTTATTAGCGCATCGCGCTGATTTAGGGGCACGCCAGTGAATGACACGTAGCGCGTTTGGCGTTGAGCGTCAGTCCATGAGGGTAGTGCTCTGCTTTAAAAGCGCAAAGCGCAAGTGGTGTCTATGGTTGACACGTGGCATGTTTTGGCGCTGAGCGCCGATCCAAGGAGCGCAAAAGCGCAGTTCATGAGTACAAGGCACTTTTCAATAGCGCAAAAGCGCATCTAATCAATTTTAAGATCAAAGAACAAATTTTATGTTCTTCTTAAAGGAGGCTTTGCCTCAAGATTCAAGAACAAAAGTTCTTGTTTATAAAAGGGCTCTGACTTTGTAGATCAAGAATCTGTGAATGAAGTAAAATACTTCTTTTAATTTTTTTATAATAAGATCTTTTTTCTTGTTATCAAAGACCTTGGTCTTTTGTAGATCTATGATCTTTTTAGAAAATGGTTCTTCTGTTTACGAGATGATTTCATCTCTATGGTTCAAGAAATAGTTCTTTACCTTGAAGATGAAGAAATGATCTTCTTTTTCTAAAGATTTACCTTTCTTTCTTTTTGAGTTTTCTCAAAATTTGCAGAGGGTTTTCTCTATATCTCTCTTGAAGTCTTGGGGCCTTTATATAGGGCCAATTGATTTGTTGAATCAGTTTTAAGAGATCTTTCTCTGATTGATTTGGGAATATTTCCCACCGTTGGATCTTTGATCCTAAGGCTTCTGTTTTAAAGAAGATAATTTTCTTATTTAATAAGATTGGAAAGATCTGTCCATAACAAAATTTTAGTTCTGATTAATTAATAATTTATTATTAGTAGATCTTTTGATCTAATGGTGGGGGATTTTTAATTCCAGCGCTGGCGCACTTTGCGCCAACGCACCTACGTTTGACACGTGGCGCACAGCGCAGAGCAACTGCGCTAGCACACCCGTGCTTGACACGCGGCACGCAGCGCAGAGCGCAGCGCAACTGTGCTAGCGCACCTGTGTTTGACACGTGGCGTGCAGCGCAGAGCGCTGGATCTGAAGCGTTGCTTCAACTTTTAATTTTTGAATTTTAAAACAGAGCTTTTCTATGATTGGGGGCGCGCTGCCTAGGGCGCAGCGCACCTGGCGCTAGTGCGTATGTGTTAGACACGTGGCGCTCAGTGCGCAGAGCGCTGAATCTGAAGCGTTGATTCAATTTAAATTTTGAATTTTGAAACAGAGCTTTGCTCTGATTGGGGGAAACAAATGCCCCCCCCCCCCCCACCGTTGCGCTCACGTGGCGCACACGTGAGTGTAGCGGTGGAAACATCTGAGCCCTTGGATCAACTCAGAAGTTGAAGAGGCAGTTCAATGCCTATAAATAGGACCTTTGGTCCCTTAGATGATTTCCATCTTCTTGTTGAGAATTTTCATTCAGAGCCTTGCTCTTCTGTTTAAGAACTTTCAAGAGTCAGAACTCTTTCCAAACTTAGGTAAAATTAATTTTTTTTAATAAATTAGGGTTTTTACCCATTAACAGAACCTTGCTCTTCATAGATTTTTGATCTAAAGAAAACCCTTTTAGGGTTTCATTAATAGAGCCTTGCTCTCATGAACCCATAGATCTAAAGAGATCTTTTCTGGGGGTTTCTTATCCCATGAATCAGAGCTCTGCTCTTTGATAATATGTGGATCTTTTGATCTTTGATGAAGAACTCTTAAGAGTTTTTTCATGGATCTTGAAGATCGAAGAATTTTTAATTCAAAAAAATTAATTAATTTTAATTAATCCTTGATGGATCTTTCCATCATCATTACAGAGCCAGGCTCTTTAAGGAATTTTATTCCTCCATGATCAGAGTGTGACAAGTGTCACTCTGTTATAGAGCTTTGCTCTCAAAGGGAGATTTTCTCCTTTTCCCGAGGGATTTCTCATTCAATGAGAATTTCCTTGAGGATCTCCTCATTAATTGATAGCCTCATCCAATGATGAGGCTATTTTATTAATTGATGCATTGTCATCTGGATTTTGTGGGTCCCCCTTTGGTCCCCTTTCCACTGTATTGCAATGTGGTACAAATTTTAAAGTGCCGAGCGTCAGAATTTTAAGATTAAATTATAGTACTGATAATTGAATTCTGTTCTTTCTCACAGGCAACATGACTTCCGATCTCTCTTTCCGTTTTTTCGTTCAGAGGGAGGATTCCCTGAAGCACCTATGGACCGAGAGGTTCTCACGCTCATTAGAGACTATGACCCGGAACACAAAAATCTTCACTTGTGGGGTAGGTGGTATGACCAGATTATCAAAGGTCGTCAAAGCTTCTCTTGTGCGATGCCGTCGGAGCCGATCTCGTCGATTTCATATGCAGATGCACCCCCGGTGAACTACGCCGTGGAGGTTGTCAATTGGACTTCGGAGGGTCTTCTTCAGTCTTCGATTGCCGCCATACCCATGCAACCGCCGGCAGCTTTGGATACCTTGGGGCAACGCATATGCCAGGGCGAGTCGCGCCCTTGGGGACAACCCTACAACATCGGGTTGACTCCCCGACATTCGGCCGGGTATTTGCAGTGGGCCAGGTACATTTTGTCAGCGAAGAAAATGCAACTGCTGAAGCTCGGTCTATATCCTGCAGTTTATGCTTAGTTGTTCCAATATTCTACTCCTCTGACATGGTGGATTAAGGCGTTCTTGGAGCAATGGAACATACCAACCCATACCTTTCTTCTACTGGACAGAAAAGTCTCCATTTCCTTAGAAGAATTTGCTGAGATTTCCGGTTTGCCGGTTAGGGGGGAGCACTATGAGGAGTTGCTTCCTCCGGATGAATACATTTTCGCCACCAAGCCAGTGGTGATGGGCCTAACGCCGGAGAACGCCATCCATTACCAGTTTCCTAGTCTGATAAAGGTGCTGAACATGTACGAGAGCCTCTTCTTGGAATCCGGAGGCCGGGGGGTCAGTTTCGCAGACTTCATTGCCCGGTTTCTTCGCCCGGAGATCTTATCGCAACGAGGCGAAAAGTTTGCCAAACTCGACGACCCCTTCGGCTTTGGCTTGGACCGTCGACTAGTACTGGAAGACGATCAGAAGGGCTTTTTTCTACCTGATGCCGCAATCATTCTTCTGTCAGAAATTGCCACTCCGGGCATTGACGAGGAGGCTTTCTTTCTTGGGTTTTTTGGGCTGTGGTTGTGCTGGTTCGCGCTCCTTATGCACCCTCGCTATATGAGGCCGTCCGTCTTCTACCCAGCGCATCGAATGGTTGCCGGGATACAAGTGGCCATTGGGATTGCTGGGTTGGCCCATCTGTACCATGGTCTTAGTGTGGCAGCGGATACAACTGAACCGGGGGTGCATGCCGCCAACTTCCCGATGCATTACTTTACTTCGTGGATGGAAATGCACGTGTTCGGGGTATTTGGCATTCATAAAAGACCCTCGTTTTTCAAGAAATGCAAATTCTTAAGAATTATGCGGCAGGTTGACGCTTCTATAGTGAATCCGTCTCAGCGGGAAGCTAGGGGCTTGGTTCTTCGTCCGCGCACGGTTAGAGCTGGTATGTCTTTTACGGACAAAGTCCTGACGATCGGCCAGGAAACTTCCAAGACGGTGCTGGCATTGCGCGACGTCTTTAAGGACGGGGCCTCCATGTTGAAAGCCCGGGAGATTCTACATCTATACTCCATCAGGCCGGGCTTTCTCGTGTTCAGGCAGAATGATGCAGCGCTTTTTATGAGATACAACCCCCATCATTTTGCCCAGCAGCTGAGTTATAACCAGGGGGTTCCACTAGAGGCGTTCTTGGAAGAACCTGCTACCACCAAAGAGGGGATACGGGGTGCGCTGCATCACTTTATGCGCTTGAATACGGGCTCCCACTTCTTTATTAGCGAGCCGAGTTGCATTCCAAGGGCCTTTAACGTACACGGGGCCTGGTATCAACACGCGATGGGCGCTGTTATCAGGGAAGAGAGGCAGCTGCTGCTCGATCGCAAGAGTGCGCCCCCTGCCAGCGGTCACAACGTCCCTTTAAAGCGACGGATCGCTGTCCCCCCTCCGCTAAAAGGGGTTGCTGCAGTTGAGCCTCCACGTGTGCTAAGCCCCACGCGTGGATTGCCCCATGCTCCTGTGGAGATGGTGGATGTGCCATTAGTGCCCCGCGCTCCCGTGGAGATGGTAAACGTAGCTTCACCCGAATCTGCCGTGGGCTCGGATATCGGGACTCGCCGTCCTAAAGTGCCCACGAAGCGCAAGCTGGTGTTGGCTGCGACTGGAGCTCGCTCACAGAAGAAGAAAAAGAAGTCGATATTTTCTATTGATGTTGTACTTGGCCAGGAGCCTCACGCTCCTTACGGAGAGGGCCTGAGCGAGTATGGGACAAACGATGGCTTATTCATGCCGCCAGACGATACTGATCTGGCGGCTGCCATTGCAGCTTCTAAACAATTGGCCAGCCATGAAGAGGGGTTGGCTATCCTCGCGCGATCAGGTATTCATTAGCTGTATTTTCCGCCATTGCATCGTATTTCTATTATCGTGTTTTGACTGACGTTTTTTTTAACAGGCATTTCTACCGAAGAAGCTCTCGCTGTTTCTCTCAAGACTTTTGAGGAAGAGGAATGACTTCGAGCATCCTTAGGCATCAGTACATTTCGGTTCACCATGTTCCTGCTCCCGTTTCTTTTGAGTAATCTGACCCTTTCTTTGTCTTATCGCAGGGACCACAACGCCGATCCCGTAAGCTGATGCGGAAATTCTTCCCGAGCCAGCTACCGAAGTCCCGGCCTCTTCGGCACTGCCGAAAGAGGCCTTACTTAAACGACCGATGACGGAAGCCTTGACGGCTCCAGAGGTAACCCTGGATGCGAACGATTACGTCCTGTTGAAGGAGGCTTCTAGAAGGTCTGCTTTGACAGCCCGGGAGGAAAGGAAGCGCCGGAGGCGCACAGCAAGGGAGCGTAGTGTGCCTTAGCTGCGGGAGCGGGTTCGAGCGCCGCTACCCCTGTTGCTACTCCTTCAGAGGAGTCTCCGGTTGCCTTGTCTACTACTTACAGACGGACGGCACGTGCGGCTCGGGAAGCAAGCGGTAAATCAACTCCAGGTAATGTGCCGTGAGGTTCTGTTGTCAAAGTTTTGAATTATCAATTCTCATATACCTTATCTTACAGGGCCGAGCCTTACCGAAGAAGTGGCGGCGAACGCTGAGCCTGAGGTAGCAGTGGAGGAGGTAGCTGCTATTGCCGACCCCGGGGCAGCGGCAGGCGAAGTGGACGCAATTGCCGGGCTCGAGGTAGTGGCTGACGAGACAGTCACGATTGCTATGCCCGAGATAGCTACCATTGCCGAGCCCGAGGTGGCGGCGGGTGAGACGGGTACAATTGCTGGGCCCGAGGTGGCCGCTCTCTCTCAAGAGTCGGGCACCGCCCCGATCATCGCTCTTCCCGCCTGTGGTTCTTTGCCATCTCCTGGCGTCGCAAGCGTGACGACGGCTCCCGTGGAGTCAGGGGATGAGGCGACGGGAGGTGAGACCACCCCGATGGAGGAGGGAGACGCCGTTGTTGTATCAAGTGACACCCTCATCATGGCTCCGGCTGGTGACTCATCAGGTAGATTTTAGGTCACCGCCCTTCTTTTTATTCTGCAATCTTTCCTGACAGGGTTTATCTTATTTCTAATGCAGGTGCGGCTAGTGCTGATGTCGCGCTACCCGAGGCAGCGCCGTCAGTTACCGCCCTGACGGTGACCACCTCTCTACCTTCTCTCGCACCGTCTCAGATGCTGGAAGGTATGGAATTGTGACCCATCAGTCTTATCTCTAGGCTGTATAATTTATGTACCGACGTTGCATTATTGTGTCTTTGTAGGAGTCCTTTTTGACCACCTGTACCAGGTGCTGCACCCCCACTTCTCCTTCCCGTCGGAGATTGCTTCATCCAGTGGCGCTGGTGAATACAGCTTTCAGTTAATATTCTATCTTTTACCGACAGTGAAATCATTTCTGATTCTTCTTTGCCTTGATTGCAGTACTACAGATTGAAGGAGGAGATGAGAGAACAGTTGCGCCACTGGTCCTCCTGGCTTTGCCACCTGCTGCAGCTGGTATAGTAAATCCCATTGTTCATGAACCTCTTGTACTTCTTGATCCGTCATCTGAATGTGATTTGTTTTGCAGCGGTCGCTTCGACTCCGGTCTCTTTCGAGTCTCGCATTATGATGCCGGCAGGGCCTTTTTCCAGACGTCCATCCTCAAAAGGTGCTGTGACCAGTCTGCGTATGCTGAGCGAATACGTCGAGGTGCTTGACGCGGAGGCCCCTACATCTGCCGCAGATTTCGCTGCCGAGGTCAATCCAATACTGGCGACGCTTGTGAACTTCCATAATGAAGGCGTCATCGAGTCTTGGGTTAATCATTACAGGAAGATTGATGCCTGTCTGCATGAGCTTGAGCTTATGCGTCCTGCCCCTGAGACTCAGGCTTTGAACTCCCAGCGGGCCGCATGGGTTGAGCAGAGTGTTTCGTTCCTTCGCCATTTCGAACGAGAGGCACCCCTTAAGCGAAAGGAACGTGAGGCGACTTTTGCTGAATCTGCCCAACTGTGCGCTGAGGTTGCAGCTAATACTGCCCAGCTGAACACCATTTTTGAAAACCTTCAATGATGTATCTCTAACGGATTGGTGTTGAGGAAGAAGCTTGATCTTAATGAGCAGGTCGCGCAGAGTCAGGTGGCTGCTCAGCAAGAAGTTGATCAGAAACTCTCATCCTGTTTGCAGCAACGGACCCAAATTGAAGCAAAGCTGGCCGCGGCGGCTGATCGTGAGGAAGAGTTTAGAGGAGTGTGCGAGCAGCTAGCTGGTCTATTGAAGGCGCCTCCTTCCCAATAGCTTCTTTTGTATAGATTGAACACTTGTAATTTTTGAACAACATGTATCCATTTTTTATTCTTTTATACGATTTACCTTGTACTCAATTGAATTCATGAATAAAAGATACACATTTTTTTGTTATACTGTTGCTTTCTTCTCCTTGCTGTGTTGTTGCCATGTGATTTTAGCAAATGCGGTCTGTAGATAGTATATAGCTGTCAATCTTGGACTCTTTAGTGGGTGGTGATGGCTTAGAAAACAAGGTCAGGATCTGTCACCTAAGACTTTTCAATTTTATGAACCGTGAGGGTCTCATAAAGAATTTTCTCCCTACCGGTCGAGAAGATCCCGTAGGTGTAATTTCTCCTTAAGAATCGTGAGGATTCCTAAGTGTGTTTTCTCTTGAAAGTCGTAAGGATCTCACAAGAGAATTTACTCCTTTAAGAGTCGTGAGGACCCGCAAGTGATGGGTGAAGTTGTCCTTATCCGCATTTCACGAAGTCAGGAGTTGCTCTGGATGCTTCCCACGAGTTCACTGCCGTGTTCTGCTAGGACCAGGCTCTGCTTTGGATGCTTTACACGGGGTCATTGTCGTGCTCTGCGAGGACCAGGATCCACTGTGGACGTTTCCCACGGGGTCAGGATTGACATAAGCCGCGTTCCACATAGCCAGGAATTTTGCTATGGATGCTTCCCACGGGTTCACTGCCGTGTTCGGCGAGGCCCAGGCTCTGCTCTGGATGCTTCACACGGTGTCATTGCCATGCTCTGCGAGGACCAGGATCCGCTCTGGACGTTTCCCACGGGTCAGGATTAACATAAACCGCGTTCCACATAGCCAGGAATTTTTCTCTGGATGCTTCCCACGGGTTCACTGCCGTGTTCGGCGAGGACCAGGATCAACTCTGGATACTTCACACGGGGTCATTGCCGTGCTCTGCGAGGACCAGGATCCGCTCTGGACGTTTCCCGCGGGGTTAGGATTGATATTATCCGCGTTCCACGTAGCCAGGAATTTTGCTCTGGATGCTTCCCACGGGTTCACTGCCGTGTTCAGCGAGGACCAGGCTCTGCTCTGGATGCTTCACACGGGGTCATTGCCGTGCTCTGCGAGGACCAGGATCCTCTCTGGACGTTTCCCATGGGGTCAGGATTGACATTATCCGTGTTCTACGTAGCCAAGAATTTTGCTCTGGATGCTTCCTACGGGTTCACTGCCGTGTTCGGCGAGGACCAGGCTCCGCTCTGGATGCTTCACACGGGGTCATTGATGTGCTCTGTGAGGTCCAGGATCCGCTCTGGACGTTTCCCATGGGGTCAGGATTTACATAAACCGCGTTCCACGTAACCAGGAAGGATTGACTTTACCCGCATTTCACGGAGTCGGAGTTTGACTCTCGGTCATCTGTACACCGCCGAGTCATGGAACTGGGAGTTACCGATGTTCCGCTTTGCCTGATGTTGTGTCTGTTGTAATGAGACGAATGTTGAGTTGATCTCCAGGCTATCTGCAAACCGTTGAGATTTGGCTTCTTCTTCTGATGAAGCTTGGGGAGGAAAGGTGTGATTCCTTCTTTGTTTGCGCCTCTGGATTGTATACAGGGATTGATGTGATATCACCTGTAGGGCATAAATTTCATTCATTTTTTTTATTTCTTTCCGCGATGCTCTATCATTTCAGCTTTTATATCGCGAAGGTCGCGATTTCCCAATCATTTCGGCTATTTTTTTAGCGGTGCCCAATCATTTCAGCTATTTCGCATGCATACATTTTTACTTGCTGATTTTATTGCAAGTTGCCCCATCATTTCAGCTATTTCGTATGCATGTGTGGCTCGCTAGTTTCTTTGCTGCAGGCTTGGAATTGGACACCGATTTCGGCATCAACACCGCTACAACTGGGATATTATCAGGAGCGAATCATCATTTGCCTCTGTCGATGTCGAACAAAGGTGGCTTAGCGATCAGGGTTAAGATCCTGTCGACTAAGGATTTTGACTTCATGAGCCGTAAGGGTCTCATAAAGGTATTTCTCCCTGCTAGTCGTGAGGATCTCGTAGGTGCGTTTTCTCCTTAGGAGTCGTGAGGACTCCCAAGTGTATGATCTCTTGTAAGTCGTAAGGATCTTACAAGAGTGTTTTCTCCTTATAAGTCGAGAGGACTTACAAGGGTTGTTCACTATGTAGACATATCCCTAGTCACGGATGGGACTTGGTTAGGGAAATGTTTATTCGTGCCCGTGGATTGTATTCAAGGGTCAGTATTGAGCTGCTTGTAGGGCAGTATCGGAGGTTGTGGGGGGGACGCTTAAGAACAGGTTCAGGTCCCTGTAACTTAAGACTTTTGAATGTTATGAGCCGTGAGGGTCTCATAAGAGGGTTCTCCTTACGAGTCATGAGGATCTCGCAAGTGTAATTTCTCCTTAGGAATCATGAGGATCCCTAAGTGTGTTGCTCTCTTGTGAGTCGTAAGGATCTCACACAGGTGGTTTCTCCTTACAAAGTTGAGAGGACCTTGCAAGTGTCTTTTAACGAGATTGCGCCCTTTCGGGTTTTCACAAAACTCGCCGCTAGTCCTGCTGTTTTTACTCACGGAGCCCTTTCGGGTTTTCATCCGTGCCCGTTTTGCTTATGGACATACCGTTTTCTTCTCTTATATATATATATATATATATATATATATATATATATTATTAGCTTTGGGACGCTGCAATCCATCGTATTTTATCGACGTCTCGGTCAACAGCTAGTCTTAGGACATAGTGGTCCATCGTTAGTTTTGGGATGTTTCGATCCGTTGTTAGTTTAAGGACGTTTCGGTCTGTTGTTAGTTTAAGGATGTTCGGTCCGTTGTAAAAGAAGCCGGTTACTACTTATAGAGTTTAGGCTTAGGAAGATAGCGAGCGGACATAGTCGTCGTTATCTACCATTGACCTAGGCCATGACTCGTCAAGCGTAGTATTTCTTCAGGAAGCGACCGTTTATTGGCCTGAAAGGTCTTTCACCATGCATGTCCATGAGTAGATAGGCCCCACCCTGGTAGACCTTGTCTATAATATACGGGCCTTCATAATTCGGCTCGAATTTCCCTCGTTTAGCATGATTGGGGATCATAGGTCTTTTGACCACTAGCATGAGTTCGCCTTGACGGAATGTCCTCGGCCTGGTCAATCTTTCTTATGAGCGCGTCATCTTTGCCTTATAAGCCTCCAGATTTTGTTGCGCTATGAGCCGGGTTTCATCAAGGGCATCGAGCTCCTCAAGCCGAAGGTGAGCGTTCTCTTCATCTGTTAGCTCGTAATGAACTGCCACTCGTAGAGAGGGTAGCTCTATCTCGAGGGGGAGTACCGCCTCTGTACTGAATACCAAGGCGTACGGCGTTGTGTTCGTGGCCGTCTTGAACGTAGTTCGATACGCCCAGAGAGATTCATGCAGTCTCTCGTGCCAGTCTTTCTTATTTCATGACACCGTCTTTTTCACGATCTTCCTCAAGGTCTTGTTGAAAGCTTCAGCTAGACCGTTAGCTCGGGGATTATAAACTGAGGAGTATCTCCAGTCTATGTTGTGCTGTTGTGCGAAGCGGCTGATTTTGTGGCTTCTGTAGGCTGGCCCATTATCGGAGATGATTCGTCTAGGAGTGCCAAACCGATAAATGACGTGCGTCTTGAAGAAATGGAATATATTCTCGGTCTTCACTTCCCTTAGCGGTACTGCTTCTGCCCATTTGGAGAAGTAATCAGTTGTCGCCAAAATGAATCGATGTTCTCTGGACAATGCTGGTTCAATGGGGCCAATTATGTCAGTTCCCCACATTTCGAATGGCCAGCTAGCCACCATTGGATGTAGTGGATTTGGATGCTGATGGATAAAGTCCCCATGGATCTGGCACGAGTGGCATTGCTTCGCGTACTCGAGGCAGTCCTGAATCATCGTGGGCCAATAGTAGCCTATCCTTTTAATCTCCAGTTTCATCTTCGGCCCGGCTTGGTGAGAACCACAGAGTCCGTCGTGAGTTTCTTGGACAACTCTCTTTGCCTCTTCAGGTCCCAGGCATCTTAACTACAGATAATCAAATGACCTATTGTACAGAGTATTATTGACGAAGGCAAAAGATAGGGCTCGCTTCATGAGCTGATGTTTTGAAGACGTCTCTTCAGGCGTCCGACGGGATTTGAAGTAGTCCACAAAGACTTCTCTCTAATCCTCAACCGTTTCTTGGTCTTTTACTTGTAGAGTCGCTGGCTTGGTCGTTCCCTTTTCCTCGGACGTCTCTGGAAATATTTCTGCCGGTGCGAGGACTCGACGGCTTTGCACAACGATCCTCACGTCATCGAGGTTCTCATCAGCCAGTTCCTTAGCTAGCTTGGCTAATGCATCCGCCTTGCTATTTTCCGCACGCGGTAAGCTTTCTAAGGTGTAGGAAGGAATTTGAGTCAGCAGTTGCTGTACTCTCTCGCCGTACTTCACCAGTTCTGGTTTGCACGTTTGATAGTCGCTGTTTACTTGACTAACAACCAGTTGGGAGTCTCCGAATATGAGGAGGTCTTCAATTCCCATGTCGATAGCGATATCAAGACCTGCTATTAAAGCTTCGTATTCGGCTTCATTTTTTGTCCTTGGCTCTGTTAAGGAGAAGGCAAAGCTCATTATCCCTCCTTGTGGAATCACGAAGATAAGGCCTACCCCTGATTTGATTATAGGGGTGCTTTGCTTGCGCTTCTTCATGGAAGACGCTCCATCAAAATAAAGTTCCCATTGGGTGCCATTACCGTCGATCGTGTCAAACGCATGCTCGTCTGGCAGTTCGCAATTCAAAGGAGAATCAGCAGGTATTGGATGCTCAGCGAGGAAGTCGGCGATGGCTTGGCCTTTCACTGCCTTAAGAGGCTGATAAGTTATTGAGAATTCCATCAAGAGTAAGGACCATTCAGCGAGACGCCCCGTTAACATGGCTTTTGACATTAAGTACTTGAGAGGATCCACTTTTGATATGAGATGGACCTCATAGGCCAACGCGTAGTGTCTGAGCTTCGTTATTGCGAAAATCAACGCCAAGCAGTGTTTTTCGATGGGAGAATAATTGCTTTCTACCCCCAGTAGAACTCGACTCAGATAATAGAGATCTCTTTCTTTCCCTTGGTCATTCTCTTATGCCCACAGCGCACCTAAAGAACCTTCGAGAGCTGTTGTATAAAGAATGAGAGGCTTTTCCTTGACCGGAGCGGCTAGCACCGGCGGATTCTGCAGGTATTGCTTGATTTCGTCCAGTGCGCTTTGGCATTTTTGATCCCAGACGAATAGGGTTCCCTTCTTCATTAGGTGGCTGTAGGGGCGGCACTTGCCGGAGAGATTGGCTATAAATCGCCGAATATACGCGAGCTTTCCTTGGAGAGACCGCAATTTCCTGAGAGTATTTGGAGGAGGCATTTCCATGATCGCTTTAATCTTCGACGGATCTATCTCGATTCCTCGGTGTCGGACGATGAACCCCAGGAATTTTCCCGAGGAAACTCCGAACGCGCATTTGAAAGGGTTCATCTTCAAGTTGTATTTTCGAAGGCGTTGAAATACGGTCTTCAGATGCTCTAAATGCTCCTCGTATGATTTGCTCTTAACCACGAGGTCGTCGATATAGCACTCGATGATTTCATGTATGAGGTCGTCGAAAATTTTCATCATAGCCCTCTGATAGGTGGCGCCAACGTTCTTTAGACCGAAGGGCATCACCTTGTAGCAGAATATACCCAAAGGGGTCTGGAAAGCGGTGTGCTTCTGGTCCTCGGGATGCATCTTTATCTGATTGTATCCTGACGAGCCGTCCATGAAGGAGAAAACTTCATGGGTTGATGTATTTTCTATCATTAGCTCGGTGACCGGTACCGGGAAGTCATCCTTCGGGCAGGCTTTATTGAAATCCCGAAAGTCCACACATATGAACACTGTCCCATTTTTCTTCATCACGGGATGATGTTGGCGATCCAGTCAGGATACTGGATCTCTTGGATGAAGCCAGAGTCAATCAGCTTCTTGACCTCGGTGTTGATGCTCATCTCAAGCTTGAGCCACATTCTTCTCGGTGCTTGTTTGACTGGCTTGACGTCCGGGGATATAGCCAGTTTGTGGACAGCAATCTCTGGATCTAGTCCTGGCATCTTCGGAGAGGTGGACGGATAGCACCAAAGAGAAGCCCGTTGATTTCTTGAAAATCCGGATTGCAGAGATTTGAGATTGCAAGTTGCCTGTACTTGATTCCACCAGATATGACAGAGCCTGAGTTGCTAAGGTGGGAGCAAACGCCATTCTTCATAGAGACGAAACGCTAACTTCAGTATCTACTCCCCTAAGGGCAACCACAAACATACACACCGCGATTATCTGATCACGGGAAAAACACGACACACGAAGTGTGGAGTGGAAAGAGGAAAAGGTCCTACCAAGCATGCCAGAATCTGTTCCCCGCCGAAACACGCGGCGGAGACGCGATAAACGTCTAGCCTGAATTTCGGGGCAGATGCTAATTGGTGCTATCCGTCCACCTCTCCGAAGATGCCAAGTTGATTTATGGCACCATATATCGAAGGTTTAAACGGATGCGGCCGATGTCAGATTCTCCCTCGTCGAGGGGTTTTTGATTGTAGGGACGCTCTTCCCTGAAGGCGCAAGCCCCTGCAGTTAATTACGCTACCGCATCGCGGTAACAACTTTCTCCTTCTCCAGATGGTCACTTCGTGTCGTGGGTGTTTGTTTTGTGTTTGGTTGCCCGTGGATTGTATACGGAGACTAATTTATGTTGTCGTCCGTAGGGCGTGGACTAGTCCAAATCCATATCTTTCTTAGATTTGGGTTTGGGGGTTTAGGTTTAAAGATACGTTAGCCTCATTTGAGACTAAGATCAACTTAAACGTTAGTTAAGGATACGCTAATCTAATTTTAGACTAAGATCAACTTAACGGGATCGTTTAGATCCAACAAGAGAGCAATTGGACTCTATTGTTTAGTTTAGGGACATTGCGGTCAATTAGTTTAAGGACATTATGGTCCATTGTTAGTTTAAGGACATCTCGGTCCAATGTTAGTTTAAAGACATCACGGTCGAGGTTAAGGACATCATAGTCCGTGGGTTTAAGGACTCCATAGTCCGATGTTTAGTTTAAAGACATCACGGTCGAGGTTAAGGACATCATAGTCCATGAGTTTAAGGACCCCACAGTCCGTTGTTTAGAGCCGTCATAGTCTATGAAATGTGTGGTTGTCGGGACCCGTCACCTCTTTGAAGACGTTGAGAAATTACAACGACAAATATCAAAGGAGTGAAGAGATATACCCTTGAACCAAGGTGAGTTGGTTGAAAGAGCAGATGTGCTCAGTTCAAGATAAGTTGAGGACTTATGGCCAGAATTGGGCTAAGTCCAATTAAAATGTTTAACACATTTTTTGTTCTGGCTATTAAGGCTTTATTTGAGCTCGGCCCTTTTAATAATGCTAAGCATTGGGCTCTGACATCTTTTGTCTTTATCAGAACAAATGGTGTTCTGGCAATGCGCCACGTGGCGCGCCAGGCGCTTTGCGCCAGTTAAAGAGCCCATTGCGCTTCTATCAGATAGCGCACACGAAGATGACATGTGTCGCGCTTAGCGCTAAGCGCTGGTTTATTAGCGCATCGCGCTTTGCTCTGATTTAGGGGCGCGCCAGTGAATGACACGTAGCGCGTTTGGCGCTGAGCGCCAGTCCATGAGCACAGTGCTCTGCTTTAAAAGCGCAAAGCGCAAGTGGTGTCTATGGTTGACACGTGGCATGTTTTGGCGCTGAGCGCCGATCCAAGGAGCGCAAAAGCGCAGTTCATGAGTGCAAGACACTTTTCAATAGCGCAAAAGCGCATCGATCAATTTTAAGATCAAAGAACAAATTTTATGTTCTTCTTAAAGGAGGCTTTGCCTCAAGATTCAAGAACAAAAGTTCTTGTTTATAAAAGGGCTCTACCTTTGTAGATCAAGAATTTGTGAATGAAGTAAAATGCTTCTTTTAATTTTTTTATAATCAGATCTTTTGATCTTTTTTCTTATTATCAAAGACCTTGGTCTTTTGTAGATCTATGATCTTTTTAGAAGATGGTTCTTCTGTTTACGAGATGATTTCATCTCTGTAGTTCAAGAAATAGTTCTTTACCTTGAAGATGAAGAAATGTTCTTTTTCTAAAGGTTTGCCTTTCTTTCTCTTTAAGTTTTCTCAAAGTTTGCAGAGGGTTTTGTCTATATCTCTCTTGAAGTCTTGGGGCCTTTATATAGGGCCAATTGATTTGTTGAATCAGTTTTAAGAGATCTTTCTCTGATTGATTTGGGAATATTTCCCACCGTTGGATCTTTGATCCTAAGGCTTCTGTTTTACAGAAGATAATCTTCTTGTTTTAATAAGATTGGAAAGATCTTTCCATAATAGAATTTTAGTTCTGATTAATTAATAATTTATTATTAGTAGATCTTTTGATCTAACGGTGGGGGATTTTTAATTCCAGCGCTGCCGCACTTTGCGCTAGCGCACCTACGTTCGACACGCGGCGCGCAGCGCAGCTGCGCTAGCGTACCCGTGCTTGACACGTGGCGTGCAGCGCAGAGCGCAGCACAACTGCGTTAGCGCACCCATGCTTGACATGTGGCATGCAGCGCAGAGCGCAGCGCAACTGCGCTAGCGCACCTGTGTTTGACACGCTGTACGCAGCGCAGAGCGCAGTGCAACTGCGCTAGCGCACCTGTGTTTGACACGTGGCGTGCAGCGCAAAGCGCTGGATCTGAAGCGTTGCTTCAACTTTTAAATTTTGAATTTTAAAACAGAGCTTTGCTCTGATTGGGGGCATGCTGCCTAGGGCGCAGCGCACCTGGCGCTAGCGCGTTTTTGTTAGACACGTGGCGCTCAGCGCGCAGAGCGCTGAATCTGAAGCGTTTCTTCAATTTAAATTTTGAATTTTGAAATAGAGCTTTGCTCTGATTGGGGGAAACAGCCTCTTTGATCAAGCTTGATCTCCGGTCTCCCTTCATCGAAGATGATCCATCCGAGGATTTATGAAACGAGCTCCTACTTCATAACTGAAGTAACTAGGGTATCTAGTTTGCTAAACAAGATGGCCAAGATGATGTAGAGTCTAATGAAGGATTAATTTGTCTCTAGACTCCCAAGGTTTCTCAACACATGAGAGGGTTTGGGTGGAGGAAGAAGAAGATGCCATGAGGATGAAAGTGTTGTAGGAGAGAGAATGAATAATGGCTTGAATTGATTTTTGTGTGTTGTGAGAATTAAGAAATAATGGAGCCATCCCAAATAATATATTAAGTCTCCAAAATATCTTGAGTCAACAAAAAATATCTCGAGTCAACAAAATTCTCACAACAAACAAAAAACCTTAATCATGCTAGAATAGTAACCATGGGTCACTACTAAGCCATGCCACCAAAAATGCAATAAACACCTCATTCTCCACCTCAATAACTTTTTTAATCCAAAAAGGTCTAAACCATAATGAGGTGTAATCTTCTAAAAGTAATCTTGTAAGAAATTACAAGAATACCCCTCATCCGTATATACATACCCGCATCCGTATTCCGAAGAATACGAATACAATGAGACGAAAATAATCCAACAATATAATACTAGGATCTGGCTTAAACCAAAGCCCGCTGGTATTATCCGTCCGAATATCATCCGTGCACAAGTACACGCATGTGATCGAACCATGCCGTAAAACCATACGGCCTCTACATCGTTTCGCCCGAAGCAGGAAAACCCTCTGTGTGGGACTCTAAACACTCGTCAATACGCTCGCAGTGGGTTTAACGACAAGCACGTCAGCGGCACTATCTGTACGTAACGGCTACCCAGGTATTGAGCAAAAGGGAGACTGACGAGCAAACTCATCCTGAAATCCCTACTGAGCCTGACAGTGAAATTATCCGTACAGTCCGGTCCGTTCGTCTATGAGCATCGCATATCGAGTCTAGGGGGTGGATAAAGTCAGACCCTTAACAACGCGACATTTAGTGTCGGTATGAAACCTATCACCCATTGAGAAACTACTGATCCGAATCATTAATTCTCGACTACCTTGGCCAAGGATTTCTGGTGATGGCCACCCGTGCATAATGCGATATCAACCCCGAATACCGGAAGAGACGAATACCTTGACGATCCGCTCACTGCCTCCATGTGGCTCGGGACTATACCCAACTAAAACCTGTTTGCACGACTCCTTTGAACCGCGGTAGGGTAGTAATCAAAGCACAGTGGGAACTCACACAAGACAAATGACGATCTCAGGTCGATAGACTAACCTGTACACCTGTCACCTGAGAACCGCTATCTGACAATTGGTATAATACCAACTAGTATGTTCCCGGCGAGTCCGTCCGGTGTACTCATAACCCAATGAGCACCTGTATACTATCTTAGGTAAACAAACTGACACCAATGGCTTGTGAGACCGGCCACCGCCCCTCGTCAGGGTCTCATTCAGTATACACTAGTCTACTCTGGAGTATCGATGTCTAGTCTCGAAACTCTCACAACTAGGGACATTTAGGGATGTGCTTATAGACCACTCAGCTCCCATATATATAATCGCCATCATAATGCTGGTAGTCAAGCAAGAATCCTATAGGCTCCGTCAACATGTACTAGTGATCTGTAATACCACGTAAAGCATGTACATGATGATAGAGATAAACCAGATAGCATATTATCATCTTGAGTAAGACTGTTCTACCGGTATAGGTCATCCCTCAATCATCATAATCACCTGCCTGCGACTATGATAATTTCCTTGAGGGTACTATAGCCAACACATGTAAGTGCTAATAATAAGTTTTAAAATCATGTGATAATAGAAAATATTAATACAAATTATAGTATCAAAATAATTTATATGACTAGGGCACATAAAGTGTAGTGATATTATAAGCAGTGATATTATAAGGAGTGATAGTGTAGAAAGTTCAATTTATATATATTAAATATTAAGCCCAGAGCATTTATTGATCAACAGTAATAATGGTATATTTTTATTTTTTAGATTAGGGTATAAGTTTTGATATTTTGCATGCTAGTCTATACCAATATTGTTGCAACAGAAACATAATTACTTATAAAGTTTTTTATATATTAAACCATATTTACATATTAATAATTATTTTATTACGCTTGCACTTTTACAGTTGTTCACTTGATGAAAGGATTAATGGGTATTCTATATCTTAGGGTTTTCATCATATGTACAAGTATTATAAGATATATTAATAAAACGGCAAAATATTACTATTTTATTTAAACATTGTAAATTAATAATTTATTTAGAGAATTGCCGACGTTGCATCGACTAAAAAATAAAGGAGTAAGAGTACTTGCCTCGGAGACGGATAAACACGACGACACGAAGCGCAACTCCAAGCTTTGATGGCTCGGTTAATTTTAAAGAAGAAAAAAATATTATGATGAGAAAGAGAGAGAATGTTGATTTATATGAGAAGGAGAGAGATGATAATACTTATGTTGTTTTTTATAAGAAAGAGAGAGATGCTGTTAAAGATTGGGGAGAGATTATTATAATTAGAGAGAGAAAGAAATATTCTGATGAGATGAGATTTGGGTTTGATTTTAAGAGAAAGAAAGATATATAAATATAAAAGAGAGATATGATGGGTTGTTTTATACTTGTATAAGATATTAGAAAAGTTGTATATATATACATATTTATTTGTATATAGTTAGGATAATAGGAAAGTATATGCAAATACATATATTAGTATATAATAAAAATATATGTAGATATGTATATGGTTATGGTTTCGTGAAAATAAATATAATTAGTTGCTATATATAGATTTTTAAGATATCAAACAACTAAAATATATCTTAAGTTAAACTATCATAACAAAATATCTTCAAATATATATATATATATATATATATATATATATAGCTTTGTAGAAAAAAATTTAAAGAGAGAGATTTGAGAGAAAATCTGCTGAGAGAGATTAGATTGGATTGGAGAGAGAGATTTTGTTAAGGAATATATAGAGAGAGAGAGAGCGGGGGTTTAATGAAATATAGTTAATAATATAGAAAAATATATGTAGATAGAATAAAATATGGAGAGAGAGAAATCTATTGGAAAAGATATTTGTTTAGAGAGAGATAATTGATTGGAGAAAGAAAATTGAGTTATTAGTTTAGGAAAAATATTTATATGGTTAAAAGATTTAACATGGACTCTCATCACCTGTCAAAACTAAATATTTTAATTAAATATTGTTAAACAAAATATCTTATAAATAAAATTTAAAAAGGGGTAAAATCTTAAGTATATATATTGTCTAAAGAAATACCAAAATATCTTTTATTTAAACTATAATACTAAAATATAAATAAGATTACAAAATAGTGTTAGACAAATAAATATTTAAATACTAATAATATACCTATTTAACAAACTTGAAAAACTATAATTGTATGTATATATCTTAATTAAAAGTATTAAACTCCAAGTTATAATAATAAAACAAAACCCAATATATCCAAAAAGAAAAAGAAACGTACGATCGGAATAGGGTGTTACATCCTACCCAGCTTAGAATAAATTCCGTCCTCGAAATTAGAATGAAAATACAAGATTACGAACTAACTATAAGAATCAATGAATATAGATGGGTATGAAAAATCAAGGATCAAATAAACAAATGAGGGTATGAAGAGTCACGGTCTTGGCTCGAGAATTCGGCGTGTCCAAGGAAAACAAATCGGTGGAAACAAATTAAGAGTAGAATTCTAAGTTACTCAAACAGAATGACGCAATGTAACCATGCCGCGGTATATGGGTACAATAACGTAATTTTATCTCAGTCGTCTGAATCCTACATTCAGAGTCAACGGAATATGCAGCATGACACACTAAGGGAAACCTAGTCACAATTCTAATTTAAAAGTCGGTAGAACCAAATCTAACTTCAACGTCAGCCTGGCTCTGATAGCAAACAAATATTGTCACGCCCTGCTTCCCAAATTACGGAATACGGAGAGCAACGAAGGCCAGCTGTGCTACCTACGGTAAGGAAAGATCCTTCTTTAGTTACATAAGGCTGTCAAGCTTAACCTGTTAAAATAAATCCAATACCAAAAGGGATAATGCTGATAATCATGCTGCAACGAAACCATAAGGAATACTAAAAAAATAGGTCTACTAGATAATTGATGAAAATAAATACCCAATACAATAGGTTCGAAAAGAAAACAAAATCTGAAAAGATACAAAAGTCCTAATGTCCCACAAGAGCGCACATGCTAAATACTGGCTGAAAGGAAATAAACCTACGGGTTACTGATTTTCGGCAAAGTCCTAATAACCACTGCGATCCTGCTCAGCCTGAAAATCAGTCTCTAAACCTGATATGGCAAATCTTAGAGATGTTAGAACATCCCAGAAAGTACTCAACGTGTAAGGTATGTGTTTGGTATGATCACATGAATATATGAATGTACTGAAACCCGTGTACGCAAGTAAACACACACACACACACACACACACACACATTAATACTATGAAACAAACATGTAAAGAGGTCAAGGCATAACCTAACTGGTCACTAAAAGGTAAACTATTCTATTGTAAGCTCGAGTGTGTGCGTCAACCTCTGCAGGAGTATTCCCACTACTACAATATGGGGTTGCCCCTACGGATAATGGAATCCGTAGGGGCAGATTTTTGTTACCCCTACGGATTAGTCCGTAAGGCCCAATGGTTGTCCTTACGGTGCCCGACGTTTTAATTTAAAAATATTAAATCGTAATTTGTTGTTTGGCCCTACGGAGCCGCAAACCAATGACCCACGGACTAATCCGTAGGGGCATCTAAATGGGAATTTAATATAAAAAAAGGCACAGAAATGCCCTACGCATCGATCTCGCTCACGCGTTCCTAAAATTCCCAAAATTCTCGTTCGCGCCACTGCCCTCCGTTCTCATCGTCGCCACCGCCGTTCGTTCTCATCGTCGTCACCGCCCCCATTCTTGCTCGCCGCCGATTGCGCGTTGTCGACCACCGATCGAGCATCTCCGTCGTCTCCTCCACCGTCTATAGGTTAGTAAATCTCCAATTAAACATAATTTTGATGATTTTAGGGCTAGGGTTCAGGGTTTGGGTACCGATGAGGGTTAGGGTTAGGCATCGGTTGGGGTTAGGGTTAGGGTTAGGGTTCGGGTTCGGTTGGGGTTTGGTGTTGGGGTTGGGGTTCGGCTGGGGTTGGGGTTGGGGTTGGGGTTAGTGTTAGGGTTGGGGTTCGGCTGGGGCTGGGATTGGGGTTAGGGTTAGGGTTAGGGTTAGGGTTGGGGTTCGGCTGGGGTAGGGCTGGGGCTAAGGTCGGGGATAATGAAAATTTTGTATAGAAAATTACAAAGGTTTATAGGCCTATAATCGATGATGGAGCGACAGTTTTCCTTTTTGGGAATAAGAGTAGAATTAACAGCCTTGGGCACCTCTTTATATTTGAAAAAATATTTCCCAGCTTCCAAAAGATCTTCACTAATAATCTGCCATGCAGCCAAATAGAACTTGTCAGAGAACCCATCAGGACCAGGAGCACTATTTGGATCCATATTCTTAATACAACTGTGTAACTCTTCAATAAAAGGAATATCATTAAGTATTTTATTTTCAACATCTGAAATCATATTAGAAATGATATGTCTGCAATCAAATTCTGCATTTATATTTTTTGAAGTAAAAGCTTTTTCAAAATGAGAAGCTGCCATATGAACAATCTGTTTATGCTCCTCAAAACAAATGCCTTCTACATTTTGCAACTTTGTAATTCTGTTTTGACAACTTCTGACATTAACCCAACAATGAAAGAATTTGGTATTTTTATCACCATCTGAAATCTATTTTATCCTTGATTTATGTCTCCAAAAAAATTGAGGAAGGTTGTATTTGTTATATCAAAAACCTTTTTGTTGAACCCAACAGGTGAAAGTTTAGAGTTGTTATAGATAGCTCTTACATGTTGTTTAATGCATGTACCATTGTTAAGGGATTGCAAGGTGGAGAACAATAATTTGTTTCAACGGCACGTTTTTCAAGTTAAAACCAATATATGATATTCGATGATAATATGAATCTTTCATATTCTCATCGATATTCATATAAGAAACTCAAAGCGCCACATAGTCCCCGTCTATCGGTTAACATACGTTCGATATTCGTCGTGATATAGAACTATACGAAGGTTGTTAAATATCGGACGGTATAGCTCGATACTAACAACCGTCGTGTAGTCTATGTGACGAGAAGATTCAATCGTATGATAACCGATAGATTTGTCCCGTGTAGACAAGTTAGGAATGTATAAAGCAAACACCTTCATTCACTTGTGTTTTCATCCGTTTCGAGATATTTCGTCGGTACTTTTCCGCTGGTTCTCCGTGTACAAAGATAGATTAGATGTTCATTTCAATGTTGTTTCACAGCTTTGAAATGATTATCTATTCTATTACAGTGTGCTCGGAGAACAGCGGGGAGGTGCTGCCGAAATTTACTCGAAACGGTTGAAAGCACAAGCGAATGGGTGTTCGCTCTATACATTCTTAATGGGATAGAAGCCTTACCCCCGACAGCCGAAACTCATACATACAACAAGAATACACAACAAACGCATCATTAGAGAGTGATTCAAGATGTTCAAGTTAAAACCAATATATGATACTCGATGATAATATGAAACTTTCATATTCTCATCGATACTCATATATGAAACTCAAAGCGCCACTTAGTCCCCTTCTATCGGTTAACATACGTTCGATGTTCGTCGTGACATAGAACTATACGAAGGTTGTTAAATATCGGACGGTATAGCTCGATACTAACAACCGTCGTGTAGTCTATGTGACGAGAAGATTCAATCGTATGATAACCAATAGATTTGTCCCATGTGGACAAGTTAGGAATGTATAAAGCAAACACCTTCATTCACTTGTGTTTTCATCCGTTTCGAGATATTTCGTCGGTACCTTTCCGCTGGTTCTCCGTATACAAAGATAGATTAGATGTTCATTTCAACGTTGTTTAACAGCTTTGAAATGATTATCTATTCTATTACAGTGTACTCGGAGAACAGCGGGGAGGTGCTGCCGAAATTTACTCGAAACGGTTGAAAGCACAAGTGAATGGGTGTTCGCTCTATACATTCTTAATGGGATAGAAGCCTTACCCCCGACAGCCGAAATAACACATACATCAAGAATACACAATAAACGCATCATTAGAGAGTGATTCAAGATATTCAAGTTAAAACCAATATATGATACTCGATGATAATATGAAACTTTCATATTCTCATACATGAGTATCCTCAAATCTAACTTTGATTATCGATAATTTATTCTTTTCAACGACAAATGCACACACAAAGCATATACACGGATTTTCTCCTTTGTCAGTAACCATCCCGTTCTTAGATTTCTCAATATAGTTATCATAACCTACAATTTATATGTTATACAGTCTAACATGGCCCATGAGTACGTCAGAGTTAAGGACTGGATGTATGTGGATTGGCAACAGCGTATGCAACCTAAGTTTGTCGCAGGAGTTGCTGCTTTCATTGAATTTGCACACGAACATAATAAGATCGTGATAGAGAAGATTCTCTGCCCGTGTGATAGATGTTGGAATAAGTACTGGCAGAAGGCAGAATTGGCAGAGCTTCATATCGTAAAATATGGTTTTACTAGACTTTATACAACTTGGTTATATCACGGGGAAGGAGAAGAACAAAGTAATGCGGTAGAAGAAGAAGGAGAAGAAGATAATGCGGCAGGAAAAGAAGGAGAAGACGGTAATGCGGCAGAAGAAGAAGACGGTAATTTCTTTCCAGAAGAAGAAATGGAGGATATGGTAGAGGCCGCCTTAGGTGAATCTATTTGTACCGAAGATGACATTCCTTCCGGTGAAGGACTGCGTGCGGATAAATATAAAAATTTCATGAATGATGGTAGAAAACTAATTTATAAGAATGCAAAGTATTCCACCCTCTCATGGTTCGTCCAACTTTTCCAGATTAAGTGCCTAAATGGATGGAGCAACAAGTCATTCACAATGCTTCTTTCGTTCTTGAAAGATTCTATGCCCCCGGGAAATAACGTACCCGACAGCTGGTACGGAGCCCAGAAGATGATGTCTGATTTGGGTCTGAAGTGTGAGAAGATTCAAACATGTCCTAAAAATTGCGTGTTGTACCGGAAAGAGAATTCATGTTTGAAAGAGTGTCCATCATGCGGAGAGGCCAGGTATAAGCCGAAAGATTCTGATAAGAAGCCCGATATACCTGTCAAGATAGCACGATACTTTCCCATAACACAGAGGCTGCAGAGGCCATTCAGGTGCAAGAAAAAAGCTAAGGCAATGATTTGTCATCACCGTGCTCCTCCAAGTGAAGATGGAAAAATGAGCCATCGAAGAGATTCACCGGCATGGAAGGATTTCGATAGGAGGCATGCAATATTCAGTAGCGATCCTCGCAATGTCGGGCTCGGACTGGCTAGTGATGGCTTCTGCCCATTCAACTATATGGCTGGAAGCCACGGCACATGGCCCGTTGTAATGATAATTTATAATCTGTCGCCTTGGTTGGCTATGAACCAATCATACTTTATGATGCCTCTTCTTATCGACGGACCAAACTCACCGGAAAACAATATCGATGTCTATCTCCAACCTCTGATCGAGAAGTTAAAATCTTTGTTTATTGATGGTGTAAAGACTTACGATGCAAACACAAATACGACCTTCATACTGCGTGCGGCTTTAATATGGACAATTAATGACTTTCCTGTGTATGGAATACTATCAGGTTGGTCCGTACATGGTCACAAAGCATGTCCTTATTGCCATCAACACACAACATCGAAATTCTTGAATTTTAGCAGGAAGGTTTGTTATTGCGGCCATCGACGTTTCCTGCCTCTAGACCACCCCTACAGGTTAGACACTGTTCACTTTGATGGTCATTAGGAGCTTCTTGGACCTCCAGTCCCATTGTCCGGAGAGGACGTAACTGCTCAGTGGGATGGTTATAATATTGTGACTTCGGGATGGATCCAACAAAACAGGTCAAACCACCATTCTGGAACAAGTTAAGCATTTTCTTCGAGCTTCCGTACTGGTCAACAAATTTAGTGCATTATTGTCTGGACGTCATGCATATAGAGAAGGGAGTATCCGAGCACATACTCAACTTGCTTCTTTGTAAAGACGGGAAATCGAAATATAACCTCAATGCTCGGATGGATCTACAGGACTGGGAAATAAGAGGTGAATTGCATCCTAAACCGGTAGCGGGTAAACCAGACAAGTTTGTACTTCCCAATGCCGCTTATCATATGTCACAACCGGAGAAGAAAAGATTCCTGCAGGTGTTGCATGATTTGAAAGTTCCCACAGGTTTCTTAGGATCATTCAGCAAGAAGATAAAAATTGTGAAAGGCAAGATCGATGGGCTGAAAAGTCATGATCACCATGTTATCGTGGAGCACCTTCTTCCATTAGCCCTCAAGACTTCTCTCCCCGAATCGGTTGGTCTAGTAATCAACTGTAACGTTTTGAAAATCGTTTCGGTGAAATTTCGGAAAATCGGTAAAATAAGGGGGTTTTCCGTAAAAAGTCAAAATGTAAATATCTTTAATATAAAATTAAATATATATATATATATTCTAGCTATATAATTGCTAGTAATTGGTGTTTATTGAGCCCCTGGTAAAATTTCTAAATTTCTGAAAAAATTTCTGAAATTAATTATTTTAATATTATTTTAAGCCGTCACTAATACATTTAATTAGGGAAAATTACAAATTGGAATGGGTTGATACAAATTTTGTAATTCATGACACACTAAACTGGCATGCAAAATATTTTTTCTGAAATGAAATCGTTTGCCAAAACGGTTTAGAAAATATCGAAGAAAAAGTGCTTTTTGGTGAAATTAGTGTAAATAGATATTGGGGTATAACATTTATCATTTTTCTATCACCCACACTCACCCACACCCTCTCTCCTCTCCCCAAATCAGTAGCCCAAGCTGCCCCCACTCCCTTTTTCCCCACTTGAAGTTTTGAAAAGAAAAGAAAAGAAAACAAAGGAAATGAAACGAAATTGTTAAATGAGGTATGGGCTTTGACTTTATTCCTTGACTTGGACTATTTTCCTCACCTCACTCTCTCTCCTCTCCACACTCACCTGGCCGAACCCTCCCCCTCCTCCAACAGCAGCACCCCCCCCCCATTTTCCTTTCTCTTTTCTTTTCAAAAATTCATCGAAAATGCCTCAAAATACATGCAAAATCAAAGCAAAATCCAAATCCAACTCTTACCCATTTTAGTTTAGCCTAACATACATGGATTGTGGTGAAAAGAGAGTATTTTGAGAGTCTAGATTGCAAGTTTGATCCATGGTTCATGAGGTATAAATCTTGACCTTTTGTTAAATTGTTGCTAAATACTTTAGTCTAGCTTAATTATAAGTTTATTTGTGGTTTAATTGTGTGTTTGAAAGTTCAAGAGAGTGGGTTGTGATAAAGTTAGGATTTGTATTGTTTGATCATGGTTTTAATGGGTAGATTAGCATGTTAATTGAATGCAAAATCCAAATTGGTTACTAGTTGCTATTTGTTAGTCTAAAAGTTTGCTAATTGTGTTAATTTGGTTAACTAGGTTTTGGGAATTTAATTAATCAATTGGGATAAAAATCTAATTAGGGTATCCATGGTATTATTAACATTTTAAATTGTATTTTAATATTTTAGATCATGCAAATCCAAGCTAAATTGTTGTTTATGCATTTTTGCTAAAATGGTTGAAATTTGGGTAAAATTGCAAACTAGTTTTTTTGAACGTATATAGTTTGATGAGATTAAATTGTGGTTATGGGTTATATGAATTATTTAAGATGTTTAATAAGTATTATGGCCATTAGAATTGTTAAAACATCAAGTCTTGTACTAAAACGTTAAATTTTTGCTTGCTAGATTTTCGGAAAAATGTCTTTTAAAGTGAGTTTGGGTTTTTTGTGAATTTTAACCCATTTTAAATTATAATCAGTGTTCGTGAATGTGCAAATGAGTGTGTTTGGGTTTTTCTCGATGGTTTGACGTTTGTACGTCGACATCGAGGGTTGGTTTGGCTATTCTTGCATGCGTAGGCGATAGGTTTTGACCTATGCGTGATACGCGTGCCGAATTGATTTTCGTATGCCGTTTCGATTTCGAATTTGGTTTTTAATGCGATACGGTGCGTTATGACATGTAAGTACCCCATGTGGACTTCGAGACGACAAGCAAGCGCGTGACGGCGTCGGCACCGCCGAGCGAGGACCAGGTGAGTAGATTTATATCTACGGGAAGAAGTCGGGTGGATGGTGTAAAGCACCCTCGCAGTTCGTGGTGATGTATACGAATACGTATACACACATAGTGATTATATATATTGTTTGATGTTATTGATGACATAGATGGATTTAGGGTGTGATCGGATTAGTTTACTGTTGCGAGACCCTAGAGTAGAGGTTGCACCATATTTACACACACACACCATACTTGCATACATTCTTCTTTCATATGTGCTTATATGGGGTTATATTGTTATGTGTTCACATGGGTATGGGACTGTGTGTTCGCATACTGGATTTGAGGATAGTATTTAGGATTTGAGGTGAGTCGATAAGATTTGATTGAGACCGCGAGAACGGTGATATGGCAGGATTCGTACTTGAGATACGTCCTGATGTCATAGCGGATCTTGGGATGACGATACATGTGAATAGTGTTATACATTGAATGGTTGACATGTGATCGTGATATGAGATAAGATATGTTAAGATATTCATAATAGGTCGCATTAGGCGATGAATACCTCTTTATGACGGTATATGATGATGATATCGGTTTGTATGAGGCTGTAGATCAGCAGTCAGATCATGATTAGATTGATGATATTAGTATTGTACTAGACGTAGATCAGTACCCGGAGTATGATCTTTGATAAAGAGGATACCAATGATTAATTTGATGAATGTGATACTGACCTGTACCCAGATTTAGGGATGCCGTACGACGGATTTACGTACGAGCTATATATTGATGTTTGATCCGCACTCTTGACTTGGGAATGTCTGATTATAGATATGGTATCGGATGTGATATTATGGAGGCAGGATCACCGACTAACATATACATGTAGGTATATGTATCGACTCAGAGGTTAGGCGGTTTCCTTCCCTTCAGTAGCCAGTTAGCTTAGCCCTTTAGTTTAGAGTAGTTGTTAGACTAGATTTATATTAAATATAGATTTGTTATCATTGTGTCTAGTATTTAGCTCCCGCTCATTATTGCTGTTCGCTCCACATCGCATGCTTATATTATGATTCATATCCTATTATTGACATCATGCTGTTAGGACACCAGCACCATTACCGATGACGCGTGTGTACACTTACTTGCCGGCTCACACACATCTTCATCGGTAATTGCCATGTCACGAACACTTTAGAAAATACTATTTCATTGACATAGGTTGTTAGATAATAGTTTAGACATGATATTAGTGTACTTGCCTTATATGCTAGTTTAGACATTGTAGTTATTGCCTGCTACTTCATGCATGTTATTATTCACTGTTGTGTCATATTCATGGATTTTCATGCCTATATTCACTGTTTATATGCTATTGATGACTTGGATTTGGATTTCATGAGATTTCTTGGATTTGGAGGAAAACCGCAAAAACATAAATAAACCTTTTCTCTCTTTTTAAATAAAAAGTGCAGTTTTCCTATGATGTATGAGTCGTCCACCATGAGTTTGCTGTTGGATTTCGAGACCCGATTCGAGGAGACGGATGAACCGTTTCGGGTACATGGTGGACCCGGTGTGGTACCTCGGGGCAAGAAGATCGCAGATGATGGCGTTGAGCCTGGCAAGGGAGCACTACCGACCGGTGATATTACCCGACGCGTCGGATATCCGGAGGATACCGTCGTGGTCTTGAGATTGATGGTAGGGGCCGGTCTGGACTGACGGCGTCCTAGATAGTGAGATTGAGGCATACAGAGATATTTGAGATATTGAAGTACAGAGATTGCGACACAAAGATATCGAGATATTTGGATATTTGTTTTGTGTCGATGCTAGGCACTGTTTATGCTGATTTCATTTATGATACCTCGTTTTAAAAAAGATATAGAAATCTCACTAATTTATGAAAGCAGTTTTCTTCAGTACATGCATTCTGTTTCATACATTCATACATCATCCATATGATATATTGCTATCTGAGGCACTGACACGGGCACATGGATTACACTTTGGTTAGACTTTTACCCTAGCCATTGTTATAGGCTGCTGGTTATATATTTGAGGATATATTATGATTGTTGACCTAGGATTGCGTTGTTCATGCGATTTCTGTTCGTAGATGTTTTCTACTCACGAGTTGGCAACTCACCCCTGTTGTGCCACAGTTCTTGCAGGTTTTGCCGTACAGGTTTCATTCTTTGCTGGCACTGCTTCTTTCAGATGACTTGCTAGTAGGTGGGTTTATTGGTATCGTACCCATCATATTGTTTTGTATAATATTATTCAGTTGTATCTAGTAAATTCCATCAATCAAGCATGTATTTATTTTTGAGATAGAGACCAGTGATGTTATTCTTTTGACCTTAGAGTCGCGTGTTATATTTCTGTGGATTTCTTGTTGTTTTGAGTTCCCTTTTGAGTTTTGATCCTCGCCCTTGGCGTTGTATATTATATTGCTTGTGTGGTTGTGACCGTCGATTGACAAAGAGCTAGCTCCCGCTTGGGGATGCCTTTTATTGATTTCGTATACTATTCATGTTGTATCCCGTTTGGGGGCCAGTATTTATAAAGAAGACTCTTCCGAAATTTTCAGGAAATATTTGATGTTTTTAAAAACGCATAATTCGGCTTATGCTATTAAAACTACTTGATTTAAATTGGTTTTCCTTCACTCTACTACTTTTCTTGGTTTGGATTTCTGGGTTTTCGGCTTACTTAGATTACGTACGCCTCGAGACGTTTCTTAGTTTAAGTGCCGGTCATGTTCCGTACTTTCGGGACGTGACATCAACAATCTATGTTATTTTTTCAGAGAGTTATGCGCTAAAACACTGGATGTTATGACGCTGGATAAACTAGAAAATTCTATTGCGTTGATACTTTGCAAGTTTGAGCGTATTTTCCCACCGTCATTCTTCGATATCATAATACACATAACGGTTCATCTTGCAACTGAGGCTAAGTTACCCGGACAAGTACAATATCGATGGATGTATCCCGTCGAGAGGTACGTAGAATCTTTCGTTTCGCGCAATTTTTAAAATTATTGTTGTCATGTATGCCCGTATTTATTTATTCAACATATTTTCTTTAGGTACCTCTACACTCTTAAAAAGTATATACGCAATAGAAATCGACCAAAGGGTTCTATCATACAAGGTTATCTTCTTGATGAAGCAACCATATTTTGTTCCCGCTATCTAGACGAGAACATTGAGACGAGACTTAACCGGTCTCGAAGAATTCAAGACGGGCCATATGGTAAAGTCGATTATAAGAGGGTAGATACTATGTTTATCAACAAGCTATACCGGTTTATCTTGCTTAATTGCGCATGTCTTGAAAAAATTAGAAAGTAAGTTTTTTTGGATTAATTGTTATATTTGTGTTTATGTGTGTACGAAATGATATAATATTAATGTCATAATTTATTGTCGAAAACAGAATTCATTTTAACGAGGTACGTGAGGGGCATCCTGATTGGAACGATGAACGATTGGAAAATATCATCAGGATAATTTTTGCGATTGGATTGCAAATCATGTAAGTTATTTGAATAACATGTTATTGCTATCAGTTTTAATCTAAACTTATATCGTTATGTATTTGTCATAAAATTTATTTTGTTAGATCCACGATCCGAACTTGTCTGCATCATTAGAGAGTGATTCAAGATATTTAGCTCAATTTCCTAGTATGGAGGTTGCATATTATAAAGCATTCGGTGTCCTTGGATACAAATTCGGAGTTAAGGACATAGAAACATCTAGAACCACTCAGAATAGTGGGATTGCACGATGGTAGGATCGGATGGTGTGATTTATTATGGATACTTAAATTGTATACTCGGCATCCACTATCCCGGACGATCAGAAACCTTTTATATATTTCAGTGTACTTGGTACAATACGCGAACCGATACGAATAAGTGGAGAAGCAATCTTGGGACTTGGAAAGATGAATATGGATTGACCAGTGTGAACACACTTCGATTTTACGGTCAGGACGATCCGTTTATCTTTCCAAACCAAGCATTCCAAGTATACTACTCACAGTGTTTGAAGCATCCGGGATGGAGTGTCGTATGCTGTTGGAAACCCAGGGATGTCTACGATATCCCAGAATTCGAGGATAGCGATGAGGATGAAAAAGAGAGAAGACTTAAAGTGCTCCGACCATCTGTTTCGAAAGATGGGTTGTCTTCGGCTGATCATGAAGTTACGTGGGTTAGAAATGATATCGATGATGAAATCCAAGTAGATATATCTAATGCGCCCACGAAACGAAAAAGGTTATCAGTATTGTTATATTATTACTTAACATTTTACGATCTATACATATATAGTCAATACTTGTAATGATTGTCTAATGCGTCCACGAACCGTTTATCTAGATTTGATGACGATGACGGGAGCAGCGAGGGGCGGCAGGAGCTCCAGCCGCGGCACCGGCAGAGGAAGAGGCAGAGCGGTTCTGCCTCCCGGAGAGCTGCGTAGGGAGCTTTAGAGGGCCGGTCTTGCACCCCGATCGGAGACCCCTTCGGATTCCTCCTTCCGTGTGGACTTTGCCACACCTCCAGGTATATTGCATGCATATTCATTTTGAATTTGATATTATAGATATACATGCATGTTCATGTCAAAATTACTTATATTGTCAATGTTTGATTGTCTAGCTGTTGGTGATGCATCCACATCAGGGACAGAGGCCACTCCCGCACCTCCAGGTATGTTTATATATCATATAGTGCATGTATATTGATTTAGAATGCTATATCATAAATATACATACATTCTTTTTGCTCTTACGTACTTACATCAGGGACAGAGGCCACTCCCGCACCTCCAGGTATGTTTATATATCATATACCTGCGGGTATGTTTATATATCCTATAGTGTATACATGTTGATTTAGAATGTTATATTATTGATATACGTATTCTTTTTGCAATTACTTATATAGCTGATACTTGATTGTCTAATTATAGGTGGTGCGTCCTCGTCTGGTGCAGGGGCCACTCCTGTCACTTCCATACCCTCCGCTCAGTCTGCAGGTTTGTATGAATAAATATAAAATATTTATTCATTTTACATATCCTTTAAGAATAAACATGAACTTCATGTAATTTTATCGATGTTTATTTTCTAGTTGGAGATGCGTCCATGTCCGGGACACCGGCTGTTCCTCACCGGAGGAACTATCGTCTCGTTCGTGCTGCTGTCCGGGCCCAGGCTCGTGCTTTAGTCGCCGGGGGTATATATCATACTCCAATTTTCGTTAAACTTTGATTTCTTAATACAACTTTGTCTTAATATTGATTGTCTTGAAATTTCTTGTAGACGCAGGGCCTCCCCATCCCGAGAGGGGGACTCGAGGCCCGAATCAGTCCTACAGGCTGAGGCCCGACAAAGCTGGGGGGAGGCAGCATTCCTCCTCTTTTTTACCCTTGATTATCGCTATACCAGCGATTATGCCGAGAGGTTCGACCGGTATATGGGGGATGAGAGCCGGCTCATGAAGAACTATCCATTTCACGTTGAGTGGGGCAACCAGCACCGGCGCTCATTCGCCCTTTTCTGAGATCAGGCTCGGGTATTAATATATATTTTCATTTGATTTATCCAATATATTTATTATTAGCACTTGCAATCTAATAACAATGTTTTTTTTGTATTTTCAGTTGGATTACGATTTTCAGCCTGTACCCTACCCTGATCACCCTGGGAGGGTGCTCGATATTCACGCTATGTACAATGGCCTGACGAAGAACATGCAGATGAAGGTCCGATACAACAGGAATGAGCTGAAGACCGACTGCTATTCCCTGTGGATGGTAACCCCCGAGGAAGAAAAAGCGTCCCTCCTATCTACTCCGGCCTTTGCGAGAGTCGACGTAGATACATGGCCTCTATTATGCCAATATTTCGACTCTCATCACAAACAGGTATGTATTTTAAATGTAATTCATTGTTTAGTATATAATTTATTTTTTTGTGTTGCTTAATTAGAAAACTAAATCTGAATGTGTTGTGCAGAAACAGACCGATCAAAATAAAGAGAATAGGAAGTCGGGGAAGAGGGGTCTCCCCACTTATACAGGTGGCTCGAGGAATATTACTCGTGCCATGGAGTTATCGGTAAATTACAATAGACCGGCCTTTATGATATAATGTAATATTAAGAGTTATTTTCTAATATATCTAATATTTAAAGTTATTTTCTAATATTGCAGAGAGCTCAGACCCTGGCGCAGGATGGTACACCGAGCGTGCTGTCCGCGTATCTTGCCATCCACGGCACCTCGACAGATCCCGTCACGGGCGAGCTTCGATACCCCGACACCGCTACCTAGGAGTATTGCGTAAGTGTTAATATTTATTCAACCCCTATTTGAAATTTTTGTTTTGAAAGGTTCAAATTTAAATGATGTACTTATATTTTACTGGTTAATGTGGGTGATTGAGCAGGCGGAGGCATCGGGGATCGATTTTACTGGACAGAATGATCCGATGCTGCTGACCCCAGTCCTAGACGCCACACACGGAGGGCACCACGGAGGTTGGGAGAGAGGCCGGGGACTAGGTCCTAGCAGGGCCCATATGAGGTTGGACTCCACTCCGGCGGTTACTTCCTCCGTCTCCAGTGAGCGACGTTTCCAGCAAGAACTGGACAGCTTAAAGGCCACCGTTTAGGAGTTGAAGGAGATGTTGGTATGTATACTACTTAATAGTAAAATATTATGTCATATTATAGATAGCAACATATCCAATATTAGTACGTAGCCTGAGCTTATTTGGTTGTAGACTTAGCTTTGATTAATCATATATACATATCTAATTAAAATAAACTACGGTTTTCCAAACTGGATATAGTATTGGATATATAAATTTTTACTAGGCTACATAGTGATTGGTGGTTTTGTTGTATCCCTTAGAAAATGACATTAGAGATCCATATTTGAGACCCTCGGTTTGGAAATAACATGCAGTATGTTGTTATATTCTTTCAATTGTGATTTGAACTTTGGATCGCTTTCCTTAGATTATCGCACCAAAATCTTTAAAAATGTTTTAGTTGAACATTTTGGCCAATCATTAGATTATATGAGATGCACATATCCATTAGACCCACAAAAATCTCTACTCATATCTTATATCTCCATGCATTAATAAACTAATTGAAGAGCTAGCCCTTTAATCACGAACGCATGGTACCTAACATATTCTATATATATTCTAGAAGATACACAAGTTTATCATTGGATTTTACCAATAAAAGCATAAGAATGAGGTCCAAGAAAAGGGAGCTGATCATTCTTTACATAACATAAGGATTATCCCAATAACACATCAACATTCATCAAAACTCCAATTAACAAATCAATTGAGATATTTCATTTAGGCCCACAATATTAACAATCTAGCGGAGGTTCAACTCAAGCCATCTCCTAAGGGTCACAACTCATATGTGCATCATCATGAGCATAGGCTAATACTCAATGTGGGTTCCTTTTATTAGTCCCTAAGTATACATAGATTGGGGTTTCGCAATAACTTGATAATGATATGAATTTGACTAATACACGGTCCTTACTCGTTTATTACACACGTAGGTCCAGACGCGACAGGGTACATCGGCCGAGCCTCCACATGCATCTCCTTCGGCTGCTGCTCCGCAAGCCACTATCTCGGCTGCGGTTCCGCAGACAACTCCTATAGCTCCACTGCCCGCTCAGACTCCCGCAGCTGCGGCTCCGCAAGCCACTACCTCGGCGGCGGTTGCGCATACCACTCCTATAGCTCCACAACCCGCTCAGACTCCCGCACACTCCGCATTGCATGATTTATTGACTCAGGGTATATCCGAGGAGCAGGCACGCCAGATTACGGCGTTTATCAGAGGTGGAGCTGGACCGAGCTAGGGTAGCTTTTTGATTATTATATTTTAAACATGTATTTATTTATATGATACATATTGTATATATTTTGGACGATATTGATATTGGTGGTGTTTGCGTGTTTATATTGATATCGTATTCTGCTTGTTGATTTCTTTTGTATATTATGCGTGAGATGTGATTATGAATACTGCGTTATATATTCTGCATGTTGATTAATTTTATATATGATGTATATATTATTGTGCACAGGGCGAGAAAAAAACAGGCAGCCCTTTTTTTAAAAAAACCTGATAATATGTACCTACGGATTAATCCGTATGAGCAAGGTTGGGCGCTACGGATTAATCCGTAGGGTCCTAATTTCCCCCTACCGATTTATCCGTAGGGGCAAAATATCAGGATACCTGATATTTTGCCCCTATGATCTCAGTAAGAGGGGGTTATACCTGTTCCTACGGATTTATCCGTAGGGGCATAAACATGCCCCTACACAGTTATCCATAGGGATAAAATATCAGGATACCTGATATTTTGCCCCTACACATCTGGACCTACGCATGTATCCGTAGGTCCAGACAGTTGGCCCTACGGATAACTCCGTAGGGACAACTATTTTATTTTTTAAACCGATAAATTAAATAACTTTTTGGCCCCTACAGTCTAATCCGTAGGGACATATGGACCTACACATTACTCCGTAGGGGCATGTTCAAGGCTAAGACTTGCACCTACGGCGTTTGCACCTACAGGGTAATTTCTTAATTTCTTTCCCCAATCCGTAGGGGCAGTGGTTTTCTCCTACGGATAAATCCGTAGGGGCAACCCCTATTTGTAGTAGTGTCCTAACCCAAGAGTAGTATCCCAAGGGCTAGGAAACACGGGCCCAACTGTGAAATGAACAAGCGACCGATATAGCCCGGTACGAGCTGTAATAACATGCGACTGATATAGCTCGGTACGAGCTGTAATAACATGCGACCGATATGAGCTGTAATTACATGCGACCGATATAGCCCGGTACGAGCTGCCGGTATTGGACTCCTGAGATCCTGTTGTACGAACGCATACTCAAACTATCCCAACACCCCGCGTATTCATGTCTAATATGGTAATAACTAAATCACGAATTAAGAATACTAAATAGACTGGAACTTATAATATCATGTTAATTGTATAAAAAGGAAACTTGTAAACAGTATAGATTGTGTCATGACATGTAATTCAGTATTCTAATTAGAGATCTCGTTTTAATATGAGTAGTCTGGAATAATGAGCAGTCATGGCAAGCTAAATACAATAGTTATAACATGGAAGTGTTCATAAACAAGAATAGCATGTTAAAGTTTCTCAAGCATGCCGACAATAAAAGTCTCAAGTAAAATGTTAAATATAGACGATATGATATGATAAAGTCAAAAATGTAAACAAGACTTAACATAAATATGCAAGTATCTTTATTTAACATCCGGATTTATTTATTGGAAAGAATAATAAACGAAAATATGGTTTTAAAGGGTTAATATGATTAAATAGGAATGACAAATTACAGATACATAAAGCGGATAGTGGTAATATTAAAATTACGAGATCGTAGTAAGTAAGATAAAATAATGACGGATTGACTAAGTGACAGATTGACTTGTCGTCATGTAAGTGCTAATAATAAGTTTTATAATAATATAATAACAGAAAATATTAATACAAATTATAGTATCAAAATAATTTATATGACTAGGGCACATAAAATGCAGTGCTATTATAAGGAGTGATAGTGTAGAAAGTTCAATTTATATATATTAAATATTAAGGACAAAGAGTTTATTTATCAGTAATAATGGTATATTTTTATGTTTTAGATTAGGGTATAAGTGTTGACATTTTGCATACTAGTGTATACCAATATTGTTGCAACAGAAACATATAATGACTTATAAAGCTTTTTATATATTTAACCTCATTTACATGTTAATAATTATTTTATTGCGCTTACACTTTTACAGTTGTTCACTTGATGAAAGGATTAATGGGTATTCTAGATCCTAGGTTTTCATTATATGTACAAGTATTATAAGATATATTAATAAAGCGGCAAAATATTACAATTTTATTTAAACATTGTAAATTAATAATTTATTTAGAGAATTGCCAACGTTGCATCGATTAAAAAATAAAAGAGTAAGAGTACTTGTCTCGGAGATGGATAAACACGACGACACGAAGTGCAACTCCAAACTTTGATGGCTTGGCTAATTTTGAAGAAGAAAATATTGTGATGAGAAAGAGAGAGAATGTTGATTTATATGAGAAGGAGAGAGATG
The DNA here is from genome assembly GCA_030015575.1 of Agapanthus africanus. Taxonomy (NCBI): domain Eukaryota; kingdom Viridiplantae; phylum Streptophyta; class Magnoliopsida; order Asparagales; family Amaryllidaceae; genus Agapanthus; species Agapanthus africanus. Next base: position 545,628,419 of record CM057338.1, read on the forward strand.
ATAATTATGTTGTTTTTTATAGGAAAGAGAGAGATGCTGTTAAAGATTGGGAAGAGATTATTATAATTGGAGAGAAAGAAATATTCTGATGAGATGAGATTTGGATTTGATTTTAAGAGAGAGAAAGATATATAAATATAAAAGAGAGATAATGGATTGTTATATATTTCTATAAAATATTAGAAAATTTGTATATATACATAGAGAATAATGGAAGAAAAATGCCGTAGGAGGGAATTTCCTCCTATGGTGTCGAAAAACTACGCCCTCCGTCGTGTTTTCCGACGATCGGCATCCATCATCTTCATCGTTATCATCTAAGATATGGGTATACCAAATTTCATGTGATCCTACAACTTTTTCACCATTGATTTAGCAACGTAAAAAGTTCTATTGTCGGTAAACCGTTAGTAAAAAGTTCTATTGTCGGTAAACCGTTAATTTTGAACCCACTAATTCAACGGTGAAAAAGTTGTAGAATCACATGAAATTTGGCGTACCCAAATCTTAGATGATAACGATGAAGATGATGGATCCCGATCGTCGGAAAAAATGACGGAGGGCGTACTTTTTCGACGCTATAGGAGGAAATTCCCTCCTATGGCCTCTTTCCTCCATTATTCTCATATACATATTAATTTGTATATAGTTAGGATAATAGGAAAGTATATGCATATACATATATTAGTATATAATAAAAATATATGTAGATATGTATATGGTTATGGGTTCGTGAAAATAAATATAATTAGTTGCTATATATATATATAAGATTTTAAGATATCAAACAACTAAAATATATCTTCAGTTAAACTATCATAAAAAAATATCTTCAATTATATATATATATATATATATATATATATATATATATATATATAGCTTTGTAGAAAAAGAATTAAAAAGAGAGATTTGAGAGAGAGAATCAGCTAAGAGAGATTAGATTGGATTGGAGAGAGAGGAATTTTGTTAGGGATTATATATATAAAGAGAGAGAGTAGGGATTTGGTGAAATATAGTTAATGATATAGAAAAATATATGTAGATAGAATAGAATATGGAGAGAGAGAAATCTATTGGAAAAGATATTTATTTGGAGAGAAAATTGAGTTGTTAGTTTAGGAAAAATATTTATATGGTTAAAAGCTTTAACATTGACTCTCATCACCTATCAAAACTAAATATTTAAATAAATATTGTTTAACAAAATATCTTATAAATAAGATTTAAAAATGGGTAAAATCTTAAGTATATATATTAATTAAAGAAATACCAAAATATCTTTTGTTTAAACTATAATACTAAAATATAAATAAGATTACAAAATAGTGTTAGACAAATAAATATTTAAATACTAATAATATACCTATTTAACAAACTTGAAAAACCATAATTATATGTATATATCTTAATTAAATGTATTAAGCTCCAAGTTATAATAGTAATAAAACAAAACTCAATATATCCAAAAAGAAAAAGAAACGTACGATCGGACTAGGGTGTTACATAAAATAAACATCACCTCGGATATTTGTTTCTTAAATATATGGAAATTTAGATCCAAGGCAGCTAAGTGCTAAATATCGCCGATACATATTATACATCGGTCAATATATTGGTTTTGGAGAGGAAACGACACGATATATTGATTTTATATCTTTTTATAGTTTTGGGTAAAATTCATCCGATATATCGTAATATGGTCCGAGATATCGGGTTTGATATAGCGGACGATATATCGCGATATTTTCCTAATTTTACATAGGTTATGGGTTCTTAGGTAACCATTGTTGGTCTCACCTGATTAAATTTTGATTATTGACAAGAAATTGCTCCATACTAGACCTAGTTTTTGCATATCACTATTTGGAGCATTAGATGGAGAACGGGGGGAAAAAAACTACAATGTTATATTCAAACGAGGTTGGAGGGCTGGTTGAGACTTCATAAGACTAAACATTAATATAAAGTTTGAAGCCCGCAAAAATCAAGAAGAGTCGTTAAACAAGCTATACAATGACTAACTCATGACGATGAAGACTCGCATTTTGGGTTTTGGGTTTATTCCTTTTATTTTATCTAATTCATTATGAATCAAATGTAAAGGGCCTAAAAAGCTAGGCAGATGCAAACACAACATCACATATGCATTTTGCTTCATTATTTTATTCTAAAATAAAATATCATTATTCATTCATGATACATAAAAATTGACAAATTATATATCATTATGACCATTGAACTTTTCCTAAGCTTGAAAAATATTTTTCATGGTTTTTCGAAGAATTTTGCTATTTTCTAATAATTATTTAAACTGAAAATAATTATATTATATTAGAAAATAAGTTCGAAATTATTATCTAGTCCTATGACAAATTAGTGTCAGTAGATTCACGGTTACGTGTTGACTTTAAATATTATTTTTACATAATTTTCCGATAATCTTTCATATTTTTAAATTTCAATTAACTAAGATACATTGATATATTAATTTATTCTAGTTCCAAAACAATGCATGCTTTGCTTTTGAATGGGACCCATGACCATGGATTTGTTTACTTTATGTGAATTCTTCCCTTAGATTGTTTCGTGCATTATATCTTAAGTTTTTCTCAAGGGGACCCGCCCTACACCATCTTCAAAGAAGATCGATAGAAAATCAAATATTTTGGTTGTAGCTGGAAAAAAATAGATTAGTAGGTGTTGGGCTTATTAATTCATTACATGCTTTTAAATTAAGTTTGTCAAAGCCAGCCCCTTTCCTATTTCCTAGTGTACAAAGTTGTTTTTAATAGCACGTCATTTCATTGCTTTTAGTTGTCTACAAATTGCATGATTTCACTATTGTTGATATCAACTAAATTTGAAAATTTTCTTTCCAAACGGTCATCTTCTCTCATCTATAAATACGTTCATATTGTTTTTCATTCCATCAATAGATTTCATAGAGCAAGAGAAAATATCTGCATTTTTATATTCTTACTCCTAAAATTTCAAATCAGTAAGTGAGAATATTTTCAAAAGATTTAACTTTGTATCTCATTCTCTGCTAAACTTCTAGTCCCTATTAGAGTGAAAGAATTGTGAGCGACCACTTCTCTAATCAATTATCAATGTGTAATTGTAGCCTCTTGGGAAAAGACGGATTATAAATTGTAAAGATTTTGCTTCTACCCGGTTAAAGAAATAAGGATAGTGAAAGATTTGGGAAAGCCTAAAGACGGTGCATTTAGGGAAGGACTAGGCATGGGGCGTCGAACTTTTTTAGATCGTCGTATTTGCGTTTGCTCTTTTATACCATTTATTTTACTGCACCTACATTTGCTATAAATTGCTATAATCTCTAGCATATGCTTAATTAGTTTGCAAACTTACAAGAATTTGTTTTAAACCCTATTCAACCCCCTCCAGGGTTGTAATTTGGTATTTCAATTGGCAGCACTTGGTTCTCATGATTACAATATTAATATCCTAAGAGATTTCAATCCATATCCAACCGATCCTCTTCTCGTTATGCCGCCGGATTTCATGAAGGCCGGACTACCATTAGACCTCCGTATTTTGACGGCACTATCTTTACTGAAAAACTTGTATGACTTTTCATCTTTAATCTATTGATTGGAAAGTATGGTGAATAATTGAAGATGAATTTGAATTTTCTTCTAAATCTATTGACAGTGTAACTTATCCCAAGCCTCGCTCGGAATGGAGTAATTTCAAATTGATTTGGCTAATTTAAATTCTCGTGCTATTAGTGCTATTACTTGTTGTATCTCTATAGTTGAATTTCATAGAATTGTGCATTTGAAAACTACTGAAGAAATGTGAGGTATTTTAGAAGTTAATCATGAAGGTACATCTTAAGTCAAGAAAAGTAGAATTCGTCTACTAACCTTTGATTTGGAGCATTTTAAAACGGAACTAGATGATTCATTGGATTTGTGCAATCCTAAATTAAAAAAGATTATAAATAAGTTGCATATTATGGGTGTTATTATTCCCGTTGGTCAAATGAACCAACGTCTTCTTAAATCATTCTTTAAAGAGTGGAATTCTATTATTGAACCTATTTTTATTACTATGGATCTAAAAAGCATGTCTTTGAAGAGTTTCCTGGCAGGTTAAAAACAGTAGAGCTAACTCTTCAAAAGCAAGCTGGAGAAGAACAAGAACATGCAGAAAAAAACATGGCATAGCATTAAAAAGAGGTTTTAATGGTTCCTCATTTGGAGCTTGTTCTGAAGAAATAGACGATGATGTGGAAAATTTATCAAGAAAAATTTCTAGAATGATGTGAAGAAATAAGAACTCGAAAAGCAAAAGCTCAAGAAGAATATTCGACAAGAAAGAAGTCTCAACAGGAAACTGCTTTGAATACAACAAATCGGGACATATGAAAAGAGATTGTTCTCAACTCAAGAAGAAACCAAAGAAGATTGGAAATACGGAATATTGGACCGTAAACAAAACGAACTTTTTGTTAAATAGTACAGCGATTACATCATACGGATGTTCTTCTGCTTCGGTCGCAACACCGTCTTGATCCGGACACTTTGAACTAGCATATTTACTCTTCTTCTCCAACCACTGTTTATACTTTTGGTATTTCTTCTTCAGATGCCCCGACTGTTTGCAAAAGAAGCATGGTTTGCTCTCTTGCCGGGATGATTTGGATTTCCCCTTATGCTTTTGCCTCCGTTTCTATTCTTCGACCTTCCCCTTTCACCGGCAAACAACCCTAATAACTCCTTCGAAAGATTTGCTTTCTTCATGATCTCATTACTGAGTAGTGTCATTTTAACCTCTTTCATCTCGAGAGTCTTCTTTCCATAGAGAATCGGTGTCACTAACTGTTCATACGAATTTGGAAGCGAAAATAGAAGCACTAGCACTTGATCCTTCTCCTCTAACTTGACATCAAGACATAGAAGATCGCTTACCATCTTGTTGAAGCTGTTTAAGCGATCGTGAATTGGAGTCGCTTATTTCATGCGTAATCCGTAGAGTTGTTGCTATAAGTATAGCTTGTTTGACAACGACTATGTCATGTAAAAGCTCTCCAGTTTCAACCATAAACTTATCGCAGAAGTCTCCTTCATGACGTTATACATCATATTATCCGCCAGAAAACACTTTATTATGCACTGTGCCTTATGATCAAATTCTGCCCATGTCATCTGTCATGGTAGTAGGTTAACTACCTACAAGTGCCTTAAACAGCCATTCATTTAGCAAAAGTGCTTTAACTCTTCTCTGCCACATCGAGAAATTTTGTTTCCTTTTAAATTTCATCATCTCGAACTTTGTGCTATTTGATTTGTTATCCGTAATTTTTAATTCCGAAATAAAAACCTTTCCCTCGAATCCTTATGAACCATTATCAAAAGTATTATAATCTAAGAAAATGGGGAGCAGACACAAGCTTTGTCACCCACCGTAAACTTAAATTGCAAAAACTACAGAACGTGGCTCTGAAACCAGTTGTTGGGATTATCGGGGGCACAGCGGATACGTCGACAACCAACCCTTATGGATCTGTAAAGCTAAATCCCATTATAAACGAATAACAAAAAACTAAAAGCAAACCGCAATAATAAATAACACAAAATATTAAGTAGAAACGGAGAGAACCTGTTTTAGTTTTTAAGATAAAGAATAAAATCTTACAGAGAATAAAACAAACTCTCTTATTATGATCTCCAACAAGATTTTCCTCTCTCTACAAAGTTTTCCTTACAATAGTCTTGATCCCTTATAGAGTCGTCGTCTCCCTTTTAACTTTATGATCAATAACCATCTGATAAAACTTTAACCCTAAGATCCTATATATAGCTCATACAATCTAAATTATAATAAAATCCTAAAATTTACAAAACAGCCACCCAGAATTGAATTTTTGAGTTAAATCTCAAACCGAAAATCCACGCATATCTCTAAAGCAGACGTCTGAACCTGTTATGGGCAGACGTCTGCGTCTGCTCTTCTTGGGAAACAGAGCATTGCCAGACGTCTGCCCTATGTGGGTCAAACGTCTGTCGCCTTCAGCGCATCTGGTTATAGCGTGACCAGACGTCTGATGCCTATAGGGGCAGACGTCTGGACCTTCTCAAGATTTCTGAAATCTTATTGCCAGACGTCTAATATTCAAAGTTCCAGACATATGGTCCTCTGGATGCTTACGCAGTCTTGATATACGAGACATCCTTCACAACACATTATTGCTTTTAAAAGTGAAGAAATTTCATATGGAAGTAACAAAAAACATGTGGCACTTATAATCATGAGATATAAAAAATTGTGATTGAAACTCTTGAAGAAAAGCTAAAGAAGAAGTTTAGACCTTCAAATTGCCTCTACATATGCCTATCTTTTAATTTTTTTCCATTTTATTTGGATATTTGTATATTTATTTAGACTAGGTATAATAGACCATTATGTTGTGTTGATAACACCACCGAATTCTCAAAGCTCTTGTATTTTCCCGGATAATAGGCCGTGATCCCTAGACCTTTCGCTCAGCAGCAAGATGCTTTACGACTATGCTATAGTAGAATTCGCTGAATATTATGCCATAACCTGATACAAGCTATGTTTGAGCTCATGATCTCTTGATCAACTGCAAGAGAATTCACCACTAAGCTAAAGTGAGTGTGATGCTTGCCTCACGACGGTTCTTAAAATTATAAAACTGAAGCTTCTCATTAGCTCATATATATATCCCAAACCCGCCTTCACCAAAGAAATTCATGAGCATCAATCAATTATGTTATACAAAGGCAATTAACTAGGAAACAAAATGTTCTGTCTCACTATCTGTGCTACTATATTTACACATTTATTTGGACCTTCCTATTTTGGATAACTAGAATAGAAGCATCGAAGCTTCTAATTATCTCATTATAGTAGAATTAAAGCTTCCGATTATCTCATATATTATAGCCCAGACTGTAAGTCCACGTTGCCCACCCCGGTGCTTGCGGGGAGGCGGAAAACGGAATAAAAATCGGATTTTTATCGAACTAGGCAACATGGACTAGCTTAAGGAGGATCTTTGCTAAACAAAAACTAACTAAAAGCTAACTAGATTTAGCTATATGGAAGAAAGGTTATACCTTGGGCTTTATGTCCTTCTCTCCTTGCTCCTTGGAGTGGAAGAAAGAGATCACCTTGTCGCCTTCTCTAGTCGAAGAAGGATCCACCCGAGAGCCTCAACCTTTGGCTTCAACTTCAAGCTAGAAGTAACTAAGGTGCTAGAAGTGCTAATCCTAGAACCTTAGATGAGAGTAGAGATTACTTTGGAGAGGTTTAACTCAAGCTCAAGTGTTTCTCAACACATGAGAGGGGAGAGCTTGAGAGAGAGGAAGAGGAGGAGAGAGAATCAATATGATAGAATGAATGAGAATAAAGAACCATTATCACATATATGTGTGAATTATGTAAATTGATAATTAGCAAGATAATTGTCATGGCTTAATCAATACATGACCATTATCATTTCATATTTAATGCAAATTGCAAGGATCAAAGAGCATCTTTTATATGGAATGATGATGGTCAAAGTGTCAACCTAGGTCAACAAGTCAAGAATGGTCAAAGGTCAACAACCCTAACCATGCACAATTATATTTAACTAATATCAATTATTCATAATACACACATAAGCATTAGGGTTAACAAAAAGATAATGGTCATTAACCCTAATCAAAGTCCTCTGCCTCTGTCTTAGTCAACTGTGCATACGCACCCGTATTCGTGATCCGAGGAACACGAATAAAACCAATCCCAAATCATATACTAGGATCTGGCTTAAACCAAAGCCCGCTAGTATAAGCTGTCCGGACAGCAAACGTGCACAAGTGCGCTGATGTGAACGAACCCTGTCGCAAAACCATGCGACCTCTACTCATTTTGCCTAAAGGCGAATAACTCTCTGTGTGGGACTCTAAAGACTCGACACTACGCTGGCAGTGGGTTTAACCACAGACCGCAAGCGGCACTAGATGTATGTAACGGTCCCCAGGTAGATGCCGATAAGAAGACTGACGAGGTGAACCCATCTGAACTCCTACTGAGCCTGTATGTGACAGTCTCCGTACAGTCCGGTCTGTTCGTCTGATACATCGCATGGCGGGCCTAGGGGGCGGGAAACGTCAGTCCCCTAATAGCGGTACAAGTCGTGTCGGAGTGTAGCCCAGAACACCCTGAGATAACACTGGAAACCTACCAGTATATCTCGCTCGCCCTGGCCAGGGACTACTCGTGTAATGGCTCTCCTAGACACAGCGCGATGTCAACCCCCAATACCGGGAGAGACGAATCCTGTCTAACCGTCACTGCCTCCAAGTGCTTCGGGACTGCACCCAACTACTACCTGTTTGCACGACTCCTTTGAGCCGTGGTAGGGTAGTAATCAAAGTACAGTGGGAACACACTCGAGGCGAAGTGACAGTGTCAAGTCAGTGGACTAAGCTGTACTCATGTCACCTGGGAGCTGATAACTGACGATAGGTATAATACCAACCAACAGTTCCCCACGAGTCCTGTCCAGTGTACTCGTAACCCAACGAGCACCCGCATACTATCTCAAGTACGACGCACTGACGGCTGTGGGACAGGCCGTCTCCCGAGCTGGGATGAGAAGCGCATACGCTAGTCTACTCCGGAGTATCGATGCCCTGTCTCGATAGTCCTACGACTAGGGACCTGTATAAGGATGTGCTTATGGATTACCCAGCCCCCACGAGTGTGAGCGCCATCACAACGCTGGTAATCAAGCAAAGATCCTAAGGGCTCTACTAATATGTATATAAGTGATATGCTAAAAGAAACACATGCATATATTGAAGTAGAGACAAACCAAGTAGCATACTACCATTTCGAGCAAGATTGTCTATACGACTGTGAATATCCTAAGCTTCCATTAAGTAATATACAAGCTAGTATGATACAGTAATGGCCTCGAGGGCATATACACTAACAATCTCCCACTTGCACTAAGGCCATGTACTGAGTATCGAAGACCTATCATCTCGATCAGCCGCTCGAACTGAGTCTGGGGTAGGGCCTTTATGAGTGGATCTGCAGTGTTATTCTCCGTATTTACTCTCTTCACCTCGATCTCCCGGCGATCTACGATCTTCCTGATCAGGTGGTACCGCCTCAAAATGTGCCTGGACTTCTGATGGGACCTGGGTTCCTTCGCTAAAGCTATAGCGCCGTTGTTGTCGCAATACAGCGGTATTGGATCAACAATGGTAGGAACCACCTGAAGCTCCGTGAGGAACTTCTTCATCCAGACAGCTTCCTTTGCGGCATCGCAAGCAGCTATGTACTCCGCTTCCATAGTTGAGTCTGCAACGGTCTCCTGCTTGGAACTCTTCCAGCAAACCGCCCCTCCATTGAGGGTAAAGACATAACCCGACATAGACTTGGAGTCATCCTTGTCACGCTGGAAGCTGGAGTCAGCAAAGGCCTCGAGCTGGAGGTCTTTTCCGCCATACACCAAGAACATCTCCTTAGTCCTTCTCAGGTCCTTGAGAATGTTCTTTACCGCTATCCAGTGTTTCTCCTATGGGTTTGACTGATACCGGCTTACAACGCTCAATGCGTATGCTACATCTGGTCTGGTACATAACATCGCATACATTATAGAGCCTACCGCAGAAGCGTAGGGTATAATAGACATGCGATCCCTTTCCAAATCAGTCTTGGGAGACATCTCTTTGGAGAGGGTGATCCCGTGATAAGCCGGTAAATTACCGTGCTTGGAATCTTCCATACTGAATTTTTTCAGTATGGTGTCAATGTACCTTGACTGTGAAAGTCCCAATATCCTCTTAGATCTATCACGATAGATCTGGATCCCCAGAATGTAGTTGGCATCGCCCAGGTCCTTCATGGAGAACCTCTGCGACAAGAATCCTTTGACTGACTGTAGCATAGGAATATCATTTCCTATTAGGAGAATGTCATCCACGTACAAGACGAGGAATACCACAGTTCTCCCTACAATCTTACTGTAAATGCATGGTTCATCTGGGTTTTTAATAAAGTCAAATTCTTTGACAGTATCATCAAAGCAGATGTTCCAACTCCGCGATGCCTGCTTAAGTCCATAGATAGACTTTAGCAACTTGCACACTTTACCGCTGCTCCCACTCTAAATGAATCCTTCTAGATGATCCATATAGACGCACTCTTCCAAATTTCCATTAAGGAAAGCCGTCTTTACGTCCATCTGCCAGATTTCATAATCGTGGAAGGCAGCAATGGCAAGAAGGATCCGAATGGATTTCAGCATAGCCACTGGAGAAAAGGTCTCGTCATAGTCCAAACCAGGTCTTTGACGAAAACCCTTTGCAACAAGTCTAGCTTTATAGGTCTCAACCTGCCCATCTACACCAATCTTTTTTCTGAAGATCCATTTGCAGCCTATGGGTTTTACCCCTTCTGGAGCAAAGTCCAAAGTCCAAACTTTGTTGGTGTACATGGACTCCATCTCGGCCCGCATTGCATCGAGCCATTTTACCGAGTCGCCGCTCTGAATGGCTTGCTGGAAGCTAGTAGGCTCACCATAATCCATGGTGCAATCCTCTCTATCCCCGTCTATGAGAAAACCGTAGTATCTCTCGGGCGGATGAGACTGCCTACTACTCCTGCGGAGTGGCGTAGGAATGTCCTGTTCTTTCGAACCCTCTGGTTCTACTAAGCTTTCAGTAATAGCTCATGGTTCTGGAATTTCTTCCAGTTCTATTGCGCTCCCACTTATCTGGTTTTCCAAAAACTCGGTTTCCAAGAAGCGGGCATGCCGAGAAACAAAAACCTTTTGTTCCTCTGCGTAATAGAAAAGACACCCTTTGGAGTTCTTTGGGTATTCCACAAACTTACACTGTACTGAACGCACCTCGAGCTTGTCCGCATGCTGCTTTTTTACAAAAGCTGGACATCCCCATGTCTTAATGTGATTAAGATAGGGTTTCTTCCCACACCACATCTGATATGGTGTAGTAGGCACAGTCTTAGTTGGAACTCGGTTCAAAAGGTATGCAGCTGATTCTAGTGCATAGCCCCAGAAGGATCGCGGCAACTCAGCCTTACTCATCATGGAACGAACCATATCCAATAGGGTTCGATTCCTCCTTTCCGATACACTGTTGTGTTGTGGTGTGTATGGAGGAGTAAGCTGAGAGAGAATTCCATTCTCTTTTAAGAAGCCCAGAAACTCGGCACTCAAATATTCACCACCTCGATCAGATCTCAGTGTCTTGATACTTTTTCCTGTTTGTTTTTCAACTTCATTCTTGTATTCCTGAAATTTCTCAAAGGCCTCAGATTTGTGCTTCATCAAGAAGACATATCTATACCTAGAGAAATCGTCTGTGAAAGTAATGAAGGATGAATAACCACTTCGCGCATGTGTAGACATTAGACCACACACATCACTGTGTATGAGTCCCAAGAGCTCGCTTGCTCTTTCTCCGTGTCCAGTGAACGGAGTCTTTGTCATCTTTCCCATGAGACAAGATTCACAAGCGGCATAAGACTGATACTCGAATGGATCCAAGTATCCTTCTTTATGTAACTTTGTTAACCGTGTCTCATTAATGTGACCCAGTCTACAATGCCATAAGAAAGCCTGATTTAAATCCGGAGACTTTCTTTTAAGTGTGTTCTGGACACTGAAGACCTGAGCTTGATTCAAAACGTATATACCGTATTTCAGTGTACCTGACCCAATCAGAACTTGATTTAGGTGGATGTTTACTACATCGCTTACAAAAGTAAAATCATATCCTTCCTTAGAAAGTAAGGATACAGATATGATATTACAAGTCACACCTGGTACATAAAAACAGTCACACAGAATCAATATCTGCCCAGTTATCAGTCCCAGATGATATTTCCCTACGGATTCAGCATACATGCTCATTCCGTTAGCAACCCTGAGAGTCATATCACCTTTCCTGATAACCCTACGGTTTCTCAGAGCCTGTAACGAATTACAGATATGAGATCCTGATCCGGTATCCAATACCCAAGAAGTAGGGTTAACTGACATACATTTCTCAATTACAAACACACCCGAAGCCGAAGCCACAACATGCTTCGAATTCTGGCTACTGGCTATACTAGCCCTGCAATCCTTCTGCCAATGTTCATTCCTGTAACAATAGGAACGTCCCTCTTCCACTATATCCACTCCCGAAACTTCTGCCCTTCCCTTTCTTTCTACTTCCCTGGTTCCCTTCAGGGTAGTAGGTAGAGACTGTTGAACAAAGTCAGCATCTGACCCGTTCTTCAACGTGGTCTTCAGGTCCGTGAACTCAAAAGAGCTGGTCTCTGTAAGGACGTTGCCCCTTACAGATGACCCGATAGCCAACCTCGCTGGAAGCAATTCGTTCGAGGTCTCATATCTTGAGATACGAGATTGCTCTCCATATAAATTCTTGTTATGGAGGAAGATAGAAACTGAGTCCATCTTCTCGTGCTGCCTCTGGTATGTACCATCAACTGTGGCTAACACGAGGCACTTGGTTTTCGCACAGTCTTTTTCCGATGTCCTATGGATATGAATATCCGTGACAGGGGAAGCTGGACCTGAGACGGCAGGGGTTGGATTAGTTAAGGGCTGTCCCAACTTGTCATGGGAAATGGACATCTGGACAGACCTTTGCCAGTCATAACAGTCATTTTATTATCTATATGTAACCTAGGTGCGGTCATTGGGTCGCTGCAATTAAGAGAGAGAGAGAAGAAAACACTTAGCATGATGCTCTTGCAAGTTTAGATTGGTTTTTAATTTATCTAAACAGGATGGCTCCCACTGTCTCTCGAATCCCTCCTCAAACCATAAAGGAAGAATTAGTCAGGATTAATCTCACCGTACAATACTTGCTTAACCGTTCAGTCAGGCCAGTGTCGGTACTTCGAGGGAGGTTTTCCAACGCTTTCGCGAAGTTCCTTAATTAAGTAACCTCTTTTCCCTATGGGCGTAGCCCCTCTTACACCTTTCTAGACACCTACTTGGTTTATAACATTGATCGTTAAGTGAAAAAGTTCCCGAGGAGTAGCATATACTCACAGTGGGATCGGGATCCAAATATCATCGCGTGACAAAACTGAAGGAATCCTACCAGAATCATCACACTCCAAATGGTATGCAGTGCTAGCAAGTTTCAGTACTTTTGAAACTCCCGATGTGGATTTTTGCCCCATGCTCTTATGACCTTGACTTTGGCCAACAAATCATAAGTCACATGTCAAGTTCTACCCGTCATTATCCAGGTTAATTTGAACCCACCCGCACATACCCGTGACTTTGGCCAACAAGGCAGTACTACGACTGTCCCAAACCAACGCATCTATCTATGCTACATATGAATACCCAATAGCTACCAAACACCGTGCCTTGACTTTGGCCAACAAACACAGCTTGAATACTATTGACTATCCATACGAAATGACGGAGGGCTACGGATGGTTTTGGCGAAACCGTGAACGTAGTGAACTTGATATAATCGATGGAACGAGATAGCTTTTTAAAAGGAGTGGTTCAAGCTCCGCGTTTAAAAGTTTGGTTTTGAAAAGAACCGAGTGGTTTTCAAATTGTTCCAATCGACTTTTACTTGGTTTATTTTCTTGCATTAGTTCTTTTAATGCGTCCCATCATTTAATCCTACCATTGCAAAAAACAACCAAAATATGACGTACGCTTATGCCATTCGCATTCGCCACGGGGCCCCGTCATCACCCGTTAGGTTACTTAACTAACGACAGAGCGGGGGCTGGGCTAGCGCGGCTGTAAAACATAAGCAACGCCTAAATAGTTATCGTATATAGATATATAGCAATGATAGACATTACAGATCATAGATGAATACATTGTATATACTAGGAATCCACAATCCGTTCGAGCCTGCAACGAAAAGCGGATTACACGGTCGCGGTGAATAGCCAATACCCCACCCAAGACCCCTACGGGTGCGGCAAACTACCCGCCAAGTACCCGAAGCGAAGCAACCTCCCTCAACTCCGTGAGTAGGCCACTCGGCACTTCGAGATACCCGGTAGTTTGTGCACCCCCTCCATAGGTCTATCCTAGGAGCAAAAACAGTAAAAAGAATTATACAATGACGGCTACAACCCCGACCCGGTTGTGCGGCCATACAAATAATATTACATCAATTTACATGTTACATGAATTGAAAGAAAAGAAAACTCTCGTCTCACAAAACCCCCGGCTATTCACCCGCGACAATCCAACGCATTCATATACACATACCATCAACAAACACATATCTAACCCATTAGTCAAAGTGTAGTGAAATTCGATCAAAAAATACGGATTTATAGGCACCCCAAATACAAATTTCTTTTCTGGAAAATCTGGGCAGAAATAAACCATCTTAAAAATCCCAAAACCTTAACAGAGGAATACTGCACCAAACTCGGTTCAGAACGGAGTCAAAACGGCCGCGGTTCCGCGGCAATAGGCATGCTTTTGCCGCGGAACCGCCGCGCTTTGAACTGTTCACTGGACCGTTTTTGGTGTGCTTCTTGACAAAAGCCTGAGCCGATTTTTGAAGTATGATTTTTTATTTTTTGAGCAGAAAAAAAAATAACAGAAACTTAGGGTTTTGATGTTTTAGTTTTGCGATTTTTCCGATCGAACTTCCATACACTTTACTAACTAGCTAGTTTATGTTTAGTTAGGCTCTGATACCACTGTAAGTCCACGTTGCCCATCCCGGTGCTTGCGGGGAGGCGGAAAACGGAATAAAAATCGGATTTTTATCGAATTAGGCAACATGGACTAGCTTAAGGAGGATCTTTGCTAAACAAAAACTAACTAAAAGCTAACTAGATTTAGCTATATGGAAGAAAAGTTATACCTTGGGCTTTATGTCCTTCTCTCCTTGCTCCTTGGAGTGGAAGAAAGAGATCACCTTGTCGCCTTCTCTAGTCGAAGAAGGATCCACCCGAGAGCCTCAATCTTTGGCTTCAACTTCAAGCTAGAAGTAACTAAGGTGCTAGAAGTGCTAATCCTAGAACCTTAGATGAGAGTAGAGATTACTTTGGAGAGGTTAAACTCAAGCTCAAGTGTTTCTCAACACATGAGAAGGGAGAGCTTGAGAGAGAGGAAGAGGAGGAGAGAGAATCAATATGATAGAATGAATGAGAATAAAGAACCATTCTCACATATATGTGTAAATTATGTAAATTGATAATTAGCAAGATAATTGTCATGGCTTAATCAAGACATGACCATTATCATTTCATATTTAATGCAAATTGCAAGGATCAAAGAGCATCTTTTATATGGAATGATGATGGTCAAAGTGTCAACCTAGGTCAACAAGTCAAGAATGGTCAAAAGGTCAACAACCCTAACCATGCACAATTATATTTAAATAATATCAATTATTCATAATACACACATAAGCATTAGGGTTAACAAAAAGACAATGGTCATTAACCCTAATCAAAGTCCTCTGCCTCTGTCTCAGTCAACTGTGCATACGCACCCGTATTCGTGATCCGAGGAACACGAATAAAACCAATCCTAAATCATATACTAGGATCTGGCTTAAACCAAAGCCCGCTAGTATAAGCCGTCCGGACAGCAAATGTGCACAAGTGCGCGGATGTGAACGAACCCTGTCGCAAAACCATGCGACCTCTACTCATTTTGCCTAAAGGCGAATAACTCTCTGTGTGGGACTCTAAAGACTCGACACTACGCTGGCAGTGGGTTTAACCACAGGCCGCAAGCGGCACTAGCTGTACGTAACGGTCCCCAAGTAGATGCCGATAAGAAGACTGACGAGGTGAACCCATCTGAACTCCTACTGAGCCTGTATGTGACAGTCTCCGTACAATCCGGTCTGTTCGTCTGATATATCGCATGGCGGGCCTAGGGAGGAAGTAAACGTCAGTCCCCTAATAGCGGTACAAGTTGTGTCGGAGTGTAGCCCAGAACACCCTGAGATAACACTGGAAACCTACCAGTATATCTCGCTTGCCCTGGCCAGGGACTACTCATGTAATGGCTCTCCTAGACACAACGCGATGTCAACCCCCAATACCGGGAGAGACAAATCCTGTCTAACCGTCACTGCCTCCAAGTGCTTTGGGACTGAACCCAACTACAACCTGTTTGCACGACTCCTTTGAGCCGTGGTAGGGTAGTAATCAAAGTACAGTGGGAACACACTCGAGGCGAAGTGACAGTATCAAGTCAGCGGACTAAGCTGTACTCATGTCATCTGGGAACTGATAACTGACGATAGGTATAATACCAACCAACAGTTCCCGACGTGTCATGTCCAGTGTACTCGTAACCCAATGAGCACCCGCATACTATCTCAAGTACGACGCACTGACGGCTATGGGACAGGCCGTCTCCCGAGCTGGGATGAGAAGCGCATACGCTAGTCTACTCCGGAGTATCGATGCCCTGTCTCGATAGTCCTACGACTAGGGACCTGTATAAGGATGTGCTTATGGATTACCCAGCCCCCACGAGTGTGAGCGCCATCACAACGCTGGTAATCAAGCAAAGATCCTAAGGGCTCTACTAATATGTATATAAGCGATATGCTAAAAGAAACACATGCACATATTGAAGTAGAGACAAACCAAGTAGCATACTACCATTTCGAGCAAGATTGTCTATACAACTGTGAATATCCCAAGCTTCCATTAAGTAATATACAAGCTAGTATGATACAGTAATGGCCTCTATGGCATATACACTAACACAGACTTGCCTTTACCAAAGAAGTTCATAAACATTAAACACTTGTGTTATATGTTGGCAATCATCTTCATTCTCTTTTTCTACAATATGGATTTTGAAATAGCAAAGTTGATATTGATTATTTTATTCTATATTCTTATCCTATTAGTTTATGTAGAAGATTTCATTATCCGTGTTATTTTTTGGGGATGGAACTCGCTCAAACTTTAGCTAAATTTTATATTTCGCAAGGTCGGTATGTCATTGATTTTTTTTTCTTCACAAATTTATTTTGCCTAGGAAGGCATGTCCTACTCCTTTTTCTTCTGGACCCTCGCCCCTTTGTACTACCATAGAGTAATCGCTCTCTTATTTATTTTAGTTCCGTTTGAGTTTCTTCTTTGACTTCTTAACGCAACATGTCAATACATTCACGTTATATATGGTATGGTCAAACTTTTTTCTAATATGACTTAATAGTCTTTAAATGCTATTTATTGGTCCTCTAGTAAGGGTTACTCAAGTACTGTTTAATCAACTTTAAAACATATCATTTATTTTCTTTTTCCATAACATGCATCTATCATATAATTATAGGATTTTGTATAATTACAATAATAACCCATTTCATTAATCTCATATATCTAGTTTTATTTTACAACTAGGCATCTAAAAAACTTGCTTTGAAAAGATCAACTAGGCATCTAGAAGAACACCTTGTAGTAATTATCAATTGGTGGCAGTGGTGCAAAGCTTCAAGATAGGGACACTCAAGGATATGCTTTTTAGTAGGCATTTCATAGATACCCCAACCGTGTTGTATGCTAGTTATCGGCTAACTAATGAAAACATATGTTGCCTATGTTAGCCTCTTAGGATTGGCAGTCAAAAAAATGATCTTTAAGCGCATTGATGGTGTTATAAAGGAGTCACAATGATTTCTTAATCTTATGTAGTTTATGCTCAAGAGAGAAAAAATCAATTTTGCATCACAATAGTGAATTAAGATCCTCGCAAGTATTTTATAATAATAAAGAATTAAATGGAATCTAATTGACATCCGTCGCAATATAAAAAAAGGGAGTGGTTGATATATTTAGTGCTGTTGTGGATATGTATATGGGTGCTCCTTTGATTTCTTCTGGTTGTGACAGCGAGGATCGCTTTTATATCGGTTTTAATTGTGAAAGCTATATCATGAAACAAGGTTATTGTTCCCACTCTTATATAGAAAGGTATACAATATGGAAACAAAGCATCAGGAAAAGGTCCGTCAAAGTCATTTGGAATATCAAAAGAAAACGCATGTTGCTGAATATATTGCCGACGCCTACCTATTAAGGGATTGCAACAGGCAATGGATATAAATTTAATATCCAAGTGAAAGTCAATAACTACTCATTCAAATATGCTCCCACATGTTACCGAGTAACTCTTCTGTTGGACCAACATATTACAGAAGGTCTTTCATTCCTTTATTTTCCCCATTCTTTTTATCTTCCTATATTGTTAAACAAACCAAGGAAATAAAAACTTACGGTGTACGCGAAGAATTAATATTCGCCGGATATCAACCAGCTCTCCAAATTCAAGAGGTATGCGAAGAATTAGTACTCGCCGGGTATCAACCAGCTCTCCAAATTCAAGAGGAATAATAGCGCATGCATGCTCTTACCATTTCAAAGTCACCTGCATAAAAAAATGTTTTATTGTTCCCACTCTTATATAGAAAGGTATACAATATGGAAACAAAGCATCAGGAAAAGGTCTTCAAAGTCATTTGGAATATCAAAAGAAAATGCATGTTGCTGAATATATTGCCGAAGCCTACCTATTAAGGGATTGCAACAGGCAATGGATATAAATTTAGTATCCAAGTGAAAGTCAATAACTACTCATTCAAATATGCTCCCACATGTTACCGAGTAACTTCTTCTGTTGGACCAACATATTCTATCTTAATTGGAACCAATTATAGAAGGTCTTTCATTCCTTTATTTTCCCCATTCTTTTTATCTTCCTATATTGTTAAACAAACCAAGGAAATAAAAACTTACGGTGTATGCGAAGAATTAGTATTCACCGGATATCAACCAGCTCTCCAAATTCAAGAGGTATAATTGCTCATGCATGCTCTTACCATTTCAAAGTCACCTGCATAAAAAAATGTTTTAGGTGATGGAAGAAAACAGCTTAAAGAATGAATAAGGTCACCTCTCGGAGGCATTTCGATCCTAAGCCATTCACCCATTTGACAGAGTAGAGGCAATCACTACTACAATAAGGGGTTGCTCCTACGGATATTGTTATCCGTGGGGGCAATAAAAGTTTGCCCCTACGGATTAATCCGTAGATCCCCATAATTGTCTCTACGGTGCCATACGAATTAATTTAAAAATATTAGAACGTAATTTTTTATTTGGCCCTATGGAGCCGCAAAAAAAAAGACCTACGGTTGAATCCGTAGGATCATGTATATGTGTTATTAATAAGAAAATAAACACAAAAAAGTCCTCGATCCCAAAAAAATCATCTCTCTCATCACTCGATCTCCCGCGTGTGCCTCTCGTCGTCACCGCCCGCGCCTCGTCGCCACCGCCCTCCCGCACGCGGCTCGTCGTTCCCGACATCACCGTCGACTTCCTCGTCGCCACCGCCTGCGACTCGTCGCCGATTGCGTCGTCGACCGTCTCCGTTCTCCTCCATCGCCAGCCTAGCTATACGTTAGTAAATTTCATAGTTTTACTTCTAATTATGTTTTTATTTCTGTTTTTGTTGATTATTGGGTTGCTACTTGGGCTAGGATTAGGGTTCAGGGTTCGGTTAGGGGGAGGGTTAGGATTCAGTTGAGGGTAGGGTTCAGTTGAGGCTTCAGTTGAAGGTAGGGTTAGGGTTAGGGTTCGGTTCAGTTAAGGTTAGGGTTAATTAGTTGGGGTTAGGGTTAGGGTAAGACTTGGGCTAGGGTTAGGGTTAAGGTTCAGTGTATGGTTAGGGTTAGGGTTAGGGTATGGTTCAGGTTTAGGGTTAGAGGCTAGGATTAATTTGGGTTAATTAGAGGATGGGGTTAATTTGGGTTAATTATTGATAATTTGAAAGGGTTAGGGTGTTAATTAAGTTAATTTGGGTAAATTGGATTAAGTTTGGGTTGATTAGGGTTAATTTGGTTAATTTGGGTAAATTGGGTTGATTAGGGTTGATTAGGGTTAATTAGGTTAATTTGGGTAAATTGGGTTAAGTTTGGATTAATGAGGGATAATTTGTGTTAGGGTAACAATTATGGTTAATTGTGGTTAATTAGGTTAATTTGGGTTATTTAGAGTTAGGGTTTAGGATACACTAGTTCATTCAGTAGGATACTCGATGATAACGTAAACGTAAAACTTTACCGTAAACACAAGAAAAATTTAACCTAAACTAAAAACTTCGAACCCTTAATAACGAAACGTAAACGTAAAACCTATTCAAGTTAAAACCAATATATGACACTGGATGATTATATGAAACTTTCATATTCACATCGATACTGATATATGAAAATCAAAGTGCGACTTAGTCCCCGTCTATCGGTTAACATACGTTCAATATTCGTCGTGACATAGAACTATACGAAGGTTGTTAAATATCGGACGGTATAGTTCGGTACTAACAACCGTCGTATAGTCTCTATGTGACGAGAAGATTCAATCGTATGATAACCGATAGATTTATCCAGTGTGGACAAGTTAGGAATGTATAAAGCAAACACCTGCATTCACTTGTGTTTTCATCCGTTTCGAGTTATTTCGTCGGTACTTTTCCGCTGGTTCTCCGTGTACAAAGATAGATTAGATGTTCATTTCAACGTTGTTTCACAGCTTTGAAATAATTATCTATTCTATTACAGTGTACTCGGGGAACAGCAGGGAAGTGCTGCCGAAATTTACTCGAAACGGTTGAAAGCATAAGCGAATAGGTGTCTGCTCTATAAATTCTTAATGGGATAGAAGCCTTACCCCCGACAGCCGAAACATACACATACAACACAAATACACAACAAACGCACACACAGCACATACACACTAACAACCCTACACTTAAGCGAAATCATAAATTGAAACACATATATATAGAATACAACTCATACATGGGTATCCTCAAATCTAACTTTGATTATCGATAATTTATTCTTTTCAACGACAAACGCACACATAAAGCATATACATGGATTTTCTCCTTTGTCAGTAACCATCCCGTTCTTAGATTTCTCAATATAGTCATCATAACCTATAATTTATATGTTATACAGTCTAACATAGTCCATGAGTACATCAGAGTTAAGGACTGGATGTATGTGGATTGGTAACAACGTATGCAACCTAAATTTGTCGCAGGAGTTGCTGCTTTTATTGAATTTGCACGCGCACATAATAAAATCATGATAGATAAGATTCTCTGCCCGTGCGATAGATGTAGGAATAAGTACTGGCAGAAGGTAGAATTTGCAGAGTTTCATATCGTTAAACATGGTTTTACTAGATTTTATAAAACTTAGCTATATCACGGGGAAGGTGAAGAAGACAGTAATGCGGCAGAAGAAAAAGGAGAAAACAGTAATGCGGCAGAAGAAGAAGGAGAAAACGGTAATGCGGCAGAAGAAGAAGACGACAATTTCTTTCCAGGAGAAGAAATGGACGATATGGTAGAGGCTGCCCTAGGTGAATCTATTCGTACCGAAGATGATATTCCTTCCGGTCAAGAACCGCGTGCGGATAAGTATGAAAATTTCATGAATGATGCAAGAAAACCAATTTATGAGAATGCAAAGTATTCCACCCTCTCATGGTTCGTCCAACTTTTCCAGATTAAGTGCCTAAATGGATGGAGCGACAAGTCATTCACAATGCTTTTTTCGTTCTTGAAAGATTCTATGCCCCCGGGAAATAACGCGCCCGGCAGCTGGTACGGAGCCCAGAAGATGATGTCTGATTTGGTTCTGAAGTGTGAGAAGATTCAAGTATGTCCTAAAAATTGCGTGTTGTACCGGAAAGAGAATTCAGATTTGAAAGAGTGTCCAACATGCGGAGAGGTCAGGTATAAGCCGAAAGATTCTGATAAGAAGCCCGATATACTTGTCAAGATAGCACGATAATTTCTCATAACACAGAGGCTGCAGAGGCTATTCAGTTGCAAGAAAACAGCCGAGGCAATGATTTGGCATCACCGTGCACCTCCAAGTGAAGATGGAAAAATGAGTCATCCAAGAGATTCACTGGCATGGAAGGATTTCGATAGAAGGCAATAAATATTCAGCAGCGATCAATGTCAGGCTCGGACTCGCTAGTGATGGTTTCTGCCCATTCAACTATATGGCTGTAAGCCACAGCACATGGCCCGTTGTAATGATAGTTTATAATCGGTCGTCTTGGTTGGCTATGGACCAGTCATACTTTATGATGCCTCTTCTTATCGACGGACCAAACTCACCGGGAAACAATATCGACATCTATCTCCGACCTCTGATCGAGGAGTTAAAATTTTTATTCATTGATGGTGTAGAGACTTATGATGCAAACACAAATACAACCTTCATACTGCGTGCGGCTTTAATGTGGACAATGACTTTCCTGCGTATGGAATTCTATCAGGTTGGTCCATACATGGTCACAAAGTATGTCCTTATTGCCATCAACATACAACATCGAAATTCTTGAATTTTAGCAGGAAGGTTTGTTATTGCGGCAATCGACATTTCCTGTCTTTAGACCACCCCTACAGGTTAGATGCTGTTCACTTTGATGGTCATCAAGAGTTTCTTGGACCTCCAGCCCCATTGTCCGGAGAGGACGTGACTGCTCAGTGGGATGGTTACAATAATGTGACCTTCGGGATGGATCCGACAAAACAGGTCAAACCACCATTCTGGAACAAGTTAAGCATTTTTTTCGAGCTTCCGTACTGGTCAACAAATTTAGTGCGTCATTGTCTGGACGTCATGCACATAGAAAAGGGAGTATCCGAGCACATACTCAACTTGCTTATTTGTAAAGACGGGAAATCGAAAGACAACCTCAATGCTCGGATGGATCTACAGGACTAGAAAATTAGAAGTGAATTGCATCCTAAACCGATAGCGGGTAAATCAGGTAAGTTTGTACTTCCCAATGCCGTGTATCATATGTCACAACCGGAGAAGAAAAGATTCCTGCAGGTGTTGCATGATTTGAAAGTTTCCACGGGTTTCTCAGGATCATTCAGTAAGAAAATAAAAATTGTGAATGGCAAGATCGATGGGCTAAAAAATCATGATCACCATGTTATTATGGAGCACCTTCTCCCATTAGCCCTCAGGACTTCCCTTCCCGAATCGGTTGGTCTAGTAATCAATGATCTATGTTGTTTTTTCAGAGAATTATGAGCTTAAACACTGGATGTTGTGACGCTGGAGAAACTAGAAAATTCTATTTCGTTGATACTTTGCAAGTTTGAGCGTATTTTCCCACCGTCATTCTTCAATATCATAATACACCTGACGGTTCATCTTGCAACTGAGGCTAAATTAGCTGGACCGGTACAATATCGATGGATGCATCCCGTCGAGAGGTACATAGAATTTTTCGTTTCGCGCAATTTAGAAAATTATTGTTGTCCTGTATGCCCGTATTTATTTATTTAACATATTTTTCTTTAGGTACCTCTACACTCTAAAAAAGTATATACGGAATAGAAATCGACCAGAGGGTTCTATCATGCAAGGTTATCTTCTAGATGAAGCAACCACATTTTGTTCTCGCTATCTAGACGAGAACATTGAGACGAGACTTAACCGGCCTCGAAGAATTCAGGATGGGCCATATGGTAAAGCCGATTATAAGAGAATAGACACTATCTTTATCAACAAGATATACCGGTTTATCCTGATCAATAGCGCATATCTTGAAAAGATTAGAGAGTTAAGTTTTTTTTGATTAATTGTTATATTTGTGTTTGTGTTTGAGAAATGATATAATATTAATGTCATAATTTATTGTCGAGAACAGAATTCATTTTAACGAGTTACGTGAGGGTCATCCTGATTGGAACGATGAACGATTGGAAAAATATTATCAGGATAATTTTTGCGATTGGGTTGCAGATCATATAAGTTATTCGAATAACATGTTATCAGTTTTAATCTAAACTTATATCGTTATGTATTTATCGTAAAATTTGTTTTGTTAGATCCACGATCCGAACTTGTCTGCGTCATTAGAGAGTGATTTAAGATGTTTAGCTCAGTTTCCTAGTATGGAGGTTGCATATTATAAAGGATTCGGTGTCCTTGGATACAAATTCGAAGTTAAGGACATATAAACATCTAGAACCACTCAGAATAGTGGGATTGCGACGGTAGGATCGGATGGTGTGATTTATTATGGATACTTAAATTTTATACTTGGCATCCAATATCCCGGACGATCAGAACCGTTCTATATATTTCAGTGTACTTGGTACGATACACGAACCGATACGGATAAATGGAGAAACAATCTCGTGACTTGGAAAGATGAATATGAATTGATCAGTGTGAACACACTTCGATTTTACGGTCAGGACGATCCGTTTATCTTTCCGAACCAAGTGTTCCAAGTATACTACTCACAGTGTTGGAAGCATCCAGGATAGAGTGTCGTATGCCGTTGGAAACCCAGGGATGTTTACGATGTCTCAGAATTCGAGAACAGCGATGAGGATGAAGAAGAGAGAAGAGTTAGAGTGTTCTGACCGTCTGTTTCGAAAGACGGGTTGTCTTCGGCTGATCATGAAGTTACGTGGCTTAGAAATGATATCGATGATGAAATCCAAGTAGATATGTCTAATACATCCACGAAACGAAAAGGGTTATCAATAATATTATATTATTACTTCACATTTTACGATCTATACATATATAACATGCATATGTAATGATTGTCTAATGCGTCCATGAACCGTTTTATCTAGATTTGATGACGATGACGGGAGCAGCGAGGGGCGGCAGGAGCTCCAGCCGCGGCACCGGCAAAGGCAAAGGCAGAGCGGTTCTGCCGCCCGGAGAGCTGCGTAGGGAGTTTCAGAGGGCCGGTCTTGCACCCCGATCGGAGACCCCTTCGGATGCCTCCTTCCGTGTGGACTTTGCCACATCTCCAGGTATATTGCACGCATATTCATTTTGAATGTAATATTATAGATATACATGCATATTCATATCAAAATTACTTACATAGTAAATGTTTGATTGTCTAGCTGTTGGTGGTGCGTCCACATCAGGGACAGAGGCCACTCCCGTACCTCCAGGTATGTTTATATATCATATAGTGCATGTATATTGATTTAGAATGCTATATCATAAATATACATACATTCTTTTTGTTTTTACGTACTTACATCTCGGGCTGTAGGTGGTGCCTCCACATCTCGGGCAGAGGCCACCATCGCACCTGCGGATATGTTTATATATCCTATAGTGTATACATATGTTGATTTTGAATGTTATATTATTAATATACACATTCTTTTTGTAATTACTTATATAGTCAATGTTTGATTGTCTAATTATAGGTGGTACGTCCACGTCTGGTGCAGGGGTTACTCCCGTCACTTCCATACCCTTCGCTCAGTCTGCAGGTTTGTATGAATAAATATAAATTATTTATTTATTTTACATATCCTTTAAGCATAAACATGAACTTCATGTAATTTTATCGATGTTTATTTTCTAGTTGGAGATGCGTTCACGTTCGGGTCATCGGCTGTTCCTCACCGGAGGAACTATCGTCCCGCTCGTGATGCTGCCAAGGCCCAGGCTCGTGCTTCTATCGCCGGAGGTATATATCATACTTCAATTTTCGTTAAACCTTGATTTCTTAATACCACTTTGTCTTAATATTGATTGTCTTGATATTTTCTTGTAAATGCATGGCATCCCCATCCCAAGAGGAGAACTCGAGGCCCGAATCAGTTCCACAGGCTGAGGCCCGACAGAGATAGGGAGGAGTCATCATTCCCCCTCTTCTTTATCCCTGATTATCGCTATACCGGCGATTATGCCGAGAGGTTCGGCCGGTATATGGGGGATGTGAACCGCCTCGTGAAGAAGTATCCACTTCACGTTGAGTGGGCGCGACCAGCATCGACGCTCATTTGCCCTCTTCTGGGATCAGGCTCGGGTATTAATATATAGTTTCATTTGACTTACCCAATATATTTATTATTATTTAACACTTGCAATTTAATAACATTGTTTTTTTGTATTTGCAGTTGGATTTCGACTTTCAGCCTGTACCCGACCCTAATCACCCTGAGAGAGTTCTCAATCTTCACGCTCTGTACCATGGCCTGATGAAGAACATGCAATCAAAGGTCCGATACAATAGGAACGAGCTGAAGATCGACTGATATTCCCTGTGGATGGCGACCCCTGAGGCAGAGAGAGCGGCTCTCTTACATACTCCGGCCTTTGCGAGAGTCGACGTAGATACATGGCCTCTCTTGTGCCAATATTTCGACTCTTAGTGCAAACAGGTTTGTATTTTAAATGTAATTCATTGTTTAGTATATAATTTATTTTTTTGTGTTGTTTAATTAGAAAAACTAAATCTGAATGTGTTGTGCAGAAAAAGGCCAATCAAAATAAAGAGAATAGGAAGTCGGCGAAGAGGGGTCGCCCCACTTATACAGGTGGCTCGAGGAAAATTACTCGTGCCATGGAGTTATCGGTAAATTACAATAGACTTACTGTGATATAATGTAATATTAAGAGTTATTTTAGAATATATGTAAATTTTTCGCGAATTGCAGAGAGCTCAGACCCTGGCGCAGGGTGGTACACCGAGCGTGCTGTCCGCGTATCTTGCTGTCTGCGTATCTTGCCATCCACGGCACCTCGACGGATCCTTCCTCGGGCGAGCTTCGATTCCCTGACACCGCTACCTAGGAGTATTGCGTAAGTGTTAATATTTTAATGATATACTTATATTTTAATGAAAAGTTCAAATTTAAATGATATACTTATATTTTAATGATTAATGTGGGTGTAGGAGCGGGTGGTGGAGCAGGCGGAGGTATCGGGGATCGATTTTACTAGACAGAACGATCCAATGCTGCTGACCCCAGTCCTAGACGCCGCACACGGAGGACACCACGGAGGTTGGGAGAGAGGCCGTGGACTTGGTCCTAGCAGGTCCCATATGAGATTGGACTCTACTCCGGCGGTTACTTCCCTTACCCCCGTGAGCGACGTCTAAAGCAAGATGCTGCCATCTTGAAGACCACCGTCCAGGAGTTGAAGGAGATGATGGTATGTATACTACTTAATAGTAAAATATTATATCATATTATAGATAGTAATATATCCAATATTAGTAGCCTGAGCTTATTTGGTTGTAATCTTAATTTTGATTAATCTTAGATTGGGGTTTCGCAATAATCTGATAATGAAACTAATTCGACTAATACACAGTTCTTACTCGTTTATTACACATAAAATTGAATAGATGCGACAGGATACTTCAGCTGCGGATCCACATGCATCTCCTTCGGCTGCGGCTCCGCAAGCTACTACTTCGGCTGCGGTTGCGCAGACCACTCCTGCAGCTCCACAGCCTGCTCAAACTCCTGCACAGTCCGCTCTTTCATTGGTCGAGTTTTTGACGACTCAGGGTTGCACCGAGGAGCAGATGCGCCAGATTACGTCGATTATCAGAGGTGGAGGAGCTGGACCGAGTTAGGGTAGCTTTATTTATATTTTTGAGAATGTATATACTTATCTAATACATATTGTATAAATTTTTGACGATAATGGTCGGTGGTTGTTTATGAACGATGATTTATCCTGATATCGTATTCTGTGTGTCTATTTCTATTATATATTATGCGTGACATGGTTGATTATGAATATTTCTGTATTATGTCTATTTCTATTATATTTATCGTGATATCGTATGATATATATATTATTATGCACAGGGCGGGTTAAAAACAGGAAGCCCTTTTTTATATAAAAAAAATCCTGATATTATGTCCCTACGGATTAAGCCGTAGGGCTATCAGTTGCACCTACGGATTAATCCGTAGGTCCAATGTTTGCCCCTATATATTTATCTATAGAGACAAAATATCAGGATAACTGACATTTTGCCCCTATGGATTCAGTAACAGGAGTTACACGTGCCCCTACGGATACACCCGTAGGGGCTTATATGTAGACCTACGGCTAACATCGTAGGGGCTGGATAACCGACATTTTGCCCCTATGGATTCAGTAACAAGAGTTACACGTGCCCCTACGGATACACCCATAGTGGCTTATATGTAGACCTACGGCCAACTTCGTAGGGGCTGGAAGTTGCCCCTACGGATAGCACCGGAGGGGCAAGTATTTTATTTTATAAACCACTAAATTAAATAAATATTTTGTCCCTACGGAATACATCGTAGTTATATAGTCTCCTACGCATGAAACCGTAGGGGTAATTTTTACTCCGTAGGGACATGTTCAGGACGAAGACTTACACCTGCGGCGATTGCACCTACGGAGAATTTTCAAGTCAATTTAACAGGTCAAGTAATTAATCATGGCAAATAACCTCAAAAAGCAACTGGTTCTGCTCCTAGTCCTTGTTTTGGCCATTTCCATGATTGTTATGGTTCCCGAGGCTCGTGATTCGCCTCACCATAAGCCACCACACTACAGGCCTCCCTATCACCACCGTCCCCCATACCATCACAGCCCCTCATACCACCATAGTCCCCCACACCATCACAGCCCCTCATACCACCATAGTCCCCCACACCATCACTAGCCTCCCGAAAACAACTAAAAATAAATCCCCCACGCACCCATCCCCCATTCCCATCCACGTACACTGCACCCCTGCACTCTCCATATTACTACCATTGCTACCTATGAAATATGAATGGTTTCGTTTCATAATGTCGTTCTGCAGCTGCATATCAATAAATAATTGGCACCCACAGCATGATGAAGGATGCCATCTGGAGTGATTGTTGAATTTCATCTGGTTGTGATGTCTCTCTGGTTGTACTTCATTTGTTTAATTTGTGTGGTAATGATATTATAAATATGTGTTTTGGTGTGTAAGTTGTCGACTCGTTATATTTTATGCCCTAGTATATATATTATGTTATATATAAGCAATCAACTAGCTACAAGTAAGAAAACATCACAAGAATCGAACAGTCGGTTGAAGTAAATTTAACGAATAAAAAGCATTGAAGAAGTTTAGAGGCTATTTCATGGAGTTGTTTGCAACTTTGCATAGTTCATTTGAATGAAATGAAGGCATTTATAAGCACTTAATTGACATCTTCCATGAGCAAATTAAGGTAAGAAGGGTTGTTTTACAGCTACGCATTCAATCTCTATGAAAATAAGAAAAAGAAGAAACAAAAATAACATCTTTTTCTGCTTCCGCATGTTCCATACCTCTTCAAACCAAAATGACGAGAATATAATTTTGGAAAAAACCTCCCATGGTTCACTCTTTTTTTCTGAATAACATAGGATCCTCCACAGTGACCTGAAGTAACTCCTGAATCTTTTTTCTGTTAAAACTAACCAATGAAGTACATAAAGCGGATATACTTCAAACACTCCCTTGGTTCTTCAAGTCAAATAAATAGACGGTTTCACTCGGCTCACGAAACTTTCACATCGACAATTTTTGCTAAAGAGTACAGTTCCATGTTTCATAATCGATGTATTCTAATTTAACCTTTCGTGACTTTAATCATATACATAAAACAATAAGATTTTGATTAGGGGATGATATTTAGTCCCCCGTTCAAGATTTCTATTGTTTCTTCAATAGATCCATAAACCATATTATCCATATCCTCTGAAAATTTAATCTGTATCTCACTCATCCTTTTAGTTTGTATAAACATCACTGATCATCCTTCCAACCATTGTATTTATTAATTTAATCATTTTTTGGTCATCATTCCTATATTCCAGGTAGCAAACCTAACCATACTCTTATGTCTAACCCCGTACTTTGTTATAATGCTCCAACGTATTTTGGTTCATCATGATGTTCAATACTGCAAACCTAACATGTGCTGCTGCAGCAGCAACACTACGATTCAATACTGCTTTTTATTTGAAACTTCATATTATCTTTACTATTCACAATGCCAAATACATAAGAGATCTATCTACACAAGAAGATACAGCCTGATGCATGACCATATATAGAAATTACAGCTCTCGTTATACTGATCACAGATGCCATATCATTTTTCCTTCATAACTCAGTTCTCTATATATTGGGTATTAAAAAAATTAGGTTGAAAATGAGAAGATAGTAGCTATAGATATACAGAAAAATTAGTATACCTTGGCAGCATCTATGCTCCGGTAAAAACAAAGGTTCTCCCATTGATGTTCATCACAAAGATTGTGATGCATCCTACATTAGTTCTTGACACTGGTCGAGAAGACTCTAAATTTTATGCAGGTTGCGTAACCAGTGAACTCCATTAACCTATTAGGAACTATGCAGCTTGGAAGCATGCTACAAGAAGAGCCTGAATAAACAGTTAAAAGGAATTGCTGATATAGCCAATCGAGCACAGCGCAACATCAACCCCCAATACCGGGAGAGACGAAACCCCTCCTATCGCTTATTGCCTTCATGTGTCTCGGGACTGTACCCAAAAGCCACTTGTTTGCTCGACTCAGTGGAGCCGTGGTAGGGTGGAAATCAAAGCAAAGTGGGAGAACACACAAGACTCTATGACGATCTCGGGACTACAGACTAACCTGTACCAGTGTCACCAGAGAACCGCTATCCGACGATAGATATAATACAACATAGGAGTTCTCGATGAGTCCGTCCAGTGTACCCAGTCTCCACTGAGCACCCGTATACAATCTTGGTGTCAAACACCAATGGATATGAGATCATCCATTGCCCATCACATGGGTCAAGAATTGCATATGCTAGTCTACTCTGGAATATCGATGCCCCGTCTCGATACACCTACGACTAGGGACATTTCAGGATATGCTTATAAACTACACATGTCCCACTAGTATGATCTGCATCATAATCAAAATAGTCAAGCAAATATCCTCAGGGCTTTATCAACATGTACCAAATGAATAAAAGCATGATCAAGTGAACATGTTAAGATAAAGAGTAAGCAGATAGCATACTATCATGTAAAGCAAGAATGTCCTCTGAATATATATACATGTATAATACATCCACTATCAAATAATGGCCTCTAGGGCATACATATATCCAACAATCTCCCACTTGCACTAAGGCCAATTATTAGCGTATCTCATACCCAACATCTCAAAAAGTCGCTCATGCTGCGGCTGAGGGAGGGCCTTGGTGAGTGGATCCACGGTGTTATTCTTTGTATCTACTCTCCGAATCTCGATCTCGCGGCGATCTACTATCTCCCGGATCAGATGAAATCGTCTCAGGATGTGTCTGGATTGCTGATGGAACTTGGGCTCCTTGGCTAACGCCATAGCCCCATTATTATCACAATACAATAGTATTGGATCAATAATGGTTGGAACTACTCCTAGCTCCGAGACGAACTTTCTCATCCAGACGGCTTCCTTGGCGGCATCATTTGTGTAACAACCCTATTTGAATGCAGTAAATCAAAAGTTTATCAAGATTCTTTCCCTAAATTTTTGAATTTTATTTGGCCTCTAAAATATTTAATTTAGATTTTTCTCTGGAAACAATTTTGATATGGAAAATATTCAGTTTTTATATTATGTAAATAATATCTTCTTAGCGACAGCAAAATAATATTCTTTCGTATCTGTTTACAGTTAAAATAAGAACGAGAAAATCTGCACCGAATCTCTAAATGCAACCAATTAAAGATATGTATCCTTATAATATATTTATAAAAATATTTTATATATACAAAAAAATCTCTCTCTAACTCTCATTCTCACAACTTAATCTCTCTCTCTCTCATACCCACACCCCTCTCTTTCTTTCCCCGCCGCTCGTTCCTCACCCACGAAGCCCTAACCCTAGGCCGCGCCGCGCCGTCGCCGCCTTCTTCCCGACCTCGATCTTCTCCCTTCATCCACTTCCTTCTCTCTCTCTTTCACCCCGACTACAACCCCGAGCCCAACCTATCAACCCATTACCCCTTCTCCGTCGCCTTCACCCTCGCCCCCGTCTTCATTCCCACCGGCGTCTCCACGGACCACCGATCGCTCGATCCTATCGATCGCTCCAGCAACCCCCGCGATCCCTTCCAATAGAACCCCTGCAACCACCAGATGACCGAACCCTAACCCACAACAGCCACCCTCGTCCACCTCGCCGGAGACTCCCTGATCCCAGATCGGCCTCACCGGAGTTCATCGAAGCAAGTGAACCCTAGCTCGAGATCCATTCTCTGTAAGTTCTGTAATCCCTGTTTTTTTCAGAAAACAAAATATATATATATATATATAAATATATATGAAAGAAAAAAAAATGAAATGATAACAGTGAACTTTGAAAAGGGGAAGATTAGTATTAAAACCCTAAGTTGTTATAATTATGTTTGGTTGTGTGACAATATTTTTGTAGACATTTATGAGTTAATCGATGAAATTTATCTAGGCGGATCGTATAACTCAGATCCCAAGTCACACCTTAGCTGAGATCGTGCCTGCATTTTTGTACATCTTTTTCCGTGATCGCTATCCTCAGGCAAGTACTCTTGCTCTTTTCATTTTGTCGATGCAACATCGGCAATTATCTAAATTAGTTCTTAACCTGTATAAGGTTGGATATTAGAGGAAAGATGTTTCTTTCACAGTTTTATCATCTGTCCTTATCGTAACACTTGCTAATATATAATGCTGACTGCTGCTTGCTTTTCGTTATGTAATGCTATGACATGAATATTATGCACATGAATCCTTTTACATGCTTTATACACATTCGAGACTCATGTTGATTACATGTATAGAACACCTTGATTTGACATGCTTACTCGTGACCTTTATTATTTATTTTTCTTAAGTGAAATCATTAATTAGAGTGCTGGACTACATGCCATGACACCACTATTCACCAGTTTCATTTCCATACAATTACCATACTGCAAGTTCCTATCTTTTCAGCATTCTTAATTAGTGATTTTAATATCTACCATAGTAACTATACATACGTGGGTGTTGGGGTAGTTTGAGTGTGCGTTGTACAACAGGATCTCAGGAGTCCCATGCCGGCAGCTCGTACCGGGCTATAGCGGTCACATGATTACAGCTCGTACCGGGCTATAGCGGTCACATGATTACAGCTCGTACCGGGCTATAGCGGTCACATGTTTACAGCTCGTACCGGGCTATAGCGGTCTCTTGTTCATTCCACAGTTGGGCCCGTGTTTCCTAGCCCTTGGGGTACCACTCTTGGGTTAGGAATACTCCTGCAGAGGTTGACGCACACACTCAAGCTTACGATAGGATAGTTTACCTTTTAGTGGCCAGTTAGGTTATGACCTGATCCCTTACTTATGTTTCATAGTATTAGTGCATTTGATTAATTATATACATGCTTTCTTGCGCACAGGGCTTCACTTTTATATATTCTTGTTATTATGTTACACACACTTTATACGTTGAGTACTTGTTGGGATGTTCTGACATCCCTGAGATTTGCCATCTCAGGTTTAGAGACAGATTTGCAGGCTGAGCAGGAACAGAGCGGCTACCAGGATTTTGCTGGAGATCAGTAATCGTAGGTTATTTTCCTTTATTTTTAACTCTTAGCATGTGCGCCCTTATGGGACATTAGGACTTTTGTATCTCTTTCGGATCTTATTTTATTCCGAATCTTTTGTTTTTGGATCTTTAATTGCATCAATTATCTAGTGGACCCATTTTAGGATTTCTTGTGGTTTCATTGCAGCATGATTATTAGTATTATTTCTTTTGCTCTTGAATTTTATATTGACAGGTTAATCTAGACAGCCTTATGTGACTATGGAAGGACTTTTCCTTACCGTAGGTAGCATGGGTGGTCTTCGTCGCTTCCCGTACTTCACATTTTTGGGATGCGGGGCGTGACAAGGTTTTGTTGGTATCAGAGCCAGGCTGACTTCAGAGTTAGTCTTGGTTCTACCGATCTTTTAGGTTAGAAACACATGTCTAGGTTTTCCCCAGTATGTCATGCTGCAGATTCCGTTGGCTCTGACCGTAGGATTCGGGTGACTTACATAGAATTACGATATTGTGCCCATGTACCACGGCATGGATACAATACGGTATTCTGTATGGGTAACTTAGAGTCCTACACTTGATCTGTATTCTTTGAATTGATTATTTCCTGGTTTCACTCAGTTTTAATATTTCGAATTTAAACCTTGTTTTCGTTGCTAAATCTCGTCGTTCGTTTTGACTTCAGAATCATGGCCGAAGAAAATCTGCGAGTATATGGGAGACGTGACAACAATACTGCACTGCTTGGAGTTATACGTGGCATGCTGGAGAGCCAACAGCAGCAGACCGAATTGCTACAAGGGGGCTTACTTGCTTCTCAGCAGACCGCTACTGCGGCCCTGAACAAGGTGGCTGAGGTTCGTGAAGGTAGACGCCCGGGCAGCGTCGCCGATTTCAGGAGACTACAGCCGGCAGTTTTCACTGGGGCAGGCGGACCACTGGATGCCGAGCAGTGGGTTGTCGACATGGGGAATTTGCTGTCAGCCGCCTGGGTTCCTGAAGAGGACAAAGTGGATATAGTCAAGATTCAACTGCAGGATATTGCTAGAATTTGGTGGCTCGCAGAAGAGAACAGGTTGGAGAAACCGATTACATGGACTGATTTATCTACGGCTTTTCTTGAGAAATTCTTCCCTAAATCGGCCAGGATCGAAATGGAACAACAATTTATCAATCTTCGTCAGAGGGATCGCACAGTGGACGAGGTAGCGGCCGAGTTTATCCGACTCAGTCGTTTTGCTCCTTCAATGGTAGCCCAGGAAGAGGATAGGGCTAGAAGATTCTTACAGTGTCTCACTCTGGAAATACAAGAGAAGTTAGCTTCACATGATCTGAGGACTTATTCAGAAGTATTAGATGCGGCCCGCAGAATTGAGACAGTTATGGATAAAAGGAAGAAACTTCAGAGTGGAAGATTCAAACGACCCGTGAATCAAACATCAGGGAGGATTCCAGTTAGACAGCATGGAGGAATTCAGATGAAGCGTACCGCATCCCCACCACAACGGGAATCTACGGTTTGTGGATATTGTCGGATACCGGGACACGTCGAGAGAAATTGCCGCCGCGCTAAGGGTCTATGTCTGATTTGTGGTGCTAGTGACCATCAGATTGGGAGTTGTCTAAGGAGAGCAGAGCGCAACCAACCTCAGAAAGGACTTGTCCCTAAGGAGCAACTTTTTGAGCAGAGGCGAGGAAACACAGGTCGTGGACAGGGACGGGCCTTTACACTGACAGCTGAGCAGGCGGAAGCATCGGAGGATGTCGTTTCAGGTACCGTTCAAATTTGTTCTGTTCCTGCTAGAGCACTTTTCGATTCTGGAGCTTCACATTGTTTTATGTCTTTGGATTTTGCCACAACACATTCTATTGCACACAAAACACTGACTAGAGGTTGGGACATTCACACTGGAAATGGAGTAGTTACCACCAACCTAGAGTGCAAGTTTTGTCCGATTGTGATTTGCGGTAGGGAGCTTTTCGCAGATTTCCTGTTGATTGGGACCGGTAGTTATGATGTCATCTTAGGAATGGATTGGTTGGGCACCTTTCATGCACATATTGATTGTCGGGCCAAAACTGTAAACTTTCGCATTCCTAACCACCCAGAGTTCGTGTTCATTGGAGGGAGCAAATCTCTGGGACCCATAAAGTTTAGAGCAAAGTCGACGTGCGACTTACTGGCATCAATGGAGGTTGATATGAGTTCGGCACCGGTCGTAGTTCGGGAATTTTTGGATGTCTTTCCTGAGGACTTACCCGGCTTACCCCCGCCTCGTGCTTTGGGGTTTTCGATAGAATTACTGCCAGGAACGGCACCAATTTCTAAGTCACCCTACAGGATGGCACCGGTTGAATTAGCGGAATTGAAGAAGCAGATAGAAGACCTTCTCAGCAAAGGATTCATTCGCCCGAGTACTTCTCCGTAGGGCGCTCCAGTTTTACTAGTAAAGAAGAAGGACGGCTCGTTGCGCATGTGCATCGACTACCGAGAGTTGAACCGGGTTACGATTAAAAACAAGTACCCTATACCTCGGATCGATGATTTGTTCGATCAATTATGTGGTGCTCGAGTGTTCTCTAAGTTGGATCTTCGGTCGAGGTATCATCAAGTTCGTGTTAAAGCGGAGGATGTATGCAAAACAGCCTTCAGAACTCGATACGGTCATTATGAATTCTTGGTAATGCCATTCGGTGTTACTAATGCCCCAGCCGTGTTCATGGATTTAATGAACCGAGTTTTCTCCCAGTACCTTGATCAGTTTGTCGTAGTTTTCATCGACGACATTCTTGTGTACTCCAAAAGCAAGGAGGAGCATGCCGAGCATTTGAGGATCGTGTTGCAAATACTGAGGCAAGAAAAGTTTTACGCCAAGCTTAGTAAATGCGAGTTTTGGCTTGAACAAGTTCAATTTTTGGGCCACATCGTTTCTGGAGACGGTATATCAGTAGATCCAGCGAAAATTGAAGCAGTGAAGGATTGGCCAGCACCAAAGTCAGTAGCAGAGATTAGAAGTTTCCTGGGACTCGCAGGCTACTACCGCAGATTTGTTAAAGATTTTGCACGAGCGACTGAGCCATTGACAAGACTTACTCGAAAAGGGATACCATTCGTATGGTCAGAAGAGTGCAACCGAGCGTTCGAATTATTGAAGGAGAAACTCACAACCGCACCCATATTGACCGTACCAGATGGGACAGGAGGACTGGTGATTCATAGCGACGCTTCCGGTAAGGGGCTAGGCTGTGTCTTGATGCAACATGGGAGTGTTGTCGCTTATGCCTCGCGTCAACTGAGGACACACGAGAAGAATTATCCAACTCACGATTTAGAGTTGGCCGCTGTAATCTTTGCTTTGAAAATTTGGAGGCATTATCTTTTGGGAGAACGAGTGGAAATTTTACGGACCATAAGAGCTTGAAATATGTATTCACGCAGAAGGAGCTAAATATGAGACAGCGTAGGTGGTTAGAGTTCATGGCTGATTATGATATCGATTTGAAATATCATCCCGGGAAAGTAAATGTGGTACTGGATGCTCTCAGTCGGAGACCAACAGCGATGTGGTTGACTGGCCAGAAGGAACTCATTGATGAATTTCGAAGGCTCAATCTAGAAGTGGTAGAGCAGGAGACGCCCGGACAATATTGGCAACTACAGGTGCAGTCTTCGTTAGTTGATCGTATTAAAGCTGCACAGACTGGGGATCCGCAATTGCAGAAACTCCGCAGGTTAGTAGAGGCAGGATTGAGAACAGACCTATTGATACACGAAGATGGCTCTTTAAGATTCGGCAGTCGATTATGCGTGCCAAAGGGCGACGTTCGCGAGGAAGTGTTGAAGGAAGCACACAGTTCAGCTTATTCGGTGCACCCGGGTGGTACCAAGATGTATAGGGACGTTAAACAACACTTTTGGTGGAATGGCATGAAGAAAGAGATTGCCCGCTATGTGTCGAAGTGCTTAGTGTGCCAACAGGTGAAGGCCGAACATCAGCGAGTGGTCGGCCTATTGCAACCACTTCCCATTCCCCAGTGGAAGTGGGAACACATCACTATGGATTTCGTGACGGCTTTACCACGGAGTCCTAAGGGCAATAATGCTATTTGGGTCATCGTCGACCGTCTCACAAAGGCGGCCTATTTTCTACCCTTTCGAGTGGGACAATCGACGGAGACATTAGCAGAGAAGTATATGCAAGAGATCGTACGGTTGCATAGGGTGCCTATCACTATAGTATCGGACCGAGACACGAGATTCCTCTCACATTTCTGGAGAAGCTTACAAGAAAGTTTAGGCACTCGTCTTCGCTACAGCACAGCTTACCATCCCCAGACTGACGGACAGTCTGAACGTACGATACAGATACTAGAAGATATGTTAAGAGCCTGTATGCTAGATTTCAAGGGATCATGGGAGGATCATCTTCACTTGGTGGAATTCTCGTATAATAACAGCTATCAGGCGAGTATCCAGATGGCACCGTTCGAGGCACTTTACGGACGTAAATGTCGTTCTCCACTTTGCTGGGATGATGTGGGTGAGCGAAGATTATTGGGACCGGAGCTCGTAACCCAAACAGTTGAGAAGGTCCAGTTGATCAGGGACCGTATCAAGACAGCACAGGATCGTCAGAAGAGCTGGGCAGATACTAATCGAAGACCTCTCGAGTTTGGAGTAGGAGAGCATGCCTTCCTTAAGATTTCGCCGACTCGAGGAGTGATTAGATTCGGTAGTCGTGGGAAACTCAGTCCCCGATTTATTGGACCATTCGAGATTGTGGAACGCGTTGGAGCAGTGGCTTACAGATTGGCCTTACCACCTTCTTTGGCGGGTGTGCACGACGTATTCCATGTATCACAGTTGTGTCGGTACATTCGCGATGACAGTCATGTTCTCGATCACTCTGAATTAACCTTGAGCACCGATCTCTCGTATAAAGAACAACCTACAGCCATTGTCGACCGTAAGGAGAAGGTTTTGAGAAACAAGATCATCCCTTTAGTTCTTGTATCTTGGGGCGGACGTTCTCGCGGGGAATCTACTTGGGAGCGTGAGGACACGATTCGTCATAAGTACCCACACCTATTTTTTTAATCTTGTAGTCGTCTTTCCAA
The DNA here is from genome assembly GCA_030015575.1 of Agapanthus africanus. Lineage (NCBI taxonomy): Eukaryota > Viridiplantae > Streptophyta > Magnoliopsida > Asparagales > Amaryllidaceae > Agapanthus > Agapanthus africanus. The sequence goes on from CM057338.1 coordinate 545,666,989, forward strand.
TTTCGAGGACGAAATTTTCTGTAAGGTGGGTAGGATGTAACAACCCTATTTGAATGCAGTAAATCAAAAGTTTATCAAGATTCTTTCCCCAAATTTTTGAATTTTATTTGGCCTCTAAAATATTTAATTTAGATTTTTCTCTGGAAACAATTTTGATATGGAAAATATTCAGTTTTTATATTATGTAAATAATATCTTCTTAGCGACAGCAAAATAATATTCTTTCGTATCTGTTTACTGTTAAAATGAGAACGAGAAAATCTGCACCGAATCTCTAAATGCAACCAATTAAAGATATGTATCCTTATAATATATTTATAAAAATATTTTATATATACAATAAAAATCTCTCTCTAACTCTCATTCTCACAACTTAATCTCTCTCTCTCTCTCATACCCGCACACCTCTCTTTCTTTACCCGCCGCTCGTTCCTTACCCACGAAGCCCTAACCCTAGGCCGCGCCGCGCCGTCGCCGCCTTCTTCCCGACCTCGATCTTCTCCCTTCATCCACTTCCTTCTCTCTCTCTTTCACCCCGACTACAACCCCGAGCCCAACCTATCAACCCATTACCCCTTCTCCGTCGCCTTCACCCTCGCCCTCGTCTTCATTCCCACCGGCGTCTCCACGGACCACCGATCGCTCGATCCTATCGATCGCTCCAGCAACCCCCGCGATCCCTTCCAATAGAACCCCTGCAACCACCAGATGACCGAACCCTAACCCACAACAGCCACCCTCATCCACCTCGCCGGAGACTCCCTGATCCCAGATCGGCCTCGCCGGAGTTCATCGAAGCAAGTGAACCCTAGCTCGAGATCCATTCTCTGTAAGTTCTGTAATCCCTGTTTTTTTTCAGAAAACAAAAAAAAATATATATATATATATATAAATATATATGAAAGAGAAAAAAAATGAAATGATAACAGTGAACTTTGAAAAGGGGAAGATTAGTATTAAAACCCTAAGTTGTTATAATTATTTTTGGTTGTGTGACAATATTTTTGTAGACATTTATGAGTTAATCGATGAAATTTATCTAGGCGGATCGTATAACTCAGATCCCAAGTCGCACCTTAGCTGAGATCGTGCCTGCATTTTTGTACATCTTTTTCCGTGATCGCTATCCTCAGGCAAGTACTCTTGCTCTTTTCATTTTGTCGATGCAACATCGGCAATTATCTAAATTAGTTCTTAACCTGTATAAGGTTGGATATTAGAGGAAAGATGTTTCTTTCACAGTTTTATCATCTGTCCTTATCGTAACACTTGCTAATATATAATGCTGACTGCTGCTTGCTTTTCGTTATGTAATGCTATGACATGAATATTATGCACATGAATCCTTTTACATGCTTTATACACATTCGAGACTCATGTTGATTACATGTATAGAACACCTTGATTTGACATGCTTACTCGTGACCTTTATTATTTATTTTTCTTAAGTGAAATCATTAATTAGAGTGCTGGACTACATGCCATGACACCACTATTCACCAGTTTCATTTCCATACAATTACCATACTGCAAGTTCCTATCTTTTCAGCATTCTTAATTAGTGATTTTAATATCTACCATAGTAACTATACATACGTGGGTGTTGGGGTAGTTTGAGTGTGCGTTGTACAACAGGATCTCAGGAGCCCATGCCGGCAGCTCGTACCGGGCTATAGCGGTCACATGATTACAGCTCGTACCGGGCTATAGCGGTCACATGTTTACAGCTCGTACCGGGCTATAGCGGTCTCTTGTTCATTCTACAGTTGGGCCCGTATTTCCTAGCCCTTGGGGTACCACTCTTGGGTTAGGAATACTCCTGCAGAGGTTGACGCACACACTCAAGCGTACGATATGATAGTTTACCTTTTAGTGGCCAGTTAGGTTATGACCTGATCCCTTACTTATGTTTCATAGTATTAGTGCATTTGATTAATTATATACATGCTTTCTTGCGCACAGGGCTTCACTTTTATATATTCTTGTTATTATGTTACACACACTTTATACGTTGAGTACTTGTTGGGATGTTCTGACATCCCTGAGATTTGCCATCTCAGGTTTAGAGACAGATTTGCAGGCTGAGCAGGAACAGAGCGGCTACCAGGACTTTGCTGGAGATCGGTAATCGTAGGTTATTTTCCTTTATTTTTAACTCTTAGCATGTGCGCCCTTATGGGACATTAGGACTTTTGTATCTCTTTCGGATCTTATTTTATTCCGAATCTTTTGTTTTTGGATCTTTAATTGCATCAATTATCTAGTGGACCCATTTTAGGATTTCTTGTGGTTTCATTGCAGCATGATTATTAGTATTATTTCTTTTGCTCTTGGATTTTATATTGACAGGTTAATCTAGACAGCCTTATGTGACTATGGAAGGACTTTTCCTTACCGTAGGTAGCATGGCTGGCCTTCGTCGCTTCCCGTACTTCACATTTTTGGGATGCGGGGCGTGACAATTTGCAGCAATGTACTCAGCTTCCATCGTAGAGTCTGCAATGGTATCATGTTTGGAACTCTTCCAACACACCGCCCCTCCATTGAGGGTAAATACAAACCCAGAGATAGATTTGCTGTCGTTCTTATCACTCTGAAAGCTCGAATCGGTAAAGGCCTCCATTTGGAGATCTCCATCACCATACACCAAGAACAATTCTTTAGTCCTTCGCAAGTACTTAAGAATGTTCTTCACAGCTGTCCAGTGATTCTCCCTTAGGTTGGACGGATACCTGCTTACTACACCAAGTGTATAAGCTATATCAGGGCATGTACACAACATCGCATACATTATAGATCCTACGGCTGAAGCGTGGGGAATAATGCTCATGTGAGCTATCTCTTTATCAGTCTTTGGGCAAAAGTCCTTGGAGAGAATGACTACATGGCAAGCGGGTAAGACACCCCGCTTGGAGTCTTCCATACTAAACCTCTTTAGGATGGTGTTGATGTACCTGGTTTGGGACAATCCCAATAACCTTTTGGATCTATCCCTATAGATCCAAATGCCCAATATATGTAATATTTATGACCCATTTTTATTCAGGTCTTCCTCTTAAGGCCTATTATGGATGACAAGGAAACATCACAAGAATCGAACAGTCGGTTGAAGTAAATTTAAGGTATAAAAAGCATTGAAGAAGTTTAGAGGCTATTCATGGAGTTGTTTGCAACTTTGCGTAGTTCATTGAATGAAATGAAGGCATTTATAAGCACTTAATTGACATCTTCCATGAGCAAAGGTAAGAAGGGTTGTTTTACATCAACGCATTCAATCTCTATGAAAATAAGAAAAAGAAGAAATAAAAATAACATCTTTTTCTGGTTCCGCATGTTCCATACCTCTTCAAACCAAAATGACGAGAATATAATGTTGGAAAAAACCTCACTTGGTTCAGACTCTTTTTTTCTAAATAACATAGGATCCTCCACAGTGACCTGAAGTAACTCCTGAATCTTTTTTCTGTCAAAACTAACCAATGAAGTACATAAAGCGGATATACTTCAAACACTCCCTTGGTTCTTCAAGTCAAATAAAAAAAAGGTTCTCCCATTGATGTCCATCACAAAGATTGTGATGCCTCCAACATTAGTTCTTGACACTGGTCGAGAAGACTCTAAATTTTATGCAGGTTGCGTAACCAGTGAACTCCATTAACCTATTAGGAACTATGCAGCTTGGAAGCATGCTACAAGAAGAGCCTGAATAAACAGTTAAAAGGAATAATGTATTTCGTATACATTGCAAGAGGTACTCATGCAAGCCGAGAACTCATATCTTGAAGCCGAAAGGCACCTATCAATTGGTTCCAAAATTCCATTCAAATTTAATCATATGCAGCTTCACACTTGATCTGAGATTGTATCCAATTTTAAAACCATCGTAGCCAAATTCCACCTCCTATTCAAAATCCTATTCATAATCCTTTAAGATTTACAGCTGTTACTAAATAATCTAGAATACAACTTTGTTTTCGTTGGCGTCGTTTTTTTATTTTCTGAAGAACACAGGTATCCATCTCAAAAGCAAAGCAAGAGAAGTTCAAATATATATAGGAGTAGTATCATCCTATAAGGAAAAGGTTTTCAAAATCTGTTGAAGAAGCCAAATGAGCACATACATATTGCCCAAAACATGCCTATGATAAGATTGCAATGGTCAAACAAAACTATATTCAACATCCACGTGAATTAACAGCTATTCCTTTAGCCAGCTCCCAAAATATTTCATATTGCCCAGTTACTTATTCTGTTTTGATAAAAATATTTTATTAGATAAATTGGTATCAGTTATGGTACTACTGCTGATCCCTTTTTCGATCTCCCACTCCTTATCTCCCTTAATAATACAATCAGTCAAGGAAATAAAAACTGAAAGTATTCGCCTAGAAACAGTATTCACTAGAAAAAGAACTCTCCAATTGAAGAAGAATGCAAATGCGTGCATGCTTTTACCCTTTCAAAGTCGGCACGTAAAAAGATACAGTTGGTGATAGAAGAAAACAACTTACATAATAAAATGGCAAGCCCCGCTTCTCAAAATACGAAATACGGAGAGTAACGAAGGCCAGCCGTGCTACCTGCGGTAAGGAAAGATCCTTCCATAGTCATATAAAGCTGTCTAGCTTAACCTGTCAAAATAAAATCCAATACTAAAAGGGATAATGCTGATAATCATGCTGCAACGAAAACACAAGGAATGCTAAAAAAATTGGTCCACTAAATAATTGATGCAAATAAATACCCAATACAATAGTTTCGAAAAGAATACAAAATCTGAAAAGATACAAAAGTCATAATGTACCACAAGGGCGCACATGCTAAATACTAGCCAAAAGGAAATAAACCTACGGGTTAATTACTGATTTTCGACAAAGTCCTGATAGCCGCTACGATCCTGTTCGGTCTAAAAATCTGTCTCTAAACCTGAGATGGCAAATCTCAGGAATGTCATAACATCCCAGCAAGCACTTAACATGTAAGGTGTGTGTATGGTATGATAACATGAATATATGAATGTAGTGAAGCTCGTGCGTAAGTGCACTTGTGTGCGTATGATGATCGCGCAGGTAATACTAGTGGGTTTTGGTTTAAGCCGGATCCTAGTATTATATTGATGGATTGTTTCGTCTCTTTGTCTTCGTGCTCTTCGGAATGCGGATTCGGGTATGTATATACGAATGAGGGGCATTTTCGTAATTGTTCGGAAAAGCTTCTAGAAGAGGGGACACCTATTAGGGTTTATTCCTTTTGGATTAAACAAAATTGGTGAAGGAAATGAGGTGGATTTGAGCATTGAACCTAGCATGGCTACTTGGTGACTCATGGTCATAAGTCACCACAAGATATTTGTAAAGGGTTATTGATATTTTAGTGTGATATTTATCTCATAAAATATCATATATTATTCATTCTATCAAAACAGGGCAGCCAAGCCTAGTCCAAGGTTCACTTCTCCTTTCTCATTTCCTCAAGCCTCTTCTTTTCATCACAAACCCTAGATCTCTCATGAGTTGAGAAACCTAGGGTTCCAAGAGACAAATCTCTCAATCTTCTAACTCTACACACACTAGTAAAATAGGGGGTTGCCCCTACGGATATTGAAATCCGTAGGGGCATATTTAACTTGGCCCTACGGATTAATCCGTAGGGCTAAAAGGTTGCCCCTACGGGCCCAGACGTCCAAGAATAAAAATATTAATTCTTAATTTGGTGTTTGCCCCTACGGAGCTGCAAACAAAGGACCTACAGGCAAATCCGTAGGGGCAACTAAATATCGATTTAATAAAGGCACAGATCGATCGCCTACGCTCACTTTCTTCCTCCCTCTCTCGATCGCGCGCGAAAAAAATCCCCAAATCGCCACGCCGTTCTCCTCGTCGCCACCGCCGTTCTCCTCGCCACCGCCGTTCTCGTCGCCACCGCCGTTCTCGTCGTCGCCACCGCCGTTCAGGTCGTCGCCACCGCCGTTCAGGTGAATAAATCTTCAGGTAAATTAAAGAATTTTTTGATTATTTTGGGCTTAGGGTTCATGGCTAGGTCTGGGGTTGCGCGCGCGAGTTAGGGTTCGGCAGGGGTCGCGGTCGGGGTCGGGGTCGGGGTTGGGGTTAGGGTTGGGGTTCGGCTGCTGCTGGGGCTGGGGCTGGGGTTAGGGTTTGCCTTAGGGTTGGTGTTGGGGTTTAGCTGGCCGCGCTGGGGTTAGAGTTAGGTTGGGGTGGGGCGGGGCTGGGCTGGGGCTGGGGCTGGGGCTAGGGTTAGGTTGGGGTTAGGATTAGGTGGATTGATGACAACAAAATACCATAATTTATAACTATATTACTCATCTAATGTGTATGGCATGTGAAAGCTAGATGAAGGTCGAGGCAAGCACAACAAATTTGTTGGATGGGACAATATCAATAGGAGCTCAATGCTATTTGGAAAAATAATAATTCAAAGACATAGTGGAGTTTCCGATTGGTGGCATGGACTAGTTTGATGTATGTAGTTGGTTTGATTTATGAAAAAATGGGAAGACAACATGCATGTATGCATATAGGTAACATCTGCCAATATGCCATATCCAGACCGCAATCTATTTTTGCCTATTGGCTAATATGAAAATATCGGTCCGCGTATATGACATAATCAAAGTTGTTAAATCTGGATACGGTTTGTGTTTCGTTTTTTTATTTATCAGTTCTATCAATGTTGCATATAACGCTTTATGATTTCAGTATCCTACATTTGTAGTTTTAATTATTGATTGTTATAGATGAATACCATTGCAATAATAGTTTTTGGTTGATGAATGCTATTGCAATGTAGGATGATCAGTTCTATCAATCTTGATCTCAATGGTTTAAAATCATGTTACACATACAACACGAATGCACAATAAACGCATAATTAGAGAGCGATTCGAGATATTCAGGTTAAAACCAATATATGATACTCGATGATAATATGAAACCTTCATATTCCCATCGATACTCATATATGAAACTAAAAGCGCCACTTAGTCCCCGTCTATCGGTTAACATACGTGCGATGCTCGTCGTGACCTAGAACTATACGAAGGTTGTTAAATATCGGACAGTATAGCTCGATACTAACAACCGTCGTATAGTCTACGCGACGAGAAAATTCAATCGTATGGTAACCCATAGATTTGTCCCGTGTGGACAAGTTAAGAATGTATAAAGCAAACGCCTTCATTCACTTGTGTTTTCATCCGTTTTGAGATATTTCGTCGGTACCTTTCCGCTGGTTCTCCGTGTACAAAGATAGATTAGATGTTCATTTCAACGTTGTTTCACATCTTTGAAATGATTATCTATTCTATTACAGTGTACTCGGAGAACAGCGGGGAGGTGCTGCCGAAATTTACTCGAAACGGTTGAAAGCACAAGTGATGGGCGTTCGCTCTATACATTCTTAATGGGATAGAAGCCTACCCCCGACAGCCGGAACACACACATACAACAAGAATACACAACAAACGCATAATTAGAGAGCGATTCGAGATGTTCGGGTTAAAACCAATATATGATACTCGATGATAATATGAAACCTTCATATTCCCATCGATACTCATATATGAAACTAAAAGCGCCACTTAGTCCCCGTCTATCGGTTAACATACGTGCGATGCTCGTCATGACCTAGAACTATACGAAGGTTGTTAAATATCGGACAGTATAGCTCGATACTAACAACCGTCGTATAGTCTACGCGACGAGAAAATTCAATCGTATGGTAACCCATAGATTTGTCCCGTGTGGACAAGTTAAGAATGTATAAAGCAAACGCCTTCATTCACTTGTGTTTTCATCCGTTTTGAGATATTTCGTCGGTACCTTTCCGCTGGTTCTCCGTGTACAAAGATAGATTAGATGTTCATTTCAACGTTGTTTCACAGCTTTGAAATGATTATCTATTCTATTACAGTGTACTCGGAGAACAGCGGGGAGGTGCTGCCGAAATTTACTCGAAACGGTTGAAAGCACAAGTGATGGGCGTTCGCTCTATACATTCTTAATGGGATAGAAGCCTACTCCCGACAGCCGGAACACACACATACAAACGCATAATTAGAGAGCGATTCGAGATGTTCGGCTTAAAACCAACATATGATAATATGAAACCTTCATATTCCCATCGATACTCATATATGAAACTAAAAGTGCCACTTAGTCCCCGTCTATCGGTTAACATACGTGCGATAATTTATTCTTTTCAACGACAAACGCACACACAAAGCATATACACGGATTTTCTCCTTTGTTAGTAACTATCCCGTTCTTATATTTCTCAATATAGTCAGCATAACTTACAATTTATATGTTTTTCAGTCTAACATGGCCCATGAGTACGTCAGAGTTAAGGACTGGATGTATGTGGATTGGAAACAACGTATGCAACCTAAGTTTGTCGCAGGAGTTGCTGCTTTCCTTGAATTTGCACGCGCACATAATAAGATCATAATAGAGAAGATTCTCTGTCCGTGCGATAGATGTGGCAATAAGTACTGGCAGAAGGTAGAATTGGCAGAGCTTCATATTGTAAAACATGGGTTTACTAGACTTTATTCAACTTGGAAATATCACGGGGAAGGAGAAGAATGCAGTACTGCGGTAGAAGAAGAAGGAGAACACGATAATGCGGCAGGAGAAGAAGAAGAATTCGGTAATACGGCAGGAGACGGAAATTTATTTCCATCAGAAGAAATGAAGGATATGGTAGAGGCTGCCCTAGGTGAATCTATTCGTACCGAAGATGACATTCCTTCCGGTCAAGGACCGTGTGCGGATAAATATGAAAATTTCATGAATGATGCTAGAAAACCAATTTATGAGAATGCGAAGTATTCCACCTTCTCATGGTTCGTCCAACTTTTCCAGATTAAGTGCCTAAATGGATGGAGCAACAAGTCATTCACAATGCTTCTTTCGTTCTTGAAATATTCTATGCCTCCGGGAAATAATGTGCCCGAAAGCTGGTACGAAGCCCAGAAGATGATGTCTGATTTGGGTCTAAAGTGCGAGAAGATTCAATCATGTCCTAAAAATTGCGTGTTGTACCGGAAAGAGAATTCAGATTTGAAAGAGTGTCCAACATGCGGAGAGGCCAGGTATAAGCCGAAAGATTCTGATAAGAAGCCTGATATACCTGTGAAGATAGAACGATACTTTCCCATAACACAGAGGCTACAGAGGCTATTCAGGTGCAAGAAAACAGCCGAGGCAATGATTTGGCATCACCGTGCTCCTCCAAGCGAAAATGGAAAAATGAGCCATCCAAGAGATTCACCGGCATGGAAGGATTTCGATAGGAGGCACGCAATATTCAGTAGCGATCCTCGCAATGTCCGGCTCGGACTGGCTACCGATGGCTTCTGCCCATTCAACTATATGGCTGGAAGTCACAGTACATGCCCCGTTGTAATGATAATTTATAATCTGCCGCCTTGGTTGGTTATGGACCAATCATACTTTATGATGCCTCTTCTTATCGACGGACCAAACTCACCGGGGAACAATATCGACGTCTATCTCCGACCTCTGATCGAGGAGCTGAAAACTTTGTTCATTGATGGTGTAGAGACATATGATTCAAACACAAATACAACCTTCATACTGCGTGCGGCTTTAATGTGGACAATTAATGACTTTCCTGCGTATGGAATGCTATCAGGTTGGTCCGTACATGGTCACAAAGCATGTCCTCATTGCCATCGACGTTTTCTGCCTCCAGACCACCCCTATAGGTTAGACACGGTTCACTTTGATGGTCATCAGGAGCTTCTTGGGCCTCTATCCCCATTGTCCGGAGAGGACGTGACTGCTAAATGGGATGGTTACAATAACGTGACCTTCGGGATGGATCCGACGAAACAGATCAAACCATAATATTGGAACAAGTTAAGCATTTTCTTCGAGCTTCCGTACTGGTCTACAAATTCAGTGCGTCATTGTCTGGACGTCATGCATATAGAGAAGGGAGTATCAGAGCACATACTTAACTTGCTTCTGTGTAAAGATGGGAAATCGAAAGACAACATGAATGCTCGGATGGATCTACAAGAGTGGGGAATAAGAAGCGAACTGCACCCTAAACCGGTAGCGGGTAAACCGGGCAAGTTTGTACTTCCCAATGCCGCTTATCATATGTCACAACCGGAGAAGAAAAGATTCCTGCAGGTGTTGCATGATTTGAAAGTCCCCACAGGTTTCTCAGGATCATTCAGTAAGAAAATAAAAATTGTGAAGGGCAAGATCGATGGGCTGAAAAGTCATGATCACCATGTTATCGTGGAGCACCTTCTTCCATTAGCCCTCAGGACTTCTCTCCCCGACTCGGTTGGTCTAGTAATCAACGACCTATGTTGTTTTTTCAGGGAGTTGTGTGCTAAAACACTGGAGGTTGCGACGCTGGATAAACTAGAAAATTTTATTGCGTTGATACTTTGCAAGTTTGAGCGTATTTTCCCACCGTCATTCTTCGATATCATAATACACTTGACGGTTCATCTTGCAACTGAGGCGAAGTTAGCCGGACCGGTACAATATCGATGGATGTATCCCGTCGAGAGGTATGTGTAATTTTTCGTTTCGCGCAATTTATAAATTTATTGTTGTCCTGTATGCCCGTATTTATTTATTCAACATATTCTCATTAGGTACCTTTACACTCTTAAGAAGTATATACGCAATAAAAATCGACCAGAGGGTTCTATCATGCAAGGTTATCTTCTTGATGAAGCAACCACATTTTGTTCCCGCTATCTGGACGAGAACATTGAGACAAGGCTTAACCGACCACGAAGAATTCAAGACGGGCCATATGGTAAAGCCGAGTATAAGAGGGTAGACATTATGTTTATCAACAAGATATACCGGTTTATCTTGCTTAATTGCGCATGTCTTGAACAAATTAGAGAGTAAGTTCTTTTGGATTAATTGTTATATCTGTGTTTGTGTGTGTATGAAATGACATAATATTAATGTCACAATTATTTGTCGAAAACAGAACTCATTTTAACGAGGTACGTGAGGGGCATCCTGATTGGAACGAAGAACGTTTGGAAAAATACCATCAGGATAATTTTTGTGATTGGGTCACAGAGCATGTAAGTTATTCGAATTACATTTTATTGCTATCAGTTTTAATCTAAACTTGTATCGTTATGTATTTGTCGTAAAATTTGTTTTGTTAGATCCACGATCCGAACTTGTCTGCATCATTTGAGAGTGATTCAAGATGTTTAGCTCAATTTCCTAGTATGGAGGTTGCATATTACAAAGGATTTGGTGTCCTTGGATACAAATTCGAAGTTAAGGACGTAGAAACATCTAGAACCACTCAGAATAGTGGGATTGCGACGGTAGGATCGGACGGTGTGATTTACTATGGGTACTTAAATTGTATACTCGGCATCCACTATCCCGGACGATCAGAACCCTTTTATATATTCCAGTGTACTTGGTACGATCCGCGAACCGATACGGACAGGTGGAGAAGCAGTCTTGGGACTTGGAAAGATGAATATGGATTGACCAGTGTGAACACACTTCGATTTTACGGTCAGGACGATCCGTTTATCTTTCCGAACCAAGCGTTCCAAGTATACTATTCACAGTGTTTGAAGCATCCGGGGTGGAGTGTTGTATGCCGATGGAAACCCAGAGATGTCTACGATGTTCCAGAATACGAGGACAGCGATGAGGACGAAGAAGAGAGAAGGCTTAAAGTGCTCCGACCGTCTGTTTCGAAGGACGGGTTGTCTTCGACCGATCATGAAGTTACGTGGGTTAGAAATGACATTGACGATGAAATCCAAGTAGATATGTATGATGCGCCCACGAAACGAAAAAGGTTATCAGTAATGTTATATTATTATTTCACATTTTACGCTCTATACATATATTGTCAATACTTTTAATGATTGTCTAATGCGTCCACGAACCGTTTATCTAGATTTGATGACGATGTCGGGAGCAGCGAGGGGCGGCAGGAGCTCCAGCCGCGGCAGAGGCAGAGGCAGAGCGGTTCTGCCGCCCGGAGAGCTCCGTAGGGAGCTTCAGAGGGCCGGTCTTGCACCTAGATCGGAGACCCCTTCAGATGCCTCCTTCCGTGTGGATTTTTCCACACCTCCAGGTATACTGCACGCATATCCATTTTGAATGTAATATTACAGATATTCATGCCTGTTTATGTCAAAATTACTTATACTGTCAATATTTGATTGTCTAGTTGTTGGTGATGCGTCCACATCTGGGACAGAGGCCACCCCCGCTCCTCCAAGTATGTTTATATATCATATAGTATATGTATATTGATTTAGAATGCTATATCATAAATACACACATTCCTTTTGCTCTTACTTAGCAATTTTTATTATTGTCTAGCTGTAGGTGGTGACACCACCGCACCTGCGGGTATATTTATATATCCTATAGTGCATGCATATTGATTTAGAGCGTTATATTATTGATCTACACATTCTTTTTGCAATTACTTATATAATCTATTTTTAATTGTCTAATTATAGGTGGTGCGTCCACATCTTCCGCAGGGGCCACTCCTGCCGCTTCTATACCCTCCATATCGTCTGCAGGTTAGTATGAATAAATTTAAAATATTTACTCATTTTACATATGCTCTATAGAATAAATATGAACTTCATGGAAATTTAGCGTCGATGTTTATTTTCTAGTTGGAGGGGATACGTCCGCATCCGGGACCCAGGTTGTTCCTCACCGGAGGAACTATCGTCCCGCTCGTGCTGCTGCCCGGGCCCAGGCTCGTGCGATAGTCACCGGAGGTATATATCATACTTGAATTTTTGTTTAACCTTGATTTCTTAATACAACTTTGTCTTATTATTGATTGTCTTGATATTTCGTGCAGACGCAGGGCCTCCCCATCCCCAGAGGGGGACTCGAGGCTCGAATAAGTCCCATAGGCCGAGGCCTGACAGAGCTAGGGGGGAGGCAGCATTCCCCCTTTTTTTTACCCTTGACTATCGCTATACCGGTCGTCATGACGAGAGGTTCGGCCGGTATTTGGGGGACGAGAGCCGGCTCGTGAAGAACTATCCACTTCACGTTGAGTGGGGCGAGCAGCACCAGCGCTCATTCGCCTTCTTCTTTGATCAGGCTCGGGTATGTATTAATATATATTTTCATTTGATCTATCCAATATATTTATTATTAACACTTGCAATCTAATAACAATGTTTTTTTTGTATTTTCAGTTGGATTACGATTTTCATCCTGTAGCCAACCCTGATCACCCGGGGAGGGTGCTTGACCTTCATACTCTGTACAATGGCCTGATGAAGAACATGCAGGCCAAGGTCCGATACAACAGGAATGAGCTGAAGGCCGACTGCTACTCCCTGTGGATGGCGACCCCCGAGGCAGAGAGAGCGGCCCTCCTATCTACTCCGGTATTTGCGAGAGTCGACGTAGAGACATGGCCTCTATTGTGCGCTTATTTCGACTCCCAACGCAAACAGGTATGTATTTTAAATGTAATTCATTATTTATGATATAATTTATTTCTTTGTGTTTTTTAATTAGAAAACTAAATGTTAATGCGTTGTGCAGAAACAGGCCGCTCAGAATACAGAGAACAGGAAGTCGGTGAAGAGGGGTCGCCCCACTTACACAGGTGGCTCGAGGAACATTACTCGAGCCATGGAGTTATCGGTAAATTACAATAGACCGACCTTTGTGATATTCTGCAATATTAAGAGTTATTTTCTAATATTTCTAATATTAAGAGTTACTTTCTAATATTGCAGACATCTTGGACCGTGGCGTCAGGTGGTACACCGAGCGTGCTGTCCGCATATCTTGCCGTCCACGGCACCTTGACAGATCCCGCCACGGGCGAGTTTCGATATCCCGACCTCGCTACCCAGGAGTACTGCGTAAGTGTTAATATTTTTTCTACCAAAATTTGAAATTTTAGTTTTGGAAGGTTCAAGTTTAAATCTTATACTTATACTTTACTGCTTAATGTGGGTGTAGGAGCGGGTGGTTGAGCAGGCCCAGGCCTCGGGGATCGATTTTACCGGACAGAGCGATCCGAGGCTGCTGACCCCAGTTCTGGACGCCGCACACGGAGGGCACCACGGAGGTTGGGAGAGAAGCCGGGGATTGGGCCCTAGAAGGGCCCATATGAGGTTGGACTCCACCCCGGCGGTTACTTCCTCCGTCTCCGGTGACCGACGTATCCATCAGGAACTGGAGAGCTTGAGGGCCACCGTTCAGGAGTTGAAGGAGATGCTGGTATGTATACTGCTTTATAGTAAAATAGCATGTCATATTATATAGATATCAACATATCCATAATTAGTACGTAGCTTAAGCTTATTTGGTTTTAGACTTAAGTTTGATTAATCATACGTACAGATGTAATTAAAATAAACAACAAACAAGATATCCAAACGGGGTTTCGAAATAACTTAATAATGATACGAATTCGAATAATACATAGTTCTTACATGCTTATTACACACGTTAGGTCCAGACGCGACAGGGTACATCGGCCGAGCCTCCACATGCATCTCCTTCGGCTGCGGCTCCGCAAGCCACTACATCGACTGCGCTTCCGCAGACAGCTCCTGTAGCTCCACCGCCCACTCAGACTCCCGCAGCCGCGGCTCCGCAAGCGACTACCTCGACAGCGGCTGCGCAGACCACATCGCCAGCTCCACAGGCCGCTCAGACTCCCGCTCACGCCGAATTGCAGAGTTTATTGACCAAGGAGCAGGCGCGCGTTATTCTATCGTTATTCAAAGGTGGAGCTGGACCGAACTAGGGTAGCTTTTTGGTTCTTATTTTTTGAAACATGTATTTATTTATATCATACACATTGTACTACATTTTGAAACGATATCGATATTGGTTTATATTTATATTATATTCAGTTTTTGGATTTCTTTTGTATATTATATGCGTGAGATGTGATTATGAATACTGCGATATATGTTGTGTGATGATTATTTTTATATTTGATTGATGTATATATTATTGTGCACAGGGAGGGAAAAAATCAAGCAGCCCATTTTTAAAAAAAAAATACAGATAATATGTACCTACGGATTAATCCGTAGGTACACATGTTGCCCTTATGGATACATCCGTAGGTGCAAAATATCAGCAGTAACTGATATTTCCCCCCTGATCTCAGTATCAGGGGGTTGGGGCATGCCCCTAGGACATATCCGTAGGGGCCACTGCCTCTCCCCTACGGATATATCCGTAGGGGCACAATATCAGGAATCCTGATATTTTGCCCCTACGGATAGGTACCTATGTAGCTATCCGTAGGGGGTATAACTTGGACCTACGGATCTGTCCGTAGGTACACTTAATATATTAAAAAAACCCGTAAATAATATATATTTTTTACCCTACGGCTTAGTCCGTAGGGACAATAGGACCTACACAGAAATCCGTAGGGGCAAGAATTTGCCCGTAGGGGCAAGTTCAGGGCCTCAACTTGCACCTGCAGCCTTTGCACCTACAGGGTATTTTTTCACCCCTACGGATATATCCGTATGGGCAGTGGGTTGCCCCTACGGACATATCCGTAGGGGCAACCCATATTTATAGTAGTGACAACCTAGGTCTTCTAGTTTAGCGAACTAGAAGCCGTAGTTATCTCAGATTCGAGATAGGAGCTTGGACTATAGACTCTCGGGTGGATCGTCTTTTGAAAGTATCTGCATTTTTATATTCTTACTCCTAAAATTTCAAATCAGAAAGTGAGAATATTTTCAAAAAACTTAACTTTGCATCTCATTTTCTGCTAAACTTCTAGTCCCTATTAGAGTGAAAGAATTGTGAGCGACAACTTCTCTGATCAATTATCAGTGTATAATTGTAGCCTCTTGGGAAGAGACGGATTGTAAATTGTAAAGATTTTGCTTCTACTCGGTTAAAGAAATAAAGATAGTGAAAGGTTTGGGAAAGCCTAAAGACGGTGCATTTAGGGAAGGACTAGGCGTGGGACGTCGAACTTCTTTAGATCGCCGTGTTTGCGTTTGCTCTCTTATACCGTTTATTTTACTGCACTTACATTTGCTATAAATTGCTATAATAGCATATGCTTAATTAGTTTGCAAACTTACAAGAATTTGTTTTAAACCCTATTCAACCCCCTCCAGGGTTGTAATTTGGTATTTCAATTGGCAGCGCTTGGTTCTCTTGATTACAATATTAATATCCTAAGAGATTTCGATCCATATCCAACTATATGACTAACCCATCATCTTCTCGTTATGCCGCCGGATTTCATGAAGGCCGGACTACCATTAGACCTCCGTATTTTGACGGCACTAACTATCCTTACTGAAAAACTTGTATGACTTTTCATCTTCAATCTATTGATTGGAAAGTATAGTGAATAATTGAAGATGAATTAGAATTTTCTGCAGTGTTACTTATCCCAAGCCTCGCTCGGAATGGAGTAATTTTAAATTGATTTGGCTAATTTAAATTCTCGTGTTATTAGTGCTATTATTTATGGTATCTCTATAGTTGAATTTCATAGAATTGTGCATTTGAAAACTGCTGAAGAAATGTGAGGTATTTTAGAAGTTAATCATGAAGGTATGTCTTAAGTCAAGGAAAGTAGAATTCGTCTACTAACCTATGATTTGGAGCATTTTAAAATGGAACCAAATGATTCATTGGATATGTGCATTGCTAAATTCAAAAAGATTATAAATAAGTTGCATATTTTGGGTGTTATTATTCTCGTTGGTTAAATGAACCAACGTCTTCTTGAATCATTCTCTAAAGAGTGGAATTCTATGGATCTAAAAAGTATGTCTTTGAAGAGTTGCATGGCAGGTTAAAAAACAGTAGAGCCAACTCTTCAAAAGCAAGCTGGAGAAGAACAAGAACGTGCAGACAAAAAACACGGCATAGCATTAAAAAGACATTTTGATGGTTCTTCATTTGGAGCTTGTTCTGAAGATATAAACGATGATGTGGAAAATTTATCAAGAAAAATTTCTAGAATGATGTGAAGAAATACAAACTCGAAAAGCAAAAGCTCAAGAAGAATATTCGATAAGAAAGAAGTCTCAACAGGAAATTGCTTTGAGTACAACAAACCGGGACATATGAAAATTAATTGTTCTCAACTCAAGAAACCAAAGAAGATTGGAAATACAGAATATTGGACCATAAACGAAACGAACTTTTTATTAAACAGTACAACGATTACATCACACGGATGTTCTTCTGCTTCGATCGCAACAACGGCTTGATCCGGACCCTTTGAACTAGCATATTTACTCTTCTTCTTCAACCACTGTTTATACTTTTGGCATTTCTTTTTCAGATGCCCTGACTGTTTGCAAAAGAAGCATAGTCTGCTCTCTTGCCCGGATGATTTGGATTTCTCCCTTATGCTTTTGCCTTCGTCTCTCTTCTTCGACCTTCCCTTTTCACCGACAAACAACCCTAATAACTCCTTCGAAAGATTTGCGTTCTTCATGATCTCATTATTGAGTAGTGTCGTTTTAACCTCTTTCATCTCGAGAGTCTCCTTTCCATAGAGAATCGTTGTCAGCAAATGTTCATACGAATTTAAAAGCGAAGATGGGAGTACTAGCGCTTGGTCCTTCTCCTCTAACTTGACTACAAGACATAGAAGATCGCTTACTATCTTGTTGAAGCCGTTTAAGCGATCGTGAATTGAAGTCCCTTATTTCATGTGTAATTCGTAGAGTTGCTTTTTTAAGTATAGCTTGTTTGACAACGACTTTTTCATGTACAACCTCTCCAGTTTCAACCACAAACTTGTCGCAGAAGTCTCCTTCATGACGTTATACATCATATTATCCGCCAGAAAAATCTCTATCGTGCACTGTGCTTTATGATCAAATTCTGCCCATGTCATCTATCATGGTGGTAGGTTTATGTAATACCCTAGTTCAGTTATACCATGTTCGATTTGTTTATTCTATTTATCTTGTGGCTTTTTCTTGACTTTATTTGTTTTTGGGTGCGGATAGTGTTTTGGTTCCTGTACTTGGTATCCGACCCGACCCGCATGCTCGAAACCTGTCTTGGTCCTTGATTACGTCTTATCTCTGCTAGTCCCGAGGATCCGTGCTCACATATGTTCCATTTATCTGCATCGTATATCTGGCATCTGCATATATATTTTTAATAATACAAATATAATTAAATAATATATTTTAAAAATATCTAGCATAACCTGCATCATACCCCTGACCCTGTGGTTGCAACCGTATATCGTGTGCTCGTCCCGTTTGGTGAAACAGACTCGTTTGGATCGCTACGTGTATCCGTTTTTAGGGTATGCATTTTCTTTAACCGAACATCTTTTTTGGTTTTGGTTGACACGTACATTATCTATATTTTCAAACCATAAATTTAGACCCAACCGGGGCATATTTTGGAGTAATTTTGTATTAGCCAAAAACTCAAATTTTCTCAATATAATATTCTAATATATTTAAACTATTTAATATATACTTATATATATACAGAGAGATATACGTTTTAAATTTTTATAATCTGAAATCTAACACTTCTGTTGATATATATTATATTTATATTCTAAATATATTTTATACAATCCTAAAAGATTTCCTCACCTGCCTCTCTCTCCCTCTCGTACTATATATATATATATATATTCATTTTTTTACTATTTACAAAACCCATACACTTTTTCCCACGTCTTCCTCTTCTTCATCACTCGTTCCCGCCTACGAAACCCTAACTCTAGCCTTGCGCCCTCATCGCCGTCTCCACCTTCGGCCATCACCCACGACCTTCTCCTCTCATCGCCCTCAACCACCTCACCTCTCTCCTCTCCCCTGCAAACACCCGCGACGAACCCACGACCCCGATGAGAACCTACGCCTTGCGTTGGACCTCGTCGCCTCAGTCCTCGTCGTCGTCGACCTCCCCTTCTCTTCATTTCCTTCTCTCCCCCACTCCTCTTCTCCTTTTCTTTTTCCCCGAGCTCTTCCCTGCACAAAACTGCAGGGTTCCTAGGCACTCAAGTGAGGTCTCCCAAGCCATCAACCATGGCAATTTCAAAAATTATGGTGCCTACAAACCCTAAACTACGGATCGATAACTAGATGTCTAGGCGAAAAAGAACTAGTTAACACTTAACTATTGGGAATACGGAAATACAACCTTTGTAGATCCGGTCCTCCACCTCCACGGCTCCGCAACGAGGTCGTCTCCGCTGTCCAAATCAAATCCGGGCTCTAGAGTCGGCTTCGTCGGAGAATGGGCAAGCTAGGTCGTCGATGTCCATGCCGAAGATGATCTACGTCGAAGCATCGCAAGATCAAGCTCTCACTTCACCAAGTCATGAAACTTGTGAAGAAAACACACTCTACTACTTGGCAAGAGGTAGAGGATGAAGAAATAGGAAGTGGGTTAACTTTAGAATTGGATTTCTCACTCAAAACATCAATCCACCATTGATGACCTCAAGCTTCTTCACTTGAAGCAAGGAAGAAGAAGAAGGAAAATGATATGATAAGTTAAAAGAATAAGAAAAGAAAATGAATTCTTATCATAATTTTAACCATGTTCAAGTGTAGAGAATGAATCATGGTTAGTGTGAATGGTTAGGGTTAAGGATGAGATAAGTATGGTTGACTTTATCAAAGCTTCATGAAGCTTCAACTAAACTCCAAATCTAGCAACCATTCTTTTCTCTTCTTTTCCAAAATGAATAAATAAATAAATAAAGGAATAAATAAAGGAAATGAAACCCTAGCCATTCTTTTAACCATGGTTTAATTCTTTGCACTTAACCAAGTAAACATGTATCATCAAACATGATACAATCAAGTGCACAAAATCATATCGCATATGTAATGCGCACACCCGAGTGAGAAAATCCATTTAAAGTGAACCAATACTAGTTAATGCAAAGTAATATATCAAATATATAATTATACATTAAATCATTAAATCAACACTTGATTCAATGATCCGGTCATGTCGCACACAACCGACTAGTATAGAATGTATCGGCTTATCGAATCAATCCTTGATTCGATAACTAGGTTATATCGCATACAACCATTCGACACATTCATCGCGAGAATGGAATACGGCATCACATACACGCATTATTCTCGGTCCCGCACATATCTCATATGCGCTCCTATTTCGTTTCGCTTGAGCCAGGAAACCTCTGTGTAGGACTCTAAAGACTCGTCAATACGCCGGGAGCAGATGATGATCATATCAAATACCCACAAGCCGCAAGCGGTCTGCTAAACGTAACGACCACCCGGGTATTGAGCGATCTGAAGATCGACGAGCAAGCCCGCTCACACTCCAGTGAATCCGACCAGTAACACTACCGTACAGTCCGGTCTGATCGTCTGATATGTCGCATATCTCGCCTAGGGGTGGTAAACGTCAGACCCCAATAGCTCAATAAGTCGTGTCGATATGAGGTCTATAACTGTTCGAGAAACTACTGGTAACACTTACCAGTAAATCTCAGCAACCCTGGCCAGGGATTTCCTGTTATAGCCAATCGAACACAGCGCAACATCAACCCCCTATACCGGGAGAGACGAATCCCCTCCTATCGCTCATTGCCTTCATGTGACTCGGGACTGTACCCAAAAACCACCGTTTTGCACGCCCTCTTGGACGTGGTAAGATGGAAATCAAAGCACAGTGGGAACCACATAAGACTCTATGACGATCTCGGGTCAACAGACTACTCTGTACCAGTGTCACCAGAGAACTGCCATCTGACGTGAGGTATAATACCATCTGGGAGTTCTCGGCGAGTCCGTCCAGTGTACCCAGTCACTACCGAGCACCCGTATATCATCTCCGATGTCAAACACCAATGGATATGGGATCATCCATCGCCCATCTGTATGGGTCGAGAAGGTACACGCTAGTCTACTCTGGTATATCGATGCCCCGTCTCGATACACCCACGACTAGGGACTTTGAAGGATGTACTTATAGACTACCATGTCCCCACTAGTATGATCCGCATCATAGTCCAGGTAGTCAAGTACAGATCCTAAGGGCTTTACCAACATGTAACAGAGAGACAATCAGCATACACGTTAAGGTAAAGGGTAACCAGATAGCATACTATCATGTCGAGCAAGAAAGTCCTCCCTATATACGTCCCAGCATCCACTACAATATACATCCTATGTACAGTAATGGCCTCTAGGGCATACATATAACTAACAATCTCCCACTTGCACTAAGGCCATCTGATAGCAGTGGTTGCAGTATCTCATACTCAACCATCCCTTAAACGTCTCTCTCTGGGAACAGGCCTTTGTGAGTGGATCCGCTGTGTTGTCCTCTGAGTCTACTCTCCAAACCTCGATCACCCAGGAGATCAATCATCTCCATGATCAGGTGACACTGCCTTAGAATATGTCTGGATCACTGATGGGACCTGCGTTCCTTGGCATAAGCCACAACTCCATTGTCACACAATGGGAGGAACTTAGTTCATCTCATGAACCAATATACACCCAGACTGCCTCTTTGGTAGCATCGTAAGTAGCGATGTATCCTGCCTTTATCGTCTAGTATGTCACGGTATCTAGCTTGGAACTCTTCCAACATACCGTCCCTTTACTGAGGGTAAAGACAATTCCTGCGACTGACATTCAGTCGTCTTTATCACCCTGGAACCCTTCCAGTGATTCTCCCCAGGATCGATTGATACCATCTCACTACATCTAGTGAGTTTCCTAACATCCAATTAGATCTATCTCATAGATCCAAAACTCAGGATTTAGGAGGTATCATTTTGATCCTATATGGAGAATCTTTGTGATAAACGGAGATTGATCGAGCGTAGCATAAGAAACTCCTTTCTTATCAAGAGTATGTCATCCACGTACTCTACGAGGATCGTCACCATACTCCCTACTACCTTTTTGTTTATACAAGGTTCATCTACCATTTTGATGATGTCAAACTCTTTGACTAATCCATCAAAACAGATGTTCCAACTCCGCGATGCCTGCTTTATCCTATAAAGCATCTTGCACACGTTTCCGCTGCTCCCACTGTCTACGAGGCCCTCTGGCTGTGTACTTATAGACGCTCTCTTCTAAATCATCATTTAGAAAAGCAGTCAAGATACCCAACCACCAGATATCGCAGTCATGGTATGTAGCCGTGACAAGTAGGATCTGGATGGACTTAAGCATAGCTACTGTAAAAGGTTTCATCATTATCCACGCCTGGTCGATGACGAAAACCTTTAACAATTCTAGCTTTGAAAGTCTCAACTTTTCCATGTACACCAAGTAATCTTCTCAAGATATACTTGCTCCTGATGGGGATTTAACCCTTCAGATATAGCAACTAAAGTCCATACTTTGTTGGTGTATAAGGATTCCATCTCAGATCGATAAACATCCAGCCATTCTTACAGAGTCCTACTCCTGATGGCCAGCTCGAAACTAGTTGGGTCATCATCTCATGATGCAATCCTCGCTCCCACTGTCATAGAGAAACAGAAGTATCTCTCAGGTGGGTGAGGAACCCTACTAGATCGGCGGAGAGGCTGAGGTTCGTGGGTTACTACTGAATCCTTCGGTTCTACCAAATCATCAGCTGCTGTTTGTATAGCTGGAACCTTTCCAGTTCTACATTACAGATCTTGCCTCGAGCTTGTCCGGATTTTGCTTTTAGACATAGGCCGGACAACCCCAAATCTTAACAAGCTTAAGACATGGGCTCTTCCCTTTCCATATCACATATGAAATGGTAGGCAACTGATTTGATTGTGACCCTATTCAATAGGTATGCAGCTTCTCAAGTGCATAACTCCCAAAAAAGGAAATAGGTAACTCAGTAGTACTCATCATAGAGCACACCATATCAAATAGGGTGTATCTGCTCCGCCCCGATATACCATCGTGCTATGGTGTATTCGGAGGAGTAATGCTGAGAGAGAATCTCATTCTCTTTTAGAAAAGTCCAAGAATTCCGTGCTCAAGTATTCTCCTCCTTGATCTCATCAAAGGACATAATACTTATACCCGTATTTTGGTTCTCTACTTCTAACTTATATTCTGTGAATATCTCAAAAGGTTCGGACTTGTGTTTCAACAAGAACATATGTCTGAATCTAAAGAGATCATCAGAGAACGTAATGAAGTATAAAGAACCAATCCTGGCATGTGTAGACAGGGGACCTAACATACATCAACATGTATCATCCCAAGAGTTCACTAACTCTTTCTCTGTTTCTTAGTAAACAGGGCTATGGTCATCTTTATCTTTGTGACATGACTAGCGAGTTTCACAAGATGTAAATTCAAACTGATTTAAATATATATCTTTATGTAACTCTAGCCAGTCGGGTCGCATTGATCTGACCTAGTCTACAATACCTCAAGAAGAATTTGTTCATTTCTGAACTCTTCCTCTTGTGTGTGTTCCGTATACTAAGAACTGTATTTTGATTTAGAACATTAATGCTTTTAGATAACGTGCCTGAACCGATCAACTTTTGATATAGGAAATGTTCAAAACATTATCCAACAATACAAAATTTTATCATTTCTTTACTAATAAAGAGATAGATACGATTTTGTATATCAGGTTCGGTATCTAATAACATTCGTTCAGAATCAATGTATTTGTAATACAGGATGACAGTGACCAACAGACTTGGCTGCAACATTTGCCCCGTTTTCTGCCTCATGAAACTTATCACCCGTTCTCAGTTCTCTACCTATCTGTAGCCCTATGTAACAGATTACATATCTGGGATCCTGATCTGGTATCACATACCCAGGACGTAAAGGATACTGAGAAACAGTTCTGTATAATGAACAAACCCGAAGATGATGCATCATCATGCACTCTCTTCGTTTGGACGGCACGGGAAATCTGGTATTCCCTAAATTCCTGCTCTGTCTTATAACAATTATAAGTTGGAGCGGGACCAACGTTCCCCAGCTCAGTATAACAAGCGGGTTCGGTCAATAATCCGTATTATTATCTTGATTAAGGCGTGATATGGTCGCTACCTGGAGAGAGAGAGAAGAAAACACTCAGCGTGCGCTCTGTCAAGAATAGATTGGTTATTATTTTATCTAATCAGGATGGCTCCTACTGCTTTTTATCAAATCTTCCTTCAAACCCTAAAAGGAAAGACTAGCCGGGATTAATTACACACTACAAGTTCGCCAATCTTTCAGCCAGGCCAGTGTCGGTACTTTGAGGGAGGTCCCCCGTGCTTTCGCACGAACCTAATTAATGTAAACCTCGTTTTCCCAGAGGCGTAACCCCGTTGACACCTTTCTAGACACCTACTTGATCGGCTAATTGTAATGTATAAAACTCTCCCAGGAGTAACACTTACTCGCAGCGGGTATCGGGATCCAACTATCTCATAGAAGGTATGCAATCTCATTGCAAATTTCAACACTTGAAATTCCCGATAATATTTTGCCCCTAGCATCTTATGACCTTGGCTAAGGTCAACAAATCATAAGTGCTAGCCAAGTTCAACCCGTCATTTCCCGATTGAATTAAACCCACCCGCACGACCCTTGGCTAAGGTCAACAAAGTCGCACGACTACCCTAACTCAATCGCATCATATGCTTATACAGATAAGCACTAATCAGCTACCGCACACTACGCCTTGGCTAAGGTCAACAAACGTAGCACGAATACTAACCAGTACTTATCTGAAATGACGGAGGGCTACGACAGGTTTTTCTGAAAACCTATTGCGTAATGAACTTGATATCGTTGTAGAATCAAATGAATTTTGAAATGGAGTGTTTTTGAGGCTTTTCTAGTTTTGCTAAAGGAGTCACTCCCGGTGAAGGGATCGTCGGTCCTTTCCTCGTCGAATGAGGTGCGGGATATATCACATATATCACTGTGCAAAGCAAAAACACTTAAAAGCAATCAAAAGACAAACCGAGCGTGTAGCATCTGCCAGTTATTGCTAAAGGAGTCACTCCCGGTGAAGGGATCTCGGTCCTTTCCTCATCGAATAAGGTGCAGGATATATCACATATACCGCTGTGCAAAGCAAGAACTGTAGCTACCTGTTTTATTTTGAAATTCGATTCTACAACATCTTAGGTTTCTTTTTTATTTCATTAATCTCATTAATGAAGTCCCATCATTTAAGTACCTAATCATCACAGATAAATACGACGTACACTTATGCCATCCACATTCGCCTCGATGTCCCCTCGTGCACCGTTAGGTTAGGTAACTAACGGCAGAGCAGGGCAGGGCTAGCGCGGGTGTAAAACATAAGTAACGTCTATATAATATATCATATATACTATATATAGTATCTATCACAGAACATCACATGATCACATCACAGATATCGCAGCAGAAGAATCATATGAAATATTGGATATACTAGGACGTCCGTGTTTTCAATACGAGCCAGTATAAAACACGGATTCCACGGTCGTGATGAATAGCCAAACCCACACCCCTAGACCCCTACGAGAGCGGCAAGCAACCCTACCAATTCTGGAGTTAGGAGACCCGGACTCGACTCCTCGAGTTGGTCTCCCACTGGACTCCAGAACCCGGTTACTTGTGCCCTCCTCCTTAGGTCTATCCTAGTGCGGAAAAGTAAATAATATACAACAGGTGACTACTCCCGCAACCTGGAAGCGCCCCAATAAAAGAATATTACATACAAGTTTTTACATGAATGAAAATGAAAAACACTCATCTCATATAAAAAACCCCGGCTATTCAAACACGACGATCCAATATAACATATCCAGCAACACATAACATCACATGTCATCAACGTAAGTAAATATGCGTATCCCAATTGTCGTTGACATATAGCAACGAAACCGGCGATATCACATATTATACTTACGGTCACAGAAAAGAAAGTGTAAAACTACAACAGTTGGAATCCGCAACCACCTCAGACATCGCATGCCTGACCAAATGAATTACTTAGACATCGCATGCCTAACAATTATAAACCCCGCATTTTAGTCTCAAAATCGAAAACTCTTTTCAATATCAAGTCGGGCAATTCAACAAGATTCCCGACATCTTGATCGAATGCTCGTCGTAAACTTCTGTAGACGGCCGCACCCCCGATACCGTCGACGAAGTGCACCAAGGCGGAACACCGTTACCGGGAGCACCCGGAGGGATGCTTTCGGCGACGGGGTTCTCCTACAGTCACTTGGTCGGGGCTATGGAGTGAGGCTGTCTATTAAGTTTACCCGGCGAGTATCCGCGTACGCTACGTGATTGCGACGGACTTTTGATCACATCAAAATTCCGTGGCAACCGATCAAGTGAGACTAAATTGCTACGTTTATAATATTCATTCAGTTATCACATAACTTTTGTGAATTCCAATTATTGTATCCCATTCCAGATAAACAGAAAATGTTAAACTTTTCGATCGAACAATCGAACACCCAACCTTTCCCGATATAGATCAACACATGAAACAAGTCTAGCAACATTCAGTTCGTGCCTCAGTACCAACGGTCCAGCCGTAGAAGGGTCAAGCCAACGCCTCACATGTGGCACGCCGTACTGCCCCAAACCCGAAGGTTCAAAGGGCAGTTCAAGACGGTCACATAATCGAGTTAAGGTTTGTGTCTTCTAGAGGGACCATCGCGTTACTTGCACTACTTAGAACGTCGTTAAACTTATGGAAAATCCAACACTTGGAAATTTCCCGACAGGGGAAAAATTGGGTATTTATATCCGGTCGAACTTCTTAACATATTCTAAAATTTATCCGGAAAGCCACACAGACAAAATTTGATACCCGATCGAAATACCGAATCCCCAAATCAACTCAGATTATTCAACACTTGAATAAAATTTTAAAAATATCCAGAGAACTCAGCACAGTTAAATAGGAGTTACTGTGCAAACAACCCCACATAAAACGACAAAACGGCCGCTCTTCCGCCGCACAAGCCATGCTCGTGCCGCGGAAGCGCGGCGCTTTAATAGAATTAGGGCTACGAATTGCACAGTTACTCTTATATTTTCCTGCATGTTTTTCTGAATATTTTTAATGTGGAAAAATGCACTGTTTTGAAAAAAGTACAGAGAGCATAGGAAATGTGGGGTTTCGGGTTCGATCGGGATTCAAAATCCGTCTGGACTTCGCCTAAGGCTCTAGCTAGGCTCTGATACCACTGCAGGGTTCCTAGGCACTCAAGTGAGGTCTCCCAAGCCATCAACCATGGCAATTTCAAAAATTATGGTGCCTACAAACCCTAAACTACGGATCGATAACTAGATGTCTAGGCGAAAAAGAACTAGTTAACACTTAACTATTGGGAATACGGAAATACAACCTTTGTAGATCCGGTCCTCCACCTCCACGGCTCCGCAACGAGGTCGTCGCCGCTGTCCAAATCAAATCCGGGCTCTAGAGTCGGCTTCGTCGGAGAATGGGCAAGCTAGGTCGTCGATGTCCATGCCGAAGATGATCTACGTCGAAGCATCGCAAGATCAAGCTCTCACTTCACCAAGTCATGAAACTTGTGAAGAAAACACACTCTACTACTTGGCAAGAGGTAGAGGATGAAGAAATAGGAAGTGGGTTAACTTTAGAATTGGATTTCTCACTCAAAACATCAATCCACCATTGATGACCTCAAGCTTCTTCACTTGAAGCAAGGAAGAAGAAGAAGGAAAATGATATGATAAGTTAAAAGAATAAGAAAAGAAAATGAATTCTTATCATAATTTTAACCATGGTCAAGTGTAGAGAATGAATCATGGTTAGTGTGAATGGTTAGGGTTAAGGATGAGATAAGTATGGTTGACTTTATCAAAGCTTCATGAAGCTTCAACTAAACTCCAAATCTAGCAACCATTCTTTTCTCTTCTTTTCCAAAATGAATAAATAAATAAATAAAGGAATAAATAAAGGAAATGAAACCCTAGCCATTCTTTTAACCATGGTTTAATTCTTTGCACTTAACCAAGTAAACATGTATCATCAAACATGATACAATCAAGTGCACAAAATCATATCGCATATGTAATGCGCACACCCAAGTGAGAAAATCCATTTAAAGTGAACCAATACTAGTTAATGCAAAGTAATATATCAAATATATAATTATACATTAAATCATTAAATCAACACTTGATTCAATGATCCGGTCATGTCGCACACAACCGACTAGTATAGAATGTATCGGCTTATCGAATCAATCCTTGATTCGATAACTAGGTTATATCGCATACAACCATTCGACACATTCATCGCGAGAATGGAATACGGCATCACATACACGCATTATTCTTGGTCCCGCACATATCTCATATGCGCTCCTATTTCGTTTCGCTTGAGCCAGGAAACCTCTGTGTAGGACTCTAAAGACTCGTCAATACGCCGGCAGCAGATGATGATCATATCAAACACCCACAAGCCGCAAGCGGTCTGCTAAACGTAACGACCACCCGGGTATTGAGCGATCTGAAGATCGACGAGCAAGCCCGCTCACACTCCAGTGAATCCGACCAGTAACACTACCGTACAGTCCGGTCTGATCGTCTGATATGTCGCATATCTCGCCTAGGGGTGGTAAACGTCAGACCCCAATAGCTCAATAAGTCGTGTCGATATTAGGTCTATAACTGTTCGAGAAACTACTGGTAACACTTACCAGTAAATCTCAGCAACCCTGGCCAGGGATTTCCTGTTATAGCCAATCGAACACAGCGCAACATCAACCCCCTATACCGGGAGAGACGAATCCCCTCCTATCGCTCATTGCCTTCATGTGACTCGGGACTGTACCCAAAAACCACCGTTTTGCACGCCCTCTTGGACGTGGTAAGATGGAAATCAAAGCACAGTGGGAACCACATAAGACTCTATGACGATCTCGGGTCAACAGACTACTCTGTACCAGTGTCACCAGAGAACTGCCATCTGACGTGAGGTATAATACCATCTGGAAGTTCTCGGCGAGTCCGTCCAGTGTACCCAGTCACTACCGAGCACCCGTATATCATCTCCGATGTCAAACAC
This sequence comes from Agapanthus africanus, assembly GCA_030015575.1. NCBI lineage: Eukaryota > Viridiplantae > Streptophyta > Magnoliopsida > Asparagales > Amaryllidaceae > Agapanthus > Agapanthus africanus. Next base: position 545,696,037 of record CM057338.1, read on the forward strand.
CAATGGATATGGGATCATCCATCGCCCATCTGTATGGGTCGAGAAGGTACACGCTAGTCTACTCTGGTATATCGATGCCCCGTCTCGATACACCCACGACTAGGGACTTTGAAGGATGTACTTATAGACTACCATGTCCCCACTAGTATGATCCGCATCATAGTCCAGGTAGTCAAGTACAGATCCTAAGGGCTTTACCAACATGTAACAGAGAGACAATCAGCATACACGTTAAGGTAAAGGGTAACCGGATAGCATACTATCATGTCGAGCAAGAAAGTCCTCCCTATATACGTCCCAGCATCCACTACAATATACATCCTATGTACAGTAATGGCCTCTAGGGCATACATATAACTAACAAGAACCCCTGAACCCGAAGAGAACCCATCATCCTCTCTATCGCCGTCGCCTCATGCCGCCGACCCCGTCGTCACCTCCACGTCCTCGCCACCACCTTTCTCCCTCTCTCTCCTCTCTCCTACACTCTCAAACCCCCTGCTTTCCCTGCACCCAAACCCGATCACCCAACATCAAACCCCCACTGCCCTTTTGCCGTGAAACCTCGCCGGCAAACCCCATCGCCGGAAACCCATCATCGACAACTCCCTCACCACACCTCACCTCTGACCCCAGAGCACCTAAGCCCAGAGAACAACCCTCTCCTTCTCCCCCTTCTTCTTCTTCTCCTTCTTCTTTCTTCTCCTTCTCTTTTTGGATTCTTGATTCTGGTGATCGCCGGAGCCGTGCTCGTAGCCGACGATCCGGACGACCCAGTGGACGTCCCCAACCAGCGTGGTCACCTTCTTGCTTTGCTTGGTTCATTTATATATGCGCGTATGTGCATTGCAATGTTTACCCAACGTCGGACGCAGCGTGCGCATCCCGTCGTGAGATCCGATCAGGCAAGTTTCTCTAGCTGCATGCTATGTCGCTATATTTACATCCATATGAATAAAAATATTACATGTTTATTTCATTGTGCATCCCATGTTTCTATTTTACCTTTTTTCGATATCCGTTCGTATCTGTACTGTTTATTACATGTCTAGTTGCATGCCGGAACCTGATTATATCATATTACTGTTATATATACAACGTGCTTGTTAATGCGCATGTTTGGTTATATACAATTGTATATGGCTAAATCAATCTAGGTAGATCATATAACTCTGATCCCATGTCGAACTTTAGCTGAGTTCGAGCCTCGCATCTTCGTACATCGCGTTCCTGTGATCTTTATCCTCAATGCAAGTATTCTTGCTTTATTTTTTTGGTCGATGTACATCGGCATTCCTTCGTGTGTATACGTATATATATTTTTTTCCTGCCCTGTTAGAATAAAAGAGAAATGTGTTAGTACCTATTTTTCGTTATATTATACAAGATATATATGCAAACTTTTATGCTGCAAGTAAGAATAATTAGCAAGTGTGGTTTTAAAATGAGATTTATTTTTAACGACAAATAAAGTTCGAAAGTTGTTAACCTATCTCACATTTATATATTTCTAGCCGGATTGTGATTCGTATATCCATATTAAGGTTAACGGTAAAGATAACAATTGTGACTCATACCAGCTTGTACACCGCCTTCATGCAGTTACTATTACCTGATAACTATTACCACTGACAAGTCCTGACTATTCAATACTCTAGTCCTTATGAACGAGATCGTTGATTAGGATGCTGAACTACATGACATGACATACTACTATTTACCAGTTTCATTTCTATACAATTACCATATCACAAGTTCCAGTCTTTTCAGCATTCTTAATTAGTGCTATAGTCATTACCATAGTAGCTATAAATATATGGGTGTTGGGGTAGTTTGAGTGTGCGTTCGTACAACAGGATCTCAGGAGTCCCATGCCGGCAGCTCGTACTGGGCTATATCGGCCGCGTGTTATTACAGCTCGTACCGGGCTATATCGGTCGCTTGTTCATTTCATAGTTAGGCCCGTGTTTCCTAGCCCCTGGGGCACCACTCTTGGGTTAGGAATACTCCTGCAAAGGTTGACGCGCACACTCGAACTCACGATAGGATAGTTTACCTTTTAGTAAACAGTTAGGTTATGACTTGACCTCTTTACATGTTTGTTTCATAGTAGTAATGTATCTATTTATATATATATATATATCTGTTTTTACTTGTGCACACGGGCTTTACTACATTCACTTATTCATGTTATCATACCATACACACACCTTATACGTTGAGTACTTGCAGGGATGTTCTGACATCCCTGAGATTTGTCATCTCAAGTTTAGAGACAGATTTACAGGCCGAGCAGGATTGCAGCGGCTATCAGAACTTTGCCGAAAATCAGTAACCCGTAGGTTTATTTCCTTTCTGTTAGTATTTAGCATATGCGCCCTTGTCGGTGGTTGTCTTGCTGATTTGATGTGAATTGGGTTGACAACAGCATCGCTACACTGGAATATGGTACCAAGAGCGAATCATCATCTGCCATGAGTACATTTGGGGATCTCCCTCGTTTCCAGTTTAACGACTTAGGGGTCATCTGTTCCCAGTTTAACGACTTAGAGGTCATCTGTTCCCAGTTTAACGACTTAGGGGTCTATTGGATTGGAGTTTGGAATTTTGGGGTTAGGGTAGGCATCAGCGTTGCTAACACTGAAGCACTTGTGCCAGGAGCAATTCATCATTTGCCCTTTCCTGTTGGGAAGCGGTGGCTTAGGAGACAGGTTTAGGTCCCTATCACCTAAGGCTTTTCAATTTTATGAGCCATAAGGGTCCCATAAAAGCATTTTCTCTCTACGAGTCGAAAGGATCTCGTAGGTGCACTTTCTCTTTAGGAGTCGTGGGGACTCCCAAGTGTGTTTTTCCTTTGTGAGTCGTAAGGATCCCACGAAGGTGTTTTCTTACGAGTCGTGAGGATCCCGTAAGTTGGTTCTCCTTATGTATCATGAGGACACATGAGTGGGTCTTCCAAAATGGAGCATAAGTCTAAGGGCGAACACCGGCCACTGAACTGGTGATTGCGGTGGGGTATGGGTATGATGAGAATTATTTGAGCCCGTGGATTGTATACGGTAGTTAATTTGGGGACTAACCGTAGGGCTGGGAGAATTTTGAGAAATTGGATTTTAGTTGGCGTCTGCATCGCTGCACTGGAATATGCCAGGAGCAACTCATCATTTGCCCCGGGAGGACTTGGGATTTGGTTTTTGGGTCGGCATCAGCACCGCTAACACTGAAGCGTAACACCAGGAGCGACTCATCATTTGCCATTTCACGTTGGGGAGCGATGGCTTAGGAAACAAGTTTAGGTCCTTGTTACCTAAGACATTTCAATTTTATGAGCCGTAAGGGTCTCATAAAAGCATTTTCTCCCTACGAGTCAAGAGGATCTCGCAGGTGTATGTTCTCCTTAGGAATCAAAAGGATTCCTAAGTGTGTTGCTCCTTTGTGAGTCGTAAGGATCTCACGCAGGGATTTTCTCCTCACAAGGTCGAGAGGACTTTGCGAGTGTATTTTATCTCTTTTCACGAGTTTGCGCCCTTTCGGGTTTTCACAAACTTGCCGGCAGTCCTGCTGCTTTTACTCACGGAGCCCTTTCGGGTTTTCATTCGTGCCCGTTTTGCTTGTGGACATACCGGTTTTTTTTTGGCCGCTAGTGGGACTTTAAAAGTAGTCTCACCGGCAGGATTTGGGAGAGATAGGGGTCATTTACGCCCGTGGATTGTATACGGTTTTGCAGGATGTATGATCCAGACCGTAGGGCTTGTGTGCTCAATTCGTCTGCGACTTGGAGCATTCACGCGTAATATTTCTTGAGATATCGGCCATTGATAGGTGGCATGGGCCTTTCTCCCTCGACACTTATTAGTTGGTAAAATCCTCCATCAAACACTTTCTCGATGACGTATGGCCCTTCCCAGTTTGGCTCGAATATTCCCTTGGCATGTCGATTGGGGATGATCGGTCTTTTGAGGACCAATACCAATTCGCCTTTCTTGAAAGCGCAGAGACAGGTCATCTTGTCATAGGCCCGTGACATTTGGGCTCGGTACAGCTCTAGATTTTGCTGTACTGCAAGCCTCCTTTCTTCGAGGGCGTCGAGCTTTTCAAGCCGAAGGAGCACGTTTTCCTCCTCCGTCAACTCGTGTTGAACGCCCATTCTTAAGCTTGGAACTTCGACTTCGAGGGGGAGGACCGCCTCCACTCCAAAGAGCAATGAGTATGGAGTGGACTGAGTTGGAGTACGGTGCGTGGTACGATATGCCCACAACGCCTAGTGAAGTTTGAGATTCCAGTCTCTTTTGTTGGCTGAAGTATTTTTCCTCAGGAGCTTGCATAGAGTCTTATTAAAGGCTTCGGCTAGCCCATTGGCTCTTGGATTATAGATGGAGGAATATCTCCAGTCTATCTTGTGCTGGGTAGCGAACCTTGAGACTTTGAAGCTCTTGAAAGAAGGCCCGTTGTCAGATATGATTCTTCTTGGTATACCGAAGCGGTATAGAATATTATGCTGGAAGAACGTCAGAATATTTTATGTCTTCACTTCTTTTAGTGGGACAGCTTCAGCCCATCTGGAGAAATAGTCAGTTGCGGCCAATATGAACCGGTGGCCTCTGGATGACGGAGGATCGATTGGGCCAACTATGTCGGTGCCCCAAACTTCGAAGGGCCACGACGCCACCGTAGGATGCAACGGATTGGGATGCTTGTGGATGAAATCACCATAGATTTGGCAGAGATGGCATTTCTTTGCATGCTCTTCGCAATCCCTTATCATGGTGGGCCAGTAATATCCAAGTCGTTTGATCTGAAGCCCCATTTTGGGGCCGGACTGGTGAGCCCCGCAGACGCCTGAGTGAACTTCCTTCATAACTTTTTGGGCTTCGGCCGATGGCAGGCACCTGAGCCAGAGTTGGTCATATGACCTGCGGTATAGCGTGTCATTTACGAACACGTATCAGAGAGCTCTCTTCTTCAGCTGAATCCTTGCAGATTTTCCTTCGTGCAACTTGTCGTATCGGAGCTATTCTATGAAGGGTTCTCTCCAATCGGGCTCTTCTTGGATGATCGAAGCTTCTTCGGCAAGACTGCTCTTCTATTCCGTGCTTTCTTCTTCTCGTAGAGAGACTGGGGGTAGAATTTGCCGGCTCCTGACTGTGATCAGAATTTCGTCCATGTCAGGATCAGCCAGCTCCTTGGCTAAGCGAGCGAGTATGTCAGCCTTTCCATTCAACGCCCTAGGAACTCTCATCAGCTCAATATGAGTGAATCGTTTCATGAGTTCCACCACTCGGCTTCTGTACCGAGCTAACTCGGGTTAGTATATCTTATAATCGCCGCTTACCTGGTTGACGACAAGCTGGAAGTCACCGTAAACCCGTAGCCGAAGGATTTCCATTTCTATGGGGAGCTCCAGACCAGCTATCAGAGCTTCATACTCAGCCTCATTGTTTGTTCGAGGCTCAGTGAGAGAAAAAGAACGTCGCAGGGTTCCCATCGATGGCGTGATGAACACCAATCCTATCCCTTCTTTTATCTGCGGGATGCTTGATTTGCCGGAGCTCCTCATTGATGAGGCTCCATCGAAGTAGAGCTCCCAATATGGCTCATCTTCCTCGAGGTGCAGCACTTGTTCATCGGGTAGCTCGCAATTAAGCGGTGACTCTTCTGATACTGGATGAGAAGCAAGGAAGTCTGCAAGGGCTTACCCTTTTACTGCTTTCTGAGGAGTATAAACTATGTCAAACTCAAGCAGCATGACAGCCCATCTCGACATTCTACCGGCTAGGCTTGCTTTGGTCATTAAGTATTTGAGCGGGTCGACCCTAGAGATCAACATAACCCGATGAGCGAGCAGATAGTGTCTCAACTTCTTCACAGCAAATATCAGAGCTAGGCATTGCTTTTCAATCGGGGAATAGTTGTGTTCCGCCCTGACTAAAGTTCGACTGAGGTAGTAGAGAGCGTTCTCTTTTCCCTCATCGTTGTTCTGGGCAAGGAGCGCACCGAGTGACTCATCTAGCGCGACAGTGTAGAGAATCAGCGGTTTATTTAGAATGGGAGCGGCTAGCACTGAAGGGTGCAACAAGTACTGTTTGATGCTTTCGAACGCTTCTTGACATTCGGCGTCCCAGATAAAAGGATCTCCTTTCTTCATGAGCTTTGAGAAGGGCCTACATCTCCCCGACAAATTTGAGATAAACCTTCGTATAGATGCAAGCTTGCCTTGAAAAGATCTTAGCCGCGTCAGACTCTTGGGAGGGGGCATCTCCATGATGGCCTTTATCTTGGATGGGTCAACTTCAATCCCTCGATGTCGGACTATGAAGCCTAGGAATTTTCCCGACGACACGGCAAAAGCGCACTTCAGAGGATTCATTTTCAGATCGTACTCCCTCAGTCTGGTGAGAACGGTCCTAAGATCTTGGATGTGATCGGCCTTGGCTTTAGTCTTGACGACCAGATCATCAACATAACATTCGATGACTTTATGAATTAGGTCATCAAAGATATTGGTCATTACCCTTTGGTATGTAGCACCTGCGTTCTTCAGTCCGAACGGCATCACTTTGTAGCAGTATATTCCGATCGGGGTTCGAAATGCTGTGTGTTTCTCATCCTCAGGCGACATCTTGATCTGATTATATCCAGACGAGCCATCCATAAAGGTGAACAGCTCGTAATTTGAGGTGTCATCGACCATCATTTCCATGACCGGTAGCGGGAAGTCGTCTTTAGGACATGCCTTATTGGGGTCCCTGAAATCGACACAAACTCGGATCTGCCTATTTTTCTTCTTCACTGGGACTATGCAAGCGATCCAGTCCGCATATTTCTCTTCCCTAATGAAGCCGGCATCGATGAGCTTCTTGGTTTCCTCTAGTTCCCTTCTCTTCTAGTTCCCTTCTCATTCTTTGAGGAGCTTGTTTGACCGGCTTAGCATCAGGAGATATAGCAAGCTTATGCACGGCCACTTCAGGGGAAAGGCCAGGCATTTCTTTGTATGTCCACGCGAATCAGTCGACGAACTCATGCAGCAGGGCAATTAACTGCTCTTTCATTTCCTCTGACAAGAGTGAGCTGATGTAGGTCGGCCTTGGATTATCGGGCGTTCCTAAGTCAATCTCGGTTAGCTCGTCAAAGGTTGCTTGTCCACCATCTTCGAACTCTTGAGGAGCTTCTTCTGGCTCGGCTAGCTCGTCTTCATCATTTGACTCTTCGCTGGCTTCCCCAATATAGATCATGTAGCATGCCTTAGAATCAGGCTGGATGAAGCCTATGCCCCGCCTATCTGGAATTCGTCCATCGATGAGTGCTCGGACATGAGGTGGATGCCATGGCCCTTCGTAAAACTTTGCTTCGGACTCCGTTTGATATAACCGGCATCCGCACCTTTTAAAATTTTCCCGCATCTCGGGCGCATAGTATCTAAGATTGAGGACGGCTCTTATGCCTCTCTCATAGGGAAGGCACGCGACAGAAAGATCGTCCGGGTGCACAACGGGGTTTGACCCATAAAACATGATGCCCTTCTGTCCATTTTTCCTCCCGGGAACGTAGAAAGTTTTCAGCTGGTCCACGGTAGAGACTGATAATGCGTCGAGCTCTTTGCATATCCGTTCCGGCACCCTTGTGATGGCCAGGGACCCTTCTGCAATTTCGAAGGTCTCTCGTAGTTTCGCTCGCTGCATGGGGATCCAATCTGCATAGCTGTTGCACGGCTGGTCCTCTTCTTCCGACTCTTCAGTGTTGCTGCCAAGATGAAGGTGGACTTTGCTGCTAGATGGGATTTCAGTATCGGATTCGTCCGTATCGCTACTGAAACGAGGGCGAGTTTTACGGAAGGACGAACTTCCAGCGTTGGACTCATCAGTGTCACTGCCGAAACGCGGACGCACTTGGGGGTTTTTGCTTTTGAAAGTGACAGCCGGCTCAGATATTCCTTTGAGTTTCGGGACCGTTCTGTCTTTGGTCAACTGTGGCTCAGTACTTTGGGGCTTCATAAAGTACCGAGAATTCTCATATCGGACTTCATGCACACCGAACGGCTGGATGTCCCCGTCAATGCGTCTTTCTTCGCCATCTTTAGTATACTTCATGCATTGATGGAGAGTTGACGGAATGAAGCCGTAATCGTGGAGCCACGGCCATCCCAAGAGAATTTTATAAGACGTTTCAGCGTCGATCACGTATATCTTAGCTTCAGTTTGCAGATCCCCGAATTTGATTGGCAAAGCTATAGCCCCAGAACTTGCTGGCAGTTTTGATTAAAGCCTTGAATGACAATCCTTTCCCTTGACAGGTGTCGAACGTCTATTGACAAACTCTTCAGTGTACGCAAGTTCATGATGTTCACTGAGGACCCCGGATCAATCAATATGCGATTAATCCGATCTCCGTCACTGTACCCGGTCACGTAAAGCGGCCGATTATGCTCAGCCGTTCCCAGTAGCAAGTCTTCATCCTTAAACTTGACTGCGGCGGCTTGCAAAGCGTACTGAGCTTCTTTCATATTAATTTCCGCAAAGCGAGCCTGATACCGCTAAGGGTTTTGTAGAGCATGAATGAGAGCATTTCTGAGCTCCTTAGATAGGACCAAGGCATCATAGATGCTCAAGAGAGACGGGAGCTTTCGGAGATGAGCCAATACATTGTAGTCCACTGAGGAAGGACTTGAGTTTTCATTAGCCGGTTCTCTGCCATCTTCCTCATTAGCCACATGTTTTTCCTTTCCTTTTGGGGCATTTCCCTGATTTGGCGGTAGAGCTATGCTGCTTCTGAGCTGGATTTGGTTGGCCTTTGTGGCGAGCTCCTCATCCTCTTCGGAAAAACAGAGCTCCTCCTCGGAGTCGCTGCCAAGATGGATGGCGTAGCATGTCACTATAAGGATCTCTTCATTGGAGTCTTCTTCTAACTCCTTCAAAATCTCCGCTGCTTCAACAGGGAAGAACTCTTTCAATTGAATTAGAGTTCTTTCCTTCTGTTCATAGTCTTCGAGGGAATCGAAATATTTTTGAATGGTCGATCTCCCTGCAGACTCTTTTTCGTGCCGAGCTGCACTTTTCTTCTTCTTGAGCTTCTTGGATTTCGAGCCTGATGGAGCCACATTGGCAGCTGGACTGGTAGGCTTCTTCTGTCCTTCCCATTCCGTCCTGGGCTCTTTCTGAAGCAGCTTTAGCATCTTCTTCGTCTTATTAGATATGTGCTTACTCCAAGGAGGCTGCGGTGAGTCGGTCTCATTTCTCAGGGCAGCAGGTTCGGCCGTCTGCTCCCAGAAGGTTTTAGCTTTTGTCTGTATAAAGTTGGTAGTTGCAACTTGATTATTCACCAACACACTTTTGGACAGCTCGATCTCTCCAGCCTTGTACTGCTTCTCGACCCAGTCTTTGAAGATAAAACAATTCTCGATCGCATGGCTCACTACTCGGTGGTACGTGCAATACAGGGGATTGTCGGTCATTTTTGCTTCTTGAGGTCTTTTCGACTCTGGCAATTGTAGACCGTTGTTCAAGGCATCTTTAAATATCTTTCGGACCTTGTCCCTCCTGAAAGAGTAAACCTTATTCTTTTTCTCCTCTAGGGAAGGCCCTTCTCCTCCCAGCACTGGCTTTCGAGACCGGTTGGTTTTGGATTCGCCCGCCCTTCGCTTTTCTTCATTGTCAGACGCATTGAAAACATTGGTACTGTTGGAACTCCCGCCTCTACGGTTGTCGGCTCGCTTGCTTTTCTAAGTCTTATCTCTCTGAGAGTCCGGGGTAAACTCTTACTTCGAGCGTTCCAGCATTTGGACTTTCTTGGTTAGCTCTTGAAACGTCTTAAGGCCTGCTGTACACAAGAATGGGACCATCCAATTGCTGAGGTTCCCAATGAGAAGGCTGACGGACTGGTCCTGCTCCAGCGGCGGTTCGCACTTGACCGTGAGATTATGCCATCGGGCGATAAAGTCGGTGTTGCTTTCATTCTTCCCCGGCTTGATCCTCACAAGGTCAGCGATGGAGATTTTATTACTGACACTCATAAACCTTGGGCGAAACAGAGACTCCATTTGGGCAAAGGTAATAACGGACCCGTCTGGTATACTCGTGTACCAGTCGAAAGCGACACCGATCAGGCTGTTGACAAACTGACGAAAGAGGAGCGCATCATTGCCTCATGTATTTCCGCACGATGCTTTAAAGTGGGCGACGTGCTGATTTGCATTTCCTGTCCCGTCAAATCTTCCGAACTTAGGAATGACGTAGCCGCTCGGGAACTCGATCAGATCGTACTGTGCTGGATATGGCCGCCCACTACTGCCAATTTCTTTCTGAGCTTCAGCTTCGGCCACCAATGTTTTAACCTTGTTGGTGACCAAATCCATTATCCGATCTTGTGTTAACGGGATAGTGTTATCTGGGGCCAAGGCATCCCCAGAAGCGGAATGTGGCCGGCTTTCGTGCGGCTCGACGAATATTGGACCCAAAGGGACAGGCACCGGCCGCTTCGGATTGTCATCATCCGGCTCATGAGTAGCGACTTGTGCTTGATTGGAAGGCGCTCGAGCAATTTGAGCCGTAAGCTGCATCACAACGTTCGTTAAGTCGTCAATCTTCGAATAGAGCTTGGCCATCTCTTTATCTTTGCTCTTGAGCTGCTTTCAGAGTTCCTCAAGCAGCTCTTGCTCAGCGGTCCTGGGGCGGAAAGTCGGCTCCTCCTCACTGTCCGAGCTTGACTCTTCCCGGACAGAAGGGTCTTTCTACCTATCGTCCTCTTCGAGAGGGTTTTCATCATCCAGCGGAGGCGGCTGTTCTTGGGAAGCGGCAACCATATTCAAGCCAGATTGTGCTTGGGATGTGATGGCCCCATCCTTGCTTCTGCTGCGAAGGTTGTCTCTGGGGCGTCCGCCAGCCATATAGACTGTATGGATAATATATCCAGCCGTCTTTTTATTATCGGCGGCTGATTTCACAGATCTCTGTCTTGACCTCCCTGTTTCGGTAACAGGCAGTCGATTGAAGGCGGATGGCCTGGCTGGATTCTTAAATGGTGCTGGCGCTTCTTTTTTGGATTTGCCCCGCTGCTTACGCGCGGCACAGAGCGCCTGATAGACTCTTGAAGAGACAGTGTCATACCTTTTCTGTTGGGGCTGGGACACGTCTCTTTGTAGCGACGTTCGGACCGATGTCTTCTTGATTCTAGCGGTCATGGCATTTTTCTGAACCCACTTCAGAGGTTCGAAGGAATTGCTGGCTTTTACGGCCGATTCAGTCGTCGTCGCAGGATTACTCTGCTTTTAGAACCACCTGGCCAAAGTCCTGGCCCTCTTGTTGGCTCGATACCTGAGCCGCTTCTGCCTTAACTTTTCTGATTTGAGCGCTTGGCAGGCTCCGGCTCTTCGGGAAGATGCCGTAGATCAATTGATAGAGAGGCCAGAGGAGACGCCCGACCATGCATTTGTTGGAGTCATCGCCTGAGCTTGCCCGCAACATTTGATGTTGCCCCTTGTACCGGAAGTCTTGCCCAAAGCTGGAGCACTAGAGAGTCGTTCAGACACCATCTCAAGTTTCGGTTGTGGTGCCTTACCGATCACAACGTTCGGCCTCTTGCCCCTTGAGACCGGCTTGGCCATCTGTTTTGCCGGGACTTCTGCCAGATGAGCGCTTCCGGCAGGGTAGATGATGACGGAACCAAACTGGCGGGGCAGTTCCTCCCACTGTCGACTGAGGCTTGCGGGGAGAACCACACGAGCGTTGATCTTGACCACGTACGGAATCGGGGTCGCGTTGGAAGCTGAATTCATCTTGGGAGACATTGTCGTTGAAAGTTGATTGCTGCACGAAAAGAAAACATCATTTCAGTATAGACAATCGATATGTATATTGATTAAGTTCGCATGAACGTTTAACCCGAAATATGGGAGGAGAGAAAGGTCCTACTGGGCGTGCCAGAATCTGTAGGGTGTTTTTCGTCACCCCATTGAGATGGGAATACGCGCGCGCTTGTCGGACGCATTACAGATTCCCCCTGCCTAGAGTAGGCTGGGGTTTATTGATTGTGGGGATCTGAATCTCCGGCAGCCGCGGACTAAGCTGCCGTTAATTACCCCCCGCCTTTGGAGCGAGGGAACTTCCGATTAACGGGTTAAACTGGTCATGCGAACTCAATGTGCAGTGTTGTGTTTTGAAGGGGTTTTGGATGTATCAGGGGCCCCGCAGAGTTTTTACGGGGGAGACACATTTAGTGTGGGGTCACGTGGCGCACACGCGACCATTGGGCGCTTCAGCACGCCGGGGTCACGTGGCGCACACGTGACCGACGGGCGCCTCAGCGCCCCGGGGTCATATGGCGCACACGTGACCATTGGGCGCCTTAACGTCCCTGGGTCACATGGCGCACACGTGACCGACGGGTGCCTTAGTATCCCGGGGTTATGTGGCGCACACGTGATCATGGGAAACACCCGCGGGAAAGGGACCTAGCCCTTAGGCTGGGGAGTTGAACTCCCAAGAATTTTTGGAGTTGAACTCCTAACAGAAACAAATTTATGGAGTTAAACTTCAACAGATCTAGAAAGGAGTTAAACTCCTGGGGATTTATTGCTCCTCTTTTGAACCTTGGGTCTGTCCAAATTTAGATTTTTGGAGATGGGTCTCCTTCTTCCTTCTCCTGATAGGCGGGATCTTGGAGAAAAAGGGGGTGAGATTTAAAAGTCTCCCCTTTTCGAGATTTGATTGGAGATCCGATCTCCTCTTCGTGGGTTTTGTGGTGAAAAACTATTTATTTTTTAGAAAGGAAGAGTTAAACTCTTGATTTAATTCAAAAAGTGAAGAAGGTTTTAGAACCTTGAGGAAGGAGAAGATCACAGATCTGGATTCTTTTTTTTTGGAGAGAAAAAAAAAGTTGTTGGGATATTTTCATTATCTTGGCCTTTATAGGCTATACACTTTACATATAGCCCCTTAGGCTTTATAAAATGGCATTTTGCCTATCCCATGGCTCATGTGTCATTTCTTTTTGCACATAAGCCATGGGCTTTACAAAAATTTGGCTTTATGCCCATTTTTCTTACATTTATTGATAAAATAAAATAAAAGAAATACAACAAAATTATTTATTACAAAATTTTTATCTTGGCATGGGGGGAGGCCGGCCGCTCCATGTTCGGGCTCGACCTGGGCATTGGCCCACTTGACCTGGGCTTGGGTCCATTTGGCTTGGGGTTGACTTTGATTTTGACTTGGTCAACCGGGGTGCAAATTTCGACCCCAACAAACCCAACATCAAACCCCCACTGCACTTTTGCGGTTAAACCTCGCCGGCAAACCCCATCGCCGGAAACCCATCATCGACAACTCCCTCGCCTCACCTCTGACACCAGAGCACCCAAGCCCAGAGAACAACCCTCTCCTTCTCCCCCTTCTTCTTCTTCTTCTTCTTCTTCTCCTTCTTTCTTCTCTTTCTCTTCTTGGATTCTTGATTCTGGTGATCGTCGGAGTCGTGCTCGTAGCCGACAATCCGGACGACCCAGTGGACGTCTCCAGCCAGCGCGGCCACCTTCTTGCTTTGCTTGGTTCGGTTCTATACGCGCGTATGTGCATTGCAACGTTTACCCGACGTCGGACGCAGCGTACGCATCCCGTCGTGTGATCCGATCAGGCAAGTTTCTCTTATTGCATGCTATGTCGCTATATTTACATCCATATGAATAAAAATATTACATGTTTATTTCATTGTGCATCCCATGTTACTATTTTACCTTTTTCCGATATCCGTTCGTATCTGTACTGTTTGTTACATGTCTAGTTGCATGCCGGAACCTAATTATATCATGTTACTGTTATATAGTACAACATGCTTGTTAATGCGCATGTTTGGTTATATACAATTGTATATGGCTAAATCAATCTAGGTAGATCGTATAACTCTGATCCCATGTCGAACTTTAGCTGAGTTCGAGCTTCGCATCTTCGTACATCGCCTTCCCGTGATCTTTATCCTCAATGCAAGTATTCTTGCTTTATTTTTTTGGTCGATGTACATCGGCATTCCTTCGTGTGTGTGTGTGTGTGTGTATTTCATGCCCTGTTAGAATAAAAGAGAAATGTGTTAGTACCTATTTTACGTTATATTATACAAGATATATATACAAACTTTTATGCTGCAAGTAAGAATAATTAGCAAGTGTGGTTTTAAAATGAGATTTATTTTTAACTACAAATAAAGTTCGAAAGTTATTAACCTATCTCACATTTATATATTTCTAGCCAGATTGTGATTAGTATATCCATATTACGGTTAACGGTAAAGATAACAATTGTGACTTATACCAGCTTGTACACCGCCTTCATGCAGTTACTATTACCTGATAACTATTACCACTGACAAGTCCTGACTATTCAATACTCTAGTCTTTATGAACGAGATCGTTGATTAGGATGCTGAACTACATGACATGACATACTACTATTTACCAGTTTTATTTCTATACAATTACCATATCACAAGTTCCAGTCTTTTCAGCATTCTTAATTAGTGCTATAGTCATTACCATAGTAGCTATAAATACACGGGTGTTAGGATAGTTTGAATGTGCGTTCATACAACAGGATCTCAGGAGTCCCATGCCGGCAGCTCGTACCGGGCTATATCGTTCGCATGTTATTACAGCTTGTACCGGGCTATATCGGTCGCATGTTCACATATCGTACCGGGCTATATCGGTCGCATGTTATTAGTTATTACAGCTCGTACCGGGCTATATCGGTCGCTTGTTCATTCCACGGTTGGGCCCGTGTTTCCTAGCCCCTGGGGCACCACTATTGGGTTAGGAATACTCTTGCAGAGGTTGACGCATACACTCGAACTCACGATAAGATAGTTTACCTTTTAGTGAACGGTTAGGTTATGACTTGACCTCTTTACATGTTTGTTTCATAGTAATAATGTATCTATTTATATATATCTGTTTTTACTTGTGCACACGGGCTTTACTACATTCACTTATTCATGTTATCATACCATACACACACCTTATACGTTGAGAATTTGCTGGGATGTTCTGACATCACTGAGATTTGCCATCTCAGGCTTAGAGACAGATTTACAGGCTGAGCAGGATTGCAGCGGCTATCAGGAATTTGCCGAAGATCAGTAACCCGTAGGTTTATTTCCTTTCTGTTATTATTTAGCATGTGCGCCCTTGTGGGACATTAGGACTATTGTATCTTTCCAGATTTTGTTTTTCTTTTCGAACCTATTGTAATGGGTATTTATTTGCATTAATTATCTAGTGGACCCTTTTTTGTATTCTTTGTGGTTTCGTTGCAGCATGATTATCAGTATTATCCCTTTTGGTATTGGATTTTATTTTTGACAGGTTAATCTAGACAGCCTTATATGATTATGGAAGAATCTTTCCTTACCGTATGTAGCACGGCAGGCCTTCGTCGTTCTCCGTATTCCGTATTTTGGGAAGCGAGGCATGACAGTTTACTACCCACAAGTGCCTTTAACAGCTCTTCATTTAGCAGAAGTGCTTTAAATCTTCTCTGCCGCCTCGAGAAATTTTGTTTCCCATTAAATTTCGTCATCTCAAACTTTGTGCTATTTGCTTTCTTATCCGTCATTTTTAATTCCGAAATAAAAAACCTTTCCCTCAGATCCTTATGAACCATTATCAAAAGTAATATAATCTAAGAAGACGGGAAGCAGACACAAGCTTCTTCACCCACCGTAAACTTAAATTGCAAAAACTATAGAACATGGCTATGATACCAGTTGTGATTATCGAGGGCGCAGCGGATACGTTGACAACCAACCCTTATGGATCTGTAAAGCTAAATCTCTTTATAAATGAATAACAAAAAACTAGAAGCAAACCGCAATAATAAATAACACAAACTATTAAGGCGAAACGAAGAGAACCTTTATTAGAACTTAAGAGAAAGAATAAAACCTTACAGAGAATAACACAAACTCTCTTATTATGATCTCCAACGAGATCTTCCTCTCTCTACAAAGTTTTCCTTACAATAGTCTTGATCTCTTATAGAGTCGTCGTCTCCCTTTTAACTTTATTATCAATAACCATCTAATAAAACTTTAACCCTAAGATCTTATATATTGCACATACAATCTAAATTATAATAAAATCCTAAAATTTACAAAACAGCCACCCAGAATTGAATTTTCTAGTTAAATCTCAAACAGAAAATCCGTGCCCATCCCTGAGGCAGACGTCTGAACCTGTTATGGGAAGACGTCTGCGTCTGCTCTTCTTGGGAAGAAGAGCGTTGCCAGATGTCTGCCCTATATAGGTCAGACGTCTGTCGCTTTCAGCGCATCTGGCCATAGCGTGACCAGACGTCTGATGCCTATAAGGGCATACGTCTGGACCTTCTCTGGAATTCTGAAACCTTATTACCAGACGTCTAATCTTCAAAGTTCCTGACGTTTGGTCCTCTCGATGCTTACGCAGTCTTGATATACGAGACATCCTTCACAACACATTATTGCTTTTAAGAGTCTGAAGAAATTTCATATGGAAGTAACAAAAAACACGTAGCACTTATAATCATGAGATATAAAAAATTGTGTTTGAAACTCTTGATGAAAAGCTAAAGAAGAAGTTTAGACCTTCAAATTGCCCCTACATATGCCCATCTTATAATTTTTTCCATTTTATTTCTCTTTTTCTACAATATGGATTTTGAAATAGCAAAGTTGATATTGATTATTTTATTCTATATTCTTATCCTATTAGTTTATGTAGAAGATTTCATTATCCGTGTTATTTTTTGGGGATGGAACTCGCTCAAAATCTAGCAAAATTTTATATTTCGCAAGGTCGGTATGTCATTGATTTCTTTTTCTTCACAAATTTATTTTGCCTGGGAAGGCATGTCCTCCTTTTTCTTCCGGGCACTGGCCCCTTCGTACTACCATAGAGTAATCGCTCTCTTATTCATTTGAGTTCCGTTTGAGTTTCTTCTTTGACTTCATAATGCAACATGTCAAAACATTCACGTTATATACGGTATGGTCAAACTTTTTTCCAATATAACTTAATAATCTTTAAATGCTATTTATCGGTCCTCTGGCAAGGGTAACTCAAGTACTGTTTAATCAATTTTAAAACATATCATTTATTTTCTTTTTCCATAACATGCTTCTATTATATAATTATAGGATTTTGTATAATTACAATAATAACCCATTTCATTAATCACTTATATCTATTTTTATTTTACAACTAGGCATCTAAAAATCTTGCTATGAAAAGATCGATAAAGTTATAGAACTAATTGGAGATAAGGAAAAAAAATGAATTTTGAAAGGATACGGTACATTCGTTTCTTCTACCAACTGAATTTATCACATCCTCATCATTTTCAGTCTGTTTTTTTTACTGTAATCATTTTCAGTGGGTGTTCCTACTTCCTATATTCAAATCAGCAAACCTAATGATATTATGTGTCAGCTTTCTACCCCATTCTTTCATATACTTCTGCAACTTATTCGGATTCAACACCACCTCAACGACCAATGGGACACCTAAGATTTGAAGCTACTTGCTCAGTTTTCATGTGTAATATTAGTGCAATGCACCGCTCTAAGGAGTTCCCTTGAAGAACACCTTGTATTAATTATCAATTGGTGGCAGTGGTGCGAAGTTTCAAGATAGGGACACTCAAGGATATGCTTTTTACTAGGCATTTCATAGATACCCCAACTGTGTTGTATGCTAGTTATCGGCTAACTAATGAAAACATATGTTGCCTATGTTAGCCTCTTAGGATTGGCGGTCAAAAAAAATGATCTTTAAGCGCATTGATGGTGTTATAAAGGAGTCACAATGATTTCTTAATCTTATGTAGTTTATGCTCAAGAGAGAGAAAATCAATTTTCCATCATAATAGTGAATTAAGATCCTCGCAAGTATTTTATAATAATAAAGAATTAAATGCAATCTAATTGACGTCCGTCGCAATATAAAAAAGGGAGCGGTTGATATATTTAGTGCTGTTGTGGATATGTATATGGGTGCTCCTTTGATTTCTTCTGGTTGTAACAGCGAGGATCGCTTTTATATCGGTTTTAATTGTGAAAGCTTTATCATGAAACAAGGTTATTGTTCCCACTCTTATATAGAAAGGTATACAATATGGAAACAAAGCATCAGGAAAAGGTCATCAAAGTCATTTGGAATATCAAAAGAAAACGCATGTTGCTGAATATATTGCCGACGCCTACCTATTAAGGGATTGCAACAGGCAATGGATATAAATTTAAATATCCAAGTGAAAGTCAATAACTACTCATTCAAATATGCTCCCACATGTATACCGAGTAACTTCTTCTGTTGGACCAACATATTCCATCTTAATTGGAACCAATTATAGAAGGTCTTTCATGATTGTTATAGAAGGTCAAGTAATTAATCATGGCAAATAACCTCAAAAAGCAACTGGTTCTGCTCCTAGTCCTTGTTTTGGCCATTTCCATGATTGTTATGGTTGCCGGGGCTCGTGATTCGCCTCACCATAAGCCACCACACTACAGGCCTCCCTATCACCACCGTCCCCCATACCATCACAGCCCCTCATACCACCATAGTCCTCCACACCATCACAGCCCCCCACACCATCACTAGCCTCCCAAAAACAACTAAAAATAAATCCCCCACGCACCCATCCCCCATTCCCATCCACGTACACTACACCCCTGCACTCTCCATATTACTACCATTGCTACCTATGAAATATGAATGGTTTCGTTTCATAATGTCGTTCTGCAGCTGCATATCAATAAATAATTGGCACCCACGGCTTGATGAAGGATGCTATCTGGAGTGATTGTTGAATTTCATCTGGTTGTGATGTCTCTCTGGATGTACTTAATTTGTTTAATTTGTGTGATAATGATATTATAAATATGTGTTTTGGTGTGTAAGTTGTCGATTCGTTATATTTTATGCCCTAGTATATAATTTGAATAACCATCCGACTCCTTGTTTCCCTCTCAGATTCAACGCAAATAGTATTCTCCCCATCCGACCCCTTGTAAGTTGTCGATTCGTTATATTTTATCACACAGATTGATTAACCAATTAAAAAAATGGCTTCTCCCAACAGGTTGATAGGGCATGTTATGCTACCTCATGAGCTGCCCAATTACACGGACACTTGCAAAAAGACCATTTGCAGAAATCAAAATGCCACATAAGTTCTCCAGCATGTTATGTCCATCAATTACTTTTCTTTTTCCTTCTATTTGGATATTTGTTTATTTATTTGGAGAAGTTTTAGTAGACCAATCTGATGTCTTGAGATAGCACTCCAGGTTCTCTGAGCTCTGCTTAACCTAGTAAAACTGAAACTTCTAATGATTCTATATGTTAGAGACCAGACTCGCCTTCTCCACCGAAGAAGTCCATGAGCATCAATCAATTATGTTATATATAAGCATCATTTACCACTTTGTGTAATATTTATGACCCATTTTTATTCAGGTCTTCATCTTAGGGCCTATTATGGATATGACAAGGAAACATCACAAGAATCGAACAGTCGGTTGAAGTAAATTTAACGAATAAAAAGCATTTAAGAAGTTTAGAGGCTATTTCATGGAGTTGTTTGCAACTTTTCATAGTTCATTTGAATGAAATGAAGGCATTTATAAGCACTTAATTGACATCTTCCATGAGCAAAGGTAAGAAGGGTTGTTTTACATCAACGCATTCAATCTCTATGAAAATAAGAAAAAGAAATAAAAATAACATCTTTTTCTGCTTCCGCATGTTCCATAGCTCTTCAAACCAAAATGGCGAGAATATAATTTTGGAAAAAACCTCCCTTGGTTCAGACTCTTTTTTTCTGAATAACATAGGATCCTCCACAGTGACCTGAAGTAACTCCTGAATCTTTTTTCTGTCAAAACTAACCAATGAAGTACATAAAGCGGATATACTTCAAACACTCCCTTGGTTCTTCAAGTCAAATAAAAAAAAAGGTTCTCCCATTGATGTTCATCACAAAGATTGTGATGCCTCCAACATTAGTTCTTGACACTGGTCGAGAAGACTCTAAATTTTATGCTGGTTGCGTAACCAGTGAACTCCATTAACCTATTAGGAACTATGCAGCTTGCAAGCATGCTACAAGAAGAGCCTGAATAAACAGTTAAAAGGTTTTCAAAATTTAATAATATGCAGCTTCACACTTGATCTGAGATTGTATCCAATTTTAAAACCATCGTAGCCAAATTCCACCTCCTATTCATAATCCTTTAAGATTTACAGCTGTTACTAAATAATCTAGAATACAACTTTGTTTTCATTGGCGTCATTTTTTATTTTCTGAAGAACACAGGTATCCATCTCAAAAGCAAAGCAAGAGAAGTTCAAATATACATAGGAGTAGTATCATCCTATAAGGAAAAGGTTTTCAAAATCTGTTGAAGAAGCCAAATGAGCACATACATATTGCCCAAAACATGCCTATGATAAGATTGCAATGGTCAAACAAAACTATATTCAACATCCACGTGAATTAACTGCTATTCCTTTAGCCAGCTCCCAAAATATTTCATATTGCCCAGTTACTTATTCTGTTTTGATAAAAATATTTTATTAGATAAATTGGTATCAGTTATGGTACTACTGCTGATCCCTTTTTCGATCTCCCACTCCTTGTCTCCCTTGATAATACAATCAGTCAAGGAAATAAAAATCGAAAGTATTCGCCAAGAAACAGTATTCACTAGAAAAAGAACTCTCCAATTGAAGAAGAATGCAAATGCGTGCTTGCTTTTACCCTTTCAAAGTCAGAATGTAAAAAGATACAGTTGGTTATAGAAGAAAACAACTTACATAATAAAATGTCACACCCCGCTTCCCAAAATACGGAATACGGAGAGTAACGAAGACCAGCCGTGCAACCTACGATAAGGAAAGATCCTTCCATAGTCACATAAAGTAATCTAGCTTAACCTGTCAAAATAAAATCCAATACCAAAAGGGATAATGTTGATAATCATGCTTCAACGAAAACACAAGGAATACTAAAAAAAATTGGTCCACTAGATAATTGACCCCGCTTCCCAAAATACGGAATACGGAGAGTAACGAAGGCCAGCCGTGCAACCTACGGTAAGGAAAGATCCTTCCATAGTCACATAAAGCAATCTAGCTTAACCTGTCAAAATAAAATCCAATACCAAAAGGGATAATGTTGATAATCATGCTGCAACGAAAACACTAGGAATACTAAAAAAAATGGGTCCACTAGATAATTGATGAAAATAAATACCTAATACACTAGGTTCGAAAAGAAAACAAAATCGGAAAAGATACAAAAGTCCTAATGTCCCACAAGGGCGCACATGCTAAATATTGGCTGAAAGGAAATTAACCTACGGGTTACTGATTTACGGCAAAGTCCCGATAGCCGCTGCGATCCTGTTTGGACTAAAAATCTGTCTCTAAACCTGAGATGACAAATCTCAGGGATGTCAGAATATCCTAGCAAGTACTCAACGTGTAAGGTGTGTATATGGTATGATAACATGAATATATGAATGTAGTGAAGCCCTTGTGCGCAAGCAAATACACACACACACACATTAATACTATAAAACAAACATGTAAAGAGGTCAAGACATAACCTAACTGGTCACTAAAAGGTAAACTGTCCTATCGTAAGCTCAAGTGTGTACGTCAACCTTTGCAGGAGTATTCCTAACCCAAGAGTAGTGCCCAGGGGCTAGAAAACACGGGCCCAACTGTGAAATGATCAAGCGACCGATATAGCCTGGTACGAGCTGTAATAACATGCGACCGATATAGCCCGGTACGAGCTGTAATAACATGCGACCGATATAGCCCGGTACGAGCTGTAATAACATGCGACCGATATAGCCCGGTACGAGCTGTAATAACATGCGACCGATATAGCCCGGTACGAGCTGTAATAACATGCGACCGATATAGCCCGGTACGAGCTACCGGTATGGGACTACTGAGATCCCGTTGTACGAACGCACACTCAAACTACCCCAACACCCCGCGTATTCATGTCTAATATGGTAATAACTAAATCACTAATTAAGAATGCTGAATAGACTGAAACTTATAATATCATGTTAATTGTATAAAAAGGAAACTTGTTAACAATATAGATTATGTCATGGCATGTAATTTAGCATTCTAATTAGAGATCTCGTTTTAATGAGTAGTCTGGAACAATGAGTAGTCATGGCAAGCCAAGTACAATAGTTATAACATAATAGTGTTCATAAATAAGAATAGCATGTTAAAGTTTCTCAAGTATGCCGACAATAATAATCTCAAGTAAAATGTTTAATATAGACGATATGATATGATAAAGTCAAAAATATAAATAAGACTCAACATAAATATGCAAGCACCTGTATTTAACATCCGGGTTTATTTATTGGAAAGAATAATAAACTGAAATATGGTTTTAAAGGGTTAATATGATTAAATAGGAATGAAAAATTACATATACATTAAGTGGATAGTGGTAATAGTAAAATTACGAGATAGTAGTAATAAAGATAAAATAATGACAGATTGACTAGTCATCATGTAAGTAATAATAATAAGTTTTATAATCATGTGATAACAGAAAATATTAATACAAATTATATTATCAAAATAATTTATATGATTAGGGCACCACTACTACAAATAAGGGTTGCCCCTACGGATATATGCGTAGGGACGAAAAAATACCCCGTAGGTGCAAAGGCCGCAGGTGCAAGTTGAAGCCCTGAACTTGCCTCTACGGGCAAATTCTTGCCCCTACGGATTTCTGTGTAGGTCCTGTTGCCCATACGGAGTAATCCGTAGGGTAAATTTTTTTATATAATTTACGGTTTTTTTTAATATATTACATGTACCTACGGACATAATCGTAGGTCCATTTACTACCCCCTACAGATATATACGTAGGTGCCTATCCGTAGGGGCGAGGCCGTGGCCCCTACGGATATGTCCGTAGGGGCACTCCCAACCCCCCGGTACTGAAATCAGAGGGGAAATATCAGTTACTGCTGATATTTTGCCCCTACGGACATAGCCGTAGGGGCAACATGTATACCTACGGATTAATCCGTAAGTACATATTATCTGTATTTTTTTTAAAAAAATGGGCTGCTTGATTTTTTCCCGTCCTGTGCACAATAATATATACATCAATCAAATATAAAATTAATCATCACACAACATATAACGCAGTATTCATAATCACATCTCACGCATATATATAATATACAAAAGAAACCCAAAAACTGAATATGATATAAATATAAACCAATATCAATATCGTTTCAAAATGTAGTACAATGTGTATGATATAAATAAATACATGTTTCAAAACATAAGAACCAAAAAGCTACCCTAGTTCGGTCCAGCTCCACCTCTGAATAACGATAGAATAACGCGCGCCTGCTCCTCGGTCAATAAACTCTGCAATTCGGCGCGAGCGGGAGTCTGAGCGGCATGTGGAGCTGGCGATGTGGTCAGCGCAGCCGCCGTCGAGGTAGTCGCTTGCGGAGCCGCGGCTGCGGGAGTCTGAGTGGGCGGTGGAGCTACAGGAGCTGTCTGCGGAACCGCAGCCGATGTAGTGGCTTGCGGAGCCGCAGCCGAAGGAGATGCATGTGGAGGCTCGGCCGATGTACCCTGTCGCGTCTGGACCTGACGTGTGTAATAAGCGTGTAAGAACTGTGTATTATTCGAATTTGTATCATTATTAAGTTATTTCAAAACCCCGTTTGGATATCTAGTTTGTTGTTTATTTTAATTACATCTGTATGTATGATTAATCAAACTTAAGTCTAAAACCAAATAAGCTCAAGCTACGTACTAATTATGGATATGTTGATATCTATATAATATGACATGATATTTTACTATAAAGCAGTATACATACCAGCATCTCCTTCAACTCCTGAACGGTGGCCCTCAAGCTCTCCAGTTCCTGATGGACACGTCGGTCACTGGAGACGGAGGAAGTAACCGCCGGGGTGGAGTCCAACCTCATATGGGCCCTGCTAGGGCACAGTCCCCGGCCTCTCTCCCAACCTCCGTGGTGCCCTCCGTGTGCGGCATCCAGAACTGGGGTCAGCAGCCTCGGATCGCTCTGTCCGGTAAAATCGATCCCCGAGGCCTGGGCCTGCTCAACCACCCGCTCCTACACCCACATTAAGCAGTAAAGTATAAGTATAAAATTTAAACTTGAACCTTCCAAAACTAAAATTTCAAATTTGGTTAGAAAAAAATTAACACTTACGCAGTACTCCTGGGTAGCGACGTCGGGATATCGAAGCTCGCCCGTGGCGGGATCTGTCGAGCTGTCGTGGACGGCAAGTTATGCGGACAGTACGCTCGGTGTACCACCTGACGCCACGGTTCGAGATGTCTGCAATATTAGAAAGTAACTCTTAATATTAGAAATATTAGAAAATAACTCTTAATATTGCAGAATATCAAAAAGGTCGGTCTATTGTAATTTACCGATAACTCCATGGCTCGAGTAATGTTCCTCGAGCCACTTGTGTAAGTGGGCGACCCCTCTTCGCCGACTTCCTGTTCTCTGTATTCTGAGCGGCCTGTTTCTGCACAACGCATTAACATTTAGTTTTCTAATTAAGAAACACAAAAAAATAAATTATATCATAAATAATGAATTACATTTAAAATACATACCTGTTTACGTTGGGAGTCGAAATAAGCGCACAATAGAGGCTATGTCTCTACGTCGACTCTCGCAAACGCCGGAGTAGATAAGAGGGCCGCTCTCTCTGCCTCGGGGGTCGCCATCCACAGGGAGTAGCAGTCGGCCTTCAGCTCATTCCTGTTGTATCGGACCTTGGCCTGCATGTTCTTCATCAAGCCATTGTACAGAGCATGAAGGTCGAGCACCCTCCCCGGGTGATCAGGGTTGGCTACAGGCTGAAAATCGTAATCCAACTGAAAATACAAAAAAAACATTGTTATTAGATTGCAACTGTTAATAATAAATATATTGGATAGATCAAATGAAAATATATATTAATACATACCCGAGCCTGATCAAAGAAGAGGACGAATGAGCGCTGGTGCTGCTCGCCCCACTCAACATGAAGTGGATAGTTCTTCACGAGCTGGCTCTCGTCCCCCAAATACCGGCCGAACCTCTCGGCATGACGACTGGTATAGCGATAGTCAAGGGTAAAAAAAAAGGGGAATGCTGCCTCCCCCCTCGCTCTGTCAGGCCTCAGCCTATGGGACTGATTCGGGCCTCGAGTCCCCCTCTGGGGATGGGGAGGCCCTGCGTCTGCACGAAATATCAAGACAATCAATAATAAGACATAGTTGTATTAAGAAATCAAGGTTAAACGAAAATTCAAGTGTGATATATACCTCCGGTGACTATCGCACGAGTCTGGGCCCGGGCAGCAGCACGAGCGGGACGATAGTTCCTCCGGTGAGGAACAACCGGGGTCCCGGATGCGGACGCATCCCCTCCAACTAGAAAATAAACATCGACGCTAAATTTCCATGAAGTTCATATTTATTCTATAGAGCATATGTAAAATGAATAAATATTTTAAATTTATTCATACTAACCTGCAGACGATACGGAGGGTATGGAAGCGGCAGGAGTGGCCCCTGCGGAAGATGTGGACGCACCACCTATAATTAGACAATTAAAAATAGATTATATAAGTAATTACAAAAAGAATATGTAGATCAATAATATAACGTTCTAAATCAATATGCATGCACTATAGGATATATAAACATACACGCAGGTGCGGTGGTGTCACCACCTACAGCTAGACAATAATAAAAATTGCTAAGTAGGAGCAAAATGAATGTGTGTATTTATGATATAGCATTCTAAATCAATATACATACACTATATGATATATAAACATACCTGGAGGAGCGGGGGTGGCCTTTGTCCCAGATGTGGACGCATCACCAACAACTAGACAATCAAACATTGACAATATAAGTAATTTTGACATAAATAGGCATGAATATCTGTAATTTTACATTCAAAATGGATATGCGTGCAGTATACCTGGAGATGTGGCAAAATCCACACGGAAGGAGGCATCCGAAGGGGTCTCCGATATGGGTGCAAGACCGGCCCTCTGAAGCTCCCTACGGAGCTCTCCGGGCGGCAGAACCGCTCTGCCTCTGCCTCTGCCGCGGCTGGAGCTCCTGCCGCCCCTCGCTGCTCCCGACATCGTCATCAAATCTAGATAAACGGTTCGTGGACGCATTAGACAATCATTAAAAGTATTGACTATATATGTATAGAGCGTAAAATGTGAAGTAATAATATAACATTACTGATAACCTTTTTCGTTTCGTGGGCGCATTATACATATCTACTTGGATTTCATCGTCGATGTCATTTCTAACCCACGTAACTTCATGATCGGTCGAAGACAACCCGTCCTACGAAACAGACGGTCGGAGCACTTTAAGCCTTATCTCTTCTTCGTCCTCATCGCTGTCCTCGTATTCTGGGACATCGTACACATCTCTAGGTTTCCATCGGCATACAACACTCCACCCCGGATGCTTCAAACACTGTGAGTAGTATACTTGGAACGCTTAGTTCGGAAAGATAAACGGATCGTCCTGACCGTAAAATCGAAGTGTGTTCACACTGGTCAATCCATATTCATCTTTCCAAGTCCCAAGACTGCTTCTCCACCTATCCGTATTGGTTCGCGGATCGTACCAAGTACACTGGAATATATAAAAGGGTTCTGATCATCCGGGATAGTGGATGCCGAGTATACAATTTAAGTACCCATAGTAAATCACACCGTCCGATCCTACCGTCGCAATCCCACTATTCTGAGTGGTTCTAGATGTTTCTATGTCCTTAACTTCGAATTTGTATCCAAGGACACCAAATCCTTTGTAATATGCAACCTCCATACTAGGAAATTGAGCTAAACATCTTGAATCACTTTCAAATGATGCAGACAAGTTCGGATCGTGGATCTAACAAAACAAATTTTACGACAAATACATAACGATACAAGTTTAGATTAAAACTGATAGCAATAAAATGTTATTCGAATAACTTACATGATCTGTGACCCAATCACAAAAATTATCCTGATGGTATTTTTCCAAACGTTCTTCATTCCAATCAGGATGCCCCTCACGTACCTCATTAAAATGAATTCTGTTTTCGACAAATAATTGTGACATTAATATTATATCATTTCATACACACACAAACACAGATATAACAATTAATCCAAAAGAACTTACTCTCTAATTTGTTCAAGACATGCGCAATTAAGCAAGATAAACCGGTATATCTTGTTGATAAACATAGTGTCTGCCCTCTTATACTCGGCTTTCCCATATGGCCCGTCTTGAATTCTTCGTGGTCGGTTAAGCCTTGTCTCAATGTTCTCGTCCAGATAGCGGGAACAAAATGTGGTTGCTTCATCAAGAAGATAACCTTGCATGATAGAACCCTCTGGTCGATTTTTATTGCGTATATACTTCTTGAGAGTGTAGAGGTACCTAATGAGAATATGTTGAATAAATAAATACGGGCATACAGGATAACAATAAATTTATAAATTGCGCGAAACGAAAAATTACACGTACCTCTCGACAGGATACATCCATCGATATTGTACCGGTCCGGCTAACTTCGCCTCAGTTGTAAGATGAACCGTCAAGTGTATTATGATATCGAAGAATGACGGTGAGAAAATACGCTCAAACTTGCAAAATATCAACGCAACAGAATTTTCTAGTTTATCCAGCGTCGCAACCTCCAGTGTTTTAGCACACAACTCCCTGAAAAAACAACATAGGTCGTTGATTACTAGACCAACCGAGTCGGGGAGAGAAGTCCTGAGGGCTAATGGAAGAAGGGGTCCACGATAACATGGTGATAATGACTTTTCAGCCCATCGATCTTGCCCTTCACAATTTTTATTTTCTTGCTGAATGATCCTGAGAAACCTGTGGGGACTTTCAAATCATGCAATACCTGTAGGAATCTTTTCTTCTCCGGTTGTGACATATGATAAGCGGCATTGGAAAGTACAAACTTGCCCGGTTTACCCGCTACCGGTCTAGGGTGCAATTCACTTCTTATTCCCCACTCTTGTAGATCCATCCGAGCATTCATGTTGTCTTTCGATTTCCCGTCTTTACAAAGAAGCAAGTTAAGTATGTGCTCTGATACTCCCTTCTCTATATGCATGACGTCCAGACAATGACGCACTGAATTTGTAGACCAGTACGGAAGCTCGAAGAAAATGCTTAACTTGTTCCAATATTGTGGTTTGACCTGTTTCGTCGGATCCATCCCGAAGGTCACGTTATTGTAACCATCCCATTTATCAGTCATGTCCTCTCCGGACAATGGGGATGGAGGTCCAAGAAGCTTCTGATGACCATCAAAGTGAACCGTATCTAACCTATAGGGGTGGTCTGGAGGCAGAAAACGTCGATGGCCGCAATAACAAACCTTCCTGCTAAAATTCAAGAATTTTGATGTTGTGTGTTCATGGCAATGAGGACATGCTTTGTGACCATGTACGGACTAACCTGATAGCATTCCATACGCAGGAAAGTCATTAATTGTCCACATTAAAGCCGCACGCAGTATGAAGGTTGTATTTGTGTTTGAATCATATGTCTCTACACCATTAATGAACAAAGATTTCAACTCCTCGATCAGAGGTCGGAGATAGACGTCGATATTGTTTCCCGGTGAGTTTGGTCCGTCGATAAGAAGAGGCATCATAAAGTATGATTGGTCCATAGCCAACAAAGACGACAGATTATAAATTATCATTACAACGGGCCATGTGCTGTGACTTCCAGCCATATAGTTGAATGGGCAGAAGCCATCAGTAGCCAGTCCGAGCCGGACATTGCGAGAATCGCTACTGAATATTGCGTGCCTCCTATCGAAATCCTTCCATGCCGGTGAATCTCTTGGATGGCTCATTTTTCCATTTTCGCTTGGAGAAGCACGGTGATGCCAAATCATTGCCTCGGCTGTTTTCTTGCACCTGAATAGCCTCTGTAGCCTCTGTGTTATGGGAAAGTATCGTGCTATCTTCACAGGTATATCAGGCTTCTTATCAGAATCTTTCGGCTTATACCTGGCCTCTCCGCATGTTGGACACTCTTTCAAATCTGAATTCTCTTTCTGGTACAACACGCAATTTTTAGGACATGCTTGAATCTTCTCGCACTTTAGACCCAAATCAGACATCATCTTCTGGGCTTCGTACCAGCTTTCGGGCATATTATTTCCCGGAGGCATAGAATCTTTCAAGAAAGAAAGAAGCATTGTGAATGACTTGTTACTCCATCCATTTAGGCACTTAATCTGGAAAAGTTGGACGAACCATGAGAGGGAGGAATACTTCGCATTCTCATAAATTGGTTTCCTAGCATCATTCATGAAATTTTCATATTTATCCGCACGCGGTTCTTGACCGGAAGGAATGTCATCTTCGGTACGAATAGATTCACCTAAGGCAGCCTCTACCATATCCTCCATTTCTTCTGATGAAAATAAATTTCCGTCTCCTGCCGCATTACCGAATTCTTTTTCTTCTCCTGCCGCATTATCGTGTTCTCCTTCTTCTTCTGCCGCAGTACTGCATTCTTCTCCTTCCCCGTGATATTTCCAAGTTGTATAAAGTCTAGTAAACCTATGTTTTACAATATGAAGCTCTGCCAATTCTACCTTCTGCCAGTACTTATTGCCACATCTATCGCACAGACAGAGAATCTTCTCTATTATGATCTTATTATGTGCGTGTGCAAATTCAAGGAAAGCAGCAACTCCTGCGACAAACTTAGGTTGCATACGTTGTTTCCAATCCACATACATCCAGTCCTTAACTCTGACGTACTCATGGGCCATGTTAGACTGTATAACATATAAATTGTAGGTTATGCTGACTATATTGAGAAATATAAGAACGGGATAGTTACTGACAAAGGAGAAAATCCGTGTATATGCTTTGTGTGTACGTTTGTCGTTGAAAAGAATAAATTATCGCACGTATGTTAACCGATAGACGGGGACTAAATGGCGCTTTTAGTTTCATATATGAGTATCGATGGGAATATGAAGGTTTCATATTATCATATATTGGTTTTAACCCGAACATCTCGAATCGCTCTCTAATTATGCGTTTATTGTGTATTCTTGTTGTATGTGTGTGTTCCGGCTATCGGGGGTAGGCTTCTATCCCATTAAGAATGTATAGAGCGAACGCCCATCACTTGTGCTTTCAACCGTTTCGAGTAAATTTCGGCAGCACCTCCCCGCTGTTCTCCGAGTACACTGTAATAGAATAGATAATCATTTCAAAGCCGTGAAACAACGTTGAAATGAACATCTAATCTATCTTTGTACACGGAGAACCAGCGGAAGGTACCAACGAAATATCTCGAAACGGATGAAAACACAAGTGAATGAAGGCGTTTGCTTTATACATTCTTAACTTGTCCACACGGGACAAATCTATGGGTTACCATACGATTGAATTTTCTCGTCGCGTAGACTATACGACGGTTGCTAGTATCGAGCTATACTGTCCGATATTTAACAACCTTCGTATAGTTCTAGATCACGATGAGCATCGCACGTATGTTAACCGATAGATGGGGACTAAGTGGCGCTTTTAGTTTCATATATGAGTATCGATGAGAATATGAAGGTTTCATATTATCATCGAATATCATATATTGGTTTTAACCCGAACATCTCGAATCGCTCTCTAATTATGCGTTTGTTGTGTATTCTTGTTGTATGTGTGTGTTCCGGCTGTCGGGGGTAGGCTTCTATCACATTAAGAATGTATAGAGCAAACGCCCATCACTTGTGCTTTCAACCGTTTCGAGTAAATTTCGGCAGCACCCCCCCCGCTGTTCTCCGAGTACACTGTAATAGGATAGATAATCATTTCAAAGCCGTGAAACAACGTTGAAATGAACATCTAATCTATCTTTGTACACGGAGAACCAGCGGAAGGTACCGACGAAATATCTCGAAACGAATGAAAACACAAGTGAATGAAGGCGTTTGCTTTATACATTCTTAACTTGTCCACACGGGACAAATCTATGGGTTACCATACGATTGAATTTTCTCGTCGCGTAGACTATATGACGGTTGCTAGTATCGAGCTATACTGTCCGATATTTAACAACCTTCGTATAGTTCTAGATCACGATGAGCATCGCACGTATGTTAACCGATAGACGGGGACTTAGTGGCGCTTTTAGTTTCATATATGAGTATCGATGAGAATATGAAGGTTTCATATTATCATCGAATATCATATATTGGTTTTAACCCGAACATCTCGAATCGCTCTCTAATTATGCGTTTGTTGTGTATTCTTGTTGTATGTGTGTGTTTCGGCTGTCGGGGGTAGGCTTCTATCACATTAAGAATGTATAGAGCGAATGCCCATCACTTGTGCTTTCAACCGTTTCGAGTAAATTTCGGCAGCACCTCCCCGCTGTTCTCCGAGTACACTGTAATAGAATAGATAATCATTTCAAAGCCGTGAAACAACGTTGAAATGAACATCTAATCTATCTTTGTACATGGAGAACCAGCGGAAGGTACCGACGAAATATCTCGAAACGGATGAAAACACAAATGAATGAAGGCGTTTTCTTTATACATTCTTAACTTGTCCACACGGGACAAATCTATGGGTTACCATACGATTGAATTTTCTCGTCGCGTAGACTATACGACGGTTGTTAGTATCGAGCTATACTGTCCGATATTTAACAACCTTCGTATAGTTCTAGATCACGACGAGCATCGCACGTATGTTAACCGATAGACGGGGACTAAGTGGCGCTTTTAGTTTCATATATGAGTATCGATGAGAATATGAAGGTTTCATATTATCATCGAATATCATATATTGGTTTTAACCCGAACATCTCGAATCGCTATCTAATTATGCGTTTGTTGTGTATTCTTGTTGTATGTGTGTGTTCCGGCTGTCGGGGGTAGGCTTCTATCCCATTAAGAATGTATAGAGCGAACGCCCATCACTTGTGCTTTCAACCGTTTCGAGTAAATTTCGGCAGCACCTTCCCGCTGTTCTCCGAGTACACTGTAATAGAATAGATAATCATTTCAAAGCCGTGAAACAACGTTGAAATGAACATCTAATCTATCTTTGTATACGGAGAACCAGCGGAAAGGTACCGACGAAATATCTCGAAACAGATGAAAACACAAGTGAATGAAGGCGTTTGCTTTATACATTCTTAACTTGTCCATACGGGACAAATCTATGGGTTACCATACGATTGAATTTTCTCGTCGCGTAGACTATACGACGGTTGTTAGTATCGAGCTATACCGTCCGATATTTAATAACCTTCGTATAGTTCTAGGTCACGACGAGCATCGCACGTATGTTAACCAATAGACGGGGACTAAGTGGCGCTTTTAGTTTCATATATGAGTATCGATGAGAATATGAAGGTTTCATATTATCATCGAATATCATATATTGGTTATAACTTGAAAAACGTGCCGTTGAAACAAATTATTGTTCTCCACCTTGCACCCTCTTAACAATGGTACATGCATTAAACATGTAAGAGCTATCTATAACAACTCTAAAGTTTCACCTGTTGGGTTCAACAAAAAGATTTTTGATATAACAAACACAATCTTCCTCAATTTTTCCCTTGAATCGATGTGAAATTAATAGTGTTCATATGACACAATGGATATATTTTCTACGCAAAAGGAAAAAGGCAAACAATAGTAAAGCAATTGTAATTCTATCAAGTATCCTTACTGAAAAATAATAATTAGCAAACTAAAAATTAATCACTAATGAAAAACAAACAAAAGTGCTTATTATTATACTTCAGAGGTTATAAGTGCTTGACCCTCATAGTACATAGGCTGTATCCGCAATTAACCCTTTTCTATATACTTGGGTGTATAGAATTTCTAAAAGTTACACACGGTTTTTCTAAATCCAATTCTTTCCTTTCACTACAAAACCCTTAATATTTTCTAATAGGTACTAAGAACTTTCAAAGTTTTTGGATATGCACAAAAAGAAAGTATCGCCAATAAGATTGACATAACCCAAATGACTTTGACCCATTACATATAAATGTCATGGTCTTTCAATATTTTTCAAACAAATACCATAGACTTTGTTTGTTACAAATAAATACCATGAAGTTTTAACGTTTTCACATAATTTCCATAGACTTTGTTGTTTACAAATACATACCATTGACTTCCAACGTTTTCCAGATAAATACCATGACTTTGTTGTTTACAAATAAATACATGAACTTTCAGCGATTTTAGATAAATCCCATAGACTTTCATGGACCTTTTTCTCATATAAAAACCATGGACTGTGTTATTCACAAATAAACAGTATCGACTTTCACTATTTTCCAGATCAATCCCCTAAAATTTCACCTTTTTAACCCTAACCCAGCCCCAGCCGAACCCCAAACCCTAACCCGGCCTAACCCTAACCCCAACCCAGCTCCAGCCGAACCCCAACCCAACACCAAACCCTAACCCGGCCTAACCCTAACCCTAACCCAGCCCCAGCCGAACCCCAACCCAACACCAAACCCTAACCCGGCCTAACCCTAACCCCAACCCAGCCCCAGCCGAACCCCAACCCTAACACCAAACCCCAACCGAACCCTAACCCTAACCCTAACCCCAACACCAGCCGAACCCTAACCGATCGAACCCGTACCCTAACCTTAATCCTAACCCTAACCACAACCGATACATAATCCTAACCCTCATCGCTACCCTAACATCATTAAAATAATGTTTAACTAACCTGTAGGCGACGACGGAGACGCAATCGGCGACGACGAGGGCGGTGGCGACAACGAGAACGGAGGGCGGTGGCGACAACGAGATCACTGCAGGCAGTGGCGACGACGATTCGGCTTGGATTCGGCGACGACGAGATCACTGCAGGGCGGTGGCGACGAAAATCTCGGTTTGGGGATTTGGATTCGCGCGAACGATAAAGAGAATAAGAAATAATCAGCGTAGGGATCGATCACTTAAATCCCTATTTATATGCCCCTACGGATATACCCGTAGGTGCTTGGTTTGCGGCTCCGTAGGGGCAAACAACACTTTAAGATTTAATAATTTTTAAATAAATATTGAAGGACCGTAGGAGCAACCGTTTGGCCCTACGGATTAATCCGTAGGGCCAAACTTTATCTGCCCCTACGGATGTTGTTATCCATAGGGGCAACCCCTTATTTTACTAGTGCACATAAAATGCAGTGATATTATAAGGAGTGATAGGGTAGAAAGTTCAATTTATATATATTAAATATTAAGCCCAAAGCGTTTATTGATTAACACTAATAATGGTATAATTTTATATTTTAGATTGGGGTATAAGTGTTGACAATTTGCATACTAGTGTATACCAATATTGTTGCAACAGAAACATATAATTACTTATAAAGCTTTTTATATATTAAACCTCATTTACATGTTAATAATTATTTTATTGTGCTTAAACTTTTACGGTTATTCACTTGATGAAAGGATTTATGTGTATTCTGGATCCTAGGTTTTCATCATATGTATAAGTATTATAACATATATTAATAAAACGGCAAAATATTATGATTTTATTTAAACATTGTAAGTTAATAATTTATTTAGAGAATTGCTGACGTTGCATCGACTAAAAAATAAAGAAGTAAGAGTACTTGTCTCGGAGACGGATAAACACGACGACACGAAACGCAACTCCAAACTTTGAAGCCTCGGCTAATTTTGAAGAAGAAAATATTATGATGAGAAGATATGAGGTAATCGGAACAGGATGCTATAAAGAAGATATGAGTATAAACCATAATCACAGGTGTAAAACAGTGGGCTATAGGTATGTCACGTGTATCCTAAAGTTTGTGCTTCTAGGTTATCTATTCTACAAGTCTTTGAAATCAATTAATGGAATCGTCGATGTAACTCAATAGTATCCCGTGCGTGCCCAGGACCACGGTCAAGACCTTCAAGTCTGAATCCGAGACGTGCCGCTAAGCAGTAAAAACAGGGTATCATGTACAGACGAATGATATCAGCATCATCATTCTGGGGCCGAAGTCCGTATCGACTGATCAGTCTCTGGAAAGTATCGAACTGTTGAGTTACAAGTCATGTTTCATTATTGATTTACCCTTACCCCCAGATTTTGTGTTCAAGTTAGGTATTTGATGATATCAATCTAATGCCAACAAAGGATCAAGCAGGCACAGGTCTTGTCTATCTAGACAATAACTCATGCCCATCAGGATAATAAGTTAGAATTGTCGGCATTAGTAATAATCCAAGTAACAAGTCTAGTAATGTCTCATGAACATGTCAAGCAGTGTGTATTAAACATGATAGATACTAGAAGGAAAACAGTAACCAGTTATCTAAATACGGTAAAAATGACTAATGCATATCATCTATGTGGTAAGATGTAATCAATCTATTCATATATCTATCTGTAATAATCATTTTACGTCTGCTATAAGATATACATCAATCTAGATAAAGGAAACTGAACTGAAGCGAAACATTATAATAATATTATAATGAACCAGCATGCAACTAGATAAAGCCGTTATTGGTATGAATACGGATTGATGCAGTTAAATTGTATATTGAAAATAACTTGCTAACTATTAACATACGTAAATTAATAAATAACTATATATTGGAATATATAATGTAGCACGTCGCAAATTTAGAAACTTGCCTCAGAAACAACGGTTGATTACAATATTAATATCTTAAGAGATTTCGATCCATATCCAACCATATGATCAACCCATCCTCTTCTCGTAATGCCACCGGATTTCATGAAAGCCGGTCAACCATTAGACCTCCGTATTTTGACGGCACTATCCTTACTGAAAAACTTGTATGACTTTTCATTTTCAATCTATTGATTGGAAAGTATAGTGAATAATTGAAGATGAATTTGAATTTCCTTCTAAAACTATTGACAGTGTAACTTATCCCAAGCCTCGCTTGGAATGGACTAATTTTAAATTGATTTGGCTAATTAAATTCTCATGCTATTAGTTCTATTATTTATGGTATCTCTATAGTTGAATTTCATAGAATTATGCATTTGAAAACTGCAGAAAAAATATGAGGTATTTTAGAAGTTAATAATGAAGATACATCTTAAGTCAAGGAAAGTAGAATTCGTCTACTTACCTATGATTTGGAGCATTTTAAAATGAAACCAGATATTCATTGGATATGTGCATTGCTAAATTCAAAAATATTATAAATATGTTGGATCTTTTGGGTGTTATTATTCCCGTAGGTCAAATGAACCAACGTCTTCTTGAATCATTCTCTAAAGAGTGGAATTCTATTATTGAACTTACTTTTATTACTATGGATCTAAAAAGTATGTCGTTGAAGAGTTGACTGGCAGGTTAAAAACAGTAGAGCTAACTCTTCAAAAGAAAGCTAAAGAAGAACAAGTGTTGGGTTTCGGTGCCCGCGCCGCGGAAACCGTGGCCGAGGCGAAAGCGGAAACAAAATTTTATGCGAACACCAAACACCCGTAAATCCAAGATACAATCCAAAAACCTAAACTAGATAACTAGAAATACAAGGGTTGAGAAACTACAACTTTTGTCGCGTGTCCACCCAATTATGGAAGACCCCTCCAAGCTCGTAACCGTCGGGATCGCGCTTGAAAATCGACCACTCTCGCCGAAGACGATTCACCCGAGGGAAACCGGAGGAGGCCCTAACTAATGATCCAAACTTGCTAGGTGTGGATAGTCGGTGATATAGGAATATATCACTAAACTTTATCTCTCTTTTTCTCAAGCTCAAGTGAGCAAGAGGAAGGAGGAGGAGGAGGTGAGGAAGCAACCATGAAGCATAAGGCATGAGATAAAGAAAAATTATCAAGTTCAAAAGAAAATGAGAATGGCTACATATAGTCCACCGTGCATCAATAGTGCACCATAAATGATCAACCATAAATGCTAGAACCGCACCTCTCTACATGACTCATGCCACTATACCTCCGCCACATTTTCTTATTTAATTTTGTAAAAAAGAAATCAAATATGAGGTGTCCTTCTAGAAGCCTTCCCGTATAAATACGGAATACTTCACCTGGTATATGTGTCGCTACAGATACGCGTATCCGTATAAAAATACGGATAGCTCCAAAGTGAGAAAATGAATAGTGAACAATAATACTAAAATATATATATATATATCAGAATATATATATATATATATATTATTAAATCAAAAGCTGATTTAATAATCTGGCTTAATCTTAAGCCGACTAGTATTATCAACCGTCCGTTTAAAGTCGGTGTATCCCGTACACCGTACACGTATTTAATCGGACCCCTGCACGTACCAACGTACGGCTCCTACATCTATCGTCTGAACCGGGAAAACCCTCTGTGTAGGACTCTGAAGACTCGACAATACGCTGGCAGTGGGTTTAACCACAAGCACGTCAGCAGCACTAGCTGTACATAACGGCTACCCAGCTACTTGTCGAAAGGGGGTCGACAATCAAGCGCGTCCTTACCCTACTGAACCTGAATGTGACAATCTCTATACAGTCTCGTCTCTTCGTCAAAAAGTATCGCATATCGGATCTAGAGGATGGATAACGTCAGACCCCTATTAAACCGATAAGTCGTGTCTGAGTCAAGCTCATCACCAACAGAGATACAACTGATCAACTATCAGTAAATCTCATCAACCGTGGCCACAGATTTCCAGTGATAGCCGACTGAACACTGCGCGATATCGACTCCTAATACACGGAGAGACAAATCCCTGACAATCGACCACTGCCTCCATATGGCTTGAGACTGTACCCAACTAAAACATGTTTGCACGACTCTTTTGAGCCATGGTGGGGTAGTAATCAAAGTACAGTGGGAACTCACATGAGACAAATAATGATTTCATGTCAAAGGACTAATATGTACTCATGCCACCTGAGAACTTCCATCTGACGATAGATATAATACCATCTAGAAGTTCTCGGCGAGTCCGTCCAGTATATGTTAGGTTTGCCTAGCACCCTATGTAGAGTTTTGAAGCATCACATGTCTCAAAGTTTAAATTTTTATGGTGCTAAACAAGCATACAAAGGAATCGATCCTAGAAAATTAGGGTTTCGAATTTAAAGCCAATAAAAACTAGGGTTTCAGGACTACAACCTTTGTAGCTCCCTTTCTCTAGACTCTTTGGCCTCTTGGGTGTTGGAAGAAGGTCCTCTTGAAGTCTTCTCGCGTCCACGACGATCCACCCGGAGTTCCTCGTCCAAGCTCGCAACTTCGATTATCAAGATGAGAAACGAAGAGAACACTCTAAACAAGTTGGCTAAACTTGTGTAGAATGATGTTGTGGTTAAGATTCTCACTTCAAAAACCTTTCTTTATGTGTGTTTTACTCACTAGAAGAAACTAGAGAGCAAATGGTGAAGGAGGAAGAAGATGGTAGCTTTCTTTTAACAAGAGTAAAAAAATAACCATTGAAAAGAAATGAAATATATATATATATATATATTTTATTTCTTCTCACTACAAACCATGGTTAAATCTTTGAGTTATTATTTAATTAGGGTTTAAAACATATAAGGAAAGTTTAATCCAAGGTTAAGGGTAGGTGAGAATGGTTAGGTTAAAGAAGAGTGTAGAAACAACTCAAGAATTATCCTTTCCTTTTCTATTTTTTTTTAAACATAAAATTAAATAATAATCCATATATTTATCCATGGTGTGAGTCTTATATTGCAACCATTTCCATGTGTAAACAACCATGATAGATGGGTGCATGTATGTATGTATGTATGCACATCCATGTGTGCATGAAACTAGAAAGAAAGAAAGAAACACATACATGCATGCATACATCCATCATATTCAAGAAAGGTTTTAAGTGAGAAAACAAATGGTTAAATGATAAATCAACACTTGATTTATCAATCCGGCCATATCACATATGACCCCACCAAAAGCAAGCCGCCCGATCAATGTTCGGTATCCTATACGCGCATTTTAATCGGGTCCATGCGCATATTGCATACGCGCACCACAACGTTTCGCCTGGACTGGGTAACTCCTTTGTGGGACTCTAAGACTCGTCAATACGCCGGCAGAGGGTGATGATCATATCAAGCACCCCCAAGCCGCAAGCGGTCAGCTAAACGTAACGTCCACCCGGGTATTGAGCGATCAGAAGAGAACTAGCGAACCTGCTACAACTCCCGTCGAGCCAACCGGCAACACTTCCCGTACAGTCCGGTCTCCTCGTCTGATATGTCGCATATCAAGTCTAGGGGTGGTAAACGTCAGACCCCAATAACCGATAAGTCGTGCCGATGTGAGGCTCATAACGGGTCGAGAAAC
Organism: Agapanthus africanus; assembly: GCA_030015575.1. Lineage (NCBI taxonomy): Eukaryota > Viridiplantae > Streptophyta > Magnoliopsida > Asparagales > Amaryllidaceae > Agapanthus > Agapanthus africanus. The sequence continues at coordinate 545,735,497 of CM057338.1, forward strand.
TACCGGTAACACTTACCAGTAAATCTCTGAATCAGCCCTGGCCAGGGACTTCCCTATTACGGCCAATCGAGCACAGCGCAACATCAACCCCCAATACCGGGAGAGACGAAACCCCTCCTATCGCTCATTGCCTCCATGTGACTCGGGACTGTACCCAAAAACCACCGTTTTGCATGCCCTCATGGACGTGGTAAGGTGGAAATCAAAGCACAGTGGGAATCACACAAGACTCTATGACGATCTCGGGTCTACAGACTAACCTGCACAAGTGTCACCTGAGAACTGCCATCTGACGTAAGGTATAATACCATCTGGGAGTTCTCGGCGAGTCCGTCCAGTGTACCCAGTCTCCACTGAGCACCCGTATACCATCTCTGATGTCAAACACCAATAGATATGGGATCATCCATCGCCCATCTCATGGGTCGAGAAGTGTATATGCTAGTCTACACTGGTATATCGATGCCCTGTCTCGATACACCCATGACTAGGGACCTTGACGGATGTACTTATGGACCACCATGTCCCCACTAGTATGATCCTCATCATAGTCCAGGTAGTCAAGTACACATCCTAAGGGCTTTACCAACATGTAACCATAAGACAGTATAAAGAGACAAGTATACATGTTAAGATAAAGAGCAACCAGATAGTATACTATCATATCGAGCAAGAAAGTCATCTTTATATATGTCCAAGCATCCAATATAATATACATCATCTGTACAATACTGGCCTCTAGGGCATACATACAACTAACAGTATACTCACCTCCAGCGAGCACCTGTATACTATCTTAGGTGACACAATACCAATGGCTTGTGAGACCGGCTACCACCCCTCGTCGGGATCTAGAAACGTATACGCTAGTCTACTCCGGAATATCAATGCCCAGTCTCAATACTCTCATAACTAGGACATTTAAGGATGTGCTTATGGACAACCCAGCTTCCACATATATGATCGCCATCATAATACTGGTAGTCAGGCAACAATCCTATAGGCTTCATCAATGATAAAGACAAACCAGATAGCATACTATCATTTCGAGTAAAACTGTTACCTGTATAGGTCCTCACTCAATTATCATAATTGCCCACTTGCAATTACAATAATTTCCTTAAGGGCAGTATATCCAACAATCTCCCACTTGCACTTAAGGCCAATTATTGCGGCATCGCGTACCCACAGCTCGTGTGCTACCGAATACCCAACTTCTCTACTAATCAGTTTCACAAACTATATTTGTGAAACTCATTGTGATCAAGAAATAGCCTCCGCTATAATGTTCCAACTTTATTTCTCTATATCTCAACTTTGCGGAGATCAACAATCTTCCAAACTGAGCGATACCCTTTCTCAAGAATTTGTTTGGATACTTGATGGGACCAAGTTCATCAAAGAACAACTCCATCCAACAAACTTCTTGGGATGTATCCTCTGTTGAGTCACAACCAGCATTCTGCACCATGATTACCTCATTATCCCTATTGGAACTCCATCTAATATAATGATCCTCAGAAAAGGCTAAACTCAAAACTCTGAAAGCATCCCTGTCATTCAGGTCACCTTACAAACACGAACCGATAACCGCCTCCCAGAAGAGGCTGCCGTTATCTTATACCAAGAACATCCACTTATGTTCATTATTGCTTCCCAATGTTTCTCCAGGATTGGATTAATATCTGCTTGCTACAACAAGTGTATAATATCTGGTGCTGTAGAAGACATTGCATGATTGACTCAATTGCCTAAACAAACAATATGCCATTCATGTCAATCCCTCTCTTTATCAGTCTAGAAGACATCCTTTTTAGAGAGGGTGACTCCATGACCTACGGGTACACCAACACGCTAGGAGTCGTCCATTCTAAAATACTTTTAGAATGTTGTCTAAGTACATGATTGAGAAACTTCCCAAATCTAGATCTAAAACCAGAATTCCTGATATATTATCTATCTGGTTTTGTACAAGACATTGCATGATTGCCTTAATTGCCTAAGCAAATAATATGCCATTCATGCCAGTCTCTCTCTTCATCAGTCTAGAAAACATCTCTTTAGAGAGGGTGACTCCATCACCTGCTGGTACACTACCACGCCAGGAGTCATTCATTCTAAAATACTTTTAGAATGTTGTCTAAGTACCCAATTTGGGAAACATCCTAAATCTAGATCTAGTTACCAGAATTCCTGATATACTATTCATATCCAACATGGAGAAAACACTATGTAACAACCAAAGTTTGACTGATTGTAGTATAGGAACATCACTTCCTATTTGGAGTATGTCATCCAAATTTCAGGACAGTACTCCCTACATCTTTCTTACTAGGTTCATCTTTTGTTTTGATGAAGTCAATCACCTTAACTGCCACATCAAAACAGATGATCCGTCTCCGCTATCCATACTTCAGTCTATGAATAGACATAACCAACTTGCACACCTTCCGCTGCACGTACTGACTACGATAACACTCTGGCAGAGTCATACACATGCACTTCTTATAGCCACCCACCTGCCAGATATCATAATCATAAACTGCATCAGCGCTAAATCATATCCATACGGACTTCAGCGTAGACACGGAAGTAAAAAGTCACATCATAATCCACAACGGGTATTTGATGAAAACTCTTTACAAGTCTAGCCTTATTAGTTTAATACCTTCCCATCTGCACAGATCTCGAAAGATCTACTTGCTCCTAATGGGTTTTACCCTTTCAGGAGCACCCAACAAAGTCTAAAATCCATGATTTGCTGAAGTGCGTGGAGTCCGTCATGGATATGAAACATCTGGTCAACTGGAAGTTACCACTTCATATGACCCGCTGATAACAAGTAGGGGAAACAAGCCAAGTTATATCCGTATGGACTTCAGCATAGACACTGAAGTAAAAGTCTTATTACAATCCAAAACGGGTATTTGATGAAAACTCTTTACAACAAGTCTGGTATCATTAGATTAATACCTTTCCACCTGCACAGATCTCGAAAAGATCTACTTGCTCCTGATGGGTCATATCCCTTCAGAAGCACCCAGCAAAGTCCAAAATCCATAATTTGCTGAAGTGTGTGGAGTCCATCTTGGATATGAAGCATATGGTCAACTAGAAGTTACCAATTCCTATGACCAACTGATAACTAGTAGGGTCATAATCACCATGATGCTGACCTCCCTGTCACCGTCTACGAGAAAACCGAAGTATCTCTTGGGTGTCCGAGATCACCTACTAATATCTGTGGAGTGGCTCATTGAATTCTCAGGTTCTACTAAATTTTCGGTAATTGTTTGTGGTTCTAGAATCACTTCTATTTCTACCAAACTCCAACCAGTTTCTTTTGCAAAAAAATTCCTTTTATAAAAAAGTGGCGAATCAAGAACAATGTAACTATTGATCTTGCAAATAGTATAAACAAAATCCTAGCGAATGCTTGGGATAAACCACAAACCGACATTACCGAAACGAGCCTTGAAACTGTCTGAATTCTGCTTTTAAACAGAAACCGGATAACTCCATATATCAACAACCTCAAGATGTACAACAGTTTTATGTCCATATAGAACCAAGACGGTAATTTAGATGGAACCAAATTCAAATGTCATGCAACTGTTTCCAGTGCATATCACCTAATGAAAAAAAGCCAATACAACATTACTCGTCAAGGAGCACACTCACGGATGAGTAACCTGCGAGAAAATCAAGTTTTCAATACAACGGAATACCAAGGATAAGTATCTACATTTTCTATCACCGCGAAGAATCCTGATACTTTCAACGTATGGTTCTCTACTTTATTCTTATACCCATAAACTTCTCAAAATCTTTGGACCTTGCATTACAACGAATGCGTGTCTAAAACCAGAGAACTCATAGGTAAATCTGAATGAAGAAAGAGTACCAACCCTTTGTCCCGAAAGACACTGGACAGCATGCATTTTCATGTATAAGTCCCAAAAGTATACTAACTCAAATTCTGTGTTTTGTAAATTGAAAACCGTATTTTGGTCGAGAATGTCTTACACCATTATTCAATGCACCTTACCTTATCCTCAACTGATAAAGGTAAATGTTTACAACACAATTTTCAAAATGTATATCTCACTTTATAAAATAAAGGTACAGATATTTCATTTTAAAGTTTTGTGCATAACAATGGTTATTCGAGACTAAATATTTTTCGTTAAGCAAAACCATGCGATTTAATCCAATTTCACCAATTACAACGAATTCCGATACTGAGGATCAAATCGCTCATTTCCCAATATTATACTCCTACTCATCATCTGCAACACCGTACAGATGTGAGATTCAAATCCGGTAAATACATACCCTGGAGTTGGAATTAATTGGGAAAATAGTTATCGGTAATAAGTACACAGAAAATCTGAAACATGATTATGATTCAAGAGGGTGGCCAGGTATTTCTAGTAATGTCTTTTCCATTATCCAGATTCATGACAGTAGTCGCAATTTCCTTTGCCCTCATTTCAATCCTTTTATATTTCTCTACATCTTACCTTCTATACACCGCACTTAGGTTAATTGATTTTCTTCCTTCCCCACCTTTCGGCACCAGCCTAAGTTTTGAAAGAAGATTATCCAATAAGCGTAATAGGTGTACCCTCCTAATACAAGGAGCTCTCGCAACCTGAGAGAAGGTAAAGGAAAGGGACAACCGAATAATCATATTCAATTTCTCCAGAACCTGTGGCCATCCTCGACTGAAGTAACTTCTTTGAGTTCCTATCTAAAACCATTCGTACTCACCCTTGATGATGGCCAACAAGGTTGTACGACTGTCCTACATTAATGCATCTCTATGCTGCAGAAAAGTAACACATAACTACCATACACTATGCCTTGACGAAGGCCAACAAACATAGCATAAATACTAAGCGCTACCCGTCTGAAATGACGGAGGGCTACGGCTGGTTTTTGACGAAAAACCTTTAACGTAGTGAACTTGATATCATTGAAGGAACTCGAGTGGCTTTGAAATGGAGTGGTTTAGGCTCCGTTTTTTAAAACTAGTAATATAAACTTTTGCTTAAGAGCGAACTCCAAATGAAGAGATCAAGGCTCTTCCCTCATAGAATGAGGTGCGGGATATTCCTAACCGAATATCTCTATGCAAAGCAAAAGAATACGAATATGAGTTTTGAAGAAAACCGAGTAGATTTAAAATTGGTTCCGACATCATTTAGGTTTATTTTCCTTGCATTATTCAAGTAATGTTTTCCCATCATTTTAAGTTTTCAAGCCACAAAAGAAACAACCAAAATAACATGCTATTTATATTCCATCAGCATTCGCCACGGGCCCCGTCATGCACCGTTAGGTTACTTAACTACCGGCAGAGCGAGGGCAGGACTAGCGCGGATGCAAAACATATAAAACCATCTACTAAATATATAATATATATAGAAATATCAACATCGGTGGAAGATAATAGTCATCACAGGCAGATAAAAATCATCATAAGCATGTGAACAACAATATGGAATAGTGGATAATCTAGGAGCCCCACGTTTCATTTGAAACATAAATGAGACACGGCGTTCTCCGGTCGTGTGGATAGCCAGTGCAATCAAGAACCTAGACCCCTACGAGCGCGGTAAGTTACCCGCCAATCCTCGAAGTGAGGCAACCCCAATCAACAAAGTGAATGGGCCACCCAGCACTTCACGAAATCCGGTAACTTGAGCATCCCTCCGTGGGTCAACCTATATCCCCTATGAGTGCGGTGAATAACTTATCAATTCTAGAGTAAGGCCCCCAGTCTCAACGCCATGAGATGCGAGTCCGTTGCCCTCTAGAACCCGGCTATTCGAGCACTCCTCTGCGGGATAATCCTAGTACAGAAAAGAAAAATATATACAATGGTGATATCGACCTCAACCCGGTCGTGCCCAAATAAAAAAAATACACACTGGCAGAAATGGCAGTCCACATGTCGAACGCTCACCCCGCAATGATGAATAAAAAAATGAATCTAAACTGTACATCTAACATCGCACACAAGGCTATCCATCACGACAATCCATCCATTGTAGGGTTCCTAGGCACACTAATGAGGTTCCACAAGGCATCAACCATGCCAAATTCTAATTTTTCCGGTGCCGAGAAACCCAAATGCGATCGTTAACTAGAGTTTAGGCGAAAACAAATGCGAATAAACAACTTTACTCTAAAGTGAACGGAAATTCAACCTTTGTAGATCCGGTCCTCCACTTCCTTAGCTCCGTGATGATGTCCCTCCGCTGCGATCATCGGATCCCGGACTCTAGCGATGGTTTCGTCGAGGAAATGATCGGGCTAGGTCGTCGACTTCAATGCCGAAGATGATCTACATCGAGGCAACTCATGATCAAGCTCCAACTTCACCAAGTCATGAAACTTGTGAAGAAAACACCTTATACTACATGGCAAGTGGTAGAGGATGACGAAATAGGAAGTGGGTTCACTTTGGATTTGGATTTCTCACTCTTTTTCTCATGGCACCATTGAAGGTAGCAAGTTTCATTCTTCTTGAAGAAGAAGAACAAGAAAGAATATGATAAGAATTGAGAATAAAAGAAAATAAAGTGATTCTTATCATTAAGCAACCTTGGGTTAGTTTAACAAGTGTAGAGAATAAACTAGGGTTAGGTGAATGGTTAGGTTAAGAAAAGAAACAAAATGGTCAAAGCTTTTTCAAAGCTTCATGAAGCTTCAAGTATAAAACAAAAAGCCACCATTTTATTTTCTTGCTAAAATGAATAAATAAATAAAATAAATAATCAAGAAAAGATAACAAAAACCTAACCATTCACTTAAACATGGTTTAAAGTAAACATACACCCAAGTTTGCATATATCATCAAACATGATACAATCTAGTACACAAAACTATATCATATATACAATGTGCATAACAAGTGAGAAAATCCATCTTAAGTGAACCAATACTAGTTAATGCAAAGTAATATATCAAATATATTATTATACATTAAATCATTAAATCATTAAATCAACACTTGATTTAACGATCCGGTCATATCGCATATGACCGACTAATATCCAATGTATCGACTTATCGAATCAATCTTCGATTCGATAACTAGGTTATATCGCATACAACCAATCGAAACATTCATCGCGAGAATAGAATACGGTATCACATACACGCATTATTCTCGGTCCCGCACATATCTCATATGCGCTCCTATTTCGTTTCACTTGAGCCAGGAAACCTCTGTGTAGGACTCTAAAGACTCGTCAATACGCCGGCAGTAGGTGATGATCATATCAAACACCCACAAGCCGCAAGCGGTCTGCTAAACGTAACGGCCACCCGGGTATTGAGCGATCAGAAGATCGACGAGCAAGCCCGCTCATACTCCTGTGAATCCAACCAGTAACACTTACCGTACAGTCCGGTCTGTTCGTCTGATATGTCGCATATCTCGCCTAGGGGTGGTAAACGTCAGACCCCAGCAGCTCGATAAGTCGTGTCGATATGAGGTCTATAACAGTTTGAGAAACTACTGGTAACACTTACCAGTAAATCTCAGCAACCCTGGCCAGGGATTTCCGGTTATAGCCAATCGAACACAGCGCAACATCAACTCCCTATACCGGGAGAGACGAATCCCCTCCTATCGCTCATTGCCTCCATGTGATTCGGGACTGTACCCAAAAACCACTGTTTTGCATGCCCTCTTGGACATGGTAAGGTGGAAATCAAAGCACAGTGGGAATCACACAAGACTCTATGACGATCTCGGGTCAACAGACTACTCTGTACCAGTGTCACCAGAGAACTGCCATCTGACGTAAGGTATAATACCATCTGGGAGTTCTCGGCGAGTCCGTCCAGTGTACCCAGTCTCCACTGAGCACCCGTATATCATCTCTGATGTCAAACACCAATGGATATGGGATCATCCATCGCCTATCTGTATGGGTCGAGAAGGTATACGCTAGTCTACTCTGGTATATCGATGCCCTGTCTCGATATACCCACGACTAAGGACCTTGAAGGATGTACTTATGGACTACCATGTCCCCACTAGTATGATCCGCATCATAGTCCAGGTAGTCAAGTACACATCCTAAGGGCTTTACCAACATGTAACAGAGAGACAATCAGTGTACACGTTAAGGTAAAGAGCAACCAGATAGCATGCTATCATATCGAGCAAGAATGTCATCCCTATATATGTCCAAGCATCCACTACAATATACATCCTATGTATAGTAATGGTCTCTAGGGCATACATATAACTAACAATCTCCCACTTGCACTAGGGCCATCTTATAGCAGTGGTTGTAGTATCTCATACTCAACCATCCCATAAAAGTCTCTCTAGAGGAAAAGGCCTTCGTGAGTGGATCCGCCGTGTTGTCCTCTGAGTCTACTCTCCTAACTTCGATCACCCTGGAGATCAACTATCTCCATGATCAGGTGACACTGCCTTAGAATATGTCTGGATCACTGATGGGACGGACGTTCCTTGGCATAAGCCACAACTCCATTGTCATACAATGGGAGGAACTAAGTTCATCTCATGAACTAATATACACCCAAACAGCCTCTTTGGTAGCATCTTAAGTAGCGATGTATCCTGCCTTTATCGTCTAGTAATCCACGGTATTTAGCTTGGAACTCTTCCAACATACCGTCCTTCTACTGAGGGTAAAGACAATGCCTGTGACTGACATTCAATCGTCCTTATCACCCTGAAACACTTCTAGTGATTCTCCCCAGGATCAATTGATACCATCTCACTTCAACTAGTGAGAATCCTAACATCCATTTAGATCTATCTCATAGATCCAAAACCCAGGATTTAGTAGGTATCACTTTGATCCTATGTGGAGAATCATCATGATAAGCGGAGATTGATCAAGCGTAGGATAGGAAACTCCTTCCCTATCAAGAGTATGTCATCCAGGTACTCTACGAGGATCGCCACCATACTCCCTACTACCTTTTTGTATATACAAGGTTCATCTACCATTTTGATGAAGTCAAACTATTTGACTACTACATCAAAACAGATGTTCCAACTCCGCGATGCCTGCTTTATCCTATAAAGCATCTTGTACACGTTTCCGCTGCTCCCACTGTTTACGAAGCCCTCTGACTGTGTACTTATAGACTCTCTCTTTTAAAATATCATTTAGAAGAGCAGTCATGACACCCAACCGCCAGATATCGTAGTCATGGTATGTAGCCGTGGCAAGTAGGATCCGGATGGACTTAAGCATAGCCACTGGAAAAGGTTTCATTATTATCCACGCCTGGTCGATGATGAAAACCTTTAACAAGTCTAGCTTTGAAAGTCTCAACTTTTCCATCTACACCAAGTAATCTTCTCAAGATATACTTGCTCCTGATGGGGATTTAACCCTTCAGATATAGCAACCAAAGTCCATACTTTGTTGGTGTACATGGATTCCATCTCAGATCGCTAAGCATCCAGCCATTCTTACAGAGTCCTACTCCTGATGGCCTGCTCGAAACTAGTTGGGTCATCATCTCATGATGCAATCCTCACTCCCACTGTCATAGAGAAACCGAAGTATCTCTCGGGTGGGTGAGGAACCCTACTAGATCGGCGGAGAGGCTGAGGTTCGTTGGTATCTACTGAATCCTTTGGTTGTATCAAATCATCTGCTGTAGTTTGTATAGCTGGAACCTTTCCAGTTCTACATTACAGACCTTGCCTCGAGCTTGTCCGGATTTTGCTTTTAGACATAGGCCGGTCAACCCCAAATCTTAACTAGCTTAAGACATGAGCTCTTCCCATACCATATCTCATATGGAGTGGTGATCTGATTCGAACCTAATTTCAATAGGTATGCAGCTTCTCAAGTGCATAACCCCCAAAAGGAAACAGGTAACTCAGTAGAACTCATCATAGAGCGCACCATATCGAATAGGGTGCAATTGCTCCGCCCCGATATACCATCGTGCTATGGTGTATACGGAGGAGTAATGCTGAGAGAGAATCTCATTCTCCTTTAGAATAGTCCAGGAATTCTATGCACAAGTATTCTCCTCCTTGATCTCATCAAAGGACATAATACTTATACCTGTATTGGTTCTCTACTTCTAACTTATATTCTGTGAATATCTCAAAAGGTTCGGACTTGTGTTTCAACAGGAACATATGACTGAATCTTGAGAGATCATCAAAGAATGTAATGAAGTACAAAGAACCGGTCCTGGCATGTGTAGACGGAGGACCTTACATACATCAACATGTATCAATCCCAAGAGTTTACTAACTCTTTCTCTGTTTCCAATAAACAGAGCTATGGTCATCTTATCTCTGTAACATGACCAGCAAGTTTCACAAGATGTAAATTCAAACTGATTTAAATATGCATTTATATGTAACTTCAGCTAGTCGGGTCGCATTGATATGACCAAGTCTACAATACCGTAAGAAGGATTCGTTCATTTCTGAACTCTTCCTCTTCTGTGTGTTCCGTATACTAAGAACTGTAGTTTGATTTAGAACATCAATGCTTTTAGATAACGTGCCTGAGCCGATCAACTTTTGATATAGGAAATGTTCAAAACATTATCCAACAATACAAAATTTTATCATTTCTTTACTAATAAAGAGACTGATATGATTTTGTATATCAGGTTCGGTATCTAATAGCATTTTTTCAGAATCAATGTATTTGGAAATACAGGGTGACAGTGACCAACAGACTTGGCTGCAACACTTGCCCCATTTTTTGTCTCATGAAACTTATCACTCGTTCTCAGTTCTCTACCTTTCTGTAGCCCATGTAACGGATTACATATTTGGGATCCTGATCCGGTATCAAATACCTAGGACGTAGAGGACACTGAGAAACAGTTCTGTATAACGAACACTCCCGAAGATGATGCATCAGCATGCACTCTCTTCGTTTGGGCGGCATAGGAATTCTGGTATTCCCCAGCTCAGTATAACAATTATAAGTTGGAGCGGGACCAACGTTCCCCAGCTCAGTATAACAAGCGGGTTCGGTCAATATTCCGTATTATTATCTTGATTAAGGCGTGATATGGTCGCTACGTGGAGAGAGAGAGAAGAAAACACTCTGCGTGCGCTCTTGCAAGAATAGATTGGTTATTTATTTTATCTAATCAGGATGGCTCCCACTGTTTTTTATCAAATCTTCCTTCAAACCCTAAAAGGAAAGACTAGCCGGGATTAATTACACGCTACAAGTTCGCCAATCTTTCAGCCAGGCCAGTGTCGGTACTTTGAGGGAGGTCCCCCGTGCTTTCGCACGAACCTAATTAATGTAAACCTCGTTTTCCCAGAGGCGTAACCCCGTTGACACCTTTCTAGACACCTAATTGATCGGCTAATTGTAATGTGTAAAACTCTCCCAGGAGTAACTCTTACTCGCAGCGGGTATCGGGATCCAACTATCTCATAGAAGGTATGCAATCTCATTGCAAATTTCAACACTTGAAATTCCCGATAATATTTTGCCCCAAGCGATCTATGACCTTGACTGAGTCAACAAATCATAGACCACAAGTAAAGTTCAACCTGTCATTTCTCGATTGAATTAAACCCATCCGCACGACCCTTGACTGAGTCAACAAGGCCGCACGACTACCCTAATCCAATCGCATCATACGCTTTGCAGATAAGCACTAATCAGCTACCGCACACTATGCCTTGACTGAGTCAACAAACGCAGCACGAATACTAACTATTACTTATCTGAAATGACGGAGGGCTACGACAGGTTTTTAAGAAAACCTTTTGCGTAATGAACTTTATATCGTTGTAGAATCAAATGATTTTAAAATGGAGTGTTTTTGAGGCTTTTCTAGTTTTGCTAAAGGGGTCACTCCCGGTGAAGGGATCGTCGGCCCTTTCCTCGTCGAATGAGGTGCGGGATATATCATATATATCACTGTGCAAAACAGAAACTATAGAAGCTATCAAAAGACAAACCGAGTGTGTAGCATCTGCCAGTTATTGCTAAAGGGGTCACTCCTGGTAAAGGGATCGTCGGCCCTTTCCTCATCGAATAAGGTGCAGGATATATCATATATACCGCTGTGCAAAGCAAGAACTGTAGCTACCTGTTTTATTTTTGAAATTCGATTTCACAACATCTTTAGGTTTCTTTTACTTTCATTAATCTCATTAATGAAGTCCCATCATTTAAGTACCTAAACATCACAGATAAATACGACGTACACTTATGCCATCCGCATTCGCCTCGATGTCCCCTCGTGCACCGTTAGGTTAGGTAACTAACGGCAGAGCAAGGCAGGGCTAGCGCGGGTGTAAAACATAAGTAACGTCTATATAATATATCATATATACTATATACAGTATCTATCACAACATATCAAATGATCACATCACAGATATCGCAGCAGAAGAAACATATGAAACATTGGATATACTAGGACGTCCGTGTTTTCAATACGAGCCAGTATAAAACATGGATTCCACGGTCGCGATGAATAGCCTAACCCACACCCCTAGACCCCTACAAGAGCGGCAAGCAACCCTACCAATTCTAGAGTTAGGAGACCCGGACTCGACTCCTCGAGTTGGTCTCCCACTGGACTCCAGAACCCGGTTACTTGTGCCCTCCTCCTTGGGTCTATCCTAGTGCGGAAAAGTAAATAATATACAAATGGTGACAACATCCGCAACCTGGAAGTGCCCCAATAAAAGAATATTACATACAAGTTTTTTTACATGAATGAAAACGAAAAACACTCATCTCACATAAAAAAAACCCGGCTATTCAAACACGACGATCCAATATATAACATATCCAGCAACACATAACATCATATGTCATCAACGTAAGTAAATATGCCCATCCCAATTGTCGTTGACATATAGCAACGAAACCGGCAATATCACGTATTACACTTACGGTCACAGAAAAGAAAGTGTAAAACTACAACAGTTGGAATCCGCAACCTCTTTAGACATCGTATGCCTAATCAAATGAATTCCTTAGACATCGCATGCCTAACAATTATAAACCCCGCATTTTAGTCTCATTATCGAAAACTCTTTTCAATATCTAGTCGGGCAATTCAACAAGATTCCCGGCATCCTGACCGAATGCTCGTTGCAAACTTTAGTAGGCGGCCACACCCCCGACGCCGTCGACGAAGTGCACCAAGGCGGAACACCGCTGCTTCGAGCACCCGAACGGATGCTTTCGGCGACGGGGGTCTCCTACAGTCACTTGGTCGGGACTATGGGGTGAGGCTGTCTATTAAGTTTACCCGGCGAGCATCCGCGTACGCTACGTGATTGCAACGGACTTTTGATCACATCAAAATTCCGTGGCAACCGATCAAGTGAGACTAAACTGCTATGTTTATAACATTCATTCAGTTATCTCATAACTACTTGTGGATTCCAAATATTGTATCCCATTCCAGATAAATAGAATATGTTAAACTTTCCGATCGAACATTCAAACACCCAAGTTTTCCCGAAACAGCTCAACACATGAAATAAGTGTAAAAACATTCACTTCATGCCTCAGTACCAACGGTCCAGCCGTAGAAGGGTCAAGCCAACGCCTCACATGTGGCACGCCGTACTGCCCCAAACCCTAAGGTTCAAAGGGCAGTTCAAGACGGTCACATAATCGAGTTAAGGTTTGTTGTCTTCTAGAGGGACCATCGCGTTACTTGCACTACTTAGAACGTCCTTAAACTACGGAAAAATCCAACAATTGGAAATTTCCCGGCAGGGGAAAAAGTGGGTATTTATATACAGTCGAACTTTTTTAACATATTCTAAATTATCCGGAAAAACACATAGACGCAGTTAAAGTTTCCGATCGAATCATCGAATCCCCAATACACCCCAGATAACTCAACTCTTGAGTGCAAATTAAAAATTCCCAGAAAACACAGGAAATTCAAATTAACATTACTGTGCAAAATTTGATGAAGGAAGAAACCGTACGGCCGCGGAACCGCCGCAATAGGCATGCTATTGCCGCGGTTCCGCGGCGCTTTGATCGATTTAGGCTCTCGTTTTGCACAGTAATTCCTAGAAAACCCTGCTTATTTTTCTGCATATTTTTAATTCACAAAAATCCACGATTTTAGAAAATGTACAGAGAAGGGTTTGAGTTAGGGTTTCGGGGTTCGATCGAATTTCTAACATTGTCTACACTTCGTCTAAAGCTCTAGCTAGGCTCTGATACCACTGTAGGGTTCCTAGGCACACTAATGAGGTTCCACAAGGCATCAACCATGCCAAATTCTAATTTTTTCGGTGCCGAGAAACCCTAATGCGATCGTTAACTAGAGTTTAGGCGAAAACAAATGCGAATAAACAACTTTACTCTAAAGTGAACGGAAATTCAACCTTTGTAGATCCGGTCCTCCACTTCCTTAGCTCTGTGATGATGTCCCTCCGCTGCGATCATCGGATCCCGGACTCTAGCGATGGTTTCGTCGAGGAAATGATCGGGCTAGATCGTCGACTTCGATGCCGAAGATGATCTACGTCGAGGCAACTCAAGATCAAGCTCCAACTTCACCAAGTCATGAAACTTGTGAAGAAAATACCCTATACTACATGACAAGTGATAGAGGATGAAGAAATAGGAAGTGGGTTCACTTTGGATTTGGATTTCTCACTCTTTTTCTCATGGCACCATTGAAGGTAGCAAGTTTCATTCTTCTTGAAGAAGAAGAAGAAGAAGAAAGAATATGATAAGAATTGAGAATAATAGAAAATAAAGTGATTCTTATCATTAAGCAACCTTGGGTTAGTTTAACAAGTGTAGAGAATAAACTAGGGTTAGGTGAATGGTTAGGTTAAGAAAAGAAACAAAATGGTCAAAGCTTTTTCAAAGCTTCATGAAGCTTCAAGTATAAAACAAAAGGCCACCATTTTATTTTCTTGCTAAAATGAATAAATAAATAAAATAAATAATCAAGAAAAGATAACAAAACCCTAACCATTCACTTAAACATGGTTTAAAGTAAACATACACCCAAGTTTGCATATATCATCAAACATGATACAATCTAGTGCACAAAACTATATCATATATACAATGTGCACAACAAGTGAGAAAATCCATCTTAAGTGAACCAATACTAGTTAATGCAAAGTAATATATCAAATATATTATTATACACTAAATCATTAAATCAACACTTGATTTAACGATCCGGTCATATCGCATATGACCGACTAATATCCAATGTATCGACTTATCGAATCAATCTTCGATTCAATAACTAGGTTATATCGCATACAACCAATCGATACATTCATCGCGAGAATAGAATACGGTATCACATACACGCATTATTCTCGGTCCCGCACATATCTCATATGCGCTCCTATTTCGTTTCGCTTGAGCCAGGAAACCTCTGTGTAGGACTCTAAAGACTCGTCAATACGCCGGCAGTAGGTGATGATCATATCAAGCACCCACAAGCCGTAAGCGGTCTGCTAAACGTAACGGCCACCCGGGTATTGAGCGATCAGAAGATCGACGAGCAAGCCCGCTCATACTCTTGTGAATCCAACCAGTAACACTTACCGTACAGTCCGGTCTGTTCGTCTGATATGTCGCATAACTCGCCTAGGGGTGGTAAACGTCAGACCCCAGCAGCTCGATAAGTCGTGTCGATATGAGGTCTATAACAGTTCGAGAAACTACTGGTAACACTTACCAGTAAATCTCAGCAACCCTGGCCAGGGATTTCCGGTTATAGCCAATCGAACACAGCGCAACATCAACTCCCTATACCGGGAGAGACGAATCCCCTCCTATCGCTCATTGCCTCCATGTGATTCGGGACTGTACCCAAAAACCACCGTTTTGCACGCCCTCTTGGACGTGGTAAGGTGGAAATCAAAGCACAGTGAGAATCACACAAGACTCTATGACGATCTCGGGTCAACAGACTACTCTGTACCAGTGTCACCAGAGAACTGCCATCTGACGTAAGGTATAATACCATCTGGGAGTTCTCGGCGAGTCCGTCCAGTGTCCCCAGTCTCTACTGAGCACCCGTATATCATCTCTGATGTCAAACACCAATGGATATGGGATCATCCATCGCCCATCTGTATGGGTCGAGAAGATATACGCTAGTCTACTCTGGTATATCGATGCCCCGTCTCGATACACCCACGATTAGGGACCTTGAAGGATGTACTTATGGACTACCATGTCCCCACTAGTATGATCCGCATCATAGTCCAGGTAGTCAAGTACACATCCTAAGGGCTTTACCAACATGTAACAGAGAGACAATCAGTGTACACGTTAATGTAAAGGGCAACCAGATAGCATACTATCATATCGAGCAAGAAAGTCATCCCTATATATGTCCAAGCATCCACTACAATATACATCCTATGTATAGTAATGGCCTCTAGGGCATACATATAACTAACATCCATAACATCAGTACAACACAGAACATTAACGTAAATATCATGTTCGTAAGCCCGTCTGATTATACATATAACAACCAGTCGGATTGTACCGCATTATGATATTCACGATCGTAGAAACTAACAAACGCACTGAAAACCACGAATTCAAAATTTCGATCGATTAAAACTTTCCGCATTGGTCCCAAGTACAAACCAGTACTCAAACAGATCTGGGCCAAAACCAAATATCCCAAAAATCACATTTCCACAACCTAGAGAACCAGAAAAAATTTAGGGCACAACGACTAAAATTGGACCACGGAACCGCGGCCAAATGGCATGTTCGGCGGCGGTTCCACGGCCAAATTGTGGGCTCATGTGCCAAAATTTCTTTCCGCCCTCTAGTTTTGCCTGCACATAATTTTAATGCAACCGGAACAATTTTTTGAACTTTAAAATTCGAACTGCAAGCAGTGAATTTGGAAATGCGATTCGGAAACATCCATCGATCGAAACTCTAAATAAGTGCAAACTAGCTAGTTAAGGTTTATGGAGTGGCTTTGATACCATGTAGGGTTTCGGTGCCCCCGCCGCGGAAACCGCAGCCCAGACGGAAGCGAAAACAAAATTTTATGTGAGCACCAAACACTCATAAAACCAAGATACGATCCAAAAACCTAAACTAGATAACTAAAAATACAAGGGTTGAGAAACTACTACCTTTGTCGCGCGTCTACCCAATTGTGGAAGACCCCTCCAAGCTCGTAACCACAGGGATCGCGCTTGAAAATCAACCACCCTCGCCGAAAACGATCCACCCGAGGGAAACCAGAGAAGGCTCTAACCGATGATCCAAACTTGCTAAGTGTGGATGGACGGTGATGTAGAAATATATCACTAAACTCTCTCTTTCTCAAGTTCAAGTGAACAAGAGAAAGAAGGAGGCGAGGAAGCAACCATGAGGCATGAGATAAAGAAAAATCATCAAGTTCAAAAGAAAATGAGAATGGCTACATATAAGCCACCATGCATCAATAGTGCACCATAAATGATCAACCATAAATGCTAGAACCATACCTCATTACATGCCCCATGCCACCATACCTCCACCACATTTTCTTATTTAATTTTCTAAAAAGGAAATCAAATATGCGGTGTCCTTCTAGAAGCATTCCCGTATAAATACGGAATACTTCACCTGGTATATGTCTCGCTATATATACGCATATCCGTATAAAAATACGGATAGCTCCAAAGTGAGAAAATGAATAGTGAACAATAATACTAATATATATATATATATATCAGAATATTTATATATATAATTAAATCAAAAACTGATTTAATAATCCGGCTTAATCCTAAGCCGGCTAGTATTATCAATCGTCCGATTAAAGTCGGTGTATCCCGTACACGTATTTAATCGGACCCCTGCACGTACCAACGTACGGCTCCTACATCTATCGCCTAAACCGAGAAAACCCTCTGTGTGGGACTCTAAACACTCGACAATACGCTGGCAGTGTATTTAACCACAAACACATCAGTGGCACTAGCTGTACGTAACGGCTACCCAGCTACTTATCGAAAGGGGGGTCGACAATCATGTACGTCCTTACCCTACTGAGACTGAATGTGACAATCTCCATACAGTTCGGTCTCTTCGTCAAAGAGTGTCGCATATCGGGTCTAGGGGGTGGATAACGTCAGAGCCCTACTAACCCGAGAAGTCGTGTCTGAGTCAAGCTCATCACCAACAGAGATACTACTGATTAACTATCAGTAAATGCCATCCACCATAACCACGGATTTCCAGTGATAGCCGACTGAACACTGCGCGATATCGACTCCTAATACCAGGAGAGACGAATCCCTGACAATCGACCACTGCCTCCATATGGCTCGGGACTGTACCCAACTAAAACATGTTTGCATGACTCCTTTGAGCCGTGGTAAGCTAATAACCAAAATACAGTGGGAACTCACACGAGAAAAATGACGATTTCAGGTCAAAGGACCACCTGAGAACTTCCATCTGACGATAGATATAATACCATCCAGAAATTCTCGGCGACACCTCTAGTGAGCACATGTATACTATCTTAGGTTACACAAAACACCAATGGCTTGTGAGACCGGCCACCGCCCCTCGTCAGGGTCTAGAAGCGTATACACTGGTCTACTACGGAATATCGATACCCAGTCTCGATACTCCCACGACTAGAGACATTTAGGAATGTGCTTATGGACAACCCAGCACCCACATATATGATCGCCATCATAATGCTGATAGTCCAGCAACAATCCTATAGGCTTCATCAATGATAAAGACAAACAAAATAGTATACTATTATCTCGAGTAAGACCGTTATACATGTATAGATCTTCACTCAATTATCATAATTGCTTACTTGCAATTACAATAATTGCCTTGAATGCACTATATCCAACAACAAGAACGTGTAGACAAAAAAACACGGCATAGTATTAAATGGAGGTTTTGATGGTTCCTCATTTGGAGCTTGTTCTGAAGAGAGACGATGATGTGGAAAATTTATCAAGAAAAAATTCTAGAATGATGTGAAGAAATACGAACTCAAAAAGCAAAAGCTCAAGAAGAATATTCTTCAAGAAGTCTCAACAGGAAATTGATTTGAGTACAACAAACCGGGACAAATGAAAAGAGATTGTTCTCAACTCAAGAAGAAACCAAAGAAGATTGACAAAATAAATGAACTTGAAATCTCAAAATGAAAAGGAATTGCTCGACATAAGCAAGATTTTTTATGAGATCGAGAATGATAATAATCATTTAAAGTCTCAAAATGAAAATTTGCAAAGTAGAAATGATTGTTTTCAACATGTAGATGAACTTAATGCTAAATTAAAAGATATTCCAAACCAAAGGAATAATGCTCATTATACTTCTCACTCACATTTTTATTCTTCTAGTATTAATTCTAGACCGAAATATGTGTGCTTATTGCATGAAACATGGACACATCTCAACTTACTGTAGAATAAAAAACAACTAACCTTATTATGGTTTAATGTGGACGCCGAGAGATATAAAAACTAACACTCATTGACCCAAGAAAGTATAGGTACCAAAATGCACATCTTCTTGGATTGTAGGTGTGCCAAATGGATAGGTATGAAGAGTATACTCTTGATAGGAGTTACGCAAATAAAGACTGGAAAATCATTTAAATGATCCTATCAAGTGAGAGTTTTTTTATTTATTTTGGTTTAGTGGTTTTATGGTACGAATGGTACCAAATGATTTTTCATCTTAAATAAATAATTAAAATTATTTTTGGATGTTCTAATCTTATTTTATGATTGCTTTTTGAGGTTGTTTATTTGATTATGTGGTTTCATGAAACATAATGGTATTTATATTCTTTTAATCATAAAACTCTCATATGCTTTAATTATATATGTTGAGATATTGATTAATAGTTCTTAAATCTTTATCTATTTTTAAATGACTCTTACTGGTTTTGATGTTAGAATGTGATTTCGGATCTTACACGCATGACTAGTTCTAATTGACAATTGTTTCATCTATGTTTAATGATCTTTATTATATATAATTTGTTTTTAAAAATACGTCTGAGCAAAATATTTTGTTGGATCTATTATTCTTTACTTTTTTAATTTGGTAAAATAAAAGGGAAGAAATCTCGATATTTTACACAAACTCTTGCAAGTTATGCACAATGATAGAGGGTTTTTTCTATAGAAAAATTTTACCCCTTTTTATTTTGCCAAAGGGGGAGAGAAATTATTGATGATACATGTGTTGTTTTTATTTGTAACTGAATATATTTGTAAATCATGTATCACATTAATAATTTGTCAATAATAAAAAATGGGGAGATTGTTGGTCTCACCTAATTAGATATTCATTATTGACAAGAAATTGATTTATACTATACTTAGGATTAGAAAATCACTATTTAGAACATTATGAAGGACCGAGGAAATATCTACAATGTTATATCCAAAGAAGGTTGAAGGACTAGTTGGGACTTCACAAAGATAAACATTAATATAAAGTTTGAAGCCCGGAAAAATCAAAACGAGTCGTTATACAAGCTATACAATGACTAACTCATGAATATGAAGACTCACATTTCGGATTTAGGGTTTATCCCTTTTATTTTATTTTATTCTTTAAGAATCAAATGTGAAGGGACAAGAAACTAAGCAAATGCACACACATCACATATGCATTTTGTATCAATATTTTATTCAAGAATAAAATATCATTTTTCATTCATGGTGCATAAAAATTGACAAATTAGATATCATTATGATCATTGAATTTTTCCTAAACTTGAAAAATGTCTTTCATGGCTTTTCGGATACTTTTGTTATTTTCTAATAATTATTTAAACTGAAAATAATTTTATTATATTAGAAAAATGAGTTGAAAATTATAATCTAGACGTATGAAAAAATTAGTAGATTTACGGTTACGTGTTGACTCTAAACATTATTTTTACATAATTTTTTGATAATATTTGATATTTTTAAATTACAATTAACTAATTAAGATACAATGATATATTAATTTATTTTAATTCCAAAACAATGCATGCTTTGCTTTTGAATGGGACCCATGACCATGCATTAGTTTACTATACCTGAATTCTTGCCTTAGTTTGTTTCTTGCATTATGTCTTAAGTTTTTCTCAAGGGTACCCACCCTACACCATCCACAAAGCTAGAAAATCAAATATTTTGGTAGTAGCTGAGAAAAACATATTAGTATGTGTTGGACATATTAATTCATTGCATGCATTTAAATCAAGTTTGTCAAAGTCTGCCTTTTCTCTATTTGCTAGCCTATAAAGTTATTTTTAATAGCATGTCATCTCATTGCTTTTAGTTGTCTACAAACTGCATGCTTTCATTATTGATGACATCAACTAAATTTGAAATACGTTCATATTGTTTTTCATTCCATCAGTAGATTTCACAGAGCAAAAGAAAACATCTGCATTTTCATATTCGTACTCCTAAAATTTCACTTCATTAAGAGAGTATTTTCAAGAGATTTAACTTTGCATCTCATTCTCTGCTAAACTTAGTCCCTATTAGAATGAGAAAGAATTGTGATCGACAACTTCTATCACCTATTAGAGAGATTTTTATCAGTGTGTAATTGTAGTCTCTTGGGAAGAGACGGATTGTAAGTTGTAAAGGTTGACTCTACACGGTTTTATCTCTATCCGGTTAAAGTAGGGATAGTGAAAGGTTTGGGAAAACCAAAAGACAGGGTCTTTAGAGGAGGACTAAACATGGAATGTCGAACTTCTTTAAATTGTTGTGTTTGTGTTTGCTCTCTTGTACCATTTATTTTACTGCACTAACATTTTCTATAAATTGCTACAATCTTTAATATATATTTAATTAGATTGCAAACTTGCGCGAATTTGTTTTAAACCCTATTCATCTCCCCCCTAGGTATGTAACTTGGTATTTCAATATTAGTAATGGACTTAACCTAACCCGTATTGAAGCATGGACGGATCCACTAAGGTAGCAAAAGGGGCACGTGCCCGCATTTGAAATTTTGAAAAATAGAGACTAATTCAGAATATTTGGCCATCTATTATATATTATTGTAGCATAAATAGAGTATAATAAAAATTTAGTCCAAGTCTAAATGTATTTTGTTTCCTAACTAAAGGTCTTGGGTTCAACTACCATTACCTACATTGATTTTTGGATTATTTTCAAAAGGTATAAATATCAATGTGTTTTTTCTTTTAAGGAGAATGGTTTCTTTTATATTTATAACTAAATTGATCTATAATATTGTTATATTAAGGATTCTTGGATAATATTTAGTATGACTTTTTAACGGAACCTTATGGTGCCCCGCTAGTAAAAATTCCTTGATGCGTGCGTCCTTATAACTAAAAATAAGTTAAAGTTAAAACTACTTTAAAAAAAAGCCTAGAATCAATATCGACTTTTCTTAGATCTATATACGATTATTTGTGTTTAATATCAAATCTGCTCAAATAAAATTCAAACCGACAACCGGACACTTTATATGACTGCTTTACCACTGAGCTATTGAGTAAAAATTCATTTAAAAAAGCCAGCTAATCGTATTAAGTTTCATTTATTGCATTTATGATATAATATTTTTAGAAAATATCTCCCGATATATCATGATATCTGATATGAAAATTTCTGGGCCGACACGATAACGATATCCGATATTTAGAACATTGCAATGGCATTTAGCCATTTGAATGAGTTTAGGAAAATTATAGATAGAGTGATTAAACATGGCAAATAACCTCAAAATGCGACTGGTGGTACTCCTTGCCATTGTTATGGCCATTTTCATGATTATTATGGTTGATGAGGCTGGCCGTTCGCCTCATCATACGCCACCACACCACCTTATTACCACAATCCACCACACCATTATCATAGTCCACCACATCGTCATGGGCCTCCCACAAACAACTAGAAATATATCCCTCCCCGCCCCCACTCACAAATACACACCACCCAATCAGAAAATAACCCCAAACTACACTTCATTTTCCTCTCCATATTACTATGCATGTTACTATCTGAAAAAGATGAATGGTCTTGATTCATAATGTCGCTTCCGAAGCTGCAACGCGTCTGCGATTACTACTAATAGTAAATAAATGGGTCACCCAAGGCTTAATGGTGGCCATCTGGAGTGATTGGTGAATTTCAACTGGTTGATGTTATGTACTTCACTTGTTATATTCGTTTGATAATGATACTATAAGTATGTGTTTCCGTGTGTAAGCTCTCAATGCTTCTATATGCTAAGCAAGTATATAGTGTAAACCATTCTACGACTGGTGCCAGTTGTACTATCATCAACAACAAAGGTACAACATTATTTTGTATGGAAACACGTCATTCATTAATCCTTTAGACGTGTTTCGGACAATAGCGGAAGTGAGGAGGCTTATCATTGTAATAGGGAGGCTTGTGGCGGTAATATGGTGGCTTATTGTGGTTATATGGAGGCTTGTCATTGTAAAATGGAGGCTTGTTACGGGCTACGGTGCCTTAGCATGATGATATGGCAGCTTATGATAATAAGGGGAGTGGCGGGCCTCAACCATGATAATCATAATGCAAATGGCCAAAAAAGAACAAGGTTCAACGGTCATTCTTTTGTTAAAATTTCTTCAGCCCGCACAATTTGATGCATAACAATATTTTAAGGAACTACCATCCTTCATACTAGAAGCAACTTCCCTTGAATGTAAACTAAAATAATATATTATTGTTGTTTTGTTACATGCGAATAACTTGGTAAATTTTTAATTGCTGATAGGTTGACAGTTTCCTTTGTTTCCCCAAACAACTGATCATGACTTGGTTGAATGTTAAATTGAATTTCTATGGACAATTTGGGCTTCTTCAGCACTGCCATATTTATGTAAGATGAAAAGGTCATTAAAATGACATTAGTAATGCAAAGTTTGCAAGGTTAAGACTTAAAACAACTTTCGCTTCTCCAATGCTTGGTCCATGTCTATCTATGAAGCCGCATATCAAGAAACATGATAATACATATGCCTTTGTTCCTTTAAGTCCTCATCAATGGAAAGTAAAGATATAGAAATGGTATTAACAAGAAATTTAAAGAAACCCAGAGTTGCCAGCTGTTTTATTTAAAACAACAACAGCAACAATAACTCATATGGCGTTCTATACATTATGTGTATATACGAATAAGTACCAGCTCTGATTGAATAGGCCAAGGCGGCATGCTTGACGAAATCTAAATAGTTAATTAAAGGAGTGTACCATTTATATTTTAGATAATGCACTAAGCCTAGTTTGCCTAGACATGATCCCATACATGGCTAAGGTATGACAAGTAATTAATGGGCAGTTAAGTATAACTATTGGATGACATTTAGTTGGGCCAAGTCTTAATTCTCTAGGTTAAAATTTAGGAGAAGCTGCATATAGCTAATGTAACAAAAAAAGAAAGCTGATTAAGTCCATGCATGCTTGCACATTATATGCATAACCACCAGGCATCTAATGTCAAAAGATATAATGGTATATAGATAATGCCTGATACAAGACTTGATAAAAATAATTCTAATTTGATGGAAATCGCAATGCAGATTATCCAGCAACTTTTGAAATGCTCTGTTTCTCCCTTCAACTTCAAATGATATATATGTGTAATATTTATGGTATATGCAGCTTGATGGATTGCTTTAACCGCTCGCATTATTTCAGCTCTGTAGAATCCATCTTGTAGAGAGGAAAAAAGAAGGTAGAGGTGCTAGAAATAAGTTATTTTAAGAGATTGAAATGCCAAAACCAGTCCAAGCACACCAGTCTATTTGCATTCGTTGAGTGAAACCTCACCCATGATGACACCACCCACACTTCACCACTTCTACTTTATCTATCAAACATTACTAGGTCCCAAATTGTTATGTGTAATTGTAATTATTGCAATCCACTACAAGGACTTGTCACCACTTTCAATTCTTAGCAGGTCCATGATCCCAAAAATACCCCAAAACCTAATTGAATGAAGGGCAAATTTGGAAAAGGGGCAAAACACAACATAAAACAATGATGTTGCCATCTTCTTAACACATCTAATACCTAAAGAATTACAAAAATAACCTCAAATTCTTAGCCAAACTTAAGCATCTCTTAGCCAAACTTGAGCATCTCAAGGGCGATTTAGGAAGAGATGAAACATAGTGCTTTTAATTTGTCTTTTAGTACTCCACTTTATACTATGTAATAGAAGATAGATAGATAGATAGATAGATAGATAGATACATACGAAGTATGAATGGTTTTATTTCATAATGTCGCTTCTGCACCTACAACGTCTGGACGCTACTACTACTACCGATAATAATAATAAATAATTGGCAACCAAAGCTTGATGCATCTGGAATGATTGGTGAATTTCATCTGGTTCCTATTTCTCTACATGTAGTTCACTTGTTGTATATGAGTGCTTATGATAATATAAATGTGTTTTAATTGGTGTATAACCTCTTAATGCTTCTTTCTATACGCTAAGCGCTAGTATATACCTTAAAAAATTATACGACCCCTTGTTTAATGCTCACGTAAGGTTTCAACTTTCAATCATCGAAAATCATCATATTGGATGGGCCTTTCTATATCGGATAAGCAGATATTTGATGATATGTAGGTCACATAGATCCATATATTGAATGTTTATATTGGAGATTTCAATATACACATCGAACAAATTAAAATTATATAGGGAACTACACATATTTATACATATATATTTTATACACATAAATTACATGATAAAGTCTCAAATGTCATACATCACAGAGATTAATTATAAACAAAATGCAAGATCATACAATAAAATAGATCATACCAAAATAAAATATTTAAAGTAGACATTAATAGAGAAAGGTTAGATTGAAGCTACGTATTGCTCTAGCTAGTAGCTACAACAGAACTTCCAATATGCCAATTAGTTTTGTAATAGTTAAAATAAAGCTATTAAGTTAATAAATTCAATAGAAAATAATAAATACTTGATTTAAAAGGTAGAAAGTAAAGATATAGAAATGGTATTAACTAGAAATTTAAAGAAAACCAGAGTTGCCAAAACCAGGCCATGCTTCTGCAAAGAAGTATGAGAGACAGGAATTATAAGAAGCGCATCAAAGAAAAGGTTAAAAATACTGCAAGAATCGGCATAATACTTAAGTAATCTCGATGCCTAATCGATAGTTCTAGTTGATGATTGCTGGTGGATAAATAATTGATGTGATGTCCAGAGGGAGAGGTGGTTGATGCTAGGATTTCTTTTTCTTTTCCTTTTTTTTTTGTTTGGGGACTTTTGGGGTGGATTTAAATTAAGGAAAGCGCGCGCGCGAGAGAGAGAGAGAGAGAGAGAGGGAGAGAGGGAGAGAGAGAGAGATTGATTTAAAATAGAGAAAGTGAGCCATGGATAGAAGAGTAATTGGAATTTTGCTTTTTTATTATTGGATTATAGGTTACAAGTTTGTGATAGAGAGAGCCAAGGATAGAAGAGTGAGCCATGGATAGAAGAGTAATTGGAATTTTGCTTTTTTATTATTGGATTATAGGTTACAAGTTTGTGATAGAGAGAGCCAAGGATAGAAGAGTGAGCCATGGATAGAAGAGTAATTGGAATTTTGCTTTTTTATTATTGGATTATAGGTTACAAGTTTGTGATAGAGAGAGCCATGGATAGAAGAGTGAGCCATGGATAGAAGAGTAGATGCAATTTTGCTTTTTTATTATTGGATTATAGGTTACAAGTTCTCAAACCTCTAAAAACTACACCCGCCACCCAAAATAACCAATCAAATCTGATCTTGTATATAGGTAAAAAATTGACCATGTCATATAAACTGAATGACGGATCAAATCTGAATGCAAAACCTAATTGACGTCCGTTACAATATAAAAAAGGGAGAGTGGTAAATACATGTCGATATGTGTTTAGGTGCATCCTTTGATTTCTTCTGATTGTAACAGCATGTATCGCTTTTATATTAGCTTTAATTGGTTTATTTAAAGCTTTTTCATAAAACAAGGTTATTCTTGCCACTCTTGTACTGAAAGGTACATAATATGGGAATGTAGCATCAGGAAAAGGTCCTCAAAGGAAGTTAGTACTTACATTGCATGCAAAGAATCAGTATTCAGTAGGAATCAATCAGCTCTCCAAATTCAAGAGGAATAATAGTGCACGCAAGCTCTTGCCATTTCAAAGTCAACTGCATGTAAAAAAAAAAGTAGTAGGTGATGGAAGAAAATTTAAATAGTTTGAATCCAATGATTATATCAGACGTCTCTTGATAAAGAAGAAGACATCTTCTTAATAGAATTGAGCTGGAAAATAGTTTCTAACCTTGTGAGATCAATACTAGACTCAAGAAAGAAAAAAAAACAATGCCATCATTTTTTCCGCATGGACAATAATTGCTTATTATTTATCAATGAAAATTAACATCATTATTACACAAATTGATCAACCAACTAGGAAATGACTTCTCCAAATGGGCTCAACAACATGCTGGTTGGGCATGTTTCGCTGCCTCGTAAGCTGCCCAATTACGCAGATGCTTATAAAAAGAACTGGCACGGCCAAAAACCACATATGTAATTCTGCAAAAAATTGGATCTATGACATGGCCGCAATTCCTATAATTAGAAACTGCAAGGCCTAGAAAAAATATAATTCCTTAATATATCGAACAATCCCAATTCCTCAACTACAAACCAACCAGTAACAACATTCCCAATCTAAGGACTACTTTAAGGAACATAAAGAAACACAATCCGACACCAACAGCCAACTCTCGAAAGATCCACTAGTCACCAGCTAAAGCACAAGTGTGAAAATCTAAAAAATGTTAAAATTTGGGATGAGCAAAACCACAAATCACTAAGCTCGGTGAAAATACCTTAGAGGGGGGTGAATAAGGTTTTTAAGTGTTCTATGGCAAATTTAAAATCTTAATCGTGTTAGATCAACAAGTTTCTGCGGAATAATTTAAACAAGTTAAATAATGAAACTTGTAGCAATAATCAACACAAAGCGGAGAAGAAAATTAAAGTAAAGAGCAATATAAACACACAAGATTTGTTGACTAAGGTTCACCGCCCAACTGTGGCTAGTCCCTACCTGAGACCTCATTTTCAGGATTTTCAACTATATACCGGTGTGCAGAACACAATCCTTCTTCACTAGGATCACCCAGGAAAAACTCTTCTTTCCCAACCTGAATCCTCAATTCGGACAGTGAGACACTCCTCTCGGAGGGAAGAAAACGATCCTTCTTTAAGGATTAACAAATCATTACGATGATCCAATCTCGATGCTCACTCACAATCCTATGATCTCAAAGATTAAAACCAATTTGGCTTGAAAATTATTTTGAGAGATTATTGAAAGTTTAAGGCCCTTTTGGAAATGAAGAAAGAATATGGACTATTAAGGCACAAGAAGAAAAGAAATATTGATTTGAATGAATGATCAATGGTTGTTGAGAAAAGTGTTTAATCTCTAGGAGTATTTATAGGAATGGAGGGGATGTCATTTGTACAGAATTGTCACAGTCAAAAACAGTTAATGATTGTTAAAACAATTTAAAATTAAAATGGCGTAAACACCCGTTCGTTTAAAATTCAAAATAAAAAATAACGGTCAGAAACTGTCATGTCAGACGTCTGGGACCAGACGTCAACGGTTCAAAATTTTCATAGAGACGTCTGTCCCAAACATCTCCTTTAAAAACAGAAACTGAGTTATTGAAAATTTTCTTTAGCGGACATCGGTAGTTCAAAAACTTCTTCAGGAGACGTCTGCTTAGATGTCTCTGCAGCAAAAACAAAGATTTGAAAAATGGAAAAAAAATTCAGCACATGTTTGTGCTAGACGTCCGCAGTAACATCTATATTAGACGTCTGCAGTAAGATAGATTTTGAAATCAAATAAAAAATTTAAATAGTTTGAATCCAATGATTATATTAGACGTCTCTTGATAAAGAAGAAGACGTCTTCTTAATAGAATTGAGCTGGAAAATAGTTTCTAACATTGTGAGATCAATACTAGACTCAAGAAAAAAAATAAAAACTATATTCTTCTATTCGATTCTTCTCTGGTCTTCATTTCCTTGATTTGTTACCTTGAGACGTTTTTGTTTCTTGATAAAACTTGCATCACGTTGTGTGCTTGTATCAAGTGTTCATGCCATATCGTTGTTTTTAGCGCGAATCTTATTGAAGGCAATCACTTCTTGATGTTGAGATATTGTGCTAGCTATAATCATAATTAAGGACTTATCAACGCCATTAGCAACATATGAATACTTTAAATATAGTTTTGTTCTAAATGATTAAAACTCAAGTGTCAACAATCTCCCCCCTTTTGATATTCGGTAAAACTTATTTTAAAATATTCATGATATATAAAAAAGGTGGAAATTAGAGTTAAATGCTCCCCCTCAATTCATGCTCATTTGAAAAAATGTTTGAACTCATATTATTGTCTCATACCACTAATACTATTTTTCAAGCAGCACTCATGAAGATGGATGTTATAACTCAAATTTCATAATAAAAAATTGAGATACCAATTAATATTGCCAATATATGATATAATATATGATATTCATGAATATTTTTCCCCCCTTTTGAAAATATTTGAAAGTTAAACAGAATTAGGAGAAGGGGTAAGGAAATATACACGAATAGATAAGATTTTTGTCGAAATCCCATTTGAGCATAAGAATATACATGAATAGATCATAACAACTGAATAATTCAAGCATTATATGAAGCATAATTAACCAATTCATAATCATAATAGAAATATAATAAGGTTCAAAATACATACTAATAGAATATATCAAACAAAAATAGAACCTGATAAATAAGCAAACCGGTATTCAAGACCGATCTTCTGGATTTTGTGGGCCTTGAGTACTTCCGTATGGTGGTGGATGGGCAATGTTAAGTTGAGTATAAAGATAGCTCAAGTGATAATCAAGATGCCCCGTAATACGATCCACAATCCGATGTTCAAATCTTTGATAGTCGAAGTCTTGAAAGATTGCTTGAGTCGGAGCGTCGGGGGAAATTTGGGGAGTACGGGAGGAGCTTGATCGTTGTTGAGTCAAATCCAATTCCATCAATTTAATGTTTCTAGCTCTAAAATCGGCATTGGGCTTTACTATATCTTTCAATCCATGCAAATCAACTTTGTGATATTCTGGTAATTTAGTAATGGCCCGTTCATAGTACAAATTCCAGTGTCCACTCGACAAATCCCACATGCTATGAACTAAGAAAAAAGAAAGATTTACTCGAATGCCCGCAAGGATACAGTAAGGCATAAGCTTGTTGTCCGTCATTTTTAATTTCGTCATCTCGAACTTTATGCTATTTTCTTTGTTATCCGTCATTTTTAATTCCGAAATAAAAACTTTTCCCTCGGATCCTTATGAACTATTATCAAAATTATTATAATTTAAGAAGATGGGGAGCAGACACAAGCTTCGTCACCCACCGTAAACTTAAATTGCAAAAACTACAGAACGTGGCTCTGAGACCAGTTGTTGGAATTATTGGGGGCGCATTGGATACGTCGACAACCAACCCTTATGGATCTGTAAAGCTAAATTCCTTTATAAATGAATAACAAAAAACTAGAAGTAAACCGCAATAATAAATAACACAAACTATTAAGGGGAAATGGAGAGAACCTTTATTAGAACTTAAGATAAAGAATAAAACCTTACAGAGAATAACACAAATTCTCTCATTATGATCTCCAACGAGATCTTCCTCTCTCTGTAAAGTTTTCCTTACAATAGTCTTGATCTCTTATAGAGTTGTCGTCTCCCATTTAACTTTATGATCAATAACCATCTAATAAAACTTTAACCCTAAGATCCTATATATAGCTCATACAATCTAAATTATAATAAAATCCTAAAATTTACAAAACTGCCACCCAGAATTGAATTATCGAGTTAAATCTCAAACAGAAAATCCGCGCTTATCTCTTAGGAAGACGTCTGAACCTGTTTGGCAGACGTTTGCGTCTGCACTTCTTGGGAAGCAGAGCATTGTCAGACTTCTGTTGCCTTCAGTGCATCTAGCCATAACGTGACCAGACGTCTGATGCCTATAGGGGCAGATGTCTGGACCTTCTCTAAAATTCTGAAACCTTATTGCCAGACATCTAATCTTCAAAGTTCCAGACGTTTGGTCCTCTAGATGCTTACGCGGTCTTGATATACAAGACATCCTTCACAACACATTATTGCTTTTAAGAGTCTGAAGAAATTTCATATGGAAGTAACAAAAAACATGTGGCACTTATAATCATGAGATATAAAAAATTGTGTTTGAAACTCTTGAAGAAAAGCTAAAGAAGAAGTTTAGACCTTCAAATTGCCCCTACATATGCCCATCTTTTAATTTTTCCATTTTATTTCTATATTTGTATATTTATTATGACTAGGTATAACAGACCATTATGTTGTGTTGATAACACCACCGAATTCTCAAAGCGCTTCTTTTTTCCGGATAATATATAGGCCGTGAACCCGACCCTTCACTCAGCAGCAAGATGTTTTACGACTATGCTATAGTAGAATTCGCTGAATAGTATGCCATAACCTGATACAAGCTATGTTTGAGCTCATGATCTCTTGATCAACTGCAAGAGAGTTCACCACTATGCTAAAGTGGCGCTTCTTAACATTATAAAATTGAAGCTTCTCATTAGCTCAAATATATAGCCTTCACCAAAGAAATTCATGAGCATCAATCAATTATGTTATACAAAGGCAATTAACTAGGCTACAAAATGTTCGGTCTCACTATTTGTGCTACTATATTTACACATTTATTTGGACCTTCCTATTTTGGATAACTAGAATAAAAGCATCGAAGCTTCTAATTATCTCATTATAGTAGAATTAAAGCTTCCGATTATCTTACATATTATAGCCCAGACTTGCCTTTACCAAAGAAGTTCATAAACATTAAACGCTTGTGTTATATGTTGGCAATTATCTTCATTCTCTTTTTCTACAATATGGATTTTGATATAGCAAAATTGATATTGATTATTTTATTCTATATTCTTATCCTATTAGTTTATGTAGAAGATTTCATTATCCGTGTTATTTTTTAGGGATGGAACTCGCTCAAACCCTAGCTAAATTTTATATTTCGCAAGGTCGGTATGTCATTGATTTCTTTTTCTTCACAAATTTATTTTGCCTGGGAAGGCATGTCCTCCTTTTTCTTCCGGACACTCGTCCCTTTGTACTACCATATAGTAATCGCTCTCTTATTCATTTGAGTTTCTTCTTTGACTTCATAATGCAACATGTCAAAACATTCACGTTATATACCGTATGGTCAAACTTTTTTCTAATATAACTTAATAATCTTTAAATGCTATTTATTGGTCCTCTAGCAAGGGTAACTCAAGTACTATTTAATCGACTTTAAAACATATCATTTATTTTCTTTTTCCATAACATGCTTCTATCATATAATTATAGGATATATTTTGTATAATTACAATAATAACCCATTTCATTAATCTCTTATATCTATTTTTATTTTACAACTAGGCATCTAAAAATCTTGCTATGAAAAGATCAATAAAGTTATAGAACTAATTGGAGATAAGGGGAAAAAAATGAATTTTGAAAGGATACGATACATTCGTTTCTTCTACCAACCGAATTTATCACATCCTCATCATTTTCAGTCTGTTTTTTTTTACTGTAATCATTTTCCGTGGGTGTTCCTACTTCCTATATTCAAATCAGCAAACGTAATGATATTATTATGTGTCGTCTTTGTACCCCATTCTTTCATATACTACTGCAACTTATTCGGATTCAACGCCACCTCAACGACCAATGGGACACCAATGGGACACCGCTCTAAGGAGTTCCCTGGAAGAACACCTTGTATTAATTCTCAATTGGTGACAGTGGTGCAAAGTTTCAAGATAGGGACACTCAAGGATATGCTTTTTACAAGGCATTTCATAGATACCCCAACTGTGTTGTATGCTAGTTATCGGCTAACTAATGAAAACATATGTTTCCTATGTTAGCCTCTTAGGATTGGCAGTAAACAAAATGACCTTTAAGCGCATTGATGGTGTTATAAAGGAGTAACAATGATTTCTTAATCTTATGTAGTTTATGCTCAAGAGAGAGAAAAAATTAATTTTCCGTCCGTCGCAATATAAAAAAAGGGAGTGGTTGATATATTTAGTGCTGTTGTGGATATGTATATGGGTGCTCCTTTGATTTCTTCTGGTTGTAACAGCGAGGATCGTTTTTATATCGGTTTTAATTGTGAAAGCTTTATCATGAAACAATATGGAAACAAAGCATCAGGAAAAGGTCTTCAAAGTCATTCGGAATATCAACAGAAAACACATGTTGCTGAATATATTGCCGAAGCTTTAAACAAACCAAGGAAATAAAAACTTACGGTGTATGTGAAGAATTAGTATTCGCCGGATATCAACCAGCTCTCCAAATTCAAGAGGAATAATAGCGCATGCATGCTCTTACCATTTCAAAGTCACTTGCATAAAAAAAATGGTTTAGGTGATGGAAGAAAACAGCTTAAAGAATGAGTAAGGTCACCTCTCGGAGGTTTTTTTGCCTATATAAAGGGGCATTTCGATCCTAAGCAAAGCCATTCACCCATTTGACAGAGTATAGGCAATTTAACAGGTCAAGTAATTAATCATGGCAAATAACCTCAAAAAGCAACTGGTTCTGCTCCTAGTCCTTGTTTTGGCCATTTCCATGATTGTTATGGTTGCCGAGGCTCGTGATTCGCTTCACCATAAGCCACCACACTACAGGCCTCCCTATCACCACCGTCCCCCATACCATCACAGCCCCTCATACCACCATAGTCCCCCACACCATCACTAGCCTCCCGAAAACAACTAAAAATAAATCCCCCACGCACCCATCCCCCATTCCCATCCACGTACACTGCACCCCTGCACTCTCCATATTACTACCATTGCTACCTATGAAATATGAATGGTTTCGTTTCATAATGTCGTTCTGCAGCTGCATATCAATAAATAATTGGCACCCACAGCTTGATGAAGGATGCCATCTGGAGTGATTGTTGAATTTCATCTGGTTGTGATGTCTCTCTGGATGTACTTCATTTGTTTAATTTGTGTGGTAATGATATTATAAATATGTGTTTTGGTGTGTAAGTTGTCGACTCGTTATATTTTATGCCCTAGTATATATATTATGTTATATATAAGCAATCAACTAGCTACAAGTAAGAAAACATCACAAGAATCGAACAGTCGGTTGAAGTAAATTAATTTAACGAATAAAACACATTGAAGAAGTTTAGAGGCTATTTCATGGAGTTGTTTGCAACTTTGCATAGTTCATTTGAATGAAATGAAGGCATTTATAATATGCAGTACATAAAGCGGATATACTTCAAACACTCCCTTGGTTCTTCAAGTCAAATCACTACTACAAATAAGGGTTGCCCCTATGGATAAATCCATAGGGGCAACCCACTGCCCCTACGGATATATGCGTAGGGGCGAAAAAATACCCCGTAGGTGCAAAGGCCGCAGGTGCAAGTTGAGGCCCTGAACTTGCCCCTACAGGCAAATTCTTGCCCCTACGGATTTATGTGTAAGTCCTTTTGCCCCTACGGATTAAGCCGTAGGGTCTAAGATTTTATATTATTTACGGTTTTTTTTAATATATTACTTGTACCTACGGACATGTCCGTAGGTCCATGTACTACCCCCTACGGATATGTGCGTAGGTACGTTTCCGTAGGGGCAAAATATCAGGATTCCTGATATTTGGCCCCTACGGATAACGCCGTAGGGGAGAGGCAGTGGCCCCTACGGCTATGTCCGTAGGGGCATTCCCAACCCCCTGGCACTGATATCAGGGGGGAAATATCAGTTACTGCTGATGTTTTGCCCCTACGGATATATCCGTAGGGGTAACATGTGTGCCTACGGATTAATCCGTTGGTACATATTGTCTGTATTTTTTTTTTAAAAATGGGCTGCTTGATTTTTTCCCGCCCTGTGCATAATAATATATACATCAATCAAATCATATATTGCAGTATTCATAATCACATCTCACGCATATATATAATATACAAAAAAAACCCAAAAACTGAATATGATATAAATACAAACCAATATCAATATCGTTTCAAAATGTAGTACAATGTGTATGATATAAATAAATACATGTTTCAAAAAATAAGAACCAAAAATCTACCCTAGCTCGGTCCAGCTCCACCTCTGAATAACGATAGAATAACGCGCGCCTGCTCCTCGGTCAATAAACTCTGCAATTCGTCGCGAGCGAGAGTCTGAGCGGCATGTGGAGCTGGCGATGTGGTATGCGCAGCCGCCGTCGAGATAGTCGCTTGCGGAGCCGCGGCTGCGGGAGTCTGAGTGGGCGGTGGAGCTACAGGAGCTGTCTGCGGAACCGCAGCCGATGTAGTGGCTTGCGGAGCCGCAGCCGAAGGAGATGCATGTGGAGGCTCGGCCGATCTACCCTGTCGCGTCTGGACATAACGTGTGTAAGAAGCGTGTAAGAACTGTGTATTATTCGAATTCGTATCATTATTAAGTTATTTCGAAACCCTGTTTGGATATGTAGTTTGGAAAAGCGTTGTTTATTTTAATTACATATGTATGTATGATTAATCAAACTTAAGTCTAAAACCAAATAAGCTCAAGCTACGTACTAATTATGGATATGTTGATATGTATATAATATGAAATGATATTTTACTATAAAGTAGTATACATACCAGCATCTCCTTCAACTCCTGAACGGTGGCCCTCAAGCTATCCAGTTCCTGATGGACATGCCGGTCACTGGAGACGGAGGAAGTAACCGCCGGGGTGGAGTCCAACCTCATATGGGCCCTGCTAGGGCACAATCCCCGGCCTCTCTCCCAACCTTCGTGGTGCCCTCCGTGTGCGGCGTCCAGAACTGGGGTCAGCAGCCTCGGATCATTCTGTCCGGTAAAATCGATCCCCGAGGCCTGGGCCTGCTCAACCACCCGCTCCTACATCCACATTAAGCAGTAAAGTATAAGTATAAAATTTAAACTTGAACCTTCCAAAACTAAAATTTCAAATTTGGGTAGAAAAAATATTAACACTTACGCAGTACTCCTGGGTAGCGACGTCGGGATATCGAAGCTCGCTCGTGGCGGGATCTGTCGAGGTGCCGTGGACGGCAAGATATGCGGACAGCACGCTCAGTGTACCACCTGACGCCACGGTCCGAGATGTCTGCAATATTAGAAAGTAACTCTTAATATTAGAAATATTAGAGAATAACTCTTAATATTGCAGAATATTAGAGAATAACTCTTAATTTACCGATAACTCCATGGCTCGAGTAATGTTCCTCGAGCCACCTGTATAAGTGGGGCGACCCCTCTTCGCCGACTTCCTGTTCTCCGTATTCTGAGCGGCCTGTTTCTGCACAACGTATTAACATTTAGTTTTCTAATTAAGAAACACAAAGAAATAAATTATATCATAAATAATGAATTAAATTTAAAATACATACCTGTTTGCGTTGGGAGTCGAAATAAGCGCACAATAGAGGCCATGTCTCTACGTCGACTCTCGCAAACGCCGGAATAGATAGGAGGGCCGCTCTCTCTGCCTCGGGGGTCGCCATCCACAGGGAGTAGCAGTCGGCCTTCAGCTCATTCCTGTTGTATCGGACCTTGGCCTGCATGTTCTTCATCAGGCCATTGTACAGAGCATGAAGGTCGAGCACCCTCCCCGGATGATCAGGGTCGGCTACAGGCTGAAAATCGTAATCCAACTGAAAATACAAAAAAAAACATTGTTATTAGATTGCAAGTGTTAATAATAAATATATTGATAGATCAAATGAAAATATATATTATGAGCAGAAGCCATCGGTAGCCAGTCCGAGCCGGACATTGCGAGGATCGCTACTGAATATTGCGTGCCTCCTATCGAAATCCTTCCATGCCGGTGAATCTCTTGGATGGCTCATTTTTCCATTTTCGCTTGGAGGAGCACGGTGATGCCAAATCATTGCCTCGACTGTTTTCTTGCACCTGAATAGCCTCTGTAGCCTCTGTGTTATGGGAAAATATCGTGCTATCTTCACAGGTATATCAGGCTTCTTATCAGAATCTTTCGGCTTATACCTGGCCTCTCCGCATGTTGGACACTCTTTCAAATCTGAATTCTCTTTCCGGTACAACACGCAATTTTTAGGACATGCTTGAATCTTCTCGCACTTTAGACCCAAATCAGACATCATTTTCTGGGCTTCGTACCAGCTTTCGGGCACATTATTTCCCGGAGGCATAGAATCTTTCAAGAACGAAAGAAGCATTGTGAATGACTTGTTGCTCTATCCATTTAGACACTTGATCTGGAAAAGTTGGACGAACCATGAGAGGGTGGAATACTTCGCATTCTCATAAATTGGTTTCCTAGCATCATTCATGAAATTTTCATATTTATCCGCACGCGGTCCTTGACCGGAAGGAATGTCATCTTCGGTACGAATAGATTCACCTAGAGCAGCCTCTACCATATCCTCCATTTATTCTGATGGAAATAAATTTCCGTCTCCTGCCGTATTACTGAATTCTTCTTCTCCTGCCGCATTATCGTGTTCTCTTTCTTCTTCTTCCGCAGTACTGCATTCTTCTCCTTCCCCGTGATATTTCCAACTTGAATAAAGTCTAGTAAACCCATGTTTTACAATATGAAGCTCAGCCAATTCTACCTTCTGCCAGTACTTATTGCCACATCTATCGCACGGACAGAGAATCTTCTCTATTATGATCTTATTATATGCGCGTGCAAATTCAAGGAAAGCAGCAACTCCTGCGACAAACTTAGGTTGCATACGTTGTTTCCAATCCACATACATCCAGTCCTTAACTCTGACGTACTCATGGGCCATGTTAGACTGAATAACATATAAATTGTAGGTTATGCTGACTATATTGAGAAATATAAGAACAGGATAGTTACTGACAAAGGAGAAAATCCGTGTATATGCTTTGTGTGTGCGTTTGTCGTTGAAAAGAATAAATTATCGCACGTTATGTTAACCGATAGACGGGGACTAAGTGGCGCTTTTAGTTTCATATATGAGTATCGATGGGAATATGAAGGTTTCATATTATCATATATTGGTTTTAACCTGAACATCTCGAATCGCTCTCTAATTATGCGTTTTTATGTGTGTGTTCCGGCTGTCGGGGGTAGGCTTCTATCCCATTAAGAATGTATAGAGCGAACGCCCATCACTTGTGCTTTCAACCGTTTCGAGTAAATTTCGGCAGCACCTCCCCGCTGTTCTTCGAGTACACTGTAATAGAATAGATAATCATTTCAAAGCTGTGAAACAACGTTGAAATGAACATCTAATCTATCTTTGTACACGGAGAACCAGCGGAAAGGTACCGACGAAATATCTCGAAACAGATGAAAACACAAGTGAATGAAGGCGTTTGCTTTATACATTCTTAACTTGTCCACACGGGACAAATCTATGGGTTACCATACGATTGAATTTTCTCGTCGCGTAGACTATACGACGGTTGTTAGTATCGAGCTATACTGTCCGATATTTAACAACCTTCGTATAGTTCTAGGTCACGACGAGCATCGCACGTATGTTAACCGATAGACGGGGACTAAGTGGCGCTTTTAGTTTCATATACGAGAATCGATGGGAATATGAAGGTTTCATATTATCATCGAGTATCATATATTGGTTTTAACCCGAACATCTCGAATCGCTCTCTAATTATGCGTTTGTTGTGTATTCTTGTTGTATGTGTGTGTTCCGGCTGTCGGGGGTAGGCTTCTATCCCATTAAGAATGTATAGAGCGAACGCCCATCACTTGTGCTTTCAACCGTTTCGAGTAAATTTCGGCAGCACCTCCCCGCTGTTCTCCGAGTACACTGTAATAGAATAGATAATCATTTCAAAGCTGTGAAACAACGTTGAAATGAACATCTAATCTATCTTTGTACACGGAGAACCAGCGGAAAGGTACCGACGAAATATCTCGAAACGGATGAAAACACAAGTGAATGAAGGCGTTTGCTTTATACATTCTTAACTTGTCCACACGGGACAAAACTATGGGTTACCATACGATTGAATTTTCTCGTCACGTAGACTATACGACGGTTGTTAGTATCGAACTATACTGTCCGATATTTAACAACCTTCGTATAGTTCTAGGTCACGACGAGTATCGCACGTATGTTAACCGATAGACGGGGACTAAGTGGCGCTTTTAGTTTCATATATGAGTATCGATGGGAATATGAAGGTTTCATATTATAATCGAGTATCATATATTGGTTTTAACCTGAATATCTCGAGTCGCTCTCTAATTATGCGTTTGTTGTGCATTCGTGTTGTATGTGTAACATGATTTTAAACCATTGAGATCAAGATTGATAGAACTGATCATCCTATATTGCAATAGCATTCATCAACCAAAAACTATTATTGCAATGGTATTCATCTATAACAATCAACAATTAAAACTACAAATGTAGGATACTGATATCATAAAGCGTTATACACAACATTGATAGAACTGATAAATAAAAAAACGAAACACAAACCGTATCAAGATTTAACAACTTTGATTATGTCATATACGCGGGCCGATATTTTCATATTAGCCAATAGGCAAAAATAGATTGCGGTCTGGATATGGCATATTGGCAGATGTTACCTATATGCATACATGCATGTTGTCTCCCCATTTTTTCATAAATCAAACCAACTACATACATCAAACTAGTCCATGCCACCAATCGGAAACTCCACTATGTCTTTGAATTATTATTTTTCCAAATAGCATTGAGCTCCTATTGACATTGTCCCATCCAACAAATTTGTTGTGCTTGCCTCGACCTTCATCTAGCTTTCACATGCCATACACATTATATGAGTAATATAGTTATAAATTATGGTATTTTGTTGTCATCAATCCACCTAATCCTAACCCCAAGTTGCTCTCTGAAAGCACATAGAACCATCCCCCCTAGTCAAGCATAGCTTTTTCTGTGCAATTGTTCTCATTCTTAATTTCTCACATTCATTACTCTCTCATTTTCTTGTCAACAAATTTGTTGTGCAATTGTTCTCATTCTTAATTTCTCACATTCATTACTCTTTCATTTTCTTGTTTTTTTCCAACTCCCCACCACTTAACCCCAACCCAGCCCCAGCCCCAGCCCCAGCCCAGCCCCAACCTAACCCTAACCCCAGCGCGGCCAGCTAAACCCCAACACCAACCCTAAGGCAAACCCTAACCCCAGCCCCACCCCAGCAGCAGCCGAACC
This sequence comes from Agapanthus africanus, assembly GCA_030015575.1. NCBI lineage: Eukaryota > Viridiplantae > Streptophyta > Magnoliopsida > Asparagales > Amaryllidaceae > Agapanthus > Agapanthus africanus. Next base: position 545,775,905 of record CM057338.1, read on the forward strand.
CCAACCCTAACCCTACCCCGACACCGACACCGACCGCGACCGCGACCCCTGCCCAACCCCAACTCGTGCGCGCAACCCCAGACCCAGCCATGAACCCTAAGCCCAAAATAATCCAAAAATTCTTTAATTTACCTCGAGATTTACTCACCTGAACGGCTGCTGCTGGGGCTGGGGCGACGACCTGAACGGCGGTGGCGACGACCTGAACCGCGGTGGCGACGAGAACTGCGGTGGCGACGAAACCGGCGGTGGCGACGAGGAGAACGACGGTGGCGACGATGGCGTGGCGATTTGGGGATTTTTTTCGCGCGCGATCGAGAGAGAGAGAGAGAGAAAGTGAGCGTAGGCGATCGATCTGGGGATTTGTTAAATCGATATTTACTTGCCCCTACGGATATACCCGTAGGTCCTTTGTTTGCGGCTCCGTAGGGGCAAACACCAAATTAAGAATTAATATTTTTATTCTTGGACGTCTGTGCCCGTAGGGGCAACCTTTTAGCTCTACGGATTAATCCGTAGGGCCAGGTTAAATCTGCCCCTACGGATTCCAATATCCGTAGGGGCAACCCCCTATTTTACTAGTGAATAAAAAAAAAGGTTCTCCCATTGATGTTCATCACAAAGATTGTGATGCATCCAACATTAGTTCTTGACACTGGTCGAGAAGACTCTAAATTTTATGCAGGTTGCGTAACCAGTGAACTCCATTAACCTATTAGGAACTATGCAGCTTGCAAGCATGCTACAAGAAGAGCCTGAATAAACAGTTAAAAGGTTTTCAAAATTTAATAATATGCAGCTTCACACTTGATCTGAGATTGTATCCAATTTTAAAACCATCGTAGCCAAATTCCACCTCCTATTCATAATCCTTTAAGATTTACAGCTGTTACTAAATAATCTAGAATACAACTTTGTTTTCATTGGCGTCATTTTTTATTTTCTGAAGAACACAGGTATCCATCTCAAAAGCAAAGCAAGAGAAGTTCAAATATACATAGGAGTAGTATCATCCTATAAGGAAAAGGTTTTCAAAATCTGTTGAAGAAGCCAAATGAGCACATACATATTGCCCAAAACATGCCTATGATAAGATTGCAATGGTCAAACAAAACTATATTCAACATCCACGTGAATTAACTGCTATTCCTTTAGCCAGCTCCCAAAATATTTCATATTGCCCAGTTACTTATTCTGTTTTGATAAAAATATTTTATTAGATAAATTGGTATCAGTTATGGTACTACTGCTGATCCCTTTTTCGATCTCCCACTCCTTATCTCCCTTGATAATACAATCAGTCAAGGAAATAAAAACCGAAAGTATTCGCCAAGAAACAGTATTCACTAGAAAAAGAACTCTCCAATTGATGGAGAATGCAAATGCGTGCATGCTTTTACCCTTTCAAAGTGAGCATGTAAAAAGATACAGTTGGTGATAGAAGAAAACAATTTACATAATATATTGTCACGCCCCGCTTCCCAAAATACAGAATACGGAGAGTAACGAAGGCCAGCTGTACTACCTACAGTAAGGAAAGATTCTTCCATAGTCACATACAGCTATCTACCTCAACCTGTCAAAATAAAATCCAATACCAAAAGGGATAATGCTGATAATCATGCTGCAACCAAAACACAAGGAATACTAAAAAAATGGGTCCACTAGATAATTGATGCAAATAAATACCTAATACACTAGGTTCGAAAAGAAAACAAAATCGGAAAAGATACAAAAGTCCTAATATCCCACAAGGACGCACATGGTAAATACTGGCTGAAAGAAAATAAACCTACGGGTTACTGATTTACGGCAAGGTCCTGATAGCCGCTGCGATCCTGTTCGGCCTAAAAATCTGTCTCTAAACCTGAGATGACAAATCTCAGAGATGTCAGAATATCCCAGTAAGGACCCAACGTGTAAGGTGTGTATATGGTATGATAACATGAATATATGAATAGTGAAGCCCATGGCCCATGTGCGCAAGAATATACACACACACACATACATTAATACTATGAAACAAACATATAAAGAGGTCAAGACATAACCTAACTGGTCACTAAAAGGTAAAATGTCCTATCGTAAGTTCGAGTGTGTGCGTCAACCTCTGCAGGAGAATTCCTAACCCAAGAGTAGTGGCCCAGGGGCTAGGAAACACGGGCCCAACTGTGGAATGAGCAAGCGACCGATATAGCCCGGTACGAACTGTAATAACATGCGACCGATATAGCCCGGTACGAGCTGCGGGCATGGGACTCCTGATATCCTGTTGTACGAACGCACACTCAAACTACCCCAATACTCCGCATATTCATGTCTAATATGGTAATAACTAAATCACTAATTAAGAATGCTGAATAGACTGGAACTTATAATATCATGTTAATTGTATAAAAAGGAAACTTGTTAACAGTATAGATTGTATCATGGCATGTAATTCGACATTCTAATTAGAATCTCGTTTTAATGAGTAGTCTGGAACAATGAGTAATCATGGCATGCCAAGTGCAATAGTTATAACATGATAGTGTTCATAAATAAGAATAGCATGTTAAAGTTTCTCAAGCATGCCGACAATAATAGTCTCAAGTAAAATGTTAAATATAGACGGTATGATATGATAAAGTCAAAAATATAAACAATACTCAACATAAATATGCAAGCATCTGTATTTAACATCCTGGTTTATTTATTGGAAAGAATAAAAAACTGAAATATGGTTTTAAAGGGTTAATATGATTAAATAGGAATGAAAAATTACAGATACATAAAGTGGATTGTGGTAATAGTAAAATTACGAGATAGTAGTAATTAAGATAAAATAATTACAGATTGACTAGTCATCATGTAAGTGATAATAATAAGTTTTATAATCATGTGATAACAGAAAATATTAATACAAATTATATTATCAAAATAATTTATATAACCAGGGCACATAAAATGCAGTGATATTATAAGGAGTGATAGTGTAGAAAGTTCAATTTATATATATTAAATATTAAGCCCAAAACGTTTATTGATTAACAGTAATAATGATATATTTTTATATTTTAGATTAGGGTATAAGTGTTGACATTTTGCATACCAGTGTATACCAATATTGTTGCAGCAGAAATATATAATTACTTATAAAATTTTTTATATATTAAACCTTATTTACACGTTAATAATTATTTTATTGCGCTTAAACTTTTACAGTTATTCACTTGATGAAAGGATTTATGTGTATTCTAGATCCTAGGTTTTCATCATATGTACAAGTATTATAAGATATATTAATAAAGCGGTAAAATATTACGATTTTATTTAAACATTGCAAGTTAATAATTTATTTAGAGAATTGCCGACATTGCATCGACTAAAAAATAAAGGAGTAAGAGTACTTGCTTCGGAGACGGATAATCACGACGACACGAAGCGCAACTCCAAACTTTGAAGGCTCGGCTAATTTTGAAGAAGAAAATATTATGATGAGAAATAGAGAGAATGTTGATTTATATGAGAAAGAGCGAGATGATGATAATTATGTTGTTTTTATAGGGAAGAAAGACATATTGTTAAAGATTGGAGAGAGATTATTATAATTGGAGAAAGAGAAATATTCTGATAAGATGATATTTGGGTTTGATTTTAAGAGAGAGAAACATAAATAAATATAAAAGAAATATATGATTGGTTGTTATATATTTATATAAGATATTAGAAAAGTTGTATATATACATATTAGTTTGTATATAGTTAGGATAATAGAAACGTATATGTATATACATATATTAGTATATAATAAAAATATATGTAGATTTGTATATGGTTATGGGTTCGTGAAAATAAATATAATTGGTTGTTATATATATATAGGTTTTTAAGATATATCAAACAACTAAAATATATCTTCAGTTAAACTATCATAACAAAATATCTTCAATTATATATATATATATATATATATATATATATATATATATATATATATATATATAGCTTTGAAGAAAAAGATTTAAAAAGAGAGAGATTTAAGCGAGAGAATCAGCTAAGAGAGATTGGATTGGATTGGATAGAGGGATTTTGTTAGGGAATATATAGAGAGAGAGCGAGGGTTTGGTGAAATATAGTTAATTATATAGAAAAATATATGTAGATAGAATAGAATATAGAGAGAGAGAAATCTGTTGGAAAAGATATTTGTTTGGAGAGAGAAAATTGAGTTGTTAGTTTAGGAAAAATATTTACATGGTTAAAAGATTTAACATGGACTCTAATCACCTGTCAAAACTAAATATTTTAAATAAATATTGTTAAACAAAATATCTTATAAACAAGATTTACAAAAGGGTAAAATCTTAAGTATATATATTGTTTAAAGAAATACTAAAATATCTTTTGTTTAAACTATAATACTAAAATATAAATATGGTTACAAAATGGTGTTAGACAAATAAATATTTAAATACTAATAATATACCTATTTAACAAACTTAAAAAACCGTAATTATATGTATATATCTTAATTAAAAGTATTAAACTCTAAGTTATAATAATAATAAAACAAAATCCAATATATCCAAAAAGAAAAAGAAACATACGATCGGACTAGGGTGTTACATCCTACCCACTTTACAAGAAATTTTGTCCTCGAAATTAGAACGAAAATACAAGATTACGAACTAACTACAAGAATCAATGAATATAGATGGGTATGAAAAATCAAGGATCAAGTAATCAAATGAGGGTATGAAGAGTCATGGTCTTAGCTCGAGAATTTGGCGTGTCCAAGAAAATCAAATCAGTGGAAACAAACCAAGAGTAGAATTCTAAGTTACTCAAACAGAATGACGCATTATAACCATACCACGGTACATGTGTACAATAACGTAATTTTATCTCAGTCATCCGAATTCTACATTCAGGGTCAACGGAATATGCAGCATGACACACTAAGCAACCTAGTACAATTCTAACTTAAAAATCGGTAAAACCAAATCTAACTTCAACGTCAGCCTGGCTCTAAAACCAGAAAAACCTTTTCGTGTCCGTTTCCCAAAATACGAAATACAGAGAGCAACGAAGGCCAGCCGTGCTACCTACGGTAAGGAAAGATCCTTCCATAGTCACATAAGGCCGTCTAGCTTAACCTGTCAAAATAAAATCCAATACCAAAAGGGATAATACTGATAATCATGCTGCAACGAAACCACAATGAATTATTAAAAAAATGGGTCCACTGGATAATTGATGCAAATAAATACCCAATACAATAGGTTCGAAAAAATACAAAATCTGAAAAAATACAAAAGTCCTAATATCCCACAAGGGCGCACATGCTAAATACTGGCTGAAAGGAAATAAACCTACGGGTTACTTATTTTCGGCAAAATCCTAATAGCCGTCGCGATACTGCTCAGCCTGAAAATCTGTTTCTAAACCTGAAATGGCAAATCTCAGGTATGTCAGAACATCCCAGCAAATACTCAACGTGTAAGGTGTGTGTATGGTATGATAACATGAATATATGAATGTAGTGAAGCCCATATGCGCAGTTAAAACATATATATATATATATATATATATATATATATATATATATATATATATACACATTAATACTATGAAACAAACATGTAAAGAGGTCAAGACATAACCTAACTGGTCACTAAAATGTAAACTATCCTGTCGTAAGCTCGAGTGTATACGTCAAGCTCTATAGGAGTATTCCTAACCCAAGATTAGTGCCCAAGGGCTAGAAAACACGGGCCCAACTGTGGAATGAACAAGCGACCGATATAGCCCGGTACGAGCAGTAATAACTTGCGACCGATATAACCCGATACGAGCAGTAATAACATGCGACCGATATAGCCCGGTACGAGCTGCCGGCATGGGACTCCTGAGATCCTGTTGTACGAACACACACTCAAACTACCCCAACACCCCGCGTATTCATGTCTAATATGATAATAACTAAATCACTAATTAAGAATACTGAATAGACTGGAACTTATAATATCATGTTAATTGTATAAAAAGGAAACTTGTAAATAGTATAGATTGTGTCATGGCATGTAATTCAATATTTTAATTAGAGATCTCGTTTTAATATGAGTAGTCTGGAACAATGAGTAGTCATGGTATGCCAAGTACAATAGTTATAACATGATAGTGTTCATAAACAAGAATAGCATGTTAAAGTTTCTCAAACATGCCGAAAATAATAGTCTCAAGTAAAATGTTAAATATAGATGATATGATATGATAAAGTCAAAAATGTAAACAAGACTCTAACATAAATATACAAGCATCTGTATTTAACATCCGGATTTATTTATTGGAAAGAATAATAAACTGAAATATGGTTTTAAAGGGTTAATATGATCAAATAGGAATGACAAATTACAAATGCATAAGCGGACGGTGGTAATAGTAAAATTACGAGATAGTAGTAAGATAAAATAATGACAGATTGACTAAGTGACAGATTGCCTAGTTATCATGCCAGTGCTACTAATAAGTTTTATAATCATGTGATACCGGAAAATATTAATACAAAATATAGTATCAAAATAATTTATATTACTATGGCACATAAAGTGCAATGATATTATAAAGAGGGATAGTGTAGAAAGTTCAATTTTATTTAAACATTGAAAGGTAATAACTTATTTAGAGAATTGCTGACGTTGCATCGACTAAAAAATAAAGGAGTAAGAGTACTTGCCTCGAAGACGGATAAACACGACGACACGAAACGCAACTCCTAGCTTTGAAGGCTCGGCTAATTTTGAAGAAGAAAAATATTGTGATGAGAAATAAAGAGAATGTTGATTTATATGAGAAAGAGAGAGATGGTGATAATTATGTTGTTTTTTTTATAGGGAAGAGAGATACTGTTAAAGATTGGAAAGAGATTATTATAATTGGAGAGAGAAAGAAATATTCTGATAAGATGAGATTTGGGTTTGATATTAAGAGAGAGAAACATATATAAATATAAAAGAGAGATATGATGGGTTGTTATATGGTTCTATAAAATATTAGAAAAGTTGTATATATACATATTAGTTTGTATAGTTAGGATAATAGGAAAGTATATGTATATACATATATTAGTATATAATAAAAATATATGTAGATATGTATATGGTTATGGGTTCGTGAAAATAAATATAATTAGTTGCTATATATATATATAGGTTATTAAGATATCAAAAAAATAAAATATATCTTCAGTTAAACAATCATAATAAAATATCTTCAATTATATATATATATATATATATATATATATATATATATAGCTTTGTAGAAAAAGAATTATAAAGAGAGATTTGAGAGAAAGAATCTTCTTAGAGTGATTAGATTGGATTGGAGAGAGGGATTTTGTTAGGGAATATATAGAGAGAGGACGGGGTTTTTGTGAAATATAGTTAATGATATAGAAAAATATATGTAGATAGAATAGAATATGGAGAGAGAAATCTGTTGGAAAAGATATCTGTTTGGAGAGAGATAATTGATTGAAGAGAGAAAATTGAGTTGTTAATTTAGGAAAATTATTTATATGGTTAAAAGATTTAACATGGACTCTCATCACCTGTCAAAACTAAATATTTTAAATAAATATTGTTAAACAAAATATCTTATAAATAAAATTTAAAAGGCGGTAAAATCTTAAGTATATATATTGTTTAAAGAAATACCAAAATATCTTTTGTTCAAATTATAATACTAAAATATAAATATGGTCACAAAATAGTGTTAGACAAAAAATACTTAAAGACAAATAATATACCTATTTAACAAACTTGAAAAACCATAATTATATGTATATATCTTAATTAAAAATATTAAACTCCAAGTTATAATAATAGTAAAACAAAACCCAAAATATCCAAAAAGAGAAAGAAATGTACGATCGGACTACGGTGTTACATAAAATAAACATCACCTCGGATATTTGTTTCCTAAATATATAGAAATTTAGATCCAAAGGCAGCAAAGTGCTAAATATCACCGATACATATTATACATCAGTCGATATATTGGTTTTGGAGAGGAAACGACACGATATATTGATTTAATATCTTTTTATAGTTTTGGATAAAATTCATCCGATATATCGTAATATCTCCGAGATATTGGGTTTGATATAGAGGACGATATATCGGGTTTGATATAGCGGACAATATATCGGGTTTAATATAGCGGACGATATATCACGATATTTTCCTAATTTTACCTAGGTTATGGGTTCTTAGGTAACATTTGTTGGTCTCACTTGATTAAATTTTGATTATTGACAAGAAATTGCTTACTATACCTAGCTTTTGCATATCACTATTTGGAGCATTAGATGGAGAACGGAGGAAAAAAATTACAATGTTATATTCAAACGAGGTTGGAGGGCTAGTTAAGACTTCATAAGACTAAACATTAATATAAAGTTTGAAACCCGCAAAAACAAGAAGAGTCGTTAAACAAGCTATACAATGACTAACTCATGACGATGACTCGCATGCCACCTGAGAACTTCCATCCGACGATAGATATAATACCATCTAGAAGTTCTCGGCGAGTCCGCTGATTTGTGTGAAAAAGTGTTTGTAGAATAACGCAATCAATAACGGTGTCGCTTGTAGCTAGCCGAGATGAGTACGGGTCGTCCGCAGGAAACGTGGAATATTTTATTCTTACTTTAGGCGTGTTGAGAAAGAAAGGAGGAAGAAATAAGAATGGTTGTAGGTTCTAGATCTACGTTAAACACGGATGCAAAATATAGATCTAGATTAATTATGGATGTAAGTTCAATATTAAAAGAGGGCTTGTAGGGTTCATTAGGATTTAGTAGTTATGGATGATTAATTAAAGATTACTCTTTTTATCCTTTAATAGATTTAAAACTAGAACGATAGAGATGCATGTAGATTAGGCTTTCTGGAGGGAAAAGGGTTCCCACTCTTAACCCCTATCTCGACATGGAACTCCGTTCATATCTAGCTAGCCTTACCAAAACAATCATTAATATAATCTCTAATCATGGTCGAGACTAACAATAAATTGGTAGCGCGCCCGATTAGGATGTTAATGATTCTTTTAGTAAAGTTATAAACTTTATAGGGCGTAAAAGAGTTTAAGGATCTTCATCATCCATTAATCTACCCTAATCCTATGAACCCTAACAAGCGGAGAATTACTCGCGCATGTTGGGAAAAGAAGATGAAAAGACAGAGAGGGAAACATAATGTAAAATACAAAGAATTAAATAAAACAACTACCTTTATTAATCAACTTGAACAATCTACATTTTATTCCTTAGAAAATGATTACAAAAACTGTTTGCTTCTCGAACTCTTCCGAAGGAGGTAGATGAACAGTTGATGATCAGCCTGATGCGTGAGCGACCGTCTTGCACTTCGTGATCTCTTCGGCTTGATGCCTTCTAACTTTAGCCCTTGGTTCTTTATTTAGCCCTCAAAGAAGAAAAACTAGTTACCATATATGGTGACTTTCCATATATGGATTCTGAGTCCCTGTCAGTATTGATTTTATAATTTGGCAGATTTTTGATCCTGACATCTTGAACATCTTGATCTCTTGACCTGAGCTAAATCTTGCACAATATCTCTATGAATAATGTTAGTACTATTTATTAAATTAGAGAGAGTATCTTAATCACTATATATAGTAATAAATTTTTAAGAAACTTGATTGAGAATATTTAATAAGTCATGCACTTTATATGGTAATAAATCTTTAAGAAACATGATTAAGAATATTTGATATGCTATGCATCTTTTAATTACTAAAATATTATGCATATATTTTGAAATATTATTCTAACCATTTGTATGATATTATATCTTTTAAGAATTGTGATTAGAATATTTGATATGATGTGTATATTTTCAATTACCAAATATATATATAAATATAAAATGCATATATTTTCCTTCATAATATTAATTATAATATATAAACATATGGTAAATAGTATTTTGCAGATAAATCCAAATATGTTCTATATTTATAATAAACACCTTTAAATATTTAAGAAAAGTAAGGAAAATGTTATATCAAAAGTGCAATATTTTCGACTGAACAAATACCCCCAAACTTAATTTTGATCGTCCCGAGCAAACTAGTTATTTCAAGAAAAGAAGGAAAGAAAGGAGAAAGCTAAACACACTTTCGTAGGCAACACGATTGCACTGAGCACGTGTAACAAGCCGTTAAACCTCTAAGTGTTCCTAGTAGGAGGAGTGTTGTCTCCTGAGGGTTTTCAGCGGATTACACCCACAAAATCCTATAATAAAAGAGAGATGGTGAAAGCTACATATAAACATAAGAATTATAAAAGAAAGAACTTGAAAATAAGAGTTTTCAACTACACCAGTTTTTCGGTTGTCATGAGCCCTATCTTAATATTCATGAAAAGATGTTAGAAATCATATCATCCCTCAATAAAACATCGTCTTTATTCTTCATTACTATCTTTCTTCCAAACATCGATCATATAACCCTACGTGTGTGTAATAGACATCCCTACACTCGGAGAATTCAATTCAAGCTATCATACTCTTGTCCATCTGCCTCAGTACTTTTTAATTTGATGAATATTTGGATGGATTTGCTCACACACTTTCATGCGACCCTTAATACTTCTTGAGGTACTAACCGATCGATTACTCATGTGCTTGCTTATTAGGTGTATTCTTCGTCTTGCACCACCTAAGGCTTAGCAGTGACGCCCAGACCAGTTGGTCTAAGGCAATAGGTGATGAAACACCCTCGCTATATTTTTTTATCGCTGCCTTAGCGATAACAAAACCAGTGTTCATTTTTCTCACCATTTTATATTTTATTCAATTTTTTTATTTTCTTCATACTTTGGCTTTTAGACAAGAGCATTTCAAGGTATCCTCTACTATCCCGAGTTTCAAGACGTGTATAAGTGCGTATAGTAGGGTATCAACGTTCAAATGTTTGGCTTCCAGAATAGGAACTATTTTTCAGACTTATTTTTATCCTCAGATTAGTGACTTCCTTCATCTTACTAACCCTTGGGACAACGGCTCATAACTACTTATTACTAGTTCGTTTAAGAAAACTTCTAATTTTCTAGGTTTTCTTAAATTTTTCCAATCTTTTGGATGTAATTTATCACTATCTAATCTTTTATTATCTTATTTATGTACAATTTTTTTTTTATCTTTTGAATTTTTTTAAAAATTTTTATATGTTTTTTTAAAAAATGTTTTGTGCTTATGCGAAGTATGATGCAAATGATGCGTAAATAAGCACAAACCTCCTCCAAACTTGTTTTCAACAGTGTCCTCACTGTTGTCAACCGCTAAATCACAAAAACCTGTAAGCCTGGGAGGAAATTCATTAAAGGGGGCAAAATATAATAAAATGAAAATCCTCCCCCAAACTTATTCTTTGGCTCACCATTTTGAGTAAAAAAATTTCTTTCAAGAGCCAGATTATACCTCCCCCCAAACTTGAGTTAAACAATATTAAACTTTGAAAATCACAAGAGGGGGTTAAAATTAGTGGTCGATGCCAAGCTTTGCAAAGACCGAAGGTCAACACTAACCATTCGAAGATTTTATCAATGTAATGCTCCAGTTGGTGAAAGAACAAGTTGAAAAGAGCCAAGAAAAAGTGGGGAAAAGGTAAGTGGTGGGATAGAATGTGTTTACGTCTCGTTTTGGAGAGACGACACAGTGATTGTGATGGATTACTCGCATTCTCTTTATAGTCCAGAAGAAGGGGTGGAGGTTCAATTTCGTTGTATTGATGTGGATTCATCTCAACACCCGTGTCTTTCAAAAATGCGAGTTCTTCAGCGAAAATTTTCTCAAAACTCTCATCTATACCCCGGAGAATAATCTCATCAGAAAGAACGGGATGATACTCTGACTCCATGAAATGTTCACATTTAGCATTAGATGTTGACCCGGACAACTCGAAAGAAGGGTCAGTATGTGTATAATACATATCTGGGTCAAACAACAACGTATGAAAAGAGTCTAGATCAGTATCGTGAAGCTGTTCAAATTCGCTGCTGTCGACATCCATTAATTCGACAGAACATACTCGAGCATGAGGTTCGGAGGCTTCACTTCCCAACTTGTAAATGTTACGTTCAATTGACTTATTCCCGAAAGATAGGGTCATAGAACCGTTTAAACAATTGATTATAGCGTTGGAAGTCGCAAGAAAAGGTCGACCCAGAATCACCGGAATTTGGTTCCGTGAGTTTGCTACATGTTGTGTATCTAGAACAATAAAGTCAACAGGGAAGATAAATTTCCTGACTTTTATTAACACATCCTCTAACATACCCCTTGGTTTGGTGATAGATCGATCAGCCATCTATAAAGTGCATTGCGATGGTTTTAATTCTCCGATATCCAATTGCTCATACACAGAATAAGGAAGCAAGTTAACACTAGCGCCTAAATCAAGTAAAGCATGATTGATATTTTTACTCCCAATAGAAATAGAGATTGTAGGATAGCCAGGGTCCTTACGTTTCTTAGGTAATTGCTGTGTAAAAGCTGTGCTTACATTACTCGACATGAAAACTTTTTTCGGCACTTGAGTTTTTCTCTTCCTAGTGCACAAGTTCTTAAGTATTTTCGCATAAGCTGGAACTTGTTGTATAGCATCTAGGAGAGGAATATTTACGTTAACTTGCTTAAACATTTCCACAACCTTCTCCATTTGTGCATTCGGTTTGTTGGACCTCAATCTATCTAGATATGGAGCTTTATCAATAAGTGTTGGGTCCAACGTATGTGGAGAAGTTTGTAGGGGTGAAAAGGATGAAGTGGGTGGAGGGTTCGAGCCTTGGGGAAAACGGAGAATAGGCTCGGAAGAAGATGGTAAACTAGACGAAATAGGGTAAGACGTAGAAGTGGAAGTGGAAATGGAAGTGGAAGCCGGGGATTCAATTTGTTCCTCAATATCAGTTTCAATATATTCACCCACATGGTTATCCAGCACTCTTCCAGATCTCAACGTGGTAAGTGCATTTACATTATACCGTGAGCACCCAGGATCAGGTAGGGGTTGAGCTGGATGATTTCCTTTCTCTCTAGCACTCATTGCTGCAGTCAGTTGTGCAATTTGTACTTTTATCAATTTGATACTCTCACCGTGGGAGACAATGTTTTGCACTAACGTATGGATAGAAGACGTTAAAATGTCATTCGTTCGCATGGACTGTGCAATGAACATATCGAGTGCAGAGGGTTTATCGGTACCGGCAGAAGAAGGATCAAAGTTATTGGCTGGGTTTTGTAAAGGTTGTGGTTGAAAGGGGTGCTGACTCAGTTGTGGTGGTTGCTGTTGCTGTGGAGGGACCCTTTGGAAGTCATTTGGGTTTGGAACTGTATTTTGAGTTTGGTGTTGGTTCCAAGAAATATTAGGGTGATTCTTCCAACCTTGATTATAAGTGGAAGAAGAAGGATCGTTTCCAGGTCTTTGCTGCTGAAAAGCAGCATTAGTGTGCTCTTGACCGTGAAATGGTACATTCAAAGGACATTCTTCAATCAAATGTGATGGGTTGGAACAGCAACCACACACGGTTTTGGGAGCGTGTGTATGGGTTAGGGAGGCTGAAGAAATTCTGGTTTTCTATAGCATCGAGTTTCCTTTGTATTGCGACCATTTTCGGCTTTCATTGTGACGGAAACATCGAGCTGATTTATACCTTCCCTAGACAATGGTTGACTAACACTTTCCCATTGTAAAGTGTTTTGAGCAAGATTTTCTAGGTATTTCCAAGCTTCACCATTATCTTTAGACAGGAATTGACATTGACACATGGTTTCAAGCATCTGTTTTGTCGTGAGATCAATACCCTCATAGATAATTCTGCACAGATCCTATCTAGGGATTCCATGATGAGGACATTGTAAAAGAAGATTCTTGAACCGTTCAAAGCATTTCCAAAATGGTTCATTGTGAAGTTGGGTAAATTGGAAGATTTCGCTCCGAACACGGGCGGTCTTATGATTGGGATAAAATTTCTTCAGGAATGCTATAACGAATTCGTCCCATGTTGAAATAGAATGTGTGGGTATGTTATAAAGCCACTTCTCGGCTAAATCGCACAAAGTGAACGGGAGAATATGTAAACGCATAGCATCCACAGAAATCTGTGAAGTACCCATCAAAGCACATACGTTTTCGAATTTGGTGATAAAAACGTATGCGTCTTCAAACTCGAGCCCGTGAAATTTGGGTAAAAGTTTGATGAAATGAGGTTTAATTTCGAAATTATCCCCATTAGCTGGTGGAATGGAAAGACAAGTGTTAAGGGGACCACGTGTAGGGTAGCATCTCTCCTGGAGAGAAATGCATGGATGATTCTGCGCACCTGCGGGCGGTGGCAGAGTGGTGTTAAAGTTTGATGGATATCCGTCCATCGCGGTCGTGTTGGATAGTGGGGGAAAAGAAGATGAAGAAGCACCCACTTCGGAGTCGATAGCAGGAACGTGGACAAGACTGGCACTAGAATCCCATGTCCAGCCGAGCATGCACTAAGCGGGTTTAGCGCAAGTGGCAGCGGGTTTAGCGTAAGTGGCAGCGTGTGTGATTTAAAAATTTGGTTTGTTTTGAAAAGTGTGTCGGACTTAAACAAATCACACAGAAATGCACAAACAACCCTAGAACTAAGGTTACCTAGGTCAAGTCTCTTGACCGCTCCTAGACTTCCAAAGGACAAGCCGCATGATCAATCCTCTATCATCTCTTTACTACTCTTGTGGCCAGGTAAGTGCCAGGTAAGTGGGAGGTTCTCCACTACGTAAGCAGTGGGCCTAATTAAGTAACCACTTGCCTTAGACACACTTGCCTAAACACCACAAAAGTAATGCGGATAAGCGATAGATTACCCACGACCTTCCTCTATCCTTATTGAGCGCGACAGTCCTTAGAGTCTTGTCTAGATATTTTTTAAATTAATGTAGGGTTGATGCAGATGCTCGGTTTGTGATTTGTGGGGCTTAGGAAGGGTGATAAAATCCCCACCTAATCTAAATTTTGGTCTTGCCCCTTAAAATCCGTATTAAAATATGAAATAACAAACCAATAACAAAACTTTGCAAAAAGATTTTTGAGCGGCGATATTTTGCAAAAAATGCTGCAAAAAAAATATTTAATTGGATTTCAGAGGAGAGAGAATGAGTTGAAAATTTCACCAGAGAAGTTTGGAACCCTAATTCCTCACTTAAGCTGCGGATCCGCCGCTAAAATAGCCTTTCTGCCGCGCTTCCGCCGTGCTTTGAGGGAATCTTTTGATGATTTTTGCTATGTGGCCTTCTGTGCTCCTCTGGATCTTGATGAATGTCTCTGGCTCTCCGTTTCCTCAAGTCTGCAACTCCAGATCCCCTCGCAAAATTCACACAATAATCGTTAAATATACAATTTGCAGTTTTGTTTTGTTTATGATAATGATCGAATAAGAATTCAACACAAATAGTAAGAAAAAAAATTACGCACGTATCCCCGGCAACGGCGCCATTTGATTTGTGTGAAAAAGTGTTTGTAGAATAACCGCAATCAATAACGGTGTCTCTTGTAGCTAGCCGAGATGAGAACGGGTCGTCCGCTGGGAAACGTGGAATATTTTATTCTTACTTTAGGCGTGTTGAGAAAGAAAGGAGGAAGAAATAAGAATGGTTGTAGGTTCTAGATCTACGTTAAATACGGATGCAAAATATAGATCTAGATTAATTATGGATGTAAGTTCAATATTAAAAGGGGCTTGTAGGGTTCATTCGGATTTAGTAGTTGTGGATAATTAATTAAAGATTACTCTTTTTATCCTTTAATAGATTTAAAACTAGAGCGACAGAGATGCATGTAGATTAGGGTTTCTGGAGGGAAAAGGGTTCCCACTCTTAACCCCTATCTCGACATGGAACTCCGTTCATATCTAGCCTTTACCAAAATAATCATTAATCTAATCTCTAATCGTGGTCGAGACTAACAATAAATTGGTAGCGCGCGCGATTAAGATGTTAATGATTCTTTTAGTAAAGTTTATAAACTTTATAGGACGTAAAAAGAGTTTAAGGATCTTCATCATCCATTAATCTACCCTAATACTATGAACCCTAACAAGCGGAGAATTACTCGCGCATGTTGGGAAAAGAAGATGAAAAGACAGAGAGGGAAAACATAATGTAAAATGCAAAAGAATTAAATAAAACAACTACCTTTATTAATCAACTTGAACAATCTACACTTTATTCCTTAGAAAATGATTACAAAAACTTGGTTTGCTTCTCGAACTCTTCCGAAAGAGGTAGATGAACAGTTGATGATCAGCCTGGATGCGTGAGTCGTCTTGCACTTCGTGATCTTTTCGGCTTGATGCCTTCTAACTTTAGCCCTTGGTCCTTTATATAGCCCTCAAAGAAGAAAAACTAGTTACCATATATGGTGATTTCCTAATATAGTGACTTTCCATATATGGATTCTGAGTCCCTGTCAGTATTGATTTTATGATTTTGGCAGATTTTTGATCCTGACATCTTGAACATCTTGATCTCTTGACCTGAGCTAAATCTTGCACAATATCTCTATGAATAATGTTAGTACTATTTATTAAATTAAAGAGAGTATCTTAATCACTATATATGGTGATAAATTTTTAAGAAACTTGATTAAGAATATTTAATATGCTATGCACTTTATATGGTAATAAATCTTTAAGAAATATGATTAAGAATATTTGATATGCTATGCATCTTTTAATTACTAAAATATTATGCATATATTTTGAAATATTATTCTAACCATTTGTATGATATTATATCTTTTAAGAATTGTGATTAGAATATTTGATATGATATGTATATTTTCAATTACCAAAATATTATATAAATATAAAATGCATATATTTTCCTTCATAATGTTAATTATAATATATAAACATATGGTAAATAGTATTTTGCAGATAAATCCAAATATGTTCTATATTTATAATAAACACCTTTAAATATTTAAGAAAAGTAAGGAAAATGTTATATCAAAAGTGCAATATTTTCGACTGAACATCCGTCCAGTGTACTCACCTCCAGCAAGCACCCGTATACTATTTTAGGTGACACAATACCAATGGCTTGTGAGACCGGCCACCGGCCCTCGTCGGGGTCTAGAAACGTATACATTAGTCTACTATGGAATATCGATGCCCAGTTTCGATACTCTCACGACTATGGACATTTAAGGATGTACCTATGGACAACCCAGCTTCCACATATATGATCGCCGTCATAATACTGGTAGTCAAGCAACAATCCTATAGGCTTCATTAACGATAAAGACAAATCAGATAGCATACTATCATCTCAAGTAAGACTGTTATTGTAGGGTTCCTAGGCACCCTAGTGAGGTCTCACAAGGCATCAACCATGCCAATTTCAAAAAATCTAGGTGCCGAGAAACCCTAATACGGATCGTTGGCTAAAGTTTAGGCGAAACTAGAAACTAGTTAACAACTTAACTATAAAGAATACGGAAATACAACCTTTGTAGATCCGGTGCTCCACCTCCATAGCTCCGCAACGAAGTCCCCTCGCTGTCTAAATGAGTTCCCGGGCTCTAGCGTCGGCTTCGTCGGAGAATGGGCAAGCTAGGTCGTCGATGTCCATGCCGAAGATGATCTACGTCGAGGCATCGCTAGATCAAGCTCCAACTTCACCAAGTCAAGAAACTTGTGAAGGAAACACACTCTACTACTTGGCAAGAGGTAGAGAATGAAGAAATAGGAAGTGGGTAGACTTTAGAATTGGATTTCTCACTCATCTTCATCAATCACCATTGATGAAGAAAGGTTTTCTTCAAGAAGAAGAAGAAGAGGAAGATGATAATTCTTATGATAAGTTAATTAAAAGGAATAATAAAAATGAATACTTATCATATCATTAACCATGGTAATGTGTAGAGAATCAATCATGGTTAAAGGAATGGTCAGGGTCAAGCTAGAGACAAAATGGTCACTTAGTCAAAGTGTTCATGAAGCTTCATGAAAACAACAAAAATGAAAGCCACCATTTCATTTCATTTTCTTTTATTCATTTATCAAAAATAAATGGATAATTAAATAAGATAAATGAATAACGAATAATAAACCCTAACCATTCCTTTAACCAAGGTTTAATACTTTACACTTAACCAAAAAGCATGTATCATCAAACATGATACAAGCAAGTGCACAAAATCATATCACATATATAATGCGCACATCCGAGCGAGAAAATCCATTTAAAGTGAACCAATACTAGTTAATGCAAAGCAATATATCAAATATATAATTATGCATTAAATCATTAAATCAACACTTGATTTAACGATCCGGTCATATCACATATAACTGACTAGTATCCAATGTATCGGCTTATCGAATCAATCCTTGATTCGATAACTAGGTTATATCGCATATAACCAATCGATACATCCATCGCGAGAATAGAATACGGTATCACATACTCGCATTATTCTCGGTCCCGCACATATCTCATATGCGCTCCTATTTCGTTTCGCTTGAGCCAGGAAACCTCTGTGTAGGACTCTAAAGACTCGTCAATACGCCGGCAGCAGGTGATGATCATATCAAACACCCACAAGCCGCAAGCGGTCTGCTAAATGTAACGGCCACCCGGGTATTGAGCGATCAGAAGATCGACGAGCAAGCCCGCTCACACTCCTGTGAATCCAACCAGTAACACTACCGTACAGTCCGGTCTGATCGTCTGATATGTCGCATATCTCATCTAGGGGTGGTAAACGTCAGACCCCAATAGCTCGATAAGTCGTGTCGATATGAGGTCTATAACAATTCGAGAAACTACTGGTAACACTTACCAGTAAATCTCAGCAACCCTGGCCAGGGATTTCCTGTTATAGCCAATCGAACACAGCGCAACATCAACCCCCTATACCGGGAGAGACGAATCCCCTCCTATCGCTCATTGCCTCCATGTGACTCGGGACTGTACCCAAAAACCACCGTTTTGCACGCCCTCTTGGACGTGGTAAGATGGAAATCAAAGCACAGTGGGAACCACACAAGACTCTATGACGATCTCGGGTCAACAGACTACTCTGTACCAGTGTCACCAGAGAACTGCCATCTGACGTAAGGTATAATACCATCTGGGAGTTCTCGGCGAGTCCGTCCAGTGTACCCAGTCTTCACTGAGCACCCGTATATCATCTCTGATGTCAAACACCAATGGATATGGGATCATCCATCGCCCATCTGTATGGGTCGAGAAGGTATACGCTAGTCTACTCTGGTATATCGATGCCCCGTCTCGATATACCCTCGACTAGGGACTTTGAAGGATGTACTTATGGACTACCATGTCCCCACTAGTATGATCCGCATCATAGTCTAGGTAGTCAAGTACACATCCTAAGGGCTTTACCAACATGTAACAGAGAGACAATCAGTGTACACGTTAAGGTAAAGTTCAACCAGATAGCATACTATCATGTCGAGCAAGAAAGTCCTCCCTATATATGTCCCAGCATCCACTACAATATACATCCTATGTATAGTAATGGCCTCTAGGGCATACATATAACTAACAGTTATACCTGTATAGGTCCTCACTCAATTATCATAATTGCCCACTTGCAATTACAATAATTGCCTTGAGGGCAGTATATCCAACAATCTCCCATTTGCACTTAAGGCCAATTATTGCGGTATCGCGTACACACAGCTCGTGTGGTACCGAATACTCAACTTCTCTACTATTCAGTTTCACAAACTATATTTGTGAAACTCATTGTGAATGAGAAATAGCCTCCGCTACAATGTTCCAACTTTATTTCTCTATATCTCAACTTTGCGGAAATCAACAATCTTCCAAACCGAGCGATACCCCGCCTCAAGAATTTGTCTGGATACCTGATGGGACCAAGTTCGTCAAAGAACAACTCCATCCAACAAATTTCTTGGGTTGTATCCTCTGTTGAGTCACAACCAGCATTCTGCACCATGATTACCTCATTATCCCTATTGGAACTCCATCTAATATACTGATCCTCAGAAGAGGCTAAACTCAAAATTCTGAAAGCATCTGTCATTCAGGTCACCTTAGAAACACGAACCGATAACCGCCTCCCAGAAGAGGCTGTCGTTATCTTATACCAAGAACTGATAACCGCCTCCCAGAAAGTCAATCCCTCTCTTTATTAGTCTAGAAGACATCCTTTTTAGAGAGGGTGACTCCATGACCTACGGGTACACCAACACGCCAGGAGTCGTCCATTCTAAAATACTTTTAGAATGTTGTCTAAGTACATAATTGAGAAACTTTCCAAATCTAGATCTAAAACCAGAATACCTGATATATTATCTATCTGGTTTTGTACAAGACATTGCATGATTGACTTAATTGCCTAAGCAAATAATATGGCAGTCATTTCAGTCCCTCTCTTCATCGGTCCAGAAGACATCTCTTTAGAGAGGGTGACTCCATCACCTGCTGGTACACTACCACGTCAGGAGTCATTCATTCTAAAATACTTTTAGAATGTTGTCTAAGTACCCAATTTGGGAAACATCCCAAATCTAGATCTAGTTACCAAAATTCCTGATATACTATTCATATCCAACGTAGAGAAAAAACTATGTAACAACCAAAGTTTTACTGATTGTAGTATAGGAACATCACTTCCTATTTGGAGTATGTCATCCAGATTCCAAGACAGTACTCTCTAAATCTTTCTTACTAGGTTCATCTTTTGTTTTGATGAAGTCAATCACCTTAACTGTCACATCAAAACAGATGATCCGTCTCCGCTATCCATGCTTCAGTATATGAATAGACATAACCAACTTGCACACCTTCCGCTGCTCCTACTGACTACGCTAACACTCTGGCAGAGTCATACACGTGCACTTCTTATAGTCACCCACCTGCCAGATATCATAACCATAAACTGCATCAGCGCTAAATCGTATCCATACGGACTTCAGCGTAGACACGGAAGTAAAAAGTCGCATCATAATCCACAACGGGTATTTGATGAAAACTCTTTACAAGTCTAGCCTTATTAGTTTAATACCTTTCCATCTGCACAGATCTCGAAAAATCTACTTGCTCCTAATGGGTTTTACCCTTTCAGGAGCACCCATCAAAGTCTAAAATCCATGATTTGCAGAAGTGCATGGAGTCCGTCATGGATATGAAACATCTGGTCACCTAGAAGTTACCACTTTCTATGACCCGCTGATAACAAGTAGGGGAAACAACAGTGCCAAGTTATATCCGTATGGACTTTAGCATAGACACTGAAGTAAAAGTCTCATTACAATCCACAACGGGTATTTGATGAAAACTCTTTACAACAAGTCTGGCCTTATTAGATTAATACCTTTCCACCTGCACAGATCTCGAAAAGATCTACTTACTCCTGATGGATCATACCCTTTCAGGAGCATCCAACAAAGTCCAAAATCCATAATTTGCTGAGGTGCGTAGAGTCCATCTTGGATATGAAGTATCTGGTCATCTGGAAGTTACCACTTCCTATGATCAACTGATAACTAGTAGGGTCATAATCACCATGATGCTGACCTCCCTGTCACCATCTACGAGAAAACCGAAATATCTCTTGGGTGTCCGAGATCACCTACTAATACCTGCGGAGTGGCTCATTGAATTCTCAGGTTCTACTAAATTTTCGGTAATCGTTTATGGTTCTGGAATCACTTCTATTTCTACCATACTCCCACTAGTTTCTTTTGCAAAAAAATTCCTTTTATAAAAAAGTGGCGAGTCAAGAACAATGTAACTATTGATCTTGCAAATGATAGAAACAAAATCCTAGCGAATGCATGGGATAAACCACAAACCGCCATTACTGAAGCGTGCCTTCAAACTGTCTGAATTATGCTTTTAAACAGAAACCAGATAACTCCATATCTCAACAACCTCAAGATGTACAACAGTTTTATGTCCATATACAACCAAGATAGTAATTTAGATGGAACCAGATTCAAATGTCATGCAACTGTTTCCAGTGCATATCACCTAATGAAAAAAAGCCAATACAACATTACTCGTCAAAGAGCATACTCACGGATGAGTAACCTACGAGAGAATCAAGTTCTTAATACTATGACGGAATAGCTAGGATAAGTATCTACATTTTCTATCACCTCGAAGAATCCTGATACTTTCAACGTATGGTTCTCTACTTTATTCTTATACCTATAAACTTCTCAAAATCTTTGGACCTTGCATTACAACGAATGCGTGTCTAAAACCAGAGAACTCATAGGTAAACCTGAATGAAGTAAGAGTACCAACCTCTTGTCCCGAAAGACACTGGACAGCATACATTTTAATGTATAAGTCCTAAAAGTATACTAACTCAAATTCTGTGTTTTGTAAATTGAAAACTGTATTTTGGTCGAGAATGTCTTACACCGTTATTCAATACACCTTACCTTATCCTCAACTGATAAAGGTAAATGTTTACAACACAATTTTCAAAATATATATCACTTTATAAAATAAAGGTACATATATTTCATTTTAAAGTTTTGTGCATAACAATGGTTATTCGAGACCAAATATTTGCCGTTAAGCAAAACTAGGCGATTTAATCAAATTTCACCAATTACAACGAATTTCGATACTGAGGATCAAATCACTCATTTCCCAATATTCTACTCTATCTCATCATCTGCAACGTCGTACAAATGTGAGATCCAAATCCGGTAAATAGATACCGTGGAGTTGGAATTAATTGGGAAAACAGTTATCGGTAATAAGTACACAGAAAATCTGAAACATGAAAATGATTCAAGAGGGTGGCCCGGTATTTCTAGTAATGTATTTTCCATTATCCAGATTCATGACAGTAGTCGCAATTTCCTTTGCTCTCACTTAAATCCTTTTATATTTCTCTACATCTTACCTTCTGTACACCACACTTAGCTTAATTGATTTTCTTCCTTCCCTACCTTTCGGTTCCAGCCAAAGTTTTAAAAGAAGACTGTCCAATAAGCGTAATAGGTGTACTCTCCTAATACAAGGAGCTCTCACAATCTGAGAGAAGGTAAACGAAAGAGTCAACCGAATAATCCTATTCAATTTCTCCATAACCTATTGCCATTCTCGACTGAAGTAACTTCTTTGAGTTCGTATGTAACTATACGATGGTCGTTCCAAGCAATAAGGATTATCGTAGTGATACAACGTGTTCTGAAGAAATGCAAAGGGTAAAGTATGAATAGCTTGGATATATACGACTTTGTCGTGAATCAAGACAAGTCAAACCCAAAGTCTATAAAAAGGTTTGGTCAACTAAGTTCATGAGTCTTTAAGGTAAGTTATGGGTCGTTGTACCAGAGAGAGAAAAGAAACACTCAACGTGCACTCTATCAAGATTATATTAGTTTTCACTTTTATCTAATCAGGATGGCTCCCACTGTTTTCTCGAATTCTCTTTCAAATCCTAAAAGGAGAACTAGTCGGGATCATTTACACTTTACAAGTTCGCTAACCGTTCAGTCAGGCCAGTATTGGTACTCCGAGGGAGGTCCCCCGTACTTTCACACGGACCCAATTAATAACCCCGTTTCCGCAGATGTGTAACCTCGTTAACACTTTCTAAACACATAATAGGTTAGCTAATTGTGAAGTGAAAAACCTCCCGAGGAGTAATACATACTCATCGGTGGGAATCGGGACCCAACTATCATTGTGTGATAATTTTGATGGAAACCGACCAAAATTACCACACTCTAGAAGGTATGCGCAAACTAGTATGTTTGAAACTCCCGATATGGTTTTTGCCGCAAGCGTCTTATGACCTTGACGAAAGCCAACAAATCATAAGTCGCAAGTCAAGTTCTACTCGTCATTGTCTTGATTAATCTAAAAACACCCGTACTCACCCTTGACGAAGGCCAATAAGGCTGTACGACTGTCCTACATTAATGCATCTCTATGCTGCAGAAAAGTAACACATAACTACCATACACTATGCATTGCCGAAGGCCAACAAATATAGCATGAATACTAAATGCTACCCATCTGAAATGACGGAGGGCTACGGCTGGTTTTTGACGAAAAACCTTTAACGTACTGAACTTGATATCGTTGAAGGAACTCGAGTGGCTTTGAAATGGAGTGGTTTATGCTCCGCTTTTTAAAACTAGTAATATAAACTTTTGCTTAAGAGCGAACTCCCAATAAAGGGATCAAGGCTCTTCCGTCATAGAATGAGGTGCGGGATATTCCTAACCGAATATCTCTATGCAAAGCAAAAGAATACGACTATGAGTTTTGAAGAAAACCGAGTAGATTTAAAATTGGTTCCGACAACATCATTTAGGTTTATTTTCCTTGCATTATTTAAATAATGCGTTCCCGTCATTTTAAGTTTCCAATCCACAAAAGAAACAACCAAAATAACATGCTATTTATATGCCATCCGCATTCGCCACGGGGCCCCGTCATGCACCGTTAGGTTACTTAACTACTGGCAGAGCGGGGGCAGGACTAGCGAGGATGCAAAACATATAAAACCATCTACTAAATATATGATATATATAGATATATCAATATCGCAGGAAGATAATAGTCATCACAGGCAGATAAAAATCATCATAGGCATGTGAACAACAATATGGAATAGTGGATAATCTAGGAGCCCTGCGTTTCATTTGAGCCATAAATGAGACGCGACATTCTCCGGTCATGTGCATAGCCGGTGTAATCAAGAACCTAGACCCCTACGAGCGCGGCAAGTTACCTGTCAATTCTCAAAGTGAGGCAACCCCAATCAACAAGTGAATGGGACACCGAGCACTTCATGAAATCCGGTAAATTGAGCACCCCTCCGTGGGTCAACCTATACCCCCTACGAGTGCGGTAAATAGCTTGTCAATTCTAGAGTAAGGCCCCCCGGTCTCAACGCCATGAGATGCGGGCCCGTTGCCCTCTAGAACCCGGCTATTCGAGCACTCCTCCGTGGGATAATCCTAGTACAGAAAAGAAAAATATATACAATGGTGACATCGACCTCAATCCGGTCGTGCCCCAATAAAAAAAATATACAAACTAGCAGAAATGGCAGTCCACATGTCGGACGCTCACCCCGCGATAATGAATATACAAATGAATCTGAACTGTACATCTAACATCGCACATAAGGCTATCCATCTCGACAATACATCCATAACATCAGTACAACACAGAACATTAACGTGAATATCATGTTCGTAAACCCGTCTGATTGTACATATATCAACCAGTCGGATTGTACCGCATTATGATATTCACGATCGTAGAAACTAACAAACGCACTGAAAACCATGAATTCAAAATTTCGATCGATTAAAACTTTTCGAATTGGTCCCAAGTACAAACCAATACTCAAACAAATATGGGTCAAAACCAAATATCCCAAAAATCACATTTCCACAACCTAGAGCACCAGAAAAAATTAGGGCATAACGACAAAAATTGGACCGTGGAACCGCGGCCAAATGGCATGTTTGGTGGTGGTTCCGCGGCCAAATTGTGGGCTCATGTGCTAAAATTCCTTTCTGCCCTCTAGTTTTGCCTGCATATAATTTTAATGCAACCGGAACAATTTTTTGAATTTTAAAATTCGAACAACAAGCAGTGAATTTGGAAATGCGATGCAGAAAAATCCATCGATCAAAACTCTAAATAAGCGTAAACAAGCTAGTTAAGGTTTATAGAGTGGCTCTGATACCATGTAGGGTTTCGGTGCCCGCGCCGCGGAAACCATGGCCGAGGCGAAAACAAAATTTTATGCGAGCACCAAACACTCATAAAACCAAGATACGATCCAAAAACCTAAATTAGATTACTAGAAATACAAGGGTTGAGAAACTACTACCTTTGTCCTGTGTCTACCCAATTGTGGAAGACCCCTCCAAGTTTGTAGCCATAGGGATCGCGCTTGAAAATCGACAACCCTCTCCGAAAACGATCCACCCGAGGGAAACCGGAGGAGGCTCTAACCGATGATCCAAACTTGCTAAGTGTGTATGGTCGGTGATATAGGAATATATCACTAAACTTTATCTCTTTTTCTCAAGCTCAAGTAAGCAAGAGAAAGGAGGTGAGGAAGCAACCATGAGGCATGAGATAAAGAAAAATCATCAAGTTCAAAAGAAAATGAGAATGGCTACATATAAACCACCATGCATCAATAGTGCACCATAAATGATCAACCATAAATGCTAGAACCATACCTCTCTACATGCCTCATGCCACCATACCTCCACCTCATTTTCTTATTTAATTTTCTAAAAAGGAAATCAAATATGAGGTGCCCTTCTAGAAGCATTCCCATATAAATACGGAATACTTCACCTGGTATATGTATCGCTATATATACGCATATCCGTATAAAAATACGGATGGCTCCAAAGTGAGAAAATGAATAGTGAACAATAATACTAAAATATATATATCAGAATATATATATATATATATTATTAAATCAAAAACTGATTTAATAATCCGGCTTAATCCTAAGCCGGCTAGTATTATCAATCGTCCGATTAAAGTCGGTGTATCCCGTACACGTATTTTATCGGACCCCTGCACGTACCAACGTACGGCTCCTACATCTATCGCCTGAACCGGGAAAATCCTCAGTGTGGGACTCTAAACACTCGAAAATACGCTGGCAGTGGGTTTAACAACAAACACGTCAGTGGCACTAGCTGTACGTAACGGCTACCCAGCTACTTGTCGAAAGGGGGGTCAACAATCAAGTATGTCCTTACCCTATTGAGATTGAATATGACAATCTCCATACAGTCCGGTCTCTTCGTCAAAGAGTATTGCATATCGGGTCTAGGGGGTGGATAACGTCATAGCCCTACTAACCCGAGAAGTCGTGTCTGAGTCAAGCTCATCACCAATAGAGATACTACTGATTAACTGTCAGTAAATGTCATCCACCGTGGCCACGGATTTCCAGTGATAGCCGACTGAACACTGCGCGATATCGAATCTTACTACCAGGAGAGACAAATCCCTAACAATCGACCACTGCCTCCATATGGCTCGGGATTGAACCCAACTAAAACATGTTTGCACGACTCCTTTGAGCCGTGGTAGGGTAATAATCAAAATACAGTGGGAACTCACACGAGAAAAATGACGATTTCAGGTCAAAGGACTAAACTGTACCCATGCCACCTGAGAACTTCCATCTGATGATAAATATAATACCATCTAGAAATTCTCGGCGAGTCCGTCCGGTGTACTCACCTCCAGTGAGCACATGTATACTATCTTACGTGACACAACACTAATGGCTTGTGAGACCGGCCGCCGTCCCTCGTCGGGATCTAGATGCGTATACACTAGTCTACTACTGAATATCGATACCCAGTCTCGATACTCCCACGACTAGAGACATTTAAGAATGTGCTTTTGGACAACCCAGCCCCCACATATATGATCGCCATCATAATGCTGATAGTCCAGCAACAATCCTATGGGCTTTATCAATGATGAAGACAAACCAGATAGTATACTATTATCTCGAGTAAGACTGTTATAACTGTATAGATCTTCACTTAATTATCATAATTTCCTACTTGCAATTACAATAATTGCCATGAGTGCACTATATCCAACAACAAGAACGTGCAAACAAAAAACACGGCATAGTATTAAAAAGAGTTTTTGATGGTTCCTCATTTGGAGCTTGTTCTGAAGAGATAGACGATGATGTGGAAAATTTATCAAGAAAAAATTCTAGAATGATGTGAAGAAATACGAACTCGAAAAGCAAAAGCTCAAGAAGAATATTCTACAACAAAGAAGTCTCAACAGGAAATTGATTTGAGTACAACAAACCGGAACAAATGAAAAGAGATTGTTCTCAACTCAAGAAGAAACCAAAGAAGATTGACAAAATAAATGAACTTGAAATCTCAAAATGAAAAGGAATTGCTCGACATGAGCAAAAATTTTTATGAGATCGAGAATGATAATAATCATTTAAAGTCTCAAAATGAAAATTTGCAAAATAGAAATGATTGTTTTCAACATGTAGATGAACTTAATGCTAAATTAAAAGATATTCCTAACTAAAGGAATAATGCACATTATACTTCTCACTCACATTTTTATTTTTCTAGTATTAATTCTAGACCAAAATATGTGTGCTTATTGCATGAAACATGGACACATCTCAACTTACTGTAGAATAAAAAACAACTAATCTTATTATGGTTTAATGTGGGCGCCGAGAGATATAAAAACTAACACTCATGGACCAAAGAAAGTATGGGTACCAAAATGCACATCTTCTTGGGTTGTAGATGTGCCAAATGGATAGGTATGAAGAGTATACTCTTGATAGGAGTTACGCAAATAAAGACTGGAAAATCATTTAAATGATCCTATCAAGTGAGAGTTTTTATTTATTTATTTTGGTTTAGTGGTTTTATAATAAGAATGGTACCAAATGATTTTTCATCTTAAATAAATAATTAAAATTATTTTTGGATGTTCTAATCTTATTTTATGATTGCTTTTTGAGGTTGTTTATTTGATTATGTGGTTTCATGAAGTATAATGGTATTTATATTCTTTTAATCATAAAACTCTCATATGCTTTAATTATATATCTTGAGATATTCATTAGTAGTTCTTAAATTTTTATCTATTTTGAAATGACTCTTACTAATTTTGATGTCAGAATGTGATTTCGGATCTTACACGCATGACTAGTTCTAATTGACAATTGTTTCATCTATGTTTAATGATCTTTATTATATATGATTTGTTTTTAAAAATACGTCTCAGCAAAATATTTTGTTGGATCGATTATTCTTTACTTTTTTTAATTTGGTAAAAAAAAGGGAAGAAATCTCGATATTTTCCACAAACTCATGCAAGTTATGCACAATGATAGAGGGGTTTTTCTATAGAAAATTTTACCCCTTTTTATTTTGCCAAAGGGGGAGAGAAATTATAGATGATACATGTGTTGTTTTTATTTGTAACTGAATATATTTGTAAATCATGTATCACATTAATAATTTGTCAATAATAAAAAATGGGGAGATTGTTGGTCTCACATAATTAGATATTCATTATTGACATACTTAGCTTTAGAAAATCACTATTTCGAGCATTATGAAGGACCGAGGAAATATCTACAATGTTATATCCAAAGAAGGTTGAAGGACTAGTTGGGACTTCACAAAGATAAACATTAATATAGAGTTTGAAGCCCGCAAAAATCAAAACGAGTCGTTATACAACCTATACAATGACTAACTCATGAAGATGAAGACTCACATTTCGAATTTAGGGTTTATCCCTTTTATTTTTATTTTATTCTTTAGGAATCAAATGTAAAAGGACAAGAAACTAAGCAAATGCACACACATCACATATGCATTTTGTATCAATATTTTATTCAAGAATAAAATATCATTTTTCATTCATGGTGCATAAAAATTGACAAATTAGATATCATTATGATCATTGAATTTTTCCTAAACTTGAAAAATGTCTTTCATGGCTTTTCGGATACTTTTGTTATTTTCTAATAATTATTTAAACTGAAAATAATTTTATTATATTAAAAAATGAGTTGAAAATTATAATCTAGTCGTATGAAAAAATTAGTGTCAGTAGATTTACGGTTACATGTTGATTCTAAATATTATTTTTACATAATTTTTTGATAATATTTGATATTTTTAAATTACAATTAACTAATTAAGATACAATGATATATTAATTTATTCTAATTCCAAAACAATGCATGCTTTGCTTTTGAATGGGACCCATGACTATGCATTAGTTTACTTTACATGAATTCTTGGCTTGGTTTGTTTCTTGCATTATGTCTTAAGTTTTCCTCAAGGATACCCATCCTACATCATCTTCAAAGCTAGAAAATCAAATATTTGGTAGTAGCCGAGAAAAAAATATTAGTATGTGTTGGACATATTAATTCATTGCATGCATTTAAATCAAGTTTGTCAAAGTCAGCCTTTTCTCAATTTGCTAGCCTATAAAGTTATTTTTGATAGCATGTCATCTCATTACTTTTAGTTGTCTACAAACTGCATGCTTTCATTATTGATGACATCAACTAAATTTGAAATATGTTCATATTGTTTTTCATTCCATCAATAGATTTCACAGAGCAAAAGAAAACACTGCATTTTCATATTCGTACCCCTAAAATTTCACTTCATTCAGAGAGTATTTTCAAGAGATTTAACTTTGCATCTCATTCTTTGCTAAACTTAGTCCCTATTAGAATGAGAAAGAATTGTGATCGACACCTTCTATCACCAATTAGAGAGATTTTTATCAGTGTGTAATTGTAGCCTCATGGAAAGAGACGGATTGTAAGTTGCAAAGATTGACTCTACCCGGTTTAATCTTTATCCGGTTAAAGTAGGGATAGTGAAAGGTTTGGAAAAACCTAAAGACGGGGTCTTTAGAGGACTAAACGTGGAATGTCGAACCTCTTTAAATTGTTGTGTTTGTGTTTGCTCTCTTGTACCATTTATTTTACCGCACTAACATTTTCTATAAATTGCTACAATCTCTAATACATGTTTAATTAGATTGCAAATTTGCACGAATTTGTTTTAAACCCTATTCATCTCCCCCCTCTAGGTATGTAACTTGGTATTTCAATATTAGTAATGGACTTAACCTAACCCGTACTGAAGCCTGGATCGATCCACTAAGGTGGCAAAAGGGGCATGTGCCCGCATTTGAAATTTTGAAAAATAGATACTAATTTAGAATATTTGGCCATCTATTATATATTATTGTAGCATAAATAGAGTATAATGAAACTTTAGTCCAACTCTAAATGTATTTTGTTTCCTAACTAAAGGTCTTGGGTTCAACTACCATTACCTACATTGATTTTTGGATTATTTTCAAAAGGTATAAATATCAATGTGTTTTTTCTTTTATGGAGAATGGTTTCTTTTATATGTATAACTAAATTGATCTATAATATTGTTATATTAAGGATTCTTGGATAATATTTAGTATGCCTTTTTAACGGAACCTTATGGTGCCCCGCTAGTAAAAATTCCTTGATGCGTCCTTATAATGAAAAATAAGTTAAAGTTAAAACTACTTTAAAAAAAAGCCTAGAATCAATATCAACTTTTCTTAGATCTATATATGATTATTTGTGTTTAATATCAAATATCCTCAAATAAAATTCAAACCTACAACCGACCACTTTATATGACTGCTCTACCACTTAGCTATTGAGTAAAAATTCATTTTAAAAAGCCGGCTACTCGTATTAAGTTTCATTTATTGCATTTATGATATAATATTTTTAGAAAATATCTCCCGATATATCATGATATCTGATATGAAAATTTCCGGGCCGACATGATAATGATGTCCGATATTTAGAACATTGCAATGGCATTCAGCCATTTGAATGAGTTTAGGAAAATTATATATAGAGTGATTAAGCATGGCAAATAACCTCAAAATGCAACTGGTGGTACTCCTTGCCATTGTTATGGCCATTTTCATGATTGTTATGGTTGTTGAAGTTGGCCGTTCGCCTTATCATACGCCACCACACCACCTTATTACCACAATCCACCACACCATTATCATAGTCCACCACATCGTCATGGGCCTCCCACAAACAACTAGAAATATATCCCTCCCCGCCCCCACTAACAAATACACACCACCCAATTAGAAAATAACCCCAAACTACACTTCATTTTCCTCTCCATATTACTATGCATGTTACTATCTGAAAAAGATGTGTCACGCCCCGCTTCCCAAAATACGGAATACGAAAGGCGACGAAGGCCAGCCGTGCTAGCTACGGTAAGGAAAGATCCTTCCATATTCACATAAGGCTGTCTAGATTAACCTGTCAAAAATAAAATCCAATACCAAAAGGAATAATACTGATAATCATGCTGCAACGAAACCACAAAGAATACTAGAAAATGGGTCCACTAGATAATTGAAGCAAATAAAGATATGATACAATAGATTCGAAACAAAACAAGATCCAAAAGAGATACATAAGTCCTAATGTCCCATAAGGGCGCACATACTAAATACTAACAGAAAGAAAATAAACCTACAGGTTACTGATCTTCGGTAATGTCCTGGTAGCCGCTGCGATCCTGCTCATCCAGAAAATCTGTCTCTAAACCTGAGATGGAAAATCTCAGGGATGTCAGAACATCCAGTAAGTACTCAACGTATAAAGTGTATGTGTGGTATGATAACATGAATATATGAATGTAGTGAAGCCAGTGTGCGCAAGCAAAATAGATATATATAAATAAATACATGGATGCTATGAAACAAACATGTAAGAAGTCAAGTCATAACCTAACTGGTCACTGAAAGGTAAACTATCCTATCGTAAGCTCGAGTGTGTGCGTCAACCTCTGCAGGAGTATTCCTAACCCAAGAGTGGTGCCCCAGGGGCTAGGAAACACGGGCCAAACTGTGGAATGAACATGAGACCGATATAGCCCAGTACGAGCTGTAAACATGAGACCGATATAGCCCGGTACGAGCAGCCGGCATAGGACTCCTGAGATCCTGTTGTACGAACGCACACTCAAACTACCCCAACACCCGCGTATTTATAGCTACTATAGTAAAGACTAAATCACTAATTAAGAATGCTGAAAAGACAGGAACTTGTGGTATGATAATTGTATGGAAATAAAACTGGTGAATAGTAGTATGTCATGTCATGTAATTCAGTATTCAAATTAGAGAACTCATTTTAATATGAGTAGTCGGGAACAATGAGTAATCATGGCATGTCAAGTACAATAGTTATAAAATGATAGTGTCCATAAACAAGAATAGCATGTTAAGGTTTCTCAAGCATGCCGACAATGATAGTCTCAAGTAAAATGTTAAATATAGATGATAGGATATGATAAGGTCAAAAATCTAAACAAGACTCAACAAAAATATGCAAGTATCTGTGTTTAACATCCGGGTTTATTTATTGAAAAGAATAATAAACTGAAATATGGTTTTAAAGGGTTAATATAGTTAAATAGGAATGACAAATTACAGATGCATAAAGCGGATAGTGGTAATAGTATAATTACGAGATAATAGTAAATAAGATAAAATAAATGACAGATTGACTGGTCATCGTGTAAGTGCTAATAATAAGTTTTATAATCATGTGATAATAGAAAATATTAATACAAATTATAGTATCAAAATAATTTATATGACTAGGGCACATAGAGTGCAGCGATATTATAAGGAGTGATAGTGTAGAAAGTTTAATTTATATATATATATATATATATAATATTAAGCCCAAAGCGTTTATTGATTAACAGTAATAATGGTATATTTTTATGTTTTAGATTAGGATATAAGTGTTGACATTTTGCATGCTAGTGTATACCAATATTGTTGCAATAGAAACATATAATTACTTATAAAGCTTTTTATATATTAAACCACATTTACATGTTAAAAGTTATTTTATTACGCTTGCACTTTTACAGTTGTTCACTTGATGAAAGGATTAATAGGTATTCTAGATTCTAAGGTTTTCATCATATGTACAAGTATTATAAGATATATTAATAAAGCGGCAGAATATTACAATTTTATTTAAATATTGTAAGTTAATAATTTATTTAGAGAATTACCGATGTTGTATCGACCAAAAAAAATAAAAAAGTAAGAGTACTTGCTCCGGAGACAGATAAACATGACGACACGAAGAACAACTCCAAGGTTTGATTGCTCGACTAATTTTGAAGAAGAAGAAAATATTGTGACGGGAAAAAAAGAAGGTTGATTTATATGAGAAGGGGAGAGATGATAATTGTTCCCCTCTGAACACAGAGACGCGACCGCGTAGGTCCGTCTTGTCTGAAATTCGGGGCAGATACTAATTGGTGCTATCCGTCCACCTCTCCGAAGATACCAAGTTGATTTATGGCACCATGTATCGAAGATTTAAACGGATGCGGCCGATGTAGCAGACTTCGTCAGATTCCCCCTCGTTTGAGGGTTTTTTTTTATTGTGGGGACGTTCTTTCCTGCAGGCGCAAGCCCCTGGAGTTAATTACGCTACCACATCGCGATAACAACTTTCTCCTTCTCCAGATGGTCACTTCGTGTCGTGGGTGTTTGTTTTGTTTGTGGTTGCCCGTGGATTGTATACGGAGACTAATTTATGTTGTCGCCCGTAGGGCGTGGATTAGTCCAAATCTGTATCTTTCTTAGATTTGGGTTTAGGGGGGTTTAAGTTTAAGGATACATTAGCCTCATTTGAGACTAAGATCAACTTAAACGTTTGTTAAGGATACGTTAGTCTAATTTTAGACTAAGATCAACTTAACGGGACTATTTAGATCCGATAAGAGAGCAATTGGGCTCTATTGTTTAGTTTAGTGACATTGCGGTCGATTGCCAGTTTAAGGACTTGGGGGTCCATTGTTAGTTTAAAGACATCGCGGTCGAGGTTAAGGACATCATAGTCTGTGGGTTTAAGGACCCCACAGTCCGATGTTAGTTTTAAGACATTACGTTCGAGGTTAAGGACATCATAGTCCGTGAGTTTAAGGACCTCACATTCTGATGTTAGTTTAAAGACATTACGGTCGAGATTAAGGACATCATAGTCCATGGGTTTAAGGACCCCACAGTCCGATGTTAGTTTTAAGACATTACGGTCGAGGTTAAGGATATCATAGTCCGTGAGTTTAAGGACCCCACAGTCCGATGTTAGTTTAAAGACATCACGGTTGAGGTTAAGGATATCATAGTCCATGAGTTTAAGGACCCCATAGTCCGATGTTAGTTTTAAGACATTACGGTCGAGGTTAAGGACATCATAGTCCGTGAGTTTAAGGACCTCACAGTCCGATGTTAGTTTAAAAACATTACGGTCGAGGTTAAGGACATCATAGTCCATGGGTTTAAGGACCCCACAGTCCGATGTTAGTTTTAAGATATTACGGTCGAGGTTAAGGACATCATAGTCCGTAAGTTTAAGGACCTCACAGTCCGATGTTAGATTAAAGACATTACGGTCGAGGTTAATGTTCCCCTCCGAACGGCGGCGCACAGGACCGCGATGGCCTGACACTGAGATTCGGGGCAGATGCTATTTGGTTTTATCCGTCCACCTTTCCGAAGATGCCAAGTTGATTTATGGCACCGTGTATCGGAGGTTTAGACGGATGCGGCCGATGTAGCAGACTTCGTCAGATTCCCCCTCGCTTGAGGGGTTTTTGATTGTGGGGACGCTCTTCCCTGCAGGCGCAAGCCCCTGCAGTTAATTACGCTACCGCATCGCGGTAACAACTTTCTCCTTCTCCAGAATTTCACTTCGTGTCGTGTGTGTTTGTTTTGTTTGTGGTTGCCCGTGGATTGTATACGGAGACTGAGTAATGCCGTCGCCCGTAGGATGTGGATTAGTCCAAATCCGTATTTACTTAGATTTGGGCTTAGTGTTTTTAGTTTAAGGATGCATTAGCCGCGTTGCGGCTAAGATCAACTTAAACGTTCGTTAAGGATATGATAGTCCTGTTTGAGACTAAGATCAACTTAACGTGATAATCCATTTAATATCTGGCCATCGGGACTCGTCACCTCTCTAACGTCGTTGAAGGATTACAACGGCAGATGTCAGAGGAGTTCAGAGATGTACCCTTGAACCAAGGTTGATTTAGAGTTTTATAGTCCGTTTGAATGTTTAAGGATACGTTAGCCATGTTTGGGGGCTAAGATCAACTTAAACGGGATCGTTTAGATCCGGCAAAAGATCATTTGGAGGCTCTATTGTTCCAGTTTAGGGACGTAATGGTCCATAGGTAGTTGAGGGACGTTGCGGTCCATGCTCCAGTTTAGGGACGTGATGGTCCATATTCCAGTTTAGGGACGTTTCGGTCCAATATTAGTTTAGGGACGTTTCGGTCCAATGTTAGTTTAGGGACGTTTCGGTCCAATATTAGTTTAGGGACGTTTCGGTCCAATATTAGTTTAAGGACGTTTCGGTCCATATTCATGTGTGGTTGTTGGGACCCGTCGCCTCTCTGACGTCGTTGAAGGATTACAACAAGAGGTGTCGGAGGAGCTCGGAGATGTACCCTCGAACCGGATATAAATTGATTTAAGGGAGCAATATCGCTCAGTCAATTTAATTTGAGGACTTACGGCCATGATTGGGCGAAATCCAAAGTATTCAACGCCTTTTATTTGTTTTTGGTCTGTTAGGCCTGTGTTAGGGCTTGGCCCATTTTTAAATAATGCATTGCATTATTTTCTTTTTTTTTTGTTGGGCTCTGCCCATAAAAGATGCAGAGCATCAATTTATTTTGGGCTCTGCAAGGCATCTGCATAGTATTTTTATTATTTTGTTTGGGCTTTGCCCATTTATAAATGATGCAGAGCATCAATTTAATTGGGCCTGTTTGGTCTTTTAATTGGGCCTGGCCCTTCAGTAAAAGAAATGCATTGCATTTGTCAGGCGCTTTGAGCGCAAGCGCTTGTGGTGAGGACACGTGTCATGCTCTGGTGAGCGCAAGCGCAACGGCGCAGTGCGCTGCGCTGTTGCGCTGCTAACACGTGGCGCGCTCGGGTGAGTTGCGCCAATTCCAGAGAGCAAAGCTCTATTTCAAGAGCGCGTAGCGCAAGTTGTTCTGTAGCTGACACGTGGCGCTCTCTCAAGAGCGCAACAGCGCAGTTTGGAAGTGCAAAGCACTAAGAATCTTTTAGATTCAAGAACAGAAGTGCAGAGCACTATTTGATTTCTTGATCTAATTTAGATCAAATAAAAATAAGTTTTTCTTTTTGTTTCAAGAACCAGAGGTTCATAAAAGTGCAAAGCACTATTTTTTATTTTGTTGCTTTCTTGTTTTTAAAGAACCAGTGGTTCATAAGAAGTGCAAAACACTGTTTATTATGTGAAGAACATTGATCTGGTTTTTAGATCAATGATTT
The DNA here is from genome assembly GCA_030015575.1 of Agapanthus africanus. Classification (NCBI taxonomy): domain Eukaryota; kingdom Viridiplantae; phylum Streptophyta; class Magnoliopsida; order Asparagales; family Amaryllidaceae; genus Agapanthus; species Agapanthus africanus. Next base: position 545,812,930 of record CM057338.1, read on the forward strand.
ATTAAAAGATATTTCTTCTCTCTCGTGAAGGTTTTTACCTTTTTCTTTGAAATTTTCTCAGAATTCTCTCTCTGTTTGAAGCTCTTGACTTTTTTCAAGAAAATATTTTTATGCCTTTGAATTGAGGTCTGGGGTCTCTTTTATAGTGCCCATAAATTAGTTAATTTTGTTGAGGAAATCTTTCTCTGAGTGATTTGGGAAATTTTCCCCACCGTTGGATCTTTGATCCAAGGGTTTCTGTTTTACAGAAGAAAATCTTCTTGTTTTAATAAGAACAGAAAGATTTCTTTAAAATCTTAATTCTGTTTGGCGCAAATGCCCCAGCGCGTGACACGTGTCGCGCAGCGCACAGCGCAGCGCAACTGCGCCAGCACATCTGCGCTGACACGTGTCTGTTCCCCTCCGAACGGTGGCGACGACATGGACAGTCTTGCCTGAGATTCGGGGCAGATGCTAATTGGTGCTATCCGTCCACCTCTCCGAAGATGCCAAGTTGATTTATGGCACCGTGTATCGGAGGTTTAGACGGATGCGACCGATGTAGCAGACTTCGTCAGATTCCCCCTCGTTTGAGGGGTTTTTGATTGTGGGGACGCTCTTCCCTGCAGGCGCAAGCCCCTGCAGTTAATTACGCTACCGCATCGCGGTAACAACTTTCTCCTTCTCCAGCTGGTCACTTCGTGTCGTGGGTGTTTTTTTTGTTTGTGGTTGCCCGTGGATTGTATACGGAGACTATTTATTTCGTCGCCCGTAGGACGTGGATTAGTCCAAATCCGTATTTTCTTAGATTTGGGTTTGGGGTTTTGGTTTAAGGATACGTTAGCCATTTTTGAGGCTAAGATCAACTTAAACGTCTGTTAAGGATACGTTAGTCTAGTTTGAGACTAAGATCAACTTAACGGGATCGTTTAGATCCGACATTGCATGTAGACCATCGGGACCCGTCACCTCTCTGACGACGTTGAAGGATTACAACGACAGATATTAGAGGAGTTCAGAGATGTACCCTTGAACCAAAGTTGGTTGAGAGATCTATAGTCCAATTTGGGACTAAAGTCTGTTTGAAGGTTTAAGGATACGTTAGCCATATTTGAGGCTAAGATCAACTTAAACGGTTGTTAAGGATACGTTAGTCCAGTTTGGGACTAAGATCGACTTAACGGGATCGTTTAGATCCGACAAAAGAGCGTTTGGGCTCTATTGTCGGATCTAAACGATCCCGTTAAGTCGATCTTAGTCCCAAACTGGACTAACGTATCCTTAACAACCGTTTAAGTTGATCTTAGCCTCAAATATGGCTAACGTATCCTTAAACCTTCAAACAGACTTTAGTCCCAAATTGGACTATAGATCTCTCAACCAACTTTGGTTCAATGGTACATCTCTGAACTCCTCTGATATCTGTCGTTGTAATCCTTCAACGTCGTCAGAGAGGTGACGGGTCCCGATGGTCATACATGCAATATCGGATCTAAACGATCCCGTTAAGTTGATCTTAGTCTCAAACTAGACTAACGTATCCTTAACAGATGTTTAAGTTGATCTTAGCCTCAAAAATGGCTAACGTATCCTTAAACCAAAACCCCAAACCCAAATCTAAGAAAATACGGATTTGGACTAATCCACGTCCTACGGGCGACGAAATAAATAGTCTCCGTATACAATCCACGGGCAACCACAAACAAAACAAACACCCACGAGATGAAGTGACCAGCTGGAGAAGGAGAAAGTTGTTACCGCGATGCGGTAGCGTAATTAACTGCAGGGGCTTGCGCCTACAGGGAAGAGCGTCCCCACAATCAAAAACCCCTCAAACGAGGGGGAATCTGACGAAGTCTGCTACATTGGTCGCATCCGTCTAAACCTCCGATACACGGTGCCATAAATCAACTTGGCATCTTCGGAGAGGTGGACGGATAGCACCAATTAGCATCTGCCCCGAATCTCAGGCAAGACTGTCCATGTCGTCGCCGCCGTTCGGAGGGGAACAGATTCTGGCACGCCCGGTGGGAGTGTTTCCTCTTTCCACTCCACACTTCGTGTGTCGTGTTCGCAAACGAATCGCGGTTTACTGTGGTTGCCTGTGGATTCGAGGTACTAAGATTTAGTGTTTTGCTCCGTGCAGAAAACAGAAGATCAATGGCTTCAAACTACACTACCTGCAACTGCAACTCTCGCTCCGTCCTTGCTGGAGGAGTGACTTATGGGCCCCAAGCGGCCTCCCTTTTCAAGATGCCAGTGGAGCAGGTAACTCAAGCCACCACTGGACTAATCTTCGGGACCCTGCTCCCACCGATGATCTTCAATGCCCCAATGACATCGCAAGAAGCTCCAAAGAAGTTGGTCTTTGATCGGCTTGCTACTGCCGCGGCCCCTCTCAACGGGTCGCCCAACTTCAATACCTCAGTTTCCAACAGACTGGGCCAGAACGTATACAAGCCCGTGATACCCGAAGCTGCCATCCCAAAGCGGATAGCCATCCCGGCTCAAGCGGATGAAATCATGGGAAAGGCTCCTCCTTCCAAGAAGTCAGCTTTTACAAGGCTGGCCATTCCCGTTGCTGCTCCAGGCGAGGTCCTCAAAGCTGCTTCCCCTGCCCAGAGGGGGCACGATGAAGTCACCCTTATAGCTGAAACAACTCCATCCGCACGACAAGCTCGACGTCGCCACTGGTGCCGAGTGAGGAAGGCTGGGGGCAACTCCCCCTCTGAGATAACTCCGCCAGCTCCAACGGTGGGGATCGATGTTGCTGTTCCAACCGGGAACAACTTTGAATTGCTGAACAAGGTGCGCAGAAACTCTCCTACTGCGGTGCTGAAGAAAACTCCTTCACTTGTGGAGAATACTCCAGAGAAGAAGCTGGAGCAGCCCCCTCAGCGGCCGTCCTCTAAAATTTACAAAGTCTGGCGTCAAGTCCAAGACTCGGTTGTTGATCAAGACTATCTCCGCCGACAGAAAAAGATGAAGGTTCGGCAAGAGAATGACTACTCTGTCAAGCCAGAAAAAGCAACAGCTTGCTGGGTGCCCACTGCAACGGCTCCCTCAACGTCAGTCACTCAAAAGAAAAGGAGGCCGCAAAAAGCCCCTGTGTCTTTAGCAAATCGCAAAGACATTGAATCTAAACGCCCCAAGTCGGGGGCATGGTGGTGCACACCGTTTATATGGCTTCCGGAAAGGAGGAAAGCCGTGTTTCGACAGGTCACCGACCGCTCACCCGATCGGTGACGAAAGCCCAGGAGCAACAACAGAAGCTTCAAGAGATAATGACTGCGATGGCCGCATTCACCGGGCCAAAAGAAAGCCCGGAAGTATCGTCAGAGCAGCGGCACGAACAAGAAACCAACGCTGACTTCTTACGCAGAGTCCTCGAAAAGAAGGACAAAGAAGCTGCAGAGCAAGCGGCTAACATAAAACAAATGGTGCTCCTCTTCCAAGATATGGTAGGGATGATGATCCAGCAAGATCCTCCGGCTGAAGATCCTCCGATTGTCCTTGAAGATGACAAAGGAGAGACATTGAACCCTCCACCGGCTCTTTCAACAGCCAAGGAAGAAACCATTTCCAAAGCCGCACTGGATGACTACATAGCTCAACAGATACGAGCTCACCAGGAAAATGAAGCGGCTCGCCAGAAAATTGTTAAAAGTGGACGACCCTATCCGGGCTGGTATGACCAAGTCAGTTACCCGCCGGGATATACGATCCCTAAATTTCATGTATATAAAGGGACGGGGAATCCACATCAGCATGTCGCTCAATTCAGGGCCTTATGCGGCAACACCGGAGGCGACGATAAACTGTTGCTTCGACAATTCGTTGGCAGCTTAGCAGAAACGGCATTCGAATGGTATTCGGAGCTACCTAACGACTCTGTCAAGACATTTGCGGAGATGGAGCTACTGTTTACACAAAGATTCGCGAGTGCTAGTGAACGTACCCCGATAACAGCACTGATCAACGCCAGGGTAAGGCCAGGCGAGACGTGGGTTCAATACGCAACACGATGGCGGAATCTATGGTCGAAGTGCGAACAACGCATTGAAGAGGCACCTGCGGTAGGCATGTTTGTGGGCACTCTTGATCCACAAGCGACCATTTCCCAGTTTATGATGCTTTTTAAGCCGACGACTTTCCAGTCCTTGATTCATAAGCTAGCCCAGATGGATCAAATGGGTCCCAGATCATCTCATCCAAAGCCGGACTCCCGAAGCGAAAAGGGGAAAGGTAAAGCGACCGTCGTCGCCAATACTCAACAACAGCCGAGCAACTCAAAGCCGGTTGTTCGCCAAAACAATGTGGGACCACGTCCATCCCTCGAAGAGAGACTGGGACGTCCTTACTCGTTTCCTCAGAATAAAGCAGGGAAACTGTTCGAACTGGCAGTGCGCAACAGACTCATCAATCTGCCGAGTCCAAAACGTCTGTTGCAGCCAGGTGATCTCAATAATCCCAATTATTGCCCTTACCACCAAACGGTAAGTCACCCGATCGAGGATTGTTTCGTCTTTAAGGGATGGATCGAGGATCAGTACCTACAAGGCAAGTTCGCGCTATCTGAAAAGTGGAAAGTAAACCCACCACAGCCGCACACTCCAAAGAAGACGGACACGCCGGGGGCAGCTTGTTCTTTTATTGAGGACGAAAATGATGGAGAAGACTCATCAGATGAATCCGAGGACTACGTAGTGAGTTGTCGTGTGATCTCTCACTCATTGATAGATGATGAAGAGGCTCCTTGCACCGAGAAACCAAGGGCGGGTCCTGAACCAGAACTTCTGTGGCCATCAGATGAAATGATTGATGCATTCCTGAACGAAGCCCGTCTTAAAAGCAAAGCTGATCGAGAGCGCGAGATGGCCATATTCGAGAAAGCCAAACGCCGGCGACTAGATGAAAGGGTCGAAACACTCCCACCGGATCAAAGTACATCCGACGCAAATGAAAGCAGGATTAAGACAAGGAAACGATTCGCCAAAGCCATATCGATGGGGATGAAGCTGCCCTCTTTCAGAGAAAATTCTCCTGGCGGTATACATCTTGATGAAGCGGACGTGCATCCTAACTTCTGCTTATATCATCAGAAGATCGCACATCCTACTGAAGATTGCAACTCCTTTAAGTGTTGGTAGCAAGAGTATGTCGCACACAGGCAACACTTCAACAGGACAAAGCGTGAAGCTCGTAGACAGCGGAAAAATGCGACAGATGAGCATAAAAGAATTGCCGGCAATTGTCATAGGGTTGATCCCGGGGGATCGCGAGTTCTCACCTTTGGGAGCGACTCCGACGAAAAAATAGCCCTCGGCCCTTTCTTCAAGGAATCCATCTCTAAAACGAAAGAATTGAGGAGTTGCGAGAACATTCAGCCGTGCAATCGCACGCTACCCAGAAAGAATTTCAGACCCGCAAACAAGGGATCGGATAAAAAGGATAAAGGGAAGGGAAAAACGTCCTTCGTGGCCAACGCTCAACAACAATCGAGTGACCCTAGACCGGTTGTTCGCCAAAGCAACAAGCGGCAACCCCTCTATGAAAAGTTGAAACGTCCTTACTCATTTCCCCGGGATGAAACAAGGAGGCTGTTCGAACTAGCAGTGCGCAACAGGCTTATCATTCTACCGGAGCCGAAACACCAGCTACAACTGAATGGTGTCAACAATCCTAATTACTGCCCTTACCACCAAGTATTGGGCCACCCGATCGAAGATTGCTACGTTTTCAAGAATTGGCTTGAAAACCAATACCGACAGGGCAAGTTCGCGTTATCTGACAAATGGAAGGTGAATCCCCCGCAGCCCCACACCTCTAAGGGGACGAATACGTCAGGGGCAACATGCTCCGTCATCGAAGAAGCTCCTTGGGAGGTCGTATTATCAGCCAAAACAAAGAGGATGCTAAACGATCTTCAGACATGTCCAGCGGTCAAGTGGAAGAACCGATTGGAGCCACAAATTATGGAGGGAATGCTAAAACCTCGTCCGATTCAAAAGATTGGTGGAAGTGGCCCAAACACTCATAACCAGCCGTCAAAATCTTCGAAAAAGAAGAAGAAGAAATCTAAGAAGCCCATGAAGCCTGGCGACAAGCGCACGGACTTACAGAAGCAAATTGACGCGCTGGAGGAATACAATCAGAGGGCACGAACCCCCATTACATTCCAAGAGTTCCTCAGCCATGTCTTTCAAGAAGAGGATGAGGGAGAAAGTTCATCAGATGAATCCGAGGAATATGTGGCGAACTGTCATATGATTTCCCATTCGATCACGAATGATGAGGAGATTCCTTGCACCGAAAAGCTGGGGGCAGATCCTGAACCAAAGGTTCTGGGGCCATCAGATGAAGTAATTGACGCACTCCTTAATGAAGCTCGGTTGAAAAGTAAAGCTGATCGGGAGCACGAGGCGACTATATTTGAAAGGGCCAAGCGCCAGCGACTTGATGAAGGAGCTGAGACAATCCCGCTGGAGCAAAACGCCTCCGCTACCGACAAAAGCCAACTCAGGATGAGGAAAAAGTTCGCTAAAGCCATATCAATGGGCATGAAGCTACCATCCTCTGAAGGAAACATCGCCGGTGAAATGGAAACGCACCCCTCGTATTGCTTATATCATCAGAGGATTTCGCACCCCACTCAAGAGTGCAAAGCTTTCGATAAATGGTGGCAAGGATACGTTGCTCATCGGCAACGCTTTAAGAGGGAAAAACGTAAAACTTGTCGGGAGCAGAGAAATACGACCGAAGGGCTTAAAAGAACTGCTGGCGATTGTCGCATGGTTAACACCGGTGGATCACAAGTGCCTACATTCGGGAGTGATTCTGATGAAGAGCTAGAACTTGCCCCTCTCTTTAAAGAGTCCGCTTCAGGAAAAGAAGAAGAACCGAAGGTCTGCGAAAATATCCGGCTGCGGAATCGGACGCTGCCTAAAAAGAACCTCGGACCCTTGAACAGAAAAGATAAAGGGAAAGAAAAGGTCTCTGAAGATATCATCTTAGATGACCAAGCGGCGGAAGAGTTAAACGCCAAGAACCCGCCGAAGAGAAATAAGGTAGACTACAACGTTTTGGCGCATCTGAGGAAGCTGCCCTCACAGCTCAGCATTCTTGACGCCCTTTTGCTATCAAAAGAGGCGAGAGATTCATTGATTAAGGCGCTCCAAGACCCGGAACAATTCCAAGCATGCCTGGCCGAGGAAAAGATGAAGGATGAATTAGAGGAAGTACACACGGCTGATGTTACTTTTGGTGATGAAGACCTTCTGCTTGGGACGTGCGAACACAATCGCCCTCTCTATGTCTCGGGATACTGCCATGATATAAGGATAGGCAAAATCCTGATCGATAACGGGTCTTCTGTTAACCTACTCAACGTGCGGGTGTTGAAGGAAATCTGCATGAGCGTTCAGCACCTTGCTCGGGACAAGATCACCATCTCCGGGTTCGACTCCCAATCGTCAAAGACTCTTGGATCTGTGATACTGACGCTATGCTTCGGGCTACTCGTCACGGACATTAAGTTCCACATCATAGACGCCAAGACATGCTACAATGCTTTGCTCGGCCGACCATGGTTACACGAGTACAACATCATCCCTTCTACACAACATCAGTGTATGAAGTATTTTAAGGATGGTTTCGAGTATACCGTGACGGGAGAACTGAACCCGTTCTCTGTGAACGAGGTCCGCAAATACGAAGATGCCAAATACTTCTTGCCGGATTTCGAAGATACGGAGAAGTGTCACAAGCCGGAAAATAAAACTAACACCACCATCCCTGTCTTCGGCAGTGATACCGAGGAGGAAGAGGAGATCGTTTATTCGGGTCCGCCCCAACATAACAAGCCAGGGCCGTCCACTCCTACATTGGTCTTTGGTAGTGACTCGGAGGATGAGGTCCATGTCGTATTCTCTGCTCGACCTTCAATACAAGCTTCCGCTGACGAAGAGCAAAGTCTGCAAGTCGCCATGGTGCCGCCTAAACATCATAAAGAACTGGACGCACTTAATATCTACAGTGTAGAAGAGCTGCGGACATTCTATATCCCTCCCAGGCGAGAAAACGAGAAGGCAATCCTATTCTACCGTTCTGAAGGAAACAAGGTGGAAAAAGAAGTCTGGCATGGCGCGGATCTCACGCTCGACAGGCTTCAGCCTATCCGTCTTCCCAGATATTATACAGATGGTTTGAAGAAGCTGCTGAAACGCCAGGGGATATCCTTCAAACAGACCGTTAGAGAGGCCAAATTCTATGACAGGGTCTGGAACATTTCCGGGATCCAACGCAAACTGCCTAACGGGAGAATGGAAACAAGAGGGCTTGGATACATCCGTTCAAAGAAACGAGAGTTACTACCCGGCTGCTACGTCGTATATGACCTTGATGAAGAAGCGGATGCTCAATGGGAGGACGCTAATCCTAAGCCAGTGAAAGTTCTAGATGCAAAAGAACCCGGTCCGTCGTTCGAGGAACAAATGGACAGACTTATAAAGAAAGCTGGTCAAAAGGTCCGAGATGATCACAACCGTGAGACGGCCATCTACGAGAAAGCCAAGACGCGACGCCTTCTCCGACAGGCTGTAAAGGATGAAAATGCCGCTCCTTGTCAACCTGTTATAAAGAAGGCTCCGCTCAAAAGCAGAAATAAGTCGGAAGGCCAAAAAGGCACTCAACAACAACAAAGCAGGGCTAAGAAGCCACGCAAACGGGAGTCGAGCGTTATTGATCTATCCCTTATGAAGAAAATGGGGCGAGCATACTCGTTTCCTCGGGACAAGACGAAGAAAATACTTGATCTCGCCCTGAAACATCAAATGCTTACATTGCCGGAGTCTAAACACCCTGAGCAAGCAGGCGAAGCCTCACACCCGGACTATTGCTCTTACCATCGAGTAGTAGGTCATCCTCTTGAAGATTGCTTCACCTTCAAGAATTGGGTCGAAAATCAATATCAGCTTGGTAAATTCGTTTTGTCTAACAACTGGAGGGTAGCACCACCACAAAAGCACGAGCCTAAGGCCACAAAAGAAAAACCAGTTCCACATTGGGATTGGAAGCGAATTCGTACCTGTCACATGATAACAATACTGCAAGAAGAATCCGAGAACATGGACAGCCTTCCCTGGTGCCTCGAAAACAGTAATGATGAGGTGATCTCAGAATTTCCCCCAGCTCCGAAAGAATTGGAGGATGGAATACATACCAATGCAGATAACCTCAAGAAAATTGAGTTGGGGACGATAAACAATCCGCGACCGACATTCGTCAGCGAGCTGCTGTCTGAAGAGAGGGTGGCTGCGTTAAAAGACGTCCTTGTACAGCATAAAGATTGCTTCGCATGGAACTATTCCGAGATGCCGGGACTAGATCCAGTAGTTGTTGTACATAGGCTGGCGATATCCTCGGGTGTCAAGCCAGTCAAACAAGCGCCGAGAAGAATGCGGCTCGAGCTCGAGATGAGCATCAACGCTGAAGTCAAAAAGCTGATAGACTCCGGCTTCATCCAGGAGGTTCAATACCCTGAATGGATTGCTAATATAGTCCCAGTGATGAAGAAAAATGGGACGGTGCGCATATGCGTGGACTTTCGGGATCTCAACAAAGCCTGCCCGAAGGATGATTTCCCAGTACCAGTCACCGAACTGATGATAGACAATACGTCAACGCATGAGATTTTCTCATTCATGGACGGCTCATCAGGATATAATCAAATAAAAATGCATCCTGAAGACCAGAAACATACGTCTTTCCGGACTCCTTTGGGAATATTCTGTTACAAGGTGATGCCCTTCGGTTTAAAGAACGCCGGTGCCACCTACCAAAGGGCCATGACGAAGATCTTCGATGACCTTATACATGAAATCGTCGAATGCTATATCGACGACCTCGTTGTTAAAAGCAAATCATATGAGGAACATCTCGAGCATCTGAAGACCGTATTTCAACGTCTTCGGCAATACAACTTGAAGATGAATCCGCTCAAGTGTGCATTTGGAGTTTCCTCAGGAAAATTCCTGGGATTCATTGTTCGACACCTGGGTATCGAAATAGATCCGTCCAAGATCAAGGCAATCATGGAAATGCCTCCGCCGAGAACTCTCAAACAGCTGCGGTCTCTCCAAGGGAAACTCGCGTACATACGACGATTTATAGCCAACCTCTCAGGAAAGTGCCGTCCTTACAGCCACCTGATGAAGAAGGGAACCCCGTTCATCTGGGATCAAAAGTGCCAAAGCGCACTAGACGAGATCAAACAGTACCTGCAAAACCCTCCAGTGTTGGCCGCTCCGGTTAAGGGAAAGCCTCTCATTCTTTATACAGCCGCCCTCGAAGGTTCTTTAGGCGCATTATGGGCACAAGAGAACGATCAAGGGAAAGAAAGAGCACTCTACTACTTAAGTCGAGTTCTACTGGGGGCAGAAAGCAACTACTCCCCCATTGAAAAACATTTCTTAGCGTTGATCTTCGCGATAACGAAGCTCAGGCACTATGCGTTGGCGCATGAAGTCCGCCTCATTTCGAAGGTGGACCCTCTTAAATACCTAATGTCAAAGGCCATATTGACGGGACGACTCGCTAAATGGGCCCTTCTCTTAATGGAGTTCTCGATAACGTACCGACCTCTCAAGGCAGTGAAAAGCCAGGCCATCGCCGACTTCCTTGCTGAGCACCCGATACCTGCCGATTCTCCCCTAAAGTGCGATTTGCCAGACAAACATGCGTTTGACGCAGTCGACAGTAGTGATACCCGTTGGGAGCTTTATTTCGATGGAGCATCTTCCATGAAAAAGCACAAACAAAGTACGCCAATGATCAAATCGGGAGTAGGCCTTATCTTCGTGACCACACAAGGAGGAATAATGCGCTACGCGTTCTCCCTGACGGAACCGAGGACAAACAACGAAGCCGAATACGAAGCTCTGATAGCAGGCCTCGAGATCGCCATTGACATGGGAATTGAAAACCTTCTCATATACGGAGATTCTCAACTGGTCGTTAGTCAAGTAAACGGCGATTACCAGACATGCAAACCGGAATTGGTAAAATACGGGGAAAAGGTGCAACAACTGCTGACCCAAATTCCCTCCTATACTTTGGAAAGTATACCACGCGCGGAAAACAGCAAAGCGGACGCACTGGCCAAACTTGCTAAAGAATTGGCTGACGAGAACCTCGATGACGTTAGAATCGTAGTACAAAGCCGTCGAGTGCTTGCCCCAGCAGAAATATCTCCGGAATCATCCGAAGAAAAAGGAGCGAACGAGCAGACTACCCTGCAAGTAAAAGATTGGGAAAATACTGAGGATTGGAGAGAAGTCTTCATAGACTACTTTAAATCCCACCGAATGCCCGAAGAAGCGTCCACAAGACATCAGCTCATGAAACGAGCTCTATCTTTCACCTTCGTCAATGATACTCTATACAAGAGGTCATTTGATTCTCTATGGCTGAGGTGCTTAGGACCGGACGAAGCGGAAAGAGTCGTTCAAGAAGTTCATGACGGAATCTGCGGTTCTCACCAAGCAGGCCCAAAGATGAAGTTAAAGATCAAACGGATGGGCTACTACTGGCCCACGATGATTCAGGATTGCATCGAATATGCGAAGCAATGCCACTCATGTCAAATTCATGGGGATTTCATCCACCAGCATCCAAATCCATTACACCCAACAGTGGCTAGCTGGCCATTCGAAATGTGGGGGACTGACATAGTTGGCCCTATCGAACCAGCATCGTCTAGGGGACATCGTTTCATCCTGGCGACGACTGACTACTTCTCTAAATGGGCAGAAGCAGTACCATTAAGAGAGGTGAAGACGGAAAATATCCTCCACTTCTTCAAGACGCATTTCATATATCGGTTTGGAACTCCGCGACGGATCATCTCTGATAACGGGCCAGCTTACAGAAGCCACAAGATCAGTCGCTTCGCGCAACAGCATAATATAGACTGGAGATATTCTTCGGTTTATAACCCGCGAGCCAATGGACTAGCTGAAGCCTTCAACAAGACATTGACAAAAATCATAAAGAAAACGGTGTCCCGTAATAAGAAAGATTGGCACGAAAGACTGCAAGAAGCTCTTTGGGCATATCGAACTACATTCAAGACGGCCACGAACACAACGCCGTACGCGTTGGTGTTCGGTACGGAAGCAGTACTCCCTCTCGAGATAGAGTTACCCTCTCTACGAGTGGCAGTTCACCACGAGCTAACGGACGAAGAAAATGCTCACCTTCGGCTTGAGGAGCTTGACGCCCTTGATGAAACTAGGCTCATAGCGCAACAAAATCTGGAAGCTTATAAAGCAAAGATGACGCGCTCATACGAAAGATTGACCCGACCGAGGACATTCCACCAAGGCGAACTCGTGCTAGTAGTCAAAAGGCCTATGATTCCCAATCGCGCCAAGCGGGGAAAATTCGAGCCAAACTATGAAGGCTCGTACATCATAGATAAAGTTTACCAGGGTGGGGCCTATTTACTCATGGACATGCACGGTGAAAGGCCTTTCAGGCCGATAAACGGTCGCTTCCTGAAGAAATACTACGCTTAATGAGCCACAGCCTAGGTCAATGATAGATGACGACGACCATGTCCGCTCGCTATCTTCCTAAGCTCAAGTTTTATAAGCAGTAGCCAACCTCTCAATGTCGGACCGAAATGTCCTTAAACTAATAGCGGACCGAAATGTCCTTAAACGTCTTTAAACTACTACCGCAGCATCTTTTAGGCTGACGAGATATAAAAAAAACATATAAAAATAAAATTAAAAAAAAACGGTATGTCCATAAGCAAAAGGGCACGGATGAAAACCCGAAAGGGCTCCGTGAGTAAAAAACAGCAGGGCTACCGGCGAGTGTTCATGAAAACCCGAAAGGGCGCGACCTCGTAAAAAAAATAATAATAATAAATAATAATAATAAAAAAGAATATAATAAAAAAACGGTATGTCCATAAGCAAAACGGGCACGGATGAAAACCCGAGAGGGCTCCGTGAGTAAAAACAGCAGGACTACCGGCGAGTGTTTGTGAAAACCCGAAAGGGCGCAACCTCGTTAAGAAACACTTATAGGGTCCTCTCGACCTTGTAAGGAGAAACCACCCGCGTGAGATCCTTACGACTCACAAGGGAGCAACACACTTAGGGATCCTCACGATCCCTAAGGAGAAAATACACTTGCGAGATCCTCACGACTCGTAAGGAGAACTCTCTTATGGGACCCTCACGGCTCATAAGAGTTGAAAGTCTTCAGTTACAGAAACCTAAACCTGTGCTTAAGCGACCCCCACAACTTCCGATATTTCCCTACAAGTGACTCAATACTGACCCTTGTATACAATCCACGGGCGCGAATAAACATTTCCCTAACCAAGGTCCATCCGTGACTGGGGATATGTTCGCATAACCCTTGTAAATCCTCTCGACTTACAAGGAGAAAACCCTCCTGTAGGATCCTTACGACTTACAGAGGAACAAAACACTTAGGAACCCTCACGATTCCTAAGGAGAAAATACACCTACAAGATCCTCACGACTTGTACGGAGAAATACCTTTGTGAGACCCTTACGGCTCATGAAGTCAAAAGCCTTAGTCGACAGGACCTTAACCCTGGTCGCTAAGCCTCCTTTGTTCGACAACAACAGAAGCAAATGATGATTCGCTCCTGGCAATATCCCAGTTGTAGCGGTGCTGATGCCAAAATCAGTGTCCAAGTTCAGGTTTACGGCGAAAAGCCAGTAAGCCGCACATGCATACGAAATAGCCGAAATGATAGGGTAACTTGCAATAAAAAGCAGCAAGTAAAATGTATGCATGCGAAATAGCCGAAATGATTGGGCAACTCGCAATAAAAAGCAGCGAGTAAAAATAAAATAAACAGCCGAAATGATTGGGCACCGCGAAAAAATAGCCGAAATGATTGTGCAATCGCGACCTTCGCGATATAAAAGCTGAAAATGATAGAGCATCGCGGAAAGAATAAAAAAAAATGAAAGAATGAAACTTTTTGCCCTACAGTTAAGATCACATCGATCCCTGTATACAATCTAAGGGCATAAACAAAGAGGGAACCATGCCCTCCCAACAAACTCCTCGACTCACGGATACAAACACTCCTTGACGAGAGCCTCCTGATCCGCGTCGACCCGCAGAGCCATCAGTGCCCCCGTGGGAATTCTCGACTCGTTTCAAACCCCAAGGAAACAAATAATCCTTGGCGCTTGGGAAACAAATAATCCCTAGCAAACTCCTCGACTCACGGATACAAACACTCCTTGACGAGAGCCTCCTGATCCGCGTCGACCCGCAGAGCCACCAGTGCCCCCGTGGGAATTCTCGACTCGTTTCAAACCCCAAGGAAACAAATAATCCTTGGCGCTTGGGAAACAAATAATCCCTAGCAAACTCCTCGACTCACGGATACAAACACTCCTTGACGAGAGCCTCCTGATCCGCGTCGACCCGCAGAGCCACCAGTGCCCCCGTGGGAATTCTCGACTCGTTTCAAACCCCAAGGAAACAAATAATCCTTGGCGCTTGGGAAACAAATAATCCCTAGCAAACTCCTCGACTCACGGATACAAACACTCCTTGACGAGAGCCTCCTGATCCGCGTCGACCCGCAGAGCCACCAGTGCCCCCGTGGGAATTCTTGACTCGTTTCAAACCCCAAGGAAACAAATAATCCTTGGCGCTTGGGAAACAAATAATCCCTAGCAAACTCCTCGACTCACGGATACAAACACTCCTTGACGAGAGCCTCCTGATCCCCGTCGACCCGCAGAGCCACCAGTGCCCCCGTGGGAATTCTCGACTCGTTTCAAACCCCAAGGAAACAAATAATCCTTGGCGCTTGGGAAACAAATAATCCCTAGCAAACTCCTCGACTCACGGATACAAACACTCCTTGATGAGAGCCTCCTGATCCGCGTCGACCCGCAGAGCCACCAGTGCCCCCGTGGGAATTCTCGACTCGTTTCAAACCCTAAGGAAACAAATAATCCTTGGCGCTTGGGAAACAAATAATCCCTAGCAAACTCCTCGACTCACGGATACAAACACTCCTTGACGAGAGCCTCCTGATCCGCGTCGACCCGCAGAGCCACCAGTGCCCCCGTGGGAACTCTCGACTCGTTTCAAACCCCAAGGAAACAAATAATCCTTGGCTCTTGGGAAACAAATAATCCCTAGCAAACTCTTCGACTCACGGATACAAACACTCCATGACGAGAGCTTCTTAACTCATGTCTACTCGCAGAGCCACCACCCTCTCCGCAAGCAAATCCCCGATTCGTCTCAATTTGTAAGAAGAAGTCTCAGACAGTAAGGATTGAAAAGCTTGCTTCTTGAGCAATGGGGCCCTGCAAGTCAATCCAAACTGGTCTCTTGCATACTATTCACGGGTCTCACTCTCCGAAGTCGAATTTCGACGAGGAGGGAAACAACCGCTTACGAATCCTCTCGACTCGTAAGAGGGAAAATTCTCTTATAGGATCCTTACGACTTATAAGAGAAAACCACACTTAGGAATCCTCACGATTCCTAAGGAGAAAATCCACCTATGAGATCCTCTCGACCCGTAGGGAGAAAAGTCTCTATGAGACCCTCACGGCTCATAGAGTTGAAAAGTCCTAGGCGGCAGATCTGAACCTGCAGTCTAGGCCATCGTTATCTCTGGGAGAAATGAAGTTATCTGCCAATAAGCTGCATTAAAGATGTCATGCTGGTAATGAAAGAAAGAAAAGACGGAGAAAATGACACATTACAAAAAAAAGGGGGAGTGTATCTTTTATTCATAAACTCGATTGGGTACAGGATACATTATGTCAAGGAATGAAAAAGTATATATATACATTCTTTTATCTACAATTACAAACGATACAAAGGGGGATAGCTACTGAGGAGGAAGTGTCTTTAGTAAATCCACAAGTTGCTCTCGCACTTCCTTCAGCACCTCCTCCTGAGCGGCTGCCGCGGCCACCTCCGCTTCCACCCGGGCTCGCTGCTGCAAGAAAGATGAAAGTTGCTCCTCCGCCGCCTTCTGGGCTGCTTCCTGGCTGGGTGCAGCTCGCTCGACAACATCAAGGTGTTGCCTCAATGATAACCCTTCAGAAAGACATTGCAGAAGGCCCTCAAAGACAACCTTCAGCCGTGCGGCGTTGGCCTCCACCCGAGCATGCAGTTGGGCAGACCTGCTCGAAGTCTCACCTCGCTCCTTACGTCTTGAAATGACTTCTTGTTCGAGGTGATAGAAGTAAGGAGCACTCTGCTCGATCCACGTTGTTCTTTGATTACTGGTAGCCAAGGCCTCAGGAGCGGGACGCAGCGACTCCAACCGATGCAGGCAGGCCTCGATCTCCCTGCAATGGTTAACCCAAGATGTGATGATACCCTCGTCGTGAAAGTTCACGAGTATCACCAGCATCGGGTTAACCTCTATAGCAAAATCCGCAGCAGGGGTAGGGGTCTCGACGTCAAGCTCCTCAATATAATCACTCAGCATACGTAAGCTGTTTGCGGCGCCTTTCGAAGATGGACGTCTCAGGTAAGGACCTGCTGGCATTATGATGCGAGATTCAAAGGGCGCCGAGACCGGAACGACAGCAGAAGAGAAAAAGGATGTGATCAGATAACAGTTCTGAAAATAAAAAAGGAAGACTTTATCAATGTGATAGTCGCTGTACCAGCTGAGGCAGGTGGCAGAGCCGGAAGAGTCGGCAACGCAGCTGATCTCTTATCCCCTCCTTCAATCTGTAGCACTGCAGTTGAGATGAGAAAAAGAGGTTAGAGGTAATTCCATCAATAAAAAAAAGGAGGAAGGATGTCAACGGAAATCATACTCACCAACGCCACCAGACGAAGAAGCGAGCTCGGATGGGAAAGAAAAGTGTGGGAGCAACATCTGATATACATGATCAAAAAGTACTCCTGAAAAGACACAACAGCACGACTTTAGTACATGCACTATACATCTAAAAGATAAGACTAATAAGTTGCAAACCCATACCTTCCAACATCTTAGACGGTATGAGAGAGGGTTGGGAGGTAACCACCGCCAAGGCAGTCGTTGAAGGCGCTCCTTCGAGCAGTGGGGCATCGGCGCTGGCTGCACCTGCGTTACAAGAAAAGTGAACTTGTCAGAAAGGATTGTAAAATAAGAAAGACAGTAACCTAAGGTTTACCTGAGGAGCTCCCGGCCGAAACAGAAGCGACTCCCTCCTCTATCGACATAAGGCCACCGCCCGTAGCCTCATCACCCGACTCGATGGGGACCGTCGTCGTGCTAGCGCGACCAGGAGACGGCAGGAGATCGCAAGCAGGGAGCGCAATAATTGGAGCGTTGTCGGATTCTTGGAAGGAAGCGGCTGACTCTTCCCCAAGAGTCGTACCCATCTCGCCCGCAACTTCTTCGAGCTCCGCCGTCTCCATCGGCTCATCCACTATCACCATGAGGTCGCCGGCCTCAAGCGCCTCATCCACCACCAGCCTCAGTTCGGTTATAATGATCATATCATCTGCCGCCACTTCAGGTTCGGCATCAATGACCTTCTCGGCGGTAGGCCCCTCGACCTCCACTTCAGGCTCCAAAGCCACAGCGACATTGCCCACCGTCGGCTCGAGTTCAGCAGGTACCGCCTCCTCTGCTTCTTTGGGATCAACGGTTTCCGCCTCCCCCTCGATCGGACTCGGCCCTGCAAGATGAGGGATATAAGGACCAATGACATTAAAAACCCTTATAATAAAAACTCTGAGAGAAATATTACCTGAAGCGGATTTGCCGTTTGCGCTCCGAACTGCGCGCGCCACCTCTCTACGGGCAGTGGATAGGGCGACAGGGGCCTCTTCGGATGGAGTATCAGCGCAAGGGACGGTGCTGGGGCCCGCTCCTGCAGCCAAGGCAGCCCGGCGCGCCTTCACCTCACGCCTTTGCCGCTTCCTTTCTTCCCGAGCTGTCGCGATGGACCTTAGTGACGCCTCCTTCAAGGCGTCGTCATCCTCGTTCAGGGATGCCTCAAGAGCCTTTAAGGCATCCTTCATCGGCTCTTCAAGACGAACCTCCTGCGGTGGCCCAGAGGAAGCGGGAACATCGGCAGCTGGTAAAACATCTGCGTCGCTTGGTGGGAACGGCATTGAGGTTTCTGCAATAAAAAGAGAAAGGTTAGATCGATCATAACACGAGGAAGATGGAAACTTGATGGATTAAAACTTACTAAGGCCCATAGACGCTCTGAGACGTTCCTCCTCCTGGAAAGTCTTCAGAGAAGCGGCAATGGCTTCTTCATCAGTGATGCCTGTTAAAAGAAAGGAAAGAAAAGCGTTAGTCAAAGGCAATGGAGAATACATATTGCAATAAAGAAAGGCGATTAGTAGTTACCTGACTGCGCAAGCTTAGCTAACCACGCGTCACGCCTCGCCAACCATGCTGAAGCTTTGAGAGCAGCCTCCAAGTCTGTATCGTCCGGCGGCGGCATCACTAATCCTGCGTTAGTCCCATATTCGAGCAGCCCCTCGGCATAAGGAGCATGGGGTTCCTGACCGAACACGACGTCCGCAGCGAAGAGCGACTTCTTTTTCTTTTGCCCTCCGACCCTAGGCTCACGGGGGATCGACTTCCGCTTAGCAGCCACTTTGGGACGACGGGTCCCGATGTCCGCACCCACGCCAGACTCCGGTGAGGGTACAACCACTGTCTCCACTGGAGCGCTGGGTGCGGGAGGTGCATCTGTGATATTAGGGAGCGGCAGCTCACGTGGAGGACTTTGTGCACGTGATGGTCTGCCCCCGGCATCTTTTAGAGGAGGAGCCACCGGGATCCTTGGCACTAAGGGAGCGTTACGGTTGGTGCCGGGGGGGTACTTCTTTACGGTCGATCAACACTCGCCTCTCTTCCTTTATAACAGCCCCCGTCGCATGATTGTACCACTCTTTATATATATTAAGGAGTCGTGGAGCGCAGGCCGGCGTGGTGATAAAAAAATGAGAACCCGTGTTCAGGCGCATGAAGTGATGTAACGTGTTCTCCATCCCTTCTTCATTGACAGCAGGTTCCAGTAAGAAAGCTTCCAAGGGTACTCCTTGATCGTAACCCAGTTGTTGGGCAAAACGATGCGGGTTATATCTCATAAAGACTGCTGCACCGCCCTGCCTGAAGACTAGGAAACCCGGTCTAATAGAATACAAATGGAGGATCTCCCGGGCCGTTAACACTGAAGCTCCATCCTTGAAGGAGTCCTGTAATGGTCGCACCGCAGTGGTGGACGCTTTCCCAATGGTTAATACCTTATCAATAAAGGACATCCCAACTCCAACGGTGTGAGGGCGAAGCAGTAAACCCCTGGCGTCCCGTGGTGAAGGGGTCACGATTGATGAGCCAATCAGCTGTAAAATGCGAGGAAAACCGCACTTGTCAAAGAATGAAGGCCTTTTATGCATACCGAAGACACCCGCCGTGTGTAGCTCGAGCCACGATGCAATGTAGTGCATCGGGAAGACCACGTGCAGTACCCCGGGCTCGTTGGCATCCGCTGCTCGGCTGAGGCCATGATATAGGTGCGCCAGGCCAGCGATCCCCACAGCCACCTTTACCCCGATGACCATTCGGTGGGCTGGGTAAAAGACAGAAGGCCGCATGCGATGAGAGTGCATTGGGATCGCGAACCAACTCAGCCGCAGTCCGAGAAATCCTAAGAAAAAGGCCTCCTCATCCATTCCGGGGGCCGCAATTTCTGCAAAGGACGTAGTTGGGGAGTTAGGAAGAAAGAAGTCCTTTTGGTCTATATCTCTGGCTGGCAGGTTATCCAAACCTAAACCGAAAGGGTCCTCAAGGGTGGCAAACTTGGTAGCTTCTGCCGAGAGGACATTTGGATGAAGAAACTAAGCAATGAAATCCTCAAAATTAACTCCGCGACTCCCGCGTTCGATAAAGAGAGATTCATAGATGTTCAACACCTTAATCAAGATCGGGAATTGATGTTGAACGGCATTCTCCGGCGTGACCCCCCTGACCACTGGCCTAGCACCAAAGACGTACACATTTGTCGGGAGCAGCTCCTCGTAATGTTCTCCCATGACCGGTAGGCCGGATAGCTCCGCGAATTCCTCCAAAGAGATGGACACTTCCCGATCCATGGCAAGGAAAGTGTGGGTAGGAATATTCTATTGCTCCAAGAAAGCCTTGAACCACCAGGTGGGGAGCGTAGGATATTGGAAGAGAGAGACGTAGACCGCGGTGTACAGTCCTAGTCTTATCAACTGCGACTTCTTCGTCGACAGGATGTACCGGGCCCACGGCAGATAGCCAATCGGGTGACGGGGAATCAAACCAAGGTTATATGATTGCCCCCAGGGTCGTGCTTCTCCCTGACAAATACGGCGTCCTAGAATATCCAAGACCATAGGACGCTGAACCGGAACCGCATCCATAGCCGGATGAAGAAAGCTGTTCGCGGTCCAGTCTATCATCTCCACAGCATACTGCACTGAAGGTGGGGTAGCGTAGTGAATTGCCGTGATGGGTTCTGACGGTACCGCGCAGGTGAAGCTCCGTCGGCCCATAATAATCTGGTTATACCAAGACCCCCAAAGGTGGAGTTTCTTGTACTCCGGGTCATATTCTCTAATCATGGTCAGGACTTCACGGTCCAAGGGTGCCTCAGGAAATCCCCCCTCCGAGCGGACGAACGGGAATGAAGTGTCTAGAGACATGATCGCTGCAAAAAGAACAATTTAGCCGTTAGTATTGTAATTCCAACGTTTGGCGTCTAAAAAAAAAAGAAGAGAAAATGCATTAGTTAAATTAAAATTAATTAATTACACCGCACCACAGTGCAGTGAGTAGGAGACCAAAGAGGGACCCACAAAATCTAAATGACAATACGTCAGTTAATAAGACAATCTCATCATTGGATGAGATTGTCAGTTGGCCCCAGGAAAACATGCCCATTTAAAAAAAGGGGGGGAAGAATCCCTAGAGACAAGGAGAAAATCTCCTCTTTCAGAGCAAAGCTCTGTCACAGAATGACACTTGTCAAATTCTGGTCTCAAAGCAATAAAATTCCTTAAAAAGAGCATAGCTCTGTGATAATAATGGAAAAGATCCATCAGAAGATCTTAATATTTAAAATTTTTCTTTTAAAAATTTTTGGGACCTTAAAAAAAAAACCGTGAAAACTTATGATAAGTTCTTCATTTGGCAGATCTAAAAGTTCCACACTTGATCTCTGAGCAAAGCTCTGTTCATGGGTTAAAACCCATGAATAAGATCCCTGTAGATCTATAAGTTTTGAGAGCAAAGCTCTGTTCATGAAACCCCAATGGGGATCCCTTTGGATCGAAAGATCTGTGAGAGCAAAGCTCTTTGTTTAAGATTAAGTCAAATTAATTTGATTTAAATTAATTTTTACCTAAAGTTTCTGACTTTAGAAATGAGCAAAGCTCTGAAGTTCTTGAGTGAGAGCAAAGCACTGGAAAATAAAAATCTTAAAACGGTAAGATTTTTCTAAGAGCCAGAGGTCCTATTTATAAGGCGCTTGCGCCCCTTGAGCTCACCCCTTGATCCAACGATCAAGAGTTTGCCACCGCTGCACTCACGTGTGCGCCACGTGAGCGCAACGGTGGGGGGGCATTTGTTTCGCCCAATCAGAGCAAAGCTCTGTTGAAATTCAAAATTCAAAATTTTGAAGCAACGCTTCAAATCTCGGGCGCAACGCGCCACATGTCAAGCGCTGATATGTCAGCGCAGCTCCCAAGAAGGCGCGCCCAATCAGAGCAAAGCTCTATTTTATGAAGCAACGCTTCAGTTGCGCTGCGCTCTGCGCTGCGCGACACGTGTCAGCGCAGTTGCGCTGCGCGCCGCGCTGCGCGACACGTGTCAGCGCAGATGCGCTAGCGCAGTTGCGCTGCGCTCTGCGCTGCGAGACACGTGTCACACGCTGGGGCATCTGCGCCAAACAGAATTAAATTTCCAAGAAATCTTCTCTGTTCTTGTTAAAACAAGAAGATTTTCTTCTGCAAAGCAGAAGCCCTTGGATCAAAGATCCAACGGTGGGGAAAATTCCCCAAATCACTCAGAGAAAGATCTCTTTAATAAATTTAACTAATTTATGGGCACTATAAAAAGGACCCTAGGCCTCAATTAAAAGGGAGGAACATCTTGCTAAAAGAAAAAGAGAAGAGAACTCTTGAAGAATTCCTCAAGAACAACAAAAGGTAAAAAACCTTTAGGAAAAAGAGAAAATTCTCTTATGGACAGATTATGGATCTAAGAACAAGATCAATAATTTTTAAATAAAAAGGAAAATAAGTAATAATAGTGCTTTGCACTTTTTTATGAACCTCTGGTTCCTGAAACAAAAAAGAAAAATTTATTTTCTTTGATCTAAATTAGATCAAGAAATTAAATAGTGCTCTGCACTCCTGTTCTTGAATCTAAAAGATTCTTAGTGCTTTGCACTTCCAAACTGCGCTGTTGCGCTCTTGAGAGAGCGCCATGTGTCAGCTGTAAAACAACTTGCGCTCTTGAAATAGAGCTTTGCTCTCTGGAATTAGCGCAACTCACCAGAGCGCGCCACGTGTCAGCAGCGCAACAGCGCAGCGCACTGCGCTGTTGCGCTTGCGCTCACCAGAGCATGACACGTGTCATCATCATATGAGCTTGCGCTCATTACTTAGCGCAAAGCGCCAAACAAATGCACTGTATTGCTTACAAAAGGGCCAAGCCCAATTAAAGAAGGCCTAACGGGCCTAATAAAATGTAATGCATTACTTTAAAAAAAAGGGGGGGCAGAGCCCAAACTAAAACAGATGCGCTGCATCGTAAAGAAAAGGGACAGAGCCCAATTAAAAAGCCTAACAGGCTCAATCAAATATGCTATGCATTTTAAAAAGGGCAGAGCCCAAACAAAATAGATGCTCTGCATCATTTGTAAAGGGCAGAGCCCAATCAAAACAAGAATAATGCAGTGCATTACTAAAAAGGGGTAAAGCCATAGAACAGGCTGAAGACAAAAAAATATTGAAGCTGGACTTAGCCCAATTTTGGCCATAAGTCCTTAAATTAAATTGACTGAGCACGACTGCTCTTTTAAATTAATTTATATCCGGTTCGAGGGTACATCTCCGAGCTCCTCCGACACTTATCGTTGTAATCCTTCAACGACGTCAGAGAGGTGACGGGTCCCGACGACCACATATCGGACCGAGACGTCCTTAAACTAATGTCGGACCGAGACGTCCTTAAACTAATGTCGGACCGAAACGTCCCTAAACTAATGATGGACCACCACGTCCCTAAAATGGAATATGGACCACCAGGTCCCTAAACTGGAGCATGGACCGCAACGTCCCTAAACCATCTATGGACCACTACGTCCCTAAACTGGAACAATAGAGCCTCCAAATGCTCTTTTGCCGGATCTAAACGATCTCGTTTAAGTTGATCTTAGCCCTCCAAACACGGCTAACGTATCCTTAAACATTCAAACGGACTATAAAACTCCAAATCAACCTTGGTTCAAGGGTACATCTCTGAACTCCTCTGACATCTGCCGTTGTAATCCTTCAACGACGTTAGAGAGGTGACGAGTCCCGATGGCCAGATATTAATGGATTATCACGTTAAATTGATCTCAGTCTCAAACTGGACTAACGTATCCTTAACGAACGTTTAAGTTGATCTTAGCCGCAACGCGACTAACGTATCCTTAAACTAAAAAACACCGAACCCAAATCTAAGTAAATACGGATTTGGACTAGTCCACGTCCTACGGGCGACGACATTACTCAGTCTCCTTATACAATCCACGGGCAACCACAAACAAAACAAACACACATGACACGAAGTGAAATTCTGGAGAAGGAGAAAGTAGTTACCGCGATGCGGTAGCGTAATTAACTACAGGGGCTTGCGCCTGTAGGGAAGAGCGTCCCCACAATCAAAAACCCCTCAATCGAGGGGGAATCTGACGAAGTCTGCTACATCAGCCGCATCCGTCTAAACCTCCGATACATGGTGCCATAAATCAACTTGGCATCTTCGGAGAGGTAGACGGATAAAACCAAATAGCATCTGCCCCGAATCTCAGTGCCAGGACCCAGCGGTCCTGTGCGCTCTCCGAAGATGCCAAGTTGATTTATGGCACCGTGTATCGGAGGTTTAGACGGATGCGGCCGATGTAGCAGACTTCGTCAGATTCTCCCTCGCTTGAGGGGTTTTTGATTGTGGGGACGCTCTTCCCTGCAGGCGCAAGCCCCTGCAGTTAATTACGCTACCGCATCGCGGTAACTACTTTCTCCTTCTCCAGAATTTCACTTCGTGTCATGTGTGTTTGTTTTGTTTGTGGTTGCCCGTGAATTGTATACGGAGACTGAGTAATGCCGTCGCCCGTAGGACATGGACTAGTCCAAATCCGTATTTACTTAGATTTGGGTTCGGTGTTTTTTAGTTTAAGGATACGTTAGTCGCGTTGCGGCTAAGATCAACTTAAACGTTCGTTAAGGATACGTTAGTCCAGTTTGAGACTGAGATCAACTTAACGTGATAATCCATTAATATCTGGCCATCGGGACTCGTCACCTCTCTAACGTCGTTGAAGGATTACAACGGCAGATGTCAGAGGAGTTCAGAGATGTACCCTTGAACCAAGGTTGATTTGGAGTTTTATAGTCCGTTTGAATGTTTAAGGATACGTTAGCCGTGTTTGGGGGGCTAAGATCAACTTAAACGAGATCGTTTAGATCCGGCAAAAGAGCATTTGGAGGCTCTATTGTTCCAGTTTAGGGACGTAGTGGTCCATAGATGGTTTAGGGACGTTGCGGTCCATGCTCCAGTTTAGGGACCTGGTGGTCCATATTCCATTTTAGGGACGTGGTGGTCCATTATTAGTTTAGGGACGTTTCGGTCCGACATTAGTTTAAGGACGTCTCGGTCCGACATTAGTTTAAGGACGTCTCGGTCCGATATGTGGTCGTCGGGACCCGTCACCTCTCTAACGTCGTTGAAGGATTACAACGATAAGTGTCGGAGGAGCTCGGAGATGTACCCTCGAACCGGATATAAATTAATTTAAAAGAGCAGTCGTGCTCAGTCAATTTAATATAAGGACTTATGGCCAAAATTGGGCTAAGTCCAGCTTCAATATTTTTTTGTCTTCGGCCTGTTCTAGGGCTTTACCCCTTTTTAGTAATGCACTGCATTATTCTTGTTTTGATTGGGCTCTGCCCTTTACAAATGATGCAGAGCATCTATTTTGTTTGGGCTCTGCCCTTTTTAAAATGCATAGTATATTTGATTGAGCCTGTTAGGCCTTTTAATTGGGCTCTGTCCCTTTTCTTTACGATGCAGCGCATCTGTTTTAGTTTGGGCTCTGTCCCCCCCCTTTTTTTTAAAGTAATGCATTACATTTTATTAGGCCCGTTAGGCCTTCTTTAATTGGGCTTGGCCCTTTTGTAAGCAATACAGTGCATTTGTTTGGCGCTTTGCGCTAAGTAATGAGCGCAAGCTCATATGATGATGACACGTGTCATGCTCTGGTGAGCGCAAGCGCAACAGCGCAGTGCGCTGTGCTAGTGCGCTGCGCTGTTGCGCTGCTGACACGTGGCGCGCTCTGGTGAGTTGCGCCAATTCCAGAGAGCAAAGCTCTATTTCAAGAGCGCAAGTTGTTTTACAGCTGACACATGGCGCTCTCTCAAGAGCGCAACAGCGCAGTTTGGAAGTGCAAAGCACTAAGAATCTTTTAGATTCAAGAACAGGAGTGCAGAGCACTATTTAATTTCTTGATCTAATTTAGATCAAAGAAAATAAATTTTTCTTTTTTGTTTCAGGAACCAGAGGTTCATAAAAAAGTGCAAAACACTATTATTACTTATTTTCCTTTTTATTTAAAAATTATTGATCTTGTTCTTAGATCCATAATCTGTCCATAAGAGAATTTTCTCTTTTTCCTAAAGGTTTTTTACCTTTTGTTGTTCTTGAGGAATTCTTCAAGAGTTCTCTTCTCTTTTTCTTTTAGCAAGATGTTCCTCCCTTTTAATTGAGACCTAGGGTCCTTTTTATAGTGCCCATAAATTAGTTAAATTTGTTAAAGAGATCTTTCTCTGAGTGATTTGGGGAATTTTCCCCACCGTTGGATCTTTGATCTAAGGGCTTCTGCTTTGCAGAAGAAAATCTTGTTTTAACAAGAACAGAGAAGATTTCTTGGAAATTTAATTCTGTTTGGCGCAGATGCCCCAGCGTGTGACACGTGTCGCGCAGCGCGGAGCGCAGCGCAACTGCGCTAGCGCATCTGCGCTGACACGTGTCGCGCAGCACGGAGCGCAGCGCAACTGCGCTAGCGCATCTGCGCTGACACGTGTCGCGCAGCGCAACTGAAGCGTTGCTTTATAAAATAGAGCTTTGCTCTGATTGGGCGCGCCTTTTTGGGCGCTGCGCTGACATATCAGCGCTTGACATGTGGCGCGTTGCGCCCGAGATTTGAAGCGTTGCTTCAAAATTTTGAATTTTGAATTTCAACAGAGCTTTGCTCTGATTGGGCGAAACAGTGTCACGCAGTGCAACTGCGCCAGCGCATCTGCGCTGACACGTGTCGCGCAGCGCAGCGCAGCGCAACTGCGCCAGCGCATCTGCGCTGACACGTGTCGCGCAGCGCAGTGCCTGCGCAACTGAAGCGTTGCTTCCTTTAATTTTTCTTAAAATAGAGATTTGCTCTGATTGGGCGCGCCTTCTTGGGCGCTGCGCTGACGTATCAGTGCCTGACATGTGGCGCGTTGCGCCCGAGATTTGAAGCGTTGCTTCAAAATTTTGAATTTTGAATTTCAACAGAGCTTTGCTCTGATTGGGCGAAACAAATGCCCCCCTACCGGTGCGCTCACGTGGCGCACACGTGAGTGCAGCGGTGGCAAACTCCTGATCGTTGGATCAAGGGGTGAGCTCAAGGGGCGCAAGCGCCTTATAAATAGGACCTCTGGCCCTTAGAAGAATCTCATCATTTCAAGATTTTTATTTCCCAGAGCTTTGCTCTCATTCAAGAACTTTCAGAGCTTTGCTCATTTCTAAAGTCGAAAACTTTAGGTAAAATTAATTAAACTTAATCTTCAACCAAAGAGCTTTGCTCTCACAGATCTTTTGATCTAAAGAGATCCCCATTGGGGTTTCATAAACAGAGCTTTGCTCTTAAGAACTTATAGATCTGTAAAGATCTTGTTCATGGGTTCTAACCCATGAACAGAGCTTTGCTCTTTGAATCATCTGTAGATCTTTTAGATCTGAAAAATGAAAAAATTTCACAAGTTTTTCATGGATTTTCCAAGATTTCAAAAATTCTAATTCTTTTAGGTGTAACATTTTCTGATGGACCATAGAGCTATGCTCTTTTAAGAAATCTTATTTCTCTGAGATCAGAGTTTGACAAGTGTCCCTCTGTGACAGAGCTTTGCTCTGAAAGAGGAGATTTTCTCCTTGTCTCTAGGGATTCTTCCCCCTCTTTTTTTTTATAAATGGGAATGTTTTCCTGGGGACTAACTGACAATCTCATCCAATAATGAGGTTGTCTTGTTAACTGACGTATTGTCATCCAGATTTTATGGGTCCCCCTTTGGTCTCCTACTCACTGCACTGCTGTGTGGTGTAATTAATTAATTTTAATTTAATTAATGCATTTTCTTTTTTTTAGACGCCAAACGTTGGAATTACAACACTAACGGCTAAATTGTTCTTTTGCAGCGATCATGTCTCTAGACACTTCATTCCCGTTCGTCCGCTCGGAGGAGGGATTTCCTGAGGCGCCCTTGGACCGTGAAGTCCTGGCCATGATTATAGAATACGACCCGGAGTACAAGAATCTCCACCTTTGGGGGTCTTGGTATAACCAGATCATTATGGGTCGACGCAGCTTCACATGCGCAGTGCCGTCCGAGCCCATCACGGCGATTCATTATGCTACCCCACCCTCGGTGCAGTATGCCGTGGAGATGGTGGATTGGACCGCGAACAGCTTTCTTCATCCCACTATGGATGCGGTTCCGGTCCAACGTCCTATGGTCTTGGATATCCTAGGACGTCGTATTTGTCAGGGCGAGGCGAGACCCTGGGGGCAATCATATAACATTGGTCTGATCCCCCGCCATCCGATTGGCTACCTGCCATGAGCCCGGTACATCCTGTCGACGAAGAAGTCGCAGTTGATAAGATTAGGATTGTACACCGCGGTCTACGTCTCTCTTTTCCAGTATCCCACGCTCCCCACCTGGTGGTTTAAGGCTTTCCTGGAGCAGTGGAACATTCCCACCCACACTTTCCTTGCCATGGATCGGGAAGTGTCCATCTCTTTGGAGGAGTTCACGGAGGTATCCGGTCTACCAGTCATGGGAGAACATTATGAGGAGCTGCTCCCGACAGATGTGTACGTCTTTGGTGCTAGGCCAGTGGTAAGGGGGGTCACACCGGAGAATGTCGTTCAACATCAATTCCCAAGCTTGATTAAGGTGTTGAACATCTATGAATCTCTTTTTATCGAACATGGGAGTCGGGGGGTTAACTTTGAAGATTTCATCGCTCGGTTCCTTCGCCCAAGCGTCCTCTCATCAGAGGCTGCCAAGTTTGCCACTCTGGATGACCGTTTCGGTCTAGGTGTGGACAACCTACCGGAGAAGGAGATAGATCAAAAGGGTTTTTTCCTTCCCGACTTCCCTACCATGTCATTTGCAGAAATTGCGGCCCCTGGAATGGATGAGGAGGCCTTTTTCTTAGGATTTCTTGGATTGTGGCTGAGCCGGTTTGCGATCCCAATGCACTCTCATCGTATGCGGCCCTCTGTCTTTTACCCAGCCCACCGGATGGCCATCGGGATAAAGGTGGCTGTTGGGATCGCTGGCTTGGCGCACCTATATCATGGTCTCAGCCGAGCAGCGGATGCTAACGAGCCCAGGGTATTGCACGTGGTCTTCCCGATGCACTACTTTATGTCGTGGCTCGAGCTATATACGGCGGGTGTCTTCGGCATGCATAAAAGGCCCTCGTTCTTTGACAAGTGTGGTTTCCCTCGCATCATTCAGTTGATTGGCGCATCAATCGTGACCCCTTCACCACGGAACGCCAGAGGTTTACTGCTTCGCCCTCACACCGTTGGAGTCGGGATGTCCTTCATTGACAAGGTATTAACCATTGGAAAAACGTCCACCGCTGCGGTGCGACCATTACAGGACTCCTTTAAGGATGGAGCTTCAGTGTTGACGGCCCGGGAGACCCTCCACTTGTATTCTATTAGACCGGGCTTCCTAGTCTTCAGGCAGGGCGGTGCGGCAATCTTCATGAGATATAACCCGCATCATTTCGCCCAACAACTGGGCTACGATCAAGGGGTACCCTTAGAAGCTTTCTTACTGGAACCTGCTGCCAATGAAGAAGGGATGGAGAACGCGTTACATCACTTCATGCGCCTGAACACGAGTTCTCGTTTTTTCATCAGCGCGCCGGCCTGCGCTCCACGAATCCTTAATGTATATAAAGAGTGGTACAATCATGCGACGGGGGCCGTTATAAAGGAAGAGAGGCGAGTGTTGATCGACCGTAAAGGTGCACCTCCCGGCACCGACCGTAACGCTCCCTTAGTGCCAAGGACCCCGGTGGTTCCTCCTCTAAAAGATGCCGGGGGCAGACCATCGCGTGCGCAAAGTCCTCCACGTGAGTTGCCGATCCCTGATATCACAGATGCACCTCCCGCACCCTGTGCTCCAATGGAAACAGTGGTTGTATCCTCGCCAAAGTCTGGCGTGGGTGCGGACATCGGGACCCGTCGTCCCAAAGTGGCTGCTAAGCGGAAGTCGATCCCACGTGAGCCTAGGGTCGGAGGGCAAAAGAAAAAGAAGTCGCTCTTCGCTGTGGACGTCGTGTTCGGTCAGGAACCCTATGCTCCCTATGCCGAGGGCCTAATCGAATACGGGACTAACGAAGGATTAGTGATGCCGCCGCCGGACGATACAGACTTGGAGGCTGCTCTCGAAGCTTCAGCGTGGTTGGCGAGGCGTGACGCGTGTCTAGCTAAGCTTGCGCAATCAGGTAACTACTAGTCGCCTTTTCTTTATTGCAACATATCCTCTTCATTGCCTTTGACTAACGCTTTTCTTTCTTTTCTTTCAACAGGCATCACTGATGAAGAAGCCATTGCCGCTTCTCTGAAGACTTTCCAGGAGGAGGAACGTCTTAGAGCATCCATGGGCCTTAGTAAGTTTCGATTCATTAAGTTTTCATTTCCTTTGTGTTATGGTCAATCTAACCTTTCCCTTTTAATCACAGGAACCTCAATGCCGCTCCCGCCAAGTGATGCAGATGTCCTACCGGCTGCCGACGTTCCTGCTTCCTCGGGGTTATCGCAAGAAGTCCGTCTTGAGGAGCCAATGAGAGACGCCTTAAAGGCTCTGGAGGTGTCTTTGTTTACGGATGACGACGCCGCGGTGAAAGAGGCGTCACAGAGGTCCATTGTGACAGCTCGGGAGGAAAGAAAGCGGCTAAGGCGTGACGCGAAGGCGCGCAGGGCTGCCTTGGCTGTGGGAGCGGGCCCCAGCACCATCCCTCGCTCTGATACTCCATCCGAAGAGGCCCCTGTCGTCCTATCCACTGCCCGCAGAGAGGTGGCGCGCGCAGTTCGGAGCGCAAACGGTAAATCCGCTTCAGGTAATATTTCTCTCAGAGTTTTTGTTATAAGGATTTTAATGCCATTGGTCCTTATATCTCTTATCTTGCAGGGCCAAGTCCGATCGAGGGGGAGGCGGAAACCGTTGATCCCAAGGAGACAGAGGAGGCAGCTCCTACCGAGCCTGAGCCGACGGTGGGCAACGTCGCCGAGGCTTCGGGGCCCGAGATGGAGGTTGAGGGGTCTGCAGCTGAGAGGGTCATTGATGCCCAGCCTGAAGTGGCGGCAGATGAAATGATCATTACAACTGAACCGAGGGTGGTGGCGGACGAGGCGCTTGAGGCCGGCGACCTCGTGGTGACGGTGGATGAGCCGATGGAGACGGCGGAGCCCGAAGAAGTAGCGGGTGAGATGGGTACGACTCTTGGGGAAGAGTTAGCCACTCTCTCCCAAGAGTCCGGCAACGCTCCAATCATTGCCCTCCCCGTGTACGATCTTCCGCCGTCTCCAGGTCTTGCGAGCACGACAACGGTCCCTATCGAGTCGGGTGATGAGGCCACGGGCGGTGGCCTCATGTCCACGGAGGAGGGAGACGCTTCCGTTTCAGCCGGCAGCTCGTCAGGTAAATCCCAAGTTAGTGTTCTTTCTTTACCTCACAATTTTTCTGACAAATTTACCTTTTTTTTGTAACACAGATGCAGTCAGCGCCGATGCCCCACTGCTCGAGGGAGCTCCTTCAACGATTGCCTTGGCGGTAGTCACCTCTCAACCCTCTCTCATACCCTCGAAGATGTTGGAAGGTATGGGTTTGCAATTTATTAATCTTATCTTCCAGACGCATAATTTGTGTACTAAAGTTATACTGTTGTGTCTTTCAGGAGTGCTTTTTGACCATCTCTATCAAGTGTTGCTCCCACACTTCTCCTTCCCATCTGAATTGGCCTCCCCCTCTGGTGGCGCTGGTGAGTACCGTTCCCGATTGATATCTTTGTTTTTCAGTGGTAGAATTATTTCTAACTCTCTCTTGTCCTGACCGCAGTGTTACAAATCGAAGGGGGAGAAGAAAGATCGGTTGCACCACCGGTCCTTCCGGCCTTGCCACCTGCTTCAACCGGTATAGTAAACTATCTTATCAATGACTTTCTCCGTATCTATTGAATCATCATCTAATCACATTTTGTCCTTTTCAGCTGTCATTCCAGTCTCGGTGTCTTTTGAGTCTCGTATTACAATACCGGGCAGCCCTTCCCAGAGACGTCCGTCCTCAAAAGGTGCGACGAATAGTCTGCGCATGTTGAGCGACTACATCGAGAAACTCGACGTCGAGGCTCTTACATCTGCTGAGGACTTCGCTACGACGGTTAACCCGATGTTGGTGATATTTTCCACCTTCCATGACGAGGGCATTGTCGCCTCTTGGGTTAACCATTGTCGGGAGATTGAGGCTCGCCTTCATCAGCTGGAGTCGATGCGCCTATCCCCCGAGACTTTGGCCGTGAGCACTCAACGGGGAGCATGGCTCGAGCAAAGCACTTCTCATTTCCGTCATTTGGAACAAGAAGCAGCTTTGAGGCTGAAGGAGTGCTAAGAATCTTCAAGCGAAACTGCTCGCCTGCGTGCTGAAGTTGAGGCAAACGCCGCTGAGGTAAAGGTCGTCTTCGAGGGCCTTCTGGAGCGCATCTCAAATGGGCTGAGACTGAAGCGGGCAGTTGATGTCGCCGAGCATGACACTCCAGGCCGTGAAGCTGCTCATCAGGCCGTCAGGGATCAACTTGCATCTGTCGCACAGCAACGGGCTCAAGTGGAGGCGGAGTTGGCAGTGGTGGCCAATCAGGAAAAGGCATGGAAGGAAGTGTACGAACAACTGATAAAGCTACTTAAGACGCTTCCTTCGCAATAGCTGCCTTTGTATCAATGTATTTGTAAAATTTTCCTTTTAAATAATATGTATCCATTCTTTATTCTTTTGTACGATTCATCTTGTATTTGATTGAACTCAATGGATAAAGATACACATTTTCTTTTGCAATGTCTTGTATGCTCTTTTGCTTTCTGCCTTCTCTTATTATCAGCATGTTATCTTTGATAAACATAATTGACAGATAACTTAGTTTTTTTCCAAGAGATAGCGATGGCTTAGGCCGCAGGTTCAGATCTGCTGCCTAAGACTTTTCAACTCTATGAGCCGTGAGGGTCTTATTGAGACTTTTCTCCCTACGGATCGAGAGGATCTCATAGGTGGATTTTCTCCTTCGGAATCGTGTGGATTCCTAAGTGTGTTTTCTCTTACAAGTCGTAAGGATCCTATAAGAGAATTTTTCCCTCTTACGAGTCGAGAGGGCGCGTAAGCGGTTGTTTCCCTCCTTGTCGAGATTCGACTTTGGAGAGTGAGACCCGTGAATAGTATGCAAGAAATCTTTTTGGATCGACTTGTAGGGTCCCATTGTTCGGGAAGCAAGCTTTTTGATTCCTGCTGCCTGGGGCTTCATCTTGCAATTTGAGACGAATCGGGAATTTCCCGCGGAGACACTGGTTTCTCTGCGAGCCGACGCGAATCAGGAGGCTCTCGTCAAGGAGTGTTTGTATCCGTGAGTCGAGGAATTTGCTAGGGATTATTTGTTTCCCTAGCGCCAAGGATTATTTGTTTCCTTGGGGTTTGAAACGAGTCGAGGATTTCCCACGGAAGCACTGGTGGCTCTGCGAGTCGACGCGGATCAGGAGGCTCTCGTCAAGGAGTGTTTGTATCCGTGAGTCGAGGAGTTTGCTAGGGATTATTTGTTTCCCAAGCGCCAAGGATTATTTGTTTCCTTGGGGTTTGAAACGAGTCGAGGATTTCCCACGGAGGCACTGGTGGCTCTGCGAGTCGACGCGGATCAGGAGGCTCTCGTCAAGGAGTGTTTGTATCCGTGAGTCGAGGAGTTTGCTAGGGATTATTTGTTTCCCAAGCACCAAGGGTTATTTGTTTCCTTGGGATTTGAAACGAGTCGAGAATTTCCCACGGAGGCACTGGTGGCTCTGCGAGTCGACGCGGATCAGGAGGCTCTCATCAAGGAGTGTTTGTATCCGTGAGTCGAGGAGTTTGCTAGGGATTATTTGTTTCCCAAGCGCCAAGGATTATTTGTTTCCTTGGGGTTTGAAACGAGTCGAGGATTTCCCACGGAGGCACTGGTGGCTCTGCGAGTCGACGCGGATCAGGAGGCTATCATTAAGGAGTGTTTGTATCCGTGAGTCAAGGAGTTTGCTAGGGATTATTTGTTTCCCAAGAGCCAAGGATTATTTGTTTCCTTGGGGTTTGAAACAAGTCGAGAATTTCCCACGGAGGCACTGGTGGCTCTGCGAGTCGACGCGGATTAGGAGGCTCTCGTCAAGGAGTGTTTGTATCCGTGAGTCGAGGTATCTGCTGAAGACACTGGTTTCTTCGGAGTTGGACTGAACCGTCGAGATTTGGCTTCGTCTTCTGGCGGAGCCTGTTGGGAAAGTATGGTTCTCTCTTTGTTCACGCCCTTGGATTGTATACAGGGATCGATGTGATCTTATTTGTAGGGCCAAAGTTTTATCATCATTTTTTTTGTTTTACCTCCGCGATGCTCTAACATTTCAGCTTTTATATCGCGAAGGTCGCGATTGCCCAATCATTTTGACTATTTTTCGCGGTGCCCAATCATTTCGGCTATTTATTTTATTTTTACTCGCTTCTTTTTATTGCGAGTTGCCCAATCATTTCGGCTATTTTGCATGCATACATTTTTACTTGCTGCTTTTTATTGCAAGTTGCCCTATCATTTCGGCTATTTCGTATGCATGTGCGGCCTATTGGCTTTTCGCCGTAAACCGATTTCGGCATCAGCACCGCTACAACTGGGATATTACCAGGAGCGAATCATCATCTGCCTCTGTCGATGTCGAACAAAGGTGGCTTAGCGACCAGGGTTAGGGTCTTGTCGGCTAAGGCTTTTGACTTCATGAGCCGTAAGGGTTTCACGAAGTTATTTCTCCCCACAAGTCGTGAGGATCTTGTAGGTGTATTTTCTCCTTAGGACTCGTGAGGATTCCTAAGTGTTCGTTTCCTCTGTAAGTCGTAAGGATCCCACAGGAGGGTTTTTCTCCTCATAAATCGAGAGGATTTACAAGGGTTGTTTACCATGCGAACATATCCCCAGTCACGGATGAGACTTGGTTAGGGAAATGTTTATTCGCGCCCATGGATTGTATACAAGGGTCAGTATTGAGCCCCTTGTAGGGCAATATCGGAAGTTGTAGGGGTTGCTTAAGCACAGATTTAGGTCTCTGTAACTTAAGACTTCCAAATCTTATGAGCCGTGAGGGTCCCATAAGAGAGTTCTCCTTACGAATCGTGAGGATCTCGCAAGTGTATTTTCTCCTTAGAAATCGTGAGGATTCCTAAGTGTGTTACTCCCTTGTGAGTCGTAAGGATCTCACGCGGGTGGTTTCTCCTTACAAGGTCGAGAGGATCCTGTAAGTGTTTTAACGAGGTTGCGCCCTTTCGGGTTTTCACAAACACTCGCCGGTAGCCCTGCTGTTTTTACC
This sequence comes from Agapanthus africanus, assembly GCA_030015575.1. NCBI lineage: Eukaryota > Viridiplantae > Streptophyta > Magnoliopsida > Asparagales > Amaryllidaceae > Agapanthus > Agapanthus africanus. Next base: position 545,848,104 of record CM057338.1, read on the forward strand.
CACGGAGCCCTTTCGGGTTTTCATCCGTGCCCATTTTGCTTATGGACATACCATTTTTTTTATTCTTTTTATTTTCTTTTTCTCTTTTTTTTTACGAGGTCGCGCCCTTTCGGGTTTTCACGAACACTCGCCGGTAGCCCTGCTGTTTTTACTCACGGAGCCCTTTCGGGTTTTCATCCGTGCCCATTTTGCTTATGGACATACCGTTTTTATTTATTATATTTTTTTCTTTCTTTATTATTTTTTTTATTCATCTCGTCAGCCTAAGGATGCTGCGGTATTAGTTTAAAGACGTTTCGGTCTGTTATTAGTTTAAGGACATTTCGGTCCGATATGGAGAAGGCCGGCTACTGCTTATAAAGCTTAAGCTTAGGAAGATAGCGAGCGGACATAGTCGTCGTCATCTATCATTGACCTAGGCTGTGGCTCATTAAGCGTAGTATCTCTTTAGGAAGCGACCGTTTATTGGCCTGAAAAGCCTTTCACCGTGCATGTCCATGAGTAGATAGGCCCTACCCTGGTAGACCTTATCTATGATGTATGGGCCTTCATAGTTTGACTCGAATTTTCTTCGCTTGGCGCGATTGGGAATCATAGGCCTTTTGACCACTAGCACAAGTTCGTCTTGGCGGAATGTCCTCGGTCGGGTCAATCTTTCATATGAGCGCGTCATCTTTGCTTTATAAGCTTCCAGATTTTGCTGTGCTATGAGCCGGGTTTCATCAAGGGCATCAAGCTCCTCAAGCCGAAGGTGAGCATTTTCTTCGTCCGTTAGCTCGTAGTGGACTGCCACTTGTAGAGAGGGTAATTCTATCTTGAGAGGGAGTACCGCTTCTGTACCAAATACCAACGCATATGGCGTTGCGTTCGTGGCCGTTTTAAACGTAGTTCGATACGCCCAGAGAGCTTCTTGCAGTCTTTCATGCCAATCTTTCTTATTTCGTGACACCGTTTTCTTCATGATCTTCGTCAAGGTCTTGTTGAAGGCTTCAGCTAGACCGTTAGCTCGCGGATTATAAATTGAAGAATATCTCCAATCTATATTATGCTGTTGCGCTAAGCGGCTGATTTTGTGGCTTCTGTAGGCTGGCCCGTTATCGGAGATGATTCGTCTTGGCGTTCCAAACCGATATATGACATTCGTCTTGAAGAAATGGAGGATATTCTCCGTCTTTACTTCCCTCAGCGGTACCGCTTCTGCACACTTAGAGAAGTAGTCAGTCGTCGCTAGGATGAAACGATGTCCTCTAGACGATGCTGGTTCGATGGGGCCGACTATATCAGTCCCCCACATTTCGAATGGCCAGCTAGCCACCGTTGGATGTAGTGGATTCGGATGTTAATGGATGAAGTCCCCATGAATTTGGCATGAATGGCATTGCTTCGCATATTCGAGGCAGTCCTGGATCATTGTGGGCCAATAGTAGCCCATCCGTTTGATCTTCAACTTCATCTTTGGGCCCGCTTGGTGAAAACCGCAGAGTCCGTCGTGAACCTCCTGGACGACTCTTTTCGCTTCGTCAGGTCCTAAACATCTCAGCCACAGAGAATCAAACGACCTCTTATACAGAGTATCATTGACAAAGGCGAAAGACAGAGCTCGTTTCATAAGCTGATGTCTTGTGGACGCTTCTTCAGGCATTCGGTGGGACCTAAAGTAGTCTATGAAGACTTCTCTCCAATCCTCAGCCTTTTCCCGGTCTTTTACTTGCAGGGTCGTTTGCTCAGTCGGTCCCTTCTCTTCGGATGATTCCGGAGATATTTCTGCTGGGGCAAGCACTTGACGGCTTTGTACCATGATTCTAACGTCATCGAGATTCTCGTCAGCCAGTTCTTTAGCAAGTTTGGCCAATGCGTCTGCTTTGCTGTTTTCCGCGCGCGGTATGTTCTCCAAAGTATAAGAGGGAATTTGGGTCAACAATTGTTGCACCTTTTCGCCGTACCTCACCAACTCCGGTTTGCACGTTTGGTAGTCGCCGTTTACTTGACTAACGATCAGCTAGGAGTCTCCGTATATGAGGAGGTTTTCAATTCCCATGTCGATGGCGATCTCGAGGCCTGCTATCAAAGCTTCGTATTCGGCTTCATTGTTTGTCCTCGGCTCTGTTAGGGAGAAAGCAAAGCGCATTATCCCTCCTTGTGGAGTTACAAAGATGAGCCCTATGCCCGATTTGATTATAGGGGTGCTTTGTTTGCGCTTCTTCATGGAGGATGCGCCATCGAAATAAAGCTCCCATCGAGTATCATCACCGTCGACCGCATCAAACGCATGTTCGTCTGGAAGATCGTAGTTTAAAGGGGAGTCGGCCGGTATCGGGTGCTCAGCAAGGAAATCGGTGATGGCCTGGCCTTTCACTGCCTTGAGAGGTTGATACGTTATCGAGAACTCCATCAAGAGCAAGGCCCATTTAGCGAGTCGACCTGTCAATATGGCCTTTGACATTAGATATTTGAGAGGGTCTACCTTCGAAATGAGACGGACTTCATGTGCTAATGCGTAATGTCTGAGCTTTGTTATCGCGAAGATCAACGCCAGGCAGTGTTTTTCAATGGGGGAGTAGTTGCTTTCTGCCCCCAGCAGAACTCGACTTAAGTAGTAGAGTGCTCTTTCTTTCCCTTGATCGTTCTTTTGTGCCCATAATGCGCCTAAGGAACCTTTGAGGGAGGTTGTATAAAGAATGAGGGGTTTTCCCTTGACCGGAGCAGCAAACACCGGCGGGTTCTGCAAGTATTGCTTGATCTCATCTAGTGCGCTTTGGCATTTTTGGTCCCAGATGAACGGGGTTCCCTTCTTCATCAGGTGGCTGTAAGGACGGCACTTTCCTGAAAGGTTGGCTATAAATCGCCGTATATACGCGAGCTTCCCTTGGAGAGACCGCAACTGTTTGAGATTCCTTGGCGGAGGCATTTCCATGATCGCGTTGATCTTAGACGGATCTATTTCAATACCTCGGTGTCGAACGATGAATCCCAGGAATTTGCCTGAGGAAACTCCGAATGCACACTTGAGCGGGTTCATTTTCAAGTTATATTGTCGAAGGCGTTGAAATACAGTCTTCAAATGCTCGAGATGTTCCTCGTTTGATTTGCTTTTAACCACGAGATCGTCGATATAGCACTCGACGATTTCGTGTATAAGGTCATCGAAGATCTTCGTCATGGCCCTTTGGTAAGTGGCACCGGCGTTCTTTAATCCGAAGGGCATCACTTTATAACAGAATATTCCCAAAGGAGTCCTGAAGGCTGTGTGCTTCTGTTCTTCGGGATGCATTTTTATCTGATTATAACCTGACGAGCCGTCCATGAAGGAGAAAACTTCATGAGTGGACGTATTGTCTATCATCAGTTCGGTGACTGGCACTGGAAAATCGTCCTTCGGGCAAGCTTTATTAAGATCCTGGAAGTCTACGCATATGCGCACTGTCCTATTTTTCTTCATCACTGGGACGATGTTGGCGATCCATTCAGGGTATTGAATTTCCTGGATGAAGCCAGAGTCGATCAGCTTTTTGACCTCGGCGTTGATGCTCATCTCAAGCTCGAGCCGCATTCTCCTCGGCGCCTGTTTGACTGGCTTGATGTCCGGGGATATCGCCAATCTGTGTACAGCAATTTCTGGATCTAGTCCTGGCATTTCGGAATAGTTCCACGCGAAGCAATCTCTATGCTGTAGAAGCACGTCCTTTAACGCAGCCACCCTTTCTTCAGATAGTAGCTTGCTGATGAATGTCGGTCGCGGATCCTCTGCCGATCCCAACTCAATCTTCTTGAGGTTATCTGCAGTAGTATGTATGCCATCCTCCAGTTCTTTCGGAGCTGGACGAAATTCTGAGATCACCTCATCATTGCTGTTTTCGAGGCACCAGGGAAGGCTGTCCATGTTCTCGGATTCTTCTTTTAGTATTGTTATCACGTGACAAGTACGAATTCGTTTCCAATCCCAATGTGGAACTAGTTTTTCTTTCGTGGCCTTGGGCTCGTGCTTTTGTGGTGGTGCTACCCTCCAGTTGTCGGACAGAGCGAATTTGCCAAGCTGATACTGATCTTCGACCTAATTCTTGAAGGTGAAGCAATCTTCAAGAGGATGCCCTATTACTCGATTGTAAGAGCAATAGTCCGGGCGTGAGACTTCGCCCGCTTGTTCGGGATATTTAGACTCCGGCAGTGTAAGCATCTGATGTTTTAGAGCGAGGTCAAGTATCTTCTTCGTCTTGTCTCGCGGAAACGAGTATGCTCGACCCATTTTCTTCATAAGGGATAGATCAATAACGCTCGACTCCCGTTTGCGTGGCTTCTTAGCCATGCTTTGTTGTTGTTGAGTGCCTTTTTGGCTTTTCGACTTATTTCTGCTTTTGCGCCGAGCCTTCTTTATAACAGGTTGACAAGGAGCGGCATTTTCATTCTTTACGGCCTGTTGGAGAAAGCGTTGCGTCTTGGCTTTCTCGTAGATGGCCGTCTCACGGTTGTGATCATCTCGGACTTTTTGACCAGCTTTCTTTATAAGTTTGTCCATTTGTTTCTCGAACGACGGACTGGACTCTTTTGCATTTGGAACTTTTACTGTCTCAGGATTAGCGTCCTCCCATTGAGCATCTGCTTCTTCATTGAAGTCGTACAATGTAGCAGCCGTGTAGTAACTCTCGTTTCTTTGACCGGATGTATCCAAGCCCTTTTGTTTCCATTCTCCCATTAGGTAGCTTGCGTTGAGTTCCAGGAACGTTCCAGATTTTGTCGTAGAACATGGATTTTCGAACGGTCTGCTTGAAGGATATCCCTTGGCGTTTCAGCAGCTTTTTCAAACCCTCCGTATAATATCTGGGTAGACGGATAGGCTGAAGCCTATCGAGCGTAGAATCCGCGCCATGCCAGATTTCTTTTTCTACCTTGGTTTCTTCAGAGCGGTAAAACAGAATTGCTTTCTCGCTCTCTCACCTGGAAGGGATGTAGAATGTTTGTAGCTCTTCTACGTTGTAAATATTAAGTGCATCCAGTTCTTTATGGTGTTTAAACGGCACCATGGCGACTTGCAGACTTTGCTCTTCATCAGCGAACGTTCGTATTGATGGTCGAGCAGAGAATACAGCATGGACTTCATCTTCCGAGTCGCTGCCAAAGATCAACGTAGGAGCTGATGGTCCCGGCTTGTTGTGTTGGGGCGGACTCGAATAAACCATCTCCTCTTCCTCTTCGGTATCACTGCCGAAGACAGGGATGGTGGCGTTAGTTTTATTCTCCGGCTTGTGACACTTCTCCGTATCTTCGAAATCCGGTAAGAAGTATTTGGCATCTTCGTATTTGCGGACCTTGTTCACAGAGAACGGGTTCAGTTCTCCCGTCACGGTATACTCGAAACCATCCTTAAAATACTTCATACACTGATGCTGTGTAGAAGGGATGATGTTGTACTCGTGTAACCATGGTCGGCCGAGCAAAGCGTTGTAGCATGTCTTGGCGTCTATGATGTGGAACTTAATGTCCGTGACGAGTAGTCCGAAGCGTAGCATCAGTATCACAGATCCAAGAGTCTTTGACGATTGGGAGTCAAACCCGAAGATGGTGATCTTGTCCCGAGCAAGGTGCTGGACGCTCATGCAGATTTCCTTCAACACCCGCACGTTGAGTAGGTTAACAGACGACCCGTTATCGATCAGGATTTTTCATATCTTTATATCATGGCAGTATCCCGAGACATAGAGAGCGCGATTGTGTTCGCACGTCCCAAGTAGAAGGTCTTCATCGCCAAAAGTAACATCAGCCGTGTGCACTTCCTCCAATTCATCCTTCATCTTTTCCTCGGCCAGGCATGCTTGGAATTGTTCTGGGTCTTGGAGCGCCTTAATTAACGAATCTCCCGCCTCTTTTGATAGCAAAAGGGCGTCAAGAATACTGAGCTGTGAGGGCAGCTTCCTCAGATGTGCTAAGACGTTGTAATCCACCTTATTCTTCTTTGGTGGGTCTTTGGCAGCTAGCTCTTCCACCACTTGGTCATCTAAGACGATATCTTCAGTGGATTTTTCTTTCCCTTTATCTTTTTTGTTCCAGGGTCCGAGGTTCTTTTCGGGCAGCGTGCGATTACGTAGCCGGATATTTTCGCAAACTTTTGGTTCTTCTTCTTTTCTCGAGGCGGACTCTTTAAAGAGAGGGGCAAGTTCTAGTTCTTCATCAGAATCACTCCCGAATGTGGGCACTTGTGATCTACCGGTGTTAACCATGCAACAATCGCCAGCGGTTCTTTTAAGCCCTTCGGTCATATTTCTTTGCTATCGACGAGTTTTACGCTTTTCCCGCTTAAAGTGTTGTCGATGAGCAACATATCCTTACCACCATCTATCGAAAGCTTTACACTCTTGAGTGGGGTGCAAAATCTTTTGATGATATAAGCAATAGGAGGGGTGCGTTTCCATTTCACCAGTGATGTTTCCTTCAGAGGATGGTAGCTTCATGCCCATTGATATGGCCTTAGCAAACTTTTTCCTCATCTTGAATTGGCTTTTGTCGGTAGCGGAAGTGTTTAGCTCCAGCGGGATCGTCTCAGCTCTTTCATCAAGTCGCTGGCGCTTGGCCCTTTCCAATATAGCCGTCTCGCGTTCTCGATCATCTTTACTTTTCAATCGAGCTTCGTTGAGGAATGCGTCAATTTCCTCATCTGATGGCCCCAGAACTTTTGGTTCAGGATCTGCCCCCAGCTTTTCAGTGCAAGGAGTCCCCTCCTCGTTTGTGACCGAATGGGAAATCATATGACAGCTCGCCACATATTCCTCGGATTCATCCGATGAACTTCCTTCCTCATCTTCTTCTTGAAAAACATGATTGAGGAATTCTTGGAGCGTAATGGGAGTCCGTGCCTTTTGGTTGTATTCCTCCAGCGCGTCAATTTGTTTTTGCAGGTCCGTACGCTTGTCGCCAGGTTTCACGGGCTTCTTAGATTTCTTCTTCTTCTTTTTCGAAGATTTTGACGGCTGGCTGGAAGTTCTTGAACCACCACCATCGGTCTTTAGAGTTGGACGTGGCTTCAGCATCCCTTCAATGACCTGCGGTTCCAACGGATTCTTCCACTTGATCGCTGGACATGTCTGAAGATCGTTTAGCATCCTCTTTGTCTTGGCTGATAATACAACCTCCCAAGGAGCTTCTTCAATGACGGAGCATGTTGCCCCCGGCGTATTCGTTCCTTTAGAGGTGTGGGGCTGCGGAGGATTCACCTTCCATTTGTCAGATAACGCGAACTTGCCCTGTCGGTACTGGTTTTCAAGCCAATTCTTGAAAACGTCGCAATCTTCGATCGGATGGCCTAGTACTCGATGATAAGGACAGTAGTTGGGCTCGTTGACGTCACTTGGTTGCAACAGACGTTTTGGATCCGGTAGATTTATGAGTCTGTTGCGCAACGCCAGCTCGAATAACCTCCTCGTTTTATCACGGGGAAAGGAATAAGGACGTCCCATCCTATCCTCAAGAGGCACGTACGGGCGCATATTATTTTGACGAGCAACCGGCTTCGAGTCGCTCGGTTGTTGTTGAGCATTAGCGACGACGATCGCTTTTCCCTTCCCTTTGTCATTTCGGGAGTCCGACCTTGGAAGAGGGGGTTTATGGCCCATTTGATCCATTTGCGCTAGCTTGTCAATCAAAGCCTGGAAGATAGTCGGCTTGAAAAACATCATAAATTGCGAGATGGTTGCTTGTGGATCAAGGGTTCCTACAAACATACCCACCGCGGGAGCTTCTTCAATGCGCTGCTCGCACTTCGACCATAAGTTCCGCCATCGTATAGCGTACTGAACCCACGTCTCGCCGGGTTTTATCCTGGCGTTAATCAGTGCCGTCATCGGGGTACGTTCACTAGCGCTTGCAAAACGCTGAGTAAACAGCAGCTCCATCTCCGCGAAGGTTTTAATAGAGTCGTTCGGGAGCTCAGAGTACCATTCGAACGCCGTATCTGATAAGCTTCCAACAAACCGGCAAAGCAACAGCTTGTCATCAACGCCGGTGTTGCCGCAGACTGCCCTGAACTGGGCAACATGTTGATGAGGATTGCCCGTCCCCTTGTAGACATGGAACTTGGGAATTGTGTAACCGGGTGGATACTTGATTTGATCGTACCAACTTGGATATGGCCGTCCCGTTTTTACGACCTGTCCGGCTGCTTCGGTCGCATGATGAACCCGTATTTGTTGGGCTATGTACTCGTCCAAATCAGCTTTAGAGATTGTATCCTCCTTAGCTGTTGATAGGGCTGGCGGAGGATTTGATGTCTCTCCCCTATCATCTCCAAGGACGATCGGGGGCTCTTCGGTCGGAAGATCTTGCTGTATCATCATCCCTATCATGTCTTGGAAGAGGAGGCCCATACGCTGTATGTTGGCTGCTTGTTCAGCAGCCTCTTTGTCCTTCTTTTCCAATATCCGACGAAAGAATTCGGCGTTGGTTTCTTCCTCTTGGCGTTCATCCGAGGACGTTTCAGGGTTTTCTTTTGGCCCTGTAAGTGCGGCCATAGCGTTCATCATTTCTTGGAGCTTCTGCTGCTGCTCCTGAGCCCTGGTCACTGACCTCGTGTGCGGTCTATGATCTGTTGATATGTGGCTATCCTCCTTTCCCGATGCCACATAAATTGTATGAACTATCATGCCCCCGGACTTAGGGCGTTTAGGCTCACCACCTTTGGCATTTGCCGCGGGCGCGGGGGTTTTCTCCGGCCTTCTTCTTTTGTGAGCCGTTGAGGTTGGAGGGGCCGTTGCAGTGGGCACCCTAGCGACTGTCATCCTGTCCTGTTTGATCGGACGGTCCTTTTCTTTTTCCACTTTCGCCTTTTTCTGTTGACGAGAGCGACCTGGGTCAATCACGGAGTCTTGAACTCTCCGCCAAACTTTATAAATTTTTGAAGACAGCCGTTGAGGGGGCTGTTCTTGCTTCGTTTCTGGAACTCTCTCCGCGGGCGGAGGAGATCTTTTCAATGTAGCGGTTGGAGAGTTCTTCCATACCCTTCTCAGCAGTTCAAAGCTGTTCCCAGTTGGAACAGCAGCGTTGACTTCCACCACTGGAGCCGGTGGAGTTAGCCCTGAGGGCGAGTTGCCCCCTGCCTTCCTTATTTGTTGCCAGTGGCGACGTCGAGCACGACGAGCCGTTGGGACTGGCTCGGAGATAGAGGTTGCTTCTTTTTGCCCCCTGTCTGAATGAGGCGCGGCTGGTGTTAACCTCTTAAAGACTGAGGTTGTCTTTTGAGGGGTGATATTTAACCTGTCGAAGACAGATCCTCGGGCAAGGGCAGGAGCAGGAATCGTCAGTCTTGAAAAGACTGACTCTTTGACAGGGGAAACCGCATTGACGACTTCTGGAGCAGCAGTTATTGCTTTCCTTGGGACAGCCAATTTAGAGTTTTGATCTAGCCTGGTGAAAACAGAGGCTGTCGGTTTGGTAGTGGGCGACCCGTTTACAAGGGTCGTCGTAGCCGTAACCCGGTCGAAGACCGACTTCTTGTTCACTTTCGGTGCAGGTATTGGCTCAGAGAAGCTTGTAGGTGGGATCATGGTCCCGAAGAACAGGCCAGTGGTGGCCTGGGTCACCTGGTCTACTGGCAGAGTGAGGAAGGAAGCCGCTTGGGGCCCATATGCTACACCTCCCAGTGAGGTGGAGCGTCCGTTGCAGTGGCATTTCGAGCAGTTGGTGCAATTAGAGGCCATTGAATCTTGAGTTCTGCGCCAGGCAAAGGACCAAATATCAGTAACTTGAAATCCGAAGGCAACCATTAACAAACCGCGACTGGTTCGCGAAGACGACACACGAAGTGTGGAGTGGAAAGAGAAAAAGGTCCCACCGGGCGTGCCAGAATCTGTTCCCCTCCGAACGGCGGCGCACAGGACCGCGATGGCCTGATGCTGAGATTCGGGGCAGATGCTTTTTGGTTTTATCCGTCCACCTCTCCGAAGATGCCAAGTTGATTTATGGCACCGTGTATCGGAGGTTTAGACGGATGCGGCCGATGTAGCAGACTTCGTCAGATTCCCCCTCGCTTGAGGGGTTTTTGATTGTGGGGACGCTCTTCCCTGCAGGCGCAAGCCCCTGCAGTTAATTACGCTACCGCATCACGGTAACAACTTTGTCCTTCTCCAGAATTTCACTTCGTGTCGTGTGTGTTTGTTTTGTTTGTGGTTGCCCGTGGATTGTAAACGGAGACTGAGTAATGCCGTCGTCCGTAGGACGTGGATTAGTCCAAATCCGTATTTACTTAGATTTGGGCTTAGTGTTTTTAGTTTAAGGATGCATTAGTCGCGTTGCGGCTAAGATCAACTTAAACATTCGTTAAGGATACGATAGTCCTGTTTGAGACTAAGATCAACTTAACGTGATAATCCATTTAATATCTGACCATCGGGACTCGTCACCTCTCTAACGTCATTGAAGGATTACAACGGCAGATGTCAGAGGAGTTCAGAGATGTACCCTTGAACCAAGGTTGATTTGGAGTTTTATAGTCCGTTTGAATGTTTAAGGATACGTTAGCCGTGTTTGGGGGCTAAAATCAACTTAAACGGGATCATTTAGATCCGGCAAAAGAGCATTTGGAGGCTCTATTGTTCCAGTTTAGGGACGTAATGGTCCATAGGTAGTTTAGGGACGTTGCGGTCCATGCTCCAGTTTAGGGACGTGGTGGTCCATATTCCAGTTTAGGGACGTTTCGGTCCAATATTAGTTTAGGGACATTTCGGTCCAATATTAGTTTAGGGACGTTTCGGTCCAATGTTAGTTTAGGGACGTTTCAGTCTAATATTAGTTTAGGGACGTTTCGGTCCAATATTAGTTTAAGGACGTTTCGGTCCAATATTAGTTTAAGGACGTTTCGGTGTTGGGACCCGTCGCCTCTCTGACGTCGTTGAAGGATTACAACGAGAGGTGTCGGAGGAGTTCGGAGATGTACCCTCGAACCGGATATAAATTGATTTAAAGGAGCAATATCGCTCAGTCAATTTAATTTGAGAACTTACGGCCATGATTGGGCTAAGTCCAAAGTATTCAACGCCTTTTATTTGTTTTTGGTCTGTTAGGCCTGTGTTAGGGCTTGGCCCATTTTTAAATAATGCATTGCATTATTTTCTTTTTTTTTTGTTTGGGCTCTGCCCATAAAAGATGCAGAGCATCAATTTATTTTAGGCTCTGCAAGGCATCTGCATAGCATTTTTATTATTTTGTTTGGGCTTTGCCCATTTATAAATGATACAGAGCATCAATTTAATTAGGCATGTTTGGTCTTTTAATTGGGCCTGGCCCTTCAGTAAAAAAAATGTATTGCATTTGTCAGGCGCTTTGAGCGCAAGCGCTTGTGGTGAGGACACGTGTCATGCTCTGGTGAGCGCAAGCGCAACGGCGCAGTGCGCTGCGCTGTTGCGCTGCTACACGTGGCGCGCTCTGGTGAGTTGCGCCAATTCCAGAGAGCAAAGCTCTATTTCAAGAGCGCGTAGCGCAAGTTGTTCTGTAGCTGACACGCGGCGCTCTCTCAAGAGCGCAACAGCGCAGTTTGGAAGTGCAAAGCACTAAGAATCTTTTAGATTCAAGAACAGAAGAGCAGAGCACTATTTGATTTCTTGATCTAATTTAGATCAAAGAAAAATAAGTTTTTCTTTTTGTTTCAAGAACCAGAGGTTCATAAAAGTGCAAAGCACTATTTTTTATTTTGTTGCTTTCTTGTTTTTAAAGAACCAGTGGTTCATAAGAAGTGCAAAACACTGTTTATTATATGAAGAACATTGATCTGGTTTTTAGATCAATGATTTATTAAAAGATTTCTTCTCTCTCGTGAAGGTTTTTACCTTTTTCTTTGAAATTTTCTCAGAATTCTCTCTCTGTTTGAAACTCTTGACTTTTTTCAAGAAAATATTTTTATGCCTTTGAATTGAGGTCTGGGGTCTCTTTTATAGTGCCTATAAATTAGTTAATTTTGTTGAAGAAATCTTTCTCTGAGTGATTTGGGAAATTTTCCCCACCGTTGGATCTTTGATCCAAAGGCTTTTGTTTTACAGAAGAAAATCTTCTTGTTTTAACAAGAACAGAAAGATTTCTTTAAAATCTTAATTCTGTTTGGCGCAAATGCTCCAGCGCGTGACACGTGTCGCGCAGCGCATAGCGCAGCGCAACTGCGCTAGCACATCTGCGCTGACACGTGTCGCGCAGCGCACAGCGCAGCGTCACTGCTCTAGCGCATCTGAGCTGACACGTGTCGCGCAGCGCAAAGCGCAGCGTAACTGTGCTAGCGCATCTGTACTGACACATGTCGCGCAGCGCAGTGCCTGCGCAACTGCGCTGACACGTGTCGCGCAGTGCAGTGCCTGCGCAACTGAAGCGTTACTTCCTTTAATTTTGCTTAAAATAGAGCTTTGCTCTGATTGGGCGCGCCTTCTTGGGCGCTGCGCTGACGTATCAGCGCCTGACATGTGGCGCGTTACGCCCGAGATTTGAAGCGTTGCTTCAAAATTTTGAATTTTGAATTTCAACAGAGCTTTGCTCTGATTGGGAGAAATAGTTAAGGACATCATAGTCCATGAGTTTAAGGACCCCACAGTCCGTAGTAATGTGTGGTTGTCGGGACCCGTCACCTCTCTGACGACGTTGAAGGATTACAACGACAGATATCAGAGGAGTAAAGAGATGTACCCTCGAACCGGGTGTAAATTGATTGGAAGAGAAGATGAGCTCAGTTCAATTTAAGTTGAGGACTTATGGCCAGAATTGGGCTAAGTCCAATTAAAAAAATGTTTAACATTTTATTTTTGTTCTGGCCATTAGGCCTTTATTTTGGCTCTGCCCTTTTAATAATGCTAAGCATTGGGCTGTGACACATTTTTTTGTCTTATATTGAATGCATAGCATTCATCAGAACAAAGTATGTTCTGACAGCGCGCCACATGGAGCACCAGGCGCTTTGCGCCAATTAAAGAGCGCATTGCGCTTTTGTCAGGTAGCGCACACGAAGATGACACGTGTCGCGTTTAGCGCTAAGCGCTAGTTTGTTAGCGCATTGCGCTTTTAATTTATGAGCGTGTTGCGCTAGTTTATGGGTGCGCCAGTGAGTGACACGTGGCGCGCTTGGCGCTGAGCGCCAACCCAAGAGCGCAATGCGCTGTTTTCAGGAGCGCAAAGCGCAGGTCATGTCTATGGTTGACACGTGGCATGTTTTGGCGCTGAGCGCCGGTCCAAGGAGCGCAAGGGCGCAGTTCATGAGTGCAAGGCACTGTCTAATAGCGCAAAGCGCATTTTGATCAATTTTAAGATCAAAGAACAAATTTATGTTCTTCAAAGGAGGCTTTGCCTCAAGATTCAAGAACAAAAGTTCTTGTTTTTATAAAGGCTCTGCCTTTATAGATCAAAGATCTGTCAATGAAGTAAAGTACTTCTTTTATTATTTTATGATTAGATCTTTTGATCTTTTCCTTTTTAATCAAAGACCTTGGTCTTTTTTATAGATCTAAGATCTTTTTACAAGACGTTTCTTCTTTTTACGAGATGGTTTCATCTCTGTTGTTCAAGAACACAGTTTTTTTTATCTTGAAGATGAAGAAAAATCTTCTTCTTTCTAAGAGCTTGCTCTTCTTTTTGCAGAGGTTTTTTTTTTTTTTTTGTATTCTCTATTCTGTATATCAGACTTGAAGTCTAGGGTCCTTTATATAGGGCCAAATGATTAGTTAAATCAGTTAAAGAGATCTTTCTCCGATTGATTTGGAAATATTTCCCACCGTTGGATCTTTGATCCTAAGGCTTCTGTTTTACAGAAGATAATCTTCTTGTTTTAATAAGATTGAAAAATCTTTCAATAACAGAACTTTAGTTTCTAATTAATTAATAATTTATTATTAGTAGATCTTTTAATCTGTCGGTGGGGGAATTTTAATTCCAGCGCCGGCGCACTTTGCGCGAGCGCACTTTGCGCGGGCGCACCTACGTTTGACACGTGGCGCGCAGCGCAACTGCGCTAGCGCACCCGTGTTTGACACGTGGCGCGCAGCGCAGAGCGCTGGATCTGAAGTGTTGCTTCAACTTTTAAATTTTGAATTTTGAAACAGAGCTTTGCTCTGATTGGGGGTGCGCTACCTAGGGCGCAGCGCTCCTGGTGCGGCGTGTCTGCTTTTGACACGTGGCGCGCAGCGCGCAGCGCACGGGATCTGAAGCATTGCTTCAATTTTTGAATTTTGAAATTCAAAACAGAGTTTTGCTCTGATTGGGGGAAACAAATGTCCCCCCCACCATTGCGCTCACATGGCTCACACGTGAGTGCAGCGGTGGCAACATCTAAGCCTTTGGATCAATTCAGAAGTTGAGGAGGCGGTTCAGCGCCTATAAATAAGACCTTTTGGTCCTCAGATGATTACCATCTTTTTCTTAAAAATTTTATTCAGAGCCTTGCTCTTTTGTTCAAGAACTTTCAAGAGTTAAAACTCTACTAAATTTAAGTAAAATTAAATTAAATTAATTTTAATAAATTAGGATTTTTACCCATTAAACAGAGCCTTGCTCTTCATAGATCTTTGATCTAAAGAAAACCCCTTTAGGGTTTCATAAACAGAGCCTTGCTCTCATGAACCCATAGATCTAAATAGATCTTTTCTTAGGGTTTCTTAGCCCATGAGTCAGAGCTATACTCTTTTGATAATATGTAGATCTTTTGATCTTTTGATGAAGAACTCTTAAGAGTTTTTTCATGGATCTTTAGGATCCCAGAATTTTAATTCTCAAGAATTAATTTTCATTAATCTTTGATGGATTTTCCATCATCATTACAGAGCTAGGCTCTTTAAGGAATTTTATTCCCTCGTGACCAGAGTTTGACAAGTGTCACTCTGTTATAGAGCTTTGCTCTGAAAGGGAGATTTTCTCCTTCTCCCGAGAGATTTCTCATTCAATGAGAATATTCTTTGAGAATTTCCTCATTAATTGACAGTCTCATCCAATGATGAGGCTGTTTTATTAATTGATGCATTGTCATCTGGATTTTGTGGGTCCAGCTTTGGTCCCCTTTCCACTGCATTGCAGTGTGGTACAAATTTTAAAGTGTCGCTCAGAACTTTAAGATTAAATTATAGTACTGATAATTGAATTCTGTTCTTTTTCGCAGGCGACATGTCTTTCGATCTTTCTTTCCCGTTTTTCCGTTCAGAGGGAGGATTCCCTGAGGCACCGGTGGACCGGGAGGTTCTTGCACTCATTAGAGACTATGACCCGGAATACAAAAATCTTCACCTGTGGGGTAGGTGGTACGCCCAAATTATCAAAGGTCGCCGAAGCTTCTCTTGTGCGACGCCTTCAGAGCCGATCTCATCGATCTCGTATGCAGATGTACCCCCGGTGAACTATGCCGTTGAGGTCGTTAATTGGACTTCGGAGGGTCTTCTTTAATCTTCGATTGCCGCCATACCCATGCAGCTGCCGGCAGCTTTGGATACTTTGGGGCGGCGGATATGCTAGGGCGAGTCGCGCCCTTAGGGGCAACCCTACAACATCGGGTTGACCCCTCGACATTCCGCCGGGTATTTGCAGTGGGCCAGGTACATTTTGCCAGCGAAGAAGGCGCACCTGCTGAAGATCGGTCTATACCCTACGGTTTACGCCTCGCTGTTCCAGTATTCTGCTCCTCCGACATGGTAGATTAAGGCGTTTTTGGAGCAATGGAACATTCCAACCCACACCTTTTTTCTACTGGACAGAGAAGTCTCCATCTTCTTCGAAGAATTTGCTGAGATTTCCGGTTTTCCGGTTAGGGGGGAACACTACGAGGAGCTGCTTCCTCCGGACGAATACGTTTTCGCCACCAAGCCAGTGGTGATGGGCCTAATACCGGATAACGCCATTCAACACCAGTTTCCGAGTCTGATAAAGGTGTTGAATATGTACGAGAGTCTCTTCTTAGAATCCGGCGGCTGGGGGATTAGTTTCACAGACTTTATTGCCCGGTTTCTTCGCCCGGAGATTCTATCACAACGGGGCGAAAACGGGGCGAAAATTTTGCCAAGCTCGACGATCCCTTGGGCTTTGGCTTGGACCGTCGACCAGCACTGGAAGATGATCATAAGGGATTTTATCTTCCCGATGCCGCGATCGTCCCTCTGTCGAAAATCGCCGCTCCGGGCATTGACGAGGAGACTTTCTTTATCGGGTTTCTTGGGCTATGGTTGTTTTGGTTCGCACTCCCCATGCACCCTCGCTATATGAGGCCGTCCGTCTTCTACCCAGCACATCGAATGGTGGCAGGAATACAAGTGGCCATCGGGATTGCCGGGCTGGCCCACCTGTACCATAGTCTTAGCGTGGCGGCAGATACAACTGAACCGGAGGTGCAAGCTGCCTATTTCCCGAAGCACTACTTTACTTCGTGGATGGAAATGCACGTGCTCGGGGTGTTTGGTATTCATAAAAGACCCTCGTTTTACGAGAAGTGCAGATTCCTGAGAATTATGTGGCTGATCGACGCTTCTATCGTGAATCCGTCTCAGTGGGAGGCTAGGGGTTTGCTTCTTCGTCCGCGCACGGTAGGGGCCGGTATGTCTTTCACGGACAAAGTCCTGACAATCGGCCAGGAAACTTCAAAAACGGTGCTGGCATTGTGCGACTCCTTTAAGGACGGGGCCTCCGTGTTCAAAGCCCGGGAGATTCTTCACCTGTATTCCATTAGGCCGGGCTTCCTCGTATTCAAGAAAAATGATGCGGCGCTTTTTATGAGATACAACCCCCATCATTTTGCCCAGCAGCTGAGCTATAACCAGGGGGTTCCACTGGAAGCATTTTTGAAAGAACCTGCTGCCACCAGAAAGGGAATACGGGGTGCGTTACATCACTTTATGCGCTTGAATACGGGCTCCCACTTCTTCATTAGCGAACCAAGTTGCATCCCGAGGGCCCTTAACGTATACGGAGCCTGGTATCAACATGCAATGGGCGCTGTTATCAGGGAAGAGAGACGGCTACTGCTCGATCGCAAGAGTGCGCCCCTGCCAGCGATCGCAACATCCCTTTGAAGCGACGGATCGCTGTCCCTCCTCCGCTAAGAGAGGCTGCTGCAGTTGAGCCTCCATGTGTGCTGAGCCCCACGCGTGGATTGCCCCGTGATCCTGTGGACGTGCCATCGGTTCCCTGTGCTCCCTTGGAGACGGTAAACGTAGCTTCACCTGAATCTGGCGTGGGCTCGGATATCGGGACTCATCGTCCCAAGGTGGCCACTAAGCGCAAGCTGGTGTTGGCCGCGACCAGAGCTCGCTCTCAGAAGAAGAAAAAGTCGCTCTTTTCTCTTGACGTGGTACTTGGCCAGGAGCCTCATGCTCCCTATAGTGAGGGCTTGAGCGAGTATGGGACAAATGAGGGCTTATTCATGCCGCCAGATGATACTGATATGGCGGCTGCCATTGCAGCTTCCGAGTGATTGGCAGGACGCGAAGAGGCGTTGGCTAACCTCACGCGATCAGGTAATTATTAGTTGCATTTTTTTTGCCGTTGCATCATACCTCTATCATTGTTTTTTGACTAACGCTTTTCCTTCTTTAATAAGCATTTCTACCGAAGAAGCTCTCGCTGCTTCTCTCAAGACTTTTGAGGAAGAGGAGCGACTTCGAGAATCCTTAGGCCTTGGTACATTTCGGTCCGCCATGTTTCTGCTTCCGTTTCTTATGAGTAATATCGCAGGGATCACAATCCCTATCCCGCAAGCTGATGCGGAAATTCTCCTCGGGCCAGCTACCGAAGCCTCGGCCTCTTCGGCACTGCCGCGGGAGGCCCTACTCAAAAAACCGATGATGGAAGCCTTGATGACTCTGGAGGTAACCCTGAATGCGGACGACGATGCCTTGCTGAAGGAGGCTTCTAAAAGGTCTGTTGTGACGGCCCGGGAGGAAAGGAAGCGCCTGAGGCGCGCAGCAAGGGAGCGTAGTACTGCTTTGGCTGTCGGAGCAGGTTCAAGCGCCGTGTTCCCCTCCGAACGGCGCGGCGGAGACGCGGTGAACGTCTTGCCTGAGATTCGGAGCAGATGCTATTTGGTTTTATCCGTCCACCTCTCCAAAGATGCCAAGTTGATTTATGGCACCGTGTATCGGAGGTTTGGACGGATGCGGCCGATGTAGCAGACTTCGTCAGATTCCCCCTCGCTTGAGGGGTTTTTTTTATTGTGGGGACGCTCTTCCCTGCAGGCGCAAGCCCCTATAGTTAATTACGCTACTGCATCGCGGTAACAACTTTCTCCTTCTCCAGAATTTCACTTCGTGTCGTGTGTGTTTGTTTTGTTTGTGGATGCCCGTGGATTGTATACGGAGACTAAGTTATGCCGTCGCCCGTAGGACGTGGGTTAGTCCAAATCCGTATTTATTTAGATTTGGGTTTGGTGTTTTAGTTTAAGGATACGTTAGCCATATTGAGGCTAAGATCAACTTAAACGTTCGTTAAGGATACGTTAGTCCTATTTGAGACTAAAATCAACTTAACGGAAGAGCATTTAGGGGCTCTAATGTTCCAGTTTAGGGACGTAGTGGTTCATTTAATATATGGCCGTCGGGACCCGTCACCTCTCTGATGACGTTGAAGGATTACAACGACAAATATCAGAGGAGTTCAGAGATGTACCCTTGAACTGGGTGTAAATTGATTTAAGAGAGTAGTTGTGCTCAGTTCAATTTAATTTGAGGACTTATGGCCAGTATTGGGCTAAGTCCAGTTGAAAATGTTCAACATTTTTATCCTTGGCCTATTAGGCCTGTGCTAGGGCTTTGCCCCTGTTTAATAATACACTGCATTTTATTTTGGCCTGTAAGGCCTTTCTGATTTGAGCTTTGTCCCTTTTAATAGTGCATAGCACTTTGTTTGGTCTGATAGACCTTCTTTTATTGGGCTCTGCCCTTTTATTAATGCGGTGCATTTAATGTTCTGACATTGCCCCACGTGGCTTGTCAGGCGCTTTGCGCCAATTGAGGAGCACAAGGCGCAAGTCCATGGGGAGGTGACACGTGTCACGCTCTGGTGAGCGCAAGCGCAGTGCGCTGCGACAGTGCGCTGCGCTGTTGCGCTGCTGATGCGTGGCGCGCTCTGGTGAGTTGCGTCAATTCATGAGAGCAGTGCTATGTTTTTAGAAGCGCATAGCGCAAGTTATTCAGGTGCTGACACGTGGCGCTTTCTGGTGGCTTGCGCCAAACCAGGAGCGCAACAGTGCAGATTTGCAAGTGCAAGGCACTATTTTAATTTCTTGATCCAAGAAAAGAATCTTTTTGATTCCAGAACCAATGGTTCATAAAAAAGTGCAAGGCACTGTTATTATTATTAATTTTTTTTATTGGAGATCATTGATCTTGTTCTTAGATCAATGATTTATTCAAGAGAAATTCTTCTTTTTTTTATAAAGGTTTTTACCTTTCTTCTTTCTTCGAGCTTTTCTCAAAATTCTTTAGAGGAATTCTCTGTTTTTCTCTCTGTGTTGATGTGTTTTAGACTTGGGGTCTAGGGGCTTTTTTATAGTGCCAATTAGTTTGTTAAATTGGTTAGAGAGATCTTTCTCTGAGTGATTTGGGAATTTTTCCCCACCGTTGGATCTTTGATCTAAGCGCATCTGTTTTACAGAAGACAATCTTCTTGTTTTAACAAGAACAGAAAGATCTTACTGGAATTTAATTCTGTTTGGCGCAAGCGCCCCCAGCGCTTGCCACGTATCGCGCAGCGCACAACGCAGCTGCGCTTGCGCACCTGAGCTGCCACGTGTCGCGCAGCGCAGCTGCGCTAGCGCACTGCGCTGCCACGTGGCGTGTAGCGCAGAGCGCAGCGCAACTGCGCTGCCACGTGGCGCGCAGCGCAGAGCGCAAGTCAGCTGAAGCGTTGCTTCTTTTATTTTAATTTTAATTTTCAAAACAGAGCTTTGCTCTGATTGG
Source organism: Agapanthus africanus (assembly GCA_030015575.1). Lineage (NCBI taxonomy): Eukaryota > Viridiplantae > Streptophyta > Magnoliopsida > Asparagales > Amaryllidaceae > Agapanthus > Agapanthus africanus. The sequence continues at coordinate 545,867,984 of CM057338.1, forward strand.
GGGAAACAGAAGCGTTGCTTCGTTTCCCGTCTTGGAATTTGAACAGAGCTTTGCTCTGATTGGGGTAAACAAATGCCCCCCCACCGTTGTGCTTACGTGGCCCCCAAACGTGAGCGCAGCGGTGGCAGAATTCTAACCGTCGCGGCAACTTTTGGAAGTTGAAAGGGCATTTGATGCCTATAAATAGGACCTTTGGTCCCTTAGATGATTTTCATCTTCAAAATTTTACTTTCAGAACTCAGAGCCCTGCTCTTTATTTTCAAGAACTTAAAGAGTTAAACTCTTAAAACTTTTAGGTAAAATTTTTAATTTGAATTAAATTAGATTAAATTAATTTTCATTGACAGAGTCTTGCTCTCAATAGATCCCTGGTCTAAAGGAAACCCATTTAGGGTTTCACTTATAGAGCTTTGCTCTATAGGTCCAAAAGGATCTAAAGAGAACTAAAGAGAACCCTGTTAGGATTCCATCAATAGAGTTCTGCTTTCATTTATAATTTCTTGATTTATTAATGGAGTTTTGCTCCTTTTAAATTATATAGCAGAACTCTTAAGAGCTGCTAATTTTTGTCGATTTTCTTTTATAGGAGTGATGGACGCCCACAGGTACGACCTCGACAAGATTATCTCCTACGGGGACATCCGCCGACTCGGCTGTTCCCAAAATCGAGAATTTACGAATGCCGAATGTGCAGAGATCATGAGTCGCTTTGATGTGTACAACGGTCAACTGCTTCCCCGACGTTCCTCTCTCCTGAAGCTTATCGTGGGAGCCATCTGGGAAGCACTCCCCTTATTCTGTTCCGGTGTGCCGCTTAGGGCGTTGGATGCCGCTGAGGATAAAGTGCACTCGGTGTACCTGATGAACTTAATCTCGAAGAGACAGCGAGACGATCTTGTCGATCTCCTGCACCAGGCCTTCCAACAGTCCTCCATACTTGCTGCTTACTGGAGGGAGGAGGACATCCGTGGGGACCCCGACGCTTGTGCTCGTGAAAGAAAGCACACTAGGATGGTTCGCCAGGCTTGGAAAGTCTTAGATAGGGTTACTTTCGAGTTCCTCAATCCATGTCCTGGGTCCGAAGTTATACCATTGTAAACATTTCAATAATGTTGTTATTTATTTCTTTATGATTGTAAGAACTCTTTTGAAATATTAATGAAAGAATTTATTTCAGCTTGTCTTATTTCTCGTTCTGAGTCTTTTGCACATGCATGAATGAGTGTGTCTCGAATGCTTGATCCAACGCCAGTCAAGTGTTCTTTCTGTCGCTTTCTTCTTCCTTTTATTATCCGCATGTTACCTTAGTGAATATGGTTGACAGATGATAGAGCGAGCAGCCTGTCTTGGCTTCTTCAAGAGGTAGCGATGGCTTAGGCCGCAGGTTCAGATCTGCTGCCTAAGATTTTTCAATTCTATGAGCCATGAGGGTCTCATAGAGATTTTTCTCCCTACGGATCGAGAGGATCTCGTAGGTGGATTTTCTCCCTAGGGATCGTGAGGATCCCTAAGTGTGTTTTCCTATTACAAGTCGTAAGGATCTTATAAGAGAATTATCCCTTCTTACGAGTCGAGAGGACCCGTAAGCGGTTGTTTCCCTTCTTGTCGAGATTCGACGTTGGAGAGTGAGACCCGTGGATAGTATGCAAGAGACCGTTTTGGGCCAACTTGCAGGGTCCCAGTGCTTAGGAAACAGGTTTCTTTTGTGCCCACTGCCTAAGGCTTTATCTCACGAGTCGAGCCGCATCGAGAAGTTCTCGCAAAGACATCAATTTCTTCACAAGTCGAGACGAATCGAGCATTTCTCGCAAGAACATCCTAACGTCACAGTTAACCTCTGCTCTTTACGACAGAAGTCCGTTAGGGTCTGTGGTACTTAGGGTTTTGGCCGTCGTACCGTCGCATAAGCTGATATATTCCTCGATAGGCAATCGTGCTGTTCGAGTAGCCCTGCGACTGCCGTGTCTCTGATCCCTTCGGGGGCTGGACAAGACGTCTTCAAGCAATCTTCCTAGGCAGTTTGACCGTCGGAAGAGCAAGCGTTAGGAATTTGCCATGCCGCTTTTTACTTGAGGTTAGGCTCATTTTGGAGAGCCCCGATGAGTCATAACCATTCCGTGCTGGTGTGGGATGATCTCCGATAGTCTTTCAGGTTTTATGTGAGTTGCCGTCAAGACCCTGAAGCTAGGAATTTGGCATTTGCTTCGTTTGCTGGCATCGCGTCTGCTGTATCGAGACGAATGTCGCGATTGTCTCTAGGTTGCTGGTGAACCGTCGAGGTTTGGAACTAGGGATTTTGCCGTGGCTCCGTTAGTTTGATTGTCGCGTCTGAACCCTGCTGGAGGAAGAACGCTGGGGTGACAACTCGTCTGCTGTATCGAGACGAACGTCGCGGTTGTCTCTAGGTTGCTGGTTAACCGTCGAGATTTGGAACTAGGGATTTTGCCGTGGCTCCGTTTGTTTGATGATCACGTCTGAACCCTGCTGGAGGAAGAACGTTGGGGTGATAACTCGTCTGCTGTATCGAGACGAACGTCGCGGTTGTCTCTAGGTTGCTGGTGAACCGTCGAGATTTGGAACTAGGGATTTTGCCGTGGCTCCGTTTGTTTGATGATCACGTCTGAACCCTGCTGGAGGAAGAACGTTGGGGTGACAACTCGTCTGCTGTATCGAGACGAATGTCGCGGTTGTCTCTAGGTTGCTGGTGAGCCGTCGAGATTTGGAACTAGGGATTTTGCCGTGGCTCCGTTTGTTTGATGATCGCGTCTGAACCCTGCAGGAGGAAGAACGCTGGGGTGACAACTCGTCTGCTGTATCGAGACGAACGTCGCGGTTATCTCTAGGTTGCTGGTGAACCGTCGAGATTTGGAACTAGGGATTTTGCCGTGGCTCCATTTGTTTGATTGTGTTGCGTCTGAACCTTGCTGGAGGAAGAACGCTGGGGTGACAACTCGTCTGATGTATCGAGACGAACGTCGCGGTTGTCTCTAGATTGCTGGTGAACCGTCGAGATTTGGAACTAGGGATTTTGCCGTGGCTCCATTTGTTTGATTGTGTTGCGTCTGAACCCTGCTGGAGGAAGAACGCTGGGGTGACAACTCGTCTGCTGTATCGAGACGAATGTTGCGGTTGTCTCTAGGTTGCTGGTGAATCGTCGAGATTTGGAACTAGGGATTTTGCCATGGCTCTATTTGTTTGATTATGCTGCGTCTGCTGTGTTGAGACGAACGTCGAAGTGGTGACCATTTCGCTCTGGTGTGAGATGATCTCCAGTTGTCTTTCAGGCTTTATATGATTTGCCGTTAAGACCTTGAAGCCAGGAATTTGGCCTTCGCTTCATTTATTTTGTCATGTCCGAATCCTATTAAAGGAAGGACACTGTTGTCGACATTGCGTCTGCTGTAACGAGACGAATGCATAGGTGGAGCTGAGATTTTGCCGTCATTCCGCCTTACTGACCATGGGGCTTTTCGTTGGCATTGTATCTGCATCTTAATGGACTGCGAAAGAACGCCGTTGTTAACATCTCGTCTGCTGTATCGAGACGATTGTTGAGATGAAGCTGGGATTTTGCCGTCGCTTCGTTTTGTTTTGACCGCGACGTCTTTTGTTAGCGTTGTATCTGCATCTTGATGGACTGTGAAGGAACGCCTTTGTTAACATCTCGTCTGCTGTATCGAGACGATTGTTGAGATGAAGCTGGGATTTTGCCGTCGCTTCGTTTGTTGACATTGTGCCTGGAATATTGCGACAAATGTCGAGATTGTCTCTAGGTTGTCTATGAACCGTCGAGATTTGGCTTCGCTTTCTGGTGGAGCCTGTTGGGAAGATATGGTTCCCTCTTTGTTTGTGCCCGTGGATTGTATACAGGGATCAATATGATCTCACTTGTAGGGCAAAATGTTTCATTCTTTCATTATTCATTTTTTTTATTCTTTCCGCGACGCTCTATCATTTCAGCTTTTTATATCACGAAGATCGCGATTGCCCAATCATTTCGGCTATTTTTCGCGGAGCCCAATCATTTCGGCTGTTTATTTTATATTTACTCGCTGCTTTTTTTTTATTACGAGTTGCCCAATCATTTCGGCTGTTTATTTTATATTTACTCGCTACTGCTTTTTTTTTATTGCGAGTTGCCCCATCATTTCGGCTATTTTGCATGCATACATTTTTACTTGCTGATTTTGTTACAAGTTGCCCCATCATTTCGGCTATTTCATATGCATTTTTAGCTCGCTGATTTTTTTATCACATGCGTGGAACTTGGAATCTGGTGCCAATCTCAGCATCAGTATCGCTACAACTGGAACATTGGCAGGAGCGAATCATCATTTGCCATGGAAGGACTCGAAATTTGATACCGTTTTAGGCATCAGCATCGCTACAACTGGAATGTTGCCAGGAGCGAATCATCATTTGCCTCTTATCGATGTCGAACAAAGGCGGCTTAGCTAACAGGGTTAGGATCCCGTCGACTAAGGCTTTTGACTTCATGAGCCGTAAGGGTCTCACAAAGGTATTTCTCCTTACAAGTCGTGAGGATCTCGTAGGTGTGTTTTCTCCTTAGAGATCGTGAGGATTCCTAAGTGTATGTTTCCCTGTAAGTCATAAGGATCTCACAAAAGGGTTTTCTCCTTATAAGTCGAGAGGACTTACAAGGGTTGTTCACCGTATGGACATATCCCCAGTCACGGGTGGGACTTGGTTAGGAAAATGTTTATTCGCGCCCGTGGATCGTATACAAGGGTCAGCATGAGCCGCTTGTAAGGCGTCATCGAAGGTTGTGGGAGTTGCTTAAGAACAGGTTCAGGCTTCTGTAACTTAAGACTTTCAAATCTTATGAGCCGTGAGGGTCCCATAAGAGAGTTCTCCTTATGAGTCGTGAGGATCTCGCAAGTGTAATTTCTCCTTAGGAATCGAGAGGATTCCTTAGTGTGTTGCTCCCTTGTGAGTTGTAAGGACCTCACGCGGGTTGTTTCTCCTTACAAGGTCGAGAGGACCTTGTAAGTGTCTTTTAACGAGGTTGCGCCCTTTCGGGTTTTCACAGACACTAGCTGGTAGCCCTGCTGTTTTTACTCACGGAGCCCTTTCGGGTTTTCATTCGTGCCCTTTTTTGCTTATGGACATACCGTTCCTTTTTTTTATATATTTTTTTTATTCTTTTTATTCTTCTTTTTTTTCTCTAACGAGGTCGCGCCCTCTCGGGTTTTCACAAACACTCGCCGGTAGCCCTGCTGTTTTTACTCACGGAGCCCTTTCGGGTTTTCATCCGTGCCCATTTTGCTTATGGACATACCGTTCTTTTTTTTTAATATTTTTTTTATTCTTTTTATTCTTCTTTTTTTTAACGAGGTCGCGCCCTCTCGGGTTTTCACAAACACTCGCCGGTAGCCCTGCTGTTTTAACTCACGGAGCCCTTTCGGGTTTTCATCCATACCCATTTTGCTTATGGTCATACCGTTTTTTTAATATTATTTTCTCTCTTTTTTTTTCGTCAGCCTGAGGATGCTGCGGTAGTAGTTTAAGGACGTTTCGGTCCTTTGCAAGTTTTAGGACATTGCGGTCCATCATTAGTTTAAGGACGTTTCGGTCCGCCGTCGCCGTATTCGAGGCGAATCTCTAGTTTACTGACTTTTCGATCTATGGGGCTTTCTCTATGACTGAGCATGATGCCCCCCGGCGTGTCCATTTTTCTCAGAGCATGTGGTTGTGGCGGGCTCACCTTCCACTTTTCGGACAACGCGAACTTGCCCTGTTGGTATTGGTCTTCAATCCAGTTTTTGAAGACGTAGCAATCCTCGATCGGATGGCCCAATATTTGGTGGTAAGGGCAATAATTAGGATTGTCGACATCATTCAGTTGTAGCTGGTGTTTCGGCTCCGGTAGAGTGATAAGCCTGTTGTGCACTGCCACTTTGAACAGCCTCCTTGTTTCATCCTGGGGAAACGAGTAAGGACGTTTTAACTTTTCATGGAGGGGTTGCCGCTTGTTGTTTCAGCAAACAATCGGTCTAGGGCCACTTGATTGCTGTTGAGTGTTGGCTACGAGGGCTGTTTTTCCCTTCCCTTTATCCTTTCTGCTTGATCCTTTGTTTGCGGGGCCGAGATTTTTTTCGAGTAGCACGCGATTGCACGGCTGAACATTCTCGCAACTCCTCAATTCTTTCATTTTTGAAATGGATTCCTTGAGGAGAGGGTTGAAGGCAGATTCTTCGTCAGAGTCGCTTCTAAAGGTGATAACTTGCGATCCCTTGGTGTCGGCTATGTGACAGTCTGTAAGTGGTGGAGCGGCGGTTACGCCTGTAAGTGGTGGAGTTGGTCACCGGATGGCCATCGGGATAAAGGTGGCTGTTGGGATCGCTGGCTTGGCGCATCTATATCATGGTCTCAGCCGAGCAGCGGATGCTAACGAGCCCGGGGTATTGCACGTGGTCTTCCCGATGCACTACTTTATGTCGTGGCTCGAGCTACATACGGCGGGTGTCTTCGGCATGCATAAAAGGTGGCTCGAGCTTCATACGGCGGGTGTCTTCGCAAGTATTTTATAATAATAAAGAATTAAATGGAATCTAATTGACATCCGTCGCAATATAAAAAAAGGGAGTGGTTGATATATTTAGTGCTGTTGTGGATATGTATATGGGTGCTCCTTTGATTTCTTCTGGTTGTAACAGCGAGGATCGCTTTTATATCGGTTTTAATTGTGAAAGCTTTATCATGAAACAATATGGAAACAAAGCATCAGGAAAAGGTCTTCAAAGTCATGGAATATCAACAGAAAACGCATGTTGCTGAATATATTGCCGAAGCTTTAAACAAACCAAGGAAATAAAAACTTACGGTGTATGTGAAGAATTAGTATTCGCCGGATATCAACCAGCTCTCCAAATTCAAGAGGAATAATAGCGCATGCATGCTCTTACCATTTCAAAGTCACTTGCATAAAAAAAATGGTTTAGGTGATGGAAGAAAACAGCTTAAAGAATGAGTAAGGTCACCTCTCGGAGTTTTTTTGCCTATATAAAGGGGCATTTCGATCCTAAGCAAGCCATTCACCCATTTGACAGAGTATAGGCAATTTAACAGGTCAAGTAATTAATCATGGCAAATAACCTCAAAAAGCAACTGGTTCTGCTCCTAGTCCTTGTTTTGGCCATTTCCATGATTGTTATGGTTGCCGAGGCTCGTGATTCGCCTCACCATAAGCCACCACACTACAGGCCTCCCTATCACCACCGTCCCCCACACCATCACAGCCCCCCACACCATCACTAGCCTCCCAAAAACAACTACAAATAAATCCCCACGCACCCATCCCCCATTCCCATCCACGTACACTACACCCCTGCACTCTCCATATTACTACCATTGCTACCTATGAAATATGAATGGTTTCGTTTCATAATGTCGTTCTGCAGTTGCATATCAATAAATAATTGGCACCCACAGCTTGATGAAGGATGCCATCTGGAGTGATTGTTGAATTTCATCTGGTTGTGATGTCTCTCTGGATGTACTTCATTTGTTTAATTTGTGTGGTAATGATATTATAAATATGTGTTTTGGTGTGTAAGTTGTCGACTCATTATATTTTATGCCCTAGTATATATATTATGTTATATATAAGCAATCAACTAGCTACAAGTAAGAAAACATCACAAGAATCGAACAGTCGGTTGAAGTAAATTTAACGAATAAAACATATTGAAGAAGTTTAGAGGCTATTTCATGGAGTTGTTTGCAACTTTGCATAGTTCATTTGAATGAAATGAAGGCATTTATAATATGCAGTACATAAAGCGGATATACTTCAAACACTCCCTTGGTTCTTCAAGTCAAATAAAAAAAAGGTTCTCCCATTGATGTTCATCACAAAGATTGTGATGCATCCAACATTAGTTCTTGACACTGGTCGAGAAGACTCTAAATTTTATGCAGGTTGCGTAACCAGTGAACTCCATTAACCTATTAGGAACTATGCAGCTTGCAAGCATGCTACAAGAAGAGCCTGAATAAACAGTTAAAAGGTTTTCAAAATTTAATAATATGCAGCTTCACACTTGATCTGAGATTGTATCCAATTTTAAAACCATCGTAGCCAAATTCCACCTCCTATTCATAATCCTTTAAGATTTACAGCTGTTACTAAATAATCTAGAATACAACTTTGTTTTCATTGGCGTCATTTTTTATTTTCTGAAGAACACAGGTATCCATCTCAAAAGCAAAGCAAGAGAAGTTCAAATATACATAGGAGTAGTATCATCCTATAAGGAAACGGTTTTCAAAATCTGTTGAAGAAGCCAAATGAGCACATACATATTGCCCAAAACATGCCTATGATAAGATTGCAATGGTCAAACAAAACTATATTCAACATCCACGTGAATTAACTGCTATTCCTTTAGCCAGCTCCCAAAATATTTCATATTGCCCAGTTACTTATTCTGTTTTGATAAAAATATTTTATTAGATAAATTGGTATCAGTTATGGTACTACTGCTGATCCCTTTTTCGATCTCCCACTCCTTATCTCCCTTGATAATACAATCAGTCAAGGAAATAAAAACCGAAAGTATTCGCCAAGAAACAGTATTCACTAGAAAAAGAACTCTCCAATTGATGGAGAATGCAAATGCGTGCATGCTTTTACCCTTTCAAAGTGAGCATGTAAAAAGATACAGTTGGTGATAGAAGAAAACAATTTACATAATAAAATGTCACGCCCCGTTTCCCAAAATACAGAATACGGAGAGTAACGAAGGCCAGCCGTGCTACCTACGGTAAGGAAAGATCCTTCCATAGTCACATAAAGCTATCTAGCTTAACCTGTCAAAATAAAATCCAATACCAAAAGAGATAATGCTGATAATCATGCTGCAACCAAAACACAAGGAATACTAAAAAAATGGGTCCACTAGATAATTGATGCAAATAAATACCTAATACACTAGGTTCGAAAAGAAAACAAAATCGGAAAAGATACAAAAATCCTAATGTCCCACAAAGGCGCACATGGTAAATACTGGCTGAAAGAAAATAAACCTATGGGTTACTGATTTACGGCAAAGTCCTGATAGCCACTGCGATCCTGTTCGGCCTAAAAAATTGTCTCTAAACCTGAGATGATAAATCTCAGAGATGTCAGAATATCCCAGCAAGGACCCAACGTGTAAGGTGTGTGTATGGTATGATAACATGAATATATGAATAGTGAAGCCCATGTGCGCAAGGAAAAAAAAAACTATATATATATACATACATACATACATACATACATACATACATACATTAATACATACATTAATACTATGAAACAAACATATAAAGAGGTCAAGACATAACCTAACTGGTCACTAAAAGGTAAACTGTCCTATCGTAAGTTCGAGTGTGTGCATCAACCTCTGCAGGAGAATTCCTAACCCAAGAGTAGTGTCCCAGGGGCTAGGAAATACGGGCCCAACTGTGGAATGAGCAAGCGACCGATATAGCCCGGTACGAGCTGTAATAACATGCAACCGATATAGCCCGGTACGAGCTGCAGGCATGAGACTCCTGATATCCTGTTGTACGAACGCACACTCAAACTACCCCACCCCGCATATTCATGTCTAATATGGTAATAACTAAATCACTAATTAAGAATGCTGAATAGACTGTAACTTATAATATCATGTTAATTGTATAAAAAGGAAACTTGTTAACAGTATAGATTGTGTCATGTCATGTAATTTGGCATTCTAATTAGAATCTCGTTTTAATGAGTAGTCTGGAACAATGAGTAATCATGGCATGCCAAGTGCAATAGTTATAACATGATAGTTTTCATAAATAAGAATAGCATGTTAAAGTTTCTCAAGCATGCCGACAATAATAGTCTCAAGTAAAATGTTAAATATAGACTGTATAATATGATAAATTCAAAAATGTAAACAATACTCAACATAAATATGCAAGCGCCTGTATTTAACATCCGGGTTTATTTATTTGAAAGAATAAAAAACAGAAATATGGTTTTAAAGGGTTAATATGATTAAATAGGAATGAAAAATTATAGATACATAAAGTGGATAGTGGTAATAGTAAAATTACGAGATAGTAGTAATTAAGATAAAATAATGACAGATTGACTAGTCATCATGTAAGTGATAATAATAAGTTTTATAATTATGTGATAACAGAAAATATTAATACAAATTATTATCAAAATAATTTATATAACCAGGGCACATAAAATGCAGTGATATTATAAGGAGTGATAGTGTAGAAAGTTCAATTTATATATATTAAATATTAAGCCCAAAACGTTTATTGATTAATAGTAATAATGATATATTTTTATATTTTAGATTAGGGTATAAGCGTTGACATTTTGCATACCAGTGTATACCAATATTGTTGCAACAGAAACATATAATTACTTATAAAAAAATTTATATATTAAACCCCATTTACATGTTAATAATTATTTTATTGCACTTAAACTTTTACAGTTATTCACTTGATGAAAGGATTTATGTGTATTCTAGATCCTAGGTTTTCATCATATGTACAAGTATTATAAGATATATTAATAAAGCTGAAAAATATTACGATTTTATTTAAACATTGTAAGTTAATAATTTATTTAGAGAATTGCCGACGTTGCATCGACTAAAAAATAAAGGAGTAAGAGTACTTAGCTCGGAGACGGATAAACACAACGACACGAAGCGCAACTCCAAACTTTGAAGGCTCGGCTAATTTTGAAGAAGAAAATTTTATGATGAGAAATAGAGAGAATGTTGATTTATACGAGAAAGAGCGAGATGATGATAATTATGTTGTTTTTTATAGGGAAGAAAGATATATTGTTAAAGATTAGAGAGAGATTATTATAATTGGAGAAAGAGAAATATTCTGATAAGATGAGATTTGGGTTTGATTTTAAGAGAGAGAAACATATATAAATATAAAAGAGATATATGATTGGTTGTTATATATTTATATAAGATATTAGAAAAGTTGTATATATACATATTAGTTTGTATATAGTTAGGATAATAGAAACGTATATGTATATACATATATTAGTATATAATAAAAATATATGTAGATTTGTATATGGTTATGGGTTTGTGAAAATAAATATAATTGGTTGTTATATATATATATATATATATATATATATATATATATATAGGTTTTTAAGATATATCAAACAACTAAAATATATTTTCAGTTAAACTATCATAACAAAATATCTTCAATTATATATATATATATATATTTATATATATATATATATAGCTTTGTAGAAAAAGATTTAAAAAGAGAGATTTAAGCGAGAGAATCAGCAAAGAGAGATTGGATTGGATTGGAGAGAGGGATTTTGTTAGGGATTATATAGAGAGAGAGCGGGGGTTTGGTGAAATATAGTTAATGATATAGAAAAATATATGTAGATAGAATAGAATATAGAGAGAGAGAAATCTGTTGGAAAAGATATTTGTTTGGAGAGAGAAAATTGAGTTGTTAGTTTAGGAAAAATATTTACATGGTTAAAAGATTTAACATGGACTCTAATCACCTGTCAAAACTAAATATTTTAAATAAATATTGTTAAACAAAATATCTTATAAACAAGATTTAAAAAAGGGTAAAATCTTAAGTATATATATTGTTTAAAGAAATACTAAAATATCTTTTGTTTAAATTATAATACTAAAATATCAATATGGTTACAAAATGGTGTTAGACAAATAAATATTTAAATACTAATAATATACCTATTTAACAAACTTAAAAAACCATAATTATATGTATATATCTTAATTAAAAGTATTAAACTCCAAGTTATAATAATAATAAAACAAAACCCAATATATCCAAAAAGAAAAAGAAACGTACGATCGGACTGGGGTGTTACATCCTACCCACTTTACAAGAAATTTCGTCCTCGAAATTAGAACGAAAATACAAGATTACGAACTAACTACAAGAATCAATGACTATAGATGGGTATGAAAAATCAAGGATCAAGTAATCAAATGAGGGTATGAAGAGTCATGGTCTTGGCTCGAGAATTTGGCCTGTCCAAGGAAATCAAATCAGTGGAAACAAACCAAGAGTAGAATTCTAAGTTACTCAAACAGAATGACGCATTGTAACCATACCACGGTACATGTGTACAATAACGTAATTCTATCTCAGTCATCCAAATTCTACATTCAGAGTCAACGGAATATGCAGCATGATACACTAAGCAACCTAGTCACAATTCTAACTTAAAAGTCAGTATAACCAAATCTAACTTTAACGTCAGCCTAGCTCTGAAACCAGAAAAACCTTTTCGCGTCCGTTTCCCAAAATACGAAATACAGAGAGCAACGAAGGCCAGCCGTGCTATCTACGGTAAGGAAAGATCCTTCCATAGTCACATAAGGCCGTCTAGCTTAACCTGTCAAAATAAAATCCAATACCAAAAGGGATAATACTGATAATCATGCTGCAACGAAACCATAATGAATTATTAAAAAAATGGGTCCACTAAATAATTGATGCAAATAAATACCCAATACAATAGGTTCGAAAAAATACAAAATCTGAAAAAATACAAAAGTCCTAATATCCCACAAGGGCGCACATGCTAAATACTGGCTGAAAGGAAATAAACCTACGGGTTACTGATTTTCGGCAAAATCCTAATAGCCATCGCAATCCTGCTCAGCCTGAAAATTTGTCTCTAAAGCTGAGATGGCAAATCTCAGGTATGTCAGAATATCCCAGCAAATACTCAACGTGTAAGGTGTGTGTATGGTATGATAACATGAATATATGAATGTAGTGAAGCCCATGTGTGCAGTTAAAACATATATATATATATATATATATATATATACATTAATACTATAAAACAAACATGTAAAGAGGTCAAGACATAACCTAACTGGTCACTAAAATGTAAACTATCCTATCGTAAGCTCGAGTGTGTACGTCAAGCTCTACAGGAGTATTCCTAACCTAAGATTAGTGCCCCAAGGGCTAGAAAACACGGGCCCAACTGTGGAATGAACAAGCGACCGATATAGCCCGGTACGAGCAGTAATAACTTGCGACCGATATAGCCCGATACGAGCAGTAATAACATGCGACCGATATAGCCCGGTACAAGCTGCCGGCATGGGACTCCTGAGATCCTATTGTACGAACGCACACTCAAACTACCCCAACACCTCGCGTATTCATGTCTAATATAATAATAACTAAATCACTAATTAAGAATACTGAATAGACTGGAACTTATAATATCATGTTAATTGTATAAAAAGGAAACTTGTAAACAGTATAGATTGTGTCATGGCATGTAATTCAACATTTTAATTAGAGATCTCGTTTTAATATGAGTAGTCTGGAACAATGAGTAGTCATGGCATGCCAAGTACAATAGTTATAACATGATAGTGTTCATAAACAAGAATAGCATGTTAAAGTTTCTCAAACATGCCGAAAATAATAGTCTCAAGTAAAATGTTAAATATAGACGATATGATATGATAAAGTCAAAAATGTAAACAAGACTTTAACATAAATATACAAGCATCTGTATTTAACATCCGGATTTATTTATTGGAAAGAATAATAAACTGAAATATGGTTTTAAAGGGTTAATATGATTAAATAGGAATGACAAATTACAAATACATAAAGCGGACGGTGGTAATAATAAAATTACGAGATAGTAGTAAGATAAAATAATGACAGATTGACTAAGTGACAGATTGCCTAGTCATCATACCAGTGCTAATAATAAGTTTTATAATCATGTGATACCAGAAAATATTAATACAAAATATAGTATCAAAATAATTTATATTACTATGGCACATAAAGTGCAATGATATTATAAAGAGGGATAGTGTAGAAAGTTCAATTTTATTTAAACATTGAAAGGTAATAACTTATTTAGAGAATTGCTGATGTTGCATCGACTAAAAAATAAAAGAGTAAGAGTACTTGCCTCGAAGACGGATAAACATGACGACACGAAACGCAACTCCTAGCTTTGAAGGCTCGGCTAATTTTGAAGAAGAAAAATATTGTGATGAGAAATAAAGAGAATGTTGATTTATATGAGAAAGAGAGAGATGGTGATAATTATGTTGTTTTTTTTATAGAGAAGAGAGATACTGTTAAAGATTGGAGAGAGATTATTATAATTGGAGAGAGAAAGAAATATTCTGATAAGATGAGATTTGGGTTTGATATTAAGAGAGAGAAACATATATAAATATAAAAGAGAGATATGATGGGTTGTTATATGGTTCTATAAAATATTAGAAAAGTTGTATATATACATATTAGTTAGTATATAGTTAGGATAATAGTAAAGTATATGTATATACATATATTAGTATATAATAAAAATATATGTAGATATTTATATGGTTATGGGTTCGTGAAAATAAATATAATTAGTTCCTATATATATATAGGTTATTAAGATATCAAAAAAATAAAATATATCTTCAGTTAAACAATCATAACAAAATATCTTTAATTATATATATATATATATATATATATTTATATAAAAAGAATTATAAAGAGAGATTTGAGAGAAAGAATCTTCTTAGAGTGATTAGATTGGATTGGAGAGAGAGATTTTGTTAGGGAATATATAGAGAGAGAGCGGGGTTTTTGTAAAATATAGTTAATGATATAGAAAAATATGTGTAGATAGAATAGAATATGGAGAGAGAAAACTGTTGGAAAAGATATTTGTTTGGAGAGAGATAATTGATTGAAGAGAAAAAATTGAGTTGTTAATTTAGGAAAATTATTTATATGGTTAAAAGATTTAACATGGACTCTCATCACCTGTCAAAACTAAATATTTTAAATAAATATTGTTAAAAAAAATATCTTATAAATAAGATTTAAAAGGGGGTAAAATCTTAAGTATATATATTGTTTAAAGAAATACCAAAATATGTTTTGTTCAAACTATAATACTAAAATATAAATATGGTCACAAAATAGTGTTAGACAAAAAAATATTTAAAGACTAATAATATACCTATTTAACAAACTTGAAAAACCATAATTATATGTATATATCTTAATTAAAAATATTAAACTCCAAGTTATAATAATAATAAAACAAAACCCAATATATCCAAAAAGAGAAAGAAACGTACGATCGGACTACGGTGTTAGATAAAATAAACATCACCTCGGATATTTGTTTCCTAAATATATAGAAATTTAGATCCAAAGGCAGCAAAGTGCTAAATATCGCCGATACATATTATACATCAGTCGATATATTGGTTTTGGAGAGGAAACGACACGATAT
The DNA here is from genome assembly GCA_030015575.1 of Agapanthus africanus. Taxonomy (NCBI): domain Eukaryota; kingdom Viridiplantae; phylum Streptophyta; class Magnoliopsida; order Asparagales; family Amaryllidaceae; genus Agapanthus; species Agapanthus africanus. The sequence continues at coordinate 545,883,324 of CM057338.1, forward strand.
ATTGATTTTATATCTTTTTATAGTTTTGGATAAAATTCATCCGATATATCGTAATATCTCCGAGATATCGGGTTTGATATAGCGGACGATATATCGGGTTTGATATAGCGGACGATATATCACGATATTTTCCTAATTTTACCTAGGTTATGGGTTCTTAGGTAACATTTGTTGGTCTCACTTGATTAAATTTTGATTATTGACAAGAAATTGCTCCATACTATACCTAGCTTTTGCATATCACTATTTGGAGCATTTGATGGAGAACAGAGGAAAAAAAACTACAATGTTATATTCAAACGAGGTTGGAGGGCTAGTTGAGACTTCATAAGACTAAACATTAATATAAAGTTTGAAACCCGCAAAAAGCAAGAAGAGTCGTTAAACAAGCTATACAATGACTAACTCATGACGATGACTCGCATGCCACCTGAGAACTTCCATCCGACGATAGATATAATACAATCTAGAAGTTCTCGGCGAGTCCGCTGATTTGTGTGAAAAAGTGTTTGTAGAATAACCGCAATCAATAACGGTGTCGCTTGTAGCTAGCCGAGATGAGTACGGGTCGTCCGCAGGGAAACGTGGAATATTTTATTTTTACTTTAGGCGTGTTGAGAAAGAAAGGAGGAAGAAATAAGAATGGTTGTAGGTTCTAGATCTACGTTAAACACGGATGCAAAATATAGATCTAGATTAATTATGGATGTAAGTTCAATATTAAAAGGGGGCTTGTAGGGTTCATTAGGATTTAGTAGTTATGGATGATTAATTAAAGATTACTCTTTTTATCCTTTAATAGATTTAAAACTAGAGCGACAGAGATGCATGTAGATTAGGGTTTCTGGAGGGAAAAGGGTTCCCACTCTTAACCCCTATCTCGACATGGAACTCCGTTCATATCTAGCCTTTACCAAAACAATCATTAATCTAATCTCTAATCGCGGTCGAGACTAACAATAAATTGGGAGCGCGCCCGATTACGATATTAATGATTCTTTTAGTAAAGTTTATAAACTTTATAAGGCGTAAAAAGAGTTTAACGGTCTTCATCATCCATTAATCTACTCTAATCCTATGAACCCTAACAAGCAGAGAATTACTCGCGCATGTTAGGAAAAGAAGATGAAAAGATGGAGAGGGAAAACATAATGTAAAATGCAAAAGAATTAAATAAAACAACTACTTTTATTAATCAACTTGAACAATCTACACTTTATTCCTTAGAAAATGATTACAAAAACTTGGTTTGCTTCTCGAACTCTTTCGAAGGAGGTAGATGAACAGTTGATGATCAGCCTGGATGCGTGAGCCGTCTTGCATTTCGTGATCTCTTCGGCTTGATGCCTTCTAACTTTAGCCCTTGGTCCTTTATATAGCCCTCAAAGAAGAAAAACTAGTTACCATATATGGTGACTTCCTAATATGGTGACTTTCCATATATGGATTCTGAGTCCCTGTCAGTATTGATTTTATGATTTTGGCAGATTTTTGATCCTGACATCTTGAAGATCTTGATCTGAGCTAAATCTTGCACAATATCTTTATGAATAATTTTAGTACTATTTATTAAATTAGAGAGAGTATCTTACTCAGTATATATGGTAATAAATTTTTAAGAAACTTGATTAAGAATATTTAATATGCTATGCACTTTATATGGTAATAAATCTTTAAGAAACATGATTAAGAATATTTGATATGCTATGCATCTTTTAATTACTAAAATATTATGCATATATTTTGAAATATTATTCTAACCATTTGTATGATATTATATCTTTTAAGAATTGTGATTAGAATATTTGATATGATATGTATAATTTCAATTACCAAAATATTATATAAATATAAAATGCATATATTTTCCTTCATAATGTTAATTATAATATATAAACATATGGTAAATAGTATTTTGCAGATAAATCCAAATATGTTCTATATTTATATTAAACACCTTTAAATATTTAAGAAAAGTAAGGAAAATGTTATATCAAAAGTGCAATATTTTCGACTGAACAAATACCGCCAAACTTAACTTTGATCGTCCCGAACAAACTAGTTATTTCAAGAAAAGGAGGAAAAGAAAGGAGAAAGATAAGCACACTTTCGTAGGCAACACGATTGCGCTGAGCACGTGCAACAAGCCGTTAAACCTCTAGGTGTCCCTAGTATGAGGAGTGTTGTCTCCTGAGGGTTTTCAGCGGATTACACCCACAAAATCCTATAATAAAAGAGAGATGGTGAAAGTTACATATAAAGATGAGAACTATAAAAGAAAGAACTTGAAAATAAGAGTTTTAACCTACACCAGTTTTTCGGTTGTCATGAGCCATATCTTAATAGTCATGAAAAGATGTTAGAAATCATATCATCCCTCAATAAAACACTGTCTTTATTCTTCATTCCTATCTTTCTTCCAAACATCGATCATATAACCCTACGTGTGTGTAATAGACATCCCTACACTCGGAGAATTCAATTCAAGCTATCATACTCTTGTCCATCTGCTTCAGTACTTTTTAATTTGATGAATATTTGGATGGATTTGCTCACATACTTTCATGCAACCGTTAATACTTCTTGAGGTACTAACCGACCGATTACTCATGTGCTTGCTTATTAGGTGTATTCCTTGTCTTGCACCACCTAAGGCTTAGCAGTGACTCCCAGACCAGTTGGTCTAAGGCACTAGGTGATGAAACACCCTCGCTATATTTTTTTATTGCTGCCTTGGCGATAACAAAACCAGTGTTCATTTTTCTCACCATTTTATATTTTATTCAATTTTTTTATTTTCTTCATATTTTGGCTTTTAGACAAGAGCATTTCAAGGTATTCTCTACTATCCTGAGTTTCAAGATGTGTGTAAGTGCGTATAGTAGGGTATCAACGTTCAAATGTTTGGCTTCCAGAATAGGAACTATTTTTCAGACTTATTTTTATCCTCAGATTAGTGACTTTCTTCATCTTACTAACCCTTGGGACAACGGCTCATAACTACTTATTACTAGTTTGTTTAAGAAAACTTCTAATTTTCTAGGTTTTCTTAAATTTTTCCAATCTTTTGGATGTAATTTTTCACTATCTAATCTTTTATTATCTTATTTATGTACAAAATTATTTTTTTATCTTTTGAATTTTTTTTAAAAATTTGTATATGTTTTTTTTAAAAATGTTTTGTGCTTATGCAAAGTATGATGCAAATGATGCGTAAATAAGCACAAACCTCCCCCAAACTTGTTTTCATTAGTGTCCTCACTGTTGTCAACCGCTAAATCACAAAAACCTGTAAGCCTGGGAGGAAATTCATTAACGGGGGCAAAATATATTAAAATGAAAATCCTCCCCCAAACTTATTCTTTGGCTCACCATTTTGAGTAAAAAAATTTCTTTCAAGAGCCAGATTATACCTCCCCCCAAACTTGAGTTAAACAATATTAATCTTTGAAAATCACAAGAGGGGGTCAAGATTAGTGGTCGATGCCAAGCTTTGCAAAGACCGAAGGTCAACACCAACCATTCGAAGATTTTATCAATGTAATGCTCCAGTTGGTGAAAGGACAAGTTGAAAAGAGCCAAGAAGAAGTGGGGAAAAGGTAAGTGGTGGGATAGAATGTGTTTACGTCTCGTTTTGGAGAGACGACACAGTGATTGTGATGGATTACTCACATTCTCATTATAGTCCAGAAGAAGGGGTGGAGATTCAATTTCGTTGTATTGAGGTGGATTCATTTCAACACCCGTATCTTTCAAAAATGCGAGTTCTTCAGCGAAAATTTCCTCAAAACTCTCATCTATACCCCGGAGAATAATCTCATCAGAAAGAACGGGATGATACTCTGACTCCATGAAATGTTTACATTTAGCATTAGATGTTGACCCGGACAACTCGAAAGAAGGGCCAGTATGTGTATAATACATATCTGGGTCAAACAACAACGTATGAAAAGAGTCTAGATTAGTATCGTGAAGCTGTTCAAATTCGCTGCTGTCGACATCCATTAATTCGACAGAACATACTCGAGCATGAGGTTCGGAGGTTTCACTTCCCAACTTGTAAATGTTAAGTTCAATTGACCTATTCCCGAAGGATAGGGTCATAGAACCGTTTCGACAATTGATTATAGCGTTGGAAGTCGCAAGAAAAGGTCGACCCAGAATCACCGGAATTTGGTTCCGTGGGTTTGCTACAGGTTGTGTATCTAGAACAATAAAGTCCACAGAGAAGATAAATTCCCCGACTTTTATTAACACATCCTCTAACATACCCCTTGGTTTGGTAATAAATCGATCAGCCATCTGTAAAGTGCATTGCGATGGTTTTAATTCTCCGATACCCAATTGCTCATACACAGAATAAGGAAGCAAGTTAACACTAGCGCCTAAATCGAGTAAAGCACGATTGATATTTTTACTCCCAATAGAAATAGAGATTGTAGGATAGCCAGGGTCCTTACGTTTCTTGGGTAATTGCTGTGTAAAAGCTGTGCTTACATTACTCGACATGAAAACTTTTTTCGGCACTTGAGTTTTTCTTTTCCTAGTGCACAAGTTCTTAAGTATTTTCGCATAAGCTGGAACTTTTTGTATAGTATCTGTAAATCCCCGTTTCCTTTCTAAATGAAATTTCCTAATTCCTGAATTCTAGTGATTACCTTATTCTTGACTTCATATATTTTTAGTTGGTTGTTTAAAGCCCAATATTTATTTTTCCAAACCAATTTAATTTAACCCAAATTTTCTTTTAAACCACTAAATTTCCCCAAAACCCTTTTATCAATATCCACCAGCTCATTTGGATTTTTAAGTAAATCCCTTTTTAAAATATAAAATCCCTCAGCCCAAATTTCCTCCTTCAGCCCATTAAAATTTTCCTTAGTAAATTATATATGAGAATCCCTGGCTCGGCCCACTACTTGTTTTGTTTTGTTTTTGGGAATTAAATTAAATCCCTCGGCCCATTCTTCATTTACAGCCCACTTGACTATATTTTTTATAAGGAAATTTTGTTTTAATTAGCCGGCCTATTCCCATAAACCCAAGCCCGCGTGCAAAGCCCTCACTGTTCATCTTCCTTTTGAATTTTTCCCCAACGGCAACCCCGTAACGCGCGCGCGAGACACGCCTCCCTCGCCGTCGCCCACGTCTTCGCCCTACCGTTGCCCCCACGTTTTCAACCTCGTCTCCCTTATCACTTTCCTACCTCACTCACCTTTCTCATTTTTCCAGTCCCCTCATTTCTCCCCCTCGCGAAGCTTACAAACCCATTCCTCCCCGATCACTCGTCGCCCCATCGACGGCGACAACACCTCGACAACCCTCGACGACTCTCTCTCAGCCTCCCTCCTTCACCCTCTGCGACTTCACAGCCCCAAAAACCCGAGCCCCTCTCGAATAATCCCCTGCACAGAAACCCATTTTGTTACCGACGAGCTCGAATCACCACTTTACCCTCGGCGCCGGCGAACTCCCCACCACATCACCGGCCTCCCAACGATCTCCACCTCCTCAGCATCATCACCATCACCACGAGCCCCGGCCACTGCCCAACCTATTTCCTTCTTCAAAAACTCCAAAAACCCATTTTCAATTTTTCCCCCTCACTGCGAAACCTCACTGTACACTTAACTGGAGCGCCGTCGACCGACGCCGACCCCAGCACACCCCGGGAGACTCACAGAGCACCATTCTAGACTTCCAGCAAGCACCAAGACGACCCCGGGAACTCCGACGTATAACCCGTGCTCGTTCGAGACTCGCGGAAATCCGATACGTGGCGTATACCGCGCGTTCGCGACGACACTGTTGCCGTACGACCCCAAGGCATTCTCCAGGCAAGTGTTTACTTGCTTCATGCTAAAATATTAGTAGTATAACATTAAAATCATATAATTATAAATTTATCGAATAGCGATATATATTGTGACGTATGTGTTCGATGAATGATCCCAATGGAAATGATTGTCTAATTTGACGGAAATCGATATTTTATGTTGGCCCTTTTAATGATGTATAATGTGTGAGAAATTCGCTGGAAAACACGATCGTTTGTAACAAAAATCGATACCCCCAAACATGTTGTTAAAACTAGAATTCTCTCGTAGCTGAAAACGAATAAATACACCATAAATCATACACATATTGGAAAGATGCGTTCGAGGGCTTAAATCGAAGCCGACTCGACGAACTTTAACCCTATGTAGAATTTTAATGTTTTCTGTTCTGAAACCATGAAGATAATTGGATCGGAACACGACTCTGGACTGCAGTCCAGAGCGTTTCAGATTAGTATGTTCTGTCTAAAGTCCTGCGTTCCCGTGTTTCCTGAAATCGCATGATACGGAGCTTTCAGTAGTTATAAGATATACCTGTTAGTGAAAGAAAACAAGTGGTTTCATTCCGATTCATCGCAGTTTGTTATTTTAAACTTATTTTAAAAGAGCAGAACATAAAGCTGTCCAGAACACTTTCTGGAATGACATTTGAGATTAAACTGTATATAACTTTCAACGTACAGATGCGATTGAGGATCCGTCTGTTGCGTTGAATACTTTATCGAAAACCCTAGATTTCATCTAACTGTGTCATCGCTAAATTTTGAGCCCACCTGGGTGCAATTCGTGTTGCGAAACAGAAGTTCAGCTCTGAAATTGAAATTCCAGCCGTGAACACTTAAACTGAAACAGTTATATCTTGAAAACCGAAACCCCGATTGGACTGAAACAAATTTTGATGAATTACTGACTGATTGTTCTATATATCTTACCTACATCATTTCTGCTGAATTTGTAATATATTAATTTGTGCAATTTACTTAAATTCATGACGTGCATGCTAATTCATAACATACCGTGTTTATTGGTAGCATACAATACATATATCATACCCTTGTCATTTACACAGTGTTAGTGCGTGTGGACATTGCATTATCGTGCGTGATAGATGTTGGTTTAGGAGTGACGAGTACACCAATGGAAAGTGAATATTCGTGACAGTGATTGATACAGTGGACAGTGATTGATACAGTGGACAGTGATGAAACCGTGCCATTGGTATACTCGTACACAACTAGATCAATATCTTAAATAGTGTAACCTGGGGAAAAAGGGGAAATCAAAGTGGAAAGAGTATCTTATTTAGCGGGACCGTGTTTAGAGGATGATCATTCGAACTGTGATACTTATACGTGTAGGACAGGATCTAGCGATCCGGCTGACAGGGTTATGTCCCGGGCGTGTGGGCCGTGGTCTCGGGTATGTACGAGACTCCTGTTAAACATGATCCTCCTTCCACTATGTGATTTCAAATATGACCTAGAGACCGATAGGGACACATAACATATTCTGCATCATATTGTGACATAGTGTTTACTCGCATTATTCTCATACCCGTGATACCTCATTTACCTGTTTCATTTGATTATTATAATATTATTATTTGTGTCGCTCTGACGACCTGAGTATGCATGCTCAGATCCCGCGGGAAGACCAGCACAGGAGACGGATCTATCCTTTGAGTTCACGGAGATATAGTTTGGTGTACCTTCTTCATTTACTGCTTTCCATAAGAGAAATTGTGAGATTGAACTCGGTTAGTTATCGTTCTTATTATCTGTAATCTGTGAACAATGAAATTTCAATGTAATAAATTAGTGATGTGATTCCTTTAATATTGTGCTTATTTACTGATTACCATGTAGTGCTAGAAGCCGAAGTGTGACTACGGCAGGATGATTCCTTGACCGTAGGAGCATGGCTGGCCTAGTCATACCTCGTATTCCATATTTTGGGATGCGGGGCGTGACATGGTTTAGTTGGTATCAGAGCCTGTGTTTAGCATCAAGGGATAACATTCACTAGGCGATATTACGTTATTCTTGTTTCACTACTCTTGATTTCCATCCTTGAATCTGATCCTATTCTTCTGAATCTTCCAGTGATATGACGTCCCCGAACGATCCCTCCTCGGACTCCAGCTCTCAGGACCGCACGGAAAGAATACTCAGTGCACTGACCACTCTCGCGGAAGCTCAGGAGAGGAAGACTGATTTGCTTACTGAGGGACTCAGGGCGATTACCGCCGCAGGAGGACCCTCCGCACTTATTACTGCCCCCGAGGGTGTTGTTCCCCCAGCATATCAGGCTAGAGCGGGTACCGTATCAGACTTCTGACGGTTACACCCAGCTGCATTCACAGGGCTAGCTGAACCCCTTGAGGCTGAGCAATGGCTGGTAAACATGGAGAATTTATTGGCAGCCGCCAGGGTTCCAGAGGAAGACAGAGTGAATGTGATAAAGATACAATTAGAAGACGAGGCTCGTACATGGTGGTCGGTAGAAGAAAGCAGACTTGAAGAGCCGATTGAATGGAACAAGTTTAAGGAGTGCTTCTTAGATCACTATTTTCCTCCCACGGCTAAGGCAGAAATGGAGGAAAGGTTTATTCTTCTGAAGCAGAATGGACGCCCAGTGGACGTTTATGCGGCAGAGTTCAACCGTCTGAGCCGCTTTGCTCCATACATGGTCAAATCAGAAGTCACCAGGGCCAGGCGTTTCCTTCAGGGGTTAGATTTTGAGTTGCAGCAGCTGATTGCATCGTTAGGTCTACAGACTTTCGCACAGGCACTCAACGCGGCGAGAGTTCAAGAGCAACTGATTAACAAGTTCAGGAGACCCCCAGTCGTTCCAACACGTACCCACGCGCCTTCTCGAGGAGCTATACCGGTTCACCGAGCAGGGACGACGCAAATGAAGCGCCCGTTTGTACCACAGCATCGCCCCCAGAGACAGGGCGTAACTTGCGGCTATTGCGGTAGAGGAGGGCATACTCAGAAGGACTGTCGCCGTGCCAAGGGACAGTGCCTGATTTGCGGTTCCAGTCAGCACAGGATTAACAGTTGTCCTGAGCGAGCAGAAATACAGGGAGGTTCTGGACCGTCACAACAGAGGCCGCAGGAACAGAGACAGCCATTTACAGGTCGCGGTCAGGGACGGGCTTTCACCTTGACCGCCGAGCAGGCAGAGGCATCAGGAGACGTGGTCACAGGTACTCTACTTGTACATTCATTGCCAGCTAGAGTACTATTTGATTCAGGAGCATCGCATTGTTTCTTGTCTGAGCATTTCACCAATACACACTCAATACCACATGAACCACTAACCAAGGGATGGGAAATTCATACGGGTAATGGCATTATTATATCTAGTCGGGAATGTAGATTATGCCCGGTTGTAGTATGTGGTAGGGAATTCTATGCGAATTTCCTTCTAATTGGGACAGGCAGTTACGACGCAATTCTCGGGATGGATTGGATGAGCACTTTCCATGCAGTTATCGACTGTCATGCAAGGAAGGTGATCTTCCGCATTCCCAATCACCCGGAGTTTATTTTTGAGGGCGGAAGCGAATCTTTGGAACCAGCTAAATACAGAGCAAAGCCTAAGGAACTGACAGCTATGGAGATTGATAAGAGCCCAGCCCCAGAAATTGTTCGGGACTTCCTAGACGTATTTCCTGAAGATCTACCAGGTCTACCACCTCCTCGAATTTTGGAATTCTCAATCGATTTGATTCCAGGGACAGCCCCAGTATCCAGGGCCCCCTACAGGATGGCACCAGTGGAGTTGGCGGAATTGAAGAAACAGGTTGAAGAATTATTGGAGAAGGGATTTATTCGGCCAAGCGCTTCACCGTGGGGTGCACCAGTTCTATTGGTAAAGAAGAAGGATGGATCGTTGCGAATGTGCATAGATTACCGGGAGCTGAACAAGGTCACAATAAAGAACAAGTACCCAATCCCACGTATCGATGACCTATTCGATCAGCTAAGTGGAGCCAAGGTTTTCTCGAAGTTGGATCTCCGTTCTGGATATCATCAAATCAGAGTAGCAGCTGAAGATGTATGCAAGACGGCTTTCAGGACCCGATACGGACATTACGAGTTTCTTGTGATGCCGTTCGGTGTTACCAATGCCCCAGCAATATTCATGGATTTAATGAACAGGGTGTTCGCAAAATACTTGGACACGTTTGTCGTTGTGTTTATCGACGACATACTTGTCTACTCGAAGACCCGGGAAGAGCATGCTGAACATTTGCGCACGGTACTACAAATTCTTCGGGAAGAAAAGCTGTATGCAAAGCTAAGCAAGTGTGAATTCTGGCTCGACAAGGTACAGTTTTTAGGACATATTGTTTCAGGCGAAGGCATCTCAGTGGACCCGGCAAAGATAGAATCTGTCAGAGACTGGCCGACGCCGAAATCAGTAGCAGAGATCAGGAGCTTTCTGGGATTGGCAGGTTATTATCGGAGATTCGTCCAAGATTTCTCAAGGATCGTGGAACCATTGACGAGGCTGACAAGGAAGGACGTGCCGTTTACATGGACAGAAGAGTGCACTCAGGCATTCGACACTCTGAAGCAGAAGTTAACCACAGCACCTATACTTACTGTACCAGATAATTCAGGTGGCCTAGTGATACACAGTGATGCCTCAGGGAAGGGTTTAGGCTGTGTCCTAATGCAGCACGGCCGAGTGGTGGCTTACGCCTCTCGACAACTGAGAAACCACGAGAAGAACTACCCTACGCACGACTTGGAGTTAGCTGCGGTAGTTTTTGCGTTGAAGATTTGGAGGCACTATCTATTGGGTGAGAAAGTGGAGGTTTACACGGATCACAAAAGTTTAAAGTATGTTTTCACTCAGAAGGAACTGAACATGAGACAGCGCCGATGGCTAGAGCTAATGGCAGATTATGATCTGGACCTTCAGTATCACCCGGGGAAGGTCAATGTTGTACCAGACGCACTCAGTCGCAAACCAGCGGTCATGATGTTGACCGATCAGAGGAGTATTATTGAGGATTTCCAGAGACTTGAACTTGAGGTCGTTACGCCAAACGCACTCAGTCAATTTTGGCAACTACAGGTGCAATCTTCCCTGGTGGATCGCATCAAGAATGCACAAGCGGATGATCCCCGATTGCAAAAGCTCAGAGAGCAAGTGGAAGCTGGATTGAGAACGGATCTGATTATACATGAGGATGGATCTCTAAGATTCGGTAGCAGACTCTGCGTACCTAAAGGAGATGTTTGAGAAGAAGTTTTGACTGAAGCACACAGTTCAGCTTATTCTGTGCATCCAGGAGGTACAAAAATGTATCAGGACCTAAAGCAGCACTTTTGGTGGAACGGAATGAAGCGGGAAATTGCAAGGTTCGTATCCAGATGCTTGGTATGTCAACAGGTGAAGGCGGAACATCAGAGAACAGCAGGATTATTACAACCATTGCCGATACCTGAATGGAAGTGGGAGCACATTACTATGGATTTTGTGACGGCCTTACCACGGAGCCCCAGAGGCAATAACGCCATTTGGGTTATCGTCGATCGCCTCACAAAAGCTGCACACTTTCTATCTTTCCGAGTGGGACAGTCGACAGAATCACTGGCAGAAAGATATATGCAGGAGATTGTGCGACTTCACGGTGTTCCAGTCAGCATTGTGTCAGACCGGGACACGAGATTCTTGTCACACTTTTGGAAGAGCTTACAGGAGAGTTTGGGAACCCGCCTCAAATTCAGCACAGCTTATCACCCACAGACGGATGGACAATCCGAGCGTACAATTCAGATGCTCGAGGACATGTTGAGAGCCTGTATGTTGGACTTTCAAGGTTCCTGGGAGGACCATCTGCACCTAGTCGAGTTCTCTTACAACAACAGTTATCAGGCTAGTATTCAGATGGCTCCTTTTGAAGCACTATATGGGCGGAAGTGTCGATCCCCAGTATGTTGGGATGATGTGGGAGAACGAAGATTACTGGGCCCCGAACTCATTGTTCAGACAGTGGACAAGGTCCAAATGATCAGGCAGCGTATTAAGACGGCTCAGGATCGACAGAAGAGTTGGGCAGATACCAGCAGAAGGGCACTTGAGTTCGAAGTCGGAGATCATGTGTTCTTGAAGATTTCCCCTACTCGTGGAGTTATCAGGTTCGGAAATCGGGGAAAACTTAGTCCCCGTTTTATCGGACCTTTTGAGGTGCTAGAGCGAGTAGGAGAGGTGGCCTATCGACTGGCCTTGCCTCCATCGCTAGCTGGTGTGCACAATACCTTCCACGTGTCACAGTTGCGGCGTTACGTTCGAGATGAGAGCCATGTTCTGGATCATTCAGAGTTAGTTTTGGGAACCGATCTGTCATACGAGGAGCAGCCTACTACCATTCTCGACCGCAGAGAGAAAGTGCTGAAGAATAAGGTCATTTCGTTAGTCCGAGTGTCTTGGGGCGGTCGTTCCCCAGGGGAATCCACCTGGGAGCGGGAGGAAGACATCCGTGATCGTTATCCACATCTCTTTGCTTAGTACACTGTATTCTTGTGTCCTTATCAAATTTCGAGGACGAAATTTTTGTTAAGGGGGGTATGATGTAAATCCCCGTTTCCTTTCTAAATGAAATTTCCTAATTCCTGAATTCTAGTGATTACCTTATTCTTGACTTCATATATTTTTAGTTGGTTGTTTAAAGCCCAATATTTATTTTTCCAAACCAATTTAATTTAACCCAAATTTTCTTTTAAACCACTAAATTTCCCCAAAACCCTTTTATCAATATCCACCAGCTCATTTGGATTTTTAAGTAAATCCCTTTTTAAAATATAAAATCCCTCAGCCCAAATTTCCTCCTTCAGCCCATTAAAATTTTCCTTAGTAAATTATATATGAGAATCCCTGGCTCGGCCCACTACTTGTTTTGTTTTGTTTTTGGGAATTAAATTAAATCCCTCGGCCCATTCTTCATTTACAGCCCACTTGACTATATTTTTTATAAGGAAATTTTGTTTTAATTAGCCGGCCCATTCCCATAAACCCAAGCCCGCGTGCAAAGCCCTCACTGTTCATCTTCCTTTTGAATTTTTCCCCAACGGCAACCCCGTAACGCGCGCGCGAGACACGCCTCCCTCGCCGTCGCCCACGTCTTCGCCCTACCGTTGCCCCCACGTTTTCAACCTCGTCTCCCTTATCACTTTCCTACCTCACTCACCTTTCTCATTTTTCCAGTCCCCTCATTTCTCCCCCTCGCGAAGCTTACAAACCCATTCCTCCCCGATCACTCGTCGCCCCATCGACGGCGACAACACCTCGACAACCCTCGACGACTCTCTCTCAGCCTCCCTCCTTCACCCTCTGCGACTTCACAGCCCCAAAAACCCGAGCCCCTCTCGAATAATCCCCTGCACAGAAACCCATTTTGTTACCGACGAGCTCGAATCACCACTTTACCCTCGGCGCCGGCGAACTCCCCACCACATCGCCGGCCTCCCAACGATCTCCACCTCCTCAGCATCATCACCATCACCACGAGCCCCGGCCACTGCCCAACCTATTTCCTTCTTCAAAAACTCCAAAAACCCATTTTCAATTTTTCCCCCTCACTGCGAAACCTCACTGTACACTTAACTGGAGCGCCGTCGACCGACGCCGACCCCAGCACACCCCGGGAGACTCACAGAGCACCATTCTAGACTTCCAGCAAGCACCAAGACGACCCCGGGAACTCCGACGTATAACCCGTGCTCGTTCGAGACTCGCGGAAATCCGATACGTGGCGTATACCGCGCGTTCGCGACGACACTGTTGCCGTACGACCCCAAGGCATTCTCCAGGCAAGTGTTTACTTGCTTCATGCTAAAATATTAGTAGTATAACATTAAAATCATATAATTATAAATTTATCGAATAGCGATATATATTGTGACGTATGTGTTCGATGAATGATCCCAATGGAAATGATTGTCTAATTTGACGGAAATCGATATTTTATGTTGGCCCTTTTAATGATGTATAATGTGTGAGAAATTCGCTGGAAAACACGATCGTTTGTAACAAAAATCGATACCCCCAAACATGTTGTTAAAACTAGAATTCTCTCGTAGCTGAAAACGAATAAATACACCATAAATCATACACATATTGGAAAGATGCGTTCGAGGGCTTAAATCGAAGCCGACTCGACGAACTTTAACCCTATGTAGAATTTTAATGTTTTCTGTTCTGAAACCATGAAGATAATTGGATCGGAACACGACTCTGGACTGCAGTCCAGAGCGTTTCAGATTAGTATGTTCTGTCTAAAGTCCTGCGTTCCCGTGTTTCCTGAAATCGCATGATACGGAGCTTTCAGTAGTTATAAGATATACCTGTTAGTGAAAGAAAACAAGTGGTTTCATTCCGATTCATCGCAGTTTGTTATTTTAAACTTATTTTAAAAGAGCAGAACATAAAGCTGTCCAGAACACTTTCTGGAATGACATTTGAGATTAAACTGTATATAACTTTCAACGTACAGATGCGATTGAGGATCCGTCTGTTGCGTTGAATACTTTATCGAAAACCCTAGATTTCATCTAACTGTGTCATCGCTAAATTTTGAGCCCAACTGGGTGCAATTCGTGTTGCGAAACAGAAGTTCAGCTCTGAAATTGAAATTCCAGCCGTGAACACTTAAACTGAAACAGTTATATCTTGAAAACCGAAACCCCGATTGGACTGAAACAAATTTTGATAAATTACTGACTGATTGTTCTATATATCTTACCTACATCATTTCTGCTGAATTTGTAATATATTAATTTGTGCAATTTACTTAAATTCATGACGTGCATGCTAATTCATAACATACCGTGTTTATTGGTAGCATACAATACATATATCATACCCTTGTCATTTACACAGTGTTAGTGCGTGTGGACATTGCATTATCGTGCGTGATAGATGTTGGTTTAGGAGTGACGAGTACACCAATGGAAAGTGAATATTCATGACAGTGATTGATACAGTGGACAGTGATGAAACCGTGCCATTGGTATACTCGTACACAACTAGATCAATATCTTAAATAGTGTAACCTGGGGAAAAAGGGGAAATCAAAGTGGAAAGAGTATCTTATTTAGCGGGACCGTGTTTAGAGGATGATCATTCGAACTGTGATACTTATACGTGTAGGACAGGATCTAGCGATCCGGCTGACAGGGTTATGTCCCGGGCGTGTGGGCCGTGGTCTCGGGTATGTACGAGACTCCTGTTAAACATGATCCTCCTTCCACTATGTGATTTCAAATATGACCTAGAGACCGATAGGGACACATAACATATTCTGCATCATATTGTGACATAGTGTTTACTCGCATTATTCTCATACCCGTGATACCTCATTTACCTGTTTCATTTGATTATTATAATATTATTATTTGTGTCGCTCTGACGACCTGAGTATGCATGCTCAGATCCCGCGGGAAGACCAGCACAGGAGACGGATCTATCCTTTGAGTTCACGGAGATATAGTTTGGTGTACCTTCTTCATTTACTGCTTTCCATAAGAGAAATTGTGAGATTGAACTCGGTTAGTTATCGTTCTTATTATCTGTAATCTGTGAACAATGAAATTTCAATGTAATAAATTAGTGATGTGATTCCTTTAATATTGTGCTTATTTACTGATTACCATGTAGTGCTAGAAGCCGAAGTGTGACTACGGCAGGATGATTCCTTGACCGTAGGAGCATGGCTGGCCTAGTCATACCTCGTATTTCATATTTTGGGATGCGGGGCGTGACAGTATCTAGGAGAGGAATATTTACGTTAACTTGCTTAAACATTTCCACAACCTTCTCCATTTGTGCATTCAGTTTGTTGGACCTCAATTTATCTGGAAATGGAGCTTTATTAATAAGTGTTGGGTCCAACGTATGTGGAGAAGTTTGTGGGGGTGGAAAGGATGAAGTGGGTGGAGGGTTCGAACCTTGGTGGAAACGGAGAATAGGCTCGGAAGAAGATGGTAAACTAGACGAAATAGGGTAAGAGGTAGAAGTGGAAGTGAAAGTGGAAGTGGAAGTCGGGGATTCAATTTGTTCCTCAATATCAGTTTCAATCTGTTCACCCACATGGTTATCCAGCACTCTTCCAAATCTCAACGTGGTAAGTGCATTCACATTATACCGTGAGCACCCAGGATCAGGTAGGGGTTGAGCTGGATGATTCCCTTTCTCTCTAGCACTCATTGCTGCAGTCAGTTGTGCAATTTGTGCCTTTATCAATTTGATACTCTCACCGTGGGAGACAGTGTTTTGCACTAACGTATGGATAGAAGACGTTAAAATGTCATTCGTTCGCATGGACTGTGCAATGAACATATCGAGTGCAGAGGGTTTATCGGTACCGGCAGAAGAAGGATCAAAGTTGTTGGCCGGGTTTTGTAAAGGTTGTGGTTGAAAGGGGTGCTGACTCAGTTGTGGTGGTTGTTGTTGCTGTGGAGGGACCCTTTGGAAGTCATTTGGGTTTGGAACCGTATTTTGAGTTTGGTGTTGGTTCCAAGAAACATTAGGGTGATTCCTCCAACCTTGATTATAAGTGGAAGAAGAAGGATCGTTTCCAGGTCTTTGCTGCTGAAAAGCAGCATTAGTGTGCTCTTGATCGTGAAACGGTACATTCAAAGAACATTCTTCAGTCAAATGTGATGGGTTGGAACAGCAACCACACACGGTTTTGGGAAGTGTGTATTGGGTTAGGGAGGCTGAAGAAATTATGTTTTCTATAGCGTCGAGTTTCCTTTGTATTGCGGCCATTTCGGCTTCATTGTGACGGAAACATCGAGCTGATTGATATCTTCCCTAGATAATGGTTGACTAACACTTTCCCATTGTAAAGTGTTTTGAGCAAGATCTTCTAGGTATTTCCAAACTTCACCATCATCTTTAGACATGAATTGTCATTGACACATGGTTTCAAGCATCTGTTTTGTCGTGAGATCAATACCCTCATAGATAATTCTGCACAGATCCCATCTAGGGATTCCGTGATGACGACATTGTAAAAGAAGATTCTTGAACCGTTCAAAGCATTTCCAAAATGGTTCATTGAGAAGTTGGGTAAATTGGAAGATTTCGCTCCGAATACGGACGGTCTTATGATTGGGATAAAATTTCTTCAGGAATGCTATAACGAATTCGTCCCATGTTGAAATAGAATGTGCGGGTATGTTATAAAGCCACTTCTCGGCTAAATCGTACAAAGTGAACGGGAGAAAACGTAAACGTATAGCATCCACAGAAAGCTGTGAAGTACCCATCAAAGCACATACGTTTTCGAATTTGGTGATAAAAACGTATGCGTCTTCAGACTCGAGCCCGTGAAATTTGGGTAAAAGTTTGATGAAATGAGGTTTAATTTCGAAATTATCCCCATTGGCTGGTGGAAAGGAAAGACAAGTGTGAAGGGGACCACGTGTAGGGTAGCATCTCTCCTGGAGAGAAATGCGTGGAGGATTCTGCGCACCTGCGGGCGGTGGCAGAGTGGTGTTAAAATTTGATGGATATCCGTCCATCGCGATCGTGGTGGATGGTGGGGGAAAAGAAGATGAAGAAGCACCGACTTCGGAGTTGCTAGCAGGAACGCGGACAAGACGGGCACTAGAATCCCGTGTCCAGCCGAGCATGCACTAAGCGGGTTTATCGCAAGTGGCAGCGTGTGTGATTTAAAAATTTGGTTTGTTTTGAAAAGTGTGTCGGACTTAGACAAATCACACAGAAATGCACAAACAACCCTAGAACTAAAGTTACCTAGGTCAAGTCTCTAGACCGCTCCTAGACTTTCAAAGGACAAACCGCAGGATCAATCCTCTACCACCTCTTTACTACTCTTGTGCCCAGGTAAGTGCCAGGTAAGTGAGAGGTTCTCCACTACGTAAGTAGTGGGCCTAATTAAGTAACCACTTGCCTTAGACACACTTGCCTAGACACCACAAAAATAATGCGGATAAGCGATAGATTACCCACGACCTTCCTCTGTCCTTATTGAGCGCGACAATCCTTAGAGTCTTGTCTAGATATTTTTTAAATTAATGTAGGGTTGATGCAGATGCTCGGTTTGTGATTTGTGGGGCTTAGAAAGGGTGATAAAATCCCTACTTAATCTGAATTTTGGTCTTGCCCCTTAAAATCTGTATTGAAATATGAAATAACAAACCAATAACAAAACTTTGCAAAAAGATTTTTAAGCGGCGATATTTTGCAAAGAATCCTGCAGAAAATATATTTAATTGGATTTCAGAGGAGAGAGAATGAGTTGAAAATTTCACCAGAGAAGTTTGGAACCCTAATTCCACACTTAAGCCGCGGATCCGCCGCTAAAATAGCCTTTCTGCCGCGCTTTCGCCGTGTTTTGAGGGAATCTTTTGATGATTTTTGCTATGTGGCCTCCTGTGCTCCTCTGGATCTTGATGAATGTCTCTGGCTCTCCGTTTCCTCAAGTCTGCAACTCCAGATCCCCTCGCAAAATTCACACAATAATCGTTAAATATACAATTTGCAGTTTTGTTTTGTTTATGATAATGATCGAATAAGAATTCAACACAAATAGTAAGAAAAAAAATTACGCACGTATCCCCGGCAATGGCGCCATTTGATTTGTATGAAAAAGTGTTTGTAGAATAACCGTAATCAATAACGGTGTCGCTTGTAGCTAGCCGAGATGAGTACGGGTCGTCCGCAGGGAAACGTGGAATATTTTATTCTTACTTTAGGCGTGTTGAGAAAGAAAGGAGGAAGAAATAAGAATGGTTGTAGGTTCTAGATCTACGTTAAACACGGATGCAAAATATACATCTAGATTAATTATGGATGTAAGTTCAATATTAAAAGGGGGCTTATAGGGTTCATTAGGATTTAGTAGTTATGGATGATTAATTAAAGATTACTCTTTTTATCCTTTAATAGATTTAAAACTAGAGCGACAGAGATGCATGTAGATTAGGGTTTCTGGAGGGAAAAGGGTTCCCACTCTTAACCCCTATCTCGACATGGAACTCCGTTCATATCTAGCCTTTACCAAAACAATCATTAATCTAATCTCTAACCGCGGTCGAGACTAACAATAAATTGGTAGCGCGCCCGATTAAGATGTTAATGATTCTTTTAGTAAAGTTTATAAACTTTATAGGGCGTAAAAAGAGTTTAATGATCTTCATCATCCATTAATCGACCCTAATCCTATGAACCCTAACAAGCGGAGAATTACTCGTGCATGTTGGGAAAAGAAGATGAAAAGACAGAGAGGGAAAACATAATGTAAAATGCAAAAGAATTAAATAAAACAACTACTTTTATTAATCAACTTGAACAATCTACACTTTATTCCTTAGAAAATGATTACAAAAACTTGGTTTGCTTCTCGAACTCTTTCGAAGGAGGTAGATGAACAGTTGATGATCAGCCTGAATGCGTGAGCTGTCTTGCACTTCGTGATCTCTTCGGCTTGATGCCTTCTAACTTTAGCCCTTGGTCCTTTATATAGCCCTCAAAGAAGAAAAACTATTTACCATATATGGTGACTTCCTAATATGGTGACTTTCCATATATGGATTCTGAGTCTCTGTCAGTATTGATTTTATGATTTTGGCAGATTTTGGATCCTGACATCTTGAACATCTTGGTCTCTTGATCTGAGCTAAATCTTGCACAATATCTCTATGAATAATGTTAGTACTATTTATTAAATTAGAGAGAGTATCTTAATCACTATATATGGTAATAAATTTTTAAGAAACTTGATTAAGAATATTTAATATGCTATGCACTTTATATGGTAATAAATCTTTAAAAAACATGATTAAGAATATTTGATATGCTATGCATCTTTTAATTACTAAAATATTATGCATATATTTTGAAATATTATTCTAACCATTTGTATGATATTATATCTTTTAAGAATTGTGAATAGAATATTTGATATGATATGTATATTTTCAATTACCAAAATATTATATAAATATAAAATGCATATATTTTCCTTCATAATATTAATTATAATATATAAACATATGGTAAATAGTATTTTGCAGATAAATCCAAATATGTTCTATATTTATAATAAACACCTTTAAATATTTAAGAAAAGTAAGGAAAATGTTATATCAAAAGTGCAATATTTTCGACTGAACATCCGTCCAGTGTACTCACCTCCAGCAAGCACCCGTATACTATCTTAGGTGACACAATACCAATGGCTTGTGAGACCGGCCACCGGCCCTCGTCGGGGTCTAGAAACGTATACACTAGTCTAGTCTGGAATATCGATGTCCAGTCTCGATACTCTCACGACTAGGGACATTTAAGGATGTGCCTATGGACAACCCAGCTTCCACATATATGATCGCCATCATAATACTGGTAGTCAAGCAACAATCCTATAGGCTTCATTAACGATAAAGACAAATCAGATAGCATACTATCATCTCAAGTAAGACTGTTATACCTGTATAGGTCCTCACTCAATTATCATAATTGCCCACTTGCAATTACAATAATTGCCGTGAGGGCAGTATATCCAACAATCTCCCATTTGCACTTAAGGCCAATTATTGCGGTATTGCGTACACACAGCTCGTGTGCTACCGAATACTCAACTTCTCTACTATTCAGTTTCATAAACTATATTTGTGAAACTCATTGTGAATGAGAAATAGCCTCCGCTACAATGTTCCAACTTTATTTCTCTATATCTTTTTGCGGAAATCAACAATCTTCCAAACCGAGCGATACCCCGCCTCAAGAATTTGTCAGGATACCTGATGGGACCAAGTTCGTCAAAGAACAACTCCATCCAACAAATTTCTTGGGTTGTATCCTCTATTGAGTCACAACCAGCATTCTGCACCATGATTACCTCATTATCCCTATTGGAACTCCATCTAATATACTAATCCTCAGAAGATGCTAAACTCAAAACTCTGAAAGCATCTGTCATTCAGGTCACCTTGGAAACACGAACCGATAACCGCCTCCCAGAAGAGGCTGCCGTTATCTTATACCGAGAACTGATAACCGCCTCCCAGAAGGTCAATCCTTCTCTTTATTAGTCTAGAAGACATCCTTTTTAGAGAGGGTGACTCCATGACCTACGGGTACACCAACATGCCAGGAGTCGTCCATTCTAAAATACTTTTAGAATGTTGTCTAAGTACATAATTGAGAAACTTCCCAAATCTAGATCTAAAACCAGAATGCCTGATATATTATCTATCTGGTTTTGTACAAGACATTGCATGATTGACTTAATCGCCTAAGCAAATAATATGGCATTCATGTCAGTCCCTCTCTTCATCTGTCCAGAAGACATCTCTTTAGAGAGGGTGACTCCATCACCTGCTGGTACACTACCACGCCAGGAGTCATTCATTCTAAAATACTTTTAGAATGTTGTCTAAGTACCCAATTTGGGAAACATCCCAAATCTAGATCTAGTTACCAGAATTCCTGATATACTATTCATATCCAACATAGAGAAAACACTATGTAACAACCAAAGTTTTACTGATTGTAGTATAGGAACATCACTTCCTATTTGGAGTATGTCATCCAGATTCCAAGACAGTACTCTCTACATCTTTCTTACTAGGTTCATCTTTTGTTTTGATGAAGTCAATCACCTTAACTGTCACATCAAAACAGATGATCCGTCTCCGCTATCCATGCTTCAGTATATGAATAGACATAACCAACTTGCACACCTTCCGCTGCTCCTACTGACTACGCTAACACTCTGGCAGAGTCATACACGTGCACTTCTTATAGTCACCCACCTGCAAGATATCATAACCATAAACTGCATCAGCGCTAAATCGTATCCATACGGACTTCAGCGTAGACACGGAAGTAAAAAGTCGCATCATAATCCACAATGGGTATTTGATGAAAACTCTTTACAAGTCTAGCCTTATTAGTTTAATACCTTTCCATCTGCACAGAGCTCGAAAAATCTACTTGCTCCTAATGGGTTTTACCCTTTCAGGAGCACCCATCAAAGTCTAAAATCCATGATTTGCTGAAGTGCGTGGAGTCCGTGATGGATATGAAACATCTGGTCACCCAGAAGTTACCACTTCTTATGACCCGCTGATAACAAGTAGGGGAAACAACAGTGCCAAGTTATATCCGTATGGACTCAGCATAGACACTGAAGTAAAAGTCTCATTACAATCCACAACGGGTATTTGATGAAAACTCTTTACAACAAGTCTGGCCTTATTAGATTAATACCTTTCCACCTGCACAGATCTCGAAAAGATCTACTTACTCCTGATGGATCATACCCTTTCAGGAGCACCCAACAAAGTCCAAAATCCATAATTTGCTGAGGTGCGTAGAGTCCATCTTGGATATGAAGTATCTGGTCATCTGGAAGTCAACACTTCCTATGACCAACTGATAACTAGTAGGGTCATAATCACCATGATGCTGACCTCCCTGTCACCGTCTACGAGAAAACCGAAGTATCTCCTGGGTGTCCGAGATCACCTACTAATACCTGAGGAGTGGCTCATTGAATTCTCAGGTTCTACTAAATTTTCGGTAATCGTTTATGGTTCTGGAATCACTTCTATTTCTACCATACTCCCACCAGTTTCTTTTGCAAAAAAATTCCTTTTATAAAAAAGTGGCGAGTCAAGAACAATGTAACTATTGATCTTGCAAATGGTAGAAACAAAATCCTAGCGAATGCATGGGATAAACCACAAACCGCCATTACCGAAGCGTGCCTTCAAACTGTCCGAATTATGCTTTTAAACAGAAACCAGATAACTCCATATCTCAACAACCTCAAGATGTACAACAGTTTTATGTCCATATAGAACCAAGACAGTAATTTAGATGGAACCAGATTCAAATGTCATGCAACTGTTTCCAGTGCATATCACCTAATGAAAAAAAGCAAATACAACATTACTCGTCAAGGAGCACACTCACGGATGAGTAACCTACGAGAGAATCAAGTTCTCAATACTATGACGGAATAGCTAGGATAAGTATCTACATTTTCTATCACCTCGAAGAATCCTGATACTTTCAACGTATGGTTCTCTACTTTATTCTTATACCTATAAACTTCTCAAAATCTTTGGACCTTGCATTACAACGAATGCGTGTCTAAAACCAGAGAACTCATAGGTAAATCTGAATGAAGTAAGAGTACCAACCTCTTGTCCCGAAAGACACTGGACAGCATACATTTTAATGTATAAGTCCCAAAAGTATACTAACTCAAATTCTGTGTTTTGTAAATTGAAAACTGTATTTTAGTCGAGAATGTCTTACACCGTTATTCAATACATCTTACCTTATCCTCAACTGATAAAGGTAAATGTTTACAACACAATTTTCAAAATATATATCACTTTATAAAATAAAGGTATAGATATTTCATTTTAAAGTTTTGTGCATAACAATGGTTATTCGAGACCAAATATTTGCCGTTAAGCAAAACTAGGCGATTTAATCCAATTTCACCAATTAAAACGAATTCCGATACTGAGGATCAAATCGCTCATTTCCCAATATTCTACTCCAGCTCATCATCTGCAACGCCGTACAGATGTGAGATCCAAATCCGGTAAATACATACCGTGGAGTTGGAATTAATTGGGAAAACAGTTATCGGTAACAAGTACACAGAAAATCTGAAACATGAAAATGATTCAAGAGGGTGGCCAGGTATTTCTAGTAATGTATTTTCCATTATCCAGATTCATGACAGTAGTCGCAATTTTCTTTGCTCTCACTTCAATCCTTTTATATTTCTCTACATCTTACCTTCTGTACACCACACTTAGCTTAATTGATTTTCTTCCTTCCCTACCTTTCGGTTCCAGCCAAAGTTTTAAAAGAAGACTATCCAATAAGCGTAATAGGTGTACTCTCCTAATACAAGGAGCTCTCGCAACCTGAGAGAAGGTAAACGAAAGAGACAACCGAATAATCCTATTCAATTTTTCCATAACCTATTGCCATTCTCGACTGAAGTAACTTCTTTGAGTTCGTATGTAACTATACAATGGTCGTTCTAAGCAATATGGATTATCGTAGTGATACAACGTGTTCTGAAGAAATGCAAAGGGTAAAGTATGAATAGCATGGACATATACGACTTTGTCGCGAATCAAGACAAGCCAAACCCAAAGTCTATAAAAAGGTTTGGTCAACTAAGTTCATGAGTCTTTAAGGTAAGTTATGGGTCGTTGTACCAGAGAAAGAAAAGAAACACTCAACGTGCACTCTATCAAGATTATATTGGTTTTCACTTTTATCTAATCAGGATGGCTCCCACTGTTTTCTCGAATTCTCTTTCAAATCCTAAAAGGAGAACTAGTCGGGATAATTTATACTTTACAAGTTCGCTAACCGTTCAGTCAGGTCAGTATTGGTACTCCGAGGGAGGTCCTCGTACTTTCACACGGACCCAATTAATAACCCCATTTTCGCAGATGTGTAACCTCATTAACACTTTCTAAACACATAATAGGTTAGCTAATTATGAAGTGAAAAACCTCCCGAGGAGTAATACATACTCATCGGTGGGAATCAGGACCCAACTATCATTATGTGATAATTTTGACGGAAACCGACCAAAATTACCACACTCTAGAAGGTATGCGCAAACTAGTATGTTTGAAACTCCCGATATGGTTTTTGCCGCAAGCGTCTTATGACCTTGACGAAAGCCAACAAATCATAAGTCGCAAGTCAAGTTCTACTCGTCATTGTCTTGATTAATCTAAAACCACCCGTACTCACCCTTGACGAAGGCCAACAAGGCTGTATGACTGTCCTACATTAATGCATCTCTATGCTGCAAAAAAGTAACACATAACTACCATACACTATGCATTGCCGGAGGCCAACAAACATAGCATGAATACTAAACGCTACCCATCTGAAATGACGGAGGGCTACAGCTGGTTTTTGACGAAAAACCTTTAACGTACTGAACTTGATATCGTTGAAGGAACTCGAGTGGCTTTGAAATGGAGTGGTTTATGCTCCGCTTTTTAAAACTAGTAATATAAACTTTTGCTTAAGAGCGAACTCCCAATAAAGGGATCAAGGCTCTTCCGTCATAGAATGAGGTGCGGGATATTCCTAACCGAATATCTCTGTGCAAAGCAAAAGAATACGACTATGAGTTTTGAAGAAAACCTAGTAGATTTAAAATTGGTTCCGACAACATCATTTAGGTTTATTTTCCTTGCATTATTCAAATAATGCGTTCCCTTCATTTTAAGTTTCCAATCCACAAAAGAAACAACCAAAATAACATGCTATTTATATGCCATCCGCATTCGCCACGGGGCCCCGTCATGCACCGTTAGGTTACTTAACTACCGGCAGAGCGGGGGCAGGACTAGCGCGGATGCAAAACATATAAAACCATCTACTAAATATATGATATATATAGATATATCAATATCGCAGGAAGATAATAGTCATCACAGGCAGATGAAAATCATCATAGGCATGTGAACAACAATATGGAATAGTGGATAATCTAGGAGCCCCACGTTTCATTTGAGCCATAAATGAGACGCGACATTCTCCGGTCGTGTGGATAGCCGGTGCAATCAAGAACCTAGACCCCTACGAGCGCGGAAAGTTACCCGCCAATTCTCAAAGTGAGGCAACCCCAATCAACAAGTGAATGGGACACCGAGCACTTCACGAAATCCGGTAACTTGAGCACCCCTCCGTGGGTCAACCTATACCCACTACGAGTGCGGTAAATAGCTTTTCA
The DNA here is from genome assembly GCA_030015575.1 of Agapanthus africanus. Classification (NCBI taxonomy): domain Eukaryota; kingdom Viridiplantae; phylum Streptophyta; class Magnoliopsida; order Asparagales; family Amaryllidaceae; genus Agapanthus; species Agapanthus africanus. Next base: position 545,908,950 of record CM057338.1, read on the forward strand.
ATTCTAGAGTAAGGCCCCCCGGTCTCAACGCCATGAGATGCGGGCACGTTGCCCTCTAGAACCCGGCTATTCGAGCACTCCTCCGTAGGATAATCCTAGTACAGAAAAGAAAAATATATACAATGGTGACATCGACCTCAACCCGGTCGTGCCCCAATAAAAAAATATACAAACTAGCAGAAATGGCAGTCCACATGTCGGACGCTCACCCCGCGATAATGAATATACAAATGAATCTGAACTGTACATCTAACATCGCACATAAGGCTATCCATCTCGACAATACATCCATAACATCAGTACAACACAGAACATTAACGTGAATATCATGTTCGTAAACCCGTCTGATTGTACATATAGCAACCAGTCGGATTATGCCGCATTATGATATTCACGATCGTAGAAACTAACAAACGCACTGAAAACCATGAATCCAAAATTTCAATCGATTAAAACTTTCTGAATTGGTCCCAAGTACAAACCAGTACTCAAACAAATATGGGTCAAAACCAAATATCCCAAAAATCACATTTCCACAACCTAGAGCACCAGAAAAAATTAGGGCACAACGACAAAAATTGGACCGCGGAACCGCGGCCAAATGGCATGTTTGGCGGCGGTTCCACGGCCAAATTGTGGGCTCATGTGCTAAAATTTCTTTCTGCCCTCTAGTTTTTCCTGCACATAATTTTAATGCAACCAGAACAATTTTTTGAATTTTAAAATTCGAACAGCAAGCAGTGAATTTGGAAATGCGATGCAGAAAAATCCATCGATCAAAACTTTAAATAAGTGCAAACAAGCTAGTTAAGGTTTATAGAGTGGCTCTGATACCATGTAGGGTTTCGGTGCCCGCGCCGCGGAAACTACGGCCGAGGCGAAAACAAAATTTTATGCGAGCACCAAACACTCATAAAACCAAGATACGATCCAAAAACCTAAACTAGATTACTAGAAATACAAGGGTTGAGAAACTACTACCTTTGTCGTGTGTCCACCCAATTGTGGAAGACCCCTCCAAGCTTGTAGCCATAGGGATCGCGCTTGAAAATCGACAACCCTCTCCGAAAACGATCCACCCGAGGGAAACCGGAGGAGGCTCTAACCGATGATCCAAACTTGCTAAGTGTGGATGGTCGGTGATATAGGAATATATCATTAAACTTTATCTCTTTTTCTCAAGCTCAAGTAAGCAAGAGAAAGGAGGTGAGGAAGCAACCATGAGGCATGAGATAAAGAAAAATCATCAAGTTCAAAAGAAAATGAGAATGGCTACATATAAGCCACCATGCATCAATAGTGCACCATAAATGATCAACCATAAATGCTAGAACCATACCTCTCTACATGCCTCATGCCACCATACCTCCACCTCATTTTCTTATTTAATTTTCTAAAAAGGAAATCCAATATGAGGTGTCCTTCTAGAAGCATTCCCGTATAAATACGGAATACTTCACCTGGTATATGTATCGCTATATATACGCATATCCGTATAAAAATACGGATAGCTCCAAAGTGAGAAAATGAATAGTGAACAATAATACTAAAATATATATATCAGAATATATATATATTATTAAATCAAAAACTGATTTAATAATCCGGCTTAATCCTAAGCCGGCTAGTATTATCAATCGTCCGATTAAAGTCGGTGTATCCCGTACACGTATTTAATCGGACCCCTGCACGTACCAACGTACGGTTCTTACATCTATCGCCTGAACCGGGAAAATCCTCAGTGTGGGACTCTAAACACTCGACAATACGGCGGCAGTGGGTTTAACAACAAACACGTCAGTGGCACTAGCTGTACGTAACGGCTACCCAGCTACTTGTCGAAAGGGGGGTCAACAATCAAGTACGTCCTTACCCTACTGAGATTGAATGTGACAATCTCCATACAGTCCGGTCTCTTCGTCAAAGAGTATCGCATATCGGGTCTAGGGGGTGGATAACGTCATAGCCCTACTAACCCGAGAAGTCGTGTCTGAGTCAAGCTCATCACCAATAGAGATGCTACTGATTAACTATCAGTAAATGTCATCCACCGTGGCCACGGATTTCCAGTGATAGCCCACTGAACACTGCGCGATATCGAATCTTACTACTAAGAGAGACAAATCCCTGACAATCGACCACTGCCTCCATGTGGCTCGGGATTGAACCCAACTAAAACATGTTTGCACGACTCCTTTGAGCCGTGGTAGGGTAATAATCAAAATACAGTGGGAACTCACACGAGAAAAATGACGATTTCAGGTCAAAGGACTAAACTGTACCCATGCCACCTGAGAACTTCCATCTGATGATAAATATAATACCATCTAGAAATTCTCGGCGAGTCCGTCCGGTGTACTCACCTCCAGTGAGCACATGTATACTATCTTAGGTGACACAACACTAATGGCTTGTGAGACCGGCCGCCGTCCCTCGTCGGGATCTAGAAGCGTATACACTAGTCTACTACTGAATATCGATACCCAGTCTCGATACTCCCACGACTAGAGACATTTAAGAATGTGCTTTTGGACAACCCAGCCCCCACATATATGATCGCCATCATAATGCTGATAGTCCAGCAACAATCCTATTGGCTTTATCAATGATGAAGACAAACCAGATAGTATACTATTATCTCGAGTAAGACTGTTATAACTGTATAGATCTTCACTTAATTATCATAATTTCCTACTTGCAATTACAATAATTGCCATGAGTGCACTATATCCAACAACAAGAACGTGCAAACAAAAAACACGGCATAGTATTAAAAAGAGTTTTTGATGGCTCCTCATTTGGAGCTTGTTCTGAAGAGATAGACGATGATGTGGAAAATTTATCAAGAAAAAATTCTAGAATGATGTGAAGAAATACGAACTCGAAAAGCAAAAGCTCAAGAAGAATATTCTACAACAAAGAAGTCTCAACAGGAAATTGATTTGAGTACAACAAACCGGAACAAATGAAAAGAGATTGTTCTCAACTCAAGAAGAAACCAAAGAAGATTGACAAAATAAATGAACTTGAAATCTCAAAATGAAAAGGAATTGCTCGACATGAGCAAAAATTTTTATGAGATCGAGAATGATAATAATCATTTAAAGTCTCAAAATGAAAATTTGCAAAATAGAAATGATTGTTTTCAACATGTAGATGAGCTTAATGCTAAATTAAAAGATATTCCTAACTAAAGGAATAATGCACATTATACTTCTCACTCACATTTTTATTCTTCTAGTATTAATTCTAGACCAAAATATGTGTGCTTATTGCATGAAACATGGACACATCTCAACTTACTGTAGAATAAAAAACAACTAATCTTATTATGGTTTAATGTGGGCGCCGAGAGATATAAAAACTAACACTCATGGACCAAAGAAAGTATGGGTACCAAAATGCACATCTTCTTGGGTTGTAGATGTGCCAAATGGATAGGTATGAAGAGTATACTCTTGATAGGAGTTACGCAAATAAAGACTGGAAAATCATTTAAATGATCCTATCAAGTGAGAGTTTTATTTATTTATTTTGGTTTAGGGGTTTTATAATAAGAATGGTACCAAATGATTTTTCATCTTAAATAAATAATTAAAATTATTTTTGGATGTTCTAATCTTATTTTATGATTGCTTTTTGAGGTTGTTTATTTGATTATGTGGTTTCATGAAGTATAATGGTATTTATATTCTTTTAATCATAAAACTCTCATATGCTTTAATTATATATCTTGAGATATTCATTAGTAGTTCTTAAATTTTTATCTATTTTGAAATGACTCTTACTAATTTTGATGCCAGAATGTGATTTCGGATCTTACACGCATGACTAGTTCTAATTGACAATTGTTTCATCTATGTTTAATGATCTTTATTATATATGATTTGTTTTTAAAAATACGTCTCAGCAAAATATTTTGTTGGATCGATTATTCTTTACTTTTTTTAATTTGGTAAAAAAAAGGGAAGAAATCTCGATATTTTCCACAAACTCATGCAAGTTATGCACAATGATAGAGGGGTTTTCTATAGAAAATTTTACCCCTTTTTATTTTGCCAAAGGGGGAGAGAAATTATAGATGATACATGTGTTGTTTTTATTTGTAACTGAATATATTTGTAAATCATGTATCACATTAATAATTTGTCAATAATAAAAAATGGGGAGATTGTTGGTCTCACATAATTAGATATTCATTATTGACATACTTAGCTTTAGAAAATCACTATTTCGAGCATTATGAAGGACCGAGGAAATATCTACAATGTTATATCCAAAGAAGGTTGAAGGACTAGTTGGGACTTCACAAAGATAAACATTAATATAGAGTTTGAAGCCCGCAAAAATCAAAACGAGTCGTTATACAACCTATACAATGACTAACTCATGAAGATGAAGACTCACATTTCGAATTTAGGGTTTATCCCTTTTATTTTTATTTTATTCTTTAGGAATCAAATGTAAAAGGACAAGAAACTAAGCAAATGTACACACATCACATATGCATTTTGTATCAATATTTTATTCAAGAATAAAATATCATTTTTCATTCATGGTGCATAAAAATTGACAAATTAGATATCATTATGATCATTGAATTTTTCCTAAACTTGAAAAATGTCTTTCATGGCTTTTCGGATACTTTTGTTATTTTCTAATAATTATTTAAACTGAAAATAATTTTATTATATTAGAAAATGAGTTGAAAATTATAATCTAGTCGTATGAAAAAATTAGTGTCAGTAGATTTATGGTTACATGTTGACTCTAAATATTATTTTTACATAATTTTTTGATAATATTTGATATTTTTAAATTACAATTAACTAATTAAGATACAATGATATATTAATTTATTCTAATTCCAAAACAATGCATGCTTTGCTTTTGAATGGGACCCATGACCATGCATTAGTTTACTTTACATGAATTCTTGGCTTGGTTTGTTTCTTGCATTATGTCTTAAGTTTTTCTCAAGGGTACCCACCCAACACCATCTTCAAAGCTAGAAAATCAAATATTTGGTAGTAGCTGAGAAAAAAATATTAGTATGTGTTGGACATATTAATTCATTGCATGCATTTAAATCAAGTTTGTCAAAGTCAGCCTTTTCTCAATTTGCTAGCCTATAAAGTTATTTTTGATAGCATGTCATCTCATTGCTTTTAGATGTCTACAAACTGCATGCTTTCATTATTGATGACATCAACTAAATTTGAAATACGTTCATATTGTTTTTCATTCCATCAGTAGATTTCACAAAGCAAAAGAAAACACTGCATTTTCATATTCGTACCCCTAAAATTTCACTTCATTCAGAGAGTATTTTCAAGAGATTTAACTTTGCATCTCATTCTCTGCTAAACTTAGTCCCTATTAGAATTGTGATCGACACCTTCTATCACCAATTAGAGAGATTTTTATCAGTGTGTAATTGTAGCCTCATGGAAAGAGATGGATTGTAAGTTGTAAAGATTGACTCTACCCGGTTTAATCTTTATCCGGTTAAAGTAGGGATAGTGAAAGGTTTGGAAAAACCTAAAGACGGGGTCTTTAGAGGACTAAACGTGGAATGTTGAACCTCTTTAAATTGTTGTGTATGTGTTTGCTCTCTTGTACTATTTATTTTACCGCACTAACATTTTCTATAAATTGCTACAATCTCTAATACATGTTTAATTAGATTGCAAATTTGCATGAATTTGTTTTAAACCCTATTCATCTCCCCGCTCTTGAAACTTGGTATTTCAATATTAGTAATGGACTTAACCTAACCGTACTGAAGCCTGGATGGATCCACTAAGGTGGCAAAAGGGGCACGTGCCCGCATTTGAAATTTTGAAAAATAGAGACTAATTTAGAATATTTGGCCATCTATTATATATTATTGTAGCACAAATAGAGTATAATGAAACTTTAGTCCAACTCTAAATGTATTTTGTTTCCTAACTAAAGGTCTTGGGTTCAACTACCATTATTTTTGGATTATTTTCAAAAGGTATAAATATCAATGTGTTTTTTCTTTTAAGGAGAATGGTTTCTTTTATATGTATAACTAAATTGATCTATAATATTGTTATATTAAGGATTCTTGGATAATATTTAGTATGCCTTTTTAACGGAACCTTATGGTGCCCCGCTAGTAAAAATTCCTTGATGCGTCCTTATAATGAAAAATAAGTTAAAGTTAAAACTACTTTAAAAAAAGCCTAGAATGAATATCAACTTTTCTTAGATCTATATATGATTATTTGTGTTTAATATCAAATATCCTCAAATAAAATTCAAACCTACAACCGGCCACTTTATATGACTGCTCTACCACTTAGCTATTGAGTAAAAATTCATTTTAAAAAGCCGGCTACTCGTATTAAGTTTCATTTATTGCATTTATGATATAATATTTTTAGAAAATATCTCCAGATATATTATGATATCTGATATGAAAATTTCCGGGCCGACACGATAATGATGTCCGATATTTAGAACATTGCAATGGCATTCAGCCATTTGAATGAGTTTAGGAAAATTATATATAGAGTGATTAAGCATGGCAAATAACCTCAAAATGCAACTGGTGGTACTCCTTGCCATTGTTATGGCCATTTTCATGATTGTTATGGTTGTTGAGGTTGGCCGTTCGCCTCATCATACGCCACGACACCACCTTATTACTACAATCCACCACACCATTATCATAGTCCACCACATCGTCATAGGCCTCCCACAAACAACTAGAAATATATCCCTCCCCGCCCCTACTCACAAATACACACCACCCAATTAGAAAATAACCCCAAACTACACTTCATTTTCCTCTCCATATTACTATGCATGTTACTATCTGAAAAAGATGTGTCACGCCCCGCTTCCCAAAATACGGAATACGGAAGGCGACGAAGGCTAGCCGTGCTAGCTACGGTAAGGAAAAATCCTTCCATATTCATATAAGGCTGTCTAGATTAACCTTTCAAAAATAAAATCCAATACCGAAAGGAATAATACTGATAATCATGCTGCAACGAAACCACAAAGAATACTAGAAAATGGGTCCACTAGATAATTGATGCAAATAAAGATATGATACAATAGATTCGAAATAAAACAAGATCCAAAAGAGATACATAAGTCCTAATGTCCCACAACGGCGCACATACTAAATACTAACAGAAAGGAAATAAACCTACAGGTTACTGATCTTCGGTAATGTCCTGGTAGCGGCTGCGATCCTGCTCATCCAGAAAATCCGTCTCTAAACCTGAGATGGCAAATCTCAGAGATGTCAGAACATCCCAGCAAGTACTCAACGTATAAAGTGTATGTGTGGTATGATAACATGAATATATGAATGTAGTGAAGCCCGTGTGCGCAAGAAAAACAGATATATAAATAAATACATGGATGCTATGAAACAAATATGTAAGAAGTCAAGTCATAACCTAACTGGTCACTAAAAGGTAAACTATCCTATCGTACGCTCGAGTGTATGCGTCAACCTCTGCAGGAGTATTCCTAACCCAAGAGTGGTGCCCCAGGGGCTAGAAAACACGGGCCAAACTGTGGAATGAACATGAGACCGATATAGCCCGATACGAGCTGTAAACATGAGACTGATATAGCCCGGTACAAGCTGCCGGCATAGGACTCCTGAGATCCTGTTGTACGAACGCACACTCAAACTACCCCAACACCCGCGTATTTATAGCTACTATAGTAAAGACTAAATCACTAATTAAGAATGCTGAAAAGACAGGAACTTGTGGTATGATAATTGTATGGAAATAAAATTGGTGAATAGTAGCGTGTCATGTCATGTAATTCAGCATTCAAATTAGAGAACTCATTTTAATATGAGTAGTCTGGAACAATGAGTAATCATGGCATGTCAAGTACAATAGTATAAAATGATAGTGTCCATAAACAAGAATAGCATGTTAAGGTTTCTCAAGCATGCCGACAATGATAGTCTCAAGTAAATGTTAAATATAGATGATAGGATATGATAAGGTCAAAAATGTAAACAAGACTCAACATAAATATGCAAGTATCTGTGTTTAACATCCGGGTTTATTTATTAAAAAGAATAATAAACTGAAATATGGTTTTAAAGGGTTAATATAGTTAAATAGGAATGACAAATTACAGATGCATAAAGCGGATAGTGGTAATAGTATAATTACGAGATAATAGTAAGTAAGATAAAATAAATGACAGATTGACTAGTCATCGTGTAAGTGCTAATAATAAGTTTTATAATCATGTGATAATAGAAAATATTAATACAAATTATAGTATCAAAATAATTTATATGACAGGGCACATAGAGTGCAGCGATATTATAAGGAGTGATAGTGTAGAAAGTTTAATTTATATATATATATATATATATATATATATATAATATTAACCCCAAAGCGTTTATTGATTAACAGTAATAATGGTATATTTTTATGTTTTAGATTAGAATATAAGTGTTGACATTTTGCATGCTAGTGTATACCAATATTGTTGCAATAGAAACATATAATTACTTATAAAGCTTTTTATATATTAAACCACATTTACATGTTAAAAGTTATTTTATTACGCTTGCACTTTTACAGTTGTTCACTTGATGAAAAGATTAATAGGTATTCTAGATTCTATGGTTTTCATCATATGTACAAATATTATAAGATATATTAATAAAGCGGCAGAATATTACAATTTTATTTAAATATTGTAAGTTAATAATTTATTTAGAGAATTACCGATGTTGCATCGACTAAAAAAATTAAAAAAAGTAAGAGTACTTGCTTCGGAGACAGATAAACACGACGACACGAAGAACAACTCCAAGGTTTGATTGCTCGACTAATTTTGAAGAAGAAGAAAATATTGTGACGGGAAAAAGAGAAGGTTGATTTATATGAGAAGGGGAGAGATGATAATTGTTCCCCTCCGAACACAGAGACGCGACCACGTAGGTCCGTCTTGCCTGAAATTCGGGGCAGATACTAATTGGTGCTATCCGTCCACCTCTCCGAAGATGCCAAGTTGATTTATGGCACCATGTATCGAAGGTTTAAACGGATGCGGCCGATGTAGCAGACTTCGTCAGATTCCCTCTCGTTTGAGGGGTTTTTTGATTGTGGGGACGCTCATCCCTGCAGGCGCAAGCCCCTGCAGTTAATTACGCTACCGCATCGCGATAACAACTTTCTCCTTCTCCAGATGGTCACTTCGTGTCGTGGGTGTTTGTTTTGTTTGTGGTTGCCCGTGGATTGTATACGGAGACTAATTTATGTTGTCGTCCGTAGGACGTGGATTAGTCCAAATCCGTATCTTTCTTAGATTTGGGTTTGGGGGGTTAAGTTTAAGGATACGTTAGCCTCATTTGAGACTAAGATCAATTTAAACGTTTGTTAAGGATACGTTAGTCTAATTTTAGACTAAGATCAACTTAACGGGACTATTTAGATCCGACAAGAGAGCAATTGGGCTCTATTGTTTAGTTTAGTGACATTGCGGTCGATTGCCAGTTTAAGGACATGGGGGTCCATTGTTAGTTTAAAGACATCGCGGTCGAGGTTAAGGACATCATAGTTCGTGGGTTTAAGGACCCCACAGTCCGATATTAGTTTTAAGACATTACGTTTGAGGTTAAGGACATCATAGTCCGTGAGTTTAAGGACCTCACAGTCCGATGTTATTTTAAAGACATTACGGTCGAGGTTAAGGACATCATAGTCCATGGGTTTAAGTACCCCACAGTCCGATGTTAGTTTTAATACATTACGGTCGAGGTTAAGGATATCATAGTCCGTGAGTTTAAGGACCCCACAGTCCGATGTTAGTTTAAAGATATCACGGTTGAGGTTAAGAATATCATAGTCCATGAGTTTAAGGACCCCATAGTCCGATGTTAGTTTTAAGACATTACGGTCGAGGTTAAGGACATCATAGTCCGTGAGTTTAAGGACCTCACAGTCCGATGTTAGTTTAAAGACATTATGGTCGAGGTTAAGGACATCATAGTCTATGGGTTTAAGGAGCCCTGTTTCCCCCAATCAGAGCAAAGCTCTGTTTGAATTTCAAAATTCAAAATTCGAAGCAACGCTTCAATTTCTTTGCGCTGCGCGCAACGCGCCACGTGTCAAAAGTTTATACGCCAGCGCAGCGCCCAAGGCAGCGCGCCCAATCAGAGTTAGGCTCTATTTAAAACAAAATTAAAGGAAGCAACGCTTCAGTTGCGCAAGCGCTGCGCTGCGCGACACGTGTCAGCGCAATCGCAGTTGCGCTGCGCCGTGCGCTGCGCGACACGTGTCAGCGCAGATGCGCTGCGCCGTGCGCTGCGCGACACGTGTCAGCGCAGATGCGCTGCGCCGTGCGCTGCGCGACACGTGTCAGCGCAGTTGCGCTGCGTGCGCTGGGGCGTTTGCGCCAAACAGAATTAAATTCTAGTAAGATTCTTCTGTTCTTGTTAAAACAAGAAGATTGCCTTCTGTAAAATAGAAGCCTTTGGATCAAAGATCCAACGGTGGGGAAAATTCCCCAAATCACTCAGAGGAAGATCTCTTTAACAAATTTATGGGAACTATATAAAGGCCCCTAGACCCCAATTCAAAAATCAATCATCAACATCATTAACATTGTAAGAGATTAAGAACTTCAAAACAGAGAGAACTCTGAAGAAAGTTCAAGAAAAAGGTAAAAAAATCATCACAAAATAGAAGAATTTCTTCTAATAGATCAGTGATCTAAGAACAAAATCAATGATCTTCAAATAATAATAAGTGCCTTGCACTTTTTTATGAACCACTGGTTCTCTAAAAACAAGAAAAACAAGAAAAGTTTATTTTCTTTGATTTAAATTGGATCAAGAAATCAAACAGTGCCTTGCGCTTTTTTATGAACCATTGGTTCTAGAATCTTCAAGATTCTCAAGATTATTGAAATAGTGCATGCACTTGCAAAAACTGCACGGTTGCGCTCCTGGGTTGGCACAAGCCACCAGAGAGCGCCACGTGTCAGCATCTGTATCACTTGCGCTATGCGCTTTTAAGAAAGAGCCTTGCTCTCTAAGATTGGCGCAACTCACCACAACACGCCACGTGTCAGCAGCGCAAGCGCAACGCACTGCGCTTGCGAGACACGTGTCATCACCACAAGCACTTGCGCTCATTGATTGGCGCAAAGCGCCTGACAAATGCAATGTATTGTTTACTAAAGGGCCAGACCCAAATCAAATAGGCCAAAATAAATTGCAACGCAATAAAAGGGCAGAGCCCAAATAAAATTGATGCTCTGCATCTGTTATAAAAGGGCAGAGCCCAAACAAAAATAAAATGCAATAAAAGGGCAGAGCCCAAACAAAATCGATGCTCTGCATCATTTATAAATGGGCAGAGCCCAAACATAATAAATAATGCAATGCATTATTTAAAAAAGGGGCAAAGCCCTAACACAGGCCTAATAGGACAAACGCAAATAAAAGCGTTGAACATTTTTCAACTGGACTTAGCCCAATCATGGCCGTAAGTCCTCAAAATTAAATTGACTGAGCACAGCTGCTCTCCTAAATCAATTTACATCCGGTTCAAGGGTACATCTCTGAACTCCTCTGACCCCTATCGTTGTAATCCTTCAATGACGTCAGAGAGGTGACGAGTCCCGACAACCACACATCGATATGGACTGCGGGGTCCTTAAACTCGTGGACTGAAACGTCCTTAAACTAATATTCGTCCCGAAATGGGAATGTTGGACCGAAATGTCCTTAAACTAATGCTCGTCCCCAAATGGGAATGATGGACCACCACGTCCCTAAACTAGAACATGGACCACCACGTCCCTAAACTGGAACATGGACCACCATGTCTCTAAACTGGAAATTGACCGCAACGTCATTAAACTAAACAATAGAGCCAATTGCTCTTTTGTTGGATCTAAACGATCCCGTTAAGTTGATCTTAGTCTAGAGATTAGGCTAACGTATCCTTAACAAAAGTTTAAGTCGATTTTAGCCTCAATATGGCTAACGTATCCTTACACTAAAACACCAAACCCAAATCTAAGTAAGTACGGATTTGGACTAATCCACGTCCTACGGGCGACGACATAACTTAGTCTCCGTATACAATCCACGGGCAACCACAAACAAAACAAACACCTATGACACGAAGTGAAATTCTGGAGAAGGAGAAAGTTGTTACTGCGATGCGGTAGCGTAATTAACTGCAGGGGCTTGCGCCTGTAGGGAAGAGTGTCCCCACAATCAAAAACCCCTCAAGTGAGGGGGAATCTAACGAAGTCTGCTACATCGGCCGCATCCGTCAAAACCTTCGATACACGGTGCCATAAATCAACTTGGCATCTTCGGAGAGGTGGACGGATAAAACCAAATAGCATCTGCCCCGAATCTCAGGCAAGACGTCTTCACGTCGTCGCCGTATTTCGGAGGGGAACAGATTCTGGCATGCCCGGTGGGACCTTTTCCTCTTTCCACTCCACACTTCGTGTCTCATCTTCTCGAACGAATCATGGTTTGTTAATGGTTGCCTTTGGATTTCAAGTTACTAAGATTTGGTCTTTTGCCTGGCGCAGAAATCAAGCATCAATGGCCTCCAATTGCTCGAACTGCTCGAAATGCCGATGCAACCGACGCTCCACCTCACCTGGAGGTGTAGCATATAAGCCTCAAGCGGCCTCCGTCCTTACTATGCCTGTGGAGAAAGTGACTCAAGCCACCACCGGCTTGTTCTTCGGGACCATGATCCCGCCAGCAAGCTTCACCATCCCTGTGCCCGTAGCGGAAGGTTCAAAGAAGTCGGTTTTCGATCGACTTGCTACTCCCACGGCCCCTCTCAACGGGTCGTCCAACTTCTCGGTCTTCACCAGACTGAGCCTCAACTCCAAAGGGCCCGCCAAAAAGCCCATGATACCTGAGAAGGCCATCCCAAAAAAGACGTCTGCTCCCGAAATCGCCAAAGCGGTTTCTCCTGTCAAAGAGTCAGTTTTTTCAAGGTTGACTATTCCTGCTCCTGCCACTGCTCGAGGATCTGTCTTTGACAGATTGAATATCACCCCTCAAAGAACAACCTCAGTCTTTAAAAGGTTAACACCAGCAGCGCCTCATTCGGACAGGGGGCAAAAAGAAGCTGTCTCTATCGCTGAGCCAGTCCCAGCGGCTCGTCATGCTCGACGTCGCCATTGGCGACGAGTGAGGAAGGCAGGGGGCAACTCCCCCTCAGGGCTAACTCCACATGCTCCAGTGGTGGAAATCAATGCTGCTGTTTCAACTGGAAATAGCTCTGAACCACTTAGGAGGGTACGTAAGAACTCTCCAACCGCTACACTGAAGAGATCTCCTCCACCTACGGAGAGAGTTCCGGAAACGAAGCAAGAGCAGCCCCCTCAACGGCTGTCCTCAAAAATTTATAGAGTTTGGCGGAGAGTTCAAGACTCCATAATTGACCCAGATCACTCTCATCAACAGAAAAAGGCGAAGGTGCAAGAAGAAAAGGGCCGTCCTATTAAACAACAAAGGACAACAACCGCCAGGGTGCCCACTACAACGACCCCTTCAACTTCAACGGCCCATAAGAGAAGAAGGCCGGAGAAAGTCCTCACGCCGACGGCGAATATCAAAGGTGGTGAACCCAAACGCCCTAAGTCAGGGGGCATCGTAGTTCATACCATCTACGTGACGTCTGGTAAAGAGGACAGTCGCATATCTATGGGTCATAGACCGCTCACGCGATCGGTGACCAAAGCGCAGGAGCAACAGCAAAAGCTCCAGGAAATGATGACCGCGATGGCTGCACTCACTGGGCCAAAAGAAATCCCTGAAGCGTCCTCGGATGAACGCCAAGAGCAAGAAACTGACGCCGAATTCCTTCGTCGGATATTGTAGAAGAAGGATAAAGAGGCTGCTGAACAAGCAGCCAACATAAAGCGTATGGGCCTCCTGTTCCAAGACATGGTGGGGATGATGATCCAACAAGATCCTCCAGCTGAAGATCCCCCGATCGTCCTTGAAGACGATAAGGGAGAAACGTCGAATCCTCCACCAGCTCTGTCAACTGCTAAGGAGGAGACAATCTCCAAAGCTGACTTGGACGAGTACATAGCCCAACAAATATGGGTTCATCATGCGACTGAAGCAGCCGGCCAGGTCGTAAAAACAGGACGACCATATCCGAGCTGGTACGACCAGATCAAGTACCCGCCGGGCTACACAATTCCCAAGTTCCATTTCTATAAGGGGACGGGCAATCCCCACCAGCATGTTGCCCAGTTTAGGGCACTCTGCGGCAACACTGGCGGTGATGACAAACTGTTGTTTTACCAGTTCGTTGGAAGTTTATCAGATACAGCGTTCGAATGGTACTCTGAGCTCCCGAACGACTCTATCAAGACCCTCGCGGAGATGGAACTGCTGTTTACCCAGCGTTTCGCAAGCGCCAGCGAACGCACCACGATAACGGCATTGATTAATGCCAGGGTGAAGCCAGGCGAGACATAGGTTCAATATGCTATACGGTGGCGGAACTTATGGTCAAAGTGCGAGCAGCGAATTGAGGAAGCTCCTGCATTGGGTATGTTTGTAGGAACCCTTGATCTGCAAGCAACCATCTCGCAATTTATGATGTTCTTCAAGCCGACTACCTTCCAGGCCTTGATTGACAAGCTAGCGCAAATGGATCAGATGGGCCATAGACCTCCTCTTCTAAAGCCGGACTCCCGAAACGAAAAGGGGAAGGGGAAAGCGATCGTTGTCGCTAATGCTTAACAACAGCCGAGCAACTCGAAGTCGGTTGTTCGTCAGAATAATATGCGTCCGCACGTACCCCTTGAGGAGAGGCTAAGACGTCCTTACTCGTTTCCCCGAGATAAAACGAGAAGATTATTCGAGCTGGCATTGCGCAACCGACTCATAAATCTACCGGATCCAAAACGTCCGTCGCAACCAAATGATGTCAATGAGCCCAACTACTGTTCCTATCACCGATTACTGGGTCATCCGATTGAAGATTGCTACGTCTTCAAAAATTGGCTTGAAGACCAGTACCAGCATGGCAAGTTCGCGTTATCCGACAGATGGAAGGTGAATCCGCCACAACCTCACACCTCTAAAAAGTTGAATATGCCGGGGGCAACATGCTCTCTTGTCGAAGAAGCCCCATGGGAGGTTGTGCTGTCAGCCAAGACAAGGAGGATGCTGAACGATCTTCAAACATGCCCAGCGATCAAGTGGAAGAACCCGTTGGAACCTCAGATCATTGAGGGGATGTTGAAGCCGCGTCCAACTCCAAAGACCGATGGTGGTGGCCCAAGCACTCACAACCATCCTTCAAAATCTTCAAAGAAGAAGAAGAAGAAATCCAAGAAGCCCGTGAAGCCGGGCGACAAGCGCACGGACTTACAAAAACAAATTGACACGCTGGAGGAATACAACCAGAAAGCACGGACTCCCATTACACTCTAAGAGTTCCTCGACCACGTCTTTCAAGAGGAAGATAAGGGAGAAAGTTCGTCGGATGAATCCGAGGAAAACGTGGCGAGCTGTCATATGATTTCCCATTCGTTTACAAACGATGAGGAAATTCCTTGCGCTGAAAAGCTGGGGGCAGACCATGAACCAGAAATTCTGCGGCCGTCAGATGAGATGATCGATGCCTTCCTGAATGAGATTCGTCTGAAAGTTAAAGCCAATCAAGAGCGTGAGATGGCCATACTGGAAGGAGCCAAACACCGCCGACTGGACGAAAGAGTCGAGGTATTCCCATCAAATCAAAAGACATCCGCTGCCGATGAAAAAAAATTCAAGACAAGGAAAAGGTTTGCTAAAGCCATATCAATGGGAATGAAGCTACCACCCTCGGAAGAAAACACTCTTGGTGGAATAGAGATGTATCCTAATTATTGCCTATATCATCAGAAGATCGCACACGCTACTGAAGACTGCGACTCCTTTAAGTGTTGGTGGCAAGGGTATGTCACTCACAAACATTACGTCAACAGAACAAAGCGGGAAGCTCGTAGACGGCGGAAAAATACGACAGATGAGCATAAAAGAGTCGCCGGCAATTGCCACAAGAAAGACCCCGATGAAGAAACAGCCTTCAACCCTCTCTTCAAGGAATCCATCTCTGAAGAATTGAAGAATCATGAGAACATTCCTCCATGCAAGGGCATACTACCCGGAAAGAATCTCGGACCCGCAAACGACGGAGCGAACAAAAAGGATAAAGGAAAAGGAAAAATGATCTTCGTCGCCAACATTCAACAACAGCCGAGCAACTCAAAATCGATTGTTCGCCAAAACAACATACGCCCACGCCCATCACTCAAGGAAAGGCTGGGACGTCCTTACTCGTTTCCCCAAGATAAAACGAGGAAACTGTTTGAACTGACAGTGCGCAACGGATTCGTCAATCTGCCGAATTCGAAACGTCCGCTACAGCCGGGAGATGTCAACGATCCTAATTACTGTCCCTACCATCGAGCAGTAAGTCATCCGCTCGAAGATTGCTTCGTCTTCAAAAACTGGGTGGAAGACCAGTACCAACAAGGCAAACTCGCACAGTCTGAAAACTGGAAGGTGAGCCCGCCACAACCACATGCTCCGAAAAAGATGGATGTACCAGGGTCATCATGCTCATTCATAGAGAAAGCCCCACGAACCGAAACGTCCTTAAACTAATGACGGACCACTACATCCTAAAACTGGATGACGGACCGAAACGTCCTTAAACTAACCACGAACCGAAACGTCCTTAAACTAATGGCGGACCGAAACGTCCTTAAACTAATGGCGGACCGAAACGTCCTTAAACTAATGGCGGACCACTACGTCCTTAAACTGGATAACGGACCGAAACGTCCTTAAACTAATGGCGGACCGAAACGTCCTTAAACTAATGACGAACCGAAACGTCCTTAAACTAATACCGCAGCATCCTTAGGCTGACGAGATGAATAAAAGAAAAGAGGAATAAAAAAATAATAAATAATAATAATAATAATAAACAGTATGTCCATAAGCAAAATGGGCACGGATGAAAACCCGAAAGGGCTCCGTGAGTAAAAACAGCAGGGCTACCGGCGAGTGTTCGTGAAAACGTGAAAGGGCGCGACCTCGTAAAAAAAGAATAAAAAGAATTAAAAAAACGGTACGTCCATAAGCAAAATGGGCACGGATGAAAACCCGAAAGGGCTCCGTGAGTAAAAACAGCAGGACTACCGGCGAGTGTTTGTGAAAACCCGAAAGGGCGCAACCTCGTTAAAGGACACTTACAAGGTCCTCTTGACCTTGTAAGGAGAAACCACCTGCGTGAGATCCTTACGACTCGCAAGGGAGCAACACACTTAGGGATCCCCACGATTCCTAAGGAGAAAATACACTTGCGAGATCCTCACGACTCGTAAGGAGAACTCTCTTATGGGACCCTCACGGCTCATAAGATTTGAAAGTCTTAAGTTACAGAGACCTAAACCTGTGCTTAAGCAACCCCTACAACTTCCGATAGTGCCATACAAGCGGATCAATGCAGACCCTTGTATACAATCCACGGGTGCGAATAAACATTTTCCTAACCAAGTCCCATCCGTGACTGGGGATATGTACGCATAATAAACAACCCTTATAAGTCCTCTCGGCTTACAAGGAGAAAATCCTCTTGTAGGATCCTTACGACTTACAGAGGAACATACACTTAGGAATCCTCACGATTCCTAAGGAGAAAATACACCTACAAGATCCTCACGACTTGTAGGGAGAAATACCTTTGTGAGACCCTTACGGCTCATGAAGTTAAAAGCCTTAGTCGATAGGACCTTAACCCTGTTCACTAAGCCACCTTTGGTCGACATCGACAGAGGCAAATGATGATTCGCTCCTGGTAATATCCCAGTTGTAGCGGTGCCGATGCCGAAATCGGTGTCTAATTCCAGGCTTACAGCGAAAAGCCAGTAGGCCGCACATGCATACGAAATAGCCGAAATGATGGGGTAACTTGCAATAAAAAGCAGCAGGTAAAAACGTATGCATGCAAAATAGCCGAAATGATTAGGCAACTCGCAATAAAAAGAAGCGAGTAAAAATAAAATAAATAGCCGAAATGATTGGGCACCGCGAAAAATAGCCGAAATGATTGGGCAATCGCGACCTTCGCGATATAAAAGCTGAAATGATAGAGCATCGCGGAAATAAAACAATAAAAAGAAATATATGAAACATTTTTGCCCTACAGTTGAGATCACATCGATCCCTGTATACAATCCAAGGGCACAAACAAAGAGGGAACCATACCTTCCCAACAGGCTCCGCCATAAAGCTAAGCCAAATCTCGACGATTCACTAACAGCCTGGAGACCAACAGCGACGTTCTTCCTCATTCTAGCAGGACACGGACGTGACATCACCAATCGGAGCCACGGCAAAGTCCCCAGTTCCAAGACTCTGCGGTTCACAGACAACCTAGAGTCAACAAACAACCTCCGTCGCGGAAAAAAGTCAACCAACGACCTCCGTCGCGGAAACAAGTCAACCAACGACCTCCGTCTCGGAAACAAGTCAGCCAATGACCTCCGTCTCAGAAACAAGTCAACCAACGACCTCCCCGTCGGAGCAATACTTCGACTCGGAAACAAGTCAACTCACCAACCACTTACGAGTCCTCTCGAGTTGTAAGGGAGAAAATTCTCTTATAAGATCCTTACGACTTATAAGAGAAAACGCACTTAGGAATCCTCACGATTCCTAAGGAGAAAATACACCTACGAGATCCTTTCGATCCATAGGGAGAAAAGTCTCTATAAGACCCTCACGGCTCATAGAGTTGAAAAGTCTTAAGCAGCAGATCTGAACCTGCGGCCTAAGCCATCACTATCTCTTGGAGAAATCTAGATGCTTACTCTATTATCTGTCATTTGTGTTTATCAAGACAGCATGCTGATAATAAGAGAAGGGAGAAAGCAAAGAAATAGTACAAGACATTGCAAAGAAAAATGTGTATCTTTATTTATTAATTTAATCAAGTACAAAGGTGAAGCATACAAAAGAATAAAGAATGGATACATATTATGTGAAAAAGAAAAATGTTACAAATACATTGATACAAAGGCAGCTACTGGGAAGGAAGCGTCTTAAATAACTCCATCAGTTGTTCGCACACCTCCTTCCACGCCTTTTCCTAAACGGCCACCACTGCCAGTTCTGCCTCCACCTGAGCCCTTTGCTGCAAGAGAGATGCAAGCTGCTCCCCAACGGCCTGCTGAGCTACTTCGCGGCCTTAGGCATTATGCTCGGCAGCGTCAAGTTTCTGCTTCAAGTTCAGCCCATTTGAGATACGCTCCAGAAGGCCCTCGAAGACAGCCTTCACCTCGGCAGCGTTCACCTCAACTTCGGCACGTAGGCGAGCAGTTTCACTTGAGGACTCCTGACACTCCTTCAGCCTTAAAGCTGCTTCTTGTTCCAAATGGCGGAAATGAGAAGTGCTTTGCTCGAGCCATGCTGCCCGTTGAGTGCTCACAGCCAAAACCTCAGGGGCAGGACGCATCGACTCCAGCTGATGCAGGTGAGCCTCGATCTCTCTGCAGTGGTTAACCCAAGACGCAACGATGCCCTCATCATGGAAATTTACGAGTATCACCAGCATCGGGTTAACCGACGTAGCGAAGTCTGCAGCAGATGTAGGAGTCTCGACGTCGAGTTCCTCGATGTAGTCGCTCAACATACGCAGACTATTCGTGGCGCCTTTCGAGGATGGACGTCTCAAGAAAGAGCCTGCCGGCATTATGACACGAGGCTCGAAGGGCGCCAAGACCGGAACGACAGCTGAAAAAACAAGATATGATCAGATAACAGTTCAAGAAATAAAAAAAAGGGGGAGTTATCAATGCGATAGTTTACTGTACCAGCTGCGGCAGGTGGCAAGGCCGGAAGGGCCGGTGGCGCGGCCGATCTTTTATCCCCTCCTTCAATTTGTAGCACTGCAGTCGAGACGAGAAAAAGTTAGAAATAATTCCATCACTAAAATAGAAAGATATTAGTTGGAAACTATTCTCACCAGCGCCACCAGAGGGAGAAGCGAATTCAGATGGGAAGGAGAAGTGTGGGAGCAACACCTGATAAAGATGGTCAAATAGTACTCCTGAAAAGACACAACAGTACGACTTCAGTACATAAATTATGCGTCTGAAAGATAAGACTAATAAGTTGCAAACCCATACCTTCCAACAGCTTCGATGGTATAAGGGAGGGCTGAGAGGTGACCACCGCCAAGGCAGTATTTGACGGCGCTCCCTCGAGCAATGAAGCATCGGCACTGCCTGCACCTGCGTTAAAAAACAAGGGTAAACCTGTCAGGAAAGATTGCAAGATAAAAAAAAGGGGGAACAGTAATCCGAAATTTACCTAATGAGCTCCAGCCGAGACAGAGGCGTCTCCCTCCTCCAGCGACATAAGTCTACCACCCGTGGCCTCATCCCCAGACTCCACGGGGGCCGTCGTCGTGCTCGCGAGGCCAGGAGACGGCGGAGGGCCGTAGGCGGGGAGAGCTATGACTGGAGCATTGCCAGACTCCTGAGAAAGAGCGGTCGGCTCATCCTCAGGAATCATGTCCACCTCACCCGTTACTCCCTCGGGCTCAGCAGTCACGGCTGTCTCGTCTACCGTCGCCACGGGGTCATCGGTCTCAGGCATCCCGTCCGCTGCTAGCTCGGGCTCGGCATCGGCCACCTGCTCAGGCATAGTGGACGTGACCATTTCATCAGCCACTAGCTCGGGCCCGGCAGTCCCGGTTGTGTCGTCCGCCATCGGCTTGGGCTCGACCAATGCCTCTTCCTCTGGCCCCTCAGGTTCAACAGTCTCCGCCTCCCCCTCGGTTGGATTTAGCCCTGTAGGACAGAATATATAAGAACCGACGGCTTTATAGTTCTTACAACAAAATTCTGAAAGAAATATTACCTGAGGTGAACTTATCGGTAGCCTCCCTATTGGCGTGCACCACTTGTCTATGAGCTGTAGATAAGGCGACCGGGGGCTCTTCTGACGGAGTATCGGCACGAGGGACGGTGCTTGGGCCCGCTCCAATGGCCAAGACAGCCATGCGTGCCTTCGCTTCGCGCCTCAACCACTTCCTCTCCTCCCGGATCGTCACGATAGACCTCTTCGACGCTTCCTTAATTAAGGTGTCATTGTCCTCATTTAGAGTCGCCTCCAAAGCCTTTAAGGCATCTCTCATCGGCTCTTCAAGACGGACCTCCCGCGGTAGCCCTGAGGAAGCAGCAACATCGGCAGCAGGTAGAGTCTCCGCGTCACCTGGCGGGATTGGCAT
This sequence comes from Agapanthus africanus, assembly GCA_030015575.1. Lineage (NCBI taxonomy): Eukaryota > Viridiplantae > Streptophyta > Magnoliopsida > Asparagales > Amaryllidaceae > Agapanthus > Agapanthus africanus. The sequence goes on from CM057338.1 coordinate 545,930,276, forward strand.
TGAGGTTCCTGCGATAAAAAGGGAGAGGTTAGATCGACCATAACACAAGAAAAATGAAAACTTGATGAATCGAAACTTACTAAGGCCTAAGGACGCTCTAAGGCGTTCCTCCTCTTGGAAAGTCTTGAGGGAAGCGGCAATGGCTTCTTCAGTGGTGATGCTTGTTGGAAGAAAAGAAGGAAAAATGTTAGTCAAAGGCAATAATAAAGATATGATGCAATAAAAAATGCGACTAGTGATTACCTGATTCCGCAAGCTTAGCCAACCACGCGTCGCGCCTCGCCAACCGCTCCGAAGCTACGAAGGAGGCCTCCAAGTCCGTGTCATCCGGCGGCATGACTAACCCCCTATTGGTCTCGTATTCACTCAGGCCCTCACCATAGGGAGCATGGGGTTCCTGACCGAACACAACGTCAGCCGCGAAGAGCGACTTCTTTTTCTTCTTCTGCCCACCAGCCCTAGGTGTACCCGGGATCGATTTGCGCTTTGCAGGCACCTTGGGACGACGAGTCCCGATGTCTACACCCGCACCAGACTCCGGCGAGGCTACAACCACTATCTTTACTGGAGCACAGGACGCTGGTGGTGCATCCGCAACATTGGGAAGCGGCAATCCGCGTGGAGGACTCTGCGCATGCGGTGGTCTGGCTCTAACATCTTTTAGAGGAGGAACTACTGGGGTGCTTGGCACTAAAGGAGCGTTGCGGTCGCTACCTGGAGACACACCCTTACGGTCGACCAGCAATCGCTTTTCCTCCTTTATGACGGCTCCCGTCGAATGAGTGTACCATTCTGTATATACATTGAGGAGTCGTGGGGCACAAGCCGGCTCACTGATAAAAAAATGGGAACCCGTATTAAGACGCATGAAGTGGTGAAGCGCGCTCCGCGTCCCTTCTTCATTAGCGACGGGTTCCAGTAGGAAAGCCTCTAACGGCACCCCTTGATCGTAGCTCAGTTGCTGGGCGAAACGGTGCGGGTTGTATCTCATGAAAATCGCCGCACCGTTCTGCCTGAACACCAGGAAGCCCGGTCTGATAGAATATAAGTGGAGGGTCTCCCGGGCCGTCAAAACTGAGGCTCCATCTTTGAAAGTGTCTTGCAATGGCCGCACTGCAGTGGTAGATGCCTTTCCAATAGTCAACACATTGTCGATGAAAGACTCCCCGTCTCCAACGGTGTGGGGGCGAAGGAGTAAACCCCTGGCATTTCGTGCCGATGGAGTCACAATTGATGCGCCAATCAACTGTATGATGCGAGGGAAGCTGCACCTGTCGTAGAACGAGGGCCTTTTGTGCATGCCGAAGACACCCGATGTGTGTAGCTCGAGCCATGATACGAAGTAGTGCATCGGGAAGATCACGTGCAGCACCCCAGGCTCATTAGCATCCGCCGCTCGACTGAGGCCATGATACAAGTGTGCCAAGCCGGCGATCCCAACGGCCACTTTTACCCCGATGGTCATCCGGTGAGCTGGGTAAAAGACAGAGGGCCGCATATGGTGAGAATGCATTGGGAGCGCAAACCAACTCAGCCATAGCCCAAGAAATCCTAAAAAGAAGGCCTCCTCGTCCATCCCGGGGGCTGCAACTTCCATAAAAGACACAGTCGGGGAGTTAGGAAGGAAAAAAACCCTTTTGGTCTATTTCCTTCGCCGGTAGGTTATCCAAACCTAGACCGAAATGGTCGTCAAGGGTGGCAAACTTGGCAGCTTCTGCCGAGAGGACGCTTGGGTGAAGGAACCGAGCGATGAAATCCTCAAAACTAACTCCGCGACTCCCACGTTCGATGAAAAGGGCCTCGTAGATGTTCAACACTTTGATCAGACTTGGGAATTAGTGTTGAACAGCATTCTCCGGAGTGAGGCCCCTTACTGCCGGCTTAGCACCGAAGACATACTCGTCTGTCGGAAGCAACTCCTCATAGTGCTCCCCTATAACCGGTAAACCGGAGACCTCTGTGAATTCCTCCAGAGAAATTGACACTTCCCGGTCCATTGCGAGGAAAGTGTGAGTAGGAATGTTCCACTGCTCCAAGAAAGCCTTGAACCACCAGATGGGAAGCGTGGGATACTGGAAGAGGGAGACGTAAACCTCAGTGTACAATCCTAATCTTATCAACTGCGACTTCTTCGCCGACAGGATATACCTAGCCCACGGCAGATAGCCGATCGGGTGGCGGGGGATCAGACCTATGTTATATGATTGCCCCCAAGGTCGCGCCTCGCCTTGACAGATACGGCGTCCCAGGATATTCAAAACCATAGGACGCTGAACCGGAATTGCATCTATAGCAGGATGAAGAAAGCCCTTCGAGGTCCAATCAACCATCTCCACGGCATACTGCACCGGGGGTAGGCTGGCATAATGGATCGCAGTAATAGGTTCTGACGGCACTGCGCACGTAAAGCTCCGTCGACCCATGATGATTTGATTGTACCATGATCCCCAAAGGTGAAGACTTTTATATTCCGGGTCGTGTTCCCTGATCATAGCTAGGACTTCGCGATCCACGGGCGCTTCGGGAAACCCTTCTTCCGAACGAGCAAATGGGAATGAGGTGTCGAAAGACATGGTCACCGCAAGGGAACAAAATTAACCGTCAGTGTTGTAATTCCAACGCTCAACATTTTAAAATTTTACACCACACTGCAATGCAGTGGGTAGGGGACCAAATAGGGACCCACAAAATCTGGATGACAGTGCATCATTTAATAAGACAGCCCCATCATTGGATGAGACTGTCAACTAATGAAAAGATCCCCAAGAGAACATTCTCATTAATAATAAAAATCCCTAGAGACAAGGAGAAAATCTCCTCTTTTAGAGCAAAGCTCTGTCACAGAGTGACACTTGTCAAACTCTGGTCTCAGGGGAGTAAGATTCCTTAAAAGAGCCTAGCTCTGTGATAATGATGAGAAAATCTAAAAAGAAACGTTTTCTTTAAACTCCTAAAAGATTAAATTTTTTGGGATCCTAAAAGATCCATGAAGACTCTTAGAAATTCTTCATTTTTAGATCAAAAAGATCTACATTTTGATCCATGAGCAAAGCTCTGATCATGGGTTAGAACCCATGAACAGAATCTCTTCAGATCTATGGATTCTTGAGAGCAAAGCTCTGTTGGTGAAACCCCAAAGAGGTTTTCTTTAGATCAAAGATCTATGAGAGCAAAGCTCTGTTGATTAAAATTAATTTAATTTATTTAAGTTATATTTTACCTAAAAATGTTCTAAGTTCTGAACTCTGAAGTTCTTGGGAAGAAACAAGAGCAAAGCTCTAAAAATTAAGTTCTTGGAAAATGGTAAAAAAATTTCTAAGGACCAAGGGTCCTATTTATAGGCGCCTGCGCCCTTTCACCTCACCGGTTGATCCAATGGCTAGGATCTTGCCACCGCTGCACTCACGTGCACGTCACGTGAGCGCAACGGTGGGGGGGCATTTGTTTCCCCCAATCAGAGCAAAGCTCTGTTTGAATTTCAAAATTCAAAATTCGAAGCAACGCTTCAATTTCTTTGCACTGCGCACAACGCGCCACGTGTCAAAAGCTTATACGCCAGCGCAGCGCCCAAGGCAGCGCGTCCAATCAGAGCAAGACTCTATTTAAAACAAAATTAAAGAAAGCAACGCTTCAGTTGCGCAAGCGCTGCGCTGCGCGACACGTGTCAGCGCAAATGCAGTTGCGCTGCGTCGTGCGCTGCGCGACACGTGTCAGCGCAGATGCGCTGCGCGACAAGTGTCAGCACAGTTGCGCTGCGCTCTGCGCTGCATGACACGTGTCACGCGTTGGGGCGTTTGCGCCAAACAGAATTAAATTCTAGTAAGATTCTTCTGTTCTTGTTAAAACAAGAAGATTGCCTTCTGTAAAACAGAAGCCTTTGGATCAAAGATCCAACGGTGGGGAAAATTCCCCAAATCACTTAGAGGAAGATCTCTTTAACAAATTTATGGGCACTATATAAAGGCCCCTAGACCTCAATTCAAAAATCAATCATCAACATCATCAACATTGTGAGAGATTAAGAACCTCAAAACAGAGAGAACTCTGAAGAAAGTTCAAAAAAAAGGTAAAAAAACCCTTCACAAAATAGAAGAATTTCTTTTAATAAATCAGTGATCTAAGAAAAAGATCAATGATCTTCAAATAATAATAAGTGCCTTGCACTTTTTTATGAACCACTGGTTCTTTAAAAACAAGAAAAATTTGTTTTCTTTGATCTAAATTGGATCAAGAAATCAAACAGTGCCTTACACTTTTTTATGAACCATTGGTTCTGGAATCTTCAAGATTCTCAAGATTATTGAAATAGTGCCTTGCACTTGCAAAAACTGCACTGTTGCGCTCCTGGGTTGGCGCAAGCCACTAGAGATCGCCACGTGTCAGCATCTGAATCACTTGCGCCGTGCGCTTTTAAGAAAGAGCCTTGCTCTCTAAGATTGGCACAACTCATCACAGCGCGCCACGTGTCAGCAGCGCAAGCGCAGCGCACCGGCGCAGCGCACTGCGCTTGCGAGACACGTGTCATCACCACAAGTGCTTGCGCTCATTGATTGGCGCAAAGCGCCTGACAAATGCAATGCATTGTTTACTAAAGGGCCAGGCCCAAATCAAATAGGCCAAAATAAATTACAACGCAATAAAAGGGCAGAGCCCAAATAAAATTGATGCTCTGCATCTGTTATAAAAGGGCAGAGCCCAAACAAAAATAAAATGCAATAAAAGGGCAGAGCCCAAAAAAAATCGATGCTCTGCATCATTTATAAATGGGCAGAGCCCAAACATAATAAATAATGCAATGCATTATTTAAAAAAGGGGCAAAGCCCTAACACAGGCCTAATAGGACAAACGCAAATAAAAGCGTTGAACATTTTTCAACTGGACTTAGCCCAATCATGGCCGTAAGTCCTCAAAATTAAATTGACTGAGCACAGCTGCTCTCCTAAATCAATTTACATCCGGTTCAAGGGTACATCTTTGAACTCCTCTGACCCCTATCATTGTAATCCTTCAACGACGTCAGAGAGGTGACGGGTCCCGACAACCACACATCGATATGGACTGCGGGGTCCTTAAACTCGTGGACTGAAACGTCCTTAAACTAATATTCGTCCCGAAATGGGAATGTTGGACCGAAATGTCCTTAAACTAATGCTCGTCCCCAAATAGGAATGATGGATCACCACGTCCCTAAACTGGAACATGGACCACCACGTCCCTAAACTGGAACATGGACCACCATGTCCCTAAACTGGCAATGGACCACCATGTCCCTAAACTGGAAATTTACCGCAACGTCATTAAACTAAATAATAGAGCCAATTGCTCTTTTGTTGGATCTAAATGATCCCGTTAAGTTGATCTTAGTCTGGAGATTAGGCTAACGTATCCTTAACAAAAGTTTAAGTCGATCTTAGCCTCAATATGTCTAACGTATCCTTAAACTAAAACACCAAACCCAAATCTAAGTAAGTACGGATTTGGACTAATCCACGTCCTACGGGCGACGGCATAACTTAGTCTCCGTATACAATCCACGGGCAACCACAAACAAAACAAACACCCACGACACGAAGTGAAATTCTGGAGAAGGAGAAAGTTGTTACCGCGATACGGTAGCGTAATTAACTGCAGGGGCTTGTGCCTGCAGGGAAGATTGTCCGCACAATCAAAAACCCCTCAAGTGAGGGTGAATCTGACGAAGTCTGCTATATCGGCCGCATCCGTCTAAACCTTCGATACACGGTGCCATAAATCAACTTGGAATCTTCGGCGAGGTGGACGGATAAAACCAAATAGCATCTGCCCCGAATCTCAGGCAAGACGTCTTCACGTCGTCGCCGTCTTTCGGAGGGGAACAACCCCACAGTCCGATATTAGTTTTAAGACATTACGGTCGAGGTTAAGGACATCATAGTCCATGAGTTTAAGGACCTCACAGTCCGATGTTAGTTTAAAGACATTACGGTCGAGGTTAAGGACATCATAGTCCATGAGTTTAAGGACCCCACAGTCCGTAATAATGTGTGGTTGTCGGGACCCATCACCTCTCTGACGACGTTGAAGGATTACAACGACAGATATCAGAGGAGTAAAGAGATGTACCCTCGAATCGGGTGTAAATTGATTGGAAGAGCAGATGGGCTCAGTTCAATTTAAGTTGAGGACTTATGGCCAGAATTGGGCTAAGTCCAATTAAAAAAATGTTTAACATTTTATTTTTGTTCTGGCCATTAGGCCTTTATTTGGGCTCTGCCCTTTTAATAATGCTAAGCATTGGGCCATGACACATTTTTTGTCTTATATTGAATGCATAGCATTCATCAGAACAAAGTATGTTCTGACAGCGCGCCACATGGCGCACAGGCGCTTTGTGTTAGTTATATGTATGCCCTAGAGGCCATTACTGTACATAGGATGTATATTGTAGTGGATGCTTGGACATATATAGGGAGGACTTTCTTGCTCGACATGATAGTATGCTATCTGGTTGCTCTTTACCTTAACGTGTATACTGATTGTCTCTCTGTTACATGTTGGTAAAGCCCTTAGGATGTGTACTTGACTACCTGGACTATGATGCGGATCATACTAGTGGGGACATGGTAGTCCATAAGTACATCCTTCAAAGTCCCTAGTCGTGGGTGTATCGAGACGGGACATCGATATACCAGAGTAGACTAGCGTATACCTTCTCGACCCATACAGATGGGCGATGGATGATCCCATATCCATTGGTGTTTGACATCAGAGATGATATACGGGTGCTCAGTGGAGACTGGGTACACTGGACGGACTCGCCGAGAACTCCCAGATGGTATTATACCTTACGTCAGATGGCAGTTCTCTGGTGACACTGGTACAGAGTAGTCTGTTGACCCTAGATCATCATAGAGTCTTGTGTGGTTCCCACTGTGCTTTGATTTCCACCTTACCACGTCTAAGAGGGCGTGCAAAACGGTGGTTTTTGGGTACAGTCCCGAGTCACATGGAGGCAATGAGCGATAGGAGGGGATTCGTCTCTCCCGGTATAGGGAGTTGATGTTGCGCTGTGTTCGATTGGCTATAACCGGAAATCCCTGGCCAGGGTTACTGAGATTTACTGGTAAGTGTTACCAGTAGTTTCTCGAATTGTTATAGACCTCATATCGACACGACTTATCGAGCTATTGGGGTCTGACGTTTACCACCCCTAGGCGAGATATGCGACATATCAGACGATCAGACCGGACTGTACGGTAAGTGTTACTGGTTGGATTCACAAGAGTCTGAGCGGGCTTGCTCGTCGATCTTCTGATCGCTCAATACCCGGGTGGCCGTTACGTTTAGCAGACCGCTTGCGGCTTGTGGGTGTTTGATATGATCATCATCTGCTACCGGCGTATTGACGAGTCTTTAGAGTCCTACACAGAGGTTTCCTGGCTCAAGCGAAACGAAATAGGAGCGCATATGAGATATGTGCAGGACCGAGAATAATGCGTGTATGTGATACCGTATTCCATTCTCGCGATGAATGTATCGAATGGTTGTATGCGATATAACCTAGTTATCGAATCAAGGATTGATTCGGTAAGCCGATACATAGGATACTAGTCGGTTGTGTGCGACATGACCGGATCATTGAATCAAGAGTTGATTTAATGATTTAATGCATAATTATATATTTGATATATTACTTTGCATTAACTAGTATTGGTTCACTTTAAATGGATTTTCTCACTTGTTTGTGCACATTGTATATATATGATATATTTTTTGTGCACAAGATTGTATCATGTTTGATGATACATGCTAGTTTGGGTTTGTGTAAAGAATTAAACCATGGTTACTTAAGTGGTTAGGGTTTTATTTCCTTTTCTCATTTATTTATCTATTTATTCTTTTTGGAAAAATATTAAGCATAATGCAAAATGGTGGCTTTCTTTGGATGCATGTTGAAGCTTCATGAAGCTTTGACCAAGTGACCATTTTGTCTCATGCTTAACCCTAACCATTCACTTAAACCTTAGTTAGTTCTCTACACTTGACCATGGTTCATGATTATGATAAGAATGATTTTATTATTCTTATTAAAAAACTTATCATATCCATTCTTTCTTCTTCTTCTTCTTGATCACAAGAAGAAGCTTGCCTCCATCAATGGCAACTCTTGAAAATGAGTGAGAAATCCAATTCTAAAGTGAACCCACCTCCTATTTCTTCATCCTCTACCTCTTGCCAAGTAGTAGAGTGTGTTTTCTTCACAAGTTTCATGACTTGGTGAAGTGGGAGCTTGATCTTGTGATGCCTCGACGTAGATCATCTTCGGCACGAAGCCGACGACCTTGCCCGTCCATTTCTCCGATGAAGCCGACGCTAGAGCCGGGATTTCATTTTGACAGCGAAGAGGACTTCATCACGGAGCCGTGGAGGTGGAGGACCGGATCTACAAAGGTTGTATTTCTGTACTCTTAGTTAAAGTAGTTAACTAGTTGCTTTGTCGCCTAAATTTCTAGCCAACGATCCGTATTAGGATTTCTCGGCACATGTAATTTTTGAAATTGGCATGGTTGATGCCTTGTGAGACCTCTTGAGAGTGCCTAGGATCCTTACAGTGGTATCAGAGCCTAGCTAGAGCCTTAGGCGATGCGTAGACGAAGTTTGAAACCCGAACGAACCCGAAACCCTAACACAAACATGCTCTCTGGACTTTTTCCAAAATCTGGAGTTTTTCGATATTAAAAATATGCAGAAAAATCAGCAGGGAATTGTAAGAATTACTGTGAAGCCCGTACCCATGAATCCACCAAAGTGCGGCGGAACCGCGGCAGAATCCTGGCTTCTGCGGCGGTTCCGCGGCCGTATGATGACGTCAGCTTCCTATTTTTGCACAGTAATTCCTCTTTTCTGGTGTTGGATTTTCTGGGAATTTTTAATATTTATTCAAGAGTTGAATTTTCTGGGTTGTTTTGGGGATTCGTATGTTCGATCGGATTATCAGATTTTGTCTATGTGGCTTTCCGGATAATTTTTGAATATGTTAAAAAGTTCGACCGGATATAAATACCCAATTTTTCCCCTGTCGGGAAATTTCCAAGTGTTGGATTTTTCCGTAGTTTAACGACGTTCTAAGTAGTGCAAGTAACGCGATGGTCCCTCTAGAAGACAACAAACCTTAACTCGATTATGTGACCGTCTTGAACTGCCCTTTGAACCTTCGGGTTTGGGGCAGTACGGCGTGCCACATGTGAGGCGTTGGCTTGACCCTTCTACGGCTGGACCGTTGGTACTGAGGCACGAACTGAATGTTGTTAGACTTATTTCATGTGTTGAGCTGTTCCGGGAAAACTTGGGTGTTTGAATGTTCGATCGGAAAGTTTAACATTTTCTATTTATCTGGAATGTGATACAATAATTGGAATTCACAAGAAGTTATGAGATAACTGAATGAATGTTATAAACATAGCAGTTTAGTCTCACTTGATCGGTTGCCACGGAATTTTGATGTGATCAAAAGTCCGTCGCAATCACGTAGCGTACGCGGATACTCGCCGGGTAAACTTAATAGACAGCCTCGCTCCATAACCCCGACCAAGTGACTATAGGAGAACCCCGTCGCCGATAGCATCCGTTCGGATGCTCGCGGTAGCGGTGTTCCCCCTTGGTGCACTTCGTCGACGGTATCGGGGGTGCAGCCGTCTACTAAAGTTTGCGACGAGCATTCGATCAGGGTGTCGGGAATCTTGTTGAATTGCCCGACTTGATATTGAAAAATGTTTTCGATAAAGAGACTAAAATGCAGGGTTTATTGTAGGGTTCCTAGGCACTCTCAAGAGGTCTCACAAGGCATCAACCATGCCAATTTCAAAATTTACGGTGCCGAGAAACCCTAAACAACGGATCGTTGGCTAGATGTCTAGGCGAAAAGGAAATCTAGTTAACATTTTAACTAAGGGAACGGATATACAACCTTTGTAGATCTGGTGCTCCACCTCCATAGCTCCGCAATGAAGTCTCCTCGCTGTCCATATCAAGTCCCGGGCTCTAGCGTCGGCTTCATCGGAGAAAGAGCGGGCTAGGTCATCGACGACGTGCCGAAGATGATCTACGTCGAGGCATCGCTAGATCAAGCTCCACCTTCACCAAGTCAAGAAACTTGTGAAGAAAACACACTCTACTACTTGGCAAGAGGTAGAGGATGAAGAAATAGGAAGTGGGTAGACTTTAGATTTGGATTTCTCACTCATTTCATCAATCCACCATTGATGAAGTGAAGGTTTCTTCAAGTGAAGAAGATGAAGAAGAAGAAGCTAGTATTATGATAAGATCATTAAAAATGAAAAGAAAAATGAATTCTTATCATAATATTAACCATGGTAAAGTGTAGAGAATTAACTTAGGTTAAATGAATGGTTAGGGTTTAGGAGATGAAGACAAAAGAGTCACTTTGGTCAAACCTTCATGAAGCTTCAACAAGCTTTATGTTGAAAGCAACCCCTTTTGTTTTTCTTTCCTCATTTCTTTTAATCCAAATTAAAAGATAAATGAAAGAATAAATATGTAAAAACCCTAACCATTTACTTAACTAAGATTTAACTCTTTACACAATCATGTATCATCAAACATGATACAATCAAATGTACAAATGTATATCACATATACAATGTGCACAATCCAAGTGAGAAAATCCATATAAAGTGAACCAATACTAGTTAATGCAAAGTAATATATCAAATATATAATTATACATTAAATCATTAAATCAACAATTGATTTAACGATCCGGTCATGTCGCACACAACCGACTAGTATTCAATGTATCGGCTTATCGATTCAACGCTTGAATCGATAACTAGGTTATATCGCATACAACCATCCGACACATTGATCGCGAGAATGAAATACGGTATCACATACACGCATCATTCTCGGTCCCGCACATATCTCATATGCGCTCCTATTTCGTTTCGCTTGAGCCAGGAAACCTCTGTGTAGGACTCTAAAGACTCGTCAATACGCCGGCAGCAGATGATGATCATATCAAACACCCACAAGCCGCAAGCGGTCTGCTAAACGTAACGGCCACCCGGGTATTGAGCGATCTGAAGATCGACGAGCAAGCCCGCTCACACTCCAGTGAATCCAACCAGTAACACTACCGTACAGTCCGGTCTGATCGTCTGATATGTCGCATATCTCGCCTAGGGGTGGTAAACGTCAGACCCCAATAGCTCGATAAGTCGTGTCGATATCAGGTCTATAACAATTCGAGAAACTACTGGTAACACTTACCAGTAAATCTCAGCAACCCTGGCCAGGGATTTCCTGTTATAGCCAATCGAACACAGTGCAACATCAACTCCCTATACCGGGAGAGACGAATCCCCTCCTATCGCTCATTGCCTTCATGTGACTCGGGACTGTACCCAAAAACCACCGTTTTGCACGCCCTCTTGGACGTGGTAAGATGGAAATCAAAGCACAGTTGGAACCACACAAGACTCTATGACGATCTCGGGTCAACAGACTACTCTGTACCAGTGTCACCAGAGAACTGCCATCTGACGTGAGGTATAATACCATCTGGGAGTTCTCGGCGAGTCCGTCCAGTGTACCCAGTCTCCACTGAGCACCCGTATATCATCTCTGATGTCAAACACCGATGGATATGGGATCATCCATCGCCCATCTGTATGGGTCGAGAAGGTATACGCTAGTCTACTCTGGTATATCGATGCCCCGTCTCGATACACCCACGACTAGGGACTTTGAAGGATGTACTTATGGACTACCATGTCCCCACTAGTATGATCCGCATCATAGTCCAGGTAGTCAAGTACAGATCCTAAGGGCTTTACCAACATGTAACAGGGAGACAATCAGTGTACACGTTAAGGTAAAGATCAACCAGATAGCATACTATCATGTCGAGCAAGAAAGTCCCCCTATATATGTCCCAGCATCCACTACAATATACATCCTATGTATAGTAATGGCCTCTAGGGCATACATATAACTAACAATCTCCCACTTGCACTAGGGCCATCTGTAGCAGTGGTTGCAGTATCTCATACTCAACCATCCCAAAAAAAAAATCTCTCTGGGAACAGGCCTTTGTGAGTGGATCCGCTGTGTTGTCCTCTGAGTCTACTCTCCTAACCTCGATCCCCTGGAGATCAACCATCTCCATGATCAGGTGATACTGCCTTAGAATATGTCTGGATCACTGATGGGACGGACGTTTCTTGGCATAAGCCACAACTCCATTGTCACATAATGGGAGGAACTAAGTTCATCTCATGAACCAATATACACCCAGACAGCCACTTTGGTAGCATCTTAAGTAGCGATGTATCCAGCCTTTATCGTCTAGTATGCCACGGTATCTAGCTTGGAACTCTTCCAACATACCGTCCCTTTACTGAGGGTAAAGACAATGCCTGTGACTGACATTCAGTCGTCTTTATCACCCTGGAACTATTCCAGTGATTCTCCCCAGGGTCGATTGATACCATCTCACTACAACTAGTGAGAATCCCAACATCCAATTAGATCTATCTCATAGATCCAAAACCCAGGATTTAGGAGGCATCACTTTGATCCTATATGGAGAATCATTGTGATAAGCGGAGATTGATCGAGCGTAGCATAGGAAACTCCTTCCCTATCAAGAGTATGTCATCCACGTACTCTACGAGGATCACCACCATACTCCCTACTACCTTTTTGTATATACAAGGTTCATCTACCATTTTGATGATGTCAAACTGTTTGACTAATCCATCAAAACAGATGTTCCAACTCCGCGATGCCTGCTTTAATCCTATAAAGCATCTTGCACACGTTTCCGCTGCTCCCACTGTCTACGAAGCCCTCTGGCTGTGTACTTATAGACGCACTCTTCTAAAACATCATTTAGAAAAGCAGTCATGACACCCAACCACCAGATATCGTAGTCATGGTATGTAGCCGTGACAAGTAGGATCTGGATGGACTTAAGCATAGCTACTGGAAAAGGTTTCATCATTATCCACGCCTGGTCGATGACGAAAACCTTTAACAAGTCTAGCTTTGAAAGTCTCAACTTTTCCATGTACACCAAGTAATCTTCTCAAGATATACTTGCTCCTGATGGGGATTTAACCCTTCAGATATAGCAACTAAAGTCCATACTTTGTTGGTGTATAAGGATTCCATCTCTGATCGATAAACATCCAACCATTCTCACAGAGTCTCACTCCTGATGGCCAGCTCGAAACTAGTTGGGTCATCATCTCATGATGTAATCCTAGCTCCCACTGTCTACGGAGAAACCGAAGTATCTCTCCGGTGGGTGAGGAACCCTACTAGATCGGCGGAGAGGCTGAGGTTCGTTGGAATCTACTGAATCCTTTGGTTCTATCAAATCATGTGCTGTAGTTTGTATAGCTGGAACCTTTCCAGTTCTACAGACCTTGCCTCGAGCTTGTCCGGATTATGCTTTTAGACATAGCTCGGACAACCCCAAATCTTAACCAACTTAAGATATGGGCTCTTCCCTTATCATATCACATATGAAGTGGTAGGCAACTGATTTGATTCGAACGTAATTCAATGGGTATGCAGCTTCTCAAGCGCATAACTCCCAAAAGGAAAAAGGTAACTCAGTATTACTCATCATAGAGCACATCATATCAAATAGGGTGTATCTGCTCCGCCCCGATATACCATCGTGCTATGGTGTATACGGAGGAGTAATGCTGAGAGAGAATCTCATTCTCCTTTAGAATAGTCCAGGATTTCCGTGCTCAAGTATTCTCCTCCTTGATCTCATCATAGGACATAATACTTATACCCGTATTGGTTCTCTACTTCTAACTTATATTCTGTGAATATCTCAAGAGGTTCAGACTTGTGTTTCAACAGGAACATATGTCTGAATCTTGAGAGATTATCAGAGAACGTAATGAAGTATAAAGAACCAGTCCTGGCATGTGTAGACAGGGGACCTACATACATCAACATGTATCATCCCAAGAGTTCACCAACTCTTTCTCTGTTTCCAATAAACGGAGCTATGGTCATTTTATCTTTGTGACATGACTGGCGAGTTTCACAAGATGTGAATTCAAACTAATTTAAATATGCATCTTTATGTAACTCTAGCTAGTCGGGTCACATTGATCTGACCCAGTCTGCAATGCCTCAAGAAGGATTCGTTCAATTCTGAACTCTTCCTCTTGTGTGTGTTCCGTATACTAAGAACTGTAGTTTGATTTAGAACATCAATGCTTTTAGATAACGTGCCTGAACAGATCAACTTTTGATATAGGAAATGTTCAAAACATTATCCAACAATACAAAATTTTATCATTTCTTTACTGATAAAGAGACTGATATGATTTTGTATATCAGGTTCGGTATCTAATAACATTCGTTCAGAATCAATGTATTACAATACAGGGTGACAGTGACCGACAGACTTGGCTGCAACTCTTGCCCCGTTTTCTGTCTCATGAAACTTATCACCCGTTCTCAGTCTCCTACCTTTCTGTAGCCCTATGTAATAGATTACATATCTGGGATCCTGATCTGGTATCACATACCCAGGACGTAAAGGATACTGAGAAACAGTTCTCTGTAATGAACACACCCGAAGATGATGCATCAGCATGCACTCTCTTCGTTTGGGCGGCACGGGAATTCTGGTAATCCCCTATTTCCTGCTCTGTCTTATAACAATTATAAGTTGGAGCGGGACCAACGTTCCCCAGCTCAGTATAACAAGCGGGTTCGGTCAATATTCCGTATTATTATTTTGATTAAGGCGTGATATGGTCGCTACCTGGAGAGAGAGAGAAGAAAACACTTAGCGTGCGCTCTTGCAAGAATAGATTGGTTTTTATTTTATCTAATCAGGATGGCTCCCACTGCTTTTTATCAAATCATCCTTCAAACCCTAAAATGAAAGACTAGCCGGGATTAATTACACACTACAAGTTCGCCAATCTTTCAGCCAGGCCAGTGTCGGTACTTTGAGGGAGGTCCCCCGTGCTCTCGCACGAACCTAATTAATGTAAACCTCGTTCTCCCAGAGGCGTAACCCCGTTGACACCTTTCTAGACACCTACTTGATCGGCTAAATGTAATGTATAAAACTCTCCCAGGAGTAACTTTTACTCGCAGCGGGTATCGGGATCCAACTATCTCATAGAAGGTATGCAATCTCATTGCAAATTTCAACACTTGAAATTCCCGATAATATTTTGCCCCTAACGTGCTATGACCTTGACGAAAGCCAACAAACCATAGCCCGCTAGTCAAGTTCAGCCCGTACATTTCTTGATTGAATTAAACCCACCCGCACGACCCTTGACGAAAGCCAACAAAGCCGCACGACTACCCTAATCCAATCGCATCGTATGCTAGCAGATAAGCAGCATATAGCTACCGCACACTGCACCTTGACGAAAGCCAACAAATGCAGCACGAATACTATATACAACTTATCTGAAATGACGGAGGGCTACGACAGGTTTTTCTGAAAACCTATTGCGTAATGAACTTGATATCGTTGTAGAATCAAATGATTTTTAAAATGGAGTGCTTTTGAGGCTTTTCTAGTTTTGCTAAAGGAGTCATTCCCGGAGAAGGGATCGTCGGTCCTTTTCTCGTCGAATGAGGTGCGGGATATATCATATATATCACTGTGCAAAGCAAAAACTCTTAAAAGCAATCAAAAGACAAACCGAGTGTGTAGCATCTGTCAGTTATTGCTAAAGGAGTCACTCCCGGTGAAGGGATCTCGGTCCTTTCCTCATCGAATAAGGTGCAGGATATATCACATATACCGCTGTGCAAAGCAAGAACTGTAGCTACCTGTTTTATTTTGAAATTCGATTCTACAACATCTTAGGTTTCTTTTATTTCATTAATCTCATTAATGAAGTCCCATCATTTAAGTACCTAAACATCACAGATAAATACGACGTACACTTATGCCATCCGCATTCGCCTCGATGTCCCCTCGTGCATCGTTAGGTTAGGTAACTAACGGCAGAGCGGGGCAGGGCTAGCACGGGTGTAAAACATAAGTAACGCCTATATAATATATCATATATACTATATACTGTATCTATCACAGAACATCACATGATCACATCACAGATATCGCAGCAGAAGAAACATATGAAATATTGGATATACTAGGACGTCCGTGTTTTCAATACGAGCCAGTATAAAACACGGATTCCACGGTCGTGATGAATAGCCAATCCCACACCCCTAGACCCCTACGAGAGTGGCAAGCAACCCTACCAATTCTAGAGTTAGGAGACCCGGACTCGACTCCTCGAGTTGGTCTCCCACTGGACTCCAGAACCCGGTTACTTGTGCCCTCCTCCTTGGGTCTATCCTAGTGCGGAAAAGTAAATAATATACAAGGGGTGACATCTTCCGCAACCTGGAAGTGCCCCAATAAAAGAATATTACATACAAGTTTTTACATGAATGAAAATGAAAAACACTCATCTCACATAAAAAAAACCCAGCTATTCAAACACGACGATCCAATATAACATATCCAGCAACACATAACATCACATGTCATCAACGTAAGTAAATATGTCCATCCCAATTGTCGTTGACATATAGCAACGAAACCGGCGATATCACATATTACACTTACGGTCACAGAAAAGAAAGTGTAAAACTACAACAGTTGGAATCCGCAACCACCTCAGACATCGCATGCCTGACCAAATGAATTACTTAGACATCGCATGCCTAACAATTATAAACCCCGTATTTTAGTCTCAAAATCGAAAACACTTTTCAATATCAAGTCGGACAATTCAACAAGATTCCCGACATCCTGATCGAATACTCTTCGCAAACTTCAGTAGGCGGCCGCACCCCAGATACCGTCGACGAAGTGCACCAAGGCGGAACACCGCTACCGCGAGCACCCGGACGGATGCTTTCGGCGACGGGGTTCTCCTACAGTCACTTGGTCGGGGCTATGGGGCGAGGCTGTCTATTAAGTTTACCCGGCGAGTATCCGCGTACGCTACGTGATTGCGACGGACTTTTGATCACATCAAAATTCCGTGGCAACCGATCAAGTGAGACTAAACTGCGATGTTTATAACATTCATTCAGTTATCTCATAACTTATTGTGAATTCCAAGTATTGTATCCCATTCCGGATAAATAGAAAATGTTAAACTTTCCGATCGGACAATCGAACACCCAAGTTTTCCCGAAACAGATCAACACTTGAAATAAGTTTAAAAACATTCACTTCGTGCCTCAGTACCAACGGTCCAGCCGTAGAAGGGTCAAGCCAACGCCTTACATGTGGCACGCCGTACTGCCCCAAACCCGAAGGTTTAAAGGGCAGTTCAAGACGGTCACATAATCGAGTTAAGGTTTGTAGTCTTCTAGAGGGACCATCTCGTTACTTGCACTACTTAGAACGTCGTTAAACAACGGAAAAATCCAACACTTGGAAATTTCCCGACAGGAGAAAAATTGGGTATTTATATCCGGTCGAACTTTTTAACATATTCTAATATTTATCCAGAAAGCCACACAGACAAAATTTGGTAATCCGATCGAACATTCGAATCCCCAAAACAACTCAGAAAATTCAACTCTTGAAAAACAATTAAAAATTCCCAGGAAAACCAGCATTGCAAAAGAGGAATTACTGTACAAAATTAGATGCGCAAAACGACAAATTCGCCGTGGATCCGCAGCATGAACACGCTCATGCCGTGGATCCGCGCTGACTTTATGGAATCATGGCATCGAATTTTACAGTATCCCTTATAACCCCCTGCTGATTTTTCTGCATATTTTTAATTTAGGAAAATCCCAGAATTTGGAAAAAGTCCAGAGAGCTATTTTGGGAATGGGTTTTCGGTTCGTCCGGCTCTCAAATTCCGTCTAGACTTCGCCTAAGGCTCTAGCTAGGCTCTGATACCACTGTAGGGTTCCTAGGCACTCTCAAGAGGTCTCACAAGGCATCAACCATGCCAATTTCAAAATTTACGGTGCCGAGAAACCCTAAACAACGGATCATTGGCTAGATGTCTAGGCGAAAAGGAAATCTAGTTAACATTTTAACTAAGGGAACGGATATACAACCTTTGTAGATCCGGTGCTCCACCTCCATAGCTCCGCAATGAAGTCTCCTCGCTGTCCATATCAAGTCCCGGGCTCTAGCGTCGGCTTCATCGGAGAAAGAGCGGGCTAGGTCATCGACGACGTGCCGAAGATGATCTACGTCGAGGCATCGCTAGATCAAGCTCCACCTTCACCAAGTCAAGAAATTTGTGAAGAAAACACACTCTACTACTTGGCAAGAGGTAGAGGATGAAGAAATAGGAAGTGGGTAGACTTTAGATTTGGATTTCTCACTCATTTCATCAATCCACCATTGATGAAGTGAAGGTTTCTTCAAGTGAAGAAGATGAAGAAGAAGAAGCTAGTATTATGATAAGATCATTAAAAATGAAAAGAAAAATGAATTCTTATCATAATATTAACCATGGTAAAGTGTAGAGAATTAACTTAGGTTAAATGAATGGTTAGGGTTTAGGAGATGAAGACAAAAGAGTCACTTTGGTCAAACCTTCATGAAGCTTCAACAAGCTTCATGTTGAAAGCAACCCCTTTTGTCTTTCTTTCCTCATTTCTTTTAATCCAAATTAAAAGATAAATGAAAGAATAAATATGTAAAAACCCTAACCATTTACTTAACTAAGATTTAACTCTTTACACAATCATGTATCATCAAACATGATACAATCAAATGTACAAATGTATATCACATATACAATGTGCACAATCCAAGTGAGAAAATCCATATAAAGTGAACCAATACTAGTTAATGCAAAGTAATATATCAAATATATAATTATACATTAAATCATTAAATCAACAATTGATTTAACGATGCGGTCATGTCGCACACAACCGACTAGTATTCAATGTATCGGCTTATCGATTCAACGCTTGAATCGATAACTAGGTTATATCGCATACAACCATCCGACACATTGATCGCGAGAATGAAATACGGTATCACATACACGCATCATTCTCGGTCCCGCACATATCTCATATGCGCTCCTATTTCGTTTCGCTTGAGCCAGGAAACCTCTGTGTAGGACTCTAAAGACTCGTCAATACGCCGGCAGCAGATGATGATCATATCAAACACCCACAAGCCGCAAGCGGTCTGCTAAACGTAACGGCCACCCGGATATTGAGCGATCTGAAGATCGACGAGCAAGCCCGCTCACACTCCAGTGAATCCAACCAGTAACACTACCGTACAGTCCGGTCTGATCGTCTGATATGTCGCATATCTCGCCTAGGGTTGGTAAACGTCAGACCCCAATAGCTCGATAAGTCGTGTCGATATGAGGTCTATAACAATTCGAGAAACTACTGGTAACACTTACCAGTAAATCTCAGCAACCCTGGCCAGGGATTTCCTGTTATAGCCAATCGAACACAGTGCAACATCAACTCCCTATACCGGGAGAGACGAATCCCCTCCTATCGCTCATTGCCTCCATGTGACTCGGGACTGTACCCAAAAACCACCGTTTTGCACGCCCTCTTGGACGTGGTAAGATGGAAATCAAAGCACAGTGGGAACCACACAAGACTCTATGACGATCTCGGGTCAACAGACTACTCTGTACCAGTGTCACCAGAGAACTGCCATCTGACGTGAGGTATAATACCATCTGGGAGTTCTCGGCGAGTCCGTCCAGTGTACCCAGTCTCCACTGAGCACCTGTATATCATCTCTGATGTCAAACACCGATGGATATGGGATCATCCATCGCCCATCTGTATGGGTCGAGAAGGTATACGCTAGTCTACTCTGGTATATCGATGCCCCGTCTCGATACACCCACGACTAGGGACTTTGAAGGATGTACTTATGGACTACCATGTCCCCACTAGTATGATCCGCATCATAGTCCAGGTAGTCAAGTACAGATCCTAAGGGCTTTACCAACATGTAACAGGGAGACAATCAGTGTACACGTTAAGGTAAAGATCAACCAGATAGCATACTATCATGTCGAGCAAGAAAGTCCTCCCTATATATGTCCCAGCATCCACTACAATATACATCCTATGTATGGTAATGGCCTCTAGGGCATACATATAACTAACATTTATAATTGTTAGGCATGCGATGTCTAAGGAATTCATTTGGTCAGGCATGCGATGTCTGAGGAGGTTGCGGATTCCAACTGTTGTAGTTTTACACTTTCTTTTCTGTGACCGTAAGTGTAATATATGATATCGCCGGTTTCGTTGCTATATGTCAACGACAATTGGGATGCGCATATTTACTTACGTTGATGACATGTGATGTTATGTGTTGCTGGATATGTTATATTGGATCGTCGTGTTTGAATAGCCGGGGTTTTTTTTATGTGAGATGAGTGCTTTTCATTTTCATTCATGTAAAAAACTTGTATGTAATATTCTTTTATTGGGGCACTTCCAGGTTGCGGAAGATGTCACCCTTTGTATATTATTTACTTTTCCGCACTAGGATAGACCCAAGGAGGGGAGCACAAGTAACCGGGTTCTGGAGTCCAGTGGGAGACCAACTCGAGGAGTCGAGTCCGGGTCTCCTAACTCTAGAATTGGTAGGGTTGTTTGCCGCTCTCGTAGGGGTCTAGGGGTGTGGGTTTGGCTATTCATCGCGAACGTGGAATCCGTGTTTTATACTGGCCGTATTGAAAACACGGACGTCCTAGTAAATCCAATATTTCATATGATTCTTCTGCTGCGATATCTGTGATGTGATCATGTGATGTTCTGTGATAGATACAGTATATAGTATATATGATATATTATATAGACGTTACTTATGTTTTACACCCGTGCTAGCCCTGCCCCGCTCTGCCGTTAGTTACCTAACCTAACGGTGCATGAGGGGACATCGAGGCGAATGTGGATGGCATAAGTGTACGTCGTATTTATCTGTGATGTTTAGGTACTTAAATGATGGGACTTCATTAATGTGATTAATGAAAGAAAAGAAACCTAAGATGTTGTAGAATCGAATTTCAAAATAAAACAGGTAGCTACAGTTCTTGCTTTGCACAGCGGTATATATGATATATCCTGCACCTTATTCGATGAGGAAAGGACCGAGATCCCTTCACCGGGAGTGACTCCTTTAGCAACAACTGGCAGATGCTACACACTCGGTTTGTCTTTTGATTGCTTTTAAGAGTTTCTGCTTTGCATAGTGATATATATGATATATCCCGCACCTCATTCGACGAGGAAAGGGCCGACGATCCCTTCATCGGGAGTGACCCCTTTAGCAAAACTAGAAAAGCCTCAAAAACACTCCATTTTAAAATCATTTGATTCTACAACGATATCAAGTTCATTACGCAATAGGTTTTCAGAAAAACCTGTCGTAGCCCTCCGTCATTTCAGATAAGTGGTAGTTAGTATTCGTGCTACGTTTGTTGGCCTGCGTCAAGGCGTAGTGTGCGGTAGCTAACTAGTATTTATCTGCTTATGCATATGATGCAGATTGGATTAGGGTAGTCGTGCGACTTTGTTGGCCTGCATCAAGGGTCGTGCGGGTGGGTTTAATTCAATCAGGAAATGACGGGTTGAACTTGACTAGCGCACTATGGTTTATTGGCCTGCGTCAAGGTCATAGGACGCTAGGGGCGAAATTATCGGGAATTTCAAGTGTTGAAATTTGCAATGAGATTGCATACCTTCTATGAGATAGTTGGATCCCGATACCCGCTGCGAGTAATTGTTACTCCTGGGAGAGTTTTACACATTGCAATTAGCTAAGAGTGTAGGTGTCTAGAAAGGTGTCAACGGGGTTACGCCTCTGGGAAAACGAGGTTTACATTAATTAGGTTCGTGCGAAAGCACGGGGGACCTCCCTCAAAGTACCGACACTGGCCTGGCTGAAAAATTGGCGAACTTGTAGTGTGTAATTAATCCCGGCTAGTCTTTCCTTTTAAGGTTTGAAGGAAGATTTGATAAAAAGCAGTGGGAGCCATCCTGATTAGATAAAATAATAACCAATCTATTCTTGCAAGAGCGCACGCTGAGTGTTTTCTTCTCTCTCTCTCCTGGTAGCGACCATATCACGCCTTAATCAAGATAATAATACGGAAGTATTGACCGAACCCGCTTGTTATACTGAGCTGGGGAACGTTGGTCCCGCTCCAACTTATAATTGTTATAAGACAGAGCAGGAAATTGGGGAATACCAGAATTCCCGTGCCGCCCAAACGAAGAAAGTGCATGAGATACATCATCTTCGGGTGTGTTCATTATACAGAACTGTTTCTCAGTATCCTCCGCATCCTGGGTATGTGATACCGGATCAGGATCCCAGATATGTAATCAGTTACATAGGGCTACAGAAAGGTAGAGAACTGAGAACGGGTGATAAGTTTCATGAGGCAGAAAACGGGGCAAGAGTTGCAGCCAAGTCTGTTGGTCACTGTCACCCTGTATTCCAAATACATTGATTCTGAACGAATGTTATTAGATACCGAACCTGATATACAAAATCATATCAGTCTCTTTATTAGTAAAGAAAGGATATAATTTTGTATTGTTGGATAATGTTTTGAACATTTCCTATATCAAAAGTTGATCGGTTCAGGCACGTTATCTAAAAGCATTAATGTTCTAAATCAAACTACAGTTCTTAGTATACGGAACACACACAAGAGGAAGAGTTCAGAAATGAACGAATCCTTCTTGAGGCATTGTAGACTAGGTCATATCAATGCGACCCGACTAGCTGAAGTTACATAAAGATGCATATTTAAATCAGTTTGAATCTACATCTTGTGAAACTTGCCAGTCATGTCACAAAGATAAAATGACCTCAGCTCTGTTTATTGGAAACAGAGAAAGAGTTAGTAAACTCTTGGGACTGATACATGATGATGTATGTAAGGTCCCCTGTCTACACATGCCAGGACCGGTTCTTTATACTTCATTACGTTCTCTGTTAATCTCTCAAGATTCAGACATATGTTCCTGTTGAAACACAAGTCTGAACCTTTTGAGATATTCACAGAATATAAGTTAGAAGTAGAGAACCAATAAGGGTACAAGTATTATGTCCTTTGATGTGATCAGGGAGGAGAATACTTGAGCACGGAATTCCTAGACTATTCTAAAGGAGAATGAGATTCTCTCTCAGCATTACTCCTCCGTATACACCATAGCACGATGGTATATCGGGGCGGAGCAGATACACCCTATTTGATATGGTGTGCTCTATGATGAGTACTGCTGAGTTACCTTTTTCCTTTTGGGAGTTATGCACTTATGAAGTTGCATACCTATTGAATAGGGTTCCGATCAAATCAGTTGCCTACCACTTCATATTTGATATGGAAAAGGAAGAGCCCATATCTTAAGTTGGTTAAGATTTGGGGTTGTCCGGGCTATGTCTAAAAGCATAATCCAGACAGGCTCGAGGCAAGGTCTGTTATGTACAGCTGGAAAGGTTCCAGCTATACAAACTGCAGCTGATGATTTGATAGAACCAAAAGGATTCAGTAGATTCCAACGAACCTCAGCCCCTCCGCCGATCTAGTAGGGTTCCTCACCCACCTGAGAGATACTTCGGTTTCTCTATGACAGTGGGAGCGAGGTTTGCATCATGTGATGATGACCCAACTAGTTTCGAGCTGGCCATCAGGAGTGAGACTCTGTAAGAATGGCTGGATGTTTAGCGATCTGAGATGGAATCCTTATACACCAACAAAGTATGGACTTTGGTTGCTATATCTGAAGGGTTAAATCCCCATCAGGAGCAAGTATATCTTGAGAAGATTACTTGGTGTACATGGAAAAGTTAAGACTTTCAAAGCTAGACTTGTTAAAGGTTTGCATCATTGACCAGATATGGATCATAATGAAACCTTTTCTAAGGATCTATGCTTAAGTCCATCCAGATCCTACTTGCCACGGCTACATACCATGACTACGATATCTGGCGGTTGGGTGTCATGACTGCTTTTCTAAATATTGATTTAAAAGAGTGCGTCTGTAAGTACACAGCCAGAGGGCTTCGTAGACAGTGGGAGCAGCGGAAACGTGTACAAGATGCTTTATAAGATAAAGCAGGCATCGCGGAGTTGGAACATCTGTTTTGATGGATTAGTCAAAGAAGTTGACATCATCAAAATGGTAGATGAACCTTGTATAAACATAAAAGGTAGTAGGGAGTATGGTGGCGATTCTCGTAGAGTACGTGGATGATATGCTCTCGATAGGGAAAAAGTTTCCTATGCTACGCTCGATCAATCTCCGCTTATCACAATGATTCTCCACATAGGATCAAAGTGATACCTCCTAAATCCTGGGTTTTTGGATCTATGAGATAGATCTAAATGGATGTTAGGATTCTCACTACTTGTAGTGAGACGGTATCAACCGATCGTGGGGAGAATCACTGGAAGGGTTCCAGGGTGATAAAGACGACTGAATGTCAGTCACAGGCATTGTCTTTACCCTCAGTAAAGGGACGGTATGTTGGAAGAGTTCCAAGCTAGATACCGTGACATACTAGACGATAAAGGCAGGATACATCGCTACTTAAGATGCTACCGAAGAGGCTGTTGGGGTGTATATTGGTTCATGAGATGAACTACGTTCCCACCATTGTGAGACAATGGAGTTGTGGATTATGCCAAGGAACGCAGGTCCCATCAGTGATCCAGACATATTCTAAGGCAGTATCACCTGATCATGGAGATGGTTGATCTCCAGGGGATCGAGGTCAGGAGAGTAGACTCAGAGGACAACACAGCGGATCCACCCACAAAGGCCTGTTCCCAGAGAGAGACTTTTATGGGATGGTTGAGTATGAGATACTGCAACCACTGCTATCAGATGGCCCTAGTGCAAGTGGGAGATTGTTAGTTATATGTATGCCCTAGAGGCCATTACTGTACATAGGATGTATATTGTAGTGGATGCTTGGACATATATAGGAAGGACTTTCTTGCTCGACATGATAGTATGCTATCTGGTTGCTCTTTACCTTAACGTGTATACTGATTGTCTCTCTGTTACATGTTGGTAAAGCCCTTAGGATGTGTACTTGACTACCTGGACTATGATGCGGATCATACTAGTGGGGACATGGTAGTCCATAAGTACATCCTTCAAAGTCCCGAGTCGTGGGTGTATCGAGACGGGACATCGATATACCAGAGTAGACTAGCGTATACCTTCTCGACCCATACAGATGGGCGATGGATGATCCTATATCCATTGGTGGGAAATATACCAGAGGGTTTTTCTCTTTTTTGTGTGTATTCTCTATTCTGTATATCAGACTTGAAGTCTAGGGTCCTTTATATAGGGCCAAATGATTTGTTAAATCAGTTAAAGAGATCTTTCTCTGATTGATTTGGAAATATTTCCCACCGTTGGATCTTTGATCCTAAGTCTTCTGTTTTACAGAAGATAATCTTCTTATTTTAATAAGATTGAAAAATCTTTCCATAATAGAACTTTAGTTTCTAATTAATTAATAATTTATTATTAGTAGATCTTTTGATCTGTCGGTGGGGGAATTTTAATTCCAGTGCTGGCGCACTTTGCGCTAGCGCACCTACGTTCGACACGTGGTGCACAGCGCAACTGCGCTAGCGCACCCGTGTTTGACACGTGGCGCGTAGCGTAGAGCGCAAGGCACCTGTGTTTGACACGTGGCGTGCAGCGCAGAGTGCTGGATCTGAAGCGTTGCTTCAACTTTTAAATTTTGAATTTTGAAACAGAGCTTTGCTCTGATTGGGGGTGCGCTACCTAGGGCGCAGCGCTCCTGGCGCTGGCGTGTCTGCTTTTGACACGTGGCGCGCAGCGCACGGGATCTGAAGCGTTACTTCAATTTTTGAATTTTGAAATTCAAAACAGAGCTTTGCTCTGATTGGGGGAAACAAATGCCCCCCACCGTTGCGCTCACGTGGCGCACACGTGAGTGCAGCGGTGGAAACATCTAAGCCTTTGGATCAACTCAGAAGTCGAGGAGGCGGTTCAGCGCCTATAAATAGGACCTTTTGGTCCTCAGATGATTTCCATCTTTTTCTTAAAAATTTTATTCAGAGCCTTGCTCTTTTGTTCAAGAACTTTCAAGAGTTAAAACTCTATTAAATTTAAGTAAAATTGAATTAAATTAATTTTAATAAATTAGGGTTTTTACCCATTAACAGAGCCTTGCTCTTCATAGATCTTTGATCTAAAGAAAACCCCTTTAGGGTTTCATAAACAGAGCCTTGCTCTCATGAACCCATAGATCTAAACAGATCTTTTCTTAGGGTTTCTTATCCCATGAGTCAGAGCTCTGCTCTTTTGATAATATGTAGATCTTTTGATCTTTTGATGAAGAACTCTTAAGAGTTTTTTCATGGATCTTTAGGATCCCAGAATTTTAATTCTGAAGAATTAATTTTCATTTATCTTTGATGGATTTTCCATCATCATTACAGAGCTAGGCTCTTTAAGGAATTTTATTCCCTCGTGACCAGAGTTTGACAAGTGTTACTCTAAAAGGGAGATTTTCTCCTTCTCCCGAGAGATTTCTCATTCAATGAGAATATTCTTTGAGGATTTCCTTATTAATTGACAGTCTCATCCAATGATGAGGTTGTTTTATTAATTGATGCATTGTCATCTGGATTTTGTGGGTCCACCTTTGGTCCCCTTTCCACTGCATTGCAGTGTGGTACAAATTTTAAAGTGTCGCTCAGAACGTTAAGGTTAAATTATAGTACTGATAATTGAATTCTGTTCTTTTTCGCAGGCGACATGTCTTCCGATCTTTCTTTCCCGTTTTTCCGTTCAGAGAGAGGATTCCCTGAGGCACCGGTGGACCGGGAGGTTCTTGCACTCATTAGAGACTATGACCCGGAATACAAAAATCTTCACCTGTGGGGTAGGTGGTACGCCCAAATTATCAAAGGTCGCTGAAGCTTCTTTTGTGCGACGCCATCAGAGCCGATCTCATCGATCTCGTATGCAGATGTACCCCCGGTGAACTATGCCGTGGAGGTCGTTAATTGGACTTCGGAGGGTCTTCTTCAATCATCGATTGCCGCCATACCCATGCAGTTGCCGGCAGCTTTCGATACTTTGGGGCAGCGCATATGCCAGGGCGAGTCACGCCCTTGGGGGCAACCCTACAACATCGGGTTGACCCCTCGACATTCCGCCGGGTATTTACAGTGGGCCAGGTACATTTTGTCAGCGAAGAAGGCACACCTGCTGAAGATCGGTCTATACCCTGCGGTTTACGCCTCGCTGTTCTAGTATTCTGCTCCTCCGACATGGTGGATTAAGGCGTTTTTAGAGCAATGGAACATTCCAACCCACACCTTTCTTCTATTGGACAGAGAAGTCTCCATCTCCTTAGAAGAATTTGCTGAGATTTCCGGTTTTCCGGTTATGGGGGAACACTACGAGGAGCTGCTTCCTCCGGACGAATACGTTTTCGCCACCAAGCCAGTGGTGATGGGCCTAACACCGGAGAACGCCATTCAGCACCAGTTTCCGAGTCTGATAAAGGTGCTGAATATGTACGAGAGTCTCTTCTTAGAATCCGGCGGCCGGGGGGTTAGTTTCACAGACTTTATTGCCCGGTTTCTTCACCCGGAGATTCTATCGCAACGGGGCGAAAAATTTGCCAAGCTCGACGATCCCTTCGACTTTGGCTTGGACCGTCGACCAGCACTGGAAGATGATCATAAGGGGTTTTATCTTCCCGATGCCGCGATCGTCCCTCTGTCGAAAATCGCCGCTCCGGGCATTGACGAGGAGACTTTCTTTATCGGGTTTCTCGGGCTATGGTTGTTTTGGTTCGCACTCCCCATGCACCCTCGCTATATAAGGCCGTCCGTCTTCTACCCAGCACATCGAATGGTGGCAGGAATACAAGTGGCCATCGGGATTGCTGGGCTGGCCCACCTGTACCATGGTCTTAGCGTGGCGGCAGATACAACTGAACCGGGGGTGCAAGCTGCCAATTTCCCGATAAACTACTTTACTTCGTGGATGGAAATGCACGTGCTCGGGGTGTTTGGTATTCATAAAAGACCCTCGTTTTACGATAAGTGCAGATTCCTGAGAATTATGCGGCTGATCGACGCTTCTATCGTGAATCCATCTCAGCAGGAGGCTAGGGGTTTGCTTCTTCGTCCGCGCACGGTCGGGGCCGGTATGTCTTTCACAGATAAAGTCCTGACAATCGGCCAGGAAACTTCTAAAACGGTGCTGGCATTGCGTGACTCCTTTAAGGATGGGGCCTCCGTATTGAAAGCCCGGGAGATTCTTCACCTGTATTCCATTAGGCCGGGCTTCCTCGTATTCAGGCAAAATGATGCGGCGCTTTTTATGAGATACAACCCCCATCAGTTTGCCCAGCAGCTGAGCTATAACCAGGGGGTTCCACTGGAAGCATTTTTGGAAGAACATGCTGCCACCAGAGAGGGAATACGGGGTGCGTTACATCACTTTATGCGCTTGAATACGGGCTCCCACTTCTTCATTAGCGAACCAAGTTGCATCCCAAGGGCCCTTATCGTATACGGGGCCTGGTATCAACATGCAATGGGCGCTGTTATCAGGGAAGAGAGGCGGCTGCTGCTCGATCGCAAGAGTGCGCCCCCGCCAGCGATCGCAACATCCCTTTGAAGCGACAGATCGCTGTCCCTCCTCCGCTAAGAGAGGCTGCTGCAGTTGAGCCTCCACGTGTGCTGAGCCCCACATATGGATTGCCCCATGATCCTGTGGACGTGCCATCGGTGCCCTGTGCTCCCGTGGAGATGGTAAACGTAGCTTCACCCGAATCTGGCGTGGGCTCGGATATCGGGACTCGCCGTCCCAAGGTGGCCACTAAGCGCAAGCTGGTGTTGGCCGCGACCGGAGCTCGCTCTCAGAAGAAGAAAAAGTTGCTCTTTTCTCTTGATGTGGTACTTGGCCAGGAGCCTCATGCTCCCTATAGTGAGGGCTTGAGCGAGTATGGGACAAATGAGGGCTTATTCATGCCGCCAGATGATACTGATCTGGCGGCTGCCATTGCAGCTTCCGAACGATTGGCAGGACGCGAAGAGGCGTTGGCTAACCTCGCGCGATCAGGTAATTATTAGTTGCATTTTTTTTGCCATTGCATCATACCTCTATCATTGTTTTTTGACTAACGCTTTTCCTTCTTTAATAGGCATTTCTACCGAAGAAGCTCTCGCTGCTTCTCTCAAGACTTTTGAGGAAGAGAAGCGACTTCGAGCATCCTTAGGCCTTGGTACATTTCGGTTCGCCATGTTTCTGCTTCCGTTTCTTATGAGTAATATCACAGGGATCACAATCCTTATCCCGCAAGCTGATGCGGAAATTCTCCCCGGGCCAGCTACCGAAGCCCCGGCCTCTTCGGCACTGCCGCGAAAGGCCCTACTCAAAAAACCAATGATGGAAGCCTTGACGGCTCTGGAGGTAACCCTGAATGCGGAAGACGACGCCTTGCTGAAGGAGGCTTCTAAAAGGTCTGTTGTGACGGCCCGGGAGGAAAGGAAGCGCCTGAGACGCGCAGCAAGGGAGCGTAGTACTGCTTTGGCTGCGGGAGCAGGTTCAAGCGCCGTTACTCCCGCTGCTACTCCTTCAGAGGAGTTCCCGGTTGCCTTGTCTACTGCTCATAGACGGGCGGCACATGCGGCTCGGGAAGCCAACGGTAAATCAACCCCAGGTAAATGTGCTTTGAGGCTTCGTTGTCAGAGTTTTAAACTATCAGTTCTTATATATCTTGTCCTGCAGGGCCGAGCCTTACTGAAGGAGTGCCGGGGACCGTTGAGCCTGAGGGAGAGGTAGAGGAGGTAGCTGCTATTCCCGAACCCGGGGCGGCGGCAGATGACATGGTTGCAATTGGTCGATCGGAGGGATCGAGGAAGACGACCTCGGCTGGAGAGCTCGGAGACGAGCAAGAGGGCCGAGGAGTCTTGGTCCTGTGGCAGCTAGGGGTGATCTGAGGGGCTGAGGAGGCCAATTTGCAGGGGGCCCCGAGGAGGGCAGCTTGTGCTTGCAGGTCGGGTACAGGGGTGGCCTGGTCGGCCTCTGTGGGCCCTTTCTTCTGGGCCTGGGACACGTCATCTGCCATGTGTCCTGATCTTGAAGATTTCCAATATTGAGCATCATCAACCTTGATTCATAATGTCGCTTCCGCAGCTGCAACGCATCTACTATTACTACTAATAGTAAATAAATGGGGCACCCAAGGCTTAATGGTGGCCATCTGGAGTGATTGGTGAATTTCAACTGGTTGATGTTATGTACTTCACTTGTTATATTCGTTTGATAATGATACTATAAGTATGTGTTTGGGTGTGTAAGCTCTCAATGCTTCTATATGCTAAGCTGTAAGTCCACGGTAGCGCCCCGGCCGTCTAACAGACGCCAAATGCGGAACAAAAACTTTTTACAACTGGCGCTATCGTGTACCGTAACCCGGATCTGCCATTAAAGCTAAACTAACAAACTACAAAGTGGGTAGAAGTGTTATACCGAACGATCCGAGTCCTTCGGTCTTCAACCATCATCCCACGCTTGTTGCGGCTGCTCTGATCTTCTGAATCTCTGGTCTTCTCGTCCAGGTGGCACCACGTCGACGGATCTTTAAACGGGCTCCCGCCTCTGAACCGAGGCAACTCGATCGTCAAGTTTGCCAAAAGAGACGACCAAGATGAAGTAGAGAATGAGTAGAACACTTTGTCTCATTACGTCCAAGGCTATGAACGAACGGTTAATGAAGTTGCCTTTTGGAATCGGGTGAAATGAGAAATGAGGCTTATCTAATTTCCATGAGTCCAAAACAATACCAATCTTTTTCTAGCAACCATATTCAAACCTCAAGGGGGTGGCCGGCCACTTATAGGAGGTGGGGGTGAGTGTAGGAGAGGGGAAGGTGACCACAAGAACAAAGCTTATCATGACACCAAGTATGAACACAATTAATGCAAACCAATGATAATTAACCTAGTCATCACAACATTAATTGCTCCATTAATGCACTTAGCCACCTCACCAAACCTAGTCACCTCTTCTAGAAACTTCTAGAACCTTCCACACTCATCCCAAGAAAAAAGATAAATCCGTATTTAACCGACTGTCAAATACGGCTGATAGAAAACTGGAAACTGGCAACTTCCAAAAATGATCCTGAAACGAATTTCAGGATAACCCCGTATCAGTATAAACATACCCGCATTTGTATTACGACCGAATACAAATGCAACTGAGACAAAGATATTATATCTACACAGTATAATACTGGGTTCCGGCTTAAACCAAAGCCTACCAGTATTATCTGCCCGAAAAACGACACGTGCGAAAACGCACGTGCTTTTTCCGAACCTTGCCATAAACCCATACGGCCTCTACAACGTTTCACCCGAACTTGGGAAAGTGTCTGTGGGGGACTTTAATGACTCATCAACACACTGGCACTGGGTATAAATACTAGCACGTCAGAGGTACGAGCTGTACGTGACGGTTGCCTATGTATTGATTGGAAGGGAAGCTGACGAGTGAACTCATCAATAAACCCTACTGAGCCTGACAGTGACAATGTATATACAGTCCGGTCCATTCGTCTATGAGTATCGCATATCTGCCTAGGGGACTAGTAACGTCAGACCCCCAATAGCGGTATAAGTCGTGTCAGAGAGTGGCCCAGAACACCCTGAGATACTACTGGAGTACCTACCAGTAAATCTCCTGCCTCGGCCGAAGGCTTTGTGTAATGGCTCTCCCAGACACAGCGCGATCTCACCCCCAATACCGGGAGAGACGAATCCCCTGCCGATCCGCTCACTTGCCTCCATGTGGCTCGGGACTGTACCCAAAAAAGACCTGTTTGCACGACTCCTTTGAGCCGTGGTAGGGTAAAAATCAAAGCACAGTGGGAACTCACACGAGACAAATGACGACCTCAGGTCGATGAACTAACCTGTACACATGTCACCAGGGAATTGCTATCTGACGCTAGGTATAATACCAACTAGCAGATTCCCGGTGAGTCCTGTCCGGTGTATTTATAACCCAATGAGCACCTGTATACATCTTAGGTGATCCAACTGACACCAGTGGCTTGTGAGACCGGCCACCGCCCTTCGTCGGGGTCTCGACTGTATACACTAGTCTACTCTGCAGTATCGATGCCCTGTCTCGAAACTCCCACGACTAGGGACACTTTAAGGATGTGCTTACAGACCCCAGCTCCCACGTATATGATCGCCATCATACTGCTGGTAGTCAAGCAAGAATCCTATGGGCTCTATTATCATGCAATAATGAACTAAAGCATGTATACGATGATAAAGACAAACCAGATAGCATACTATCATCTCAAGCAAGACTGTCATATCGGTATAGGTCCTGCCTCAATCATTGCAATCACGTACCTGCGATCCAATAATTGACTTTGAGGGCACTATCTCCAACAATCTCCCACTTGCACTTAAGGCTAATTATTGCGATGTCGCATACTCACAGCCCGTGTGATACCGAACACCTAACTCCTCTACTAATCAGTTTCAAAGCTAGTTTGTAAAACTCTTGTGTTCGAGAAATAGCCTCAGTGAGTGGATCCGCCCTGATGTTTCTTTCTATGTCTCTCTTAATCTCAAATTCGTGGAGAAAGCCATCTCCCGAATCGAGTAATACCTGTCTTAGAATATGTCTGAATCTCTGATGGGACCTAGTTCATAAATGAACTTTAAATCCAAACTTCTTAGACTGTATCGATAACTGAACCTAATCAGTATCCAGCACCAAGCCTCCCATAGTATCCTCTTGGACCACCTGTCCATAATACAGTCCCTCATCATAGGGAAAACTATAACTCTGACAATCCTTCTGTCATCCATGTCACCTCTGAAGCCTGGAATGATAACCGTCTCCCGAAGGAGGCTGCCGTCATCAAATCCGTAGAACATGCACTTATGTTCTAAATCTGCTTCCTTATATTTCTTCAGGATTGGAATAATATAAACTTATTACATCTAGTGCAAAAACAATATCTGGTGTGGTACTTGACATCTCATGATTGACTCAATTGCCTAAGCAAGTGATCTACCAATCATGCACATCCCTCTCTCCTTTAGTCTCTAAGACACCTTTAGAGAGGGTGACTCCATTACCTGCAGGTACACACCACCATGCCAGGAGTCATCTATTCTAAATACCATTAGAATACTGTCAAAGTACCCATATTGGGAAACTACCCAAATCTAGATCTAAAACCATAGATCTAGTTACCAGAATGTCTAATATTAAATCCATATCCTTTGTGGAGAAACAACTATGTGATGACCACAGTACAACCGATCGTAGTATAGGAATTTTACTTCCTACTCTGTGTATGTCATCCAAATACCAGGACATCACACCCTACTACCTTCGTAACAGATCCATCCCTCATTCTGATGAAGTCAAACCCATGACTGTCACATCAAAATTAGATGATCTATCTCCGCTATAACTGCTCGAGTCTATAAATAGACATAAGCTACTTGTCCACTATGCTTCCGCTGCTCCCACTGACCACAACAACCCTCTGGCAGAATAATATACACGTGCACTTCTAAAGCTAGTTTAGAATGACGTTATACTTATCCTCTCACCGGGTCTCATAGTCTGGAACAACAGTAGCGTCAAGTCTGGGTAAACAAGAACCTCCCTGTCACCGTCCTTGAGGCTACCTGAGTACCTCTCGGGTGTCTGAGGTTACCTACCATATCCATGGAGTGGCTATTGGAATGTCAAACCTGATTGAATATATAGGTCCTATTAAATTTTCCGTAACCGTTTGCGGTTCTGGAATCACTTCCAGTTCTACCATACTCCCACTACTGTTTTCTGAAAAAATCCATTTTACTAAAACTGTGGCGAGTCATGAACAATATCACTATTGATCTATCAGATGGTAGAAATATCAACCCTCGTCAAAGCCAGGGTCAACCCACAAACTGCTATTACAGAAACGTGCCTTGAGTTATCCAATGTCTGGTTTTAAGCATAAGCTGGACAACTCCCCTTACCTTAATATCGTTAAGATATGAACCATTCTATATCCAATATAGAAATAGAGGTACTAATTTAATTGGAACCAGATTCAAATCATGCAGCTGTCTCCAGTGCATATCAACTTAATGGAGAAAGGCTAATCAGCATTACTCAACTTAGGAATCCATCCAATTATGAGTAACCTGAAAGAGAAACAAGTTTCTCAAAACCATTACTATCAACAGAATACCAATCACAAGAATCTACATCTTCGATCTCTTTGAAGAATCCCGATACTTGCGATACCTGGTTCTCTACTTTATTCTTATACCCACAACTTCTCAAAACTAGAGAATACCAATCACATTGTATTTCTACGAAACACTTGTCTAAAAAACTAGAGAAGTCATAAGTAAACAGAACATAGTACGAGGACCTACCCCTTTGTCCTGACGGACACTGGACAACATACAATACTCTGTATAAGTCCGCTGAGTTGAATAATTCAAAACTTGTGCATCGTAGGTTGAAAACTGTACCCAGGTGATTTCCTCAAACATCACCAATTACAACGAATTCCGATATAATGAGGATGATCACCTAATTCCTAATAACTTACTCACACTCATCATCTGTAAAACCATACAGATATGAGAATGAAACCTGGTAAATACATACCCTGGAGTAAGCATTTAATCGGGAAATCAATTTTCCTTTAACAATGCGCAGTGAAACTGAAACATTAAAATGTCTCGTAGGGGTATCCTGGTATTCCTAGTAATGCCTCTTCCATAATCCTATTCATGACTGTAACCGTATATTTCTTTGCTATCTCTCCAAATCTCTTTATTTGTCTTTAGTCGTTACCTTCTGTACACCTTCGTTAGGCTAAATGGTTTTCTTCCTTCTCTACCGTTCGGCACCAGCCTATGGTTTGGAAGAAGACTATCCAGTAAGCATAATAGGTGTACCCTCCTAATCCTAGGAATACTCGCAACTTGAGAGAAGGTGATGATAAAAGACAACTGAATAATACCTTATTCTTTTAAAGGTGAAATAGGAGTGGCGATGAAGTACGCGGTTTGGTCGTGAATGATAACAGTCACAATTTACTTTGTCCTCTTTCTAATCCCTTTATTTTGTCTTTAGTTATTACCTTCTGTACACCCTACTTAGGCTAATTGGTTTTCTTCATTCCCTACATTTCGGCACCAGCCTATGGTTTGGAATAAGACTATCCAATAAGCGTAATAGGTGTACTCTCCTAAACTAAGGAGCCCTCGCAACCTGAGAGAAGGTGATAATAAAAGACAACTGAATAAACTAATTCTATTTCTCCTGAACCTGGATCCATCCTCGAAGAAGTCCCTCCGAGTTCGTATATAACCATACGATGGATCGATCCAATGGAAGTGGATGTCCGTAGTAATACGGGGTGTTCTGAGAAATGCAAAGGGTAAAAGAAGGAGCGACAATGACTTATGCAACTATAGACAATCCAAAAACCAATATTTTAAGAAGGTTCGGTCTACTTGGTTACTGAGTCATAGTCTAAGGTCGGTCAAAGGTCGCTGCCAAAGAGAGAGAGAAAAGAAACACTCTGCATGCACTCTAACCTAGATCAGAATGGTTATCACTTTATCTAATCAGGAAACCTCCCACTGTAATCTCAAATTTCTCCTCCAAACCTGAAAGAAGAATTAGTCGGGATCACCCGAAGAGTAAACCAACTCATCAGTGAGAATCGGGATCCAACTATCATCGCATGATAACTTGATGGAAGCCACTCAAGTTATCACACTCCAGAAGTTATGCGCATGCCTGGCAAGTTTCAGTATGTTTGAAACTCCCGATGTGATTTTTGTCCCATGCTCTTATGACCTTGACGAAGGTCAACAAATCATAAGTCACATGTCAAGTTATACCCGTCATTGTCCAGGTTAATTTGAACCTACCCGTACAAGCCCTTGACGAAGGTCAACAAGGCTATACGACTGTCCCAAACCAACACATCTATCTATGCAACAAATGAATACCCAGCAGCTACCAAACACTATGCCTTGACGAAGGTCAACAAACATAGCTTGAATACTACTGACCATCCATAAGAAATGACGGAGGGCTATGGCTGGTTTTTGGCAAAAAACCTTTAACGTAATGAACTTGATCTCGTTGAAGGAACCTGATAGCTTTTTATAAAAATATAGTGGCGAAAACCTTTTGCTAAAGAGGTCACTCCCGGTGAAAGGATCTCGGCTCTTTCCTCGTGGAATGAGGTGCAGGATATTCTAACTGAATACCGCGATGCAAAGCAACTTGTAATCGACTATAGTGAAGTTATTACCCTGACGCAAACTTCTGCCTAAGGGGTCACTCCCGGTGAAGGGATCTCGGCCCTTGCCTCGTCGAATGAGGTGCAGGATATTCTAACTGAATATCACTATGCAAAACAAAAAGAAACGTCTTTGTAATAACACTTTTAAAATTTGTTCCAACAACATCAAAAATAGGTTTGTTTTATCCTTGCATTGATAAGAATCAATGCAGTCCCATCAATCAATCACACCAGAAAAGAACGAAAATAAAATGTACGTATATGCCATCCGCATTCGTCACTGGGTCCCGTCATCAACCGTTAGGTTACTTAACTAACGACAGAGCGGGGGCTGGACTAGCGCGGGTGTAAAACATATACAACTGTTAGTTATATGTATGCCCTAGAGGCCATTACTGTACATTGGATGTATATTGTAGTGGATGCTGGGACATATATAGGGAGGACTTTCTTGCTCGACATGATAGTATGCTATCTGGTTGCTCTTTACCTTAACATGTACACTGATTGTCTCTCTGTTACATGTTGGTAAAGCCCTTAGGATGTGTGCTTGACTACCTGGACTATGATACGGATCATACTAGTGGGGACATGGTAGTCCATAAGTACATCCTTCAAAGTCCCTAGTCGTGGGTGTATCGAGACGGGGCATCGATATACCAGAGTAGACTAGCGTATACCTTCTCGACCCATACAGATGGGCGATGGATGATCCCATATCCATTGGTGTTTGACATCAGAGATGATATACGGGTGCTCAGTAGAGACTGGGTACACTGGACGGACTCGCCGAGAACTCCCAGATGGTATTATACCTTATGTCAGATGGCAGTTCTCTGGTGACACTGGTACAGAGTAGTCTGTTGACCCGAGATCATCATAGAGTCTTGTGTGGTTCCCACTGTGCTTTGATTTCCATCTTACCACGTCTAAGAGGGCATGCAAAAGGGTGGTTTTTGGGTACAGTCCCGAGTCACATGGAGGCAATGAGCGATAGGAGGGGATTCGTCTCTCCCGGTATAGGGGGTTGATGTTGCGCTGTGTTCGATTGGCTATAACCGGAAATCCCTGGCCAGGGTTGCTGAGATTTACTGGTAAGTGTTACCAGTAGTTTCTCGAATTGTTATAGACCTCATATCGACACGACTTATCGAGCTATTGGGGTCTGACGTTTACCACCCCTAGGCGAGATATGCGACATATCAGACGATCAGACCGGACTGTACGGTAGTGTTACTGGTTGGATTCACTGGAGTGTGAGCGGGCTTGCTCGTCGATCTTCTGATCGCTCAATACCCGGGCGGCCGTTACGTTTAGCAGACCGCTTGCGGCTTGTGGGTGTTTGATATGATCATCATCTGCTACCGGCGTATTGACGAGTCTTTAGAGTCCTACACAGAGGTTTCCTGGCTCAAGCGAAACGAAATAGGAGCGCATATGAGATATGTGCGGGACCGAGAATAATGCGTGTATGTGATACCGTATTTCATTCTCGCGATGAATGTATCGAATGGTTGTATGCGATATAACCTAATTATCGAATCAAGGATTGATTCGATAAGCCGATACATTGAATATTAGTCGGTTATATGCGATATGACCGGATCGTTAAATCAAGTGTTGATTTGATGATTTAATGCATAATTATATATTTGATATATTACTTTGCATTAACTAGTATTGGTTCACTTTAAATGGATTTTCTCACTCGCTTGTGCATATTGTATTTTCGATATAGTTTTGTGCACTTGATTGTATCATGTTTGATGATACATGTTTCCTAGGGTTTTTGTGTAAAGATCAAACCATGGTTACATGATAATGGTTAGGGTTTTGCTTTTCATTTTCTTATTCATTTATTTACTTGTTTATTCATTTAGGAAATGATAAGAAAAGAATGGTGGCTTTATTTGTAGTTTAGTTGAAGCTTCATGAAACTTTGACCTAGTCCACCATTCTTGTCTCTTGCTTAACCCTAACCATCATATCTAACCATGGTCTATTCTCTACACTAAACTAGGGTTAGTATTATGATAAGTATTGTTTTTCCTTTTTATTTTAATAACTTATCATAATATCTTCTTCTTCTTCTTCTTCATCTTCTTCAAAGAAGAAAACCTTGGACCATCAATGGTGATTGATGAAAAAGAGTGAGAAATCCAATTCTAAAGTCTACCCACTTCCTATTTCTTCATCCTCTACCTCTTGCCAAGTAGTAGAGTGTGTTTTCTTCATAAGTTTCATGACTTGGTGAAGTTGGAGCTTGATCTAGCGATGCCTCGACGTAGATCATCTTCGGCACGAAGCCGACGACCTTGCCCGCCCATTTCTCCGATGAAGCCGACGCTAGAGCCCGGGTTTCCATTTGGACAGCGAGGAGACTTCATTGCGGAGCTATGGAGGTGGAGGACCGGATCTACAAAGGTTGTATTTCCGTCACTCTTAGTAAAGTAGTTTACTAGTTGCATCTTTCGCCTAGATTTCTAGTTAACGATCCGTAGTCTAGGGTTTCTCGGCACCGTAAAATTTGAAATTGGCATGGTTGATGCCTTGTGAGACCCCTTGAGTGTGCCTAGGAACCCTACAGTGGTATCAGAGCCTAGCTAGAGCCTTAGGCGAAGTCTAGACGACGTTTGAAATCCGAATGAACCCGAAAACCCATTTCCAAATTGCTCTCTGTCCAATTTTTAAAAATCTGGTTTTTTCCATATTAAAAATATGCAGAAAATTAAGCAGGGTTTTTTATGAATTACTGTGCAAAACGGAGCCCTAACTCCGTCAAACCGCCGCGGAACCGCGGCCTTACCCCACGTGGCGCGGCGATTCCGCGGCCGTTATGTTGAATCTTTGACTTTTGTTTGCACAGTAATTGTTATATTTGACTCCTTTGTTTTCTGGATAATTTTAATATTTTATTCAAGAGTTGAATTTTCTGGGGTTGTTTTGGGGATTCGTATATTCGATCGGATTATCAAATTTTGTCTGTGTGGCTTTCCGGGTATTTTAGAATATGTTAAAAAGTTCGGCCGGATATAAATACCCAATTTTTCCCCTGTCGGGAAATTTCCAAGTGTTGGATTTTTCCGTGGTTTAAAGACATTCTAAGTAGTGCAAGTAACGCGATGGTCCCTCTAGAAGACAACAAACCTTAACTCGATTATGTGACCGTCTTGAACTGCCCTTTGAACCTTCGGGTTTGGGGCAGTACGGCGTGCCACATGTAAGGCGTTGGCTTGACCCTTCTACGGCTGGACCGTTGGTACTGAGGCATGAACTGAATGTTTTTAGACTTGTTTCATGCGTTGATCAGTATCGGGAAAACTTGGGTGTTTAAATGTTCGATCGGAAAGTTTAACATTTTCTAATTATCTGGAATGTGATACAATAATTGGAATTCACAATGAGTTATGAGATAACTGAATGAATGTTATAAACATAGCACTTTAGTCTCACTTGATCGGTTGCCACGGAATTTTGATGTGATCAAAAGTCCGTCGCAATCACGTAGCGTACGCGGATACTCGCCGGGTAAACTTAATAGACAGCCTCACCCCATAGCCCCGACCAAGTGACTGTAGGAGAACCCCGTCGCCGAAAGCATCCGTTCGGGTGCTCGCGGCAGCGGTGTTCCGCCTTGGTGCACTTCGTCGACGGCGTCGGGGGTGCGGCCACCTACTGAAGTTTGCGACGAGCATTCGATCAGGATGTCGGGAATCTTGTTGAATTGCCCGACTTGGTATTGAAAAGTGTTTTCGATAATGAGACTAAAATACGGGGTTTATAATTGTTAGGCATGCGATGTCTAAGTAATTCATTTGGTCAGGCATGCGATGTCTGAGGAGGTTGCAGATTCCAACTGTTGTAGTTTTACACTTTCTTTTCTGTGACCTTAAGTGTAATATGTGATATCGCCGGTTTCGTTGCTATATGTCAACGACAATTGGGATGCGCATATTTACTTACGTTGATGACATATGATGTTATATGTTGCTGGATATGATATATTGGATCGTCATGTTTTGAATAGCCGGGGGTTTTTATGTGAGATGAGTGTTTTCATTTTCATTCATGTAAAAACTTGTATGTAATATTCTTTTATTGGGGCACTTCCAGGTTGCGGAAGATGTCGCCTTTTGTATATTATTTACTTTTCTGCACTAGGATAGACCCAAGGAGGGGAGCACAAGTAACCGGGTTCTGGAGTCCAGTGGGAGACCAACTCGAGGAGTCGAGTCCGGGTCTCCTAACTCTAGAAATGGTAGGGTTTCTTGCCGCTCTCGTAGGGGTCTAGGGGTGTGGGTTTGGCTATTCATCGCGACTGTGGAATCCGTGTTTTATACTGGCTCGTATTGAAAACACGGACGTCCTAATATATCCAATATTTCATATGTTTCTTCTGCTGCGATATCTGTGATGTGATCATGTGATGTTCTGTGATAGATACAGTATATAGTATATATGATATATTATATAGGCGTTACTTATGTTTTACACCCGCGCTAGCCCTGCCCCGCTCTGCCGTTAGTTACCTAACCTAACGGTGCACGAGGGGACATCGAGGCGAATGCGGATGGCATAAGTGTACGTCGTATTTATTTGTGATGTTTAGGTACTTAAATGATGGGACTTAATTAATGTGATTAATGAAATAAAAGAAACCTAAGATGTTGTAGAATCGAATTTCAAAATTAAAACAGGTAGCTACAGTTCTTGCTTTGCACAGAGGTATATGTGATATATCCTGCACCTTATTCGATAAGGAAAGGACCGAGATCCCTTCACCGGGAGTGACTCCTTTAGCAATAACTGGCAGATGCTACACACTCGGTTTGTTTTTGATTGCTTTTAAGAGTTTTTGTTTTGCACAGTGATATATATGATATATCCCGCACCTCATTCGAAGAGGAAAGGACCGACGATCCCTTCACCGGGAGTGACTCCTTTAGCAAAACTAGAAAAGCCTCAAAAGCACTCCATTTTAAAATCATTTGATTCTACAACGATATCAAGTTCATTACGCAATAGGTTTCCAGAAAAACCTGTCGTAGCCCTCCGTCATTTCAGATATGTACTAGTTAGTATTCGTGCTGCGGTAGTTTGGCATTCGTCAAGGCATAGTGTACGGTAGCTAACTAGTATTTATCTGCTTGAGCATATGATGCGATTGGATTAGGGTATTCGTACGGCATTGTTTGGCATTCGTCAAGGGTCGTGCGGGTGGGTTTAATTCGATCAAGAAATGTACGGGTTGAACTTGACTAGTGGACTATGGGTTGTTTGGCATTCGTCAAGGTCATATAACACTAGGGGCAAAATATTATCGGGAATTTCAAGTGTTGAAATTTGCAATGAGATTGCATACCTTCTATGAGATAGTTGGATCCCGATACCCGCTGCGAGTAATTGTTACTCCTGGGAGAGTTTTACACATTACAATTAGCCGATCAAGTAGGTGTCTAGAAAGGTGTCAACGAGGTTACGCCTCTGGAAAAACGAGGTTTACATTAATTAGGTTCGTGCGAAAGCACGGGGGACCTCCCTCAAAGTACCGACACTGGCCTGGCTGAAAGATTGGCGAACTTGTAGTGTGTAATTAATCCCGGCTAGTCTTTCCTTTTAGGGTTTGAAGGAAGATTTGATAAAAAGCAGTGGGAGCCATCCTGATTAGATAAAATAATAACCAATCTATTCTTGCAAGAGCGCACGCTGAGTGTTTTCTTCTCTCTCTCTCCAGGTAGCGACCATATCATGCCTTAATCAAGATAATAATACGGATATTTGACCGAACCCGCTTGTTATACTGAGCTGGGGAACGTTGGTCCCGCTCCAACTTATAATTGTTATAAGACAGAGCAGGAAATTGGGGATTACCAGAATTCCCGTGCCGCCCAAACGAAGAGAGTGCATGCTGATACATCATCTTCGGGTGTGTTCATTACAAAGAACTATTTCTCAGTATACTTTACGTCCTGGGTATGTGATACCAGATCAGGATCCCAGATATGTAATATGTTACATAGGGCTACAGAAAGGTAGAGAACTGAGAACGGGTGATAAGTTTCATGAGGCAGAAAACGGGGCAAGAGTTGCAGCCAAGTCTGTTGGTCACTGTCACCCTGTATTACCAATACATTGATTCTGAACGAATGTTATTAGATACCGAACCTGATATACAAAATCATATCAATCTCTTTATTAGTAAAGAAAGGATATAATTTTGTATTGTTGGATAATGTTTTGAACATTTCCTATATCAAAAGTTGATCGGTTCAGGCACGTTATCTAAAAGCATTAATGTTCTAAATCAAACTACAGTTCTTAGTATACAGAACACACACAAGAGGAAGAGTCCAGAAATGAACGAATCCTTCTTGAGGTATTATAGACTAGGTCATATCAATGCGACCCGACTAGCTAGAGTTACATAAAGATGCATATTTAAATTAGTTTGAATTTACATCTTGTGAAACTCGCCAGTCATGTCACAAAGATAAGATGACCACAGCTCCGTTTACTGAAAACGGAGAAAGAGTTAGTAAACTCTTGGGATGATACATGTTGATGTATGTAAGGTCCCCTGTCTACACATGCTAAGACCGGTTCTTTGTACTTCATTACATTCTCTGATAATCTTTCGAGATTCAGACCTATGTTCCTGTTGAAACACAAGTCCGAACCTTTTGAGATATTCACAGAATATAAGTTAGAAGTAGAGAACCAAATACGGGTAAAAGTATTATGTCCTATGATGAGATCAAGGAGGAGAATACTTGAGCACGAAATTCTTGGACTTTTCTAAAGGAGAATGAGATTCTCACTCAGCATTACTCCTCCGTATACACCATAGCACGATGGTATATCGGGGCGGAGCAATAACACCCTATATGATATGGTGTGCTCTATGATGAGTACTACTGAGTTACCTATTTCCTTTTGGGTGTTATGCACTTGAGAAGCTGCATACCTATTGAATAGGGTTCAAATCAAATCAGTTGCCTACCACTTCATATGTGATATG
This sequence comes from Agapanthus africanus, assembly GCA_030015575.1. Classification (NCBI taxonomy): domain Eukaryota; kingdom Viridiplantae; phylum Streptophyta; class Magnoliopsida; order Asparagales; family Amaryllidaceae; genus Agapanthus; species Agapanthus africanus. The sequence continues at coordinate 545,973,689 of CM057338.1, forward strand.
GAAAGGGAAGAGCCCATATCTTAAGTTAGTTAAGATTTGGGGTTGTCCGGGCTATGTTTAAAAGCAAAATCCGGACAAGCTCGAGGCAAGATCTGTTATGTAGAACTGGAAATGTTCCAGCTATACAAACTACAGCACATGATTTGATAAAACCGAAGGATTCAATAGTTACCAACGAATCTCAGCCTCTCCGCCGATCTAGTAGGGTTCCTCACCCACCTGAGAGATACTTCGGTTTCTCTATGACAGTGGGAGCGAGGATTGTATCATGAGATGATGACCCAACTACTTTCGAGCAGGCCATCGAGAGTAGAGACTCTGTAAGAATGGCTGGATGCTTAGCGATCTGAGATGGAATCCATGTACACCAACAAAGTATGGACTTTGGTTGCTATATCTGAAGGGTTAAATCCCCATCAGGAGCAAGTATATCTTGAGAAGATTACTTGGTGTATATGGAAAAGTTGAGACTTTCAAAGCTAGACTTGTTAAAGGTTTGCATCATTGACCAGGTATGGATCACCAGGAAACCTTTTTCTAAGGAGCTATGCTTAAGTCCATTCAGATCCTACTTGCCACGGCTACGTACCATGACTACGATATCTGGTGGTTGGGTGTCATGACTGCTTTTCTAAATGATGTTTTAGAAGAGAGCGTCTATAAGTACACAGCCAGAGGGCTTCGTAGACAGTGGAAGCAGCGGAAACGTGTGCAAGATGCTTTATAGGATAAAGCAGGCATCGCGGAGATGGAACATCTATTTTGATATGGTAGTCAAAGAGTTTGACATCATCAAAATGGTAGATGAACCTTGTATAAACAATAAAGGTAGTAGGGAGTATAGTGACGATCCTCGTAGAGTACGTGGATGACATGCTCTTGATAGGGAAGGAGTTTCCTATGCTACGCTCGGTCAATCTCCGCTTATCACAATAATTCTCCATATAGGATCAAAGTTATACCTCCTAAATCCTGGGTTTTGGATCTATGAGATAGATCTAATTGGATGTTAGGATTCTCATTAGTTGTAGTGAGATGGTATCAATCGATCCTGAGGAGAATCACTGGAAGGGTTCCAGGGTGATAATGACGACTGAATGTCGGTCGCAGGCATTGTCTTTACCCTCAGTAAAGGGACGGTATGTTGGAAGAGTTCCAAGCTAAATACCGTGGCATACTAGACGATAAAGGCAGGATACATCGCTACTTAAAATGCTACCAAAGAGGCTGTTTGGGTGTATATTGGTTCATGAGATGAACTATGTTCCTCCCATTGTGTGACAATGGAGTTGTGGCTTATGCCAAGGAACGCAGGTCCCATCAGTGATCCAGACATATTCTAAGGCAGTATCACTTGATCATGGAGATGGTTGATCTCCAAGGAGATCGAGGTTAGGAGAGTAGACTCAGAGGACAGCACAGCGGATCCACTCACAAAGGCCTGTTCCCAGAGAGAGATTTTTATGGGATGGTTGAGTATGAGATACTGCAACCACTGCTACAGATAGCTCTAGTGCAAGTGGGAGATTGTTAGTTATATGTATGCTCTAGAGGCCATTACTGTACATTGGATGTATATTGTAGTGGATGCTGGGACATATATAGGGAGGACTTTCTTGCTCGACATGATAGTATACTATCTAGTTGCTCTTTACCTTAACGTGTACACTGATTGTCTCTATGTTACATGTTGGTAAAGCCCTTAGGATGTGTGCTTGACTACCTGGACTATGATGCGGATCATACTAGTGGGGACATGGTAGTCCATAAGTACATCCTTCAAAGTCCCTAGTCATGGGTGTATCGAGACGGGGCATCGATATACCAGAGTAGACTAGCGTATACCTTCTCGACCCAAACAGATGGACGATGGATGATCCCATATCCATTGGTGTTTGAAATCAGAGATGATATACGGGTGCTCAGTAGAGACTGGGTACACTGGACGGACTCGCCGAGAACTCCCAGATGGTATTATACCTTACGTCAGATGGCAGTTCTCTGGTGACACTGGTACAGAGTAGTCTGTTGACCCGAGATCGTCATAGAGTCTTGTGTGGTTCCCACTGTGCTTTGATTTCCATCTTACCACGTCCAAGAGGGCGTGCAAAACGGTGGTTTTTGGGTACAGTCCTGAGTCACATGGAGGCAATGAGCGATAGGAGGGGATTCGTCTCTCCCGGTATAGGGGGTTGATGTTGCGCTGTGTTCGATTGGCTATAACCGGAAATCCCTGGCCAGGGTTGCTGAGATTTACCGGTAAGTGTTACCAGTAGTTTCTCGAATTATTATAGACCTCATATCGACACGACTTATCGAGCTATTGGGGTCTGACGTTTACCACCCCTAGGCGAGATATGCGACATATCAGACGATCAGACCGGACTGTACGGTAGTGTTACTGGTTGGATTCACTGGAGTGTGAGCGGGCTTGCTCGTCGATCTTCTGATCGCTCAATACCCGGGCGGCCATTACATTTAGCAGACCGCTTGCGGCTTGTGGGTGTTTGATATGATCATCATCTGCTACCGGCGTATTGACGAGTCTTTAGAGTCCTACACAGAGGTTTCCTGGCTCAAGCGAAACGAAATAGGAGCGCATATGAGATATGTGCGGGACCGAGAATAATGCGTGTATGTGATACCGTATTTCATTCTCGCAATGAATGTATCGAATGGTTGTATGCGATATAACCTAATTATCGAATCAAGGATTGATTCGATAAGCCGATACATTGAATATTAGTCGGTTATATGCGATATGACCGGATCGTTAAATCAAGTGTTGATTTGATGATTTAATGCATAATTATATATTTGATATATTACTTTGCATTAACTAGTATTGGTTCACTTTAAATGGATTTTCTCACTCGCTTGTGCACATTGTATTTTCGATATAGTTTTGTGCACTTGATTGTATCATGTTTGATGATACATGTTTCCTAGGGTTTTTTTGTAAAGATCAAACCATGGTTACATGATAATGGTTAGGGTTTTGCTTTTCATTTTCTTATTCATTTATTTACTTGTTTATTCATTTAGGAAATGATAAGAAAAGAATGGTGGCTTTATTTGTAGTTTAGTTGAAGCTTCATGAAACTTTGACCTAGTCCACCATTCTTGTCTCTTGCTTAACCCTAACCATCATATCTAACCATGGTCTATTCTCTACACTAAACTAGGGTTAGTATTATGATAAGTATTGTTTTTCCTTTTTATTTTAATAACTTATCATAATATCTTCTTCTTCTTCTTCATCTTCTTCAAAGAAGAAAACCTTGGACCATCAATGGTGATTGATGAAAAAGAGTGAGAAATCCAATTCTAAAGTCTACCCACTTTCTATTTCTTCATCCTCTACCTCTTGCCAAGTAGTAGAGTGTGTTTTCTTCACAAGTTTCATGACTTGGTGAAGTTGGAGCTTGATCTAGCGATGCCTCGACGTAGATCATCTTCGGCACGAAGCCAACGACCTTGCCCGCCCATTTCTCCGATGAAGCTGACGCTAGAGCCCGGGTTTCCATTTGGACAGCGAGGAGACTTCATTGCGGAGCTATGGAGGTGGAGGACCGGATCTACAAAGGTTGTATTTCCTCACTCTTAGTAAAGTAGTTTACTAGTTGCATCTTTCGCCTAGATTTCTAGTTAACGATCCGTAGTCTAGGGTTTCTCGGCACCGTAAAATTTGAAATTGGCATGGTTGATGCCTTGTGAGACCCCTTGAGTGTGCCTAGGAACCCTACAACAACATCTAATAGTATATATACCAATATACAATAATCGCTCCAGGCGTGATAATATGCAACGTTACAGCAAAGTAATAAGCATCACAGAACAATACAGATAATCTGGGATCCCCGAGTTTCACAGAGCCGCTGCTGAAAGCCGATGTTCCCCTGGTCGTGTGGATAGCCTGTGCAATGAAACCTAGACCCCTACGGGTGCGGCAAGTTACCCGCTAAAACCTGAAGCGAGGTAGTCCCCCACAGCATAGTGAATGGAACACCCGGCACTTCACGGAATCCGGTAAATTGAGCACCCCTCCTTGGGTCAACCTGTACCCCCTACGAGTGCGGCGAATAGTCTGCCAATTCTAGAGTGAGGTCCCTCTGCCTCTCAAAGCCATGAGATACGGACCCGTTTCCCTCCAGAACCCGGCTATCCGTGCACTCCTTCGCAGGATAAACCTAGTACAGAAATAAAAATATGTACAACGGGTACATCGACCTTAACCCGGTCATGCCCCAAAAGAATATTATACAAACAGGAAGTGACGGCAGTCCACATGTTGGACGATCGCCCCGCAATATCAAATGTACAAATAAATCCAAACCGCACTATCATTGCACCCTGCTATCTGTTAGTGTATATGCCCTAGAGGCCATTACTGTATCATACTAGTTTGTATATTACTTAATGGATGCTTGGGATATTCACCTTGTATGTACAATCTTGCTCAAAATAGTAGTATGCTACTTGGTTTGTTTCTACTTCAATGTGTACATGTGTTTATTTTTGTATATCGCCTATACACATTAGTAGAGCCCTTAGGATCTTTGCTTGATTACCAGCGATGTGATGGCCGTCACACTAGTGGGGCTGGGTAATCTATAAGCACATCCTTATGCAGGTCCCTGGTCGCAGGACTATCGAGACAGGGCATCGATACTCCGGAGTAGACCAGCGCATGCGCTTCTCATCCCAGTGTGGGAGACGGTCTGTCCCACAGCCGTCAGTACGTCGTACTTGAGATAGTATGCGGGTGCTCGTTAGGTTACGGGTACACTGGACAGGACTCGTCGGGAACTGACTAGTTGGTATTATACCTATCGTCAGTTATCAGTTCCCAGGTGACATGAGTACAGCTTAGTCCGCTGACTTGACACTGTCACTTCGCCTCGGGTGTGTTCCCACTGTACTTTGATCACTACCCTACCACGGCTCAAAGGAGTCGTGCAAACAGGTGGTGGTTGGGTGCAGTCCCGAAGCACTTGGAGGCAGTGACGGTTAGACAGGATTCGTCTCTCCCGGTATTGGGAGTTGACATCGCGCTGTGTCTTGGAGAGCCATTACACGAGTAGTCCCTGGCCAGGGCAAACGAGATATACTGGTAGGTTTCCAGTGTTATCTCAGGGTGTTTTGGGCTTCGCTCCGGCACGACTTGTACCGCTATTGGGGGACTGACGTTTACCGCCCCCTAGGCCCGCCATGCGATGTATCAGACGAACAGACCGGACTGTACGGAGAATGTCACACTCAGGCTCAGTAGGAGTTCAGATGGGTTTCGCCTCGTCGGTCTTCTTGTCGGCACTACCTGGGGACCGTTACGCACAGCTAGTGCCGCTTGCGGTCTGTGGTTAAACCCACTGCCAGCGTAGTGTCGAGTCTTTAGAGTCCCACACAGAAAGCTTTTCGCCTTTAGGCAAAAGAGTAGAGGTCGCATGGTATTGCGACAGGTCGCATGGTTTTGCGACAGGGTTCGGTCACATCCGTGCACTTGTGCACGTACAGTGTCCGGACAGTTTACACTAGCGGGCTTTGGTTTAAGCCAGATCCTAGTGTACCTTATGGGATTGGATTTATCCAGTTTGCATTCGTGTTCCTCGGAACGCGGATGCGGGTGTGTATGCACAGTTGACAGGGAGGCAGAGGCGGCGGATTCTCATTAGGGTTGTTGACTGTTGACCGTTGACTATTTGACTTTATGCTCAACCCTAATGAGAATATGATATGTGATTAACTACTTTATTAATTAAGTATTATGGTGATATGGTTGTTGACTTTTGTTGACTTGTTGACTTTTGTTGACTTGTTGACCGGTTGACTAGGCTTGACTAGTTGACCATCATGATAACCATGGTTATCATTTCATGCCAAAGACTTTTACTTGCTTGCTCATTTGAGTAAAATGAGTGCATGACATGATAAGGTTATGGTTGCTTCAAACCATCACATAAGACTTTTTTGATATGATGAGTTATGATCACTTTGGATTATGAGAGGGTGAAAGACAAAAGAGTTGCTCATTCTTTCTTGCTCACTCTCTCTCTTGTTCTTGAGCTCTCCTCTTGCTCTCACCCTCAACCTCTTGCTCCCTCTCTTGATCTATGGTTCTCTTGTCTCATGAGTTGAGAATCAAGAACCATAGATAAAATCCCATTCTATTTCCTCTCTACTCATTCTAGTTCACTAGGTTTGGCAAACCAAGTGAACTAGTTTCTTCAAAGAACGAAGAAGGAGCTAAAGGTTGGAGCTTTCAAGTGGATCTATCTTCGGCGTACGGAGACGACGAGAAGGAGCCATCGGACCACCATCGGAGCTTGAAGAGAAGGAGTTCAAGACAAGTTTAGGTATAACCATCTTCATCCGAGTAGCTAAATATCTTTAGCTTAGTATGCTAGTTTTAGTTTAGGTAAAGATCCCGACCTAGCTTAGTCCATGTTGCCTCTTGCGTTAAAATTTTGATTTTATACCGTTTCCGCCTCCCCGTAAGAACCGGGGGTCGCAACGTGGACTTACAGTGGTATCAGAGCCTAACTAAACTTAAACTAGCTTGGTAGTGAAGTGTAACGAAGTTCGGAACCGGAAAAATCCAAAAACCAAACTTTTACAAAAAACTGAGTTTCTGTTGAAATTTTATTGGCTCAAAATGAAAAACTTTACACTTGTAAATTCGGCTCAGGGTTTTGTGTGAACACCCAAGAAAAACGATACAGTAATTCGTCCAAACCGCCGCCCTTCCGCCGCGCGAGCTAGGCATCCGCCGCGGAAACGCCGCGCTTTGTCGTCTTCTGTGCATCGTTTTTCATGCAGTGTGTGTCTGTGTTGGTTTTGGGATTTTTGAAATATATTATATGTGCCCAGATTTTCCAGAAAAGAAATTTCCTTTTGGGGTCCTATAATTCCGTATTTTTTCCGAACTTCACTGCACTTTGACTATGATGGTTATATCTGTAATGCTTGCATGTATTGAACGTCGGCTAATCGCTATAAGTCGATTGGTCGGGGTTATACATGATCTGTAATGTGCTGGAATGTGTATATAAATATGTTGGATTGTCACGGGTGAATAGCCGGGGGTTGTGAGACGAGAGTTTTCTTTTCTTGCAATTCATGTAAATTTGTAAATTGATGTAATAATTATTTGTATGGCCGCACAACCGGGTCGGGGTTGTAGCCGTCATTGTATAATTTCTTTTTACTGTTTTTGCTCCTAGGATAGACCCATGGAAGGGGTGCACAAACTACCGGGTATGCCGAAGTGTCGAGTGGCCTACTCATGGAGATGAGGGAGGTTGCTACGCTTCGGGTACTTGGCGGGTAGTTTGCCGCACCCGTAGGGGTCTTGGGTGGGGTTTTGGCTATTCACCGCAACCGTGTTATCTGTTTTTGTTACAGGCTCGTACAAATTACAGATTGCTAGTATATCCAATGTATTTATCTGTGATCTGAAATGTTTATCATTGCAGTATATCTATATATGATATTATTTAGGCGTTGCTTATGTTTTACAGACGCGCTAGCCCAGCCCCCGCTCTGTCGTTAGTTAAGTAACCTAACGGGTAATGACGGGGCCCCGTGGCGAATGCGAATGGCATAAGCGTACGTCATATTTTGGTTGTTTTCTGCAATGGTAGGATTAAATGATGGGACGCATTAAAAGAACTAATGCAAGAATATCACGCATTAAAAGAACTAATGCAAGATAATAAACCAAGTTAAAGTCGTTGGAACACTTTCGAAAAACCACTCGGTTCTTTTCAAAAACAACTTTTAAATGCGGAGCTTGAGCCACTCCTTTTAAAAGCTATCTCGTTCCATCGACCAAATCAAGTTCACTACGTTCACGGTTTTGCCAAAACCATCCGTAGCCCTCCGTCGTTTCACATGAATAGTCAATAGTATTCAAGCTGTGTTTGTTGGCCAAAGTCAAGGCACAGTGATTGGTAGCTATTGGGTATTCATGTGCAGCATAGATAGATGCGTTGGTTTGAAACAGTCGTACTGCCTTGTTGGCCAAAGTCAAGGGTAGGTGCGGGTGGATTCAAATTAACCTGGAGAACGACGGGCAGAACTTGACATGTGACTTATGATTTGTTGGCCAAAGTCAAGGTCATAAGAGCATGGGGCAAAAATCCACATCGGGAGTTTCATAAGTACTGAAACTTGCTAGATTTGCATACCATTTGGAGTGTGATGATTCTGGTAGGATTCCTTCAGTTTCGTCACGCAATGATATTTGGATCCCGATCCTACTGTGAGTATATGCTACTCCTCGGGAAATTTCTCACTTAACGATCAATGCTATAAACCTAGTAGGTGCCTAGAAAGGTGTTAGCGGGGCTACGCCCCCAGGGAAAAGAGGTTCTTTAATTAAGGAACTTCGCGAAAGCGTTGGAAAACCTCCCTCGAAGTACCGACACCGGCCTGGCTGAACGGTTAAGCAAGTATTGTACGGTGGGATTGATCCTGACTAATTCTTCCTTTATGGTTTGAGGAGGGATTCGAGAAACAGTGGGAGCCATCCTGTTTAGACAAACTAAAAACCACTCTAAACTTGCAAGAGCATCATGCTGAGTGTTTCTTCTTCTCTCTCCTAATTGCAGCGACCAATCAACATGACTGGACTTAAGTTACTCCTAGATAAAAACAAACTGACAGGGCCAAACTACAAAGATTGGCTCAGGACTGTCAAGATAGCAATCACTTATGACAAGCTGGGGTATCTTCTTACCACCAAAGCTCCCCCTGTCCCTGGTCCAACTTCCAGTGTCGCGGATAAGGAAATCCGCAAGACTTGGGAGATTGATAGCGCGAAGGCCAAGTGCCTCCTGCTTGCCTCGATGGACAACGAACATCAGAGGAGGCATGAGAATATGGACATGGAGTCCATATTGCTCCATACAAAAGAACTGTATGGAGAGCAATCACGTATCGCAAGATACGAAGCGTCGAAAAAGTTATTTTCGACAAGAATGGCCGTCGGATCATCAGTAGCCGAGCACGTGCTAAAGATGATCGGCTTCATTGAGGAGCTCGCTGACCTAGGGATCACATTGGAGAGTGAGCTATATACGGATATAGTTCTCCAGTCCCTTCCTTCCACTTACGCCCAGTTTATACTGAACTTCAACCTACAGGAAAAAGAGGTTGAACTTTCAGAGCTCCTCAACATGCTGAGGAGCGCAGAGGGCACCCTACAGAAAGGTAGGGAAACATCCACTTTGTTTGTAGGAGGATCATCTTCTTCTAGGTCCAAGGCGAAAGCCAAGGGAAAGAAGAAGAAGGCCCCCGCCAAACCAAGGGGCGGTGTTAGTAAAGTGGATACGAAAGGAAAAGGTAAAGCAACAAAGATAGCGGGGAAGCTTGTGGATAAGGAAGAATGCTTCTATTGTCATAAGAAAGGACACTGGAAGAATGATTGCAGGGCCTGGAAGGCCAGAACACAGGAATTGAAGCAGGTTGCAGCTTCAGCTTCAGGTGTGTATGTTATTGAAAATTGTCTTTCAATAAACTCTACTTCCTGGGTATTGGATACCGGATCAGGATCTCATATCTGTAATTCTTTGCAGGCGTTGAGAAACCGTAGGGTTTTGAAGGCAGGTGACATGACCCTCAAAGTTGCGAACGGAGCTAGCATGGATGCTAAAGCCGTGGGGGACTATCACCTGGGAATGTCAGATGGACATGTTTTGGTTTTGCGTAATTGCTTTTTTGTACCCAACGCAACTTGTAATATCATTTCTGTATCTTTAGTTTCTAAAGAAGGTTATGAATTTGCGTTTGTAAGTAATGTTGTAAACATTCACCTTAATCAAGTTTTGATTGGGTCAGGTACATTGAGTAATGGTATATACGTGTTAAACCAACCACAGATTTTCAATGTCCAGAATACACACAAAAGAAAGTCTCCGGAAATGAATCAGACTTTCTTATGGCATTGTAGATTGGGTCACATCAATGAGAGAAGGTTGACTAAGTTACATACAGAAGGATATTTGAATGCGTTCGAATATCAATCGTATGCCACTTGTCAATCTTGTCTCAAAGGAAAGATGACAAAGACTCCGTTTACTGGACAAGGAGTAAGAGCGAGCGAGCTCTTGGGACTCGTACACAGTGACATGTGCGGTCCAATGTCTACACATGCCCGAAGCGGACATTCTTACTTCATTACTTTTACGGATGACTTCTCAAGGTACGGTTATGTCTTCTTGATGAAACATAAGTCCGAGGCCTTTGGAAAATTCCAGGAGTATAAGAATGAAGTAGAGAAACAGACCGGCAAAAGTATTAAGATTCTAAGATCGGATCGAGGTGGAGAATACTTAAGTGCCGAGTTCCTGGACTATTTAAAAGAGAACGGAATTCTCTCTCAGCTTACTCCTCCATACACCCCGCAACATAACGGTGTATCGGAGAGACGGAACCGCACCCTATTGGATATGGTGCGGTCCATGATGAGTAACGCTGAGTTGCCGCGATCATTCTGGGGGTATGCGCTAGAATCAGCCGCATACCTTTTGAACCGAGTTCCTACTAAGACCGTGCCTACTACACCATATGAGATGTGGTGTGGGAAGAGACCCTATCTTAAGCACATTAAGACATGGGGATGTCCGGCTTTTGTCAAAAAGCAGCATGCGGACAAGCTCGAGGCACGCTCAGTACAGTGCAAGTTTGTGGGGTATCCAAAGAACTCAAAAGGATATTTCTTCTACTGTGAAGAGGAGCAAAAAGTTCTTGTTTCTCGTCATGCCTACTTCTTGGAAACTGAGTTTTTGGAAAACCAGATAAGTGGGAGCACAGTAGAACTGGAAGAAATTCCAGAACCACGGACTGTTACTGAAAGTTTAGTGGAACCAGAAGGTTCGGAAGAACAGGACATTCCTACGCCGCTCCGCAGAAGTAGTAGGCAGTCTCATCCGCCCGAGAGATACTACGGTTTTCTCATAGACGGGGATAGAGAGGATTGCATCATAGATTATGATGAGCCTACTAGCTTCCAGCAGGCCGTTCAGAGCGTTGACTCAGTGAAATGGCTGGATGCAATGCGGACCGAAATGGAGTCCATGTACACCAACAAGGTATGGACGTTGGACATTGCTCCAGACGGGGTAAAACCCGTAGGATGCAAGTGGATCTTCAAAAGGAAGATTGGTGTAGATGGACAGGTTGAGACCTATAAAGCTAGGCTGGTAGCAAAGGGTTTTCGTCAAAGACCTGGCTTGGACTACGACGAAACCTTTTCTCCAGTAGCCATGCTGAAATCCATTCGGATCCTTCTTGCCATTGCTGCCTTCCACGATTATGAGATCTGGCAAATGGACGTAAAGACAGCTTTTCTAAATGGAAATTTAGAGGAGTGTGTCTATATGGACCAACCAGAAGGTTTCATTCAGAGTGGGAGCAGCGGAAAGGTGTGCAAGTTGCTTAAGTCCATCTATGGACTAAAGCAGGCGTCGCGGAGTTGGAACATCTGCTTTGATGAGACGGTCAAGGAATTTAGCTTTATCAAAAATCCAGATGAACCATGTATCTATAGTAGATTTGTAGCGAGAACTGTAGTATTCCTCGTTTTATACGTGGATGACATTCTCTTAATAGGAAATGACATTCCTATGCTACAATCTGTCAAGGGGTTCTTGTCACACAGGTTCTCCATGAAAGACCTGGGTGATGCCTCATACATTCTGGGTATCCGGATCTACCGTGACAGATCCAAGAGGATATTAGGACTTTCACAGTCCAGGTACATCGACACCATACTGAAGAGGTTCAGTATGGAAGATTCCAAGCGCGGTAACCTACCGGCTTGTCACGGGATCACCCTCTCTAAAGAGATGTCTCCCAAGACTGATTTGGAGAGGGATCGCATGTCTATTATACCCTACGCTTCTGCGGTAGGCTCTATAATGTATGCGATGTTGTGTACCAGACCGGATGTAGCTTATGCACTGAGTGTGGTAAGCCGGTATCAGTCTAACCCTGGGGAGAAACACTGGATAGCGGTAAAGAACATTCTCAAGTACCTGAGAAGGACTAAGGAGATGTTCTTGGTGTATGGCGGAAAAGACCTCCAGATCGAGGCCTTTGCTGACTCCAGCTTCCAGAGTGACAAGGATGATTCCAAGTCCATGTCGGGTTTTGTCTTTACCCTCAATGGAGGGGCGGTGTGTTGGAAGAGTTCCAAACAAGAAACCGTTGCAGACTCGACGATGGAAGCGGAATACATCGCTGCATCTGATGCCGCAAAAGAAGCTGTCTGGATGAGGAAGTTCTTGAAAAAACTTCAGGTGGTTCCATCCATTGTTGATCCAATACCTCTGTATTGCGACAACAACGGGGCTATAGCTTTAGCGAAGGAACCAAGGTCCCATCAGAAATCCAGGCACATCTTGAGGCGGTATCACCTGATCAGGGAGATCGTGGATCGCCAGGAGATCAAGGTTCGGAGAGTCGCTTCAGAAGACAACACTGCAGATCCATTCACCAAGGCCTTGCCCCAGACTCAGTTCGAGCGGCTGATCGAGATGATAGGTCTTCGATACGCCAGTACATGGCCTTAGTGCAAGTGGGAGATTGTTAGTGTATATGCCCTAGAGGCCATTACTGTATCATACTAGTTTGTATATTACTTAATGGATGCTTGGGATATTCACCTTGTATGTACAATCTTGCTCAAAATAGTAGTATGCTACTTGGTTTGTTTCTACTTCAATGTGTACATGTGTTTATTTTTGTATATCGCCTATACACATTAGTAGAGCCCTTAGGATCTTTGCTTGATTACCAGCGATGTGATGGCCGTCACACTAGTGGGGCTGGGTAATCTATAAGCACATCCTTATGCAGGTCCCTGGTCGCAGGACTATCGAGACAGGGCATCGATACTCCGGAGTAGACCAGCGCATGCGCTTCTCATCCCAGTGTGGGAGACGGTCTGTCCCACAGCCGTCAGTACGTCGTACTTGAGATAGTATGCGGGTGCTCGTTAGGTTACGGGTACACTGGACAGGACTCGTCGGGAACTGACTAGTTGGTATTATACCTATCGTCAGTTATCAGTTCCCAGGTGACATGAGTACAGCTTAGTCCGCTGACTTGACACTGTCACTTCGCCTCGGGTGTGTTCCCACTGTACTTTGATCACTACCCTACCACGGCTCAAAGGAGTCGTGCAAACAGGTGGTGGTTGGGTGCAGTCCCGAAGCACTTGGAGGCAGTGACGGTTAGACAGGATTCGTCTCTCCCGGTATTGGGAGTTGACATCGCGCTGTGTCTTGGAGAGCCATTACACGAGTAGTCCCTGGCCAGGGCAAACGAGATATACTGGTAGGTTTCCAGTGTTATCTCAGGGTGTTTTGGGCTTCGCTCCGGCACGACTTGTACCGCTATTGGGGGACTGACGTTTACCGCCCCCTAGGCCCGCCATGCGATGTATCAGACGAACAGACCGGACTGTACGGAGAATGTCACACTCAGGCTCAGTAGGAGTTCAGATGGGTTTCGCCTCGTCGGTCTTCTTGTCGGCACTACCTGGGGACCGTTACGCACAGCTAGTGCCGCTTGCGGTCTGTGGTTAAACCCACTGCCAGCGTAGTGTCGAGTCTTTAGAGTCCCACACAGAAAGCTTTTCGCCTTTAGGCAAAAGAGTAGAGGTCGCATGGTATTGCGACAGGTCGCATGGTTTTGCGACAGGGTTCGGTCACATCCGTGCACTTGTGCACGTACAGTGTCCGGACAGTTTACACTAGCGGGCTTTGGTTTAAGCCAGATCCTAGTGTACCTTATGGGATTGGATTTATCCAGTTTGCATTCGTGTTCCTCGGAACGCGGATGCGGGTGTGTATGCACAGTTGACAGGGAGGCAGAGGCGGCGGATTCTCATTAGGGTTGTTGACTGTTGACCGTTGACTATTTGACTTTATGCTCAACCCTAATGAGAATATGATATGTGATTAACTACTTTATTAATTAAGTATTATGGTGATATGGTTGTTGACTTGTTGACTTTTGTTGACTTGTTGACTTTGTTGACTTGTTGACTTTTGTTGACTTGTTGACCGGTTGACTGGGCTTGACTAGTTGACCATCATGATAACCATGGTTATCATTTCATGCCAAAGACTTTTACTTGCTTGCTCATTTGAGTAAAATGAGTGCATGACATGATAAGGTTATGGTTGCTTCAAACCATCACATAAGACTTTTTTGATATGATGAGTTATGATCACTTTGGATTATGAGAGGGTGAAAGACAAAAGAGTTGCTCATTCTTTCTTGCTCACTCTCTCTCTTGTTCTTGAGCTCTCCTCTTGCTCTCACCCTCAACCTCTTGCTCCCTCTCTTGATCTATGGTTCTCTTGTCTCATGAGTTGAGAATCAAGAACCATAGATAAAATCCCATTCTATTTCCTCTCTACTCATTCTAGTTCACTAGGTTTGGCAAACCAAGTGAACTAGTTTCTTCAAAGAACGAAGAAGGAGCTAAAGGTTGGAGCTTTCAAGTGGATCTATCTTCGGCGTACGGAGACGACGAGAAGGAGCCATCGGACCACCATCGGAGCTTGAAGAGAAGGAGTTCAAGACAAGTTTAGGTATAACCATCTTCATCCGAGTAGCTAAATATCTTTAGCTTAGTATGCTAGTTTTAGTTTAGGTAAAGATCCCGACCTAGCTTAGTCCATGTTGCCTCTTGCGTTAAAATTTTGATTTTATACCGTTTCCGCCTCCCCGTAAGAACCGGGGGTCGCAACGTGGACTTACACTATCCACCACGACATATCCGCAACATCACAGCACAACACAGAACATCAACGCGAATGTCACGTTCGCAAACCCGTCTAAAAGAACTATAGCAATTAGACGCGATTTACCGATAAAATGACATTCCCGGTCGGAGATATAAAGTAAGTACTGCATACTAACAAATTTAAAATTTCGATCGACTAAATTTCCCGAAGTGGACCCCACGTACATCTGCTGTACAGTAATAAAATCTGGGCCCAAAAGAAACATTCCAGAAACCACAATTTACTGTGAAGAACTTACTGTAGAAAATTGGTGTTCCAATCCTACAAACTGGTGGCGGATCCATGGCCAAACCTAGGCTAGGGCCGCGGATCCGCGGCAGTACTGTTGATTTGGCCCACCAAATTTCACCAGTATTCTTCAAAAAGCCTGCTGAATTTTCTGTAGTGCTCAAAATAATTTTAGTGCCTGATTAATAATCGACAGAAAGTTTGGTACAGAAAATTGTAGTTTCGGAAATTCCGTTCGATCGATCTTTTAAACACGTTAGCACAAGTTAGTATAGCTTAATGGCGAGGCTCTGATACAACTGTAAGTCCACGGTAGCGCTCCGGCCGTCTAACAGATGCCAAATGCGGAACAAAAACTTTTTACAACTAGCGCTATCGTGTACCGTAACCCGGATCTGCCATTAAAGATAAACTAACAAACTACAAAGTGGGTAGAAGTGTTATACCAAACGATCCGAGTCCTTCGGTCTTCAACCATCATCCCACGCTTGTTGCGGCTGCTCCGATCTCCTGAATCTCCGGTTTTCTCGTCCAGGTGGCACCACGTCGACGGATCTTTAAACGGGCTCCCGCCTCTGAACCGAGGCAACTCGATCGTCAAGTTTGCCAAAAGAGACGACCAAGATGAAGTAGAGAATGAGTAGAACACTTTGTCTCATTACGTCTAAGGCTATGAACGAACGGTTAATGAAGTTGCCTTTTGGAATCGGGTGAAATGAGAAATGAGGCTTATCTAATTTCCATGAGTCCAAAACAATACCAATCTTTTCTAGCAACCATATTCAAACCTCAAGGGGGTGGCCGGCCACTTATAGGAGGTAGGGGTGAGTGTAGGACAGGGGAAGGTGACCACAAGAACAAAGCTTATCATGACACCAAGTATGAACACAATTAATGCAAACCAATGATAATTAACCTAGTCATCACAACATTAATTGCTCCATTAATGCACTTAGCCACCTCACCAAACCTAGTCGCCTCTTCTAGAAACTTCTAGAACCTTCCACACTCATCCCAAGAAAAAAGATAAATCCGTATTTAACCGACTGTCAAATACGGCTGATAGAAAACTGGAAACTGGCAACTTCCAAAAGTGATCCTGAAACGAATTTCAGGATAACCCCGTATCAGTATAAACATACCCGCATTTGTATTACGACCGAATACAAATGCAACTGAGACAAAGATATTATATCTACACAGTATAATACTGGGTTCCGGCTTAAACCAAAGCCTACCAGTATTATCTGCCCGAAAAACGACACGTGCAAAAACGCACGTGCTTTTTCCGAACCTTGCCATAAACCCATATGGCCTCTACAACGTTTCACCCGAACTTGGGAAAGTGTCTGTGGGGGACTCTAATGACTCATCAACACACTAGCACTGGGTATAACCACTAGCACGTCAGAGGTACGAGCTGTACGTGACGGTTGCCTATGTATTGATTGGAAGGGAAGCTGACGAGCGAACTCATCAATAAACCATACTGAGCCTAACAGTGACAATGTATATACAGTCCGGTCCATTCGTCTATGAGTATCGCATATCTGCCTAGGGGGCTAGTAACGTCAGACCCCCAATAGCGGTATAAGTCGTGTCAGAGAGTGGCCCAGAACACCCTGAGATACTACTGGAGTACCTACCAGTAAATCTCCTGCCTCGGCCGAGGGCTTTGTGTAATGGCTCTCCCGGACACAGCGCGATCTCACCCCCAATACCGGGAGAGACGAATCCCCTGCCGATCCGCTCACTTGCCTCCATGTGGCTCGGGACTATACCTAAAAAAGACCTGTTTGCACGACTCTTTTGAGCCGTGGTAGGGTAGAAATCAAAGCACAGTGGGAACTCACACGAGACAAATGACGACCTCAGGTTGATGAACTAACCTGTACACATGTCACCAAGGAATTGCTATCTGACGCTAGGTATAATACCAACTAGCAGATTCTCGGCGAGTCCTGTCCGGTGTACTCATAACCCAATGAGCACCTGTATACATCTTAGGTGATCCAACTGACACCAGTGGCTTGTAAGACCGGCCACCACCCCTCGTCGGGGTCTCGACTGTATACACTAGTCTACTCTGCAGTATCGATGCCCTGTCTCGAAACTCCCACGACTAGGGACACTTTAAGGATGTACTTACAGACCCCAGCTCCCACGTATATGATCGCCATCATACTGCTGGTAGTCAAGCAAGAATCCGATGGGCTCTATCATCATGCAATAGTGAACTAAAGCATGTATTCGATGATAAAGACAAACCATATACCATACTATCATCTCAAGCAAGACTGTCATATCGGTATAGGTCCTGCCTCAATCATTGCAATCACGTACCTGCGATCCAATAATTGACTTTGAGGGCACTATCTCCAACATAAGCAAGTATATAGTGTAATCCATTATACGACTAGTGCCAATATGTGAAATCTGGGATCGTTTTCCTATAACATAGTGTTTTGTGTGCGCGCGATACGTTATACGACACGGATCGTGCACTTTGTGTGATTTTGCTCTTAGGTTGTATTCGTCGTGTCGCTACACACGTTAGCCACAATACGAACACTTGAGAGCACGTTTTGTGTTGTTGCGTCGGTTAAAATTGTTTGTGCGTGTTTTGGGTCTATTATTAATATATACTTGCTTTATTGTTTTAATGTGGTAGGTTCGCAGGTGGGGACTTCGGACACTGCTACAAGGGGAAAGCAAGTGGTTGGCTTCACTTAACCAGGAGCGTTGGTGAGTAGATTTAACATCTACAGGGGAATCGCCCGCATGGCGTTATGCGTCTGGGCTAGAGATATTAATTTTGTCGCATATTGTATGTCATATTTAGAATTGCGCATTCACCCAACTGCTTAGTTACTTGTTGTGCTTGGAATAGTATCATTAGGACACTGCACTATTATTGACGGCTCATGTTGCACGAGCACTGATTGTATGCCACACACACCGTCAATAACTGCCATGTCACGCACAACCCACTTATAGATATGATATTGTTTGGTTAGGGACATTGTGACATTGATTCATATTTCTTATCGCATATGATATATATAGCATACCTGTATACCTACATGCTTACACATATGCCTTGACATACTTGCATGCTAGTTACCTGTATACCTTTAGAGTATTGTACCATTAGCGATAGGTACATACACATAATGACACAGCTTCATGTATATCTTGCATACATCCTTCACTTATACCCGGGGGGTATATTACATCATTACTGATAGGTAGATATCTATATCTTGCTATACCTTTATGTTTACACATATATCTGGTTATAGCTACATGTTTACCTTTACTTGATGTTATTTAGAATTGGATAAATTAGGAACCGCATGATATTATATTAACTTGTTGCAGTTAATTGCGGCTTTTCCTTTATATGCTTACTTTCCAGTTTTATGTTGCATATATTATATTCATGGATTTTCGCATTGAGATATGGATTTTTTATGATATTTTCTGGATTTGGGGACCGTGGTAGTTTCATGAAATTATGCATTATTTGAAAAACCCGGTTTCCCTTAATATGATATTTCAGAAGCCACCATGAGATTTATCGGTTCTGATATATATACCCCATGTGAGGAACGGAGGGAGCCGTGTGTGGGTACATGGTAGGGCCCGGAGGTATCCCGGGGCAAGAATCTGTAAGTGCACGGCGGCGCCCCGGCCGTCAATCCGACGCCGGAATGCGGAAGCGGTGAATAACAAAATTTTGCGGACTTTGCAAACCGGCACCACCGCGCACTAAACTCCGGATCGTTACCATTAACTAGTCTAAGCTACATAACAAGATGGGTTAGAGATATACCGACGATCCAAGTCCTCCGGTCTTCATCTCCACTCCGATCTCCTCGCGGGATCTCCGTCCGTCTCCTCCTCGTCGGAAAGGGCACCACGAAGCCGGGTACTTTTACGGGCTCCCACCTCAATACCGAGGCAACTCGGGCACGAAGCCGGCTACTCGACGTGCCCAAGATTCGCTGTAGAATGTGTAGTGAGCTATTGTCTCTTTTGGGGTTCATGGAGGTGCCATATGGTGGAGGGATGAAACAAGAACAATGTGGAGGAGCTAGTGGGTATTTTGGAGCATGATATGAACCAAAAATACCCACACCCAATTTTGGACAGCCCCTATAGGACTTGGCCGGCCACCACTAGAGAGGAATGGAGAGAATGAAATGGGAGAGGCCAATGAAAAATGAAAGACCATCTCCATAATACAAGGGAGAGAGAGAGAAGGCTATCATGCAAAAAGAAATCATGAGAACCAATGATGACAAGGCAAAACCAACACTCAACTCAACCATCATCAACATGCATGATGGCTTCCAAAGTCATGCCATCATGACAAGAAGAAGTCAAGGTCAATGATGGTGCACATCATGAAAGCCATCATGATGCATCAAGATGCAAAAACCCCCTCCACAAATGCCTATTTGCAACAATGCAAATAAGCCCTCCTCCACCAATCTTCGGCCAATGAACGGAACAATGGAAATTGGCCGAAACGAAAAGCAAACTGGCAACTCCAGAAAACTGGTCCCGTAATAAATCACAGGAAAACCCCGATACTGTGCATACACACCCGCATCTGTATTTCGACCGAAATACAAATGCAATGAGACAAAAACTACACTGTACTATACTAGGATCCGGCTTATACCAAAACCGGCTAGTAATATCTGTTCGATCCTGATCCGTGCAATACCGCACGTATCTGATCGAACCCTGCCATATACCAATACGGCCTATAGTACAAACTGTCCGATCCTGATCCGTGCAATACCGCACGTATCTGATCGGACCTTGCCATATCTCCATACGGCCTCTACAACCTTTCGCCCGAAAGATGAGTAACTGAATGTGGGGGACTCTAAAGACTCGTCAACACCTTGGTTGTGGATTTAACCACTAGCATGTCAGAGGTATAAGCCAATACGTGACGGGCTACCAGGTACTGACCAAATGGGACGTCGATGAGGAAGCTCACCCCGACACCCAACTGAGCCTGTCAGTGACAATATCCGTGCAGTCCGGTCCGTTCGTCTATGAGCATCGCATGGCGGGCCTAGGGGGTTGGTAAAAGTCAGACCCCCAAAAGCGGTACAAGTCGTGTCGGAGTGTAGCCCAGAACACCCTGAGATACTACTGGAATACCTACCAGTAAATCTCCTTGCCTTGGCCAAGGACTTTGTGTAATGGCTCTCCTAGACACAGCACGACCTCACCCCCAATACCGGGAGAGACGAACCCCTGAAGATACGCTCACTGCCTCCATGTGGCTCGGGACTGTACCCAACTAAAACCTGTTTGCACGACTCCTTTGAGCCGTGGTAGGGTAGTAATCAAAGTACAGTGGGAACTCACACGAGACAAATGACGATCCCCAGGTCGATGAACTAACCTGCACACATGTCACCAGGGAACTGCCATCTGACGTCTGGTATATGACCAACTAGCATGTTCCCGGCGAGTCCTGTCCGGTGTACTCATAACCCAATGAGCACCTGTATACATCTTAGGTGATCCAACTGACACCAGTGGCTTGTGAGACCGGCCACCGCCCCTCGTCGGGGTCTCGACTGTATACACTAGTCTACTAATGGAGTATCGATGCCCAGTCTCGAAACTCCCACGACTAGGGACCTTTTAAGAATAAGCTTATAGACCCCCCAGCTCCCACTTATATGATCGCCCTCATACTGCTGGTGGTCAAGCAAGAATCCTAGGGGCTCTATCAACGTGTAATAGCGACGTGTCAGGTCACCTAAAACAGTACACGATGATAAAGGTAAACCAGATAGCATACTATCATCTCGAGTAAGACTGTCCTACCGGGATAGGTCCTCCCTCAATCATTGCAATCACGTACCTGTGATCCAATAATTGACTCTGAGGGCACTATCTCCAACAATCTACCACTTGCACTCAAGGCTAATTATTGCGATGTCGCATACTCACAGCCCGTGTGATACCGAACACCCAACTCCTCTACTAGTCAGTTTCACAAAGCTCGTTTGCGAAACTATTGCGTTCGAGGAATAGCCTCAGTGAGTGGATCCGCCTTGTTGTCTCTTTCCATGTCTCTCTAAATCTCAAGTTCGCGGAGAAACCCATCTCCCGAAATGAGCAATACCTGTCTTAGAATGTGTCTGGATGTCTGATGGGACATAGCTCATAAATGAGTTCCAAATCCAAACTTCTTAGACTGTATCGTCAACTGAACTTAATCAGTATCCTGCGCCATGCCACCCTCAGTATTGCCTTGGACCACCTGTCCAAAATACTGCCCCTCGTCAGAGGGAAAACTATAACTCTGACAACCTCCTTGTCGTCCATGTCACCTTGGAAGCCTGGAATGATAACTGTCTCCTGAATGAGGCTGTCGTTATCATATCCCTAGAACATCCACTTATGTTCTAAAACTGCTTCCGACTGTTTCTCCAGGATTGGATTAATGTCAACTTATTGCATCCAGTGCAAGAACAACATCTGGTGTGGTACTTGACATCTCACGATTGACTCAATTGCCTGAGCAAATGATCTGCCAATCATGCCCGTCCCTCTCCCCTTTAGTCTGTAAGACACCTTTGGAGAAGGTGACTCCATTACCTGCAGGTACACTACCGTGCCAGGAGTCGTCCATCCTAAATACTCTTAGAATGCTGTCAAGTACCCTGATTGGGAAACCACCCAAATCCAGATCTAAAACCATAGATCTAGTAACCAGTATGTCAGATATAATGTCCAAGTCCATGTGGAGAAACCACTGTGTGACGACCAAAGTATAACCGATCGAAGTATAGGAGTTTCCTTTCCTACTTTGTGTATGTCATCCAAATACCAGGATATCACACCCTACTACCTTCTCAACAGATCCATCCCCTATTCTGATGAAGTCAAACCCATGACTGTCACGTCAGAAATAGATGATCTATCTCCGCTACATCTGCTCTAGTCTATAAATAGACATAAGCAACCTGTCCATCAATGCTTCCGCTGCTCCCACTGACTACGACAACCCTCTGGCAGAGTCATATAGACGCACACTTCTAAAACTGGTTTAGAACGACGCTATACTCATCCTCCCGCCGGGTATCGCAACCTGGAACAACAGCAATGGTAATTGTGGGTAAACAAGAACTTCCCTATCACCGTCCTTGAGGCTACCGTAGTACCTCTCGGGTGCCTGAAGTTACCCACCTTATCTGCGGAGTGGCCAATGGAATGTCAATTCAGATTGAATCTTAAGGTTCCTTATCAAATCTTCAGTAATCGTTTGTGGTTCTGGAATCACTTCCAGTTCTACCATACTCCCACTACTGTTTTCCTGAAAAAATCCATTTTTAATTTAAAACTGTGGCGAGTCAAGAACAATATTGCTATTGATCTTCCAGATGGTAGAAAGTCAACCCGCGTCATAGCCTGGGTCAACCCACAAACAGCCATTACAGAAACGTGCCTTGAGTTGTCCAGTGTCTGGTTTTAATCATAAACCGGACAACTCCCCGTACCTTAACATCGTTAAGATATGAACTGTTCTATATCCAATATAGAAACAGAGGCACTGATTTAATTGAACCAGATTCAAATCATGCAGCTGTCCCCAGCGCATGTCAACTAAATGGAAGGAGGCCGATCAGCGTTACTCAACTTAGGAATACTTCCAATTATGAGTAACCTGAAAGAGAAGCAAGATCTCTTTATCATTACTATCAACTGAATACCATACACAAGTATCTACATCTTCGATCTCTTTGAAGAATCCCGATACTTGCTATACCTGGTTCTCTACTCTATTCAAATACCTATAACTTCTCAAAATTCGGACCCTGTGTTTCCACGAAACACCTGTCTAAAAACTAGAGAAGTCATAAGTAAACCGAATATAGTACGAGGACCATCCCCTCAGTCCTGATGGACCCTGGACAACATACAATACTCTGTACAAGTCCCTTGAGTCTGATAACTCATTCACTGTGTGTCGTAGGTTGAAAACTATACTTATGGTTAAGAAGAATTACACCGCTGTTTAATGCTCCTTACCTAACCATCCACTGATATAGGTAAATGTCATAGACATAATTTCAAAAAGGTATATCTCACTCTATGAAAATAGACGTACAGATACATCGATTTGAAATTGGTGCATAACGGCGGATATTCAAAACCAAATACTTGCCGTCCGGCAAATAACCCAGGTGACTTCCTCAAATATCACCGATTACAACAAATCCCGATATAATGAGGACAATCACCTAATTCCCAATAGCTTACTCCCACTCATCATCTGTAAAACCATACAGATGTGAGAATCATACTTGGTAAATACATACCCTGGAGTAAGTATCTAATCGGGAAATCAGTTTTCCTTTAACATTACACAGTGAAACTGAAACATTGAAATGTTCCGATGGGGTATTCTGGTATTCCTAGTAATGCCTCTTCCAGATTCACGACTGTAACCGTATAGTTCTTTGCCACCTCTCCAAATCCCTTCATATGTCTTTAGTCTTTACCTTCTGCACACCCTTTTAGGCCAAATGGTTTTCTTCCTTCCCTACCGTTCGGCACCAGCCTATGGTTTGGAAGAAGACTATCCAATAAGCATAATGGGTGTACTGTCCGCATCCTAGGAACACTCGCAATGAGAGAGAGGGTGAAGATAAAAGACAACCGAATAAACCTTATTCCTATTTCTCCTGAACCAGAATCCATCCCCGAACTGGAACAAGTTCCATTCGAGTTCGTATATAACCATACGATGGAGTATCCAAATAAACTGTGGATCTTCGTAGTGATACGGAGTGTCCTGGAGAAATACAAAGGTGATGTGGGAGTGGTAATGAAATATTTGGTTTGGTCGTGAATATCTGTTGCAATTTACTTTGCCCTCTTACTAATCCCTTGCTTTGTCTGAACTTAATACCTTCTGCACACCATCGTTATGCTAATTGGTTTTCTTCATTCCCTACCGGTCGGCTCCAGCCTAAGGTTTGGAAGAAGACAATCCAATTTGCGTAATAGGTGTACTACCCCTAAACCAAGGAGTACTCGTAACCTGAGAGAGGGTAAAAGGAAAAGACAACTGAATAATCCTATCCGTTTTCTCCAGAACCGGAAACCATCCTCGAATAAATTCTTTCGAGTTCGTATCTAACCATACGATGGTTTTGTCCAATGGAAGTGGACGTTCGTAGTAATACGGGTGTCCCGGAGAAAAGAGTAAAAGTAGGAGTGGCAAAGAGGTCTGCAACTCTGACAATCCAAAAGCCGGTGTTAAGAAGGTTCGGTCAACTTGGTCACTGAGTCAAAGTCTTAGGGTCGGGTCAATGGTCGCTGCCAAAGAGAGAGAGAAAAGAAACACTCAGCGTGCACTCTAACCTAGATCAGAATGGTTACCAATTTATCTAATCTGGAATCCTCCCACTGTACCTCAAATTCTCCTCCAAACCTGAAAGAAGAATTAGTCGGGGTCACCCGAGGAGTATACTAACTCATCAGTGGGAATCGGGATCCAACTATCATCGCATGACAACGTGACGGAATCCGCTCACGGTATCACACTCCAGAAGGTATGCGCATATCTGGCAAGTTTCAGTTCTTTTGAAACTCCCGATGTGATTTCTGCCCCATGCTCTTATGACCTTGACTTTGGCCAACAAATCATAAGTCACATGTCAAGTTCTACCCGTCATTCTCCAGGTTGATTCGAATCCACCCGCACAAGCCCTTGACTTTGGCCAACAAGGCTATACGACTGTTCCAAACCAACGCATCTATCTATGCTGCATATGAATAACCAATAGCTACCAAACACTGTGCCTTGACTTTGGCCAACAAACACAGCTTGAATACTATTGACTACCCATATGAAACGACGGAGGGCTACGAATGGTTTCTGGCGAAAACCTTTAACGTAAAGAACTTGATATCGTCGAAGGAACGGATAGCTTTTAAAAATATAGTGACGAAAACCGTTGCTAAAGAGGTCACTCCCGGTGAAGGGATCTCGGCTCTTTCCCCGTAGAATGGGGTGCAGGATATTCCAACTGAATACCACGATGCAAAGCAAAAGCAATCGGCTATAGTGAAGTTAATGCCCTGACGCAAACTTTTTGTCCAAGGGGTCACTCCCGGTGAAGGGATCTCGGCCCTTGCCTCGTCGACTGAGGAGCAGGATATTCCAAATGAATACCACGATGCAAAACAAAAGTGAACGTCCTTGCAATAACAGCTTTTTGAAAAAGTGTTCCAACAACATCAGATTAGGTTTGTTTTTAACTTGCATTGATCCGAATCAATGCAGTCCCATCAATTGATCACACCAAAATGAACGAAAATATACTGATGTACGTATATGCCATCCGCATTCGCCACTGGGTCCCGTCATTACCCGTTAGGTTAGCTTACTAACGACAGAGCGGGGACTGGACTAGCGCGGATGCAAAACATATACTACATCTACTAATATATATACCAATATATTATATTCGCTCAAGGCGTGAATAAAAATGCAACATCACAGAAAATGTACAGCATCACAGAAACAATACAGATATCTGGGATCCCCGGGTTTCACAGAGCCGCTGAAACCCGACGTTCCCCTGGTCGTGTGGATAGCCTGTGCAATGAAATCCTAGACCCCTACGGGCGCGGCAAGTCACCCGCCAAAACCTGAAGCGAGGCAGCCCCCTTCAGCGCCGTGAATGGACCACCCAGCACTTCACGGAATCCGGCAACTTGGGCACCCCTCCTGGGTCAACCTGTACCCCCTACGAGTGCGGCGAATAGCCCGCCAATCCTAGAGTGAAGCCCCCTCCGTCTCAATGCCATGAGATGCGGGCTTGTTGCCCTCCAGAACCCGGCTATCCGTGCACCCCTCCGCGGGGCAATCCTAGTACAGAAAGTAAAATATACATACACCGGGTACATCGACCGCAACCAGGTCGTGCCCCAAAATAATAATACAATCAGGCAGTGACGGCAGTCCACATGTCGGACGCTCGCCCCGCAATATCAAATGTACATAATACAACAGCACAGTACTAGCATTGCATCCAGGCTATCCCCCACGACCGATCCGCAACATCACAGCAAAAACAAAACATCAACGTGAAAGTCACGTTCGCAAATCCGTCTAACCGGGCTATAGCAGTTAGACCGGATTTACCGATCAAGTGACATTCACGGTCGCAGATATAATGTAAATACTGTGAAAAATGTGTTTAAAAAATTTCCGATTGATCAAACAATTAACAAGTGGGCCCCAAAGAAAACTGTAGCACTCACAGAAACAATTGGCCCAACTTTAATATTCCAAAGCCCATATTTTAAGCCCAGAAGGCCTCTGTAAAAAAATGGTGAAGTGATGTGAATAGTGCGCGGCGGAAGGGCCGCACAAATGGGGTTTTCGCGGCGGTTCCGCGCTCCAACTGTGGAGTTACTTCCTCAAATTTTTACAGAACTCTTAGATTTTCCAGTACATCAATATTTTACAACCTGAAAAATTTTTCGAGACCAAAAATTTTCAACAGAAACTGATGCGAACTAAAATGCAGTTTTGGAACTTTTTGATCGATCGGAAATGCAAACACATTACACAAAGCTAGACGAAGTTAATGGCGAGGCTCTGATACCACTGTAAGTGCACGGCGGCGCCCCGGCCGTCAATCCGACGCCGGAATGCGGAAGCGGTGAATAACAAAATTTTGCGGACTTTGCAAACCGGCACCACCGCGCACTAAACTCCGGATCGTTACCATTAACTAGTCTAAGCTACATAACAAGATGGGTTAGAGATATACCGACGATCCAAGTCCTCCGGTCTTCATCTCCACTCCGATCTCCTCGCGGGATCTCCGTCCGTCTCCTCCTCGTCGGAAAGGGCACCACGAAGCCGGGTACTTTTACGGGCTCCCACCTCAATACCGAGGCAACTCGGGCACGAAGCCGGCTACTCGACGTGCCCAAGATTCGCTGTAGAATGTGTAGTGAGCTATTGTCTCTTTTGGGGTTCATGGAGGTGCCATATGGTGGAGGGATGAAACAAGAACAATGTGGAGGAGCTAGTGGGTATTTTGGAGCATGATATGAACCAAAAATACCCACACCCAATTTTGGACAGCCCCTATAGGACTTGGCCGGCCACCACTAGAGAGGAATGGAGAGAATGAAATGGGAGAGGCCAATGAAAAATGAAAGACCATCTCCATAATACAAGGGAGAGAGAGAGAAGGCTATCATGCAAAAAGAAATCATGAGAACCAATGATGACAAGGCAAAACCAACACTCAACTCAACCATCATCAACATGCATGATGGCTTCCAAAGTCATGCCATCATGACAAGAAGAAGTCAAGGTCAATGATGGTGCACATCATGAAAGCCATCATGATGCATCAAGATGCAAAAACCCCCTCCACAAATGCCTATTTGCAACAATGCAAATAAGCCCTCCTCCACCAATCTTCGGCCAATGAACGGAACAATGGAAATTGGCCGAAACGAAAAGCAAACTGGCAACTCCAGAAAACTGGTCCCGTAATAAATCACAGGAAAACCCCGATACTGTGCATACACACCCGCATCTGTATTTCGACCGAAATACAAATGCAATGAGACAAAAACTACACTGTACTATACTAGGATCCGGCTTATACCAAAACCGGCTAGTAATATCTGTTCGATCCTGATCCGTGCAATACCGCACGTATCTGATCGAACCCTGCCATATACCAATACGGCCTATAGTACAAACTGTCCGATCCTGATCCGTGCAATACCGCACGTATCTGATCGGACCTTGCCATATCTCCATACGGCCTCTACAACCTTTCGCCCGAAAGATGAGTAACTGAATGTGGGGGACTCTAAAGACTCGTCAACACCTTGGTTGTGGATTTAACCACTAGCATGTCAGAGGTATAAGCCAATACGTGACGGGCTACCAGGTACTGACCAAATGGGACGTCGATGAGGAAGCTCACCCCGACACCCAACTGAGCCTGTCAGTGACAATATCCGTGCAGTCCGGTCCGTTCGTCTATGAGCATCGCATGGCGGGCCTAGGGGGTTGGTAAAAGTCAGACCCCCAAAAGCGGTACAAGTCGTGTCGGAGTGTAGCCCAGAACACCCTGAGATACTACTGGAATACCTACCAGTAAATCTCCTTGCCTTGGCCAAGGACTTTGTGTAATGGCTCTCCTAGACACAGCACGACCTCACCCCCAATACCGGGAGAGACGAACCCCTGAAGATACGCTCACTGCCTCCATGTGGCTCGGGACTGTACCCAACTAAAACCTGTTTGCACGACTCCTTTGAGCCGTGGTAGGGTAGTAATCAAAGTACAGTGGGAACTCACACGAGACAAATGACGATCCCCAGGTCGATGAACTAACCTGCACACATGTCACCAGGGAACTGCCATCTGACGTCTGGTATATGACCAACTAGCATGTTCCCGGCGAGTCCTGTCCGGTGTACTCATAACCCAATGAGCACCTGTATACATCTTAGGTGATCCAACTGACACCAGTGGCTTGTGAGACCGGCCACCGCCCCTCGTCGGGGTCTCGACTGTATACACTAGTCTACTAATGGAGTATCGATGCCCAGTCTCGAAACTCCCACGACTAGGGACCTTTTAAGAATAAGCTTATAGACCCCCCAGCTCCCACTTATATGATCGCCCTCATACTGCTGGTGGTCAAGCA
This sequence comes from Agapanthus africanus, assembly GCA_030015575.1. Lineage (NCBI taxonomy): Eukaryota > Viridiplantae > Streptophyta > Magnoliopsida > Asparagales > Amaryllidaceae > Agapanthus > Agapanthus africanus. Next base: position 546,002,481 of record CM057338.1, read on the forward strand.
AGAATCCTAGGGGCTCTATCAACGTGTAATAGCGACGTGTCAGGTCACCTAAAACAGTACACGATGATAAAGGTAAACCAGATAGCATACTATCATCTCGAGTAAGACTGTCCTACCGGGATAGGTCCTCCCTCAATCATTGCAATCACGTACCTGTGATCCAATAATTGACTCTGAGGGCACTATCTCCAACAGAATCTCAGTGAGGAGATGAGTTAGTGGGGGAACCATACTTTCCGGTGACATTACCAATGACTCGGCGGTTATCATGGGGATACCGATAGGAGTCATGTACGTATGAATACGTCGAGAGGCGAGGGTCAGAGCTAGGCACTCGAGCTTTCGGTATAGCGTATGATACGTACCAATCAGGGTGCCAGTCACAGTGACAGCACCTGATAGATCAGCCTTTCTGTGTCGATGCATGACACATTGTTTTCATGATATTTTACTCCTAAGTATATATATATTTATATTAGTGGAGTGGGACACTAATATATATGTATACATCATATTTATTCATGCAAATATACCTAGGATATAAGAGATGCACTTGATCTTGGATTTAGGACATTTGAGCTTTACTTGATATTGAATACAGGATATATATAAGATTTGCTGATTTTGTACATTCAGAATATATGAGAGTTACTTGATATTGTACATTCAGGATTTGCAAGACTTATATGATATGAGAGCCAATTTAGGGGCTGATTTGAGAAATTGGGATTTGGATTGTCTTGATGGACTTTGATCCTACCACGATATCAGGATTCCGTGGAAATGACATATTTCATCCCATAATCCATATTTATCGTTTATGCACTGCTTCATATATTAGTAGTACCTGTTCGTGTACCTTTCATAACTGTTGCATTTACAGACTTCATTTTATATGCACTACTTCATGTGTTAGTTGTACCTGTTAGAGTACATTTCATGACTGTTGCATATATACCTTTTCATATCATTATTGCATGATTATTGCATACCGATCATCATATCATTACTTCATGTACTTGTAGTACCTGATAGAGTACCTTACATGACTGTTACATATATATCATCATATTATTGTTTCATGTATTAATTGTACCTGTTAGTGTACTTTCATGACTGATGCATTACATATGACCATTCATTGCTATTAGATGCTTATGTTAGATCCGCGATGTACGTACATACTCGCTATTACCTGCATATGTTATTTTACTATTCACGAGTTGGCAACTCATCCCCGTTGTGCTACAGTGTTTTGTAGGTGTTCCTCAGGATAGTCAAAGGCAGGGCTATTTTCATCCGTTGTATCATCTTTGCTGCGGATACCGCTTCGCCTGACAGTGTGTAGTTTGGCGTAGGTAGGTTTTGCGGTTATCCGATGTTGCCTATTGTATATTCGTTGTATCATGTACTCTCCATCTACCATTATCTTGTATGACTTAGAGACTTGATGTGAGGACGATATTGTATTTTATTTTGTGACTTGGAGGTTTTTATGCAGTTTTATATATATCGTCTCTTTCTTCACTACGGCGTCGTATATCTGTTATGGTGGTTGTTTTCCACCGTTAAGCGTGGATTTTGCTCCCGTTTGGGATGCTTTTATTTATATTATGTTGTACCCATTTTTGGGGGCTTGTTTTACAAAGGAGGTGCTGTTAAAATTTTAAAGGAAATAAATTGGATTTTTAAAGTATTTATACTTGAGATTTTCAAAAGTTTAAACAATATTTCTTATCTATTTGTAAAGGTAAAACCTAGCGCTCTGATACCAATTTTGTCACGACCCGAAATTGGCACGTGACGGCCCTAATACTACGCAACGTCTACAGGCGTAACGCAGTAAAAGAAAGCCAAAACCCAGAAAATCAGTGCAATGAGTTATTACTTAAGCTGCTAAATACGCAAGCTACCTACGTTACTCTGCTTAAGCTACCTACTCCATCATACCAAGGTCATCCTACTCTCCGAATGAAGTTGTATCTCTTTCCTTGATGTTATATCTTTGTGATTCGATTTTCGTGTTCTTATCGAATCTTATATTCCGTTTATAGTCTTTGCCGTCGATGACTATGGGGACTCAGAGTGATGCGGCGAGGCCCTAGGTCAGAGTAGACTCGGGTGGTATGAGGACTGACCCGGATGGCACGCTCGTTGCACAGGAGCAGACGGATACGCCTTCGACAGATAGTATCCCTAGGCTTGTGGCAGAGATGCGGGACTTACGCCAGACGATGAGTTCTTTGGTTGAGGCCATTCGAGCGCAGCGACAGGAGGTTGTCACCCATGTTACCCAGTTGTTCTTTGAGGTCAGTACACAGCATTCCGTCACCTACATAGCACCTATGGATGCAGCCCTAGTTGACAAGACACGTATTCCAGAGACTTTGGGAGTTCCGGAACAGTGGAGGACTCGTACCGGTATACCATCTCAAAGACAGAGGCTTAGTCGTCGAGACAGATATCGGGCACATCACGGAAGTAATGGAGGCATAGGACGGGGTCAGTCGTTCAGCTCTCATCCCCAGGAGGGTCACCAGTTGCCGCGTGGATGTTTCTGGTGCGGGAGCCTTCATCACCTCATCAGGAATTGTTCCTTAGCACCGCGTCAGATTCGTATTCGGAGAGGTCGTAGTCGCGAAGGGTTCGCTCAGAGGGGACAGGTTAGCAAGGGGGATATCAGTCAGTCGCGGGTAGAGGGCAGACATGAGAGTTTGCTTCTACTCATCGGGACGCGAGGGCGTCCAATGCAGAGTTTTCAGGTATTCTAAATTCATATGTTCTTAGATGTACTTGTTTGTTTTACACACTTTGTGCCGTGGTTGGGCCGAGAGTCGTGTTAACTAGATCAGCCGTTTGTTGTGTTAACTTCTGTCAGCGATTCTTTTGTTGCGCAACACGTATTTCGGTTGCGTGCCAATCGGATAGGAGATAGAGATTCGTCCGTCGTTGTGATCCTTCTAGAGATGTTGGATTTGTGACATTCTCCTGGGCACGGATTGGTTAGCTACGTGCTAGGCATCTGTGGACTGCCGCGAGAAAACAGTTAGGTTTTGTTTTCCCGGCGAGTCAGTTCTTGTTGTGCAGGGGGACAGTTGTGCCGCCTCTCACAGCTTGAATTCAGCCTTTTCGCTAGTCGGCTTTTGAGGAGAGGATGTCGTGGATTCTTAGCGTTCATTCGGGATACCGGAGCCACAGTGAATTTGTTGGACCGGGTTCCTTCGTGCAAGAGTTTTCCGACGTTGTTCCAGATGAGCCGGCGAAGCTTAGGGAGCTTAAGGATCAGCTGCAGAGTTGTTTGTTGGGGGGCTAGTGCGTCTGAGTGTTTCACATTGGGGAGCTCCTATTTCTGTTCGTCAAGGAGGACGGTAGTTGCGGTTGTGTATCGATTGATCGTCAATTGAACCGGCTTACGGTGCGGATAGGCATCCTTTACCTCGCATTAACGATTTCTTTGATCAGCTTCAGAGTGTGAGACATTTTCTAAGTTTGTTCGGGATCAAGTCATAATTGTTGCGGGTTCGGAATGATGACATTCCGAAGAATGCCTTGTGCGTGCTACGGGCTTTGTGTGTTTTGGTGGTGTCATTGGACTCACCAATGCCCTAGCAGCATTCGTAGATATGATGAACCAGATTTCTTCAGGCCATTCCTCGACCAGTTTATTGTTGTGTCATTGATGACATTCTGGTCTATTCTAATGTGTCGTGAGGGACAGGAGTAGCACTTGAGGATTTGTTTTGTAAACATTAGGAGAGTGCCAGCTGTTTGCTAGATTCTCGGAGTGTTCCTTCAGGCTTGTTTGTGTTGACTCCTAGATCTTGTAGTTACGGGAGACGGTTTTCGTATGGACCCGAGGAGGATCGAGGCCGTACAGCTTTGAACCATACTTATATCCAGGACAGAGGTCCACAGATTTTTGGGCTTAGCAGGATTTCACCGCCGTTTCGTGCAATATTACTAATGCATCGCTGCACCGTTGACTGAAATGACCGGAAAGGAGGTTTCTTTCTTTGGACTGAGGCATGCGTGTGGAGTTTTCGGCAGTTGAAGACTCGGTTAACAACTGCATCAGTTCTTTCTTACTTCTGGTTCGGGCGACTTTGTTGTTTAACTGTGATGTTTCGCGAGTGGGGCTCGATTGTGTACTGAGGTGATACTATAGAGTTATCGCTTTTTGCTTCCCGTCAGTTAGAGGAAGTACGAGCAGGATATCCCACTCATGATCTGGAAATGGCCGCGGTGGTCGTGCGTTGGAGATTTGGCGACACTACTTGTTCGGAGAGTCGTGTCAGATTTTCACGGACCACCAGAGCTTAATGTACATCTTCCTGCAGCGGGTTTTGATTGTTGAGATAGTCTTCTGCAGATTTACAGTTTTTTTTTCGATCGTTAAGTACAGCTTAAGTTCGCCTCTACTGAGGGGACAGCTTGCTCATGTCCGCGTCCGACCACTTTTCCTTAATCGCTTTCGCGAGGCACTGCCCGCCGATGCTCGTTCGTCAGAGATACTTGAGCATACTCGGCTGCGTAATGATTCGGAGTCCTTGATTTATGACCAGATGTGCTACATTTGGGGACGCGTTTGTGTACCTGTTGCTGATAGGCAAGGACGCGAAATCCTAAAGCAGGCACATCAGTCAACTTTCGGTGTTCATCCAAGTTCCACCAACATTTGACGTGACTTATGAGATAGTTACGGGAGGGCAGGGATGTAAAGAGAAGTTTCGGGTTTCGTTTCAAGGTGTCTGTTTTGTTGTGTGCTAGGTTGAGCATCTGAGACCGGCTGGAGAGTTGCAACCTTTAACCGTTCCGAAGTGGGAATGGGAGCAGATCTCCACGAATTTCGTTTTGGTGTCTACCCAGGTTTAGTAAGGGTGTGACTCCATTCGGGTGTTTGTTGTCCGGTTATACTCGGTTTGCTCAGTTGTTCTTTGTTAAGTTTGTGCGTTGCACGGAGTTTCTTCATGGGTCGTATCCAATGAAGGCACCCTGTTCGCTTGCCGTTTGGGTCAGGAACTTCAGGAAGCCTTGGGTACGGGTTGAGCTTTAGCTCCGTCTTTCCATCCGCAGGATGATGGTTTTGTGAGAGCGAGCTATACCGACTCTGGAGGATATGCTTGTGCGTGCGTACTAATTGTTGTCGACAGTTGGGAACGTCACTTGCCATTGTTAGGATTCTCCTTCGATAGCAGTTATCATGAGACATTCCAATTGGCAACCTTTAGGTTTAGTTGTTAGGTCGTGTCGATCGGCATTCTATTTTTCTGACTCTGTGTAAATAGGATTTTTGGACCCCGGTTAGTCTAGAGACTTCGGAAATGATCCAGCTGGTTCAGGTCAGGATGATGACAGTCCTGTGCGGACAGAGGTCTTATACCGACCATGGTGGTCGCAGGCTTGAGTTTGCAGTGGAAGATCATGTATTCCTACGGATTTTTCTGATCAATGACGTGTTGAGTTTTGGGAAGCTTACCCCAGGATTGTAGGTCCTTTCGAGATCCTTAAAGCGAGTTAGTCCCGTTTCCTATAACTTGGCATTTCCGCCCAGATTATTGAGCTTTCACCCCGTATTCCTTGTGTCGTTACTTTGCAAATACCTTCATGACCTTTCTCACATGATTCAACACCACACCATTTAGTTTTGAAGCGATCTTTTCGTTCACCGGCAGCCATTTGTGTCAGTGGCTCGACAGGTGGAGAAATTTCGGTCAAGGATCTTGCCATCTGTAGAGAGTTTTCTTGGACGTAGCCGTATAGTGAGGCAATCACTTGGGAGGCTGCGAGCGAGATTTGGGAGTTATGTACTCTTTTCTTTGAAGGTACGCTTAGTGAGAATTTTAAATTCGGGGACGAATTTTTATAAGGGGGGAGATTGTAACGTTTTAGAAATCGTTATGCGAATTTTTTCCGTTTTAAACCGACTGTGATCAAACGCCCGTATAAACTTGTCGGCACCTAGTTTAGCTAAAGTAAAGCTAGTGTGCAAGCTTTGGGGTTATATGGGACGTTTTGGTTCAATTGGAATTTTTCCCACTTTAAATATTATTTTAATGTGATATTTACATTTTAGGTTTGGGAAATTTCTCCAAAATTTGTATCTTTTCTAATAAATCAACTTGAGTAAACCAAAACCCTTCACATAATATCAAGATATTTGTTTGTGCAAAGGATTTAAGGTTTAAAGAAAAGAAAAGAAATGAATTGGAGAGGTGGCATGTGCATGAATGTGCATTTAAGTGCATTTATCACAAGTTTTAGCTAGAACACTCCACACAACTCCTCACACTCTCTCTTGGCCGAATCCTTCTCATTTCTTCTGCCCTTGATCATTTCTTTTCCATTTGCAACAATTCCAAACCAATAAATCTCCAAAATTCCCAAAATAAATCACAAAAACACATCAAGTCTTGTTTTGCCTTCATGATCACTTGAAGCTAGGAAAGCTTGGATCTTGGGAGCAAGTGTTGTTAGGTATAATCCCTAAACTGTTAAATAGGAGTTTTTATGATGTTTAGCTCGTTGGTTGTTGCGTAGAACACTTTATGTATCGATTAGTGCAATATCGTATTTTTTAGTGTCTTTCTGAGTCTCTGTGATCTGCTGTGACCTGGAATTTTTACTGAGTGACCAAACAAGATTTTTGTGATGTACTAGTGAACCTAAGACCCCACCTGAGACACGAGACCCACCCCATCGGCTTTGGCCGGCGACCCTTTGGAGAATTCCGGCGACACCGGTTTGGAGGGGTGTTGAGTGTTGGTTTTCTTGTGGGTAGTTGTCTGCTGTGGTTTAGGGGTGTTTGGTACTTTTTACTTTTTTAGTATTTACAGTATGGGAAATCTGGGATCGTATTCCTATAACATAGTGTTTTGTGTCCGTGCGATACGTTATACGACACGGATCGTGCACTTTGTGTGATTTTGCTCTTAGGTTGTTTTCGTCGTGTCGCTACGCACGTTAGCCACAATACGAACACTTGAGAGTATGTTTTGTGTTGTTGCGTCGGTTAAAATAGTTTGTACGTGTTTTAGGTCTATTATTAATATATACTTGCTTTATTGTTTTAATGTGGTAGGTTCGCAGGCGGGGACTTCGGACACTGCTACAGGGGGAAAGCAAGTGGTTGGCTTCACTTAGCCAGGAGCGTTGGTGAGTAGATTTAACATCTACAGGGGAATCACCCGCATGGCGTTATGCGTCTGGGCTAGAGATATTAATTTTGTCGCATATTCTATGTCATATTTAGAATTGCGCATTCACCCTACTGCTTAGTTACTTGTTGTGCTTGGACTAGTATCCTTAGGACACTGCACTATTATTGACGGCTCATGGTGCACGAGCACTGATTGTATGCCACACACACCGTCAATAACTGCCATGTCACGCACAACCCACTTATAGATATGATATTGTTTGGTTAGGGACATTGTGACATTGATTCATATTTCTTATCGCATATGATATATATAGTATACCTGCATACCTACATGCTTACACATATGCCTTGACATACTTGCATGCTAGTTACCTGTATACCTATAGAGTATTGTACCATTAGCGATAGGTACATACACATAATGACACAGCTACATGTATATCTTGCATACATCTTTCACTTATACCCGGGGGGTATATTACATCATTACTGATAGGTAGATGTCTATATCTTGCTATACCTTTATGTTTACACATATATCTAGTTATAGCTACATGTTTACCTTTACTTGATGTTATTTAGAATTGGAGAAATTAGGAACCGCATGATATTATATTAACTTGTTGCAGTTAATTGCGGCTTTTCCTTTATATGCTTACATTACAATTTTATGTTGCATGTATTATATTCATGGATTTTCGCATTGAGATATGGATTTTTCATGATGTTTTCTGGATTTGGGGACCGTGGTAGTTTCATGAAATTATGCATTATTTGAAAAACCCGGTTTCCCTTGATATGATATTTCAGTAGCCACCATGAGATTTATCGGTTCTGATATATATACCCCACGCGAGGAACGGAGGGAGCCGTGTGCGGGTACATGGTGGGGCCCGGAGGTACCCCGGGGCAAGAATCTCAGTGAGGAGATGAGTTAGTAGGGGAACCATACTTTCCGGTGACATTACCAATGACTCGGTGGTTATCATGGGGATACCGACGGGAGTCATGTATGTATGGATACGTCGAGAGGCGAGGGTCAGAGCTAGGCACTCGAGCTTTCGGTATAGTGTATGATACGTACCTATCAGGGTGCCAATCACGGTGACAGCACCTGATAGATCGGCCTTTCTGTGTCGATGCATGACACATTGTTTTCATGATATTTTACTCCTAAGTATATATATATATTAGTGGAGTGGGACGCTAATATATATGTATACATCATATTTATTCATGCAAATATACCTAAGATATAAGAGATGCACTTGATCTTGGATTTAGGACACTTGAGATTTACTTGATATTGAATACAGGATATATATGAGATTTGCTGATTTTGTACATTCAGGATATATGAGAGTTACTTGATATTGTACATTCAGGATTTACGAGACTTATATGATATGAGAGCTAATTTGGGGGCTGATTTGAGGAATTGGGATTTGGATTGTCTTGATGGATTTTGATCCTACCACGATATCAGGATTCTGTGGAAATGACATATTTTATCCCATACTCCACATTTATCGTTTATGCACTACTTCATGTATTAGTAGTACCAGTTCGTGTACCTTTCATGACTGTTGCATTTAAAGACTTCATTTTATATGCACTACTTCATGTGTTAGTTGTACCTGTTAGAGTACATTTCATAACTGTTGCATATATATTCCTTTTCATATCATTATTGCATGATTATTGCATACCGATCATCATATCATTACTTCATGTACTTGTAGTACCTGATAGAGTACCTTACATGACTGTTACATATATATCGTCATATTATTGTTTCATGTATTAATTGTACCTGTCAGTGTACTTTCATGACTGATGCATTACATATGACCATTCATTGCTATTAGATGCTTATGTTAGATTCGCGATGTACGTACATACCCGCGATTACCTGCATATGTTATTTTACTATTCACGAGTTGGCAACTCATCCCCGTTGTGCCACAGTGTTTTGTAGGTGTTCCTCAGGATAGTCAGATGCAGGGCTATTTTCATCCGTCGTATCATCTTTGCTGCGGATACCGCCTCGCCTGACAGTGTGCAGTTTGGCTTAGGTAGGTTTTACGGTTATCCGATGTTGCCTGTTGTATATTCGTTGCATTATGTACTCTCCATCTACCATTATCTTGTATGACTTAGAGACTTGATGTGAGGACGATATTGTATTTTATTTTGTGACCTGGAGGTTTTTATGCAGTTTTATATATATCGTCTCTTTCTTCGCTATGGCGTCGTATATCTGTTATGGTGGTTGTTTTCCGCCGTTAGGCGTGGATTTTGCTCCCGTTTGGGATGCATTTATTTATATTATGTTGTACCCATTTTTAGGGGCTTGTTTTACAAAGGAGGCGCTGTCAAACTTTTAAAGCAAATAAATTGGACTTTTAAAGAATTTATACTTGAGATTTTCAAAAGTTTAAACAATGTTTCTTATCTTTTCTTATCTTTTAATGGTTTAGATTTCTGGGTTTTGGCTTTCTTTTACTGCGTTACGCCTATAGACGTTGCGTCGTATTAGGGTCGTCACGTGCCAATTTCGGGTCGTGACACTTTTATATGCTACACACTAGTATATAGTTTAAATAACTATGTGACTCCTTGTTTTCCACTCACATCCATGGTAAATAGTAATCTCTCCATGTACAAAACGGGGACAAATTATTGCCGTTAAGAAGCTGAAGAAATTTAACATGGAAAAAATAATAGGAGACAAACATACAATAGAAAACATAATAATTTGACCCAAAATGAGATATATCAAAATATTCTATTTAGAACTCTATAGGGGGAAAGCTAAAGGAGATGTCCATCCCTTCATTCTGCCTTAAAAAATGCCGTCATTTTTTTCGCATGGACAATAATTGCTTATTATTTATCAATGAAAATTAACATCATTATTACACAAATTGATCAACCAACTAGGAAATGACTTCTCCCAATGGGCTCAACAACTTGCTGGTTGGGCATGTTTCGCTACCTCGTAAGCTGCCCAATTACGCAGATGCTTATAAAAAGAACTGTCACGGCCCAAAACCACATATGTAATTCTGCAAAAAATTGGATCTATGACATGGCCACAATTCCTATAATCAGAAACTGCAAGGCCTAGAAAAAATAAAATTCCTTAATATATCGAACAATCCCAATTCCTCAACTACAAACCAACCAGTAACAACATTCCCAATCTAAGGACAACTTTAAGGAACATAAAGAAACACAATCTGACACCAATAGCCAACTCTCGAAAGATCCACTAGTCACCAGCTAAAGCTCAAGTGTGAAAATCTAAAAAATGTTAAAATTTGGGATGAGCAAAACCACAGATCATCGAGCTCAGTGAAAATACCTTAGAGGGGGGTGAATAAGGTTTTTAAGTGTTCTATGGAAAATTTAAAATCTTAATTGTGTTAGATTAATAAGTTTCTGCGGAATAATTTAATCAAGTTAAATAATGAAACTTGTAGCAATAATCAACATAAAGCGGTGAAGAAAATTAAAGTAAAGAGCAATATAAACACACAAGATTTGTTGGTTCACCGCCCAACTGTGGCTAGTCCCCACCTGAGACCTCATTTTCAGGATTTTCAACTATATACCGGTGTGAAGAACACAATCCTTCTTCACTAGGATCATCCAGGAAAAACTCTTCTTTCCCAACCTGAATCCTCAATTCGAACAGTGAGAGACTCCTCTCGGAGGGAAGAAAACGATCCTTCTTTAAGGATTAACAATCGTTACAATGATCCGATCTCGATACTCACTCACAATCCTATGATCTCAAAGGTTAAAACCAATTAGGCTTGAAAATTATTTTGAAAGATTATTGAAAGTTTAAGGCCCTTTTGGAAATGAAGAAGGAATATGGACTATTAAGGCACAAGAAGAAAAGAAAAATTGATTTGAATGAATGATCAATGGTTGTTGAGAAAAGTGTTTAATCTCTAGGAGTATTTATAGGAATGGAGGGTATGTCATTTGTACAGAATCATCACTGTTAAAAACAGTAAATGATTGTTAACACAATTTAAAATTAAAATGGCGTAAACAACTGTTCGTTTAAAATTCAAAATAAAAAATAATGGTCAGAAACTGTCATGTCAAACGTCTGGGGCCAGACGTCAACGCTTCAAAATTTTCATAGAGACGTCTGCCCCAAACATCTCCTTTAAAAACAGAAACTGAGTTATTGAAAATTTTCTTTAGCGGACATCTGTAGTTCAAAAAATTCTTCAGGAGACGTCTGCTTAGATGTCTCTGCAGCAAAAACAAAGGTTTGAAAAATGGAAAAAAAAAAATTCAGCACACGTTTGTGCCAGACGTCCGCAGTAACGCCTATATTAGACGTCTGCAGTAGGATAGATTTTGAAATCAGATAAAAAAATTTAAATAGTTTGAATCCAATGATTATATTAGACGTCTCTTGATAAAGAAGAAGACATCTTCTTAATAGAATTGAGCTGGAAAATAGTTTCTAACCTTATGAGATCAATACTAGACTCAAGAAAAAAATAAAAACTACATTCTTCGATTCAATTCTTCTCCGCTATTCATTTCCTTGATTTGTTACCTTGAGACGTTTTTGTTTCTTGATAAAACTTGCAGCACGTTATGTGCTTGTATCAAGTGTTCATGCCATATCGTTGTTTTTAGCGCGAATCTTATTGAAGGTAATTACTTTTTGATGTTGAGATATTGTGCTAGCTATAATCATAATTAAGGACTTAGAAACGCCGTTAGCAACATATGAATACTTTAAATATAGTTTTGTTCTAAATGATCAAAACTCAAGTGTCAACAATCTCCCCTTTTTGATATTCGGTAAAACTTATTTTAAAATATTCATGATATATAAAAAAAAAGGTGGAAATTAGAGTTAAATGCTCCCCCTCAATTCATGCTCATTTGAAACAATCTTTGAACTCCTATTATTGTCTCATATCACTAATACTATTTTTCAAGCAGCACTCATGAAGATGGGTGTTATAACTCAAATTTCATAATCAAAAATTGAGACGCCAGTTAATATTGCCAATATATGATATAATATATGATATTCATGAATATTTTTCCCCCTTTATGAAAATATTTGAAAGTTAAACAGAATTAGGAGAAGGGGTAAGATTTATACACGAATAGATAAGATTTTTGTTGAAATCCCATTTGAGCATAAGAATATACATGAATAGATCATAACAACTGAATAATTCAAGCATTATATGAAGCATAATTAACTAATTCATAATCATAATAGAAATATGATAAGGTTCAAAATACATACTCATAGGATATATCAAACAAAAATAGAACCTAATAAATAAGCAAACCGATATTCAAGACTGATCTTCTGGATTTTGTGGGCCTTGAGTACTTCCGTATGGTGGCGGATGGGCAATGTTAAGTTGAGTATAAAGATAGCTCAAGTGATAATCAAGATGCCCCGTAATACGATCCACAATCCGATGTTCAAATCTTTGATAGTCGAAGTCTTAAAGATTACTTGAGTCGGAACATCAGTGGAAATTTAGGGAGTACGGGAGGAGCTTGATCGTTGTTGAGTCGAATCCAATTCCATCAATTTAATGTTTCTAGCTCTAAAATCGGCATTGGGATTTACTAAATCTTTCAATCCATGCAAATCGACTTTGTGATATTCTGGTAATTTAGTAATAGCCCGTTCATAGTACAAATTCCAGTGTCCACTCGACAAATCCCACATGCTATGAACTAAGAAAAAAGAAAGATTTACTCGAATGCCCGCTAGGATACAGTAAGGCATAAGCTTGTGGTATCAATATAACATCTCTCTACTTCCCTTCTTAGGGAATACGGTGTGGCTAAGGATGTTGGCAAAAACTCAAACACGATTTGTTAAGATTTTGGCTTAGTTCATTATTAAAAAAATAGGGGTTATCTTGATCATGCAAAACCATCAAAGCCTTTTCATTATTAACACTTTCTGAATACTCAAAGTTGGACAAAGTGTTAAAGTATATATCGATACCCTCATTCGGAATGTTTAATGCCCTATCAATGGTTCCCGGAGTAAAATTGAATATGGTGTTGCATACTTTTGTTTTCAAGTTGGTGGGATCTTCGTTGGTGCCAGTGAGGTTAGCATTAAATAGTTTGACGGCCATATCGAAAGTTGGAGAATCAAGTGTCAAGAAAGGCATCCAACCTTGTCATTCAAATAGATCTTGAAAACCAAAATCTCTTAAATCCCTCAACAAAATAATGAAACCAGTATGAATAGGTTTAGAGACGAAGAATTGAAATCTTGTTTTACAATCATTGTCGAGAAAAAGGTCTTTTTCTTGAGGAACCTCGGTTGAGAGACATTTTCTCTTCTTCGAGGATGATTCTGGAGCAACTCACTTGTCTTTCGTTGGAGCCACGAGGATATGGTAAGGAATTTGTGGAATTTAGAAGAATTCTAGGGTTTTAAGATTTGAGTGGAGGAAAAAAGAGAGATATTTTAGGGTTTGAGAATAAGGCAAACTGAAAAGGTTTTGGGGAAATATTTACTTATATAAGAGACATGGACGGAAAGGATTAGAAGAAAGGAAATCGAATGATTAGATTTCATCTGATCAGTTCGAAATATTGTCCGCGCAAACGTCTGGTCATATATACTCTGTGGTGCCAATTTCCAGAGGCAGGACTTGAACTGGAGACGTCTGGTTCCAAATACCAAACATCTCTGATGTCAATTTCCAGAACCTTATTTTGAATTGGATACATCTGCAGGACAAAAAAAATTATTTCAGACGTCTCGACCAGAAGTCTGATATAGTTTTCTAAGAGTGTTTATATTTAAAGGAAATTTAATAAAGTTTTATATATAACATTACATGAAAAATATTTATTAAAGCAAACAAACACAATACATATAGAAAATAAAACAAAACATTACACAACACTTAAACTAAAACACTAATACAAACAATATTATCCAAACCTAATCTAATCTTCTTTCTTGAATTTCTCCATCACTTCGGTGTTTCGCTTCTTGATGATCATATTATCCGCTTGATCAAAGAAGATTGCAGTATCGTTGGAGAAGATTTACCTAAAAAGTAGAACAAAACCATCTCCTGGAATAGGTTGTAGTGGAGTTGGATTTGGTGGTAGAATGGGATAGTGGAGCAGAGTGCTCACTAGGATCCTCACTCAGATGAAGACTATGGATTCTGCCTAAACCTTTTTGTTGGAATTCTAACTATTTAGAAAATTCATTTTTCTCTTAACATTGTCTATTGTTTTTATTAAAGGAAGAGACATAATAGGGTTTTCTATTCTGAATAGAATTGAATCCTATTTATAGAGAAAGGAAAAACCACCCATGAGAAGTTTTAACTAAATAATTAGTTTTTCTAACTTTTTAATTAAAACTACCAATTTTATACTTGAATTCAAATTTTAAGTACTTATTTAAATTTATTTGTTTCCAGATTAATTAATTTAGTTAACTATTCAAAATATTTATTAATTAATTATCGATATATATAAAAATAAATAAAAATGGTTAGAGCAGACGTTTGTGCAGATGTCTGACTCTGAATTTAACTGGAGCAGACATCTGGTTCCAATAAAAAAAAATCTTTATTTATATGCTTTTAAAGATGTTTATAAATTAAGAAATGACTAATTCGATCATATTGAGTTCTCTAATATAAGAAAAACTAGATTTATATATCTGCAAGTTGATGATCAATTGACACATATTCCAAAACAATATCTCCTTTATGAAAATGATCTCTCGGGAAATGATATCATATGTCTATATGTTTAGTCCTAAAATGTTGATCCGTATTTTTAGTCATGTGAAGTGTATTTGTATTGTCACAAAGTATAAGGATCTTATAAATACTTTCATTATAATCTTCGAGTGTGTATTTCATCAATAAACTTTGTGCACAATATGCACCGGTAGCAATGTATTCTGCCTTGGCAGTTGATAAAACCGCTGGATTTTGTTTCTTGGAAATCTAAGAAATAAGATGGTTTCCTAAAAAATGGCATGTGCCGCTGGTGCTCTTTCGATCTTTTAAGCTTCCAGCATAATCAGCATCTGAACAACTGGTTAAATAAAACAAGTTATTCTTTGAATATCATAAGCCAAAATTTATGGTTCCTTTAAAATATCTATAGATTCTTTTCACAGCGGTCAAGTGTGACTCTTTAGGATTAATCTGAAATCTAGCACACAAACATGCACTAAACATGATATCCGGTGTACTAACGGTCAAATATAATAGACTTCTTATCATTCCACGATAAATTAGTATGTCAAATTTCTTGACCATCTTTATCGTCAGTGAGTTTGGAGTTAGTAGTCATTGGTGTTTCTCAAACAGAAAATCCGCGATTATCACTGAGGCAGACGTCTGAACCTGTTATAGGAAGACGTCTGCGTCTGCTCTTCTTGGGAAGCAGAGCGTTGCCAGACATCTGCCCTATATGGGTCAGACGTATGTTGCCTTCAGTGCATCTGGCCATAGCGTGACCAGACGTCTAATGCCTATAGGGGCAGACGTCTGGACCTTCTCTGGAATTCTGAAACCTTATTGCCAGACGTCTAATCTTCAAAGTTCCAGAAGTCTGGTCCTCTGGATGCTTACACAGTCTTGATCTACAAGACATCCTTCACAACACATTATTGCTTTTAAGAGTCTGAAGAAATTTCATATGGAAGTAACAAAAAACATGTGGCACTAATAATCATGAGATATAAAAAATTGTGTTTGAAACACTTGAAGAAAAGCTAAAGAAGAAGTTTAGACCTTCAAATTGCCCCTACATATGCTCATCTTTTAATTTTTTCCATTTTATTTGGATATTTGTATATTTATTTAGACTAGGTATAATAGACCATTATGTTGTGTTGATAACACCACCGAATTCTCAAAGCTCTTCTTTTTCCCCGGATAATAGGCCTTGAACCCCAGACCCTTCGCTCAGCAACAAGATGCTTTACGGTTGTGCTATAGTAGAATTCGCTGAATAGTATGCCATAACCTGATACAAGCTATGTTTGAGCTCATGATCTCTTGATCAACTGCAAGAGACTTCACCACTTTGCTAAAGTGAGTGTGATGCTTACCTCACGGCGCTTCTTAACATTATAAAATTGAAGCTTCTCATGAGCTCATATATAGCCCAAACCCACCTTCACCAAAGAAATTCACGAGCATCAATCAATTATGTTACACAAAGGCAATTAACTAGGCAACAAAATGTTCTGTCTCACTATTTTTGCTACTATATTTACACATTTATTTGGACCTTCCTATTTTGGATAACAAGAATAGAAGCATCGAAGCTTCTAATTATCTCATTATAGTAGAATTAAAGCTTCTGATTATCTTATATATTAAAGCCCAGACTTGTATTTACCAAAGAAGTTCATAAACATTAAACACTTGTGTTATATGTTGGCAATCATCTTCATTCTCTTTTTCTATAATATGGATTTGGAAATAGCAAAGTTGATATTGATTATTTTATTCTATATTCTTATCCTATTAGTTTATGTAGAAGATTTCATTATCCGTGTTATTTTTTGGGGATGGAACTCGCTCAAACTCCAGCTAAATTTTATACTTCGCAAGGTCGGTATGTCATTGATTTCGTTTTCTTCACAAATTTATTTTGCCTGGGAAGACATGTCCTACACCTTTTTCTTCCGGGCACTCGCACTACTACAAATAAGGGTTGCCCCTACGGATTTACCCGTAGGGGCAAACCACTGCCCTACGGATATATCCGTAGGGGCGAAAAAATAAACTGTAGGTGCAAACGCCGTAGGTGCAAGTTGAAGCCCTAAACTTGCCCCTACGGGCAAAAACTTGCCCCTACGGAGTTCTGTGTAGGTCCATTTTCACCTACGGAGTAGGCCGTAGGGGAAAAAAAGTTATTTTATTTACGGTTTTTTTAAATATATTAACTGTACCTACGGAGTTATCCGTAGGGCCAAGTACTATCCCCTACGGATACATGCGTAGGTTGTTGGGTCCACGTTGCCCACCCCGGTGCTTGCGGGGAGGCGGAAAACATAATAAAAATCCGATTTTTAATGACTTAGGCAACATGGACCGAGCTTGTGAGGATCTTTGCTAAACTAAAACTAGCTAAAGTAAACTAACAACTAACAAAGTTGTAGAAAGGTTATACCTTTGGTCTTTAGTCCTTCTCTCCTTGCTCCTAGGTATGGTAGAAAAGGATCACCTTGCTTGTCTTCTCCCGTCAAAGAAGGATCCACCCGAAAGCCACCACCTTTAGCTTCAACTCCAAGCTAGGAGTAACTAGAGTGCAAGAAATGCTAAGACTTGAACCCTAGAAGTGAGTAGAGAAGATCAAGAGAGGGTTTTTCTCAAGCTTTTTGTTTCTCAACACATGAGAGGGAGAGAGCTTGAGGGAGAGGATGAGCAAGAGAGAGAAAAGAAATGAGAGAATGAGAATAATAGTGAGCCATTCTCACTAATATGTGTGAGTTATTTTAATTAATTAATTAGCAAGATAATTGTCATGGTTTAATCAAGAGGTGACCATTATCATTTCATTATTAATGCAAATTGCAAGAATCAAAGAGCATCTTCCAAATGAAATGATCATGGTCAAATTGTCAACTTGGTCAACAAGTCAACAAAGTCAAAGTGTCAACAATAACAACCATGCACAATAATTAAGCTAATTATTAATTAACAATAATACACACAAAAACAATAGGGTTAATAAAATGACAATAGTCATTAACCCTAAACAAGGTCCTCTCCCTCAATCTCAAGCAACCGTGCATACGCACCCGCATTCGTGATCCGAGGAACACGAACACAATGAGAAAAAAAACAATCTCAAATCATATACTAGGATCCGGCTTAAACCAAAGCCCGCTAGTATAAACTGTCCGGACAGCAAACGTGCACAAGTGCGCGGATGCGAACGAACCCTGTCGCAAAACCATGCGACCTCTACTCGTTTTGCCTAAAGGCGAATAGCTCTCTGTGTGGGACTCTAAAGACTCGACACTACGCTGGCAGTGGGTTTAACCACAGACCGCAAGCGGCACTAGCTGTACGTAACGGTCCCCAGGTAGATGTCGATAAGAAGACTGACGAGGTGAACCCCATCTGCACTCCTACTGAGCCTGTATGTGACAGTCTCCGTACAGTCCGGTCTGTTCGTCTGATACATCGCATGGCGGGCCTAGGGGGGGCGGTAAACGTCAGTCCCCTAATAGCGGTACAAGTCGTGTCGGAGTGAAGCCCAATACACCCTGAGATAACACTGGAAACCTACCAGTATATCTCGCTTGCCCTGGCCAGGGACTACTCGTGTAATGGCTCTCCTAGACACAGCGCGATGTCAACCCCCAATACCGAGAGAGACGAATCCTGTCTAACCGTCACTGCCTCCAAGTGCTTCGGGACTGCTCCCAACTACTACCTGTTTGCACGACTCAGTAGAGCCGTGGTAGGGTAGCAATCAAAGAACAGTGGGAACACACTCGAGGCGAAGTGACAGTGTCAAGTCAGCGGACTAAGCTGTACTCATGTCACCTGGGAACTGATAACTGACGATAGGTATAATACCAACCATCAGTTCCCGACGAGTCCTGTCCAGTGTACTCGTAACCTAACGAGCACCCGCATACTATCTCAAGTACGACGTACTGACGGCTGTGGGACAGACCGTCTCCCGTGCTGGGATGAGAAGCGCATACGCTAGTCTACTCTGGAGTATCGATGCCCTATCTCGATTCTCCCACGACTAGGGACGTGTATAAGGATGTGCTTGTAGATTACCCAGCCCCCACGAGTGTGATCGCCATCACAACGCCGGTAATCAAGCAAAGATCCTAAGGGCTCTACTAATGCGTATAGGTGATATAATAAACACACATGTACACATTAAAGCAGAGACAAACCAAGTAGCATACTACTATATTGAGCAAGATTGTCTGTACAACTGTGAATATCCCAAGCTTCCATCAAGTAATATACATACTAGTATGATACAGTAATGGCCTCTAGGGCATATACACCAACAATCTCCCACTTGCACTAAGGCCATGTACTGGCGTATCGAAGACCTATCATCTCGATCAGCCGCTCGAACTGAGTCTGGGGTAAAGCCTTCGTGAATGGGTCCGCAGTGTTGTCCTTTGTGTCCACTCTCCGCACCTCGATCTCCTGTCGATCAATGATCTCCCTGATCAGGTGATACCGCCTTAAGATGTGCCTGGATTTCTGATGGGACCTTGGTTCCTTTGCTAAAGCTATAGCCCCATTGTTATCGCAATACAAAGGTATTGGGTCAACAATGGACGGAACCACCTGAAGTTCACTAATGAACTTCTTAATCCAGACCGCCTCTTTTGCGGCATCGCTTGCAGCAATGTATTCAGCCTCCATCGTCGAGTCTGCGACGGTATCCTGCTTGGAACTCCTCCAACATACCGCCCCCCCGTTGAGGGTAAACACAAAACCCGAGACGGACTTGCTATCATCTTTGTCACTCTGGAAGCTTGAATCGGTAAAGGACTCGACCCTGAGGTCTCCATTACCGTAAACCAGGAACATCTCCTTAGTCCTTCTCAGGTACTTGAGAATGTTCTTCACTGCTGTCCAGTGGTCCTCCCCTGGGTCTGACTGATACCGGCTTACCGCGCTCAACGCGTAAGCTACATCTGGTCTTGTACATAGCATCGCATACATTATAGATCCTACCGCCGAAGCGTAGGGTATAGTGCTCATGCGAACCCTCTCCTCGTCAGTCTTAGGAGACATCTTCTTGGAGAGGGTAATTCCGTGCAATGCGGGTATGTTACCGCGCTTGGAATCCTCCATACTAAATCTCTTTAGTACGGTCTCTATGTACCTGGACTGTGAAAGTCCCAATAGTTTCTTGGATCTATCTCTATAGATCTTGATCCCCAGAATGTACGAGGCATCACCCAGGTCCTTCATGGAGAACCTTTGTGACAAAAACAGCTTGACCGATTGTAGCATAGGAATGTCATTTCCTATCAAAAGAATGTCGTCCACGTACAAGACTAGGAATACGACAGTTCGTCCTACAATCTTCTTATATACACAGGGTTCATCTTCGTTCTTGATGAAATCAAATTCCTTGATTGCCTCATCAAAACAGATGTTCCAGCTCCGCGATGCCTGCTTTAATCCATAAATGGATTTAAGCAACTTGCACACCTTTCCGCTGCTCCCACTGTCTACGAAACCTTCTGGTTGATCCATGTAAACGCACTCTTCCAAACAACCGTTTAGGAAAGCCGTTTTAACATCCATCTGCCAGATTTCATAGTCATGGAAGGCAGCAATGGCAAGTAAGATCCGAATGGATTTGAGCATAGCTACCGGAGAAAAAGTCTCGTCATAGTCCAAACCAGGTCTTTGACGGAAACCTTTTGCAACGAGCCTAGCTTTATAGGTTTCCACCTGCCCATCTACACCAAGTTTCCTTTTGTAGATCCATTTGCATCCAACGGGTTTTACCCCAGCTGGAGCAATATCCAAGGTCCACACTTTATTGGCGTACATGGACTCCATTTCGGATTGCATTGCTTCCTGCCACTTATCAGAGTCCCTACTGATAATGGCCTGCCTGAAACTGGTAGGGTCATCTTCTTCCAAGATGCAATCCTCTCGATCCCCGTCAATGAGAAAACCGTAGTATCTCTCGGGCGGATGAGAAATCCTACCAGATCTGCGGAGTGGCTGAGGTTCGTTTGGGGTCACTGAATCTAGCGGTTCCTCCAAATTTTCAGTTACATTTTGTGGTCGCTGAATTTCTTCCAGTTCTACCGAACTCCCACTAGCTTCTTTTGCAAGAAACTCCCTTTCTAAGAAGGTAGCGTGGCGAGATACAAACACCTTCTGTTCCTCAGTGTGGTAGAACAGATATCCTAGTGAGTCTTTAGGATATCCCACAAATTTACAGAGAACTGACCGTGCCTCCAACTTGTCCGGTTTCTGTGTTTTCACATAGGCCGGACAACCCCATATCTTAAATCGCTTAAGATACGGATTTCTTCCACTCCATATTTCATATGGAGTCTTAGGCACTGATTTGGATGGAACATAGTTCAATAGGTACGCCGCTGTCTGAAGCGCATGTCCCCAAAATGAAAGAGGCAACTCAGCACTACTCATCATGGAGCGAACCATATCCAGTAGGGTACGATTCCTCCGCTCCGAAACACCGTTGTGCTGTGGTGTATAAGGAGGAGTAAGCTGAGAGAGAATACCATTCTCTTTTAAGTAATCTAGGAATTCCGTGCTTAAGTACTCCCCTCCCCTGTCAGACCGGAGGATCTTGATACTTTTGCCTGTCTGGTTCTCTACTTCATTTCTGAATTCCTTGAATTTCTCAAAAGCTTCAGATTTGTGTTTCATCAGATACACATATCCGAACCTAGAGAGATCGTCAGTGAATGTGATGAAGTACGAGAACCCACCCCTTGCATGTATAGACATCGGACCACACACATCACTGTGTATGAGTCCCAAGAGCTCTCTTGCTCTTTCTCCATGTCCGGTGAACGGAGATTTGGTCATCTTCCCTTTGAGACAAGACTGACAAGTTTCATAAGATGAAAACTCGAACGCATTCAAGAGTCCATCTTTATGCAACTTACTCAGTCTTTTCTCTCCGATATGACCAAGTCTACAATGCCACAAGTAGGATTCATTCGTATCTGAATTCTTCCTCTTGCGCGTGTTTTGTATATTGAGAACTGTATTCTGATTTAGAACGTAGATACCATTAAACAGTGTACCCTCTGCAACCAGTACCTTATCAAGGTAAATGTTCATGATATTCTTTTCAAGAACAAACTTATATCTTTCTTTATCGAGTAAAGAAACTGATATGATGTTGCAAACCATGGAGGGTACATAGTAGCAATCGTTCAAAATCATAGTCTTGCCATTTGGCAATACTAGGTGATATTCACCGACGGCTGCCGCATAAACTTGTGCTCCGTTCGCTACTCTGAGCGACATATCACCCGGTGCAACTTTCCTACTTTTTCTCAGTCCTTGTAATAAATTACAGATATGAGATCCTGATCCGGTATCAAGTACCCAGGAGGTAGGGCTGACCGTAAAACAGTTCTCAATTACAAGAACACCTGAAGTAGATGCAAAACCATGCTTCTTCTTCGACTGGGTATCCTGGAAATCCATACAATCCCCTTTCCCATTCTCATACTTATGACTGTTGTCACAAGTTAGAGCTGAACCAACTTTCCCCAGTCCCGAATAAGAATCCGGATCGGTCAAGCAATACATTTTATTATCTTGATTAGGGCGTGAAATGGTTGCTGCCTGGAGAGAGAGAAAAGAAACACTCAGCGTATGCTCTTGCAAGATTAGATTGGTTTATTAATTTATCTAACCAGGATGTCTCCCACTGTTTCCTCAAATTCTTCTTAAAACCTTTAAAAGAAGAACTAGCCGGGTTTTAATTCACGTCACAATACTTGCTTAACCTTTCAGCCAGGCTAGTGTTGGTACTTCGAGGGAGGTTTTCCAACGCTTTCGCGAAGTTCCTTAATTAAATAACCTCTTTTTCCTGGGGGCGTAACCCCGCTAACACCTTTCTAGACACCTACTAGGTTTATAGCATTGATCGTTAAGTGAAAATAATCTCCCGAGAGTAAACCAACTCATCAGTGGGATCGGGATCCAACTGTCATTGTGTGATAACCTAGATGGAATCCACTCTAGTCACCACACTCCAGAAGGTATGCTGAATCTGCAAGTTTCAGTTCTTTTGAAACTCCCGATATGGTTTTTGCCCCTAGGACCCAAGTGATCTTGACGGAGTCAACAAATCAAAGAGTCCTAGTCAAGTTCAACCTGTCATTATCTGGATTGCATTAAACCCACCCGCATAACCCTTGACGGAGTCAACAAGGTTATACGACTGTCCTAATCAATCCCATATACCGATACAAACAAGCAGCACTTAGCTACCGTACACTACGCCTTGACGGAGTCAACAAACGCAGCACGAATACTAAGTGTTACTTGTAAGAAATGACAGAGGGCTACGGCTGGGTTTTTTGGCGAAAAACCCGTTAACGTAATGAACTTGATATCGTTGAAGGAACCTGGTAGTCTTTTTGAAAAACATAGTGGCGAAAACATTTGCTAAAGAGGTCACTCCCTGCGAAGGGATCTCGGCTCTTTCCTCGTCGAGTGAGGTGCTGGGCATTCGTAAGATGAATACCTCGATGCAAAGCAAGAATAATCGACTATGGTGAAGTTATTACCCTGACGCAAAGTTTTGTTCAAGGGGTCACTCCCGGTGAAGGGATCTCGGCCCTTGCCTCGTCGACTGAGGTGCTGGGCATTCATAACCGAATACCGCGATGCAAAACAAAAATGAACGTCCTTGCAATAACAGCTTTTTGAAAAATTGTTCCAACAACGTCTTTTAGGTTTATTTTCTTGCATTAGTTCTTTTAATGCGTCCCATCATTTAAATCCTACCATTGCAGAAAACAACCAAAATATGACGTACGCTTATGCCATTCGCATTCGCCACGGGGCCCCGTCATCACCCGTTAGGTTACTTAACTAACGACAGAGCGGGGGCTGGGCTAGCGCGGCTGTAAAACATAAGCAACGCCTAAATAGAAAGCAATGATAGACATTACAGATCACAGATGAATACATTGGATATACTAGGAATCCGCAATGCGTTCGAGCCTGCAACGTAAAGCGGATTACACGGTCGCGGTGAATGGCCAATACCCCACCCTAGACCCCTACGGGTGCGGCAAACTACCCGCCAAGCACCCGAAGCGAAGCAACCTCCCTCACCACCGTGAGTAGGCCACTCGGCACTTCGAGATACCCGGTAGTTTGTGCACCCCCTCCATGGGTCTATCCTAGGAGCAAAAACAGTAAAAAGAATTATACAATGACGGCTACAACCCCGACCCGGTTGTGCGGCCATACAAAGAATATTATTACATCAATTTACATGTTACAAATGAATGAAAGAAAAACAACGCTCATCTCACATCCACCCCGGCCATTCACCCCGCGACAATCCAATCCATTCATATCCACAAACCAATAACAATCACAGATCATGTATAACCCCGACTAATCGTCTTATAGCGATTAGCCGACGTTCAATACATGCAAGCATTACAGATATAACCGATGTAGTTAAAGTGTAGCGAAGTTCCGAAAAATACGGATTTATAGGCCCCCAAAAGTAAATTTTAGTTCTGGAAAATCTGGGCATATATTATATATCCTAAAAATCCCAAAATCAACACAGAAAGACACTGCACGAAAAACGAAGCAGAGAGGACATCAAACCGCGGCGCTTCCGCGGCACGAGCCTACCTCATGCGGCGGAAGCGCGGCGGTTTAGACAAATCTCTGTGTCGTTTTTCATGGGTGTTTTTAGAAAACCCTGAGATGAATTTACAAATATAAAGTTTTCTATTTTGAGCAGAAAAAATTTCAACAGAAACTAGGGTTTTACAAAAGTTCGGTTTTTGGATTTTCGGTTTCGAAACTTCGTTACACTTCACTACCTAGCTAGTTTGAGTTTAGTTAGGCTCTGATACCACTGTTGGGTCCACGTTGCCCACCCCGGTGCTTGCGGGGAGGCGGAAAACATAATAAAAATCCGATTTTTAATGACTTAGGCAACATGGACCGAGCTTGTGAGGATCTTTGCTAAACTAAAACTAGCTAAAGTAAACTAACAACTAACAAAGTTGTAGAAAGGTTATACCTTTGGTCTTTAGTCCTTCTCTCCTTGCTCCTAGGTATGGTAGAAAAGGATCACCTTGCTTGTCTTCTCCCGTCAAAGAAGGATCCACCCGAAAGCCACCACCTTTAGCTTCAACTCCAAGCTAGGAGTAACTAGAGTGCAAGAAATGCTAAGACTTGAACCCTAGAAGTGAGTAGAGAAGATCAAGAGAGGGTTTTTCTCAAGCTTTTTGTTTCTCAACACATGAGAGGGAGAGAGCTTGAGGGAGAGGATGAGCAAGAGAGAGAAAAGAAATGAGAGAATGAGAATAATAGTGAGCCATTCTCACTAATATGTGTGAGTTATTTTAATTAATTAATTAGCAAGATAATTGTCATGGTTTAATCAAGAGGTGACCATTATCATTTCATTATTAATGCAAATTGCAAGAATCAAAGAGCATCTTCCAAATGAAATGATCATGGTCAAATTGTCAACTTGGTCAACAAGTCAACAAAGTCAAAGTGTCAACAATAACAACCATGCACAATAATTAAGCTAATTATTAATTAACAATAATACACACAAAAACAATAGGGTTAATAAAATGACAATAGTCATTAACCCTAAACAAGGTCCTCTCCCTCAATCTCAAGCAACCGTGCATACGCACCCGCATTCGTGATCCGAGGAACACGAACACAATGAGAAAAAAAACAATCTCAAATCATATACTAGGATCCGGCTTAAACCAAAGCCCGCTAGTATAAACTGTCCGGACAGCAAACGTGCACAAGTGCGCGGATGCGAACGAACCCTGTCGCAAAACCATGCGACCTCTACTCGTTTTGCCTAAAGGCGAATAGCTCTCTGTGTGGGACTCTAAAGACTCGACACTACGCTGGCAGTGGGTTTAACCACAGACCGCAAGCGGCACTAGCTGTACGTAACGGTCCCCAGGTAGATGTCGATAAGAAGACTGACGAGGTGAACCCCATCTGCACTCCTACTGAGCCTGTATGTGACAGTCTCCGTACAGTCCGGTCTGTTCGTCTGATACATCGCATGGCGGGCCTAGGGGGGGCGGTAAACGTCAGTCCCCTAATAGCGGTACAAGTCGTGTCGGAGTGAAGCCCAATACACCCTGAGATAACACTGGAAACCTACCAGTATATCTCGCTTGCCCTGGCCAGGGACTACTCGTGTAATGGCTCTCCTAGACACAGCGCGATGTCAACCCCCAATACCGAGAGAGACGAATCCTGTCTAACCGTCACTGCCTCCAAGTGCTTCGGGACTGCTCCCAACTACTACCTGTTTGCACGACTCAGTAGAGCCGTGGTAGGGTAGCAATCAAAGAACAGTGGGAACACACTCGAGGCGAAGTGACAGTGTCAAGTCAGCGGACTAAGCTGTACTCATGTCACCTGGGAACTGATAACTGACGATAGGTATAATACCAACCATCAGTTCCCGACGAGTCCTGTCCAGTGTACTCGTAACCTAACGAGCACCCGCATACTATCTCAAGTACGACGTACTGACGGCTGTGGGACAGACCGTCTCCCGTGCTGGGATGAGAAGCGCATACGCTAGTCTACTCTGGAGTATCGATGCCCTATCTCGATTCTCCCACGACTAGGGACGTGTATAAGGATGTGCTTGTAGATTACCCAGCCCCCACGAGTGTGATCGCCATCACAACGCCGGTAATCAAGCAAAGATCCTAAGGGCTCTACTAATGCGTATAGGTGATATAATAAACACACATGTACACATTAAAGCAGAGACAAACCAAGTAGCATACTACTATATTGAGCAAGATTGTCTGTACAACTGTGAATATCCCAAGCTTCCATCAAGTAATATACATACTAGTATGATACAGTAATGGCCTCTAGGGCATATACACCAACATAGGTACATATCCATAGGGGCAAAATATCAGAAATCCTGATATTTTGCCCCTACGGATATATCCATAGGGGCCTTTCTTTGCCCCTACAGATATATCCGTAGGGGCAAGCCCAACCCCCTGATACTGAGATCAGGGGGGAAATATCAGTTAATGCTGATATTTTTCCCCT
Source organism: Agapanthus africanus (assembly GCA_030015575.1). Taxonomy (NCBI): domain Eukaryota; kingdom Viridiplantae; phylum Streptophyta; class Magnoliopsida; order Asparagales; family Amaryllidaceae; genus Agapanthus; species Agapanthus africanus. Next base: position 546,029,490 of record CM057338.1, read on the forward strand.
ACGGTTTAAACCGTAGGGGCAACATGTGTACCTACGGATTAATCCGTAGGTACACATTATCTGTTTTTTTTTAAAAAGGGCTGCCTGATTTTTTTCTCGCCCTGTGCACAATAATATATATATCAATAAAATATAAAATTAATCGTCACACAACATATATCGCGGTATTCATAATCACATCTCACGCATATAATATACAAAAGAAACCCAAATACTGAATATGATATAAATATAAACCAATATCAATATCAATATCGTTTCAAAATGTAGTACAATATGTATGATATAAATAAATACATGTTTCAAAAAATAAGAATAAAAAAGCTACCCTAGCTCGGTCCAGCTCCACCTCTGATAAACGACAGAATAAGGCGCGCCTGCTCCTCGGTCAATAAACCATGCAATTCGGCGCGTGCGGGAGTCTGAGCGGCCTGTGGAGCTGGAGATGTGGTCTGCGCAGCCGCCGTCGAGGTAGTAGCTTGCGGAGCCACGGCTGCGGGAGTCTGAGCGGGCGATGGAGCTATAGGAGCTGTCTGCGGAACCGCAGCCAATGTAATGGCTTGCGGAGCCGCAGCCGAAGGAGATGCATGTGGAGGCTCGGTCGATGTACCTTGTCGCGTCTGGACCTAACGTGTGTAAGAAGCGTGTAAGAACTGTGTATTATTCGAATTCGTATCATTATCAAGTTATTTCGAAATCCCATTTGGATATCTAGTTTGGAAAACTGTTGTATATTTTAATTACATATGTATGTATGATTAATCAAACCTAAGTCTAAAACCAAATAAGCTCAAGCTACGTACTAATTATGGATATGTTGATATCTATAATATGACATGATATTTTACTATAAAGTAGTATACATACCAGCATCTCCTTCAACTCCTGAAAGGTGGCCCTCAAGCTCTCCAGTTCCTGCTGGACACGTCGCTCACTGGAGACGGAGGAAGTAACCGCCGGGGTGGAGTCCAACCTCATATGGGACCTGCTAGGGCCCAGTCCCCGGCCTCTCTCCCAACCTCCGTGGTGCCCTCCGTGTGCGGCATCCAGAACTGGGGTCAGCAGCCTCGGATCGCTCTGTCCGGTAAAATCGATCCCCGAGGCCTCGGCCTGCTCAACCACCCGCTCCTACACCCACATTAAGCAGTAAAGTATAAGTATAAAATTTAAACTTGAACCTTCCAAAACTAAAATTTCAAATATGGGTAGAATAAATATTAACACTTACGCAATACACCTGGGTAGTGACGTCGGGATATCGAAGCTCGCCCGTGGCGGGATCTGTCGAGGTGCCGTGGACGGCAAGATATGCGGACAACACTCTCGGTGTACCACCTTGCGCCATGGTCTGAGCTGTCTGCAATATTAGAAAATAACTCTTAATATTAGAAATATTAGAAAATAACTCTTAATATTGCAGAATATCACAAAGGTCGGTCTATTGTAATTTACCGATAACTCCATGGCTCGAGTAATATTCCTCGAGCCACCTGTGTAAGTGGGGTGACCCCTCTTCGCCGACTTCCTGTTTTCTGTATTCTGAGCGGCCTGTTTCTGCACAACGCATTAACAGTTAGTTTTCTAATTAAGGAACACAAAAAAATAAATTACATCCTAAACAATGAATTACATTTAAAATACATACCTGTTTGCGTTGGGAGTCGAAATATTCCCACAATAGATGCCATGTCTCTAAGTCAACTCTCGCAAACGCCGGAGTAGATAGGAGGGCTGCTCCCTCTGCCTCGGGGGTCGCCATCCATAGGGAGTAGCAGTCGGCCTTCAGCTCATTCCTGTTGTATCGGACCTTGGTCTGCATGTTCTTCATCAGGCCATTGTACAGAGCATGAAGGTCGAGCACCCTCCCAGGGTGATCAGGGTCGGGTACAAGCTGAAAATCGTAATCCGACTGAAAATACAAAAAAAACATTGTTATTAGATTGCAAGTGTTAATAATAAATATATTGGATAAATCAAATGAAAATATATATTAATACGTACCCGAGCTTGATCAAAGAAGAGGGCGAATGAGCGCCGGTGCTGCTCGCCCCACTCAACGTGAAGTGGATAGTTCTTCACGAGCCGGCTCTCGTCCCCCATATACCGGCCGAACCTCTCGGCATGAGGACCGGTATAGCGATAGTCAAGGGTAAAAAAGAGGGGGAATGCTGCCTCCCCCCTAGCTCTGTCAGGCCTCAGCCTATGGGACTGATTCGGGCCTCGAGTCCCCCTCTGGGGATGGGGAGGCCCTGCGTCTGCACGAAATATCAAGACAATCAATATTAAGACAAAGTTGTATTAAGAAATCAAGCTTAAACGAAAATTGAAGTGTGATATATACCTCCGGTGACTATCGCACGAGCCTGGGCCCGGGCAGCAGCACGAGCGGGACGATAGTTCCTCCGGTGAGGAACAACCGGGGTCCCGGATGCGGACGCATCCCCTCCAACTAGAAAATAAACATTGACGCTAAATTTCCATGAAGTTCATATTTATTCTATAGAGCATATATAAAATGAATAAATATTTTATATTTATTCATACTAACCTGCAGACGATGCGGATGGTATAGAAGCGGCAGGAGTGGCCCCTGCGGAAGATATGGACGCACCACCTATAATTAGACAATTAAAAATAGATTATATAAGTAATTGCAAAAAGAATGTGTAGATCAATAATATAACGTTCTAAATCAATATGCATGCACTATAGGATATATAAACATACCCGCAGGTGCTGTGGTGTCACCACCTACAGCTAGACAATAATAAAAATTGCTAAGTAGGAGCAAAAGGAATGTGTGTGTATTTATGATATAGCATTCTAAATCAATATACATGCACTATATGATATATAAACATACCTGGACGAGCGGAAGTGGCCTCTGTCCCAGATGTGGACGCATCACCAACAACTAGACAATCAAATATTGACAATATAAGTAATTTTGACATAAACAGGCATGAATATCTGTAATATTACATTCAAAATGGATATGCGTGCAGTATACCTGGAGGTATGGCAAAATCCACACGGAAGGAGTCATCCGAAGGGGTCTCCGATCTGGGTGCAAGACCGGCCCTCTGAAGTTCCCTACGAAGCTCTCCAGGCGGCAGAACCGCTCTGCCTCTGCCTCTGCCGCAGTTGGAGCTCCTGCCGCCCCTCGCTGCTCCCGACATCGTCATCAAATCTAGATAAACGGTTCGTGGACGCATTAGACAATCATTAAAAGTATTGACTATATATGTATAGAGCGTAAAATGTGAAGTAATAATATAACATTACTGATAACCTTTTTCGTTTCGTGGGTGCATTATACATATCTACTTGGATTTCATCATCGATGTCATTTCTAACCCACGTAACTTCATGATCGGTCGAAGACAACCCGTCCTTCGAAACAGACGGTCGGAGCACTTTAAGCTTTCTCTCTTCTTCGTCCTCATCGTTGTCCTCGAATTCTGGGACATCGTAGACATCTCTGGGTTTCCATCGGCATACAACACTCCATCCCGGATGCTTCAAACACTGTGAGTAGTATACTTGGAACGCTTGGTTCGGAAAGATAAACGGATTTTCCTGACCGTAAAATCGAAGTGTGTTCACACTGGTCAATCCATATTCATCTTTCCAAGTCCCAAGATTGCTTCTCTACTTGTCCGTATCGGTTCGCGTATCGTACCAAGTACACTGGAATATATAAAAGGGTTCTGATCGTCCGGGATAGTGGATGCCGAGTATACAATTTAAGTACCCATAATAAATCACACCGTCCGATCCTACCATCGCAATGCTACTATTCTGAGTGGTTCTAGATGTTTCTATGTCCTTAACTTCGAATTTGTATCTAAAGACACCAAATCCTTTGTAATATGCAACCTCCGTACTAGGAAATTGAGCTAAATATCTTGAATCACTCTCAAATGATACAGACAAGTTCGGATCGTAGATCTAACAAAACAAATTTTACGACAAATACATAACGATACAAGTTTAGATTAAAACTGATAGCAATAAAATGTTATTCGAATAACTTACATGATCTGTGACCCAATCACAAAAATTATCCTGATGATATTTTTCCAATCGTTCTTCGTTCCAATCAGGATGCCCCTCACGTACCTCGTTAAAATGAATTCTGTTTTCGAAAAATAATGGTGACATTAATATTATATCATTTCATACACACACAAACACAGATATAACAATTAATCCAAAAAAACTTACTCTCTAATTTGTTCAAGACATGCACAATTAAGCAAGATAAACCGGTATATCTTGTTGATAAATATAGTGTCTACCCTCTTATACTCGGCTTTACCATATGGCCCGTCTTGAATTCCTCGTGGCCGGTTAAGCCTTGTCTCAATGTTCTCGTCCAGATAGCGGGAACAAAATGTGGTTGCTTCATCAAGAAGATAACCTTGCATGATAGAACCCTCTGGTCGATTTTTATTGCGTATATACTTCTTAAGAGTGTAGAGATACCTAATGAAAATATGTTGAATAAATAAATACGGGCATACAGGACAACAATAAATTTATAAATTGCGCGAAACGAAAAATTACACGTACCTCTCGACGGGATACGTCCATCGATATTGTACCGGTCCGGTTAACTTCGCCTCAGTTGCAAGATGAACCGTCAAGTGTATTATGATATCGAAGAATGACGGTGGGAAAATACGCTCAAACTTGCAAAGTATCAACGCAATAGAATTTTCTAGTTTATCCAGCGTCACAACCTCCAGTGTTTTAGCACACAACTCCCTGAAAAAACAACATAAGTCATTGATTACTAGACCAACCGATTCGGGGAGAGAAGTCCTGAGGGCTAATAGAAGAAGGTGCTCCACGATAAAATGGTGATCATGACTTTTCAGCCCATCGATCTTGCCCTTCACAATTTTTATTTTCTTGCTGAATGATCCTGAGAAACCTGTGGGAACTTTCAAATCATGCAACACCTGCAGGAATCTTTTCTTCTCCGGTTGTGACATATGATAAGCGGCATTGGGAAGTACAAACTTGCCCGGTTTACCCGCTACCGGTCTAGGGTGCAATTCACTTCTTATTCCCCACTCTTGTAGATCCATCCGAGCATTCAGGTTGTCTTTCGATTTCCCGTATTTACAAAGAAGCAAGTTAAGTATGTGCTCTGATACTCCCTTCTCTATATACATGACGTCCAGACAATGACGCATTGAATTTGTAGACCAGTACGGAAGCTCGAAGAAAATGCTTAACTTGTTCCAAAATGGTGGTTTGACCTGTTTCGTCGGATCCATCCCGAAGGTCACATTATTGTAACCATCCTATTTAGCAGTCACGTTCTCTCCGGACAATGGGGATGGAGGTCCAAGAAGCTCTTGATGACCATCAAAGTGAACCGTGTCTAGCCTATAGGGGTGGTCTAGAGGCAGGAAACGTCGATGGCAGCAATAACAAACCTTCCTGCTAAAATTCAAGAATTTCGATGTTGTGTGTTCATGGCAATGAGGACATGCTTTGTGACCATGTACGGACCAACCTGATAGCATTCCATACGCAGGAAAGTCATTAATTGTCCACATTAGAGCCGCACGCAGTATGAAGGTTGTATTTGTGTTTGCATCATATGTCTCTACACCATCAATGAACAAAGATTTCAACTCCTCGATCAGAGGTCGAAGATAGACGTCAATATTGTTCCCCGGTGAGTTTGGTCCGTCGATAAGAAGAGGCATCATAAAGTATGATTGGTCCATAGCCAACCAAGGCGACAGATTATAAATTATCATTACAACGGGCCATGTGCTGTGACTTCCAGCCATATAGTTGAATGGGCAGAAGCCATCAGTAGCCAGTCCGAGCCGGACATTGCGAGGATCGCTACTGAATATTGCGTGCCTCCTATCGAAATCCTTCCATGCCGGTGAATCTCTTGGATGGCTCATTTTTCCATCTTCACTTGGAGGAGCACGGTGATACCAAATCATTGCCTCGGCTGTTTTCTTGCACCTGAATAGCCTCTGTAGCCTTTGTGTTATGGGAAAGTATCGTGCTATCTTGACAGGTATATCGGGTTTCTTATCAGAATCTTTCGGCTTATACCTGGCCTCTACGCATGTTGGACACTCTTTCAAATCTGAATTCTCTTTCCGGTACAACACGCAATTTTTAGGACATGCTTGAATCTTCTCGCACTTTAGACCCAAATCAACATCATCTTCTGGGCTCCGTACCAGCTGTCGGGCACGTTATTTCCCGGAGGCATAGAATCTTTCAAGAACGAAAGAAGCATTATGAATGACTTGTTGCTCCATCCATTTAAGCACTTAATCTGGAAAAGTTGGACGAACCATGAGAGGGTGGAATACTTCGCATTCTCATAAATTGGTTTCCTAGCATCATTCATGAAATTTTCATATTTATCCGCACGCGGTCCTTGACCGGTAGGAATGTCATCTTCGGTACGAATAGATTCACCTAGGGCAGCCTCTACCATATCCTCCATTTCTTCTGATGGAAATAAATTACCGTCTTCTCCTTCTGCCGCATTACCGAATTCTTCTTCTTCTCCTACCGCATTATCGTGTTCTACTTCTTCTTATGCCGCAGCACTGCATTCTTCTCCTTCCCCGTGATATTTCCAAGTTGTATAAAGTCTAGTAAACCCATATTTTACAATATGAAGCTCTGCCAATTCTACCTTCTGCCAGTACTTATTGCCACATCTATCGCACGGACAGAGAATCTTCTCTATTATGATCTTATTATGTGCGCGTGCAAATTCAAGGAAAGCAGCAACTCCTGTGACAAACTTAGGTTGCATACGTTGTTGCCAATCCACATACATCCAGTCCTTAACTCTGACGTACTCATGGGCCATGTTAGACTGTATAACATATAAATTGTAGGTTATGCTGGCTATATTGAGAAATATAAGAACGGGATAGTTACTGACAAAGGAGAAAATCCGTGTATATGCTTTGTGTATGCGTTTGTCGTTGAAAAAAATAAATTATCGCACGTATGTTAACCGATAGACGGGGACTAAGTGGCGCTTTTAGTTTCATATATGAGTATCGATGAGAATATGAAGGTTTCATATTATCATCGAGAATCATATATTGGTTTTAACTTGAACATCTTGAATCACTCTCTAATTATGTGTTTATTGTGTATTCTAGTTGTATGTGTGTGTTCCGGCTGTCGGGGGTAGGCTTCTATCCCATTAAGAATGTATAGAGCGAACACCCATCACTTGAGCTTTCAACCGTTTCGAGTAAATTTTGGCAGCACCTCCCCGCTGTTCTCCGAGTACACTGTAATAGAATAGATAATCATTTCAAAGCTGTGAAACAACGTTGAAATGAACATCTAATCTATCTTTGTACACGGAGAACCAGCGGAAAGGTACCGACGAAATATCTCGAAACGGATGAAAACACAAGTGAATGAAGGCGTTTGCTTTATACATTCTTAACTTGTCCACACGGGACAAATCTATGGGTTACCATACGATTGAATTTACTCGTCGCGTAGACTATACGACGGTTGTTAGCATCGAGCTATACCGTCCGATATTTAACAACCTTCGTATAGTTCTATGTCACGACGAACATCGCACGTACGTTAACCGATAGATGGGGACTAAGTGGCGCTTTTAGTTTTATATATGAGTATCGATGAGAATATGAAGGTTTCATATTATTATCGAGTATCATATATTGGTTTTAACTTGAACATCTCGAATCACTCTCTAATTATGCGTTTGTTGTGTATTCTTGTTGTATGTGTGTGTTCCGGCCGTCGGGGGTAGGCTTATATCCCATTAAGAATGTATAGAGCGAACACCCATCACTTGTGCTTTCAACCGTTTCGAGTAAATTTCGGCAGCACCTCCCCGCTGTTCTCCGAGTTCACTGTAATAGAATAGATAATCATTTCAAAGCTGTGAAACAACGTTGAAATGAACATCTAATCTATCTTTATACACGGAGAACCAGCGGAAAGATACCAACGAAATATCTCGAAACGGATGAAAACACAAGTGAATGAAGGCGTTTTCTTTATACATTCTTAACTTGTCCACACGGGACAAATTTATGGATTACCATACGATTGAATTTTCTCGTCGTGTAGACTATACGACGTTTGTTAGTATCGAGCTATACCGTCCGATATTTAACAACCTTCGTATAGTTCTACGTCACGACGAACATCGCATGTATGTTAACCGATAGACGAGGACTAAGTGACGCTTTTAGTTTCATATATGAGTATCGATGAGAATATGAAGGTTTCATATTATCATCGAGTATCATATATTGGTTTTAACTTGAACATCTCGAATCACTCTCTAATTATGCGTTTGTTGTGTATTCTTGTTGTATATGTGTGTTCCGGCTGTCGGGGGTAGGCTTCTATCCCATTAAGAATGTATAGAGCGAACACCCATCACGTGTGCTTTCAACCGTTTCGAGAAAATTTCGGCAGCACCTCCCCGCTGTTCTCCGAGTACACTGTAATAGAATAGATAATCATTTCAAAGCTGTGAAACAACGTTGAAATGAACATCTAATCTATCTTTGTATACGGAGAACCAGCGGAAAGGTACCGACGAAATATTTCGAAACGAATGAAAACACAAGTGAATGAAGGTGTTTGCTTTATACATTCTTAACTTGTCCACACGGGACAAATATATCGGTTACCATACGATTGAATTTTCTCATCGCGTAGACTATACGACGGTTGTTAGTATCGAGCTATACCGTCCGATATTTAACAACCTTCGTATAGTTCTATGTCACGACGAACATCGCACGTACGTTAACCGATAGACGGGGACTAAGTGGCGCTTTTAGTTTCATATATGAGTATCGATGAGAATATGAAGGTTTCATATTATCATCGAGTATCATATATTGGTTTTAACTTGAACATCTCGAATCACTCTCTAATTATGCGTTTGTTGTGTATTCTTGTTGTATGTGTGTGTTCCGGCTGTCGGGGGTAGGCTTCTATCCCATTAAGAATGTATAGAGCGAACACCCATCACTTGTGATTTCAACCGTTTCGAGTAAATTTCGGCAGCACCTCCCCGCTGTTCTCCGAGTACACTGTAATAGAATAGATAATCATTTCAAAGCTGTTAAACAACGTTGAAATGAACATCTAATCTATCTTTGTACACGGAGAACCAGTGGAAAGGTACCGACGAAATATCTCGAAATGGATGAAAACATAAGTGAATAAAGGTGTTTGCTTTATACATTCCTAACTTGTCCACACGGGACAAATCTATCGGTTACCATACGATTGAATTTTCTCGTCGCATAGACTATACGACGGTTGTTAGTATCGAGCTATACCGTCCGATATTTAACAACTTTCGTATAGTTCTATATCACGACGAACATCGCACGTATGTTAACCGATAGACGGGGACTAAGTGGCGCTTTTAGTTTCATATATGAGTATCGATGAGAATATGAAGGTTTCATATTATCACTGAGTATCATATATTGGTTTTAACTTTAATATCTTGAATTACTCTCTAATGATGTGTTTGTTGTGCATTCGTGTTGTATGTGTAATATGATTTTAAACCATTGAGATCAAGATTGATAGAACTGATCATCATACATTGCAATGGCATTCATCTACCAAAAACTATTATTGCAATGGCACTTGATTGGTTTATTTTTGTTGTGTTTATCAAATGATCCCCGGCAACGGCGCCATTTGATTGGTTTAATTTTCCGGATTGTGTAATGTAGAAAATTGTAAAGAAATCACAACCAAAGAATTATATTTGACCGCAATCAACTACGGTGTCAGTTGTAGATCGTAAGCGAGTGCGGATCGTCCACAGGGATTGTGCGATTCGTTTTCATGTTTAATTTGTTTGAATCAAAAAGTTAATCGAAAAGAAAAGAAAACATGATTCAAGAATTTATTGATTGATTCAGGTGTCACAATGTTTAATCAAGAATCAAAAACTGATAAACAAATCAAGAATCGGTGTTTCGATGATATTTCCAACCAAAATGTCAAGAATCTAAATAAGGCTCGTAGGAATCGATCGGATCTATAGACGTGATGTAATTTCAAGATTTCGTGTTCTTGTCCTTCGAAGGATCGATACTAGATCGATGATGATCGATGAGAGTTAGGGCTTTCTTGATGAAACTAGGGTTTCATCGTTTAACCCTTGTTCTTTCATCGATATCATTCACATTCTAGCCTCTAACAATTTCAAGAAACGATCGTAACTCCCCAATATCGAGCGATATCAATCAAGAAAGCATCGTAACGAATTGGGTCGTCGATTCTTGAACTTGCTAGGGTTTACAAAACTCGTAGGATTCAAGAATCAATTTAAGATATATTACATCATCATTCTATTGATCGTCTCGACTCCTCGACGAGCGGAGTATTACTAAAACATCACAACAAGAATTATAACTAGAAATTTAGATTGACTCATGATGCAAGAATTTAAAGAGAACAAGATAAAAGAATATCACCTTTTATTTATATCAACAATTTGATTACAGTCGCTCAAGAACTACAAGAGGAAGAACTAAATTGTTGAATTGGCGTCGCTCGGCTCCGTGAGTCGTGGATCGGCTTGGACCACTTGCTCCGTTGAAGATCGGCTCGGCTCATAAAAGGTTGCAAGGCTTCTTGCTTGATGGGTACTCGGGATCTTGGCTTTTGATTGGAATTAGGGTTAGGGTTTCACACAAATCCTCTCACTAGATTTGTGGAAGAAGAAGATGAAGAAAGAGAGTGAATGGATCTAAATTGGCTAAAATGAACTAATCAAAACATCAAGTCCCTTTTACAAGTGAGCCTAGGGTCTTATTTATAGATCTCCCAAACCCTAAGTCTTTGAGTTCCCTCCAAAAGTTTGTTGAAAGACTTCTAGAAAGAGTTTGTTAGGCTTAGCTTAGGGTTTAAGCTAGGGTTTAAGAAGAAGTTTCTAGAATACAAGGCTTAGTTTAGTGTTGATCCCAAAGCTTGCTGATCTGGCAGAATTCTCTGGAGTCTTCTGGAACTTGGAGTGTCTTTATGAAGTTTAGGAGCTGATCTAAGAGTTTTGCACCAAAAATGAGGAGCTAATTCCTTGAACCCATTGCGGATCCGCGGCTCAAGCAGGCTCCTGCCGCGGATCCGCGGCTGTCTGTGGGGCTTGGGCCTTGGGCTTCCTAGTATGGTCTTGGAACAACATTTGTAGCTTAATCTGATGTGTTGATTTGTATTTTCCCTTTTGGATTTATACCAGATCTGAAATCATTGAGTTGGCGTAACGTTTTAGCTGTACCCTGTAAGTTTTGGCCTTTCTGCTGGATTTTCCTGCACAGATCTCAAAACAAGTGTTGCGCAAATGTAGGGATGATGCGATGCCATGAAATGTGGTCAATTTCCTTTATAGTGTCGATTTAAGAGTCTAATACATGTAATCTGATATTTTGCGACAGTTTTGCTAATATGTGAGATATGAATGCCGAACACTTCTATATGAATGCAAATGATGAGGAAATTGCCGTGTAAAATATGCATTATTTTCGACTAATCAAATTCCCCCAAACTTAATTTCGATCGTCTCGAGCGAACTGTTTTATTAAAAAGAGAAGTAGAAAATAAAGAAGGAGAAAAACTATCTAGCACACTTTCGTAGGCAACACGATTGCACTGAGCACGTGCAACAAGCCTTTAAACCTCTAAGTGTCCCTAGTAGGAGGAGTGTTGTCTCCTGAGGGTTTTCAGCGGATTGCACCCACAAAATCCAATAATAAAAGAAAGATCATGAATATTACATTTAAAGACAAGAATTGTAAAAGAAAAGCTTTGAAAATTAGGGTTTCCAACTAAGCTAGCTTTTCGGTTGTCATGAGCCCTATCTTAATGGTCATGAAAAAATGTCAGAAATCACGTCCTCCCTCAATAAAATATCGTCTTATTCTTCATTCCTATCTTTCTTCCAAACATCGATCATATCACCCTGCGTGTGTGTAAAGACATCCCTACACCCGGAGAATTCAATTCAAGCTATCATACTCTTGCCCATCAGCCTCAGTACTTTTTAATTAATGAATATTTAGATGAGATTGCTCACACACTTTCATGCGACCGTTAATACTTCTTGAGGTACTAACCGACCGATTACTCATGTGCTTGCTTATTCGGTGTATTTTCCTCGTCTTGCACCACCTCAGGCATAGCAGTGACTCCCAGACCAGTTGGCCTTAGGGCACTAGGTGAAGAAGCACCCTCGCTATATATTTTTATTGCCCTTGGTGATAACAAAACCAGTGTCCATTTTTCTCACCACTTTATATTTTCTTTATTCATCATTTTTTTATTTTTATTTCCTTCATACATCGGCTTTAAGACAAGAGCATTTCAAGGTATCATCTACTATCCCAGGCTTCAAGACGTGTGTAAGTGCGAATAGCAGGGTAGCAACGTTCAAAATGTTTGGCTTCCAGAATAGAAACTATTTTTCAGACTTATTTTTATCCTCAGATTAGTGACGTCCTTCATCTTACTAACCCTTTGGACAACAGCTCATAACTACTTATTACTAGTTCGTATAAGAAAACTTCTAATTTTCTTAGTTTTCTCAAATTTTTCTAATCTCATGGATGTAATTTTTCACTATCTAAACTTTTATTATCTTATTTATATACAAAAAGTGTAAATATTAAAATTATTTTTATACTTCAAATTTTTTTAATTTTTTATGGGTTTTGAAAATTTTTCAATTTTTATAGATTTTTAAAGAAATGTTTTGTGCTTATGCAGATGATATGCAAATGATGCAAAAATAAGCACAAACCTCCCCCAAACTTGTTTTCAACAGTGTCCTCACTGTTGCCAAATGCTATACCTACAAAACTGTAAGCCTGGGGGGAATTATTAGTGGGGGCAAAATATATAAGTAAAGAACTTCCCCCAAACTTACTCTTTTCACTCACCTTCATTCAAAAAATGATGCAATGATATACTGGACATGAAGGTGAGACGGAGGAATTTTAATCCAAATAAACTGGCTCTTGTAAGAACAAGAGCTCCTCCGTGGGGTCAGTGGAAAAATACGGCTTTAGTCTATGTCCATTTACTTTGAAAAAGGTGTCGTTTTTAACATTTTCTACTTCTACTGCCCCGTGCGGGTATACAGACCGCACAACAAAAGGTCCCTTCCATCGAGATCGGAGCTTACCCGCGTGAAGGTGTAATCGTGAATCATAAAGAAGGACTTGTTGACCAGGTGAAATTGTTTTCCTCAAAATGTTTTTATCGTGAAAAACCTTAGTCCTATTCTTTGTGATTACAGCGTTATCATAAGCTTCATCACGGAGTTCGCTTAGCTCATTTATTTGTAGCTTCTGAAAGTTGCAAGCAAGGTTTAGATCAAAATTTATTTCTTTTATAGCCCACAATGCTTTATGCTCTATCTCGACGGGTAAATGACATGCTTTTCCAAACACTATCCTATATGGAGACATTCCTAGGTCGGTTTTATATGCAGTTCTGAATGCGCAAAGAGCATCCGTCAGTTTGGTCGACCAGTCTTTTCTATTTTTAGCAACAGTCTTCTCCAAGATAAGTTTGATTTGTCTGTTTGAGATTTTAGCCTGCCCGCTTGTTTGGGGATGATAGGGTGTCGAAAGTCGGTGGTTGATTGAGTATTTTCGCATCAGAGTCTCGAAAGATCTGTTGCAGAAATGTGTCCCATTATCGCTAATGATAGCGCGTGGGTGTCCAAATCGCGAAAAGATATTCTCTTTCAAGAACTTAATGACAACTTTCTTGTCATTAGTGCGACATGGAATGGCTTCTACCCACTTTGAGACATAATCAACCGCCAGCAAAATGTACAAATTCCCAAAGGAGTTGGGAAAATGACCCATAAAATCAATGCCCCAGACATCAAATATTTCAACAACCAAGATGGGTTGCTGAGGCATTTCATTCCTCTGGGATATTCTACCCGTGTACTGACATTGTGTACAGGTTTTTCAATAGTCAAATGCGTCCTTGAATAAGGTCGGCCAATAAAATCCACATTGCAAAACCTTTTCCGCTGTCTTTCTAGAACCAAAGTGACCCCCACAGGCCTGATCATGACAAAATGAAAGAACACTCTTGAACTCTTCATTCGGGACACACCGGCGAATGATCTGATCAGGACAATATTTAAACAAATAGGGCTCGTCCCAGTAAAAGTGTTTTACTTGGGAAAGAAAACGATATTTGTCCTGTTTTGACCAATCGCTCGGTATTAGTCCCGTGGCATGATAGTTCACAATATCCCTGAACCATGGTTCAGCGGATATGCTCAAGAGTTATTCGTCAGGGAACGAGTCATTAATCGGCAGGGTCACAGGGGAAGAAATGATGCGTGAAAGATGGTCAGCTACTACGTTTTCACATCCTTTCTTATCTTTGATAACAAGATCAAATTCTTGTAACAGTAGGATCCAACGTATTAGTCGACCTTTTGCATCTTTCTTCGCCAGAAGATGTTTTAAAGCGGAATGGTCAGTATACACAACTATAGGTGAGCCAATTAAGTAAGGCCTGAATTTTTCTAATGCAAATACAACCGCTAAAAGTTCTTTTTCTGTGGTTGTATAATTGATTTGCGCATCATTCAGGGTCTTACTAGCATAGTAAATCACGTGTGGCATCTTTTCGATGTGTTGTCCTAAGACTGTACCTACTGCAAAGTCGGATGCGTCACACATCAGCTCAAAAGGGTAGTCCCAGTTTGGTGATGATAAAATGGGGGCTGAAGTGAGTGAGTGTTTAAGTGAGTCGAAAGCTGTCTCGCAATCCGAGTCAAAATGGAAGGTCGTATCCTTGGCCAGGAGAAGAGTTAAAGGTCTAGCAATTTTGCTAAAGTCCTTAATGAATCTCCTATAAAAGCCCGTATGGCCAAGGAAAGATCGAATATCTTTGACGCTTTTGGGATGAGGGAGGTTTTGAATGACATCTATCTTAGCTCTGTCAACCTCAATGCCTTTCTGTGAAATGACATGTCCAAGTACTATTCCTTCTTGGACCATAAAATGGCATTTTTCCCAGTTCAAAGTCAAGTTCTTCTCTTTGCAACGAGTAAGAACAGCGTCAAGATTCGCTAGGCAATCAGAAAAAGAGTCTCCAAAAATCGAGAAATCGTCCATAAAGATCTCCAGAAAATTCTCTACAATATCAGAGAATATCCCCATCATACACCGCTGAAAGGTAGCGGGAGCATTGCATAACCCAAAGGGCATGCGACTGTAAGCAAAGGTACCAAAAGGACAAGTAAAAGTGGTTTTATCTTGATCCTTTTTGGCGATGGGGACCTGATTATAGCCTGAGTATCCGTCCATAAAACAATAATACTCTCGTCCCGCTAAGCGTTCTAGCATCTGATCAATGAATGGTAGAGGAAAGTGGTCTTTCCTCGTGGCAGCATTGAGTTTTCTATAATCAATACATACACGCCACCCAGTTTGGACGCGTGTCTGAATCAACTCATTTGCCTCATTGGTTATAACTGTGATGCCGGATTTCTTAGGAACGACATGTATAGGACTCACCCACTGGCTATCGGAGATGGGGTATATAATACCATTATCTAAGCATTTGACGATCTCTTTCATGACCGCTTCCTTCATGACGGGATTCAACCGTCTCTGTGGTTCTCGGGTTGGTCTGGCATCATCCATCACATGTATATGATGTTCAACTATCAAGGGACTAATCCCTTTGATGTCCGCCATACTCCAACCAAACGCCTCTTTGTTAGATCTCAATACCGATAAAAGTGCATTTTCTTGCTCTAATGCAAGAGAAGCGGATATGATAACCGGTAAAGACTCATTCTCACCTAGATATGCATATTTAAGGTGAGAAGGTAAAATTTTGAGATCTAATTCGGGCGGAGAAATGATAGAAGGAGGGATCATTGAGTGATTTTTGGATTTACAAAGAAGCTCAGAGCCTGTGAAAGATACAGACTCGGGTGGAGAAAAGTCAGAAGTGCAGGACTCAAGTGTAGAGAAAGTGTCCTCACTAAGATCATGTGTGAAATCAAACAGAGATGTGGTAATGTCATCGAGATCAGTAAAGCAAAGATCCTCAGCTCCACAACTATCGGGAGCGATCTCATGGACAGAGCACACATCTAAAATATGAGCAGAGGGTTCTGATGGCTGACTTCCAACTTTGTAGATATTTAGTTCAATGGTCATATTTCCAAATGATAAGTTCATTGAACCATTTCTACAGTTTATAACAGCGTTGGAAGTGGCAAGGAAAGGACGACCCAGAATCACCGGAATTTGGCCCCGGGGGTTTGCTACAGGATGTGTGTCGAGCACAATGAAGTCTACAGGGAAAAAAAATTCCCCGACCTTTATCAACACATCCTCTAATTCACCCCTTGGTTTGGTGATAGATCGGTCTGCCATCTGGAGAGTGCAGTGAGCAGGTTTCAGCTCTCCAATCCCTAATTGCTCATAGACAGAATAAGGGAGCAGGTTAACACTTGCGCCAAGGTCTAAAAGAGCACGATTTATGTTTTTACCCCCAATCGAAATCGATATTGTAGGACATCCTGGGTCCTTTCTTTTCTTTGGAAGCTGGGGTATAAAAGCAGTGCTAATATTATTAGACATGAAGACCTTCTTCGGCACTTGAGTCTTCCTCTTCCTAGTGCACAAGTCCTTAAGAATTTTCGCATAAGCAGGGACTTGCTGAATAGCATCTAGGAGAGGGATATTGATGTTAACCTGTTTGAACATTTCTAAAATTTTCTCCATATGAGAACTCGTTCTATTAGCCCTTAACCGGTTCGGGTAAGGAGCTTTCGCAATAAGCGCAGGGTCCATCACAGGAGAAGGAAGAGGGGGTAGACGTGGTCTCAAAAGAGGTGTGGGGACCGTCTGTGGAGAACTATAAGGGTTGGGAGAAGGTGTCGAGCCTAGTGGGAAATGGAGAATAGGCTCGCGAGAAAGTGGTGTGGTAGAAGAAGAAGGATCAGAAGGAGAAGTGTGTGTGTGTGGAAAGGTCTCAGCCGGGGTGTTGATATGATTTTCAGTATCATCAATACCTTCCCCGACATGATTGTTCAGTACTCTTCCCGATCTCAACGTTGTGACGGCATTTACATTGTAATACCCAGGATTCTGTAGGGGTTGAGAGGGAAGTTTCCCTTTTTCTCTCACACTCATTTCGGCTTTTAGGCGTGCGATTTCAGCTTCCATCGATTTGATACTCTCAGTTTGGGACGCTGAGTTTTTCTTTATCTCACTGACGGAAGATCTAACCTCATTCGAAACCTCTATGAAATTTGACAAAAGTGATTTCATGGTTTGAGTGAATTGAGAGAACTCGTCAGAACAGGACTGCATAGGATTAGACTGTGCAGGAGTGTTGCCCTGGTTTTGGAAATTTTGTGACTGATAGGGGTGCTGAGTGAGTTGAAGGGGTTGCTGTTGTGGTGGAGGAAGAACCTTTTGAAATTGATTCGTGTTTGGAACCGTGTTTTGAGATTGGTTTTGGTTCCAAGCAAAATTCGGGTGATTCCTCCAACCCTGATTGTACGTGAAAGAATATGGATCGTTTCGAGGTCTTTGAAATGCGGCATTAGAATGCTCGTGACCTTGAAACGCAGAGTTTAATGGACATTCTTCCGTTAAATGAGACGGATCAGAACAGCACCCACAAACAGTTTTGGGGAGTGACACTGGGTTTAGGGAGGCTGCTGCAAATTTGTGTTCCATAGCGTCGAGCTTCTTTTGCATTGCTGCCATCTCAGCTCGAACACCTATGGACACATCTATTTGGTGTACGCCACCCCTATTCAATGGTTGGGTTCCACTCTCCCACTGTAGTGATTTTTCAGCGAACTCTTCTAAATACTTCCAAGCTTCCCCATCATCTTTGGTCATAAAAGTACCTTGACACATGTTTTCAAGGCTCTGTTTAGTGTTTGGGTTAATGCCCTCATAAATGATTCGGCACAATTCCCATCTCGGGATGCCGTGATGAGGACACTGAACCAATAGATCCTTGAAACGTTCAAAGCATTTTGAAAATGGTTCAGCAGGGAGCTGGGCAAATTGATTTAGTTCGCTACGGATTCTAGCTGTCTTTTGTATTGGGTAAAATTTCTTAAGGAATGCAGCGACGAATTCTTCCCAATTCGTAATAGAGTGTGCGGTAGTGTTATATAGCCACTTCTCGGCTATATCGCACAAAGTAAATGGAAGAAGTCGTAGACGCATAGCATCCACTGAAAGTTGTGACGTACCCATCATTGCGCATACGTTTTCAAATTTGGTAATGAAAACGTAAGCGTCCTCAGTCTCGAGTCCGTGGAATTTGGGTAAAAGATTGATATAGTGGGGCTTAATCTCAAAGTTATCCCCATTGGCTGGTGGTGTGGATAAGCAGGTCGAAAGAGGACCCCGAATAGGGTAGCACCTCTCCTGGAGAGAGATGCGGGGTGGATTCTGCGCACCAACGGACGGTGGCAGATTAGGGTTAAAGAAGTTTGATGGATTCGGATCCATCGGTGTGGGTGTGGTAGTGGGTAAAGGAAAGGTAAATGGAGAAATATCGACTTCGGAGTCGATAAAGGGTACGCGGACTAAACGGGCACTAGAATCCCGTGTCCAGCCTATCTTGCACTAAAATGGGTTAGTACAAGTGGCAGCGTTGACTTATAATTAGGGGTAATGAATGCGGTGTTTGCTTTTGAAAAAGGGACGGATTTTTGAAAAAATGATGCGACAAAACAAATGCAGCACACAAACCCTAGAATCTAGTGGTCACCTAGGTCCGGGTCTAGACCGCTCCTAACTGCCAAAAGACAAGTCGCAGGATAGAATCCTCCACTGCCTCTTTGTCCCCCTGTGGCCGGATAAGTGCCAGGTAAGTGGGAAGGTACTCCACTACGTAAGTAGTGGGCCTAATTAAAAACCACTAGCCTTAGACACACTCGCCTTAGGCACCACAAGAAAACGCGGATAAGCAATGAATTACCCACGGCCTTATCTTGTCCTAATTGAGCGCGACAGTCCTTAGAGTCTTCTCTAGATTTCTTTTAGTTAATGTGGGTCAATGCGGATGCAAGTTTTGCGATTTTTGGGGCCTAGGAAGGGTAATGAAATCCCCACCTAATTTGGATTTGGCCGTGCCCCTTAATATCCGTATTTAGAATGCAAACAACCAAGAAATCAAAATCACTCACAAATTTAATTTTGCTTTTGCGGCGCTGCGATTATTTGCAAAGAATCCTGCAGCAAAGTGTTAGTTGGAGCTAAAAAGAGGAGAGAGGAGAAGGTAAGGAATCACCTGAGGAATTTTTACACAGAGACCCCCTAGATCTGCCGCGGTTCCGCCGCAGATGCTTGCTCAGGCCGCCCTTCCGCGGTCGACGTGTGGGATCACTGAGCCAAACTTCTTCAGGGAGCTTCTGTGAACTCCCTCAGCTCTCTGGTATTTTCCAAAAATTTTCTTCAATTTCCAAACAGCTCTAGATTTCCTTGCAATGAACAACAGCAAATCGTTTAGGGTTTGCACGAATTTTGATCTCAAAAACAACAATGGAATAATTCTTTCAATTCAAACTATAATATGAAACGAATTAGCGCACGATCCCCGGCAACGGCGCCATTTGATTGGTTTATTTTTGTTGTGTTTATCAAATGATCCCCGGCAACGGCACCATTTGATTGGTTTAATTTTCCGGATTGTGTAATGTAGAAAATTGTAAAGAAATCACAACCAAAGAATTATATTTGACCGCAATCAACTACGGTGTCAGTTGTAGATCGTAAGCGAGTACGGATCGTCCACAGGGATTGTGCGATTCGTTTTCATGTTTAATTTGTTTGAATCAAAAAGTTAATCGAAAAGAAAAGAAAACATGATTCAAGAATTTATTGATTGATTCAGGTGTCACGATGTTTAATCAAGAATCAAAAACTGATAAACAAATCAAGAATCGGTGTTTCGATGATATTTCCAACCAAAATGTCAAGAATCTAAATGAGGCTCGTAGGAATCGATCGGATCTATAGACGTGATGTAATTTCAAGATTTCGTGTTCTTGTCCTTCGAAGGATCAATACTAGATCGATGATGATCGATGAGAGTTAGGGCTTTCTTGATGAAACTAGGGTTTCATCGTTTAACCCTTGTTCTTTCATCGATATCATTCACATTCTAGCCTCTAACAATTTCAAGAAACGATCGTAACTCCCCAATATCGAGCGATATCAATCAAGAAAGCATCGCAATGAATTGGGTCGTCGATTCTTGAACTTGCTAGGGTTTACAAAACTCGTAGGATTCAAGAATCGATTTAAGATATATTACATCATCATTCTATTGATCGTCTCGACTCCTCGACGAGCGGAGTATTACTCAAACATCACAACAAGAATTATAACTAGAAATTTAGATTGACTCATGATGCAAGAATTTAAAGAGAACAAGATAAAAGAATATCACCTTTTATTTATATCAACAATTTGATTACAGTCGCTCAAGAACTACAAGAGGAAGAACTAAATTGTTGAATTGGCATCGCTCGGCTTCGTGAGTCGTGGATCGGCTTGGACCACTTGCTCCGTTGAAGATCGGCTCGGCTCATAAAAGGTTGCAAGGCTTCTTGCTTGATGGGTACTCGGGATCTTGGCTTTTGATTGGAATTAGGGTTAGGGTTTCACACAAATCCTCTCACTAGATTTGTGGAAGAAGAAGATGAAGAAAGAGAGTGAATGGATCTAAATTGGCTAAAATGAACTAATCAAAACATCAAGTCCCTTTTACAAGTGAGCCTAGGGTCTTATTTATAGATCTCCCAAACCCTAAGTCTTTGAGTTCCCTCCAAAAGTTTGTTGAAAGACTTATAGAAAGAGTTTGTTAGGCTTAGCTTAGGGTTTAAGCTAGGGTTTAAGAAGAAGTTTCTAGAATACAAGGCTTAGTTTAGTGTTGATCCCAAAGCTTGCTGATCTGGCAGAATTCTCTGGAGTCTTCTGGAACTTGGAGTGTCTTTATGAAGTTTAGGAGCTGATCTAAGAGTTTTGCACCAAAAATGAGGAGCTAATTCCTTGAACCCACCGCGGATCCGCGGCTCAAGCAGGCTCCTGCCGCGGATCCGCGGCTGTCTGTGGGGCTTGGGCCTTGGGCTTCCTAGTATGGTCTTGGAACAACATTTGTAGCTTAATCTGATGTGTTGATTTGTATTTTCCCTTTTGGATTTATACCAGATCTGAAATCATTGAGTTGGCGTAACGTTTTAGCTGTACCCTGTAAGTTTTGGCCTTTCTGCTGGATTTTCCTGTACAGATCTCAAAACAAGTGTTGCGCAAATGTAGGGATGATGCGATGCCATGAAATGTGGTCAATTTCCTTTATAGTGTCGATTTAAGAGTCTAATACATGTAATCTGATATTTTGCGACAGTTTTGCTAATATGTGAGATATGAATGCCGAACACTTTTATATGAATGCAAATGATGAGGAAATTGCCGTGTAAAATATGCATTATTTTCGACTAATCAGCACTCATCTATAACAATCAACAATTAAAACTACAAATGTAGGATACTGATATCATAAAGCGTTATACGCAACATATGAATTCACATGACTGAAACATGCATCAAAAAAACATGTTCATCCAAAAGAAAGGCCACTGTCAACAAATATAGACAAATACGTCATAAAAACAGTAACTAATTAACAAGTTGATTAGCATCTGGATCAAGAAAATGATAGAAAAAACAATTGACTATGATCTATAATGACAGGTCTATTACCATGACTCTCGACTAACAAAGGTGGCTTTTCGTCCTCGGTAGCTTGATAATTGAGATTTCATGGCGAATAAAAATATGCATATGCCGTTTGACCGGGAACTTCAATAGGAAACTCAATGAGGTCGGGTGTACTGAAGTACGCTTTGTATTTCGCTATATAAGGTGATGAAGCCCAAGCCCTAGCTAGCCCCAGCCCCACCCCAACCGAACCCTATCGAAAGTAAAGAACATCCTTACACTTTTATATTTCTATTAATGATGCAAGTCTCCACCAAGTCAAATTCTTGCAATATCATTCTTTTTAGAGTATGTCTAATTTAATATATAGAATTTTCAAAGTTGGGCAACCAAGAAAAAGTAACAAGGGATTTTACATACATGCCAAAGCTTTGATTATTTATTTATTTATTTTCCATTTCATATTAGTAATTTTATATGTTTGATGATGGCAAGAAATACAAATTATATTAGAACATTGTACATACCTTATTTCCACTTGAAATCGGTTTTTTTTTTATCAGTACTCGTTGACATACAGTAACAAACAATGTTTGATTAGAAGGACGCAAGATTTTCTTGATCAACAATAATTTTAGTAATCAAACTAAGCTAAAATTGCTGGAAATTCCTCTCAGGTTTGCCAAATTCAGCAAACCCCAACCCCAACCTAACCCCAGCCCCAGCCCCAGCCCCAGCCCCAACCTAACCCCAACCCCAGCCCCAGCCCCAGCTAAACCCAACCCCAACCCTAACCCAGCCCCAGCCGAACCCCAACTCCAACCCCAACCTGAACCCGAACCCGAACCCCAACCGCAATCCCTGTCGAACCCGAACCCTAACCGCAACCCCAGCCCCAGCCATGAACCCTAGCCCTAAAATAATCTAAAATTTGTTTAATTGAAGATTTACTAACCTGTGCGGTGGAGGAGACGATCGATCGGTGGCGACGACGAAACGAAGGCGACAACGAAAACGGCGACAAGGAAGAACGGTGACGAGAACGGCGGTGGCGACGACGAGAACGGCGGGGGAGATTTGGGGATTTTGGGCGCGATCGAGAGAGAGAGAAAGAGATAATCAGCGTAGGCGATCTATGCCTTTTTAATTAAATCGCTATTTATATGTCCCTACGGATTTGTCCGTAGGTCCTTGGTTTGCGGCTCCGTAGGGGCAAACACCAAATTAAGATTTAATATTTTTACTCTTGAACGTCTTAGACCGTAGGTGCAACCTTCTGGCCCTACGGATTAATCCGTAGGGCCAACATAAATCTGCCCCTACGGATTTCAATATCCGTAAGGGCAACCCCCTATTTTAGTAGTGTCGCCCCTTTGTACTACCATATAGTAATCGCTCTTTTATTCATTTCAGTTCCGTTTGAGTTTCTTCTTTGACTTCATAATGCAACATGCCAAAACATTCACGTTATAAACGGTATGGTCAAACTTTTTTCTAATATAACTTAATAATCTTTAAAAAAATCAATTTTCCATCATAATATTGAATTAAGATCCTCGCAAGTATTTTATAATAATAAAGAATTAAATGGAATCTAATTGACATCCGTCGCAATATAAAAAAAGGGAGTGGTTGATATATTTAGTGCTGTTGTCGATATGTATATGGGTGCTCCTTTGATTTCTTCTGGTTGTAACAGCGAGGATTGCTTTTATATATCGGTTTTAATTGTGAAAGCTATATCATGAAACAAGGTTATTGTTCCCACTCTTATATAGAAAGGTATACAATATGGAAACAAAGCATCAGGAAAAGGTCCGTCAAAGTCATTTGGAATATCAAAAGAAAACGCATGTTGCTGAATATATTGCCGACGCCTACCTATTAAGGGATTGCAACAGGCAATGGATATAAATTTAATATCCAAGTGAAAGTCAATAACTACTCATTCAAATATGCTCCCACATGTTACCGAGTAACTCTTCTGTTGGACCATCATATTCTATCTTAATTGGAACC
This sequence comes from Agapanthus africanus, assembly GCA_030015575.1. Taxonomy (NCBI): domain Eukaryota; kingdom Viridiplantae; phylum Streptophyta; class Magnoliopsida; order Asparagales; family Amaryllidaceae; genus Agapanthus; species Agapanthus africanus. The sequence continues at coordinate 546,053,291 of CM057338.1, forward strand.
AATTATAGAAGGTCTTTCATTCCTTTATTTTCCCCATTCTTTTTATCTTCCTATAATGTTAAACAAACCAAGGAAATAAAAACTTACGGTGTATGCGAAGAATTAGTATTCGCCGGATATCAACCAGCTCTCCAAATTCAAGAGGTATGCGAAGAATTAGTATTCGCCGGATATCAACCAGCTCTCCAAATTCAAGAGGAATAATAGCGCATGCATGCTCTTACCATTTCAAAGTCACCTGCATAAAAAAATGTTTTAGGTGATGGAAGAAAACAGCTTAAAGAATGAATAAGGTCACCTCTCGGAAGTTTTTTGCCTATAAAAAGGGAGCATTTCGATCCTAAGCAAGCCATTCACCCATTTGACAGAGTATAGGCAATTTAACAGGTCAAGTAATTAATCATGGCAAATAACCTCAAAAAGCAACTGGTTCTGCTCCTAGTCCTTGTTTTGGCCATTTCCATGATTGTTATGGTTACCGAGGCTCGTGATTCGCCTCACCATAAGCCACCACACTACAGGCCTCCCTATCACCACCGTCCCCCATACCATCACAGCCCCTCATACCACCATAGTCCTCCACACCATCACAGCCCCCCACACCATCACTAGCCTCCCAAAAACAACTAAAAATAAATCCCCCACGCACCCATCCCCCATTCCCATCCACGTACACTACACCCCTGCACTCTCCATATTACTACCATTGCTACCTATGAAATATGAATGGTTTCATTTCATAATGTCATTCTGCAGCTGCATATCAATAAATAATTGGCACCCACAGCTTGATGAAGGATGCCATCTGGAGTGATTGTTGAATTTCATCTGGTTGTGATGTCTCTCTGGATGTACTTCATTTGTTTAATTTGTGTGGTAATGATATTATAAATATTTGTTTTGGTGTGTAAGTTGTCGACTCGTTATATTTTATGCCCTAGTATATATATTATGTTATATATAAGCAATCAACTAGCTACAAGTAAGAAAACATCACAAGAATCGAACAGTCGGTTGAAGTAAATTTAACGAATAAAAAGCATTGAAGAAGTTTATAGGATATTTCATGGAGTTGTTTCCAACTTTGCATAGTTCATTTGAATGAAATGAAGGCATTTATAAGCACTTAATTGACATCTTCCATGAGCAAAGGTAAGAAGGGTTGTTTTAGATCTACACATTTTCAATCTCTATGAAAATAAGAAAAAGAAGAAATAAAATTAACATCTTTTTCTGGTTCCGCATGTTCCATACCTCTTCAAACCAAAATGACGAGAATATAATTTTGGAAAAAACCTCCCTTGGTTCAGACTCTTTTTTTCTGAATAACATAGGATCCTCCACAGTGACCTGAAGTAACTCCTGAATCTTTTTTCTGTCAAAACTAACCAATGAAGTACATAAAGCGGATATACTTCAAACACTCCTGAATCTTTTTTTATTTTCTGAAGAACACAGGTATCCATCTCAAAAGCAAAGCAAAAGAAGTTCAAATATACATAGGAGTAGTATCATCCTATAAGGAAAAGGTTTTCAAAATCTGTTGAAGAAGCCAAATGAGCACATACATATTGCCCAAAACATGCCTATGATAAGATTGCAATCAACTATATTCAACATCCACGTGAATTAACTGCTATTCCTTTAGCGAGCTCCCAAAATATTTCATATTGCCCAGTTACTTATTCTGTTTTGATAAAAATATTTTATTAGATAAATTGGTATCAGTTATGGAACTACTGCTGATCCCTTTTTCGATCTCCCACTCCTTATCTCCCTTGATAATACAATCAGTCAAGGAAATAAAAACCGAAAGTATTCGCCTAGAAACAGTATTCACTAGAAAAAGAACTCTCTAATTGAAGAAGAATGCAAATGCGTGCATGCTTTTACCCTTTCAAAGTCAGCATGTAAAAAGATACAGTTGGTGATAGAAGAAAACAACTTACATAATAAAATGTCACGCCCCGCTTCCCAAAATACGGAATACGGAGAGTAACGAAGGGCAGTCGTGCTACCTACGGTAAGGAATGATATCCTTCTATAGTCACATAAAACTATCTAGCTTGACCTGTCAAAATAAAATCCGATACCAAAAGGGAAAATGCTAATAATCATGCAGCAACGAAACCACAAGGAATACTAAAAAAAATGGGTCTACTAGATAATTGATGCAAATAAATACCCAATAAAATAGGTTCGAAAAGAAAACAAAATCGGAAAAGATACAAAAATCCTACTGTCCCATAAGGGCGCACATGCTAAATACTGGCTGAAAGGAAATAAACCTACGGGTTACTGATTTTCGGCAAAATCCTGATAGCTGCTGCGATCCTGCTCAGCCTGAAATCTGTCTCTAAATCTGAGATGGCAAATCTCAGGAATTTCAGAATATCCCAGCAAGTACTCAACGTGTAAGGTATGTGTATGGTATGATAACATGAATAAATGAATGTAGTGAAGAGGTCAAGACATAACCTAACTGGTCACTAAAAGGTAAACTATCCTATCGTAAGTTCGAGTGTGTGCGTCAACCTCTGCAGGAGTATTCTTAACCCAAGAGCAGTGCACACGGGCCCAACCGTAGAATGAACAAGCGACCGATATAGCTCGGTACGAGCTGTAATAACATGCGACCGATATAGCCCGGTACGAGCTGTAATAACATGCGACCGATATAGCGGTATGAGCTGCCGGCATAGGACTCCTAAGATCCTGTTGTACGAACGCACACTCAAACTACCCTAACACCCCGTGTATTCATGTCTAATATGGTAATAACTAAATCACTAATTAAGAATGTTGAATAGACTGAAACATATAATATCATATTAATTGTATAAAAAGGAAACTTGTAAATAGTATAGATTGTGTCATGGCATGTAATTCAGCATTCTAATTAGAAATCTCGTTTTAATATGAGTAGTCATGGCATACCAAGTACAATAGTTATAACATGATAGTGTTCATAAATAAGAATAGCATGTTAAACTTTCTCAAGCATGCCGACAATAATAGTCTAAAGTAAAATATTAAATATAAACGATATGATATGATAAAGTCAAAAATGTAAACAAGACTCAACATAAATATGTAATCATCTGTATTTAACATCCGAGTTTATTTATTGGAAAGAATAATAAACTAAAATATGGTTTTAAAGGGTTGATATGGTTAAATAGGAATGAAAAATTACAGATACATAAAGCGGATAGTGGTAATAGTAAAATTATGAGATAGTCGTAACTAAGATAAAATAATGACAGATTGACTGAGTGACAGATTGACTAGTCGTCATGTAAGTGCTAATAATAAGTTTTATAATAATGTGATAACAGAAAATATTAATACAAATTATAGTATCAAAATAATTTATATGACTAGGGCACATAAAATACAGTGATATTATAAGGAGTGATAGTGTAGAAAGTGCAATTTATATATATTAAATATTAAGCCCAAAACGTTTATTGATTAACAGTAATAATGGTATATTTTTATGTTTTAGATTAGCGTATAAGTGTTGACATTTTGCATGCTAGTGTATACCAATATTGTTGCAACAGAAACATATAATTACTTATAAAGCTTTTTATATATTAAACCTCATTTACATGTTAATAATTATTTTATTGCGCTTACACATTTACAGTTATTCACTTGATGAAAGGATTAAGGGGTATTCTAGATCCTAGGTTTTCATCATATGTACAAGTATTATAAGATACATTAATAAAGCAGCAAAATATTACAATTTTATTTAAATATTGTAAGTTAATAATTTATTTAGAGAATTGCCGACGTTGCATCGACTAAAAAATAAAGGAGTAAGAGTATTTGCCTCGGAGACGGATAAACACGACGACACGAAGCGCAACTCCAAGTTTTGAAGGTTCGACTAATTTTGAAGAAAATATTGAGATGAGAAATAGTGAGAATGTTGATTTATATGAGAAAGAGAGAGATGATAATTTTGTTGTTTTTATAGGGAAGAGAGATACTGTTAAAGATTGGAGAGAGATTATTATAATTGGAGAGAGAGAGAAATATTCTGATAAGATGAGATTTGGGTTTGATATTAAGAGAGAGAAACATACATAAATATAAAAGAGAGATATGATGGGTTATTATATACTTCTATAAGATATTAGAAAAGTTGTATATATACATATTAGTTTGTATATAGTTAGGATAATAGGAAAGTATATGTATATACATATATTAGTATATAATAAAAATATATGTAGATATGTATATGATTATGGGTTCGTGAAAATAAATATAATTAGTTTCTATATATATAGGTTTTTAAGATATCAAACAACTAAACTATATCTTCAGTTAAACTATCATAACAATTATCTATCTATCTATCTATCTATCTATCTATATATATATATATATATATATATATATATATATAGCTTTGTAGAAAAAAAATTAAAAAGAGAGATTTGAGAAAGAGAATCAGCTGAGAGAGATTGGATTGGATTGGAGAGAGAGGGATTTTGTTAGGGAATATATATATAGAGAGCGGGGGTTTGGTGAAATATAGTTAATGATATAGAAAAATATATGTAGATAGAATAGAATATGGAGAGAGTGAGGAATCTGTTGGAAAAGATATTTGTTTGGAGAAATAATTGATTGGAGAAAGAAAATTGAATTGTTAGTTTAGGAAAAATATTTATATGGTTAAAAGATTTAACATGGACTCTCATATCAAAACTAAATATTTTAAACAAATATTGTTAAACAAAATATCTTATAAATAAGATTTTAAAAGGGGTAAAATCTTAAGCATATATATTGTTTAAAGAAATACCAAAATATCTTTTTTTAAACTATAACACTAAAATATAAATATGGTTACAAAATAATGTTAGACAAATAAATATTTAAATACTAATAATATACCTATTTAACAAACTTGAAAAACCATAATTATATGTATACAATTAAAAGTATTAAACTCCATGTTATAATAATAATAAAACAAAACCCAATATATTCAAAAAGAAAAAGAAATGTACGATCGGACTAGCATGTTACGTAAAATAAACATCACCTCGGATATTTGTTTCCTAAATATATGGAAATTTAGATCCAAAAGCAGCAAAGTGCTAAATATCGCCGATACATATTATACATCGGTCAATATATTGGTTTTGGAGAGGAAACGACACGATATATTGATTTTATATCTTTTTATAGTTTTGGATAAAATTCATCCGATATATAGTAATATCGTCCGAGATATCGGGTTTGATATAGCGGACGATATATCGGGTTTCATATAGCGGACGATATATCGCGACATTTTCCTAATTTTAACTAGGTTATGGGTTCTTAGGTAACATTTGTTGGTCTCACCTGATTAAATTTTGATTATTGACAAGAAATTGCTCCATACTATACCTAGCTTTTGCATATCACTATTTGGAGCATTAGATGGAGAACGGAGGAAGAAAAAAAACTACAATGTTATATTCAAACGAGGTTGGAGGGCTAGTTGAGACTTCATAAGACTAAACATTAATATAAAGTTTGAAGCCCGCAAAAATCAAGAAGAGTCGTTAAACAAGCTATACAATGACTAACTCATGACAATGAAGACTCGCATATTTTGTTTTGGGTTTATCTCTTTTTATTTTATCTAATTCTTTATGAATCAAATGTAAAGGGACTAAAAAGCTAAGCAGATGCACACACAACATCACATATGCATTTTGCTTCAATATTTTATTCTAAAATAAAATATCATTTTTCATTCATGATACATAAAAATTAACAAATTATATATCATTATGACCATTGAACTTTTCCTAAGCTTGAAAATATCTTTCATGGTTTTTCGAAGAATTTTGTTATTTTCTAATAATTATTTAAACTGAAAATAATTAAATTATATTAGAAAATAAGTTGGAAATTATTATCTAGTCGTATGACAAATTAGTGTTATTAGATTCACGGTTACGTGTGGACTTTAAATATTATTTTTACATAATTTTCCGATAATCTTTGATATTTTTAAATTTCAATTAACTAAGATACATTGATATATTAATTTATTCTAGTTCCAAAACAATGCATGCTTTGCTTTTGAATGGGACCCATGACCATGCATTAGTTTACTTTACGTGAATTCTTCCCTTAGTTTGTTTCTTGCATTATGTCTTAAGCTTTTCTCAAGGGGACCCACCCTACACCATCTTCAAAGATCGATAGAAAATCAAATATTTTGGTTGTAGCTGGAAAAAAAATAGATTAGTAGGTGTTGGGCATATTAATTCATTACATGCTTTTAAATTAAGTTTTTCAAAGCTAGCCCCTTTCCTATTTCCTAGTGTACAAAGTTGTTTTTAATAGCATGTCATTTCATTACTTTTAGTTGTCTACAAATTGCATGATTTCACTATTGATGACATCAACTAAATTTGAAAATTTTCTTTTCAAACGGTCATCTTCCCTCATCTATAAATACATACATATTGTTTTTCATTCCATCAATAGATTTCACAGAGCAAAAGAAAATATCTCAAATCAGCAAGTGAGAATATTTTCAAAAGATTTAACTTTGCATCACATTCTCTGCAAAACTTCTGGTCTCTATTAGAGTGAAAGAATTGTGAGCGACAACTTCTCTAATCAATTATCAATGTGTAATTGTAGTCTCTTGGGAAGAGACGGATTGTAAATTGTAAAAATTTTGCTCCTACCCGGTTAAAGAAATAAGGATAGTGAAAGGTTTAGGAAAGCCTAAAGACGGTGCATTTAGGCATGGGGCGTCGAACTTCTTTAGATCACCGTGTTTGTGTTTGCTCTCTTATACCATTTATTTTACCGCACTTACATTTGCTATAAATTGCTATAATCTCTAGCATATGCTTAATTAGTTTGCAAACTTGCAAGAATTTATTTTAAACCCTATTCAACCCCCTCCAGGGTTGTAATTTGGTATTTCAATTGGCAGCGCTTGGTTCTCTTGATTACAATATTAATATCCTAAGAGATTGAGATCCATATCCAACCATATGACCAACACATCCTCTTCTCATTATGCCGCCAGATTTCATGAAGGTCGGACTACCACTAGACCTTCGTATTTTGACGGCACTAACTATCCTTACTGAAAAACTTGTATGACTTTTCATCTTCAATCGATTGACACTAGTAAAATAGGGGGTTGCCCCTACGGATATTGGAATCCGTAGGGGCAGATTTAACTTGGCCCTACGGATTAATCTGTAGGGCTAAAAGGTTGCCCCTACGGGCCCAGACGTCCAAGAATAAAAATATTAATTCTTAATTTGGTGTTTGCCCCTACGGAGCCGCAAACAAAGGACCTACGGGTATATCCGTAGGGGCAACTAAATATCGATTTAATAAAGGCACAGATCGATCGCCTACGCTCACTTTCTTTCTCTCTCTCTCGATCGCGCGCGAAAAAAAATCCCCAAATCGCAGCTGTTCTCCTCGTCGCCATCGTCGTTCTCCTCGTCGCCACCGCCGTTCTCGTCGCCACCGCCGTTCTCGTCGCCACCGCCGTTCAGGTCGTCGCCACCGCCGTTCTCGTCGCCACCGCCGTTCTCGTCGCCACCGCCGTTCAGGTTGTCGCCACCGCCGTTCAGGTCGTCGCCACCGCCGTTCAGGTGAGTAAATCTTGAGGTAAATTAAAGAATTTTTTGATTATTTTGGGCTTAGGGTTCATGGCTGGATCTGGGGTTGCGCGCGCGAGTTGGGGTTCGGCAGGGGTCGCGGTCAGGGTCGGGGTAGGGATTGGGGTTAGGGTTAGGGTTGGGGTTCGGCTGCTGCTGGGGCTGGGGCTGGGGTTAGGGTTTGCCTTAGGGTTGGTGTTGGGGTTTAGCTGGCCGCGCTGGGGTTAGGGTTAGGTTGGGGCTGGGCTGGGCTGGGGCTGGGGCTGGGGCTGGGGCTAGAGTTAGGTTGGGGTTAACACGTGGGGAGTTGGAAAAAAAAAAGAAAATGAAAGAGTAATGAATGTGAGAAATTAAGAATGAGAACAATTGCACAACAAATTTGTTGATAAGAAAATGAGAGAGTAATGAATGTGAGAAATTAAGAATGAGAACAATTGCACAGAGAAAGCTATGCTTGACTAGGGGGGATGGTTCTATGTGCTTTCAGAGAGCAACTTGGGGTTAGGGTTAGGTGGATTGATGACAACAAAATACCATAATTTATAACTATATTACTCATCTAATGTGTATGGCATGTGAAAGCTAGATGAAGGTTGAGGCAAGCACAACAAATTTGTTAGATGGGACAATGTCAATAGGAGCTCAATGCTATTTGGAAAAATAATAATTCAAAGACATAGTGGAGTTTCCGATTGGTGGCATGGACTAGTTTGATGTATGTAGTTGGTTTGATTTATGAAAAAATGGGGAGACAACATGCATGTATGCATATAGGTAACATCTGCCAATATGCCATATCCAGACCGCAATCTATTTTTGCCTATTGGCTAATATGAAAATATCGGCCCGCATATATGACATAATCAAAGTTGTTAAATCTTGATACGGTTTGTGTTTCGTTTTTTTATTTATCAGTTCTATCAATGTTGCGTATAACGTTTTATGATATCAGTATCCTACATTTGTAGTTTTAATTGTTGATTGTTATAGATGAATACCATTGCAATAATAGTTTTTGGTTGATGAATGCTATTGCAATGTAGGATGATCAGTTCTATCAATCTTGATCTCAATGGTTTAAAATCATGTTACACATACAATACGAATGCACAACAAACGCATAATTAGAGAGCGACTCGAGATATTCAGGTTAAAACCAATATATGATACTCGATGATAATATGAAACCTTCATATTCCCATCGATACTCATATATGAAACTAAAAGCGCCACTTAGTCCCCGTCTATCGGTTAACATGCGTGCGATGCTCGTCGTGACCTAGAACTATACGAAGGTTGTTAAATATCGGACAGTATTGCTCGATACTAACAACCGTCGTATAGTCTACGCGACGAGAAAATTCAATCGTATGGTAACCCATAGATTTGTCCCGTGTGGACAAGTTAAGAATGTATAAAGCAAACGCCTTCATTCACTTGTGTTTTCATCCGTTTCGAGATATTTCGTCGGTACCTTTCCGTTGGTTCTCCGTGTACAAAGATAGATTAGATGTTCATTTCAACGTTGTTTCACAGGTTTGAAATGATTATCTATTCTATTACAGTGTACTCGGAGAACAGCGGGGAGGTGCTGCCGAAATTTACTCGAAACGGTTGAAAGCACAAGTGATGGGCGTTCGCTCTATACATTCTTAATGGGATAGAAGCCTACCCCCGACAGCCGGAACACACACATACAACAAGAATACACAACAAACGCATAATTAGAGAGCGATTCGAGATGTTCGGGTTAAAACCAATATATGATACTCGATGATAATATGAAACCTTCATATTCCCATCGATACTCATATATGAAACTAAAAGCGCAACTTAGTCCCCGTCTATCGGTTAACATACGTGCGATGCTCGTCGTGACCTAGAACTATACGAAGGTTGTTAAATATCGGACAGTATAGCTCGATACTAACAACCGTCGTATAGTCTACGCGACGAGAAAATTCAATCGTATGGTAACCCATAGATTTGTCCCGTATGGACAAGTTAAGAATGTATAAAGCAAACGCCTTCATTCACTTGTGTTTTCATCCGTTTCGAGATATTTCGTCGGTACCTTTCCGCTGGTTCTCCGTGTAGAAAGATAGATTAGATGTTCATTTCAACGTTGTTTCACAGCTTTGAAATGATTATCTATTCTATTACAGTGTACTCGGAGAACAGCGGGGAGGTGCTGCCGAAATTTACTCGAAACGGTTGAAAGCACAAGTGATGGGCGTTCGCTCTATACATTCTTAATGGGATAGAAGCCTACCCCCGACAGCCGGAACACACACATATAAACGCATAATTATAGAGCGATTCAAGATGTTCGGGTTAAAACCAATATATGATAATATGAAACCTTCATATTCCCATCGATACTCATATATGAAACTAAAAGCGCCACTTAGTCCCCGTCTATCGGTTAACATACGTGCGATAATTTATTCTTTTCAACGACAAACGCACACACAAAGCATATACACGGATTTTCTCCTTTGTCAGTAACTATCCCGTTCTTATATTTCTCAATATAGTCAGCATAACCTACAATTTATATGTTATTCAGTCTAACATGGCCCATGAGTACGTCAGAGTTAAGGACTGGATGTATGTGGATTGGAAACAACGTATGCAACCTAAGTTTGTCGCAGGAGTTGCTGCTTTCCTTGAATTTGCACGCGCACATAATAAGATCATAATAGAGAAGATTCTCTATCCGTGCGATAGATGTGGCAATAAGTACTGGCAGAAGGTAGAATTGGCAGAGCTTCATATTGTAAAACATGGGTTTACTAGACTTTATTCAACTTGGAAATATCACGGGGAAGGAGAAGAATGCAGTACTGCGGTAGAAGAAGAAGGAGAACACGATAATGCGGCAGGAGAAGATGAAGAATTCGGTAATACGGCAGGAGACGGAAATTTATTTCCATCAGAAGAAATGGAGGATATGGTAGAGGCTGCCCTAGGTGAATCTATTCGTACCGAAGATGACATTCCTTCCGGTCAAGGACCGCGTGCGGATAAATATGAAAATTTCATGAATGATGCTAGGAAACCAATTTATGAGAATGCGAAGTATTCCACCATCTCATGGTTCGTCCAACTTTTCCAGATTAAGTGCCTAAATGGATGGAGCAACAAGTCATTCACAATGCTTCTTTCGTTCTTGAAAGATTCTATGCCTCCGGGAAATAATCTGCCCGAAAGCTGGTATGAAGCCCAGAAGATGATGTCTGATTTGGGTCTAAAGTGCGAGAAGATTCAAGCATGTCCTAAAAATTGCGTGTTGTACCGGAAAGAGAATTCAGATTTGAAAGAGTGTCCAACATGCGGAGAGGCCAGGTATAAGCCGAAAGATTCTGATAAGAAGCCTGATATACCTGTGAAGATAGCACGATACTTTCCCATAACACAGAGGCTACAGAGGCTATTCAGGTGCAAGAAAACAGCCGAGGCAATGATTTGGCATCACCGTGCTCCTCCAAGCGAAAATGGAAAAATGAGCCATCCAAGAGATTCACCGGCATGGAAGGATTTTGATAGGAGGCACGTAATATTCAGTAGCGATCCTCGCAATGTCCGGCTCGGACTGGCTACCGATGGCTTTTGCCCATTCAACTATATGGCTGGAAGTCACAGTACATGGCCCGTTGTAATGATAATTTATAATCTGTCGCCTTGGTTGGCTATGGACCAATCATACTTTATGATGCCTCTTTTTATCGACGGACCAAACTCACCGGGGAACAATATCGACGTCTATCTCCGACCTCTGATCGAGGAGCTGAAAACTTTGTTCATTAATGGTGTAGAGACATGATTCAAACACAAATACAACCTTCATACTGCGTGCGGCTTTAATATGGACAATTAATGACTTTCCTGCGTATGGAATGCTATCAGGTTGGTCCGTACATGGTCACAAAGCATGTCCTCATTGCCATGAACACACAACATCAAAATTTTTGAATTTTAGCAGGAAGGTTTGTTATTGCGGCCATCGACGTTTTCTGCCTCCACACCACCCTTATAGGTTAGACACGGTTCACTTTGATGGTCATCAGGAGCTTCTTGGACCTCCATCCCCATTGTCCGGAGAAGACGTGACTGCTAAATGGGATGGTTACAATAACGTGACCTTCGGGATGGATCCGACGAAACAGGTCAAACCACAATATTGGAACAAGTTAAGCATTTTCTTCGAGCTTCCGTACTGGTCTACAAATTCAGTGCGTCATTGTCTGGACGTCATTCATATAGAGAAGGGAGTATCAGAGCACATACTTAACTTGCTTCTGTGTAAAGACGGGAAATCGAAAGACAACATGAATGCTCGGATGGATCTACAAGAGTGGGGAATAAGAAGTGAACTGCACCCTAAACCGGTAGCGGGTAAACCGGGCAAGTTTGTACTTCCCAATGCCGCTTATCATATGTTACAACCGGAGAAGAAAAGATTCCTGCAGGTGTTGCATGATTTGAAAGTCCCCACAGGTTTCTCAGGATCATTCGGTAAGAAAATAAAAATTGTGAAGGGCAAGATCGATGGGCTGAAAAGTCATGATCACCATGTTATCGTGGAGCACCTTCTTCCATTAGCCCTCAGGACTTCTCTCCCCGACTCGGTTGGTCTAGTAATCAACGACCTATGTTGTTTTTTCAGGGAGTTGTGTGCTAAAACACTGGAGGTTGCGATGCTGGATAAACTAGAAAATTCTATTGCGTTGATACTTTGCAAGTTTGAGTGTATTTTCCCACCGTCATTCTTCGATATCATAATACACTTGACGGTTCATCTTGCAACTGAGGCGAAGCTAGCCGGACCGGTAAAATATCGATGGATGTATCCCGTCGAGAGGTACGTGTAATTTTTCGTTTCGCGCAATTTATAAATTTATTGTTGTCCTGTATGCCCTTATTTATTTATTCAACATATTCTCATTAGGTACCTTTACACTCTTAAGAAGTAAATACGCAATAAAAATCGACCATAGGGTTCTATCATGCAAGGTTATCTTCTTGATGAAGCAACCACATTTTGTTCCCGCTATCTGGACGAGAACATTGAGACAAGGCTTAACCGACTACGAAGAATTCAAGACGGGCCATATGGTAAAGCCGAGTATAAGAGAGTAGACACTATGTTTATCAACAAGATATACCGGTTTATCTTGCTTAATTGCGCATGTCTTGAACAAATTAGAGAGTAAGTTCTTTTGGATTAATTGTTATATCTGTGTTTGTGTGTGTATGAAATGACATAATATTAATGTCATAATTATTTGTCGAAAACAGAACTCATTTTAACGAGGTACGTGAGGGGCATCCTGATTGGAATGAAGAACGTTTGGAAAAATACCATCAGGATAATTTTTGTGATTGGGTCACAGAGCATGTAAGTTATTCGAATTACATTTTATTGCTATCAGTTTTAATCTAAACTTGTATCGTTATGTATTTGTCGTAAAATTTGTTTTATTAGATCCACGATCCGAACTTGTCTGCATCATTTGAGAGTGATTCAAGATGTTTAGCTCAATTTCCTAGTATGGAGGTTGCATATTACAAAGGATTTGGTGTCCTTGGATACAAATTCGAAGTTAAGGACATAGAAACATCTAGAACCACTCAGAATAGTAGGATTGCGACGGTAGGATCGGACGGTGTGATTTACTATGGGTACTTAAATTGTATACTCGGCATCCACTATCCCGGACGATCAGAACCCTTTTATATATTCCAGTGTACTTGGTACGATCCGCGAACCGATACGGACAGGTGGAGAAGCAGTCTTGGGACTTGGAAAGATGAATATGGATTGACCAGTGTGAACACACTTCGATTTTACGGTCAGGACGATCCGTTTATCTTTCCGAACCAAGCGTTCCAAGTATACTATTCACAGTGTTTGAAGCATCCGGGGTGGAGTGTTGTATGCCGATGGAAACCCAGAGATGTCTACGATGTCCCAGAATACGAGGACAGCGATGAGGACGAAGAAGAGAGAAGGCTTAAAGTGCTCCGACCGTCTGTTTCGAAGGACGGGTTGTCTTCGACCGATCATGAAGTTACGTGGGTTAGAAATGACATCGACGATGAAATCCAAGTAGATATGTATGATGCGCCCACGAAACGAAAAAGGTTATCAGTAATGTTATATTATTACTTCACATTTTACGCTCTATACATATATAGTCAATACTTTTAATGATTGTCTAATGCGTCCACGAACCGTTTATCTAGATTTGATGACGATGTCGGGAGCAGCGAGGGGCGGCAGGAGCTCCAGCCGCGGCAGAGGCAGAGGCAGAGGCAGAGCGGTTCTGCCGTCCGGAGAGCTCCGTAGGGAGCTTCAGAGGGCCGGTCTTGCACCCAGATCGGAGACCCCTTCGGATGCCTCCTTCTGTGTGGATTTTGCCACATCTCCAGGTATACTGCACGCATATCCATTTTGAATGTAATATTACAGATATTCATGCCTGTTTATGTCAAAATTACTTATATTGTCAATGTTTGATTGTCTAGTTGTTGGTGATGCGTCCACATCTGGGACAGAGGCCACCCCCGCTCCTCCAGGTATGTTTATATATCATATAGTGCATGTATATTGATTTAGAATGCTATATCATAAATACACACATTCCTTTTGCTCTTACTTAGCAATTTTTATTATTGTCTAGCTGTAGGTGGTGACACCACCGCACCTGCGGGTATGTTTATATATCCTATAGTGCATGTATATTGATTTAGAACGTTGTATTATTGATCTACACATTCTTTTTGCAATTACTTATATAATCTATTTTTAATTGTCTAACTATAGGTGGTGCGTCCATACCTTCCGCAGGGGCCACTCCTGCCGCTTCCATACCCTCCGCATCATCTGCAGGTTAGTATGAATAAATTTAAAATATTTACTCATTTTACATATGCTCTATAGAATAAATATGAACTTCATGGAAATTTAGCGTCGATGTTTATTTTCTAGTTGGAGGGGATGCGTCCGCATCCGGGACCCCGGTTGTTCCTCACCGGAGGAACCATCGTCCCGCTCGTGCTGCTGCCCGGGCCCAGGCTCGTGCGATAGTCACCGGAGGTATATATCACACTTGAATTTTCGTTTAACCTTGATTTCTTAATACAACTTTGTTTTATTATTGATTGTCTTGATATTTCGTGCAGACGCAGGGCCTCCCCATCCCCAGAGGGGGACTCGAGGCCCGAATCAGTCCCATAGGCTGAGGCCTGACAGAGCTAGGGGGGAGGCAGCATTCCCCCTTTTTTTTACCCTTGACTATCGCTATACCGGTCCTCATGCCGAGAGGTTCGGCCGGTATTTGGGGGACGAGAGCCGGCTCGTGAAGAATTATCCACTTCACGTTGAGTGGGGCGAGCAGCACCAGCGCTCATTCGCCCTCTTCTTTGATCAGGCTCGGGTATGTATTAATATATATTTTCATTTGATCTATCCAATATATTTATTATTAACACTTGCAATTTAATAACAATGTTTTTTTGTATTTTCAGTTGGATTACGATTTTCAGCCTGTAGCCGACCCTGATCATCCGGGGAGGGTGCTCGACCTTCATGCTCTGTACAATGGCCTGATGAATAACATGCAGGCCAAGGTCCGATACAACAGGAATGAGCTGAAGGCCGACTGCTACTCCCTGTGGATGGCGACCCCCGAGGCAGAGAGAGCGGCCTTCCTATCTACTCCGGCGTTTGCGAGAGTCGACGTAGAGACATGGCCTCTATTATGCGCTTATTTCGACTCCCAACGCAAACAGGTATGTATTTTAAATGTATTTCATTATTTATGATATAATTTATTTCTTTGTGTTTCTTAATTAGAAAACTAAATGTTAATGCGTTGTGCAGAAACAGGCTGCTCAGAATACAGAGAACAGGAAGTCGGCGAAGAGGGGTCGCCCCACTTACACAGGTGGCTCGAAGAACATTACTCGAGCCATGGAGTTATCGGTAAATTACAATAGACCGACGTTTGTGATATTCTGCAATATTAAGAGTTATTTTCTAATATTTCTAATATTAAGAGTTACTTTCTAATATTTCTAATATTAAGAGTTACTTTCTAATATTGCAGACATCTCGGACCGTGGCGTCAGGTGGTACACCGAGCGTGCTGTCCGCATATCTTGCCGTCCACGGCACTTCGACAGATCCCGCCACGGGCGAGGTTCGATATCCCGACGTCTCTACCCAGGAGTACTGCGTAAGTGTTAATATTTTTTCTACCCAAATTTGAAATTTTAGTTTTGGAAGGTTCAAGTTTAAATCTTATACTTATACTTTACTTCTTAATGTGGGTGTAGGAGCGGGTGGTTGAGCAGGCCCAGGCCTCGGGGATCGATTTTACCGGACAGAGCGATCCGAGGCTGCTGACCCCAGTTCTGGACGCCGCACACGGAGGGCACCACGGAGGTTGGGAGAGAGGCCGGGGACTGGGCCCTAGCAGGGCCCATATGAGGTTGGACTCCACCCCGGCGGTTACTTCCTCCGTCTCCGGTGACCGACGTGTCCATCAGGAACTGGAGAGCTTGAGGGCCACCGTTCAGGAGTTGAAGGAGATGCTGGTATGTATACTGCTTTATAGTAAAATATCATGTCATATTATATAGATATCAACATATCCATAATTAGTACGTAGCTTGAGCTTATTTGGTTTTAGACTTAAGTTTGATTAATCATACATACAGATGTAATTAAAATAAACAACAAACTAGATATCCAAACGGGGTTTCGAAATAACTTAATAATGATACGAATTCGAATAATACACAGTTCTTACACACTTATTACACACGTTAGGTCCAGATGTGACAGGGTACATCGGCCGAGCCTCCACATGCATCTCCTTCGGCTGCGGCTCCACAAGCCACTACATCGGCTGCGCTTCCGCAGACAGCTCCTGTAGCTCCACCGCCCACTCAAACTCCCGCAGCCGCGGCTCTGCAAGCGACTACCTCGACGGCGGCTGCGCAGACCACATCGCCAGCTCCACAGGCCGCTCAGACTCCCGTTCGTGCCGAATTGCAGAGTTTATTGACCGAGGAGCAGGCGCGCGTTATTCTATCGTTATTCAGAGGTGGAGCTGGACCGAACTAGGGTAGCTTTTTGGTTCTTATTTTTTGAAACATGTATTTATTTATATCATACACATTGTACTACATTTTGAAACGATATCGATATTGGTTTTTATTTATATCATATTCAGTTTTTGGATTTCTTTTGTATATTATATGCGTGAGATGTGATTATGAATACTGCGATATATGTTGTGTGATGATTATTTTTATATTTGATTGATGTATATATTATTGTGCACAGGGCGGGAAAAAATCAGGCAGCACTTTTTAAAAAAAAAAAATACAGACAATATGTACCTACGGATTAATCCGTAGGCACACATGTTGCCCCTACGGATATATCCGTAGGGGCAAAATGTCAGCAGTAACTGATATTTGCCCCCTGATCTCAGTACCAGGGGTTGGAAGTGCCCCTACGGACATATCCGTAGGAGCTACAGCCTCTCCCCTACGAAGATATCCGTAGGGGCAAAATATCAGGAATCCTGATATTTTGCCCCTACGGATAGGTACCTACGCAGTTATCCGTAGGGTATATAATTTGGACCTACGGATATATCCGTAGGTATACTTAAAATATTTAAAAACCGTAAATAATATAAATTTTTTTACCCTACGGCTTCGTCCGTAGGGACACTAGGACCTACACAGAAATCCGTAGGGGCAAAAATTTGCCCGTAGGGGCAAGTTCAGGGCCTCAATTTGCACCTGCGGCCTTTGCACCTACGGGGTATTTTTTCGTCCCTACGCATATATCCGTAGGGGCAGTGGTTTGCCCCTACGGATAAATCCGTAGGGGCAACCCTTATTTGTAGTAGTGTGATTGGAAAGTATAGTGAATAATTGAAGATGAATTTGAATTTTCTTCTAAATCTATTGACAGTGTAACTTATCCCAAGCCTCGCTCGGAATGGAGTAATTTTAAATTGATTTGGCTAATTTAAATTCTCGTGCTATTAGTGCTATTATTTGTAGCATCTCTATAGTTGAATTCCATAGAATTATGCATTTGAAAACTGCTGAAGAAATGTGAGGTATGTGAGGTATTTTAGAAGTTAATCATGAAGGTAAATATTAAGTCAAGGAAAGTAGAATTCGTCTGCTAACCTATGATTTGGAGCATTTTAAAATGGAACCAGATGATTCATTGGATATGTGCATTGCTAAATTCAAAAAAATTATAAATAAGTTGCATATTTTGGGTGTTATTATTCCCGTTGGTCAAATGAACCGTCTTCTTGAATCATTCTCTAAAGAGTGGAATTCTATTATTGAACCTATTTTTATTACTATGGATCTAAAAAGTATGTCTTTGAAGAGTTGCCTGGCATGTTAAAATCAGTAGAGCTAACTCTTCAAAAGCAAGCTGGAGAAGAACAAGAACGTGCAAACAAAAATACACGGCATAGCATTAAAAGGAGGTTTTGATGGTTCCTCATTTGGAGCTTGTTCTGAAGATATAGACGATGATGTGGAAAATTTATCAAGAAAAATTTCTAGAATGATGGGAAGAAATACGAACTCGAAAAGCAAAAGCTCAAGAAGAATATTCGACAAGAAAGAAGTCTCAATAGGAAATTGCTTTGAGTACAACAAACCGGGAAATATGAAAAGAGATTGTTCTCAACTCAAGAAGAAACCAAAGAAGATTGGAAATACGGAATATTGGACCGTAAACGAAACGAACTTTTTGTTAAACAGTACAACGATTACATCACACGGATGTTCTTCTGCTTCGGTCGCAACACCGGCTTGATCCGGACCCTTTGAACTTGTATATTTACTCTTCTTCTCCAACTACTGTTTATACTTTTGGCATTGCTTTTTCAGATGCCCGGACTGTTTGTAAAAGAAGCATAGTCTGCTCTCTTGCCCGGATGATTTGGATTTCCCCCTTATGCTTTTGCCTCCGTCTCTATTCTTCGACCTTCCCCTTTCACCGGCAAACAACCTAATAACTCCTTCGAAAGATTTGCTTTCTTTATGATCTCATTATTGAGTAGTGTCGTCTTAACCTTTTTCATCTCGAGAGTCTCCTTTCCATAGAGAATCGTTGTCATCAAGTGTTCATATGAATTTGGAAGCGAATATGGAAGCACTAGCGCTTGGCCTTTCTCTTCTAACTTGACTTCAAGACATAGAAGATCGCTTACCATCTTTTTGAAGCTGTTTAAGCGGTCGTGAATTGGAGTCCCTTATTTCATGCGTAATCCGTATAGTTGCTTCTTTAAGTATACCTTGTTTGACAACGAATTTGTCATGTACAAGCACTCCAGTTTCAACCACAAACTTGTCACAGAAATCTCCTTTATAACGTTATACACCATATTATCCGCCAGAAAAAACTCTATCGTGCACTATGCCTTATGATCAAATTCTGCCCATGTCATCTGTCATGGTGTTAGGTTTACTACCTACAAGTTCCTTAAACAGCCCTTCATTTAGCAGAAGTGCTTTAACTCTTCTCTGCCACATCGAGAAATTTTGTTTCCCATTAAATTTCGTCATCTCGAACTTTATGCTATTTTCATTGTTATCCATCATTTTTAATTCCGAAATAAAAACTTTTCCTTCGGATCCTTATGAACTATTATCAAAATTATTATAATTTAAGAAGATAGGGAGCAGACACAAGCTTCGTCAACCACCGTAAACTTAAATTGCAAAAACTACAGAACGTGGCTCTAGGACATGTTGGGGTTATCGGGGGCGCAGCGGATACGTCGACAACCAACCCTTATGGATCTGTAAAGCAAAATCCCTTTATAAACGAATAACAAAAAACTAGAAGCAAACCGCAATAATAAATAACACAAACTATTAAGGGGAAACGGAGAGAACCTTTATTAGAAATTAAGATAAAGAATAAAACCTTATAGAGAATAACACAAATTCTCTCATTATCATCTCTAACGAGATCTTCCTCTCTCTGTAAAGTTTTCCTTACAATAGTCTTGATCCCTTATAGAGTTGTCGTCTCCCATTTAACTTTATGATCAATAACCATCTAATAAAACTTTAACCCTAAGATTCTATATATTGCTCATACAATCTAAATTATAATAAAATCCTAAAATTTACAAAACTGCAACCCAGAATTGAATTATCGAGTTAAATCTGAAACAGAAAATCCGTGCTTATCTCTAAGGCAGACGTCTGAACCAGTTATGGGCAGACGTCTGCGTCAGCTCTTCTTGGGAAGCAGAGCGTTGCCAGACTGCCCTATGTGGGTCAGACGTCTGCCGCCTTCAATGCATCTGGCCATAGCGTGACCAGACGTCTAATGCCTATTGGGGCAGATGTCTGGACCTTCTCTGGAATTCTGAAACCTTATTGCCAGACGTCTAATCTTCAAAGTTGCAGACGTCTGGTCCTCTAGATGCTTACGCAGTCTTGATATACGAGATATCCTTCACAACACATTATTGCTTTTAAGAGTCGGAAGAAATTTCATATGGAAGTAACAAAAACATGTGGCACTTATAATCATGAGATATAAAAAATTGTGTTTGAAACTCTTGAAAAAAAGCTAAAGAAGAAGTTTAGACCGTCAAATTGCCCCTACATATGCCCATCTGTTAATTTTTTCCATTTTATTTCGATATTTGTATATTTATTTAGACTAGGTATGATAGACCATTATGTTGTGTTGATAACACCACCGAATTCTCAAAGCTCTTCTTTTTTCCGGATAATAGGCCGTGAACCCGACCCTTCACTCAGTAGCAAGATGCTTTACGACTATGCTATAGTAGAATTCGCTGAATAGTATGCCATAACCTGATACAAGCTATGTTTGAGCTCATGATCTCTTGATCAACTGCAAGAGACTTCACCACTATGCTAAAGTGAGTGTGATGCTTGCCTCACGGCGCTTCTTAACATTATAAAACTGAAGCTTCTCATTAGCTCATATATATAGCCCAAACCCGCTTTCACCAAAGAAATTCATGAGCATCAATCAATTATGTTATACAAAGGCAATTAACTAGGCAACAAAATGTTCTGTCTCACTATTTGTGCTACTATATTTACACATTAATTTGGACCTACCTATTTTGGATAACGAGAATAAAAGCATCGAAGCTCCTAATTATCTCATTATAATAGAATTAAAGCTTCCGATTATCTTATATATTATAGCCCAGACTTTGCCTTTACCAATGAAGTTCATAAGCATTAAACACTTGTGTTATATGTTGGCAATTAATTATCTTCATTCACTTTTTCTACAATATGGATTTTGAAATAGCAAAGTTGATATTGATTATTTTATTCTATATTCTTATCGTATTAGTTTATGTAGACGATTTCATTATCCATGTTATTTTCTGGGTATGGAACTCGCTCAAACTCTAGCTAAATTTTATATTTCGCAAGGTCGGTATGTCATTGATTTTTTTTCTTCACAAATTTATTTTGCCTGGGAAGGCATGTCATACTCCTTTTTCTTCCGGACACTCGCCCCTTTATACTACCATAGAGTAATCGCTCTCTTATTCATTTGAGTTCCGTTTGAGTTTCTTCTTTGACATCTTAATGTAACATGTCAATACATTCACGTTACATATGGTATGGTCAAACTTTTTTCTAATATAACTTAAAAATCTTTAACTGCTATTTGTTGGTCCTCTAGTAAAGGTTACTCAAGTACTGTTTAATCAACTTTAAAACATATCATTTATTTTCTTTTTCCATAACATGCTTCTATCATATAATTATAGGATTTTGTATAATTACAATAATAACCCATTTCATTAATCTCTTATATCTATTTTCATTTAACAACTATGCATCCAAAAATATTGCTATGAAAAGATCAATAAAGTATATAGACCTAATTGGAGATAAGGAAAAAAATGAATTTTGAAACGATACGATACATTCGTTTCTTCTACCAACTAAATTTATCACTTCCACATCATTTTCGGTCTGTTTTTTTTTTTACTGTAATAATTTTCAGTCGGTGTTCCTACTTCCTATATTCAAATCAGCAAACCTAATGATATTATTATGTGTCAGCCTTCAACCCCATTCTTTCATATACTTCTGCACCTTATTCTGATTCAACGCCACCTCAACGACCAATGGGACACCTTAGATCTGAAGCTACTTGCTCAGTTTTCATGTGTAATATTAGTGCAATGCACGCCCTAGAAGAACACTCAAGGATATGCTTTTTACTAGGCATTTCATAGATACCCCAACTGTGTTGTATGCTAGTTATCGGCTAACTAATGAAAACATATGTTGCCTATGTTAGCCTCTTAGGATTGGCGGTCAAAAAAATGATCTTTAAGCGCATTGATGGTGTTATAAAGGAGTCACAATGATTTCTTAATCTTATGTAGTTTATGCTCAAGAGAGAAAAAATCAATTTTCCATCACAATAGTGAATTAAGATCCTCGCAAGTATTTTATAATAATAAAGAATTAAATGGAATCTAATTGACATCCGTCGCAATATAAAAAAAGGGTATGGTTGATATATTTAGTGCTGTTGTGGATATGTATATGGGTGCTCCTTTGATTTCTTCTGGTTGTAACAGCGAGGATCGCTTTTATATCGGTTTTAATTGTGAAAGCTATATCATGAAACAAGGTTATTGTTCCCACTCTTATATAGAAAGGTATACAATATGGAAACAAAGCATCAGGAAAAGGTCCTTCAAAGTCATTTGGAATATCAAAAGAAAACGCATGTTGCTGAATATATTGCCGACGCCTACCTATTAAGGGATTGCAATAGGCAATGGATATAAATTTAATATCCAAGTGAAAGTCAATAACTACTCATTCAAATATGCTCCCACATGTTACCGAGTAACTCTTCTGTTGGACCAACATATTACAGAAGGTCTTTCATTCCTTTATTTTCCCCATTCTTTTTATCTTCCTATATTGTTAAACAAACCAAGGAAATAAAAACTTACGGTGTACGCGAAGAATTAATATTCGCCGGATATCAACCAGCTCTCCAAATTCAAGAGGAATAATAGCGCATGCATGCTCTTACCATTTCAAAGTCACCTGCATAAAAAAATGTTTTAGGTGATGGAAGAAAACAGCTTAAAGAAAGGGGCATTTCGATCCTAAGCCATTCACCCATTTGACAGAGTATAGGCAATTTAACAGGTCAAGAAATTAATCATGCAAATAACCTCAAAAAGCAACTGGTTCTGCTCCTAGTCCTTGTTTCGGCCATTTCCATGATTGTTATGGTTGCCAAGGCTCGTGATTCGCCTCACCATAAGCCACCACACTACAGGCCTCCCTATCACCACCGTCCCCCATACCATCACAGCCCCTTATACCACCATAGTCCCCCAGACCATCACTAGCCTCCCGAAAACAACTAAAAATAAATCCCCCATGCACCCATCCCCCATTCCCATCCACGTACACTGCACCCCTGCGCACTCTCCATATTACTACCATTGCTACCTATGAAATATGAATGGTTTCGTTTCATAATGTCGTTCTGCAGTTGCATATCAATAAATAATTGGCACCCACAGCTTGATGAAGGATGCCATCTGGAGTGATTGTTGAATTTCATCTGGTTGTGATGTCTCTCTGGATGTACTTCATTTGTTTAATTTGTGTGATAATGATATTATAAATATGTGTTTTGGAGTGTAAGTTGTCGATTCGTTATATTTTATGCCCTAGTATATAGTTTGAATAACCATCCGACCCCTTGTTTCCCTCTCAGATTCAACCCAAATAGTATTCTCCCCATCTACAAAATGAGGACACGTTATTGCATTTAAGAAGCTTAAGAAATTAAACATGGCAAATAATATGAGACATGCAACACATAGAATAATAATAATCAGACATAACATCAGATATCTTTCAAAAAGTATGTTCGGATCTCTAGAAAGAAAAGTAAAAGGGGTGGCTATCCCATCCTTCGACCCTTAGCTATGCAAGTCATTTTTTCGCAAGAATGAAAAATGCTTACTATTTATCGATGAAAAATTAACATCATTATCACACAGATTTATTAACCAATTAAAAAAATGGCTTCTCCCAACAGGTTGATAGGGCATGTTATGCTACCTCATGAGCTGCCCAATTACACGGACACTTACAAAAAGACCATTTGGAGAAATCAAAATGCCACATAAGTCCTCCAGCATGTTATGTCCATCAATTACTTTTCTTTTTCCTTCTATTTGGATATTTGTTTATTTATTTGGAGAAGTTTTAGTAGACCAATCTGATGTCTTGAGATAGCACACCAGGTTCTCTGAGCTCTGCTTAACCGGGTAAAACTGAAACTTCTAATGATTCTATATGTTAGAAACCAGACTCGCCTTCTCCACCGAAGAAGTCCAAGAGCATCAATCAATTATGTTATATATAAGCAATCAACAAGCTACTTTGTGTAATATTTAAGACCCATTTTTATTCAGGTCTTCATCTTAGGGCCTATTATGGATGACAAGGAAACATCACAAGAATCGAACAGTCGGTTGAAGTAAATTTAACGAATAAAAAGCATTGAAGAAGTTTAGAGGCTATTTCATGGAGTTGTTTGCAACTTTGCATAGTTCATTTGAATGAAATGAAGGCATTTATAATATGCAGTACATAAAGCGGATATACTTCAAACACTCCCTTGGTTCTTCAAGTCAAATAAAAAAAAAGGTTCTCCCATTGATGTTCATCACAAAGATTGTGATGCATCCAACATTAGTTCTTGACACTGGTCGAGAAGACTCTAAATTTTATGCAGGTTGCGTAACCAGTGAACTCCATTAACCTATTAGGAACTATGCAGCTTGCAAGCATGCTACAAGAAGAGCCGGAATAAACAGTTAAAAGGAATAATGTATTTCGTATACATTGCAAGAGGTACTCATGCAAGCCGATAACTCATATCTTGATCTGAGATTGTATCCGAGAAAATAATGTATTAGATAAATTGGTATCAGTTATGGTACCACTGCTGATCCCTTTTTCGATCTCCCACTCCTTATCTCCCTTAATAATACAATCAGTCGAGGAAATAAAAACTGAAAGTATTCGCCAAGAAACAGTATTCGCCAAGAAAAAGAACTCTCCAATTGAAGAAGAATGCAAATGCGTGCATGCTTTTACCCTTCCAAAGTCAGCATGTAAAAAGATACAGTGGGTGATAGAAGAAAACAACTTACATAATAAAATGTCACGCCCCGCTTCCCAAAATATGGAATACGGAGAGTAACGAAGGCCAGCCGTTCTACCTACGGTAAGGAAAGATCCTTCCATAGTCATATAAAGCTGTCTAGCGTAACCTGTCAAAATAAAATCCAATACCAAAAGGGATAATGCTGATAATCATGCTGCAACGAAAACACAAGGAATACTAAAAAAATGGGTCCACTAGATAATTGATGCAAATAAATACCCAATACAATAGGTTCGAAAAGAAAACAAAATCTGAAAAAATACAAAAGTCCTAATATCCCACAAAGGCGCACATGCTAAATACTGGCTGAAAGGAAATACACCTACGGATTACTGATTTTCGACAAAGTCCCGATAGCCGCTGCAGTCCTGCTCAGCCTGAAAATCTGTCTTTAAACCTGAGATGGCAAATCTCAGGGATGTCATAACATCCCAGCAAGTACTTAACATGTAAGGTGTGTGTATGGTATGATAACATGAATATATGAATGTAGTGAAGCCCGTATGCACAAGTAAAAATAGATATATATATATATATATAGATACATTAATACTATGAAACAAACATGTAAAGAGGTCAAGACATAACCTAACTGGTCACTAAAAGGTAAACTGTTCTATCGTAAGCTCAAGTGTGTGCGTCTACCTCTGTAAAAGTATTCCTAACCCAAGAGTAGTGCTTCGGGGATAGGAAACACGGGCCCAACTGTGGAATGAACACGCAACCGATATAGTCCGATACGAGCCGTAATAACATGCGACTGATATAGCCCGGTACGAGCTGCCGGAATAGGACTCCAAGATCCTGTTGTACGAACACACACTCAAACTACCCCAACACCCCGCGTATTCATGTCTAATATGGTAATAAGTAAATTACTAATTAAGAATGCTGAATAGACTGAAACTTATAATATCATGTTAATTGTATAAACAGGAAACTTGTAAACAGTATAGATTGTGTCATGGCATGTAATTCGGCATTCTAATTAGAGATCTTGTTTTAATATGAGTAGTCTGGAACAATAAATAGTCATGGCATCCAAGTACAATAGTTATAACATAATAGTGTTCATAAACAAGAATAGCATGTTAAAGTTTCTCTAGCATGCCGACAATAATAGT
This sequence comes from Agapanthus africanus, assembly GCA_030015575.1. Classification (NCBI taxonomy): domain Eukaryota; kingdom Viridiplantae; phylum Streptophyta; class Magnoliopsida; order Asparagales; family Amaryllidaceae; genus Agapanthus; species Agapanthus africanus. The sequence continues at coordinate 546,079,369 of CM057338.1, forward strand.
CTCAAGTAAAATGTTAAATATAGACGATATGATATGATAAAATAAAAAATGTAAATAAGACTCAACACAAATATGCAAGTATTTGTATTTAACATCCAGATTTATTTATTGGAAAGAATAATAAACTCAAATATGATTTTAAAGGGTTAATATGATTAAATAGGAATACCAAATTACAGATGCATAAAGCGGATATAGTGGTAATAGTATAATTACGAGATAGTAGAAAGTAAGATAAAATAATGACAGATTGACTAAGTGACAAATTGACTAGTCATCATGTAAGTGCTAATAATAAGTTTTATAATCATGTGATAACAGAAAATATTAATAAAAATTATAGTATCAAAATAATTTATATGACTAGGGCACATAAAGTGCAGTAATATTATAAAGAGCGATAGTGTAGAAAATTCAATTTATATATATTAAATATTAAGCCCAAAGCGTTTATTGATTAATAGTAATAATGGTATATTTTTATGTTTTAGATTAGGGTATAAGTGTTGACATTTTGCATGTTAGTGTATACCAATATTCTTGCAACAGAAACATATAATTACTTATAAATCTTTTTATATATTAAACCACATTTACAAGTTAATAATTATTTTATTACGCTTGGACTTTTACAGTTGTTCACTTGATGAAAGGATTAATGAGTATTCTAGATCCTAAGGTTTCATCATATGTACAAGTATTATAAGATATATTAATAAAGCGGCAAATTATTACAATTTTATTTAAACATTGTACATTAATAATTTATTTAGATAATTGCCGACGTTGCATCGACTAAAAAATAAAGGAGTAAGAGTACTTGCCTCGGAGATGGATAAACACGACGACACGAAACGCAATTCCAAACTTTGACGGCTCGGCTAATTTTGAAGAGGAGGAACATATTGTGATGAAAAAGAGAGAGAATGTTGATTTATATGAGAAGGAGAGAAATGATGATAATTATGTTGTTTTTTATAGGGAAGAAAGAAATGTTGTTAAAGATTAGGGAGAGATTATAATAATTAGAGAGAGAAAGAAATATTCTGATAAGATGAGATTTGGGTTTGATTTTAAGAGAGAAAAACATATATAAATATAAAAGAGAGATATGATAGGTTGTTATATAATTCTATAAGATATTAGAAAAGTTGTATATATCCATATTAAATTGTATCTAGTTAGGATAATAGGAAAGTATATGTATATATATATATATATATATATATATATTAGTATATAATAAAAATATATGTAGATATGTATATGGTTATAGGTTCGTGAAAATAAATATAATTAGTTGCTATATATATAGGTTTTTAAGATATCAAACAACTAAAATATATCTTCAGTTAAACTATCATAAAAAAATATCTTCAATTATATATATAGTTTTGTAGAAAAAGAATTAAAAAGAGAAAGATTTGAGAGAGAGAATCAGCTGAGAGAGATTAGATTGGATTGGAGAGAGAGATTTTGTTAGGGAATATATATAGAGAGAGAGCGGTGGTTTGGTGAAATATAGTTAATGATATAGAAAAATATATGTAGATAGAATAGAATATGGAGAGAGAGAAATCTGTTGGAAAAGATATTTGTTTGGAGAGATATAATTGAGTTGTTAGTTTAGAAAAAATATTTATATGGTTAAAAAATTTAACATGGACTCTCATCACCTGTCAAAACTAAATATTTTAAATAAATATTGTTAAACAAAAAATCTTATAAATAAGATTTAAAAAGGGGTAAAATCTTAAGTATATATATTGTTTAAAGAAATACCAAAATATCTTTTGTTTAAACTATAATACTAAAATATAAATATGGTTACAATAGACAAATAAATATTTAAATACTAATAATATACCTATTTAACAAACTTGAAAACCCATAATTATATGTATATATCTTAATTAAAAGTATTAAACTCCATGTTATAATAATAATAAAACAAAACCCAATATATCCAAAAAGAAAAAGAAACGTACGATCGGACTAGGGTGTTACATCCTACACACCTTACAAGAAATTTCGTCCTCGAAATTAAAACGAAAATACAAGATTACGAACTACAATAATTAATGAATATAGATAAGTATGAAAAATCAAGGATCAAGTAAACAAATGAGGGTATGAAAAGTCACGGTCTTGGCTCGAGAATTCGGCGTGTCTAAGAAAATCAAATCAGTGGAAACAAATAAAGAGTAGAATTTTAAGTTACTCAAACAGAACGTCGCATTGTAACCATGCCGCGGTATATGGGTACAATAACTTAATTCTATCTCAGTCGTCCGAATCCTACATTCAGAGTCAACGGAATATGCAGCATGACACACTAAGTGCAATCTAGTCAAAATTCTAACTTAAAAGTCGGTAGAACCAAATCTAACTTCAACGTCAGCCTGGCTCTGATACCAACAAAACCTTGTCATGCCCCGCTTTCCAAAATACGGAATACGGAGCGCAACGAAAATTAGCCGTGCTACCTACGGTAAGGAAAGATCTTTCCATAGTCACATAAGGTTGTCTAGCTTAACCTGTCAAAAAAAAATCCAATACCAAAGGTTATAATACTGATAATCATGCTGCAACGAAACCACAAGGAATACTATTAAATGGGTCCACAAGATAATTGATGCAAATAAATACCCAATACAATAGGTTCGAAAAGAAAACAAAATCTGAAAAGATACAAAAGACCTAATGTCCCACAAGGGCGCACATGCTAAATACTGGTTGAAAGGAAATAAACCTACGGATTATTGATTTTCGGTAAAGTCCTGATAGCCGCTGCGATCCTGCTCGGCCTGAAAATCTGTCTCTAAACCTGAGATGGCAAATCTCAGGGATGTCAGAACATCCCGGCAAGTACTCAATATATGGTATAATAACATGAATATATGAATGTAGTGAAGCCCGTGTGCGCAAGTAAAAACAGATATATATATATATATATATATATATATATATACACACACACACATTAATATTATGAAACAAACATGTAAAGAGCTCAAGACATAACCTAACTGGTTACTAAAAGGTAATCATATCGTAAGCTCGAGTGTGTACATCAAGCTCTGCAGAAGTATTCTTAACCCAAGAGTAGTGCCTCAGGGGCTAAGAAACATGAACCCAACTGTGGAACGAACAAGCGACCGATATAGCCCGATACGAGTTGTATAACATGCGACCGATATAGCCCGGTACGAGCAGTAATAACATGCGACCGATATAGCCCGGTACAACCTGTCGGCATGGGACTCATGAGATTCTGTTGTACGAACGCACACTCAAACTACCCCAACACCCCACGTATTCATGTCTAATATGGTAATAACTAATCACGAATTAAGAATGCTGAATAGACTGGAACTTATAATATCATGTTAATATGGCTGAATTGACAATGATGAGCCAACTAGCTTCCAGTAAGCCATTCAGAGTGGAGACTCGATAAAATGGCTGGATGCAATGCGGACCGAAATGGAGTCCATGTATACCAACAAAGTATGCACTTTAAACATTGCTCCAGAAGGGGTAAAACCCGTAGGCTGCAAATGGATCTTCAGAAAGAAGATTGGTGTAGATGGATAGGTTGAAAGCTATAACGCTAGACTTGTTGTATAAGGTTTTCATCAAAAACCTGGTTTGGACCATGATGAAACCTTTTCTTCAGTGTTTATGCTCAAATCCATTCGGATCCTTCTTGCCATTGCTGCCTTCCAAGATTTTGAGATCCGGTAGATGGACGTAGAGACGGCTTTTCTAAAAGGTAATTTGGAAAAGTGCGTTTATATGGATCAGCCAAAGGGTTTCAATCGGAGTGGGAGCAGCGGGAAAGTGTGCAAGTTGTTCAAATCCATTTATGGACTAAATCAGACATCGCGGAGTTGGAACATTTATTTTGATGAGACGGTAAAAGAATTCGACTTTATCAAAATCCAGATGAACCATGCATTTATAGTAAGATTGCAGCGAGAACTGTGGGATTCCTCGTCTAGTACGTGGATGGCAATCTCTTGATAGGAAATGACATTCCTATACTACAATCAGTCAAAGGATTCTTGTCACAGAGGTTCTCCATGAAAGAACTGGGTGATGCTAACTACATTCTAGGGATCCAGATCTATATATCAAAGAGGATGGTGGGACTTTTACAGTCAAGGTACATCAACACCATACTGAAAAGATTTAGTATGGAAGATTCAAAACGCGGAAGTCTACCGGCTTATCACGGAATCACCATCTCCAAAGAGATGTCTCCAAAGACTGGTTTAGAAAGGGCTCGCATGTCGATTATACCTTACGCTTTTGCGGTAGGCTCTATAATGCATGTGATGTTGTGTACCAGACCAGATGTTGCTTACGCACTCAGCGTGGTAAGCCAGTATCAGCCAAACACAGGGGAGAAGCACTGAATAGCAGTAAAGAACATTCTCAAGTACCTGAGAATGACTAAGGAGATGTTCTTGGTGTATGGCGGAAAAGACCTCCAGATCGAGGCCTTTGCTGACTCCAGCTTCCAGAGTGATAAGGATGACTCCAAGTCCATGTCGGGTTATGTCTTTACGCTCAGTGGAGGGGCGGTCTGTTGGAAGAGCTCTAAGCAGGACACCGTTGCAAACTCGACGATGGAAACGGAGTAGTTCGCTGCATGAAACACCGCAAAAGAGGCAGTCTGGATGAGGAAATTCTTAATTGAACTTCAGGTGGTTCCTTCCATTTGTTGGTCCAATACTTTAGTATTGTGACAACATACGGCGCTATAGCTTTAGGGAAGGAACCCAGGTCCTATCAGAGATCCAGACATATCTTGAAGCGGTACCACCTGATCAGGGAAATCGTTGATCCCTAGGAGATCGAGGTTAGGAGAGTAGATACGGAGAATAATACTGCAGATCCACTCACAGAGGTCATCCCTCATGTTGGATATATGTATGCCCTAGAGGCCATTATATGATAGTGGATGTATCAGTACATGTATATATATATATATATTCAGTGTACATTCTTGCTCGACATGATAGTATGCTATATGGTTATTCTTTATCTGACATGTTGATTTGATCATGCTTTTATTCATTCATACATGCTGATAAAGCCCAGAGGATATCGGCTTGACTACAGTGATTATGATAGAGATCATACTAGTGGGACATCTGTAGTTTATAAGCATATCCTGAAATGTCCCTAGTCGCAGGTGTATCGAGACGGGGCATCGATATACCAGAGTAGACTAGCGTATATGATACTAGACCCATGTGATGGGCGATGGATGTTCCCACATTCATCGATGTTTGACATCAAGATCATATACGTGTGCTCAGTGGTGATTGGTTACACTGGACGGACTCACCGAGAACTCCTATATGGAATTATATCTATCGTCGGATAGCAGTTCTCAGGTGACACTGGTACAGGTTAGTCTGTAGACCCGAGATCGTCAAAGAGTCTTGTGTGCTCTCCCACTTGTTGGAGATAGTGCCCTCAGAGTCAATTATTGGATCACAGGCACGTGATTGCAATGATTGAGGGAGGACCTATCCCGGTAGGACAGTCTTACTCAAGATGATAGTATGCTATCTGGTTTATCTTTATCATCGTGTACTGCTTTAGGTGACCTTACGAGTCGCTATTACACGTTGATAGAGCCCCTAGGATTCTTGCTTGACTACCAGCAGTATGAGGGTGATCATATACATGAGAGCTGGAGTCTATAAGCACATCCTTAAATGGTCCCTAGTCGTGGGAGTTTCGAGACTGGGCATCGATACTCCATTAGTAGACTAGTGTATACAGTCGAGACCCCGATAAGGGGCGGTGGCCGGTCTCACAATCCATTGGTGTCAGTTGGTTCACCTAAGATGTATACAGGTGCTCATTGGGTTATGAGTACACCGGACAGGACTCGCCGGGAACCTGCTAGTTGGGATTATACCAGATGTCAAATAGCAGTTCCCTGGTGACATGTGTACAGGTTAGTTCATCGACCTGAGATCGTCATTTGTCTCGTGTGAGTTCCCACTGTGCTTTGATTACTACCCTACCACGGCTCAAAGGAGTCGTGCAAACAGGTTTTAGTTGGGTACAGTCCCGAGCTACATGGAGGCAGTGAGCGGATCTGCAGGGGTTCGTCTCTCCCGGTATTGGGGGTGAGGTCGCGCTGTGTCTAGGAGAGCCATTACACAAAGCCCTCGACCGAGACAGGAGATTTACTGGTAGGTATTCCAGTAGTATCTCAGGGTGTTCTGGGCTACACTCCGACACGACTTGTACCGCTATTGGGGGTCTGACTTTTACCAACCCCCTAGGCCCGCCATGCGATACTCATAGACGAACGGATCGGACTGTACGGATATTGTCACTGACAGGCTCAGTAGGGTGTCAGGATGAGTTCGCTCATCGACGTCCCTTTTGGTCAATAGCTGGTAGCCCGTCACGTATGGCTAATACCTCTGACGTACTAGTGGTTAAATCCACAGCCATAGTATTGACGAGTCTTTAGAGTCCACCACACACTCAGTTACTCAAGTTTCGGGCGAAACGCTGTAGAGGCCGTATGGAGATATGGTAGGGTTCGATCAGATACGTGCGGTATTGCACGGATCGTGATCGGATGGATTTTACTAGCCGGCTTTGGCTTAAGCCGGATCCTAGTATTAGATAGTGTAGATTTTGTCTCTTTGCATTTGTATTCAGTGGGAATTCAAATGCGGGCATGTATATGCAGTCGCGGGGTTTTCCTGTAATTTATTACGGGATCAGTTTTCTGAAGTTGCCAGTTTGCATTCCGTTCCGGCCAGTTTTCCTTTGTTCTTTCGCGGCCGGAATTTTCTGGTGGAGGGGGTTATTTGCATGTTTGCAAATAACTTATTGTGGTGGGGGTTTCTTGCATTTGTGGCTTCTATCATCATGAGATGCTTTATACATCATTTCTTTGTGATTAGAGTTGATCTTGATTTAGATTTGACCTTGTTATCATTGCTTGGGGGTGTGGTCACCATTCTACTTTTCCTACACTCACCTCCCTTCTTGTGTTGGTTTTTCCTCCACCATATTTGATGGCCGGCCACTATTTGAGTGAGAATGAGAGGTTCATTTGGTGGGTGATTATTATCATCTCATTCCTTGTAAAAAATGAGAGCACCATTCTTCTTCCTCAAAAGTCTTTTTCTCCTCCTACACATAAATGGCAACTTCACCACCCCAAATGAGACAACGATTCTATACTACAACCTACAGTACCCTTGGACGCGTCGGCTAGCCAACTTCGCGTCCGAGTTGCCTCGGTCCAGAGGTGGGAGCCCGTAAAAGAATCCGGCTACGTGGTGTCCTTTCCGACGAGGAGGTGACGGACGGAGATTCCGTGGAAGATTGGAGTGGAGACGAAGACCGAAGGACACGTATCGCTCGGTATAGCATTCTACCCTCTCTCTTGTTTGCTTAGATTAGGTTAATGGTTACGATCCGGGTATATTGTCCGCGGTAGCGCCAATTTAAAAGTTAAGAAAAATTTTGATTCCGCATTTTGGCCTCGAGTAGACGGCCGGGGCGCTGCCGTGGCGCAACATGGTATCAGAGCCACGCCATTAACCTAGTCTAGCTTGGTCTAGTGTGTTTAAAACTTCGATCGAACATTTATCCCAAAACCGCATTTTCATTCCATGTGCTTTCTGTCGAAATTTTTTTAGCTCCAAAAATTTTTCAGGTTGTTGCAGAATGATATACATGGAATTCTAAGAACACTGTGAAAATTTGGTAGTCTGATCCCTCCATACGACCGCGGAACCGCGGCTATAACCCCTATTTGGCCGCGGTTCCGCCGCAGTATTGAGTCTTCACTTCACCAATTTTTTGCAGTGGGCTTTTGGGCTGAAAATAGGGGTTTTGGTATATTCTTTTTGGGCCCAGAATTTCTTTATGTGCTACAGTAATGCTTGGGGCCCACTTGGTAAAATTTTGATCGATCGGATGTTTTAAATACATTAGTTCACAGTATTTACATTATATCTAGGACCGTGAATGTCACTTGATCGGTAAATCCTGTCTAACTGCTATAGCCCGGTTAGACGGATTTACGAACGTGGCATTCACGTTGATGTTCTGTGTTTGTGCTGTGATGTTGCAGATTGGTCGTGGGGGATAGCCTGGATGCAATATTAGTACAGTTTTGTTTTATATGTACATTTGATATTGCGGGGCGAGCGTCCGACATGTGGACTGCTGTCACTGCCTGTTTGTATTATTCTTTTGGGGCACGACCAGGTTGCGGTCGATGTACCCGTTGTATGTATATTTTACTTTCTGTACTAGGATTGCCCCGCGGAGGGGTGCACGGATAGCCGGGTTCTAGAGGGCAACGAGCCCGCATCTCATGGCATTGAGACGGAGGGGGCTTTACTCTAGAATTGGCGGGCTATTCGCCGCACTCGTAGGGGGTATAGGTTGACCCAGGAGGGGTGCCTAAGTTACCGGATTCCGTGAAGCGCTGGGTGGTCCATTCACGTTGCTGAAAGGGGCTGCCTCGCTTCGGGTTTTGGCAGGTGACTTGCCGCGCCCGTAGGGGTCTAGGATTTTCATTGCACAGGCTATCCACACGACCAGGGGAACGTCAGGTTTCAGCAGCGGCTCTGTGAAACCCGGGGCTTCCAGATATCTGTATTGTTCTGTGATGCTGTACATTTCTGTGATGTTGCATTTTCTCACGCCTTGAGCGAAAATTATATATATTATATATATATATATTAATAGATGTTGTATATGTTTTGCATCCGCGCTAGTCCAGTCCCCGCTCTGTCGTTAGTTAAGTAACCTAACGGGTGATGACGGGACCCAGTGGCGAATGCGGATCGCATATACGTACATCATTATTTTCGTTCTTTTGTGGTGTGATCAATTGATGGGACTGCGTTGATTCGGATCAATGCAAGATAAACAAACCTATTCTGATGTTGTTGGAACACTTTTTCAAAAAGTTGTTATTGCAAGGGCGTTCTCTTTTGTTTTGCACAGTGGTATTCAGTTAGAATATCCTGCTCCTCAGTCGACGAGGCAAGGGCCGAGATCCCTTCACCGGGAGTGACCCCTTGGACAGAAGTTTGCGTCAGGGCAATAACTTCACTATAGCCGATTGCCTTTTGCTTTGCATCGTAGTATTCAGTTGGAATATCCTGCACCTCATTCTACGGGGAAAGAGCCGAGATCCCTTCACCGGGAGTGACCTCTTTAGCAAAGGGTTTTCGTCACCATACTTTTTATAAAAATCTATGCAGTTCCTTCAACGATATCAAGTTCATTACGTTAAAAGTTTTTCGCCAAAAACTAGACGTAGCCCTCCGTCATTTCTTACAAGTATTACTTAGTATTCGTGCTGCGTTTGTTGACTGTGTTAAGGCGTAGTGTGCGGTAGCTAAGTAGTGTTTGTTTGTAGCATATTAATGGGATTGGTTAGGACAGTCGTGCGGCCTTGTTGACTGTGTCAAAGGCTCGTACGGGTGGGTTTAATGCAATCTAGGATAATGACGGGTTGAACTTGACTAGGACTCTTTGATTTGTTGACTGTGTCAAGGTCACTTGAGTCCTAGGGGTAAAAATCAAATCGGGAGTTTCTAAAGAAACCGAAACTTGCCAGGCATGCGCATACCTTCTGGAGTGTGGTGACGTGAGTGGATTCCGTCACGTTGTCATGCGATGATAGTTGGATCCCGATTCCCACTGATGAGTTGGTTTACTCCTCGGGTGATCCCGACTAATTCTTCTTTCAGGTTTAGGGAAGAATTTGACGTTACAGTGGGAGGTTTCCTGATTAGATAAAGTGATAACCATTCTGATCTAGGTTAGAGTGCACGCTGAGTGTTTCTTTTCTCTCTCTCTTTGGCAGCGACCATTGACCCGACCCTAGACTATGACTCAGTGACCAAGTTGACCGAACCTTCTTAACACTGGCTTTTGGATTATCAGAGTTGCAAACCTCATTGCCACTCCTACTTTTACCCTTTTCTCCAGGACACCCCGTATTACTACGAACGTCCACTTCCATTGGACAAAACCATCGTATGGTTATATACGAACTCGAAGTTATTCGAGGATGGTTTTCGGTTCTGGAGAAAAAGAATAGGACTATTCAGTTGTCTTTTCCTTTTACCTTCTCTCAGGTTGCGAGTACTCCTTGGTTTAGGAGATAGTACACCTATTACGCAAATTGGATAGTCTTCTTCCAAACCTTAGGCTGGTGCCGAACGGTGGGGAATGAAGAAAACCAATTAGCCTAAACGGTGTGCAGAAGGTATTAAGTTAAGACAAAGAAAAGGATTAGAAGAAGGGCAAAGTAAATTGCGACTGCTATTCACGACCGAACCAAGTATTTCTTCGCCAATCCTAAATCACCTTTGTATTTCTCCAGGACACTCCGTATCACTACGAAGATCCCAAGTTTATTGGATAATCCATCGTATGGTTATATACGAACTCGAAAGGAACTTGTTCCAGTTCGGGGATGGATCCTGGTTCAGGAGAAATAGGAATAAGGTTTATTCGGTTGTCTTTTATCTTCACCTTCTCTCGCATTGCGAGTGTTCCTAAGATTAGGACAGTACACCCATTATGCTTATTGGATAGTCTTCTTCCAAACCATAGGCTGGTGCCGAACGGTAGGGAAGGAAGAAAACCATTTAGCCTAAGGGGGTGTGCAGAAGGTAATGACTAAAGACATATAAAGGAATTTGGAGAGGTGGCAAAGAATTATACGGTTACAGTTGTGAATCTGGATAATGGAAGAGGCATTACTAGGAATACCCGGATACCCCTTCGAAACATTTCAATGTTTCAGTTTCACTGTGTACTGTTAAAGGAAAACTGATTTCCCGATTAGATACTTACTCCAGGGTATGTATTTACCAGGTATGATTCTCACATCTGTATGGTTTTACAGATGATGAGTGGGAGTAAGTTATTGGGAATTAGGTGATCATCCTCATTATATCGGGATTCGTTGTAATTGGTGATATTTGATGAAGTCACCTGGGTTGTTTGCCGGACGGCAAATATTTGGTTTTGAATATCCGTTGTTATGCACCAATTTCAAATTGATATATCTGTACGTCTATTTTTATAGAGTGAGATATACCTTTTTGAAATTATGTCTATGACATTTACCTAAATCAGTGGATGGTTAGGTAAGGAGCATTGAACAGCGGTGTAATTCTTCTTAACCATTAGTACAGTTTTCAACCTACGACACACAGTGAATGAGTTATTAGACTCAAGGGACTTGTACAAAGTATTGTATATTGTCCAGTGTCCATTAGGACAGAGGGGTTGGTCCTCGTACTATATTCGGCTTACTTATGATTTCTCTAGTTTTTAGACAAGTGTTTCGTAGAAACACAAGGTCCGAATTTTGAGAAGTTATAGGTATAAGAGTAAAGTAAAGAACCAGGTATTGCAAGTATCGGGATTCTTCAAGGTGATCGAAGATGTAGATACTTGTGAATGGTATTCAGTTGATAGTAATGATTAAGAGAACTTGCTTCTCTTTCAGGTTACTCATAATTGGAAGTACTCCTAAGTTGAGTAATGTTGATCGGCCTCCTTCCATTTAGTTAACATACACTGGTGACAGCTGCATGATTTGAATCTGGTTCAATTAAATTAGTGCCTCTGTTTCTGTATTGGATATAGAACAGTTCATATCTTGACATTGTTAAGGTACGGGGAGTTGTCCGGCTTATGCTTAAAACCAGACTCTGGATAACTCAAGGCACGTTTCTGTAATGGCTGTTTGTGGGTTGACCCAGGCTATGACGAGGGTTGACTTTCTACCATCTGGAAGATCAATAGTGATATTGTTCTTGACTCGCCATATTTTTAAAAGAAATGGTTTTTTTCAGAAAACAGTAGTGGGAGTATGGTAGAACTGGAAGTAATTCCAGAACCGCAAACGATTACTGAAGATTTGATAAGAAGCTAAAGATTCAATCTGATTTGATATTCCAGTGGCCACTCCGCAGATATGGTGGGTAACCTCAGGCACTCGAGAGATACTCCGGTAGCCTCAAGGACGGTGACAGAGAGGTTCTTGTTTACCCAGACTTGCCATTGCTGTTGCTCCAGACTGTGAGACCCGGCAGGAGGATGAGTATAGCGTCGTTCTAAACTAGCTTTAGAAGTGTACGTCTATATGACTCTGCCAAAGGGTTGTCGTGGTCAGTGGGAGCAGCGGAAGCATTGGTGGACAAGTGGCTTATGTCTATTTATAGACTAAAGCAGATATAGCGGAGATAGATCATCTATTTCTGATGTGACAGTCATAGGTTTGACTTCATCAGAATAGGGGATGGATCTGTTAAGAAGGTAATAGGGTGTGATGTCCTGGTATTTGGATGACATACACAGAGTAGGAAGTGATATTTCTATACTACGATCGGTTATACTTTGGTTGTCACAGAGTGGTTTCTCCACATAGGACTAGGATATTATATCAGACATTCTGGTTACTGGATCTATGGTTTTAGATCTAGATTTGGGTGGTTTCCCAATCTGGGTACTTTGACAGCATTCTATGAGTATTTAGAATGGACGACTCCTGGCACGGTAGTGTACCTGCAGGTGATGGAGTCACCCTCTCTAAAGGTGTCTTACAGACTAAAAGGGAGAGGGATACGCATGATTGGCAGATCACTTGCTTAGGCAATTGAGTCAATCATGAGATGTCAAGTACCACACCAGATGTTGTTCTTGCAGTAGATGCAATAAGTTGATATTAATCCAATCCTGGAGAAACGATCGGAAGCAGCTTTAGAACATGAGTGCATGTTCTAAGGATTTGATAACGGCAGCCTCCTTTAGGAGACGGTTATCATTCCAGGCTTCCAAGGTGACATGGACGACAGGGTAGTCGTCAGAGTCATGATTTTCCCTCTAACGAGGGGCAGTATTTTGGATAGGTGGTCCAAGGGGATACTGAGGGAGGCATGGCGCAGGATACTGATTAAGTTCAGTTGACGATACAGTCTAAGAAGTTTGGATTTGGAGTTCATTTATGAGCTAGGTCCCATCAGACATCCAGACACATTCTAAGATAGGTATTGCTCATTTCGGGAGATGGCTTTCTCCGCGAACTTGAGATATAGAGAGACATAGAAAGAAACATCACAGCAGATCCACTCACTGAGGCTATTCCTCGAACGCAATAGTTTCGCAAACGAGCTTTGTGAGACTGACTAGTAGAGGAGTTGGGTGTTCGGTATCACACGGGCTGTGAGTATGCGACATCGCAATAATTAGCCTTGAGTACAAGTGGGAGATTGTTGGAGATAGTGCCCTCAGAGTCAATTATTGGATCACAGGCACGTGATTGCAATGATTGAGGGAGGACCAATCCCGGTAGGACAGTCTTACTCAAGATGATAGTATGCTATCTGTTTTATCTTTATCATCGTGTACTGCTTTAGGTGACCTTACAAGTCGCTATTACACGTTGATAGAGCCCCTAGGATTCTTGCTTGACTACCAGCAGTATGAGGGCGATCATATACGTGAGAGCTGGAGTCTATAAGCACATCCTTAAATGGTCCCTAGTCATGGGAGTTTCGAGACTGGGCATCGATACTCCATTAGTAGACTAGTGTATACAGTTGAGACCTCGACAAGGGGCGGTGGCCGGTCTCACAAGCCATTGGTGTCAGTTGGTTCACCTAAGATGTATACAGGTGCTCATTGGGTTATGAGTACACCGGACAGGACTCGCCGGGAACCTGCTAGTTGGGATTATACCAGATGTCAGATAGCAGTTCCCTGGTGACATGTGTACAGGTTAGTTCATCAACCTGAGATCGTCATTTGTCTCGTGTGAGTTCCCACTGTGCTTTGATTACTACCCTACCACGGCTCAAAGGAGTCGTGCATACAGGTTTTAGTTGGGTACAGTCCCGAGTCACATGGAGGAAGTGAGCGGATCTGCAGGGGTTCGTCTCTCCCGGTATTAGGGGTGAGGTCGCGCTGTGTCTAGGAGAGCCATTACACAAAGCCCTCGGCCGAGACAGGAGATTTACTGGTAGGTATTCCATTAGTATCTCAGGGTGTTCTGGGCTACACTCCGACACGACTTGTACCGCTATTGGGGGTCTGACTTTTACCAACCCCCTAGACCCGCCATGCGATACTCATAGACGAACGGACCGGACTGTATGGATATTGTCACTGACAGGCTCAGTAGGGTGTCAGGATGAGTTTGCTCATCGACGTCCCTTTTGGTCAATAGCTGGTAGCCCGTCACGTATGGCTAATACCTCTGACGTACTAGTGGTTAAATCCACAACCATAGTATTGACGAGTCTTTAGAGTCCACCACACACTCAGTTACTCAAGTTTCGGGCGAAACGCTGTAGAGGCCGTATGGAGATATGGCAGGGTTCGATCAGATACGTGCGGTATTGCACGGATCGTGATCGGACGGATTTTACTAGCCGGCTTTGGCTTAAGCCGGATCCTAGTATTAGATAGTGTAGATTTTGTCTCTTTGCATTTGTATTCAGTGGGAATACAAATGCAGGCATGTATATGCAGTCGCGGGGTTTTCCTGTAATTTATTACGGGATCAGTTTTCTGAAGTTGCCAGTTTGCATTCCGTTCCGGCCAGTTTTCCTTTGTTCCTTCGCGGCCGGACTTTTCTGGTGGAGGGGGTTATTTGCATGTTTGCAAATAACTTATTGTGGTGGGTTTTTTTGCATTTGTGGCTTCTATCATCATGAGATGCTTTATACATCATTTCTTTGTGATTAGAGTTGATCTTGATTTAGATTTGACCTTGTTATCATTGCTTGGGGGTGTGGTCACCATTCTACTTTTCCTACACTCACCTCCTTTCTTGTGTTGGTTTTTCCTCCACCATATTTGATGGTCGGCCACTATTTGAGTGAGAATAAGAGGTTCATTTGGTGGGTGATTATTATCATCTCATTCCTTGTAAAAAATGAGAGCACCATTCTTCTTCCTCAAAAGTCTTTTTCTCCTCCTACACATAAATGGCAACTTCACCACCCCAAATGAGACAACGATTCTACACTACAACCTACAGTACCCTTGGACGCGTCGACTAGCCAACTTCGTGCCCGAGTTGCCTCGGTCCAGAGGTGGGAGCCCGTAAAAGAATCCGGCTATGTGGTGCCCTTTCCGACGAGGAGGTGACGGACGGAGATTCCGTGGGAGATTGGAGTGGAGACGATGACCGAAGGACACGGATCGCTCGGTATAGCATTCTACCCTCTCTCTTGTTTGCTTAGATTAGGTTAATGGTTACGATCCGGGTATATTGTCCGTGGCAGCGCCAGTTTAAAAGTTAAGAAAAATTTTGATTCCGCATTTTGGCCTCGAGTAGACGGCCGGGGCGCTGCCGTGGCGCAACACCACTGTACTTTGATTACCACCCTACCACGGTTCTACTGAGTCGTGCAAACAGGTGGCCGTTGGGTACAGTCCCGAGACACACGAAGGCGATGATCGATAGGAGGGGTTTCGTCTCTCCCGGTATTGGGAGTTGATGCTGTGCTGTGCTCGACTGGTTATATCAGTAAGTCCCTGGCCAGGGCTGCTGAGATTTATTGATAAGTGTTATCAATAGTTTCTCGATCTGTTATAGACCATTCACCGGCACGACTTATTGCGTTATTGGGGTCGACGTTACCATCCCTAGGCTCGATATGCAGCATATCTGACGAAGAGACCGGACTTTACGGTAGTGTTGCCGGTTGGCTCGACGGGAGTTGTAGCAGGTTCGCTTGTTTTCTTCTGATCGCTCAATACCCGGGTGGCTGTTACGTTTAGCTGACCGCTTGCGGCTTGGGGGTGCTTGATATGATCCTCACCCACTGCCGGCGTATTGACGAGTCTTAGAGTCCCACAAAGGAGTTACCTAGTCCAGGCGAAACGTTATGGTGCGCGTATGCGATATGCGCATAGACCCGGTTAAAATGCGCATATGAGATACCGTATATTAATCGGGCGGCTTGCTTTTGGTTGGGTCGTATGTGATATGGCCGGATTGATAAATCAAGTGTTGATTTATCATTTAACCATTATTTTCTCACTAGAAATCCTTTCTTGTATTTGATGGATGTATGCATGCATGTATGCTTTCTTTCTTGATTCATGCACATATGGATGTGTATGCACACATACATACATACATACATCATCCTTCATGGTTGCATATACATTGAAAATGGTGGATATATAAGACTCACACCATGGGTTTTTATATGGATTATTATTGCATTTGTGTTAAAACAAAAAGGAAAAGAAAAAGGGTTAATTCATGGATTGTTTCTACACTCTTCTTCATCTTACCATGCTCACCTACTTATTAACCCTTGGTTATTTTTTCTTTGGTGTTTTAAACTCAAATACAATAATATCTTTATCATTAACCATGGTTTGAGATGAGAAGTGGAAAATATATATACATATATTTTTCATTTTCTCAAGAGAGTTATTCTTTCACTTTTGTTCTAAAAGGCCATCATCTTCTTCCTCCTTCTTCATTTGCTCTCTAGACTTTTGTAGTGAGCAAAATACTCATCAAGTTAGGTTTTTGAAGTGAGAAAAACCACCACAATATCATTCTACACAAGTCTTGCCCACTTGTTTAGAGTGTTATCTTCATTTCATTCTCTTGATAAAGTGAAGTTGCAAGCTTGGACAAAGGAGCTTCGGGTGGATCGTCGTGGATGCTAGAAGACCTCAAGCTAACCGTTTCCAACTCTCAAGTGGCCAAGGAGTCAAGAATAGGGAGCTACAAAGGTTGTACTCTCAAAACCCTAGCCTTTGTTACTTGTAATGTTATGAAACCCTAATTTTTCTAGGATAGATCCTTTGTATGCTTACTTAGCACCATAAAAATCTCATCTTTTGTACATGTGATGCTTCCAAACCTTTCATAGGGTGCTAGGTAAACCTAACATTGGTATCAGAGCCGACCTAGAACATTAGCTGACACTTTAGCGAAGTATAAACTCCGATCGAACCGAAATACGGATTTACGGGACACTCTCTGGACATTTTTTGAAAACTGATATTTTTCAGAATTAAAAATATGCAAAAAATTCAGCAGGTAAATCTAAGGACAACTGTAAAAGACGGTGCCATGAACAGTATATTCCACCGCGGAACCACGGCAATAGCCTGCTTGGGCCGCGGTTCCGCGGCCGTACTGAAGCATCATAGTGTCGTATTTGTACAGTAACTTTGTTATCTGCTTGTATATTTTTGGAGTATTTTTAATATGAATTTAGTGCTGTTAGTTCTGGAGATTGTTTTGAGTTCATTGATTCGATCGGAATTTTAACTTCATGTTTTTCCGGGATAATTAGAAAGTGTTGAATTGTTCGAACGAGTGTCGTTTGCTCACTTTTCACAGGGTTTAAATCTTTCGGATATATGTGCAAGTTTTGTGGTGGACCCTCTAGAAGACAACAAACCTTAACTCGATTATGTGACCGTCTTGAACTTCCCTTTGAACCTTAGGGTTTGGGGCAGTACGGCGTGCCACATGTGAGGCGTTGGCTTGACCCTTCTACGGCTGGACCGCTACTACTGTGACACACTCCGGATTTTTTGAACTCCGCTCAAGTGTTGAGCTTTAGGGAATTTTGGGTATTTGAACATTCGGTCGAAAACTTTAATACTGTGTATTTATCTGGAATGTGATACAATATGTGGAATTCATATAGTTTAGGCATGAAATACGAAGTATGTGATATTTCGCATTTATGATGTCTAAAGAGAATGTTGATTCCAAATATTGTAGTTTTACACTTTCTTTTCTGTGACCGTAAGTGTAGTATGTTCGATATCGCCGATTTCGTTGCTATACATCAACGACAATTGGGGTACGCATACTTACTTACGTTGATGATATATGATATTATGTGTTGCTGAGATATGATGTGCAGGATTGTCGCGATTGAATAGCCCGGGTTTTTTTTTATGTGAGATGAGAGTTTTATATTTTCATTCATGTAAATTCAAATGTAATGTAATATTCTTTTATTTGGGGCACTTCCGGGTTGAGGTTGCTGCCACCAGTGTTGTATATTATTTACTTTTCCGCATTAGGATAGACCCAAGGAGGGGAGCACAAGTGACCGGGTTCTGGGGTTCAGTGGGAGGCCATCTCGAGGAGTCGAGACCGGGTCTCCTAAACTCCAGGATTGGTAGGGTCGCTTACCGCTCTTGTAGGGGTCTAGGGGTGTGGGCTTGGCTATTCATCGCGACTGTGGAATCCGTATTTTCTATTGTTGGCTAAATACTAAATACGGACGTCCTAGTATATCCCACATTATATATATGTTTCTGCTGCCTGTGTTATGTGATATCTGAGACGAATGATATATTATATATGAGATATATAGTAGACGTTGCTTATGTTTTGCACCCGCGCTAGTCCCGTCCCGGTATGCCGTTAGTTAAGTAACCTAACGGTGCATAACGGAACATTGTGGCGAATGCGGATGGCATAAGCGTACGTGTTATTTTCGTTTCTTTTCTGTGATTGACTTAAGGACTTAAATGATGGGATTATATTAATATGATTAATGTAAAGAAAAAAACCCTAAAAAGATGTTGTAGAATCAGATTTGAAAACCACTTGGCTCTTTATGAAAAAGCTATATTTCAAAACTGCGGAGCACAAGCCACTCCTTTTGAAAACCATTTGATTCTACGACGATATCAAGTTCAAAGCCTTAAAGATTTTCTTAAAAATCATCCGCAACCCTCCGTCATTTTAGAAGTAGAGTACTTAGTATTCGTGCTACGTTTGTTGACTTTAGTTAAGGCGTAGTCTACGGTAGCTAAGTGATGTCTTCCTACACTGCATATGATGCAGATTAATTAGGACATTCATGCGACTTTGTTGACCATAGTTAAGGGTCATATGGGTGGGTCTAATTGATCAAGAAATGACAGGTAGAACTTGACTGGTACTTATGATTTGTTGACCATAGTTAAGGTCATAAGTACTAGGGGTAAAAATCATATCGGGAATTTCAAGTGTTGAGATTTGCAATGAGATTGCATACCTTCCATATGATGGTTGGATCCCGATCCCACTGTGGGCAATAGTTGCTCCTAGGAGAGTTTTGCAGTTTACAATTAGCTAACTCATTAGGTGTCTAGAAAGGTGTTAACGGGGCTACGCCTCTGGGAAAACGAGGTTTACTTTAATTAGGTCCGTGCGAAAGCACGGGGAACCTCCCTCAAGTACCGACACTGGCCTGGCTGAACGGTTAGCGAAGTTGTAGACTGTAATTAATCCCGGCTAGTTTTCTTTTTAAGGTTTGAAAGAAAAACTTGATTAAAGCAGTGGGAGACATCGATTAGACAAGATAATAACCAATCTGATCTATGCAAGAGCTTTCGCTGTGTGTATTCGAATTTTAAACAGAGCTTTGCTCTGATCGGGGAAACAGAAGCGTTGCTTCATTTCCCGCCTTGGGATTTGAACATAGCTTTGCTCTGAAAGGGAGATTTTCTCCTTTATTATTATTATTATTTATTTATTTATTTATTTATTATTTTTTTCTTTTTATTGTTATTATTTTATAAGGAGCGAGTTTTGAGCCAAAATTTTGGCGGGAACAAATACCCTCCACTACTTTGCCCACGTAAGTATGTACGTGGGTGAAGTAGTGCAAAGTTATGAGTAGCTATGGAATTGAGGGCTTAGGAGACAGGTTTAGGGTCCTTGTAGCCTAAGACTTTTCAACTTTATGAGCCGTGAGGGTCTCACAAAGACTTTTCTCCCTACGGATCGAGAGGATCTCATATGTGTATTTTCTCCTTAGGAATCGTGAGGATTCCTAAGTGCGTTTTCTCTTGAGAGTCGTAAAGATCTCACAAGAGAATTTACCCTCTTACGAGTCGAGAGGACCCGTAAGCGGTTGTTTCCCTCCTTGTCGAGATTCGACTTTGGAGAGTGAGACCTGTGGATAGTATGCAAAAGACCGTTTTGGGCCGACTTGCAGGATCCCAGTGCTTAGGAAGCAGGTTTTTTTTTCCCGCCGCCTAAGGCTTTGCCTCACGAGTCGAAATGAATCGAGCATTTCTCGCAAGGATGTCCTAACGTCACGGTTAACCTCTGCTCTTTACGACAGAGGTCCGTTAGGGTCTGTGGTACTTAGGGTTTTGGCCGTCGTACCGTCGTGTTGGCAGATATGTTCCTCGATATGCAATCTTGCTGTTCGAGTATCCTTGCGATTATCGTGTCTCTGATCCCTTCAGGAGCTGGACAAGACGTCTTCAAGTAATCTTCCAGGTAGTATTACCGTCGAAAGAGCAAGCGTAAGGATATTCCATATCACTTTTTACTTGAGGTTAGGCTCATTTTGGAGAGCCCCGATGAGTCAAAACCACTCTGCGCTGGTGTAGGATGATCTCCGATAGTCCTTCAGGCTTTATATGACTTGCCGTCAAGACCCTGAAGCTAGGAATTTGGCATTTTCTTCATTTGCTGGCATTGCGTCCTCTATATCGAGACGAATGTCGCAGTTGTCTCTAGGTTGTTGGTGAACCGTAGAGGTTTAGAACTAGGGACTTTGCCGTGGCTCCGCTGTTTGATGATGTTGCGTCTGCTGTGTTGAGACGAATGTCGAGGTGGTGACCACTCCACACTGGTGTGAGACGATCTCCGGTTATCTTTCAGGCTTTATATAACTTGCCGTTAAGACTTTGAAGCTAGGAATTTGGCCTTTGCTTCGTTTGCTGGCATTGCGTCATCTACATCGAGACGAATGTCGCGGTTGTCTCTAGGTTGTTGGTGAACCGTCGAGATTTGGAACTAGGGACTTTGCCGTGGCTCCGCTGTTTGATGATGTTGCGTCTGCTGTGTTGAGATGAACATCGAGATGGTGACCACTCCGCTCTGGTGTGAGACGATCTCCGGTTGTCTTTCAGGCTTTATATGACTTGCCGTTAAGACTTTGAAGCTAGGAATTTGGCCTTTGCTTCGTTTACTGGCATTGCGTCCTCTACATCGAGACGAATGTCGCGGTTGTCTCTAGGTTGTTGGTGAACCATCGAGATTTGGAGCTAGGGACTTTGCCGTGGCTCCGCTGTTTGATGATGTGGTCTTTCGTTGCCGTTGCATCTGCATCTTGCTGGACTGCGAAGGAACGCCTTTGTTGATTCTTTAGGCTGTAGACATTACCGTTAAGATTTGGAACTAGGGACTATGCCGTGGCTCCGTTTCATTGCGACTCTGAGGTCGGTTGTTGACGTCATGTCTGCATCTGGTTGGAGTGAGGAGAAAAAACGTTAGCGATCTCTAAGTTATCAATATCGATGTCGAGACCCTGAAGCTAGGGATCTTCTTTTGCTCCGTTTGTTGACATCGTGTCTGCAATATTGCGACAAATGTCGAGGTTGTCTCTAGGTTGTCTATGAACCATCGAGATTTGGCTTCGCTTTCTGGTGGAGCCTGTTGGGAAGGTATGGTTCCCTCTTTGTTTGTGCCCCTGTATTGTATACAGGGATCGATGTGATCTCACCTGTAGGGCATAAATTTTATTCATTTTTTATTATTTTATTTCCGTGATGCTCTATCATTTCAGCTTTTATATCTCGAAGGTCGCGATTGCCCAATCATTTCGGCTATTTATTTTATTTTTACTCGCTGTTTTTTATTGTGAGTTGCCCAATCATTTCGGCTATTTCGTATGCATACATTTCTACTTGCTGATTTTTATTGCAAGTTGCCCCATCCTTTCGGCTATTTCATATGTATGTATGGCTCGCTGTTTTTTTTATCGTGAGTGTGGAACTTGGAATCTGACGCCAATCTCAGCATCAGCATCGCTACAACTGGAATATTGCCAGGAGCGAATCATCATTTGCCATGAAAGGACTTGTAATTTGATACCGGTTTAGGCATCAGCATCGCTACAACTGGGACATTTCCAGGAGCGAATCATCATTTGCCTCTGTCGACGTTGAACAAAGGTGGCTTAGCGAACAGGGTTAGGATCCCGTCGACTAAGGTTTTTGACTTCATGAGCCATAAGGGTCTCACAAAGGTATTTCTCCCTTCAAGTCGTGATGATCTCGTAGGTGTGTTTTCTCCTTAGGGATCATGAGGATTCCTAAGTGTATGTTCCCCTGTAAGTCGTAAGGGTCTTACAAAAGGGTTTTCTCCTTATAAGTCGAGAGGACTTACAAGGGTTGTTCACCATATGGACATATCCCTAGTCACGGGTGTGACTTGGTTAGGGAAATGTTTATTCACGCCCGTAGATTGTATACAAGGGTCAGTATTGAGCCGCTTGTAGGGCAATATCGAAGGTTGTATAGGGGTTTGCTTAAGAACAGGTTCGGGTCTCTGTAACTTAAGACTTTCAAACCTTATGAGCCGTGAGGGTCCCATAAGAGAGTTCTCCTTACGAGTCTTGAGGATCTCGCAAGTGTAATTTCTCTTTAGGAATTGTGGGGATCCCTAAGTGTGTTGCTCCCTTAAGAGTCGTAAGGATCTCACGCAGGTGTTTTCTCCTCACAAGGTCGAGAGGACCCTGTGAGTGTCTTTTAATGAGGCTGCGCCCTTTCGGGTTTTCACAAACACTCGCCGGTATAGCCCTGCTGTTTTTACTCACGGAACCCTTTCGGGTTTTCATCCGTGCCCACTTTGCTTATGGACATACCGTCTTTTTTTCCCCCTCTTTTTTTTTTCAAAACGAGGTCGCGCCCTTTCGGGTTTTCACGAACACTCGCCGGTAGCCCTGCTGTTTTTACTCACGGAGCCCTTTCGGGTTTTCATCCATGCCCATTTTGCTTATGGACATACCGTTTTTATTTATTTATTTATTTTTTATTCTTTTTTTTATTTCGTCAGCCTGAGGATACTGCAATAGTAGTTTAAAGACGTTTCGGTCGTCGGCTAGTTTTAGGACGTAGTGGTCCGCCGTTAGTTTAAGGACGTTTCGGTCCACCGTCACCGTATTTGAGGCGAATCTCTAGTTTACTGACTTTTCGGTTTATGGGGCTTTCCTTATGAATGAGCATGATGCCCCCGGCATATCCATCTTTCTTGGAGCATGTGGTTGTGGCGGGCTCACCTTCCAGTTTTCGGACAGCGCGAGTTTGCCTTGTTGGTATTGGTCTTCAACCCAGTTTTTGAAGACGAAGCAATCTTCGATCGGATGACTTACTGCTCGATGGTAGAGGCAGTAATTAGGATCGTTGACATCGCCTGGCTGTAGCGGACATTTCGGACTCGGCAGATTGATGAATCTGTTGCGCACTGCCAGCTCAAACAGTTTCGTTGTTTTATTCTGAGGAAATGAGTAAGGACGTCCCAGTCTTTCCTCAAGGGATGGGCGTGGACGCATGTTGTTTTGGCGAACAACCGGCTTTGAGTTTCTCGACTGTTGTTGAGTATTGGCGACGACGATCGCTTTCCCTTTTTCATTTCGAGAATCTGGCTCTGGAGGAGACGGTCTGTGACCCATCCGGTCCATTTGGGCCAGTTTGTCGATCAAGGCCTGAAAAGTGGTCGGCTTAAAGAACATCATGAATTGGGATATGGTCGCTTGAGGGTCGACAGTACCTAAGAACATGCCCACGGCAGGAGCTTCTTCGATGCGCTGCTCGTACTTTGACCATAGATTACGCCACCGTATCGCATACTGGACCCAAGTTTAGCCTGGCCTTACCCTGGCGTTGATCAATGCAGTGATCAGGGTGCGTCCGCTAGCACCCGCGAATCTTTGTGTAAACAGTAGCTCCATCTCCGTAAATGTTTTGACAGAGTCGTTAGGTAGCTCCGAATACTATTCAAAGGCTGTTTCTGCTAAGCTGCCGGCGAATTGGCGAAGCAGCAGTTTGTCGTCGCCTCCAGTGTTGCCGCAAAGAGCCCTGAATTGAGCGACATGCTGATGTGGATTCCCCATCCCTTTATATACATGGAACTTAGGGATCGTATATCCCGGCGGGTAACTGATTTGGTCATACCAGCTCGGATAGGGTCATCCAGTTTTAACAACTTGCCCAGCCGCTTCACTCGCCTGATGAGCTCGTATTTGTTGAGCTATATAGTCATCCAGTGCGGCCTTGGAAATGGTTTCTTCCTTGGCTGCTGAAAGAGCCGGAGGAGGATTAGATGTCTCCCCTCTATCGTCTTCAACAATGATTGGAGGGTCATCAGCTGGAGGGTCCGGCTGTAATATCATCCCTACCATATCTTGGAAGAGGAGCGCCATTTGTTTTATGTTAGCCGCTTATTCCGTGGCTTCTTTGTCCTTCTTTTCGAGGACTCTGCGTAAGAAGTCAGCGTCCGTTTCTTGTTCATGACGCTGCTCTGATGATGCCTCCGAGCTTTCTTTTGGCCCGGTAAGTGTGGCCATCGCAGTCATCATCTCCTGAAGCTTCTGCTGCTGTTCTTGAGCTTTTGTCACGGATCGGGTGAGCGGTCGGTGACCCGTCGAAGCACGGCTTTCCTCCTTTCCGGAAGCCATATAAACAGTATGCACCACCATGCCTCAAGACTTAGGGCGTTTAGATTCAGTGTCTTTGCGATTTGCCAAAGACACAGGGATCTTCCCCAACCTCCTTCTTTTTTGAGTGGTCGAAGTTGAGGGGGCCGTTGTAGTGGGCACCCAAGTGGCTGTTGCTGTTTGTGGCTTGACGGAGTGATCCTTCTCCTGCCGAACCTTCATCTTTTTCTATCGGCGGAGATAGTCTTGATCAATCATCGACTCCTGGACCTGTCGCCAGACCTTGTAAATTTTAGAGGACAGCCGTTGAGGGGGCTGCTCTAGCTTCTTCTCTGGAGTATTCTCCACAGGTGAAGGAGTTCGCTTCAGCACCGCAGTAGGAGAGTTTCTGTGCACCGTGTTCAGCAATTCAAAGCTGTTCCCGGTTGGAACAGCAGCATCGATCCCCACCGTTGGAGCTGGCGGAGTTATCCCAGAGGGGGAGTTGCCCCCAGCCTTCCTTACTCGGTGCCAGTGACGACGTCGAGCGTGTCGTGCGGATGGAGTTGTTTCGGCTATAAGGGTAACGTCGTTATGCCCCCTGCTTTGAGGAGAGATTGTTATTGGTGCTAGCCTATCGAAGACTAACACCCGTTGAGAAGCGATGTCTAATCTGTCAAAGATAGATCTCTGGGCAGGGGAAGCAGCTTTGAGGACTTCACCTGGAGCAACAACCGGAATAGCCAGCCTTGTAAAAACTGACTTCTTGGAAGGAGGAGCCTTTCCAATGATTTTGTCCGCTTGAGCCGGGGTGGCTATCCGCTTTGGGATGGCCGCTTCGGGTATCGCGGGCTTGTAGACGTTCTGGCCCAGTCTGTTGAAAACTGAAGTATTGGAGTTGGGCGACCCATTGAGAGGGGCCGCGGCAGTGGTAAGTCGATCAAAAACTGACTTCTTTGGGGCTTCTTGCATTGTCATTGGGACATTGAAGCTCATCGGTGGGAGCATGGTCCCGAAGAATAGTCCAGTGGTGGCTTGAGTTACTTGTTCCACTGGCATCTTGAAAAGGGAGGCCGCTTGGGGCCCATAAGTCACTCCTCCAGCAAGGACGGAGCGAGAGTTGCAGTTGCAGGCAATGCAGTTTGAAGCCATTGATCTTCTGTTTTCTGCACGGAGCAAGACACCAAATCTTAGTACCTCGAATCCACAGGCAACCACAGCAAACCGCGATTCGTTCGCGAACATAACACACGAAGTGTGGAGTGGAAAGAGGAAAAGGTCCTACCGAGCGTGCCAGAATCTGTTCCCCTCCGAAAGACGGCGCGACGACTGAGAAACGTCTTGCCTGAGGTTCGGGGCAGATGCTATTTGGTTTTATCCGTCCACCTCTCCGAAGATACCAAGTTGATTTATGGCATCGTGTATCGGAGGTTTAGACGGATGCGGCCGATGTAGCAGACTTCGTCAGATTCCCCCTCGTTCGAGGGGTTTTTGATTGTGGGGACGCTTTTCCCTGCAGGCGCAAGCCCCTGCAGTTAATTACGCTACCGCATCGTGGTAACAACTTTCTCCTTCTCCAGAATTTCACTTTTTGTCGTGGGTGTTTGTTTTGTTCGTGGTTGCCCGTGGATTGTATATGGAGACTAATTTATGTCGTCGCCCATAGGACGTGGATTAGTCCAAATCCGTATTTTCTTAGATTTGGGTTTGGTGTTTTGGTTTAAGGATACGTTAGCCCTATTTAAGGCTAAGATCAACTTAAACTTTTGTTAAGGATACGTTAGCCTAATCTCCAGACTAAGATCAACTTAACAGGATCGTTTGGATCCGAAAAGAGAGCAATTGGCTCTTTGTTTAGTTTAATGACATTGCGGTCGATTCCCAGTTTAGGGACATGGTGGTCCATTGAATGTATGGCCGTCAGGACCCGTCACCTCTCTGACGACGTTGAAGGATTACAACGACAGATATCAGAGGAGTTCAGAGATGTACCCTTGAACCAAAATTGATTGGGGGATCTATAGTCCAATTTGGGACTAAAGTCTGTTTGAAGGTTTAAGGATACATTAGCTATATTTGAGGCTAAGATCAACTTAAACGGGATCGTTTAGATCTGACAAAAGAGCATTTGGGGGCTCTATTGTTCCAGTTTAGGGACATAGTGGTCCATGTTCCAATTTAAAGACATGGGGGCCCATTTGTTTAAGGACGCTTGAGTCCGGGAGTTTAAGGTCGCTTAAGTCCGGGAGTTTAAGGACACTTAAGTCCATGAGTTGGTTTAAGGACGCTTGAGTCCGGGAGTTTAAGGACGCTTAAGTCCATGAGTTGGTTTAAGGACGCTTAAGTCCGGGAGTTTAAGGATGCTTGAGTCCGGGAGTTTAAGGACGCTTAAGTCCATGAGTTGGTTTAAGGACGCTTAAGTCCGGGAGTTTAAGGACGCTTGAGTCCGGGAGTTGGTTTAAGGACGCTTAAGTCCGGGAGTTTAAGGACGCTTGAGTCCATAGCAATGTGTGGTTGTCGGGACCCATCACCTCTCTGACGACATTGAAGGATTACAACGACAAGTGTCAGAGGAGTTCAGAGATGTACTCTTGAACCGGATGTAAATTGATTTAAGGGAGCAATCGTGCTCAGTCAATTTAATTTGAGGACTTATGGCCATGATTGGGTTAAGTCCAGTTGAAAATATTCAACATTTTATTTATCTTCGGCCTATTAGGTCTATTCTAGGGCTTTGCCCCTGTTTAATAATGCACTGCATTTTATTTTGGCCTGCAAGGCCTATTTGATTTGGGCTCTGTCCCTTTATTTTTATGATGCAGAGCATCAGTTTTGGTCTGACAGACCTTTGTTTGGGCTCTGCCCTTTTTAAAATAATGCATGGCATTTTATTAGGCCTGTTAGGCATTTTTTTAAATGGGCTCGGCACTTCTTTTCAATAATGCAGTGCATTAATTATCTGACAGTGGCCATGTGGCCTGTCAGGCGCTTTGCGCCAATTAATGAGCGCAAGCGCATGTGGAGGTGATATGTGTCACGCTCTGGTGAGCGCAAGCGCAGTGTGCTGTGCTGTTGCGCTGCGCTGTTGCGCTACTGACACGTGGCGTGCCCTGGTGAGCGCAAGCGCAGTGCGCTGCGCCAATGCGCTGCGCTGTTGCGGTGCTGACACATGGCGCGCCAATTTAAGATAACAGTGCTCTATTTTAAAAGCGCATAGCGCAAGTTGTTCTGGAGCTGACACGTGGCGCTCTCTGGTGGCTTGCGCCAACCCAAGAGCGCAACAGTGCAGATTTACAAGTGCAAGGCACTGTTTTAATATCTTGATCCAATTTTGGATTCAAGAAAAGAATCTTTTAAGATTCCAGAACCAGTGGTTCATCAAAAGGCAATGCCTT
The DNA here is from genome assembly GCA_030015575.1 of Agapanthus africanus. Classification (NCBI taxonomy): domain Eukaryota; kingdom Viridiplantae; phylum Streptophyta; class Magnoliopsida; order Asparagales; family Amaryllidaceae; genus Agapanthus; species Agapanthus africanus. The sequence goes on from CM057338.1 coordinate 546,107,222, forward strand.
TGTTATTACTATATATTTTTTATTGAAGATCTTTGATCTCGTTCTTAGATCAATGATCTTTTTAGAAGAAACTCTTCTTTTATTCATAGGTTTTTACCTTTTTCTTTCTTTGAACTCTTCTCAAAATTTTTAGAGGAATTCTCTATTTTTCTCTCTGTGTTGATCTGTCTTTTTAGACTTGGAGTCTAGGGCCCTTTTTATAGTGCCATTTGATTTGTTAAATTAGTTAAAGAGATCTTTCTCTGAGTGATTTGGGGATTTTTCCCCACCGTTGGATCTTTGATCCAAGAGCTTCTGTTTTACATAAGACAATCTTCTTGTTTTAACAAGATCAGAAAGATCTTTCAGAATTTTAATTCTGTTTTGGTGCTGGCATTGGCGCAATTGCATCTGCGCTTGACACGTGTCGCGCAGCGCAGAGCGCAGCACCACTGCGCTGACACGTATCGCGCAGCGCAGAGCGCGGCGCAACTGCGCTTGACACGTGTCGCGGGGCACAGAGCGCAGTGTTGGAGATAGTGCCCTCAGAGTCAATTATTGGATCACAGGCATGTGATTGCAATGATTGAGGGAGGACCTATACCGGTAGGACAGTCTTACTCAAGATGATAGTATGCTATCTGGTTTGCCTTTAGCATCATGTACTGTTTCAGGTGACCTTACAGGTCCCTATTGCACGTTGATAGAGCCCTTAGGATTCTTGCTTGACGGCCAGTAGTATGATGGCGATCATATACGTGGGAGCTGGGGTCTATAAGCACATCCTTAAAAGGTCCCTAGTCCAGGGAGTTTCGAGACAGGGCATCGATACTCCAGAGTAGAATAGTGTATACAGTCGAGACCCCGACGAGGGGCGGTGGCCGGTCTCACAAGCCACTGGTGTCAGTTGGTTCACCTAAGATGTATACAGGTGCTCATTGGGTTATGAGTACACCGGACATGACTCGGCGGGAACATGCTAGTTGGTCTTATACCTGACGTCAGATAGTAGTTCCCTGGTGACATGTGTACAGGTTAGTTCATCGACCTGGGATCGTCATTTATCTCGTGTGAGTTCCCACTGTACTTTGATTACTACCCTACCACGGCTCAAAGGAGTCGTGCAAACAGGTTTTAGTTGGGTACAGTCCCAAGCCACATGGAGGCAGTGAGCGGATCTGCAGGGGTTCGTCTCTCCCGGTATTGGGGGTGAGGTCGCGCTATGTCTAGGAGAGCTATTACACAAAGCCCTCGGCCGAGGCAGGAGATTTACTGGTAGGTATTCCAGTAGTATCTCAGGGTGTTCTGGGCAACACTCCGACACGACTTGTACCGCTTTTGGGGGTCTGACTTTTACCAACCCCCTAGGCCTGCCATGCGATGCTCATAAAGGAACGGACCGGACTGTACGGATATTAATACCTCTGACGTGCTAGTGGTTAAATCCACAGCCAAAGTATTGACGAGTCTTTAGAGTCCCCCACAGACAGTTTCTCAAGTTTCGGGCGAAACGCTGTAGAGGCCGTATGGAGATATGGCAGGGTTCGATCGTATACGTGCGGTATTGCACGGATTATGATCGGACGGATAATACTAGCGGGCTTTGGTTTAAGCCAGATCCTAGTATTGTACAGTGTAGATTTTGTCTCATTGCATTTGTATTCGGTCGGAATACAAATGCGGGTATGTATATACGGTCGCGGGGTTTTCCTGTAATTAATTACGGGATCGTCTTTTTGAAGTTGCCGGTTTCCATTCCGTTTCAGCCAGTTTTTCTTTCTTCCATTCTTTGGCTGAATTTTCCATAGGAGGGGTTTTCTTGCAAAGTGGCATTTAGCTAATTGCAAGGGTGTTATTTGTAAATGGAGGATTATGATGGTTCTAGTATCTTTTCTTTTTCATTCATCATGGCTAGCATTAATGAGATAAGAGTTGATTTAGAAATAGAAGTGACCTTTATTCCTCATTATCTTCACATGGCTTATGGTCACCATTTGCTTTCCCTACACTCACCCCCTTGTAGTTTTTCCCCTCCTCATTCATTTGGCCGGCCACTTCATGAGAGGGAGAGATTGATTTGGTGTGAGAAATATTTGGCATCTCATTTTCATTCATGCTACAAAGAGAGTCCCATTTCAAAGTTCATTTCTTTCTTGACCTCCATCACATGGAAACTTCAACCCCAATAGAGACAAAGCATTCTACACTAAGCCTACAGCATTCTTGGACACGTCGGCTCGCCAACTTCGTGCCCGAGTTGCCTCGGTCCAGAGGTGGAAGCCCGTAAAAGAACCCGGCAATGTGGTGCCCGTCCCGACGAGGAAATGAAGACCGGAGATTCCGCGAGGAGATCAGAGTGGAGGCCGAAGACCGAAAGACACGGATCGCTCGGTATAGCTTTCTACCCTTCTCTTGATAGCTAGGTGTAGGTTAATGGTTACGATCCGGGTTTCTTAGGATGCGGTAGTGCCGGTTTAAAGTCAAGAAAAATTTTCGTTTCCGCATTTTGGCCTCGGTAAGAGGGCCGGGGCGCTACCGTAGTCCTACATGGTATTAGAGCCACGCCATTAACCTAGTCTAGCTTGCTCTAACATGTTTACAAGTTCGATCGAACGGATTTTCCAAAAACCGCGTTTCCATGTCGTACTTTCTGTCGAATTTTTCTGTGCTCTAAAAATTATTTGGTACATTGGAAAATTACGTGCAGGGTTTTTTATGAATTCTGTGAAAATTTGGTAGGCTGATGTTACTGTAGCACGGCGGATCAGCGGCCAAAACCACGTTTTGGCCGCGGATCCGCCGCCGTTATGTGGCCAAACTGCACCAAATATTTACAGTGGCTCTCTGACATGGAAATAGGGTTTCTGGTATATTCTTTTTAGGCCCAGATATTTTTGAGTGCTACAGTTGTGCTTGGGGCCCACTTCGGTAAATTTTGTCGATCGAAAATTTTAAACATGTTAGTTCACAGTATTTACATTATATCTGCGACCGTGAATGTCACTTGATCGGTAAATCCTGTCTAACTGCTATAGCCCTTTTAGACGGATTTGCGAACGTGACATTCACGTTGATGTTCTGTGTTGTGCTGTGATGTTGCGGATTGTCGTGGTGGATAGCCTGGATGCAATAGTAGTACAGTTTCGTTTTATATGTACATTTGATATTGCGGGGTGAGCGTTCGACATATAGACTGCCGTCACTGCCTGTTTGTATATTATTCTTTTGGGGCACGACCGGGCCGAGGTCGATGTACCCGCTGTATGTATATTTTTTACTTTCTGTACTAGGATTGCCCCGCGGAGGGGTGCACGGATAGCCGGGTTCTAGAGGGCAACGGGCCCGCATCTCATGGCGTTGAGACAGAGGGGGCTTCACTCTAGAATTGGCGGTCTATTCGCCGCATTCGTAGGGGGTACAGGTTGACCCAGGAGGGGTGCCCGAGTTACCGGATTCCGTGAAGTGCTGGGTGGTCCATTCACGTTATTGAAGGGGGCTGCCTCGCTTCAGGTTTTGGCGGGTAACTTGCCGTGCCCGTAGGGGTCTAGGATTTCATTGCACAGGCTATCCACACGACCAGGGGAACGTCGGGTTTCAGCAGCGGCTCTGTGAAACCCGGGGCTTCCAGATTATCTGTATTGTTCTGTGATGCTTATTTCTTTCTGTGATGTTGCATTTTATCACGCCTTGAACAAATATTATATATTGATATATATACTAGTAGATGTTGTATATGTTTTGCATCCGCGCTAGTCCAGTCCCCGCTCTGTCGTCGGTTAAGTAACCTAACGGGTGATGACGGGACCCAGTGGCGAATGCGGATGGCATATACGTATATCATTATTTTCGTTCTTTATTGGTGTGATTAATTGATGGGACTGCATTGATTCGGATCAATGCAAGCTAAACAAACCTATTCTGATGAAGTTAGAACAATTTTTCAAAAAGTTGTTATTGCAAGGACGTTCTCTTTTGTTTTGCATAGTGGTATTCGATTATGAATATCCAGCACCTCAGTCGACGAGGCAAGGGCCGAGATCCCTTCACCGGGAGTGACCCTTTGGACAGAAGTTTGCGTCAGGGTAATAACTTCACTATAGCCGATTGCCTTTTGCTTTGCATCGTGGTATTCAGTTGGAATATCCTGCACCTCATTCTACGGGGAAAGAGCCGAGATCCCTTCACCGGGAGTGACCTCTTTAGCAAAGGTTTTCGTCACTATAATTTTTAAAAAAGCTATGCAGTTCCTTCAACGATATCAAGTTCATTACGTTAAAGGTTTTTCGCCAAAAATCAGTCGTAGCCCTCCGTCGTTTCTTACAGGTATTACTTAGTATTCATGCTGTGTATGTTGACCTCTGTCAAGGCACAGTGATTGGTAGCTGGGTAATGCTTGTTTGTTGCATAAATGGGATTATTTAGGACAGTCGCACGGTCATTTTGACCTCTGTCAAGGGCACGTGCGGGTGGGTCTAAGTTAATCAAGGACAATGACGGGTTGAACTTGACTTGCGACTTTTGATATGTTGACCTCTGTCAAGGTCATAAGCCGCTTGGGGTAAAAACACACATCGGGAGTTTCTAAAGAAACTGAAACTTGCCAGGCATGCGCATACCTTCTGGAGTGTGATAACGTGAGTAGATTCCATCACGTTATCATGCGATGATAGTTGGATCCCGATTCCCACTGATGAGTTGGTTTACTCCTCGGGTGATCCCGACTAATTCTTCTTTTAGGTTTGGAGGAGAATTTGAGGTTACAGTGGGAGATTTCCTGATTAGATAAATTGGTAACCATTCTGATCTAGGTTAGAGTGCACGCTGAGTGTTTCTTTTCTCTCTCTCTTTGGCAGCGACCATGACCCGACCCTTGACTATGACTCAGTGACCAAGTTGACCGAACCTTCTTATAACACTGGCTTTTGGATTGTCTGAGTTGCATACCTCATTGCCACTCCTACTTTTACCCTTTTCGCCAGGACACCCCGTATTACTACGAACATCCACTTCCATTGGATAAAACCATCGTATGGTTATATATGAACTCAAAGGAATTTATTCGAGGATGGTTTCCGGTTCTGGAGAAAACGAATAGGACTATTCAGTTGTCTTTTCCTTTTACCTTCTCTCAGGTTGCGAGTGCTCCATGGATTAGGACAGTACACCTATTACGCTTATTGGATAGTCTTCTTCCAAACCATAGGCAGGTGCCGACCGGTAGGGAATGAAGAAAACTAATTAGCCTAACGATGGTGTACAGAAGGTATTATGTAAAGACAAATAATTGGATTAGTAAGAGGGCAAAGTAAACTGCGACTGCTATTCACGACCAAACCAAGTATTTCATTACCACTCCCACTTCACCTTTGTATCTCTCCAGAACACTCCGTATCACTACGAAGATCCACAGTTTATTGGATATTATATCGTATGGTTATATACGAACTCGAAAGGAACTTGTTCCAGTTCGGGGATGGATTCTAGTTCAGGAGAAATAGGAATAAGGTTTTATTGAGTTGTCTTTTATCTTTACCTTCTCTTGGGTTGCGAGTGCTCCTAGGATTAGGACAGTACACCCATTATGCTTATTGGATAGTCTTCTTCCTGTAGGGTTCCTAGGCACTCTCAAGAGGTCTCACAAGGCATCAACATTGCCAATTTCAAAAATTACGGTGCCGGGAAACCCTAGACTAGATCGTTAACTAGAAATTTAGGCGAAACAACGAGCTAGTTAACAACTTAACTAAAGTGTAACGGAAATACAACCTTTGTAGATCCGGTGCTCCACCTCCATAGCTCCGTGATGATGTCTCCTCGCTGCGATCATCGGATCCTGGGCTCTAGTGTCGGCTTCATCGGAGAAATGGGCGGGCTAGGTCATCGACTATGATGCCGAAGATGATCTACGTCGAGGCATCGCTAGATCAAGCTCCCACTTCACCAAGTCATGAAACTTGTGAAGATAACACCCTATACTACTTGGCAAGAGGTAGAGAATGAAGAAATAGGAGGTGGGTTCACTTTAGAATTGGATTTCTCACTTGATTTCTTCACTTGCCATTGATGAGGCAAGCTTTCTTTTTGATGAAGAAGAAGAAGAAGATGATAATCTTATGATAAGTTAATTGAATAGAAAAGAAAATAATAAACCTTATCATAATATAACCATGGTCAAGTGTAGAGAATCAATCATGGTTGAGTGGAATGGTTAGGGTTAAGCATGAGACAAAATGGTCACTTGGTCAAAGCTTCATGAAGCTTCAATATCAAACAAAGAAAGCCACCATTTTCTCTCATTATCTTCATTTGCCAAAAAGAAATAAATAAATAAATCAATAAATAGATAAATGAATAAGTAAAGGAAATGAAACCCTAACCATTCTCATAACCATGGTTTAATTCTTTACACAAACTCAAGTAAGCATGTATCATCAAACATGATACAATCAAGTGCACAAAAGTATATCACATATACAACTTGTGAACTTCAAGTGAGAAAATCCATTTAAAGTGAACCAATACTAGTTAATGCAAAGTAATATATCTAATATATAATTATGCATTAAATCATCAAATCAACACTTGATTTAACGATCCGGTCATATCGCATATGACCGACTAATATCCAATGTATCGATTTATCAAATCAATCCTTGATTCGATAACCAGGTTATATCGCATACAACCATATCGATACATTCATCGCGAGAATAGAATACGGTATCACATACACGCATTATTCTCGGTCCCGCACATATCTCATATGCGCTCCTATTTCGTTTCGCATGAGCCAGGAAACCTCTGTGTAGGACTCTAAAGACTCGTCAATACGCCGGCAGCAGGTGATGATCATATCAAGCACCTACAAGCCGTAAGCGGTCTGCTAAACGTAACGGCCACCCGGGTATTGAGCGATGAGAAGATCGACGAGCAAGCCCGCTCATACTCCTGTGAATCCAACCAGTAACACTTACCGTACAGTCCGGTCTCGTCGTCTGATATGTCGCATATCTTGTCTAGGGGTGGTAAACGTCAGACCCCAATAGCTCGATAAGTCGTGTCGATATGAGATCTATAACAGTTCGAGAAACTACAGGTAACACTTACGAGTAAATCTCAACAACCCTGGCCAGGGATTTCCGGTTATAGCCAATCGAACACAGCACAACATCAACTCCCTATACCGGGAGAGACGAATCCCCTCCTATCGCTCATTGCCTCCATGTGATTCGGGACTGTACCCAAAAACCACCGTTTTGCATGCCTTCTTGGACGTGGTAAGGTGGAAATCAAAGCACAGTGGGAACCACACAAGACTCTATGACGATCTCGGGTCAACAGACTACTCTGTACCAGTGTCACCAGAGAACTGCCATCTGACGTATGGTATAATACCATCTGGGAGTTCTCGGCGAGTCCGTCCGGTGTACCCAGTCTCTACTGAGCACCCGTATATCATCTCTGATGTCAAACACCAATGGATATGGGATCATCCATCGCCCATCTGTATGGGTCGAGAAGGTACACGCTAGTCTACTCTGGTATATCGATGCCCCGTCTCAATACACCCACGACTAGGGACCTTGAAGGATGTACTTATGGACTACCATGTTCCCACTAGTATGATCCGCATCATAGTCCATGTAGTCAAGTACACATCCTAAGGGCTTTACCAACATGTAACAGAGAGACAAACAGTATACACGTTAAGGTAAAGATCAACCAGATAGCATACTATCATGTCGAGCAAGAAAGTCCTCCCTATATATGTCCAAGCATCCACTACAATATACATCCTATGTATAGTAATGGCCTCTAGAGCATACATATAACAAACAATCTCCCACTTGCACTAGGGCTATCTGATAGCAGTGGTCGCAGTATCTCATACTCAACCATCCCATAAAAGTCTCTCTCTGGGAAAAGGCCTTCGTGAGTGGATCCGCCGTGTCGTCCTCTGAGTCTACTCTCCTAACCTCGATCCCTTAGAGATCTACCATCTCCATGATCAGGTGATACTGCTTTAGAATATGTCTGGATCACTGATGGGACCTGCATTCCTTGGCACAAGCCATAACTCCATTGTCTCACAATGGTAGGAACGTAGTTCATCTCATGAACCATTATACACCCAAACAGCCTCTTTGGTAGCATCTTAAGTAGCGATGTATCTTGCCTTTATCTTCTAGTATGCCACGGTATCTAGCTTGGAACTCTTCCAACATACCGTCCCTTTACTGAGGGTAAAGACAATGCCTGTGACTGACACTCAGTCGTCTTTATCACCCTGGAACACTTCCAGTGATTCTTCCCAGGATCAATTGATCCCATCTCACTACAGCTAGTGAGTATTCTAACACCCAAATAACATCTATCTCATAGATGAAAACTCAGGATTTAGGAGGTATCACTTTGATCCTATATGGAGAATCCATGTGATAAGCGGAGATCGACTGATCGTAGCATAGGAAACTCCTTCCCTATCAAGAGTATGTTACCCACGTACTCTACGAGGATAGTCACCATACTCCCTACTACCTTTTTGTTTATACAAGGTTCATCTACCATTTTGATGATGTCAAACTCTTTGACTAACACATCAAAACAGATGTTCCAACTCCGCGATGCCTGCTTTATCACATAAACCATCTTGCACACGTTTCCGCTGCTCCCACTATCTACGAAGCCCTCTGACTGTGTACTTACAGACTCTCTTTTCTGAAACATCATTTAAGAAAAGCAGTCATGACACCCAACCGCCAGATATCGTAGTCATGGTATGTAGCCGTGGCAAGTAGGATCTGGATGGACTTAAGCATAGCCACTGAAAAAGGATTCATCATTATCCATGCCAGGTCGATGATGAAAACCTTTAACATGTCTAGCTTTGAAAGTCTCAACTTTTCCATCTACACCAAGTAATCTTCTCAAGATATACTTGCTCCTGATGGGGATTTAACCCTTCAGATTTAGCAACCAAAGTCCATACTTTGTTGGTGTACATGGATTCCATCTCAGATCACTAAGCATCCAGCCATTCTTACAGAGTCTTACTCCTGATGGCCAGCTCGAAACTAGTTGGGTCATCATCTCATGATGCAATCCTCGCTCCCACTGTCATAGAGAAACCGAAGTAACTCTCAGGTGGGTGGGAAACCCTACTAGATCGGCGGAGAGGCTGAGGTTCGTTGGTAACTATTGAATCCTTTGGTTCTTTCAAATCATCAGCTGCAGTTTGTATAGCTGGAACATTTCCAGTTCTACATAACAGACCTTGCCTCGAGCTTGTCCGGATTTTGTTTTTAGACATAGGCCGGACAACCCCAAATCTTAACCATCTTAAGATATGGGCTCTTCTCTTTCCATATCACATATGAAGTGGTAGGCAACTGATTTGATTTGAACCCTATTCAATAGGTATGCAGCTTCTCAAGTGCATAACTCCCAAAAAGGAAATAGGTAACTCAGTAGTACTCATCATAGAGCACACCTTATCATATAGGGTGTAATTGCTCCGCCCCGATATACCATCGTGCTATGGTGTATACGGAGGAGTAATGCTGAGAGAGAATCTCATTCTCCTTTAGAAAAGTCCAGGAATTCTATGCACAAGTATTCTCCTCCTCCATCACATCAAAGGACATAATACTTATACCCGTATTTTGGTTCTCTACTTCTAAATCATATTCTGTGAATATCTCAAAAGGTTCGGACTTGTGTTTCAACAGGAACATATGTTTGAATCTTGAGAGATTATCAGAGAATGTAACGAAGTACAAAGAACCAGTCCTGGCATATGTAGACAGGGGACCTTTCATACATCAACATGTATCATCCCAAGAGTTCACTAACTCTTTCTCTGTTTCCAGTAAACAGATCTATGGTCATCGTATCTTTGTGACATGACTGGCAAGTTTCATAAGATGTAAATTCAAACAGATTTAAATATGCATCTAAATGTAACTTCAGCTAGTCAGGTCGCATTGATATGACCTAGTCTACAATACCTCAAGAAAAATTCGTTCATTTCTGAACTCATCCTCTTGTGTGTGTTCTGTATACTAAGAACTGTAGTTTGATTTAGAACATTAATGCTTTTAGATAACGTGCCTGAACCGATCAACTTTTGATATAGGAAATGTTCAAAACATTATCCAACAATACAAAATTTTATCATTTCTTTACTGATAAAGAGACTGATATGATTTTGTATATCAGGTTCGGTATCTAATAGCATTTGTTCAAAATCAATGTATTGGTAATACAGGGTGACAGTGACCAACAGACTTGGCTGCAACACTTGCCCCGTTTTCTGCCTCATGAAACTTATCACCCGTTCTCAGTTCTCTATCTTTATGTAGCCCTATGTAACAGATTACATATCTGGGATCCTGATCTGGTATCACATACCCAGGACGTAAAGGATACTGAGAAACAGTTCTCTGTAATGAACACACCCGAAGATGATGCATTAACATGCACTTTCTTCGTTTGGGCGGCACGGGAAATCTGGTATTCCCTAATTTCCTGCTCTGTTTTATAACATTTATAAGTTGGAGCGGGACCAACGTTCCCCAGCTTAGTATAACAAGCGGGTTCGGTCAATACTTCCGTATTATTATCTTGATTAAGGCGTGATATGGTCGCTACCTGGAGAGAGAGGGAAGAAAACACTCAGCGTGCTCTCTTGCAAGAATAGATTGGTTATTATTTTATCTAATCAGGATGGCTCCCACTGCTTTTTATCAAATCTTCCTTTAAACCTAAAAAGGAAAGACTAGCCGGGATTAATTACACACTACAAGTTCGCCAATCTTTCAGCCAGGCCAGTGTCGGTACTTTGAGGGAGGTCCCCCGTGCTTTCGCACGAACCTAATTAATGTAAACCTCGTTTTCCCAGAAGCGTAACCCCATTGACACCTTTCTAGACACCTACTTGATCGGCTAATTGTAATGTATAAAACTCTCCCAGGAGTAACTCTTACTTACAGCGGGTATCGGGATCCAACTATCTCATAGAAGGTATGCAATCTCATTGCAAATTTCAACACTTGAAATTCCCGATAATATTTTGCCCCTAGCGTCCTATGACCTTGACGGAGGTCAACAAACCATAGGCTACTAGTCAAGTTCAACCCGTCATTTCTTGATCGAATTAAACCCACCCGCACGACCCTTGACGGAGGTCAACAAGGCCGCACGACTACCCTAATCCAATCTGCATCATATGCATAAGCAGATAAATACTAGTTAGCTACCGCACACTACGCCTTGACAGAGGTCAACAAATGTAGCACGAATACTAAGTAGAACTTATCTGAAATGACGGAGGGCTACGACAGGTTTTTCTGAAAACCTATTGCGTAATGAACTTGATATCGTTGTAGAATCAAATGATTTTAAAATGGAGTGTTTTTTAGGCTTTTCTAGTTTTGCTAAAGGAGTCACTCCCGGTGAAGGGATCGCGGTCCTTTCCTCGTCGAATGAGGTGCGGGATATATCATATATATCACTGTGCAAAGCAAAAACTCTTAAAAGCAATCAAAAGACAAACCGAGTGTGTAGCATCTTCCAGTTATTGCTAAAGGAGTCACTCCCGGTGAAGGGATCTCGGTCCTTTCCTTATCGAATAAGGTGCAGGATATATCACATATACCGCTGTGCAAAGCAAGAACTGTAGCTACCTGTTTTGTTTTTGAAATTCGATTCTACAACATCTTAGGTTTCTTTTCTTTCATTAATCACATTAATGAAGTCCCATCATTTATGTACCTAAACATCACAGATAAATACGACGTACACTTATGCCATCCGCATTCGCCTCGATGTCCCCTCGTGCACCGTTAGGTTAGGTAACTAACGACAGAGCGGGGCAGGGCTAGCGCGGGTGTAAAACATAAGTAGCGTCTATATAATATATCATATATACTATATACTGTATCTATCACAGAACATCACATGATCACATCACAGATATCGCAGCAGAAGAAAGATATGAAATATTGGATATACTAGGACGTCCGTGTTTTCAATACGAGCCAGTATAAAACACGGATTCCACGGTCGCGATGAATAGCCAAACCCACACCCCTAGACCCCTACGAGAGCGGAGAGCAACCCTACCAATTCTAGAGTTAGGAGACCCGGACTCGACTCCTCGAGTTGGTCTCCCACTGGACTCCAGAACCCGGTTACTTGTGCTCCCCTCCTTGGGTCTATCCTAGTGCGGAAAAGTAAATAATATACAAAAGGTGACATCTTCCGCAACCTGGAAGTGCCCCAATAAAAGAATAATACATACAAGTTTTTACATGAATGAAAATGAAAAACACTCATCTCACATAAAAACCCCCCGGCTATTCAAACACGACGATCCAATATAACATATCCAGCAACACATAACATCACATGTCATCAACGTAAGTAAATATGCGCATCCCAATTGTCGTTGACATATAGCAACGAAACCGGCGATATCACATATTACACTTACGGTCACAGAAAAGAAAGTGTAAAACTACAACAGTTGGAATCCGCAATCTCTTTAGACATCGCATGCCTAATCATATGAAATAATTAGACATCACATGCCTAACAATATAAACCCCGCATTTTAGTCTCATTATCGAAAACTCTTTTCAATATCAAGTCGGGCAATTCAACAAGATTCCCGACATCCCGATCGAATGCTCGTCGCAAACTTCAGTAGACGGCCGCACCCCCGATACCGTCGACGAAGTGCACCAAGGCGGAACACCGCTACCGCGAGCACCCATACGGATGCTTTCGGCGACGGGGTTCTCCTACAGTCACTTGGTCGGGGCTATGGGGTGTAGCTGTCTATTAAGTTTACCCGGCGAGTATCCGCGTACGCTACGTGATTGCGACGGACTTTTGATCACATCAAAATTCCGTGGCAACCGATCAAGTGAGACTAAAGTGCTATGTTTATAACATTCATTCGGTTATCTCATAACTTCTTGTGAATTCCAATTATTGTACCACATTCCGAATAAGATAGAAAATGTTAAACTTTCCGATCGAACAATCGAACACCCAAGTTTTCCCGAAACAGCTCAACTTATGAAATAAGTTCAAAGACATTCACTTCGTGCCTCAGTACCAACGGTAAAGCCGTAGAAGGGTCAAGCCAACGCCTCACATGTGGCACGCCGTACTGCCCCAAACCCTAAGGTTCAAAGGGCAGTTCAAGACGGTCACATAATCGAGTTAAGGTTTGTTGTCTTCTAGAGGGGCCATCGCGTTACTTGCACTACTTAGAATGTCTTTAAACCTCGGAAAAATCCAACACTTGGAAATTTTCCGGCAGGGGAAAAGTTGGGTACTTATATCCGGTCGAACTTTTTTAACATATTCAAAAATTATCCGGAAAACACATAGACAAAGTTTGAAATTTTCGATCGAATCAATGAAGCTCCAAAACACCCTAGAATATTCAACTCTTGAATAAATATTAAAAAATCCCATAAAACTCAGCATTTAAATAAAGAAGTTACTGTGCAAAAATGGTTGACTGAAGAGACTAAATGGGCGCGGAACCGCCGCAATAGGCGGCTAATGCCGCGGTTCCGCCGCGCTTTAGAAACATCATTAGGTAATTTTTGCACCATAATTCTTAGAATTTCCTGCTGAATTTTTTAAGCATTTTTAATTTACAAAAATCCACGAATTACAAAAATGTACAGAGAGCATTTTGGAGTTAGGGTTTCGGTTCGATCGGACTTCTAACTCCGTCTACGCGTCGCCTAAGGCTCTAGCTAGGCTCTGATACCACTGTAGGGTTCCTAGGCACTCTCAAGAGGTCTCACAAGGCATCAACATTGCCAATTTCAAACATTACGGTGCCGAGAAACCCTAGACTAGATCGTTAACTAGAAATTTAGGCGAAACAACGAGCTAGTTAACAACTTAACTAAAGTGTAACGGAAATACAACGTTTGTAGATCCGGTGCTCTACCTCCATAGCTCCGTGATGATGTCTCCTCGCTGCGATCATCGGATCCCGGGCTCTAGTGTCGGCTTCATCGGAGAAATGGGCGGGCTAGGTCATCGACTACGATACCGAAGATGATCTACGTCGAGGCATCGCTAGATCAAGCTCCCACTTCACCAAGTCATGAAACTTGTGAAGATAACACCCTATACTACTTGGCAAGAGGTAGAGGATGAAGAAATAGGAGGTGGGTTCACTTTAGAATTGGATTTCTCACTTGATTTCTTCACTTGCCATTGATGAGGCAAGCTTTCTTTTTGATGAAGAAGAAGAAGAAGATGATAATCTTATGATAAGTTAATTGAATAGAAAAGAAAATAATAAACCTTATCATAATATAACCATGGTCAAGTGTAGAGAATCAATCATGGTTGAGTGGAATGGTTAGGGTTAAGCATGAGACAAAATGGTCACTTGGTCAAAGCTTCATGAAGCTTCAATATCAAACAAAGAAAGCCACCATTTTCTCTCATTATCTTCATTTGCCAAAAAGAAATAAATAAATAAATCAATAAATAGATAAATGAATAAGTAAAGGAAATGAAACCCTAACCATTCTTATAACCATGGTTTAATTCTTTACACAAACTCAGGTAAGCATGTATCATCATACATGATACAATCAAGTGCACAAAAGTATATCACATATACAACTTGTGAACTTCAAGTGAGAAAATCCATTTAAAGTGAACCAATACTAGTTAATGCAAAGTAATATATCTAATATATAATTATCCATTAAATCATCAAATCAACACTTGATTTAACGATCCGGTCATATCGCATATGACCGACTAATATCCAATGTATCGATTTATCAAATCAATCCTTGATTCGATAATCAGGTTATATCGCATACAACCATATCGATACATTCATCGCGAGAATAGAATACGGTATCACATACACGCATTATTCTTGGTCCCGCACATATCTCATATGCGCTCCTATTTCGTTTCGCTTGAGCCAGGAAACCTCTGTGTAGGACTCTAAAGACTCGTCAATACGCCGGCAGCAGGTGATGATCATATTAAGCACCCACAAGCCGCAAGCGGTCTGCTAAACGTAACGGCCACCCGGGTATTGAGCGATGAGAAGATCGACGAGCAAGCCCGCTCATACTCCTGTGAATCCAACCAGTAACACTTACCGTACAGTCCGGTCTCGTCGTCTGATATGTCGCATATCTCGCCTAGGGGTGGTAAACGTCAGACCCCAATAGCTCGATAAGTCGTGTCGATATGAGGTCTATAACAGTTCGAGAAACTACAGGTAACACTTACGAGTAAATCTCAACAACCCTGGCCAGGGATTTCCGGTTATAGCCAATCGAACAGAGCGCAACATCAACTCCCTATACCGGGAGAGACGAATCCCCTCCTATCGCTCATTGCCTCCATGTGATTCGGGACTGTACCTAAAAACCACCATTTTGCACGCCCTCTTGGACGTGGTAAGGTGGAAATCAAAGCACAGTGGGAACCACACAAGACTCTATGACGATCTCGGGTCAACAGACTACTCTGTACCAGTGTCACCAGAGAACTGCCATCTGACGTATGGTATAATACCATCTGGGAGTTCTCGGCGAGTCCGTCCAGTGTACCCAGTCTCTACTGAGCACCCGTATATCATCTCTGATGTCAAACACCAATGGATATGGGATCATCCATCGCCCATCTGTATGGGTCGAGAAGGTACACGCTAGTCTACTCTGGTATATCGATGCCCCGTCTCAATACACCCACGACTAGGGACCTTGAAGGATGTACTTATGGACTACCATGTTCCCACTAGTATGATCCGCATCATAGTCCAAGTAGTCAAGTACACATCCTAAGGGCTTTACCAACATGTAACAGAGAGACAATCAGTATACACGTTAAGGTAAAGATCAACCAGATAGCATACTATCATGTCGAGCAAGAAAGTCCTCCCTATATATGTCCAAGCATCCACTACAATATACATCATATGTATAGTAATGGCCTCTAGGGCATACATATAACTAACACTTCCAAACCAAAGGCTGGTGCCGAACGGTAGGGAAGGAAGAAAACCATTTAGCCTAAGAGGGTGTACAGAAGGTAATGACTAAAGACATATGAAGTGATGTGGAGATGTGGCATAGAAATATACGGTTACAGTTGTGAATCTGGATAATGGAAGAGGCATTACTAGGAATACCAAGATACCCCATCGAAACATTTACATGTTTCAATTTCATTGTGTACTGTTAAAAGAAAACTGATTTCCCAATTAAACACTTGCTCCAGGGTATGTATTTACCAGGTTTGATTCTCACATCTGTATGGTTTTACAGATGATGAGTGGGAGTAAGTTATTGGGAATTAGGTGATCATCCTCATTATATCGGAATTCGTTGTAATTGGTGATATTTGAGGAAATCGCCTGGGCTATTTGCCGGACAGCAAATATTTGGTTTTGAATATCCGTTGTTATGCACCAATTTCAAATTGATATATCTGTACGTCTATTTTTATAGAGCGAGATATAACCTTTTGAAATTATGTCGGTGACATTTACCTATATCAGTTGATGGTTAGGTAAGGATCATTAAACAGCGGTGTAATTCTTCTTAACCATAAGTACAGTTTTCAACCTACGACACACAGGGAATGAGTTATTAGACTCAAGGGACTTATACAGACTATTGTATGTTGTCCCATGTCCATGAGGACAGAGGGGTTGGTACTCGTACTATATTCTGTTTACTTGTAACTTCTCTAGTTCTTAGATAAGTGTTTCGTAGAAATACAAGGTCCAAGTTTTGAGAAGTTATAAGTATATGAATAAAGTAGAGAATCAGGTATTGCAAGTATCGGGATTCTTCAAGGTGATCGAAGATGTAGATACTTGTGTATGGTATTCAGTTAAAAGTAATGATTAAGAGAAATTGCTTCTCTTTCAGGTTACTCATAATTGGAAGCTCTCCTAAGTTGAGTAATGCTGATCGGCCTTTCTCCATTTAGTGGACATGCACTGGAAACAGCTGCATAATTTGAATCTGGTTCCAATTAAATCAGTGCCTCTATTTCTATATTGGATATAGAATAGTTCATATCTTAACTATGTTAAGGTACAGGGAGTTATCCGGCTTATACTTAAAACCAGACCCTGGATAACTCAAGGCACGTTTCTGTAATGGTTGTTTGTGGGTTGACCCGGGCTATGACGAGGGTTGATTTTCTACCATCTGGAAAATCAATAGTGATATTGTTCTTGACTCTCCACAGTTTTAATAAAAATGGATTTTTTCAGAAAACAGTAGTGGGAGTATGGTAGAACTGCAAGTGATTCCAGAACCGCAAACGATTACTGAAAATTTGATAAGAACCTAAAGATTAAATCTGGTTTGACATTCCATTGGCCACTCCGCAGATATGGTGGGTAACCTCAGGCACTCGAGAGGTACTTCGGTAGCCTCAAGGACGGTGACAGGGAGGTTCTTGTTTACCCAGATTTGACACTACTGTTGTTCCAGGCTATAAGACCCGGCAGGAGGATGAGTATAGCGTCGTTCTAAACAAGCTTTAGAAGTGCACGTCTATATGACTCTGCCAGAGGGTTGTCGTAGTCAGTGGGAGCAGCGGAAGCATAGTGGACAGGTAGCTTATGTCTATTTGTAGACTAAAGCAGATATAGCGGAAATAGATCATCTATTTCTGATGTGACAGTCATAGGTTTGACTTCATCAGAATAGGGGATGGATCTGTTAAGAAGGTAGTAGGGTGTGATGTCCTGGTATTTGGATGACATACACAGAGTAGGAAGTGAAATTCCTATACTACGATCGGTTATACTTTGGTTGTCACACAGTGGTTTCTCCATATAGGATATGGATTTTATATCAGACATTCTGGTTACTGGATCTATGGTTTTAGATCTAGATTTGGGTAGTTTCCCAATCAGGGTACTTTGATAGCATTCTACAGGTGTTTTAGAATGGACGACTCCTGGCACGGTGGAGTCACCCTCTCTAAAGGTGTCTTACAGACTAAAGAGGAGAGGGATGTGCATGATCAGCAGATCACTTGCTTAGGTAATTGAGTCGATCATGAGATGTCAAGTACCACACCAGATGTTGTTTTTGCAGGAGAAGCAATAAGTTGATATTAATCCAATCCTGGAGAAACGATCAAAAGTAGTTCTAGAACATAAGTGGATGTTCTACGGATATGATAACGACAGCCTCATTCAGTGAGACGGTTATCATTCCAGGCTTCCAAGGTGACTTGGATGACAGAGTGGCTGTCAGAGTTATAGTTTTCCCTTTGATGAGGGACAGTAGTTTGGACAGGTGGTCCAGGTGGATACTGAGGGTGGCATGGCGCAGGATACTGATTATTTTCAGTTGACGATACAGTCTAAGAAGTTTGGATTTGGAGTTCATTTATGAACTAGGTCCCATCAGACATCCAAACATATTCTAAGACAGGTATTGCTCATTTCGGGAGATGGTTTTCTCCGCGAACTTGAGATAAAGAGAGACATAGAAAGAAACATCAGAGTGGATCCACTCACTGAGGCTATTTCTCGAACGCAATAGTTTCGCAAACGAGCTTTGTGAGACTGACTAGTAGAGAAGTTGGGTGTTCGGTATCACACAAGCTGTAAGTATGCGACATTGCAATCATTAGCCTTGAGTGCAAGTGGGAGATTGTTGGAGATAGTGCCTTCAGAGTCAATTATTGGATCACAGGCACGTGATTGCAATGATTGAGGGATGACCTATACCGGTAGGATAGTCTTACTCAAGATGATAGTATGCTATCTGGTTTGCCTTTATCATCGTGTACTGTTTCAGGTGACCTTACAGGTCACTATTGCACGTTGATAGAGCCCTTAGGATTCTTGCTTGACGGCCAGCAGTATGATTCGATCATATACGTGAGAGCTGGGGTCTATAAGCACATACTTAAAAGGTCCCTAGTCGAGGGAGTTTCGAGACAGGGCATCGATACTCCAGAGTAGACTAGTGTATACAGTCGAGACTCCAATGAGGGGCGGTGGCCGGTCTCACAAGCCACTGGTGTCAGTTGGTTCACCTAAGATGTATACAGGTGCTCATTGGGTTATGAGTACACCGGACAGGACTCGCCAGGAACATGCTAGTTGGTCTTATACCTGACGTCAGATAGCAGTTCCCTAGTGACATGTGTACATGTTAGTTCATCGACCTGGGTGTTAGTTATATGTATACCCTAGAGGCCATTACTATACATAGGATGTATATTGTAGTGGATGCTTGGACATATATAGGGAGGACTTTCTTGCTCGACATGATAATATGCTATTTGGTTGCACTTTACCTTAACGTGTACACTGATTGTCTCTCTGTTACATGTTGGTAAAGCCCTTAGGATGTGTACTTGACTACCTGGACTATGATGCGGATCATACTAGTGGGGACATGGTAGTCCATAAGTACATCCTTCATGGTCCATAGTCGTGGGTGTATCAAGACGGGGCATCGATATACCAGAGTAGACTAGCGTATATATTCTCGACCCATACAGATGGGCGATGGATGATCCCATATCCATTGGTGTTTGACATCAGAGATGATATACGGGTGCTCAGTGGAGACTGGGTACACTGGACGGACTCGCCGAGAACTCCCAGATGGTATTATACCTTACGTCAGATGGCAGTTCTCTGGTGACACTGGTACAGAGTAGTCTGTTGACTCGAGATCGTCATAGAGTCTTGTGTGATTCCCACTGTGCTTTGATTTCCACCTTACCATGTCCAAGAGGGCATGCAAAACGGTGGTTTTTGGGTACAGTCCCGAATCACATGGAGGCAATGAGCGATAGGAGGGGATTCGTCTCTCCCGGTATAGGGAGTTGATGTTGCGCTGTGTTCGATTGCCTATAACCGGAAATCCCTGGCCAGGGTTGCTGAGATTTACTGGTAAGTGTTACCAGTAGTTTCTCGAACTGTTATAGACCTCATATCGACATGACTTATCGAGCTACTCGGGTCTGACGTTTACCACCCCTAGGCGAGATATGCGACATATCAGACGAACAGACCGGACTGTACGGTAAGTGTTGCTGGTTGGATTCACAGGAGTGTGAGCGGGCTTGCTCGTTGATCTTCTGATCGCTCAATACCCGGGTGGCCGTTACGTTTAGCAGACCGTTTGCGGCTTGTGGGTGTTTGATATGATCATCACCTGCTGCCGGCGTATTGACGAGTCTTTAGAGTCCTACACAGAGATTTCCTGGCTCAAACGAAACGAAATAGGAGCGCATATGAGATATGTGCGGGACCGAGAATAATACCAGTATGTGATACTGTATTCTATTCTCGCGATATGTATTATGGGACGGTTATATGTGATATAGCCGGGTTACCGAATCAAATGTTGATTCGATACATTGATACACTTGATATTAGTCGGTTATATGCAGTATGACCGGATCATTAAATCAAGTGTTGATTTAATGATTTAATGTATAATTTTATATTTGATATATTACTTTACATTAACTAGTATTGGTTCACTTAAGATGGATTTTCTCACTTGATGTGCACATTGTATATATGATATAGTTTTGTGCACTAGTGTGTATCATGTTTGATGATACATGCAAACTTGGGTGTGTGTATGCTATACACCATGTTTAGATAAATGGTTAAGGTTTTATTTACTTTATTTATTTTGGTTAAAAGAAAAAGGAAACTAAATGGTTGCTTTTGTTTTATACAAGAAGTTTCTTGATGCTTCATGCATCTTTGACAAAGTGACCATTTTGTCTTCATCTCTTAACCTAACCATTTAACTAAACCCTAATTTATTCTCTACACTCAACCATGGTTGCAAAATGATAAGAATCACGTAGATTTTCTTTTTGAAACAATTCTTTTTCCTTCATCTTCATCTTCTTATTTAAGTGAAGAAAAGAAAAAGCTCTCTTGAAAAAATGTCAAGTGATGATTCCAAGTGAGAAATCCAAATCCAAAGTGAACCCACTTCCTATTTCTTCATCCTCTACCACTTGCCAAGTAGTATAGGGTGTTTTCTTCACAAGTTTCATGACTTGGTGAAGTTGGAGCTTGATCTTGAGTTGCCTCGACGTAGATCATCTTCGGCATCGAAGTCGACGACCTAGCCCGATCATTTCTTCGACGAAACCATCGCTAGAGTCCGGGATCCGATGATCGCAGCGGAGGGACATCATCATGGTGCTAAGGAAGTGGAGGACTGGATCTATAAAGGTTGTATTTCCGTTCACTCTTAGTTAAGTTGTTAACTTATATCGTTTTCGTCTATCCTCTAGTTTCGATCTTGCTTAGGGTTACTTGGCACATAGGAAAAATTTGATTTTGGCAAGTTTGATCTGTTGTAGGACCTCATGGGTGTGCCTAGGAACCCTACAGTGGTATCAGAGCCTAGCTAGAGCCTTAGGCGATAAGTAGACGAAGTTAGAAACCCGATCGAACCCGAAACCCTAAATCAAAATCCTTCTCTGTACAATTTTTCAAAACTGGTTGTTTTGTGAATTAAAAATGCTCAGAAAATAGAGCAGGACATTCTAAGAATACTGGAAGAAAACGAAACCCTAATCCCTCTGTATCGCCGCGGAACCGCGGCAATAGCCTCTTTTCGAGGCGGTTCCGCGGCCGTATGTACTGATTGTGGTCTCGATTTTCTACAGTAATACCCCTATCTGTTTCCTCTGTTCTCTGGGAATTTTTAATCTGCACTCAAGAGTTGAGTTTTCTGGGTTGTATTGGGAGTTCGTAGATTCGATCGGATTGTCAAATTTTGTCTATGTGTTTTTCCGGGTATTTTAGAATATGTTAAAAAGTTCGACCAGATATAAATACCCACTTTTTCCCCTGCCGGGAAATTTCCAATTGTTGGATTTTTCCGTAGTTTAATAACGTTCTAAGTAGTGCAAGTAACGCGATGGTCCCTCTAGAAGACAACAAACCTTAACTCGATTATGTGACCGTCTTGAACTGCCCTTTGAACCTTAGGGTTTGGGGCAGTACGGCGTGCCACATGTGAGGCGTTGGCTTGACCCTTCTACGGCTGGACCGTTGGTACTGTGGCACGAAATGGATGTTTTTGAACTTATTTCAAGTGTTGAGCTATTTCGGGAAAACTTGGGTGTTTGACTGTTCGATCGGAAAGTTTAACATTTTCTATTTATCTGGAATGTGATACAATATTTGGAATCCACAAGTAGTTATGAGATAACAGAATGAATGTTATAAACATAGCAGTTTAGTCTCACTTGATCGGTTGCCACAGGATTTTGATGTGATCAAAAGTCCGTCGCAATCACGTAGCGTACGCGGATACTCGCCGGGTAAACTTAATAGACAGCCTCACCCCATAGCCCCGACCAAGTGACTGTAGGAGAACCCCGTCGCCGAAAG
Organism: Agapanthus africanus; assembly: GCA_030015575.1. Lineage (NCBI taxonomy): Eukaryota > Viridiplantae > Streptophyta > Magnoliopsida > Asparagales > Amaryllidaceae > Agapanthus > Agapanthus africanus. Next base: position 546,129,633 of record CM057338.1, read on the forward strand.
CATCCGTTCGGGTGCTCGCGGCAGCGGTGTTCCGCCTTGGTGCACTTCGTCGACGGCATCGGGGGTGCGGCCGCCTAATAAAGTTTGCTACGAGCATTCGATCAAAATGTCGGGAATCTTGTTGAATTGCCCGACTTGATATTGAAAAGAGTTTTCGATAATGAGACTAAAATGCGGGGTTTATAATTGTTAGCCATGCGATGTCTAAGGAATTCATTTGGTTAGGCATGCGATGTCTAATGAGTTTGCGGATTCCAACTGTTGTAGTTTTACACTTTCTTTTCTGTGACCATAAGTGTAATATGTGATATCACCGGTTTCGTTGCTATATGTCAACGACAATTGGGATGGGCATATTTACTTACGTTGATGGCATGCGATGTTATGTGTTGCTGGATATGTTATATTGGATCGTCGTGTTTGAATAGCCGGGGGGGTTTTATGTGAGATGAGTGTTTTTCCATTTTCATTCATGTAAAAACTTGTATGTAATATTATTTTATTGGGGCACTTCCAGGTTGCGGAAGATGTCACCATTTGTATATTATTTACTTTTCTGCACTAGGATAGACCCAAGGAGGAGAGCACGAGTAACCGGGTTCTGGAGTCCAGTGGGAGACCAACTCGAGGAGTCGAGTTCGGGTCTCCTAACTCTAGAATTGGTAAGGTTGCTTGCCGCTCTCGTAGGGGTCTAGGGGTGTGGGATTGGCTATTCATCACGACCGTGGAATCCGTGTTTTATACTGGCTCGTATTGAAAACACGGACGTCCAAGTATATCCAATGTTTCATATGTTTCTTCTGCTGCGATATCTGTGATGTGATCATTTGATATGCTGTGATGGATACTGTATATAGTATATATGATATATTATATAGACGTTACTTATGTTTTACACCCGCGCTAGCCCTGCCCCGCTCTGTCGTTAGTTACCTAACCTAACGGTGCACGAGGGGACATCGAGGCGAATGCGGATGGCATAAGTGTACGTCGTATTTATCTGTGATGTTTAGGTACTTAAATGATGGGACTTCATTAATATGATTAATGAAAGAAAAGAAACCTAAGATGTTGTGGAATCGAATTTCAAAATTAAAACATGTAGCTACAGTTCTTGCTTTGCATAGTGATATATATGATATATCCCGCACCTTATTCTATGAGGAAAGGGCCGACGATCCCTTCAACGGGAGTGACCCCTTTAGCAATAACTGGCAGATACTACACACTCGGTTTGTCTTTTGATTGCTTCTATAGTTTCTGCTTTGCACAGTGATATATATGATATATCCCGCACCTTATTCGACGAGGAAAGGGCCGACGATCCCTTCACCGGGAGTGACCCCTTTAGCAAAACTAGAAAAGCCTCAAAAACACTCCATTTTAAAATAATTCGATCCTACAACGATATCAAGTTCATTACGCAATAGGTTTTCAGAAAAACCTATCGTAGCCCTCCATCATTTCAGATAAGTCCTACTTAGTATTCGTGCTACGTTTGTTGACCTCCGTCAAGGCGTAGTGTGCGGTAGCTAACTAGTATTTATCTGCTTATGCATATGATGCAGATTGGATTAGGGTAGTCGTGCGACCTTGTTGACCTCCGTCAAGGGTCGTGCGGGTGGGTTTGATTCAATCAAGAAATGACGGGTTGAACTTGACTAGTAGCCTATGGTTTGTTGACCTCCGTCAAGGTCATAGGGTGATAGGGACAAAATTATCGGGAATTTCAAGTGTTGAAATTTGCAATGAGATTGCATACCTTCTATGAGATAGTTGGATCCCGATACCCACTACGAGTAAGAGTTACTCCTGGGAGAGTTTTACACATTACAATTAGACGATCAAGTAGGTGTCTAGAAAGGTGTTAACGAGGTTACGCCTCTGGGAAAACAAGGTTTACTATAATTAGGTTCATGCGAAAGCACGGGGAACCTCCCTCAAAGTACCGACACTGGCCTGGCTGAAAGATTGGCGAACTTGTAGCGTGTAATTAATCCCGGCTAGTCTTTCCTTTTAGGGTTTGAAGGAAGATTTGATAAAAAACAATGGGAGCCATCCTGATTAGATAAAATAATAACCAATCTATTCTTGCAAGAGCACACGCAGAGTGTTTTCTTCTCTCTCTCTCCAGGTAGCGACCATATCACGCCTTAATCAAGATAATAATATTGATATTGACCGAACCCGCTTGTTATACTGAGCTGGGGAACGTTGGTCCCGCTCCAACTTATAATTGTTATAAGACAGAGCAGGAAATTGGGGAATACCAGAATTCCCATGCCGCCCAAACGAAGAAAGTGCATATGATGCATCTCCTTCGGGTGTGTTCGTTACACAGAACTGTTTCTCAGTATCCTCTGCGTCCTGGGTATCTGATACCGGAATAGGATCCCAGATATGTAATCCGTTACATGGGCTACAAAAAGGTAGAGAACTGAGAACGGGTGATAAGTTTCATGAGACAGAAAACGGTGCAAGTGTTGCAGCCAAGTCCGTTGGTCACTGTCACCCTGTATTACCAATACATTGATTCTGAACAAATGCTATTAGATACCGAACCTGATATACAAAATCATATCAGTCTCTTTATTAGTAAAGAAAGGATATAATTTTGTATTGTTGGATAATGTTTTGAACATTTCCTATATCAAAAGTTGATCGGTTCAGGCACGTTATCCAAAAGCATTGACGTTCTAAATCAAACTATAGTTCCTAGTATACAGAACACACACAAGAGGAAGAGTTCAGAAATGAACGAATCCTTCTTGAGGTATTGTAGACTAGGTCATATCAATGCGACCCGACTAGCTTAAGTTACATTCTAGATGCATATTTAAATCAGTTTGAATTTACATCTTGTGAAACTTGCCAGTCATGTCACAAAGATTAGATGACCATAGCTCTGTTTATTAGAAACAGAGAAAGAGTTAGTAAACTCTTGGGACTGATACATGATGATGTATGTAAGGTCCCCTGTCTACACATGCCAGGACCGGTTCTTTGTACTTCATTACATTCTCTGATGATCTCTTAAGACTCAGCCATATGTTCCTGTTGAAACATAAGTCTGAAGCTTTTGAGATATTCACAGAATATAAGTTAGAAGTAGAGAACCAAAATACGGGTATAAGTATTATGTCCTTTGATGAGATCAAGGAGGAGAATACTTATGCATAGAATTTCTGGACTATTCTAAAGGAGAATGAGATTCTCTCTCAGCATTACTCCTCCGTATACACCATAGCACGATGGTATATCGGGGCGGAGCAATAACACCCTATGTGATATGGTATGCTCTATGATGAGTACTACTGAGTTTCTAATTTCCTTTTGGGGGTTATGCACTTGAGAAGCTGCATACCTATTGAATTAGGTTCGAATCAGATCAAAGCCTACCACTCCATATGAGATATGGTATGGGAAGAGCCCATGTCTTAAGTTAGTTAAGATTTGGGGTTGACCGGCCTATGTCTAAAAGCAAAATCCGGACAAGCTCGAGGCCAGGTCTGTTATGTAGAACTGGAAAGGTTCCAGCTATACAAACTACAGCAGATGATTTTATAGAACCAAAGGATTCAATAGTAACCAACGAACCTCAGCCTCTCAGCCGATCTAGCAGGGTTCCTCACCCACCTGAGAGATACTTCGGTTTCTCTATGACAGTGGGAGCGAGGATTGCATCATGAGATGATGACCCAACTAGTTTCGAGCTGGCCATCAGGAGTGGGACTCTGTAAGAATGGCTGGATACTTAGCGATCTGAGATGGAATCCTTATACACCAACAAAGTATGGACTTTAGTTGCTTTATCTGAAGGGTTAAATCCCCATTAGGAGTAAGTATATCTTGAGAAGATTACTTGGTGTACATAGAAAAGTTGAGATTTTCAAAGCTAGACTTGTTAAAGGTTTGCATTATTGACCAGGTATGGATTATGTTGAAACCTTTTCTAAGGATCTATGCTTAAGTCCATCCAAATCCTACTTGCCACGGCTACATACCATGACTACGATATCTGGTGGTTGGGTGTCATGACTGCTTTTCTAAATGATGTTTTGGAAGAGAGCGTCTATAAGTACACAGCCAGAGGGCCTCGTAGACAATGGGAGCAGCGGAAACTTGTGCAAGATGTTTTATGTGATAAAACAGGCATCGCGGAGTTGGAACATCTGTTTTGATGAGTTAGTCAAAGAGTTTGACATCATCAAAATGGTAGATGAACCTTGTATATACAAAAAGGTAGTAGAGAGTAAGGTGGTCATCCTCGTGTTGTACGTGGACAACATACTCCTGATAGGAAAAGAGTTTCCTATGCTACGCTTGGTCAATCTCCTCCTATCACATAGATTCTCCATATAGGATCAAAGTGATACCTCCTAAATCCTGGGTTTTGGATCTATGAGATAGATCTAAAGGGATGTTAGGGTTCTCACTAGGTTTAGTGAGATGGTATCAGTTGATCCTGGGGAGAATCACTGGAAAGGTTCCAGAGTGATAAGGACGACTGAATGTCAATCGCAGGCATTGTCTTTACCCTCAGTAGAGGGACTATATGTTGGAAGAGTTCCAATCTAGATACCGTGGCTTACTAGACAATAAAGGCAGGATACATCGCTACTTAAGATGCTACCAAAGAGGCTGTTTGGGTGTATATTGGTTCATGAGATGAACTAGGTTCCTACCATTGTGTGACAATGGAAGTGTGGCTTTGGCCCGGGAACCCTGGTCCCATCAGTGACCCAGACATAATCTAAGGCAGTATCACCTGATCATGGAGATGGTTGATCTCCAGGGTGATCGAGGTTAGGAGAACAGACTCAGAGGACAACACGGCGGATCCACTCACAAAGGCCTTTTCCCAGAGAGAGACTATTATGGGATGGTTGAGTATGAGATACTACAACCACTGCTATCAGATGGCCCTAGTGCAAGTGGGAGATTGTTAGTTATATGTATGCCCTAGAGGCCATTACTATACATAGGATGTATATTGTAGTGGATGCTTGGACATATATAGGGAGGACTTTCTTGCTCGACATGATAGTATGCTATCTGGTTGCACTTTACCGTAACGTGTACACTGATTGTCTCTTTGTTACATGTTGGTAAAGCCCTTAGGATGTGTACTTGACTACCTGGACTATGATGCGGATCATACTAGTGGGGACATGGTAGTCCATAAGTACATCCTTCAAGGTCTCTAGTCATGGGTGTATCGAGACGGGGCATCGATATACCAGAGTAGACTAGCGTATATCTTCTCGACCCATACAGATGGGCGATGGATGATCCCATATCCATTGGTGTTTGACATCAGAGATGATATACGGGTGCTCAGTGGAGACTGGGTACACTGGACGGACTCGCCGAGAATTCCCAGATGGTATTATACCTTACGTCAGATGGCAGTTCTCTGGTGACACTGGTACAGAGTTGTCTGTTGACTCGAGATCGTCATAGAGTCTTGTGTGATTCCTACTGTGCTTTGATTTCCACCTTACCATGTCCAAGAGGGCATGCAAAACGGTGGTTTTTGGGTATAGTCCCGAATCACATGGAGGCAATGAGCGATAGGAGGGGATTCGTCTCTCCCGGTATAGGGAGTTGATGTTGCGCTGTGTTCGATTGCCTATAACCGGAAATCCCTGGCCAGGGTTGCTGAGATTTACTGGTAAGTGTTACCAGTAGTTTCTCGAACTGTTATAGACCTCATATCGACACGACTTATCGAGCTACTCGGGTCTGACGTTTACCACCCCTAGGCGAGATATGCGACATATCAGACGAACAGACCGGACTGTACAGTAAGTGTTGCTGTTTGGATTCATAGGAGTGTGAGCGGGCTTGCTCGTTGATCTTCTGATCGCTCAATACCCGGGTGGCCGTTACGTTTAGCAGACCGCTTGCGGCTTGTGGGTATTTGATATGATCATCACCTGCTGCCGGCGTATTGACGAGTCTTTAGAGTCCTACACAGAGGTTTCCTGGCTCAAGCAAAACGAAATAGGAGCGCATATGAGATATGTGCGGGACCAAGAATAATACCAGTATGTGATACTGTATTCTATTCTCGCGATATGTATCATGGGACGGTTATATGTGATATAGCCGGGTTACCGAATCAAATGTTGATTCGATACATTGATACACTTGATATTAGTCGGTTATATGCAGTATGACCGGATCATTAAATCAAGTGTTGATTTAATGATTTAATGTATAATTATATATTTGATATATTACTTTACATTAACTAGTATTGGTTCACTTAAGATGGATTTTCTCACTTGATGTGCACATTGTATATATGATATAGTTTTGTGCACTTGTGTGTATCATGTTTGATGATACATGCAAACTTGGGTGTGTGTATGCTATACACCATGTTTAGATAAATGGTTAAGGTTTTATTTACTTTATTTATTTTGGTTAAAAGAAAAAGGAAACTAAATGGTTGCTTTTGTTTTATACAAGAAGTTTCTTGATGCTTCATGCATCTTTGACAAAGTGACCATTTTGTCTTCATCTCTTAACCTAACCATTTAACTAAACCCTAGTTTATTCTCTACACTCAACCATGGTTGCAAAATGATAAGAATCACTTAGATTTTCTTTTTGAAATAATTCTTTTTCCTTCATCTTCATCTTCTTATTCAAGTGAAGAAAAGGAAAAGCTCTCCTGAAAAAATGTCAAGTGATGATTCCAAGTGAGAAATCCAAATCCAAAGTGAACCCACTTCCTATTTCTTCATCCTCTACCACTTGCCAGGTAGTATAGGGTGTTTTCTTCACAAGTTTCATGACTTGGTGAAGTTGGAGCTTGATCTTGAGTTGCCTCGACGTAGATCATCTTCGGCATCGAAGTCGACGACCTAGCCCGATCATTTCTTCGACGAAACCATCGCTAGAGTCCGGGATCCGATGATCGCAGCGGAGGGACATCATCACGGAGCTAAGGAAGTGGAGGACCGGATCTACAAAGGTTGTATTTCCGTTCACTCTTAGTTAAGTTGTTAACTTATATCGTTTTCGTCTATCCTCTAGTTTCGATCTTGCTTAGGGTTACTTGGCACATAGGAAAAATTTGATTTTGGCAAGTTTGATCTGTTGTAGGACCTCATGGGTGTGCCTAGGAACCCTACACCGGGATCGTCATTTGTCTCGTGTGAGTTCCCACTGTACTTTGATTACTACCCTACCACGGCTCAAAGGAGTCGTGCAAACAGGTTTTAGTTGGGTACAGTCCCGAGCCACATGGAGGCAGTGAGCGGATCTGCAGGAGTTTGTCTCTCCCGGTATTGGGGGTGAGGTCGCGCTGTGTCTAGGAGAGCCATTACACAAAGCCCTCGGCCGAAGCAGGAGATTTACTGGTAGGTATTCCAGTAGTATCTCAGGGTGTTCTGGGCTACACTCCGACACGACTTGTACCGCTTTTGGGGGTCTGACTTTTACCAACCCCTAAGCCCGCCATGCGATGCTCATAGACGAACGGACTGGACTGTATGGATATTGTCACTGATAGGCTCAGTAGGGTGTCAGGATGAGTTCGCTCATCGACCTCCCTTTTGGTCAATACCTGGTAGCCCGTTACGTATGGCTAATACCTCTGACGTGCTAGTGGTTAAATCCACAGCCAAAGTATTGAAGAGTCTTTAGAGTCCTCCACAGATAGTTTCTCAAGTTTCGGGCGAAACGCTGTAGAGGACGTATGGAGATATGGCAGGGTTCGATCGTATACGTGCGGTATTGCACGGATTATGATCGGACGGATAATACTAGCAGGCTTTGGTTTAAGCCGGATCCTAGTATTGTACAGTGTAGATTTTGTCCCATTGCATTTGTATTCGGTCAGAATACAAATGCGGGTATGTATATACGGTCGCGGGGTTTTCCTGTAATTAATTACGGGATCGTCTTTTTGAAGTTGCCAGTTTCCATTCCGTTTCAGCCAGTTTTTCTTTCTTCCATTCTTTGGCTGAATTTTCCATGGGAGGGGTTTTCTTGCAAAGTGGCATTTATCTAATTGCAAGGGTGTTATTTGTAAATGGAGGATTATGATGGTTCTAGCATCTTTGCTTTTTCATTCATCATGGCTAGCATTAATGAGATAAGAGTTTATTTAGAAATGGAAGTGACCTTTATTCCTCATTATCTTCACATGGCTTATGGTCACCATTTGCTTTCCCTACACTCACCCCCTTGTAGTTTTTCCCCTCCTCATTCATTTGGCCGGCCACTTCATGAGAGGGAGAGATTGATTTGGTGTGAGAAATATTTGGCATCTCATTTTCAGTCATGCTACAAAGAGAGTCCCATTTTAAAGTTCATTTCTTTCTTGACCTCCATCACATGGCAACTTCAACCCCAATAGAGACAAAGCATTCTACACTAAGCCTACAGCATTCTTGGACACGTCGGCTCGCCAACTTCATGCCCGAGTTGTCTCGGTCCAGAGGTGGGAGCCCGTAAAAGAACCCGGCAATGTGGTGCCCGTCCCGACGAGGAAATGAAGACCGGAGATTCCGCGAGGAGATCGGAGTGGAGGCCGAAGACTGAAGGACACGGATCGCTCAGTATAGCTTTCTAACCTTCTCTTGATAGCTAGGTGTAGGTTAATGATTACGATCCGGGTTTTTTAGGATGCGGTGGTGCCGGTTTAAAGTCAAGAAAAAATTTCGTTTCCGTATTTTGGCCTCGGTAAGAGGGTCGGGGCGCTACCGTAAGCCTACACGCAGCGCAACCGTGCTGCCACGTGTCGCGCGGCGCAAAGCACAGCGCAACTGCGCTTGCGCAACTGTGCTGACACGTGTCGCGCAGCGCAGAGCGCAAGTCAGCTGAAGCGTTGCTTCATTTATTAAAGTTTTAATTTTAAACAGAGCTTTGCTCTGATCGGGGGAAACAGAAGCGTTGCTTCATTTCCCGCCTTGGGATTTGATCAGAGCTTTGCTCTGAAAGGGAGATTTTCTCCTTTATTATTATTATTATTAATTTATTTATTTATTATTTTTTTTCTTTTTATTGTTATTATTTTATAAGGAGCGGGTTTTGAGCCAAAATTTTGGCGGGAACACGGATAAATCCGTAGGGGCAAGAAATATTTGCCCCTACGGATTCCTGAGTCCGTAGGGGCAACCCCATATTGTAGTAGTGAATGAACCCCTTTTATAAGGTTTTTTTTTGAAATAGTACGTTTTAAATAATTAATTATTAAAATAGGGTGGTTGTATTTAAAATTAGCGAAATAGGGCGGTTTCACCCTACCCCCCCACACCAGTATAGGGGACGGGTTCATAGAACCCGCCCCCTATATAATAATATAAAGGGCGGGTTCTAGGAACCCGCCCCCTATATAATTATAATTATAATTATTTTAAATTTTTTTAAAAATAAATAAACGTAAAAAATATTTGAATAAAATAATAAAATTTTATTATATCAATCTTTTGTACAGAATGAATCCGTCAAATTTACAATACAAAAAAATCCTATTTGTTTGTAAAATGTAAATTCTATCTCGACGGTCAAATTTATAATAACAAAATGAATCCGTCAAATTTATAATACCAAAAAATCCTATATGATTGTAAAATGTAAATAACTATCGTTTTCCTTTTCCCTTTCCCTTATGAAATCCGAGGAGGCTTGACATAAGCCTATGCCTCCTGGGATGATTGGAGGACCCACCCATTTCTTGGGTAGATGGCGGCGGCGGCGGCATCTGCTCTTCTGCTTCGGCTTCGGCTTCGGCTTCAGCTTCGGCTTCAGCTTCGTCTTAGACAGGCTGTTGTTCCGCAAATCCTGAATGTGGGACAGGTGTCGGATATGTGCTGCTTCCCAACAACTGTACGTAGGACGATAAATCCGTGTCCAAACTGGGCAGTTGTAGCGAAGAACCTGTCCCGGTTTCATGCGGCTGCTGTCGAACAAAACCTGGGCCCCATCGCTGCGCAAATCCTGACCCCCAAGATTGCTGTTGTTGCGCAAAACCTGACCCCCAAGACGGCTGTTCTGCAAAACCTGACCCCCAAGACTGGTGTTGTTGCACTTGTCCGGTATGCCAGGGTTGCTGCTGACGGTATGGTGATCCAAACCACTGATCTTGCTATGCTGGATCTCCGTGATGCTACGGCTCTAGTGCCGGCTTATGCTGCGGCTCTGGTGCTGGTTCATACTGCGGCTCTGGTGTCGGCTCATACTGCTGCTCTGGTGCCGGCGATAAATATTGAAGAATATTATATGAACCGAATACACCACCAATTAATTGGTCTGCACTTGAAAATAGTGCCTGAGTTTCCGGACCAGCATCAGTCGGGTATGGATCCTGCACCATTGTTTGTATAAGATGCAACCCACGAGCCTGTCGTTACATTAGAAATAAGAAATAAGTATTGACTCTGTTAGTTATATGTATGCCCTAGAGGCCATTACTATACATTTGATGTATATTGTAGTGGATGCTGGGACATATATAGGGAGGACTTTCTTGCTCGACATGATAGTATGCTATCTGGTTGCTCTTTACCTTAACGTGTACACTGATTGTCTCTCTGTTACATGTTGGTAAAGCCCTTAGGATGTGTACTTAACTACCTGGACTATGATGCGGATCATACTAGTGGGGACATGGTAGTCCATAAGTACATCCTTCAAAGTCCCTAGTCGAGGGTGTATCGAGACGGGGCATCGATATACCAGAGTAGACTAGCGTGTACCTTCTCGACCCATACAGATGGGCGATGGATGATCCCATATCCATCGGTGTTTGACATCAGAGATGGTATACGGGTGCTCAGTAGAGACTGGGTACACTGGACGGACTCGCCGAGAACTCCCAGATGGTATTATACCTCACGTCAGATGGCAGTTCTCTGGTGACACTGGTACAGAGTAGTCTGTTGACCCGAGATCGTTATAGAGTCTTGTGTGGTTCCTACTGTGCTTTGATTTTCATCTTACCACGTCCAAGAGGGCGTGCAAAACGGTGGTTTTTGGGTACAGTCCCGAGTCACATGGAGGCAATGAGCGATAGGAGGGAATTCGTCTCTCCCGGTATAGGGAGTTGATGTTGCGCTGTGTTCGATTGGCTATAACAAGAAATCCCTGGCCAGGGTTGCTGAGATTTACTGGTAAGTGTTACCAGTAGTTTCTCGAATTGTTATAGACCTCATATCGACACGACTTATCGAGCTATTGGGGTCTGACGTTTACCACCCCTAGGCGAGATATGCGACATATCAGACGATCAGACCGGACTGTACGGTAGTGTTACTGGTTGGATTCACTGGAGTGTGAGCGGGCTTGCTCGTCGATCTTCAGATCGCTCAATACCCGGGTGGCCGTTACGTTTAGCAGACCGCTTGCGGCTTATGGGTGTTTGATATGATCATCATCTGCTGCCGGCGTATTGACGAGTCTTTAGAGTCCTACACAGAGGTTTCCTGGCTCAAGCGAAACGAAATAGGAGCGCATATGAGATATGTGCGGGACCGAGAATAATGCGTGTATGTGATACCGTATTTCATTCTCGTGATCAATGTGTCGGATGGTTGTATGCGATATAACCTAGTTATCGATTCAAGTGTTGAATCGATAAGCCGATACATTGAATACTAGTCGGTTGTGTGCGACATGACCGGATCATTGAATCAAGTGTTGATTTAATGATTTAATGCATAATTATATATTTGATATATTACTTTGCATTAACTAGTATTGGTTCACTTTAAATGGATTTTCTCACTTGGATTGTGCACATTGTATATGTGATATACATTTGTACATTTGATTGTATCATGTTTGATGATACATGATAGTTTGGTGTATGGATTAAACCATGGTTGGTCAATGGTTAGGGTTTCTTTTGCTTCATTTATTCATTTATTTATCCATTTTGTTTATTTTAGCAAAAGAAAATAATGAAGAGATAATGGTGGCTTTCTTTGTTTGTTTATGAACCTTCATGAAGGTTTGACCTAAGTGACCATTTTGTCTTCATGTCTTAACCCAACCATTCACTAACCTTTGTTAATTCTCTACACCTAACTATGGTTTGATTATGATAAGGATGATTATTCTTTTCTATTCTTGAATAATTATCATAACTTATCATAACAATTTCTATCTTCTTCTTCCTTTCTTCACTTGAAGAAAGCAAGCCTCATCAATGGTGGATTGATGAAACAAGTGAGAAATCCAATTCTAAAGTCTACCCACTTCCTATTTCTTCATCCTCTACCTCTTGCCAAGTAGTAGAGTGTGTTTTCTTCACAAGTTTCTTGACTTGGTGAAGTTGGAGCTTGATTTAGCGATGCCTCGACGTAGATCATCTTCGGCATGGACATCGATGACCTAGCCCGTCCATTCTTCGATGAAGCCGACGCAAGAGCCCGGGACTTATTATGGACAGCGAGGAGACTTCATTGCGGAGCTATGGAGGTGGAGAACCGGATCTACAAAGCTTGTATTTCCGTATCTCTTAGTTAAGTGTTAACTAGTTTGCTTTTTCGCCTAGACATCTAGCTAACGATCCGTACACTAGGGTTTCTCGGCACCATAATTTTTGAAATTGGCATGGTTGATGCCTTGTGAGACCTCTTGAGAGTGCCTAGGAACCCTACAGTGGTATCAGAGCCTAGCTAGAGCATTAGGCGAAGTCTAGACGGAATTTGAAGTCCGAACGAACCCGAAACCCGATCACAAAATGGCTCTCTGGACTTTTTCTAAAAACAGGGATTTTTCAGTATTAAAAATATGTAGAAATATCAGCAGGAATATCTAAGAGTTACTGTAAATTTCGATGCCCTAATTCCATTAAAGAGCCGCGCTTCCGCGGCACGAGCATGGCTCGTGCGGCGGAACCGCGGCCTGTTTGTCGTGTTATGAGGTGATGTTTGCACAGTAACTCCTATTTAACAGTGCTGGTTTTCCTTGGTATTTTTAATATTTTTTCAAGAGTTGAATTTTTCTGGAGTTGTTTTGGGGATTCGGTGTTTCGATCGGGGTATCAAATTTCGTCTTTGTGTTTTTCCGGATAATTTTTAGAATATGTTAAAAAGTTCGACCGGATATAAATACCCAATTTTTCCCCTGTCGGGAAATTTCCAAGTGTTGGATTTTTCCGTAGTTTAACGACGTTCTAAGTAGTGCAAGTAACTCGATGGACCCTCTAGAAGACAACAAACCTTAACTCGATTATGTGACCGTCTTGAACTGCCCTTTGAACCTTAGGGTTTGGGGCAGTACGGCGTGCCACATGTGAGGCGTTGGCTTGACCCTTCTACGGCTGGACCGTCGGTACTGAGGCACGAACTGAATGTTGTTAGACTTATTTCATGTGTTGATCTGTATCGGGAAAACTTGGGTGTTCGATTGTTCGATCGGAAAGTCTAACATTTTCTAATTATCTGGAATGTGATACAATAATTGGAATTCACAATAAGTTATGAGATAACTGAATGAATGTTATAAACATAGCAGTTTAGTCTCAATTGATCGGTTGCCACGGAATTTTGATGTGATCAAAAGTCCGTCGCAATCACGTAGCGTACGCGGATACTCGCCGGGTAAACTTAATAGACAGCCTCACTCCATAGCCCCGACCAAGTGACTGTAGGAGAACCCCGTCGCCGAAAGCATCCGTCCGGGTGCTCGCGGCAGCGGTGTTCCGCCTTGGTGCACTTCGTCGACGGTATCGGGGGTGCGGCCGCCTACTAAAGTTTGCGACGAGTATTCGATCAGACTGTCGGGAATCTTGTTGAATTGCCCGACTAAATATTGAAAAGTGTTTTTGATAATGAGACTGAAATGCGGGGTTTATAATTGTTAGGCATGTGATGTCTAAGGAATTCATTTGGTCAGGCATGCGATGTCTGAGATGGTTGCGGATTCCAACTGTTGTGGTTTTACACTTTCTTTTCTGTGACCGTAAGTGTAATATGTGATATCGCCGGTTTCGTTGCTATATGTCAACGACAATTGGGATGCGCATATTTACTTACGTTGATGACATGTGATGTTATGTGTTGCTGGATATGTTATATTGGATCGTCGTGTTTGAATAGCCGGGGGTTTTTTATGTGAGATGAGTGTTTTTCATTTTCATTCATGTAAAAATCTGTATGTAATATTCTTTTATTGGAGCACTTCCAGGTTGCGGAAGTTGTCACCGTTGATGTATATTATTTACTTTTCCGCACTAGGATAGACCCAAGGAGGAGGGCACAAGTAACCGGGTTCTGGAGTCCAGTGGGAGACCAACTCGAGGGGTCGAGTCCGGGTCTCCTAACTCCAGAATTGGTAGGGTTGCTTGCCGCTCTCGTAGGGGTCTAGGGGTGTGGGTTTGGCTATTCATCACGACCGTGGAATCCGTGTTTTATACTGGCTCGTATTGAAAACACGGACGTCCTAGTATATCCAATATTTCATATGTTTCTTCTGCTGCGATATCTGTGATGTGATCATGTGATGTTCTGTGATAGATACAGTATATAGTATATATGATATATTATATAGACGTTACTTATGTTTTACACCCGCGCTAGCCCTGCCCCGCTCTGCCGTTAGTTACCTAACCTAACGGTGCACGAGGGGACATCGAGGCGAATACGGATGGCATAAGTGTACGTCGTATTTATCTGTGATGTTTAGGTACTTAAATGATGGGACTTCATTAATGTGATTAATGAAATAAAAGAAACCTAAGATGTTGTAGAATCGAATTTCAAAATAAAACAGGTAGCTACAGTTCTTGCTTTGCACAGCGGTATATGTGATATATCTTGCACCTTATTCGATAAGGAAAGGACCGAGATCCCTTCACCGGGAGTGACTCCTTTAGCAATAACTGGCTGATGCTACACACTCGGTTTGTCTTTTGATTGCTTTTAAGTGTTTTTGCTTTGCACAGTGATATATGTGATATATCCCGCACCTCATTCGACGAGGAAAGGACCGACGATCCCTTCACCGGGAGTGACTCCTTTAGCAAAACTAGAAAAGCCTCAAAAGCACTCCATTTAAAAATCATTTGATTCTACAACGATATCAAGTTCATTACGCAATAGGTTTTCAGAAAAACCTGTCGTAGCCCTCCGTCATTTCAGATAAGTAGTAGTTAGTATTCGTGCTGCGTTTGTTGGCCTTTGTCAAGGCACAGTGTGCGGTAGCTAACTGGTGCTTATCTGCTTATGCATATGATGCAGATTGAGTTAGGGTAGTCGTGCGACCTTGTTGGCCTTTGTCAAGGGCCGTGCGGGTGGGTTTAATTCAATCAGGAAATGATGGGTTGAACTTGACTAGCATCCTATGGTTTGTTGGCCTTTGTCAAGGTCATAGGAGGTTAGGGGCAAAATATTATCGGGAATTTCAAGTGTTGAAATTTGCAATGAGATTGCATACCTTCTATGAGATAGTTGGATCCCGATACCCGCTGCGAGTAAGAGTTATTCCTGGGAGAGTTTTACACATTATAATTAGCCGATCAAGTAGGTGTCTAGAAAGGTGTTAACGGGGTTACGCCTCTGGGAAAATGAGGTTTACATTAATTAGGTTCGTGCGAAAGCACGGGGGACCTCCCTCAAAGTACCGACACTGGCCTGGCTGAAAGATTGGCGAACTTGTAGTGTGTAATTAATCCCGGCTAGTCTTTCCTTTTAGGGTTTGAAGGAAGATTTGATAAAAAGCAGTGGGAGCCATCCTGATTAGATAAAATAATAACCAATCTATTCTTGACAGAGCGCACGCTGAGTGTTTTCTTCTCTCTCTCTCCAGGTAGCGACCATATCACGCCTTAATCAAGATAATTATACGGAATATTGACCGAACCCGTTTGTTATACTGAGCTGGGGAACGTTGGTCCCGCTCCAACTTATAATTGTTATAAGACAGAGCAGGAAATTGGGGAATACCAGATTTCCCGTGCCGCCCAAACGAAGAGAGTGCATGCTGATGCATCATCTTCGGGTGTGTTCGTTACAAAGAACTGTTTCTCTGTATCCTCTACGTCCTGGGTATGTGATACCAGATCAGGATCGCAGATATGTAATCTGTTACATAGGGCTGCAGAAAGGTAGACTGAGAACGGGTGATAAGTTTCATGAGGCAGAAAACGGGGCAAGTGTTGCAGCCAGGTCTGTTGGTCACTGTCACCCTGTATTGTAATACATTGATTTTGAACGAATGTTATTAGATACCGAACCTGATATACAAAATCATATCTATCTCTTTATTAGTAAAGAAATGATAAAATTTTGTATTGTTGGATAATGTTTTGAACATTTCCTATATCAAAAGTTGATCAGATCAGGCACGTTATCTAAAAGCATTGATGTTCTAAATCAAACTACAGTTCTTAGTATACGGAACACACAAAAGAGGAAGAGTTCAGAAATGAACGAATCCTTCTTGAGGCATTGTAGACTAGGTCATATCAATGTGACCCGACTAGCTGAAGTTACATTTAGATGCATATTTAAATCAGTTTGAATTTACATCTTGTGAAACTTGCCAGTCATGTCACAGAGATAAGATGACCATAGCTCCGTTTACTGGAAACAGAGAAAGAGTTAATGAACTCTTGGGATGATACATGTTGATGTATGTAGGTCCCCTGTCTACACATGCCAAGACCGGTTCTTTATACTTCATTATATTCTCTGATAATCTCTCAAGATTCAGTCATATGTTCCTGTTGAAACATGAGTCCGAACCTTTTGAGATATTCACAGAATATAAGCTAGAAGTAGAGAACCAAAACACGGGTATAAGTATTATGTCCTTTGATGAGATCAAGGAGGAGAATACTTGAGCACGAAAATCCTGGATTATTCTAAAGGAGAATGAGATTCTCTCTCAGCATTACTCCTCCGTATACACCATAGTACGATGGTATATCTGGACGGAGCAATCACACCCTATATAATATGGTGTGCTCTATGATAAGTACTACTGAGTTACCTATTTCCTTTTTGGGAGTTATGCACTTGAGAAGCTGCATACCTATTGAATAGGGTTCAAATCAAATCAGTTGCCTACCACTTCATATTTGATATGATAAGGGAAGAGCCAATATCTTAAGTTGGTTAAGATTTGGGGTTGTCCGAGCTATGTCTAAAAGCATAATCCGGACAAGCTCGAGGCAAGGTCTGTTATGTAGAACTGGAAATGTTCCAGCTATACAAACTACAGCAGATGATTTGATAAAACCAAAGGATTCAGTAGATTCCAACGAACCTCAGCCTCTCCGCCGATCTAGTAGGGTTTCTCACCCACCTGAGAGATACTTCTGTTTCTCTATGACAGTGGGAGCGAGGATTGCATCATGAGATGCTGACCCAACTAGTTTCGAGCTGGCCATCAGGAGTAAGACTCTATAAGAATGGCTGGATGCTTAGTGATCTGAGATGGAATCCTTATACACCAACAAAGTATGGACTTTGGTTGCTATATCTGAAGGGTTAAATCCCCATCAGGAGCAAGTATATCTTGAGAAGATTACTTGGTGTACATGGAAAAGTTGAGACTTTCAAAGCTAGACTTGTTAAACGTTTTCGTCATCGACCAGGCGTGGATCATGATGAAACTTTTTCTAAGGATCTATGCTTAAGTCCATTCAGATCCTACTTGCCACGGCTACATACCATGACTACGATATCTGGTGGTTGGGTGTCATGACAGCTTTTCTAAATGATGTTTTAGAAGAAGGAATCTATAAGTACATAGCCAGAGGGCCTCGTAGACAGTGGGAGCAGCGGAAACGTGTGCAGGATGCTTTATAGGATAAAGCAGGCATCGCGGAGTTGGAACGTTTGTTTTGATGAAGTACTCAAAGAGTTTGACATCATCAAAATGGTAGATGAACCTTGTATAAACAAAAAGGTAGTAGGGAGTATGGTGACGATCATCGTAGAGTACGTGGATGACATACTCTTGATAGGGAAGTAGTTTCCTATGCTACGATCGATCAATCTCCGATTATCACAAAGATTCTCCATATAGGATCAAAGTGATACCTCCTAAATCCTAGATTTTGGATCTATGCGATAGATCTAATTGGATGTTAGGATTCTCACTAGTTGTAGTGAGATGGTATCAACCGATCCTGGGGAGAATCACTGGAAGGGTTCCAGGGTGATAAAGACGACTGAATGTCAGTCACAGACATTGTCTTTACCCTCAGTAAAGGGACGGTATATTGGAAGAGTTCCAAGCAAGATACCGTGGCATACTAGACGATAAAGGTTGGATACATCGCTACTTAAGATGCTACCAAAGAGGCTGTTTGGGTGTATATTGGTTCATAAGATGAACTATGTTCCTTCCATTGTGTGACAATGGAGTTGTGGCTTATGCCAAGGAACGCTGGTCCCATCAGTGATCCAGACATATTCTAAGGCAGTATCACCTGATCATGGAGATAGATGATCTCCAGGGAGATCGAGGTTAGGAGAGTAGACTCAGAGGACAACACAGCGGATCCACTCACAAAGGCCTGTTCCCAGAGAGAGACATTTATGGATGGTTGAGTATGAGATACTACAACCACTGCTATCAGATGGCCCTAGTGCAAGTGGGAGATTGTTAGTTATATGTATGCCCTAGAGGCCATTACTATACATTTGATGTATATTGTAGTGGATGCTGGGACATATATAGGGAGGACTTTCTTGCTCGACATGATAGTATGCTATCTGGTTGCTCTTTACCTTAACGTGTACACTGATTGTCTCTCTGTTACATGTTGGTAAAGCCCTTAGGATGTGTACTTAACTACCTGGACTATGATGCGGATCATACTAGTGGGGACATGGTAGTCCATAAGTACATCCTTCAAAGTCCCTAGTCGAGGGTGTATCGAGACGGGGCATCGATATACCAGAGTAGACTAGCGTGTACCTTCTCGACCCATACAGATGGGCGATGGATGATCCCATATCCATCGGTGTTTGACATCAGAGATGGTATACGGGTGCTCAGTAGAGACTGGGTACACTGGACGGACTCGCCGAGAACTCCCAGATGGTATTATACCTCACGTCAGATGGCAGTTCTCTGGTGACACTGGTACAGAGTAGTCTGTTGACCCGAGATCGTCATAGAGTCTTGTGTGGTTCCCACTGTGCTTTGATTTCCATCTTACCACGTCCAAGAGGGCATGCAAAACGGTGGTTTTTGGGTACAGTCCCGAGTCACATGGAGGCAATGAGCGATAGGAGGGAATTCGTCTCTCCCGGTATAGGGAGTTGATGTTGCGCTGTGTTCGATTGGCTATAACAAGAAATCCCTGGCCAGGGTTGCTGAGATTTACTGGTAAGTGTTACCAGTAGTTTCTCGAATTGTTATAGACCTCATATCGACACGACTTATCGAGCTATTGGGGTCTGACGTTTACCACCCCTAGGCGAGATATGCGACATATCAGACGATCAGACCGGACTGTACGGTAGTGTTACTGGTTGGATTCACTGGAGTGTGAGCGGGCTTGCTCGTCGATCTTCAGATCGCTCAATACCCGGGTGGCCGTTACGTTTAGCAGACCGCTTGCGGCTTGTGGGTGTTTGATATGATCATCATCTGCTGCCGGCGTATTGACGAGTCTTTAGAGTCCTACACAGAGGTTTCCTGGCTCAAGCGAAACGAAATAGGAGCGCATATGAGATATGTGCGGGACCGAGAATAATGCGTGTATGTGATACCGTATTTCATTCTCGCGATCAATGTGTCGGATGGTTGTATGCGATATAACCTAGTTATCGATTCAAGCGTTGAATCGATAAGCCGATACATTGAATACTAGTCGGTTGTGTGCGACATGACCGGATCATTGAATCAAGTGTTGATTTAATGATTTAATGCATAATTATATATTTGATATATTACTTTGCATTAACTAGTATTGGTTCACTTTAAATGGATTTTCTCACTTGGATTGTGCACATTGTATATGTGATATACATTTGTACATTTGATTGTATCATGTTTGATGATACATGATAGTTTGGTGTATGGATTAAACCATGGTTGGTCAATGGTTAGGGTTTCTTTTGCTTCATTTATTCATTTATTTATCCATTTTGTTTATTTTAGCAAAAGAAAATAATGAAGAGATAATGGTGGCTTTCTTTGTTTGTTTATGAACCTTCATGAAGGTTTGACCTAAGTGACCATTTTGTCTTCATGTCTTAACCCAACCATTCACTAACCCTTGTTAATTCTCTACACCTAACTTTGGTTTGATTATGATAAGGATGATTATTCTTTTCTATTCTTGAATAATTATCATAATTTATCATAACAATTTCTATCTTCTTCTTCCTTTCTTCACTTGAAGAAAGCAAGCCTCATCAATGGTGGATTGATGAAACAAGTGAGAAATCCAATTCTAAAGTCTACCCACTTCCTATTTCTTCATCCTCTACCTCTTGCCAAGTAGTAGAGTGTGTTTTCTTCACAAGTTTCTTGACTTGGTGAAGTTGGAGCTTGATTTAGCGATGCCTCGACGTAGATCATCTTCGGCATGGACATCGATGACCTAGCCCGTCCATTCTCCGATGAAGCCGACGCAAGAGCCCGGGACTTATTATGGACAGCGAGGAGACTTCATTGCGGAGCTATGGAGGTGGAGAACCGGATCTACAAAGCTTGTATTTCCGTATCTCTTAGTTAAGTGTTAACTAGTTTGCTTTTTCGCCTAGACATCTAGCTAACGATCCGTACACTAGGGTTTCTCGGCACCATAATTTTTGAAATTGGCATGGTTGATGCCTTGTGAGACCTCTTGAGAGTGCCTAGGAACCCTACAGACTCATACCGCTGGATGTTAAAAAGTAATATAATATAAAGAATTCAACTTACCAAATCTCGTTCCACGTGGCCTCTAGGCTCGTACCGCGAGATGTTTGGGAAGTTGTTAGGGGGAGCAGAAAGATATCTTATGGTGACACGCTTATACCACTGTAGATATGCTTCGGTAGCATCGGTGGCTGTTTGGTCACCTATTTCCTGTAAGGCAATATTACACTGCCTATCCTCCCATCTCAGCAAATATTGATGATGATGCTCCCTCCAATCACGCTCCGCCTTTCCTCCTCGCATGTCTCCCTCTATTGTCATAGGCGAAGGCGACGGGACAGGAATATGTTGCGATCTATTAAACTGTCGCAACACCCGGTCCGGGAGGTGCATGACAATGACATTAATGCAGAGGAGTAGGCATCGAGCCCGCCAAACCGGCTCTCCTTCGATACAGATGCCGGGTAATCTTTGCACACGATCTGCTGTATAAGGCGTCCACATGAACTGCGCAAATAACATAGTACAAAAATTGCGATGAAGGTATTTCAAAATTTAAAAAAAAACTTAATTACCTAAGTTATGGTTACCTGAGTCGCCTCCATGCGATCCAACTCATCCCTATAGTACCTAAGTACTCGACGAGGAGCCTTATACGCTTTCTTGCCATCCCACCAAGAGCCGAGTGGCTTTCCAGGGGTATCCAAGCCAGTTATTTTAACTCGATCCGGTCTTCCCATATACATATGCTCTCATGACCAAATCTATAAATAAAGTTTCATATGATAAGAGAGAAAACCAATATTACAATTTTGCAACTTTCTAGTTGTGAAAAACAAGGAATTTACCTGAAATAATGTAATGCATCCACAAATTTTATTCTTCGTTGGAGCACATGCCTTATCGAGTTTCTTGTAAAGAAAGGCCAGGACCCCTGCTCCCCAAATATATTGGCCACACACATCAAAATCCGTAAGGAAGCCAAGGTATAACGGATGGACATGCGTTGCCGATTGGTCCGGCATCAACCAAGAACCGATCATATACAGAATGTAGGCACGTGCATGTCTATCCAAGATTTCATCGGTGGCTTCATCAGGGATATTACTAAATGTATCTTTTAGCCAGTTTAAACTGATCTTATACCCCTTACTGTAGCATCCTGGTGCCTGATATTAGCATTTTTTGTGAAATATTAAAACTAGAAATAATGTACAACATGCAATAGGTACACTAAAGAGGGGAAACAAAATGAAATTTTTTACCTGTCCGAGAGTAGACTCGGCATATGTATCCTAGTATGGGTGATCGGTATCTGGACCAACAATTTTTCCTCCGACCAATCCAAGCCTATTAACCCGTAAACCGAGTAAGAGGCCAATATCCTGGAGTGTGATAGTGGCCTCACCCCATCTTAGATGAAAAGTGTGGGTCTCTTTTCTCCAGCGCTCAACTAGGGAGTTAACGAGGGCGTGGTCGATTTGGATATAACGAAGCAATGAAGCTTCATAAAATCCGGCCCGTCGAATCCGCTGGGTTATTCGCTGGTCGGTAACTATCCATTTGTCAGAACTATGGGTGACGACGGTGAGATTATCTCCATCCTGCAAAATTAAATAATGTTATTTTCAACTATTAGAATTAAAAGAAAGGGGTAATTAAAAAAAATTACTAAGTTTAGAATATTTCCTCTCCGTGTAATATATTAAAAGATCTGTGTTCGTTTTGATGAACGAGCAGAGATTTGTCGTATGGTTGATTCCCCATTAAGACGATTTTAGATATGAGAAGGGACATAGTTAATTTGATGAAAGGCACACTAGAGGGTGGGTTTTATAGGGAAAGGAGAACCCGCCCTCTTTAACGATTAGTGTTGTCACATCATTTTTTTTATATTGTATTGTCACATCAATTTTTTGTGTTTTTCGTGTTTGCAGAACAAAGAGGGCGGGTTATTAGAACCCGCCCTCTTCAATAATTATTTGTTTGTGGTGTCACATCATTTTTTTATATTGTGTTTTTATATTGTGTAACAAAGAGGGCGGGTTATTAGAACCCGCCCTCTTCAATAATTATATTTCCGTGTCATATCAGTTTTTTAAATATTTTTTTATATTGTGTTGTCTGGTTTTTGTCGTGTGTTATTAGAATAAAGAGGGCGGGTTATTAGAACCCGCCCTCTTCAATAATTATATGATATTCCGTTTATTTTATATTGTGTTGTCGCATCAGTTTTTTTGTTTGTCGTGTTTGCAGAAGGAAGATGGCGGGTTATTAGAACCCGCTGTAGGGTTCCTAGGCACACTCATGAGGTTCTACAACTGATCAACCATACCAAAATCAAATTTTTTTGTGCCTAACAACTCTATGCAAGATCGTTAACTAGAGGTAAAGGCGAAATACAAGCAAGTTAACTACTTTAACTATTAGGAAAGGGACTACAACCTTTATAGATCCGCTCCTCCACTTTTAAAGCTCCATGTTGACATGCCTCCGCTGCGATCATCGGGATCCCGGACTCTAGCGATGGTTTCGTCGGAGGAATAAGCGGGCTAGGTCGTTGACTTCGATGCCGAAGATGATCTACGTTGAGGCGACTCAAGCTCAATCTCCATCTTCACTAGGTCATGAAACTTGTGAAGATAACACACTCTACTACATGGCAAGTTGTAGAGAATGAGGAAATAGGAAGTGGGTTCACTTTGGATTTGGATTTCTCACTTGATTTCATCACTTGAAAATTTTCAAGAAAGCTTTCTTCACTTCATCAAGAAGAAGAAGAAGAAGGAAATGAAAAATTGAATTAATTCAAAAAGAAAATTCAAGTGAAGCTTATCATAATGCAACCATGGGTGAGTAAACTAATGTAAAGAGTAAACTAGGGTTTAGGTTGATGGTTAGGTTAAAGCATAAAACAAAATGGCTAGACTTTTCAAAGATGCTTAAAAAGCTTCATGAAGCTTCAAGCATAAAACAAAGAAAACCACCATTTTATTTTTGCCAAAAATAAATAAAATAAATAAAACCTAACCATTAACCTAAACATGGTTTAAAGCATACACATACCCAAGTTTGCATGTATCATCAAAAATGATACAAACTAGTGCACAAACATATATCATATATACAATGTGCACAATCAAGTGAGAAAATCAATCTTAAGTGAACAATACTAGTCAATGTGAAGTAATATATCCAATATATAATTATACATTAAATCATTAAATCAACACTTGATTTAATGATCCGGTCATACTGCATATAACCGACTAATATAAAGTGTATCAATATATCGAATCAACATTTGATTCGGTAACCCGGCTATATCTTATATAACCATCCGATGATACGTATCGCGAGAATAGAATTCAGTATCACATACTGGTATTATTCTCGGTCCCGCACATATCTCATATGCGCTCCTATTTCGTTTCGCTTGAGCCAGGAAACCTTTGTGTAGGACTCTAAAGACTTGTCAATACGCCGGCAGTAGGTGATGATCATATCAAACACCCACAAGCCGCAAGCGGTCTGCTAAACGTAACGGCCACCCGGGTATTGAGCGATCAGAAGATCAATGAGCAAGCCCGCTCACACTCCTGTGAATCCAACCAGTAACACTTACCGTACAGTCCGGTCTGTTCGTCTGATATGTCGCATATCTCGCCTAGGGGTGGTAAACGTCAGACCCCAGTAGCTCGATAAGTCATGCCGATGTAAGGTCCATAACAAGTACGAAACTACTGATAACACTTACCAGTAAATCAGTGCAACCCTGGCCAGGGATTTCCAGTTATGGCCAGTCGAGCATAGCGCAACATCAACCCCCAATACCGGGAGAGACGAATCCCCTCCTATCGCTCATTGCCTCCATGTGAATCGGGACTGTACCCAAAAAACCACCTGTTTGCACGACTCAGTAGAGCCGTGGTAGGGTGGAAATCAAAGCACAGTGGGAGACACACAAGACTCTATGACGATCTCGGGTCAACAGACTAATCTGTACCAGTGTCACCTGAGAACTGCCATCTGACGTGGGGTATAATACCATCTGGGAGTTCTCGGCGAGTCCGTTCAGTGTACCCAGTCTCTACTGAGCACCCGCATACCATCTCTGATGTCAAACACCAATGGATATGGGATCATCCATCGCCCATCACATGGGTCGAGAAGATATACGCTAGTCTACTCTGGAATATCGATGCCCCGTCTCAATATTCCCACGACTAGGAACATTGAAGGATGTACTCATAGACTACCCAGACCCCACTAGTATGATCTACATCACAGTCCTGGAAGTCGAGTACACATCCTAAGGGCTTTATCAACATATAACAGAGAGACAGAAAGTATACATGTTAAGATAAAGAGCAACCAGATAGCGTACTATCATGTCGAGCAAGAAAGTCCTACCTATATACATCCTATGTACAGTAATGGCCTCTAGGGCATACATATAACTAACAATCTCCCACTTGCACTAGGGCCATCTGTAGCAGTGGTTGCAGTATCTAATACTCAACCATCCCATAAAAGTCTCTCTTTGGGAAAAAGCCTTTGTGAGTGGATCCGCCGTGTTGTCCTCTGAGTCTACTCTCCTAACCTTGATCACCCTGGAGATCAACTATTTCCATGATCAGGTGATACTGCCTCAGAATATGTCTGGGTCACTGATGGGACCAGGGTTCCTGGGCCAAAGCCACACTTCCATTGTCACACAATGGTAGGAACCTAGTTCATCTCATGAACCAATATACACCCAAACTTCCTCTTTGGTAGTATCTTTAATAGCGATGTTACCAGCTTTTATCGTCTAGTTTGCCACGGTATCTAGCTTGGAACTCTTCCAACATACCGTCCCTCTACTGAGGGTAAAGACAATGCCTGCGACTGACATTCAGTCGTCCTTATCAGCCTGGAACTTTTCCAGTGATTCTCTCCAGGATCGATTGATAACATCTTACTACACCTAGTGAGAATCCTAATATCCATTTGGATCTATCTCATAGATCCAAAATCCAGGATTTAGGAGGTATCACCTTTATCCTACTTGGAGAATCCTTGTGATAAGAGGAGATTGACCGTGTGTAGTATAGGAAACTCTTTTCTTACCAAGAGTATGTTGTCCACGTACAATACGAGGATGACCACCTTACTCTCTACTACCGTTTTGTATATACAAGGTTCATCTACCATTTTGATGAAGTCAAACTCTTTGACTACCACATCAAAACAGATGTTCCAACTTTGCGATGCCTGCTTTATCGTGTAAAGCAACTTGCACATATTTCCGCTGCTCCCACTATCTACGAAGCCCTCTGGCTGTGTTCTTATAGACGTTCTCTTCTAAATCATTATTTAGAAAAGCAGTCATGGCACCCAACCACCAGATATCGCAGTCATGGTATGTAGCAATGGCAAGTAAGATCTGGATGGACTTAAGCATAGCCACTGGAAAAAGGTTTCATCATTATCCACGCCTGGTCGATAACGAAAACTTTTAACAAGTCTAGCTTTGAAATTCTCAACTTTTCCATCTACACCAAGTAATCTTCTCAAGATATACTTGCTCCTGATGGGGATTTAACCCTTCAGATATAGCATCCAAAGTCCATACTTTGTTGGTGTACATGGATTCCATCTCAGATCGCTAAGCATCCAGCCATTCTTACAGAGTCCCTACTCTTGATGGCCTGCTCGAAACTAGTTTGGTCATCATCTCCTGATGCAATCCTCGCTCCCACTGTCATCGAAAAACCGAAGTATCTCTCAGGCGGATGAGGAACCCTGCTAGATCGGCGAAGAGGCTGAGATTCATCGGAGACTATTGAACCTTTTGGTTCTATCAAATCATCAGCTGTAGTTTGTATAGCTGGAAATCCTTCCAGTTCTACAGAACTGACCTTGCCTCGATCTTATCCGTATTTTGCTTTCGAAATTGGCCGGTCAACCCCCAAATCTTAACTTGCTTAAGAGATGGACTCTTCCCATACCATATCTCATATGGAGTGGTAGGCAGTGATCTGATTCGAACCTAATTCAATAGGTATGCAACTTCTTAAGTGCATAACCCACCAAAAGGAAATAGGTAACTCAGCAGTACTCATCATAGAGCGCACCATACCATATAGGGTGTGATTGCTCTGCCCCGATACACCGACGTACTGTGGTGTATACGGAGGAGTAATGCTGAGAGAGAATCTCATTCTCCTTTAGAATAGTCCAGGAATCCCATGCTCAAGTATTCTCCTCCCTGATCACATCAAAGGACATAATACTTATACCCATTTTTGGTTCTCTACTTCTAACTTATATTCTGTGATTATCTCAAAAGTTTCGGACTTGTGTTTCAACAGGAACATGTGTCCGAATCTTGAGAGATCATCAGTGAATGTAAGGAAGTACAAAGAATCAGTCCTGGCATATGTAGACTGGGGACCTTCATACATCACTATGTATTAGTCCCAAGAGTTCACTAACTCTTTCTCTGTTTCGAGTAAACAGAGCTATGGTCATCCTATCTTTGTGACATGACTGGCAAGTTTCATAAGATGTAAATTTAAACTGATTTAAATATGCATCTAAATGTAACTCCATCCAGTCGGGTCGCATTGATATGACCTAGTCTACAATGCCTCAAGAAGGATTCGTTCATTTCTGAACTCTTCCTCTTGTGTGTGTTCTATATACTAAGAACTGTAGTTTGATTTAGAACGTCAATGATTTTATATAACGTGCCTGAACCGATCAACTTTTGAAATGTTCAAACAATATTCAACAATACAAAATTATATCCTTCTTTAATAAATAAAGAGATTGATATGATTTTATATATCAGGTTCGGTATCTAATAGTATTTGTTCAGAATCAATGTATTTGAAAATACAGGGTGACAGTGACCAACAGACTTGGCTGCAACACTTGCACCATTTTCTGTCTCATGAAACTTATTACCCGTTCTCAGTTCTCTACCTTTCTGTAGCCCATATAACAGATTATGTATGCGGGATCCTGATCTGGTATCAAATACCCAGGACGTAGAGGATACTGAGAAACAGTTCTTTATAATGAACACACCCGAAGGAGATGCATCTTATGCACTTTCTTCGTTTGGGCGGCAAGGGAGTCCTAGTATTCCCCTATTTTCTGCTCGGTCTTATAACAATTATAAGCCGGAGCGGGACCAACGTTCCCCAGCTCAGTATAACAAGCGGGTTCGGTCAATACATCCATATTATTATCTTGATTAAGGCGTGATATGGTCGCTACCTGGAGGGAGAGAGAAGAAAACACTCTGCGTGCGCTCTTGCAAGATTAGATTGGTTATTTAGTTTATCTAATCAGGATGGCTCCCACTGTTTTTATCAAATCCTCCTTCAAACCCTAAAAGGAAAGACTAGCCGGGATTAATTACACTCTACAAGTTCGCCAATCTTTCAGCCAGGCCAGTGCCGGTACTTTGAGGGAGGTTCCCCGTGCTTTCGCACGGACCTAATTAAAATAAACCTCGTTTTCCCAGGGGCGTAGCCCCGTCGACACCTTTCTAGACACCTACTTGATCGGCTAATTGTAAAGTGCAAAACTCTCTCAGGTGTAACAATTACTCGCAGTGGGTATCAGGATCCAACTATCATATAGAAGGTATGCAATCTCATTGCAAATTTCAACACTTGAAACTCCCGATAAAGGTTTTTACCCCTAGCACTTATAACCTTGGCTATGGTCAACAAATCATAAGCACTAGTCAAGTTCTACCCGTCATTTCGTGATTAATTAGACCCACCCACATGACCCTTGGCTAAGGTCAACAAAGCTACATGACTGTCCTAACTAATCGCATCATATGCGGTGTAGGAAGACAGCACTTAGCTACCGTACACTGTACCTTAACTATGGTCAACAAACACAGCACGAATACTAAGTACTCTACTTCCTAAAATGACGGAGGGTTGCGGATGGTTTTTTTTAAGAAAACCTTTAACGCTTTGAACTTGATCTCGATGCGGAATCAAATGGTTTTTAAATCGAGTGTTTTGTGGCTTTTCTAGTTTTGCTAAAGGGGTCACTCCCGGTGAAGGGATCGTCGGCCCTTTCCTCATCGAATAAGGTGCAGGATATATCATATATACCGCTGTGCAAAGCAAAAACTATAGAAGCAATCAAAAGACAAACCGAGAGTTGTAGCATCTGCCAGTTATTGCTAAAGGGGTCACTCCTGGTGAAGGGATCGTCGGCCCTTTCCTTATCGAATAAGGTGCTGGATGTTCTACAAGGAACACCGCTATGCAAAACAACAACTAGAGCTACCTGTTTTTGAAATTCGATTCCACAACATCTTTTAGGTTTATTTTCTTTCATTAATTCATTAATGAATGTTCCATCATTTAAGTCCACCTAAACATCACAGATAAATATAACGTACGCTTATGCCATCCGCATTCGCCTCGATGTCCTGTCTGCACCGTTAGGTTAGGTAACTAACGGCAGAGCGGGGCAGGGCTAGTGCGGGTGTAAAACATAAGCAACGTTTATATAATATATCATATATACTATATACAATATCTGTCACGCCCCGCTTCCCAGAGTACGCAAGATTGGGCACGTGACATAGCCAACCATGCTACCTGTGGGTAGGAAGTATCCATCCACAGTCACATTACGGTTGTAAGGATATCAAGAACAAGATAATAAGCTAATCTAATACATGTCCAAATCCATAATAACAAGAATCAATAAACAATAAGTGCGGAAGCTAATGATCCAAAACAATGAATAAACAATACGTCCCATAAAGCGGGCTCACATCTGGAAATGAAATGAAAATAAATAAACTAAACCCTAAAGAACTCACAGTTCAGCCTGCTGGCTGAAGTACTCCTGCTCGGTCGTCGACAGTGGTACGGAATCTGGGCCATGCAAAACCCAGACGTCAGCGCGTCATGACATCAAGTATATAATGTAAACATGATAATAAGCAATGCAAGTATGAACATGAATAAGCAGTAATAAGAAATAACAGAGCAGGGTAATGTGCAATGGTGACTAAACTGTCCTATCAGGTTTCTACTCTATAGTCTTTGAAACCAATTGATGAATCGTCGATGTAACTCAATAGTATCCCGTGCATGCCCGGGACCACGGTCATGATCCTCGGGGCTGAATCCGAGACGTGCCGCTAAGCAGTAAAAGGTAGTAGGATAGATGAGTGATGTCAGCATCAACACTCCGGAGCTGGCCAAGCCCGTAAGACTGATCAGAACAAGTATCGAACTGTTGAGTTACAAGTCGGTTTCACCTTTGATTTCCCCATACCCCCAAGCTATGTATGTCAGGTCAGGTATTCAGTAGTCAAGGACTAATGCCAACACAAGGTCGAGTAAAAGTAAGTCTGTCTGGATAGACAGCGGGAATGGTCAGGTTTGTCGGCATTAGGCATGAGATCAGGTAACAGGTCAGGTAATGTATAAAGGTGTCATGTCATGTCAAGAGTGTACGGTACCATATCATGTCAAGTAGGAAGTGTAACAGGTCATGTCAGGAAGCACAAGATGTCATGTGGGTGCTCATAATCAAACTATCATAAACATGTGTATAAATAAACAAGCATGAGTACTATTAGAACAATAAACTGGAACATGTAATATGATAGGCAAATAGATATAATTTCAAGGATATGGATGCACAGTTATTGATTAGGGTTACATTTATAGTTCCAATATTAATTAGGATGCAATTTATTAAACATGGAGTATTAATATCACATTATTATGTAGTAATGTGATCTATGGATGCAATTATATTTATCTTAAATGCGATGGATGCAAACGGGTATCCGAAGAGTTATAAAACTATAAAATGGTAGTGTGGGATGTACAACTAAGCAATATGTGATATAAATATTTATATAATAATATTAATATGGATAGCATATTCAAAGCGATTAGTAACTATAAAAGCTGTATTGATTAACCATGCACAAGAAGGTTCCGTTCAGAAATTCAGCGTCACCCTAATTTATAAAATAGCTTAAAAATAACAAACGTTCTCCAAAAGAGACGTGTCTTATACCAAAACAAAGATAATTCAATAAGGTTTTCATTTTTATAAGTATAAGCATCTCAGGTTATCCCTACAAAAAGTTATGAATATTCAAAGTTGAAAGTTTGCTGCTGGAATTTCCCTGGACAGCAGTTTAGAGACGTGTTCATTTGCATTTTACGTTAATTAAACAATTTATTTTGCAAGTAAATATTTCATAGAGTTATAGTATTCTGAATTAGCTTCGTAACGAACTAAAGAACATATCCTAATGATTTTTCTATGATTTATAATGAATTTTATAAGATAAGGTGTACAGTAAATTTCAGATTTGTCATATCCGATTTTTCAACGACATTTCATATGTAAACTATAAGATTTTCAAATGTATAATATTATAAAATGAAGATTATAAAAGTATATAGCATGTAGCAAGATTAACTTGCCTCGATGGGTCGCGAATCGGGAAAACGGAACGTTAACCGGCGGCGGGGAAAACTCGCGACGGTGCACGGTTCACGGAATGAACCCAAACGACGAACAAAGGAACCACACGGGTCGGGGTATCTCGCTGGAACGTCGAGAAACGTCACCGGCACGACGGAATTCCGGCAACAAAAGAACAGTTAAAAGAAATGAGAAACGAAACATGAAGCAAGAAGAGAAAAATGATAAAGAGAAGTACGAGAGAATATATGAGGGAGAAGGAGAGAGAGGAAAAAGTGGAGAGAGAGAGAGAGAGAAAGTGGGGCCCACGGGGTTAAAGGGGAGGTTGCGATTGGCTGAGAGAATAAATTGAGAAGGATATAAAAGATTGTAAAAATATTATATGGTTAACTTAAAGATTTAAAAGATAGGTAATGAACAGTAAGATATCAGGTTAGTTAGAAATATATATGCGATGGTTTTAATAATATTAAAATTTAGGATTTTGGCGCCAAATGAAATATTTCCAAATTGCGTCCGGGTTGGGTCCAAAAATTCGAAATTCAAATAATAGGATTTTAGGCGGGTTCCAAATTTTAAAATGAAATGTTTTATGATTAAAAAGCATACTCCCAAAACGGACACACGCACGTGCACGTAGCCATCCAAACTCGCCCGTTTCACTGAACGGGACGAGAATACAATGCACGGACGCTACCACGAGGCTAAGGGTGTCAAGTAGGCCAAGGAGAATATTTTCAATTTTATTTTAGGTGCTAAAATTTGTTATGCAGAATGACTTAGCCGGTTAAAATTGTGCAATAAGAACCAAACAAGCAAGATAAATGAAATGAGCAATGCCAAACACTCAACCAGTAACAGAAATAGTATTATTGGGCTCGGGTGTTACATCATACCCAACTACAAAAAGAATTTCGTCCTCGAAATTCCAAGAATTCAAGATAGATAACTACAGGAAAAGGTGAGGAAACTTCTGCCGGATCTCGTCTTCTCGCTCCCAAGTGGATTCTCCATGCGATCGATTACCTCAAGAGACTAGCACAAGGGGGATAACCTTGTTCTTAAGAACCTTTTCTCTTCGATCCTTGATTTCAACTGGTCGCTCCTCAAAAGTCAAGTCTTCTCGTACTGTTAGCTCCGAATGATCCAAAACGTGTGTTTCATCTCGAACATACTTACGGAGTTGAGATACGTGAAACATATCATGCACATTTGCCAAGGACTGTGGTAACGCCAAACGATATGCTACCTCACCAACACGCTCCACGATCTCAAGGGTCCAACGAACCGAGGACTGAGCTTTCCTCGCCTTCCAAAACGAATCACCCCTCTAGTCGGTGATATCTTCAAGAACACCAAATCACCCACGGTGAATTCTAGAGGTCTTCTCGATGTGTCAGCCCAACTCTTCTGTCTGTCTTGTGCTGCCTTCATATGATTTCTGATAGTGTTAACCTTCTCAACTGTCTGCATCACCAAATCTGGTCCCAACAATTTTCGTTCACCGACATCATCCCAACAAATAGGTGAACGACATTTACGACCATACAAAGCTTCAAACGGAGCCATCTGGGTAGTTGCCTGAAAACTGTTGTTGTAAGAAAACTCCACCAAGTGTAGATGATCCTCCTACGAACCCTTGAAGTCCAACATGCATGCTCTCAACATATCATCAAGAGTTTGGATCGTTCTCTCCGACTGACCATCAGTTTGAGGATGATAAGCTGTGCTAAACTTCAATCGCGTCCCCAAACTTTCCTGTAAACTCCTCCAGAAGTGTGATAAGAACCGAGTGTCCCGATCGGACACGATGCTCACCGGTACTCCATGCAATCTTATGATCTCCTGCATGTACCGCTCTGCCAAAGTCTCTATTGATTGACCAACCCGAAAAGGAATAAAGTGAGCTGCCTTGGTCAACCGATCAACAATCACCCATACTGCATTGTTGCCTTTTGGACTCCGCGGTAAAGCCGTCACGAAATCCATGGTTATATGTTCCCACTTCCACTGAGGAATCGGAAATGGTTGCAATAAACCAGCAACCATTTGGTGTTCAGCCTTGACTTGCTGACATACCAAGCACTTAGCCACGAAGCGAGCAATCTCCCGTTTCATGCCTTCCCACCAGAAATGCTGTCGAATATCTTGGTACATCTTTGTCCCTCCTGGATGTACAGAGTAAACTGAATTGTGTGCCTCCTTCATAAGCTCTTCACGCACATCCCCTTTTGGCCCACACACACGGCTACCATACCTCAACGAACCATCTTCGTGGATCAATAAATCTGTTCGTAGTCCGGCTTCAACCTGCTCTCGAAACCTTTGCAGTCTAGGATCCTGCGATTGTGTCGCTTTAATCTTCTCAACTAAGGACGACTGTACTTGCAACTGCATCAACTGTCCTGTAGCATGGGGTAGCACAACCTCCAAGTCGAATCTCCGAAAATCCGTAATGATCTCTCTCTGTGCAGTCAATACCTGAATTGCCGGTAACCGACTTAGCGCATCTGGCACGACGTTAACTTTTCCCGGATGGTACTTAAGATCAAGGTCGTAGTCGGCCATCAGCTCCAACCATCTGCGTTGCCTCATGTTCAATTCCTTCTGAGTGAACACATATTTCAAACTCTTGTGATCCGTAAAGACTTCAACTCTCTCGCCCAGAAGGTAGTGTTTCCAAATCTTCAGGGCGAAGATCACGGCTGCAAGCTCTAAGTCATGAGTCGGATAGTTCTTCTCATGAGTCTTCAGTTGTCTCGATGCGTAAGCGACGACTTTCCCATTCTGCATTAAAACACATCCCAATCCTTTTCCAGATGCGTCGCTGTGAATCACCAGTCCTCCTGAATCATCCGGTACGGTTAGGATAGGGGCGGTTATCAACTTCTGCTTCAACATCTCAAAGGCCAATGCATATCCATCCGTCCAAACAAACGGTACCTCCTTTCGTGTGAGCTTGGTTAACGGCTCAGCTACGCGAGCGAAGTTCTCCACAAATCTTCTGTAGTATCCGGCGAGTCCAAGAAAACTCCTTATCTCTGCAACATTCTTTGGAATAGGCCAGTCTCGAACTGCTGCAATCTTTTCGGGATCGACGGCGATTCCATCGCCCGACACGACATGCCCCAGAAACTTCACTTCTTCCAGCCAGAATTCACACTTACTCATCTTCGCAAATAATTTCTCTTGTCTCAGCGTTTGCGGTGCGATCCTTAAGTGCTCAGCATGCTCCTCCGGACTCCTCGAGTACACCAGAATATCGTCAATGAATACCACAATAAACTGGTCCAAGAACGGTGAAAAGATCCTGTTCATCAAATCCATGAATATTGCCGGCGCATTAGTCACTCCGAAGGGCGTCACTAGATACTCGAAATGTCCATATCGAGTTCGAAACGCCGTCTTGCAAATGCCTTCTGCTTTCACTCGGACCTGATGATATCCCGATCGCAAATCCAATTTCGAGAACACCCTCGCGCCACTAAGCTGCTCAAAAAGCTCTCCAATGCGAGGGATCGGGTACTTGTTCTTAATAGTCACCCGGTTCAATTCTCGATAATCCATGCACATCCTTCTCGTGCCATCCTTCTTCTTTACTAAAAGAACTGGAGCTCCCCAAGGTGAGTTGCTGCTTCGAATCCATCCCTTCTCGAGTAATTCACCAACTTGTTTCTTAACTTCTTCCAATTCCACCGGTGCCATCGGATAATAAGATTTTGATACTGGCGCTGCACCAGGAATAAGGTCAATCGCGAACTCCACATCTCGCTTTGGCGGTAAGCCCGAAATATCTGCAAACACATCCAAAAAGTCGCGAACAACTGCCGGCTCTTCATTACTATTCACTTCCATAGTCGCAAGAACACTGTTTGTCGGCCTAGCCCTAAACTCGACTGGCCCGACAGAACTGCTTCCTTACCGCAACTGCTGTCTGCATCGTTGGCCGCGAAAGGTCCAGCGAGACTACTGAGTCTCGTCCACTCCGCTGCATGCACGTCCACGGTTGCTCCATTCTGCCTTAGTCCGATAAATTTCTTCCCTTTCCTCCGCGCAGTCTGTGGGAAGAACTTCTCCAGGGGGTTCTTAGAAAAACTTCGCCCAACTGATCGGCTTGGGCAAGCGGGTCTCCTCCACAAGCCGTCACTCTCGGGCGTAATCCACTAACTGAATGCGCACCACATCAACTCCTTTGTCCTCTGGAATCTGTGTCGCAATCAGCAAATTCTCCGTGTCGCTAGCCACGGCTCGGCTGGCAACGGCTCCTCCAGAAAAGTGAAAGTAGACGGATCCAAAAGTCTGAAATCTGCTACGGTCCTTACTCGGTCAACTGGTCTAGTTCCAACATCGTTTACAGACTGCTGAACGATCTGCAAACCTTCCTGAAACAAGTCCGCTTGCTGCTGGATCAGCTCGGTCTGTTTCTTTGATTTCCAGCATTTATCTTATCACTCCAAGCATGGCGGCTTCATTCACACGCCTCTGGTACGTCTTCAACTTCTTACCTGTCATAATCCTGAACTCAAAACACCCAACATTAGCATGATGATAGATTCTGAATGTGGATCAAGGCTAGAACTCCAAGATACTTAAATAGAGTACCGCATTGTAGCTATGCCGCGGTATCATAGCCGCAATTACTTAACTCCACCCAAGTCGCCCAAGTCCTAGGGATAACAAGAAATCAGGTTTTCGAGTTGACAATGCAAAGTAAGTTTGCACGTCGTAAAAGATATAATCCGGAAGAATGTGATTCAAGAATGGTAAAACGGTCAAGGTGGCAGGACATGTTTTCTAATCACGGGCATTCTGATTCGTGTATCGGGTGCAATACCCAACTACAAAGAATTAACCCAATTAACCTATGGCTCTGATACCAAAAGAACCATGTCACGCCCCGCTTCCCAGAGTACGCAAGATTGGGCACGTGACATAGCCAACCATGCTACCTGTGGGTAGGAAGTATCCATCCACAGTCACATTACGGTTGTAAGGATATCAAGAACAAGATAATAAGCTAATCTAATACATGTCCAAATCCATAATAACAAGAATCAATAAACAATAAGTGCGGAAGCTAATGATCCAAAACAATGAATAAACAATACGTCCCATAAAGCGGGCTCACATCTGGAAATGAAATGAAAATAAATAAACTAAACCCTAAAGAACTCACAGTTCAGCCTGCTGGCTGAAGTACTCCTGCTCGGTCGTCGACAGTGGTACGGAATCTGGGCCATGCAAAACCCAGACGTCAGCGCGTCATGACATCAAGTATATAATGTAAACATGATAATAAGCAATGCAAGTATGAACATGAATAAGCAGTAATAAGAAATAACAGAGCAGGGTAATGTGCAATGGTGACTAAACTGTCCTATCAGGTTTCTACTCTATAGTCTTTGAAACCAATTGATGAATCGTCGATGTAACTCAATAGTATCCCGTGCATGCCCGGGACCACGGTCATGATCCTCGGGGCTGAATCCGAGACGTGCCGCTAAGCAGTAAAAGGTAGTAGGATAGATGAGTGATGTCAGCATCAACACTCCGGAGCTGGCCAAGCCCGTAAGACTGATCAGAACAAGTATCGAACTGTTGAGTTACAAGTCGGTTTCACCTTTGATTTCCCCATACCCCCAAGCTATGTATGTCAGGTCAGGTATTCAGTAGTCAAGGACTAATGCCAACACAAGGTCGAGTAAAAGTAGGTCTGTCTGGATAGACAGCGGGAATGGTCAGGTTTGTCGGCATTAGGCATGAGATCAGGTAACAGGTCAGGTAATGTATAAAGGTGTCATGTCATGTCAAGAGTGTACGGTACCATATCATGTCAAGTAGGAAGTGTAACAGGTCATGTCAGGAAGCACAAGATGTCATGTGGGTGCTCATAATCAAACTATCATAAACATGTGTATAAATAAACAAGCATGAGTACTATTAGAACAATAAACTGGAACATGTAATATGATAGGCAAATAGATATAATTTCAAGGATATGGATGCACAGTTATTGATTAGGGTTACATTTATAGTTCCAATATTAATTAGGATGCAATTTATTAAACATGGAGTATTAATATCACATTATTATGTAGTAATGTGATCTATGGATGCAATTATATTTATCTTAAATGCGATGGATGCAAACGGGTATCCGAAGAGTTATAAAACTATAAAATGGTAGTGTGGGATGTACAACTAAGCAATATGTGATATAAATATTTATATAATAATATTAATATGGATAGCATATTCAAAGCGATTAGTAACTATAAAAGCTGTATTGATTAACCATGCACAAGAAGGTTCCGTTCAGAAATTCAGCGTCACCCTAATTTGTAAAATAGCTTAAAAATAACAAACGTTCTCCAAAAGAGACGTGTCTTATACCAAAACAAAGATAATTCAATAAGGTTTTCATTTTTATAAGTATAAGCATCTCAGGTTATCCCTACAAAAAGTTATGAATATTCAAAGTTGAAAGTTTGCTGCTGGAATTTCCCTGGACAGCAGTTTAGAGACGTGTTCATTTGCATTTTACGTTAATTAAACAATTTATTTTGCAAGTAAATATTTCATAGAGTTATAGTATTCTGAATTAGCTTCGTAACGAACTAAAGAACGTATCCTAATGATTTTTCTATGATTTATAATGAATTTTATAAGATAAGGTGTACAGTAAATTTCAGATTTGTCATATCCGATTTTTCAACGACATTTCATATGTAAACTATAAGATTTTCAAATGTATAATATTATAAAATGAAGATTATAAAAGTATATAGCATGTAGCAAGATTAACTTGCCTCGATGGGTCGCGAATCGGGAAAACGGAACGTTAACCGGCGGCGGGGAAAACTCGCGACGGCGCACGGTTCACGGAATGAACCCAAACGACGAACAAAGGAACCACACGGGTCGGGGTATCTCGCTGGAACGTCGAGAAACGTCACCGGCACGACGGAATTCCGGCAACAAAAGAACAGTTAAAAGAAATGAGAAACGAAACATGAAGCAAGAAGAGAAAAATGATAAAGAGAAGTACGAGAGAATATATGAGGGAGAAGGAGAGAGAGGAAAAAGTGGAGAGAGAGAGAGAGAGAAAGTGGGGCCCACGGGGTTAAAGGGGAGGTTGCGATTGGCTGAGAGAATAAATTGAGAAGGATATAAAAGATTGTAAAAATATTATATGGTTAACTTAAAGATTTAAAAGATAGGTAATGAACAGTAAGATATCAGGTTAGTTAGAAATATATATGCGATGGTTTTAATAATATTAAAATTTAGGATTTTGGCGCCAAATGAAACATTTCCAAATTGCGTCCGGGTTGGGTCCAAAAATTCGAAATTCAAATAATAGGATTTTAGGCGGGTTCCAAATTTTAAAATGAAATGTTTTATGATTAAAAAGCATACTCCCAAAACGGACACACGCACGTGCACGTAGCCATCCAAACTCGCCCGTTTCACTGAACGGGACGAGAATACAATGCACGGACGCTACCACGAGGCTAAGGGTGTCAAGTAGGCCAAGGAGAATATTTTCAATTTTATTTTAGGTGCTAAAATTTGTTATGCAGAATGACTTAGCCGGTTAAAATTGTGCAATAAGAACCAAACAAGCAAGATAAATGAAATGAGCAATGCCAAACACTCAACCAGTAACAGAAATAGTATTATTAGGCTCGGGTGTTACAATATCTATCTGAACAAATCACATGATCACATCACAGATAACGCAGCAGAAAATATCATATGAAATATTGGATATACTAGGACGTCCGTGTTTTATTTTGAGCCTGTATAAAACACGGATTCCACGGTCGTGATGAATAGCCAATCCCACACCCCTAGACCCCTACGAGAGCGGCAAGCAACCCTACCAATTCTAGAGTTAGGAGACCCGGACTCGACTCCTCGAGATGGTCTCCCACTGGACCCTAGAACCCGGTTACTTGTGCTCCCCTCCTTGGGTCTATCCTAATGCGGAAAAGTAAATAATATACAATGGTGACATCATCCTCAACCCGGAAGTGCCCCAATAAAAGAATATTACATACAAGTTTTTACATGAATGAAAATGAAAAACACTCATCTCACATAAAAAAAAACCCGGCTATTCAAACACGACGATCCAATATAACATATCCAGCAACACATAACATCACATGTCATCAACGTAAGTAAATATGCCCATCCCAATTGTCGTTGACATATAGCAACGAAACCGGCGATATCATATATTACACTTACGGTCGCAGAAAAGAAAGTGTAAAACTACAACAGTTGGAATCCGCAACTTTCATAGACATCGCATGCCTAATCAAATGAATTCCTTAGACATCGCATGCCTAACAATTATAAACCCTGCATTTTAGTCTCATTATCGAAAACACTTTTCAATATCAAGTCGGGCAATTCAACAAAATTCCCGACATCCTGATCGAATGCTCGTCGCAAACTTTAGTAGACGGCCGCACCCCCGAATGCCATCGACGAAGTGCACTAAGGCGGAACACCGCTGCCGCGAGCACCCGAACGGATGCTTTTGGCGACGGGGTTCTCCTACAGTCACTTGGTCGGGGCTATGGGACGTGGCAATCTATTAAGTTTGCCCGGCGAGTATCCGCGTACGCTACGTGATTGCGACGGACTTTTGATCACATCAAAATCCCGTGGCAACCGATCAAGTGAGACTAAACTGCTAGATTTATAACATTCAAATCAGTTATTTCGTAACTATTTATGGATTCCAAATATTGTATCACATTCCAGATAATTAGACAACGTTAAACTTTCCGATCGAACAATCAAACACCCAAGTTTTACCGAAAAGCTCAACACATGAAATAAGTTTAAAAACATCAACTTCATGCCACAGTACCAATGGTCCAGCCGTAGAAGGGTCAAGCCAACGCCTCACATGCGGTACGCCGTACTGCCCCAAACCCTAAGGTTCAAAGGGCAGTTCAAGACGGTCATGTTCCCCTCCGAAAGACGGCGCGACATGACGTCTTGCCTGAGATTCGGGGCAGATGCTAATTGGTGCTATCCGTCTACCTCTCCGAAAATGCCAAGTTGATTTATGGCACCATGTATCGAAGGTTTAAACGGATGCGTCCGATGTAGCAGACTTCGTCAGATTCCCCCTCGCTTGAGGGGTTTTTGATTGTGGGGACGCTCTTCCCTGCAGGCGCAAGCCCCTGCAGTTAATTACACTACCGCATTGCGGTAACAACTTTTTCTTTCTCCAGATGATCACTTCGTGTCGTGTGTGTTTGTTTTATTTGTGGTTGCCCGTGGATTGTATACGGAGACCAATTTATGTCGTCGCCCGTAGGATGTGGATTAGTCCAAATCCGTGTTTTCTTAGATTTGGGTTTGGGGTTTTGGTTTGAGGATACGTTAGCCATATTTGAGGCTAAGATCAACTCAAACGTTTGTTAAGGATACGTTAGTCCATTTTGAGACTAAGATCAACTTAACGGGATCGTTTAGATCTGACAAAAGAGCATTTGGGCTCTAATGTTCCAGTTTAGGGACATAGTGGTCCATTAAATGTATGGCCGTCGGGACCCATCACCTCTCTGACAACGTTGAAGGATTACAACGACAGATGTCAGAGGAGTTCAGAGATGTACCCTTGAACCAAAGTTGATTGGGGGATTTGTAGTCCAATTTGGGACTAAAGTCTGTTTGAAGGTTTAAGGATACGTTAGCCATATTTGAGGCTAAGATCAACTTAAACGGTTGTTAAGGATATGTTAGTCCAGTTTGGGACTAAGATCGACATAACGGGATCGTTTAGATCCGACAAAAGAGCATTTGGGCTCGATTGTTCCAGTTTAGGGACATGGTAGTCCATTGCCAGTTTAGGGACATGGTGGTCCACCTCCAGTTTAGGGACATGGTGGTCCATTGCCAGTTT
Organism: Agapanthus africanus; assembly: GCA_030015575.1. NCBI lineage: Eukaryota > Viridiplantae > Streptophyta > Magnoliopsida > Asparagales > Amaryllidaceae > Agapanthus > Agapanthus africanus. Next base: position 546,170,839 of record CM057338.1, read on the forward strand.
AGGGACATAGTGGTCCAAGTTCCAGTTTAGGGACGTGGTGGTCCACCTCCAGTTTAGGGACATGGTGGTCCATTGCCAGTTTAGGGACATAGTGGTCCAAGTTCCAGTTTAGGGACGTGGTGGTCCATTGTATGTATGGCCGTCGGGACCCATCACCTCTCTGACGTCGTTGAAGGATTACAACGACAAATGTCAGGGGAGTTCAGAGATGTACCCTTGAACCGAAGTTGATTAGGAGATCTGTAGTCCAATTTGGGACTTAAATCTGTTTGAAGGTTTAAGGATACGTTAACCATATTTGAGGCTAAGATCAACTTAAACGGTTGTTAAGGATACGTTAGTCCAGTTTGGGACTAAGATCGACTTAACGGGATCGTTTAGATCCGACAAAAGAGAATTTGGGCTCTATTGTTCCAGTTTAGGGACATGGTGGTCCATTGCCAGTTTAGGGACATGGGGGTCCACCTCCAGTTTAGGGACATGGTGGTCCATTGTATGTATGGCCGTCGGGACCCATCACCTCTCTGACGTCGTTGAAGGATTACAACGACAGATGTCAGAGGAGCTCAGAGATGTACCCTTGAACCAATGAGTTGGTTGAAAGAGCAGATGTGCTCAGTTCAAGATGATTTGAGGACTTATGGCCAATTTGGGCTAAGTTCAATTGTGTTTGAAATATTGGCTCTCTGTTGGTCCATTGAAGGAGAGGCTTTGCCTCTAGAAACTTAGCCAATTGGGCTAAAGCTAGTGTTAAACACTAGAGGTCAACAGTGTTGAACACTGGGAATAAGATTAACAAGTTAGTGTTAAACACTAAAAGATAATCAATGTTAAACACTAGCAACAGGGCTTTCAAATTAGTGTTAAACACTAAAGCAAATCAGTGTTAAACACTGGTAATCAGAGATTTCAAATTAGTGTTTAACACTAAAGCAAATCAGTGTTAAACACTGGGAACAAAGTCTTCAGATTAGTGTTAAATATTAAGGAGAGAGGGGTCATATGTGGACACGTGAGAGCGCCCTGATTTCCCTTATTTTATTCTGTAGATCAGTGTTTAACTCTTTTAATTCTGATGGCCATCACGTGTGAGCACGTGATGGAGACCCCCGCTCTGGTCTGTTAGAATGCTCATTAGGGGTCACGTGGTGACACGTGAGGGCGCCCTAAATATGGAGCCAGATCTCCTTTTCTTCGTTCTGTAAGTGAGCGTTAAACACTTTTTCTGTTTTCTTTGGAGCATCACGTGCTGCTACGTGAGGAGGATTAGTGCGCTGATTGTTAGAGCATCAGCCAAGGGGTCACGTGGGAGCGCCCAAGGCCTTTATTTCTTTTGCTTTTTCTTTCTGTGTTTCGGGGGTCACGTGGAGCACGTGATGGCATCAAAAAGTGGGGACAGATCCCCTTTATTTTGTTCTGCAAACAAGTGTTAAAAACTTTTAATTTTCATAGCCATCACGTGTGGGCACGTGATGTATACTCATGCCCTTATTTATTAGAACATTTATTAGGGGTCACGTGGTGTCACGTGAGAGCGCCCAAAATTGTTTCTGCCTTTGCTTTTGTTCCATATATAATGAGGGTCACGTGGGAGCACGTGAGGCATTGCCTCAAAGCTTTCCTCTTCTCATTTTGGGGGATCTGTTCAGGGGTCATGTGGGGCACGTGACCCTAGTTCTTTTCATGCACAGAGATCTTTTAAGTCTCCTTATCTTTAAGAATTAAATTCTTATTTAGGGTAAAACCCTAATTTTTGTTTTGGAGGAATTAAATTCCTATTGTGAAAGAATTAAATTCTTATTTAGGGTAAAACCCTAATTTTATCCCAAAGGAATTAAATTCCTATAATTTTGTGACCATTGAATTCTCAAAACTTAATTCCTCTTCTATGTTTTGGATCTGCATGGCAGGATCTCAACCCAATGAGAATTAAATTCTCAATTCATGGGGAGATGTGCACTTTGCAGATCCTCCTTTTATATAAGAGTTAAACTCTTTTGAGAATTAAATTCTCTTTTTTAAGCCTCTCTTTTCTTACCTAGGGTTTTTCTTTTGCAGAGAATTAAATTCTCCTCCCTCTGTTTCTTCTCTCCCTCAAAAAGTAGATCCCCCTCTTCTCTTCTTGGCTCCTATTTATAGGAGAAGGAAAAGAATCAATTTGTTTAGCAAATCTCTCATTGAAAGATTTGATTTGATTGTTGAGAGATTTGATTTATATTTATCATTAATTCTGGGCCTTTAGATCATTCAGTGAATTTTATTCACCATGGATTTTAAATCCAAAAGATATTCTATTTGTTATCTCGGTTAGATTTAGGGGGAATCTTTCCTTATTTAAGATTTTTCCATAAATTGATGATTTTTAATCACCCTTGGATCTTTAATCCAACGGTTCCTATAATTCTTTTTCATTTGGAAAAATTTAGAGAAATTTAGAATTTTAATTCTATTTCGAAAGATTTTAGAGAAATTTAGAATTTTAATTCTATTAAACTGTAAGGCTTTCAAAGCCTGTCACGTGCTGGCACGTGACCCTTGGTCACGTGTGAGCACGTGACCCCCAAATTGGTCCCTTTAACAGCCGCTCGTTTATATTGTTGTTTTAACCATCACGTGTCAACACGTGACCATTGGTCACGTGTGAGCACGTGATACCTCATTGAGGTAACTTCTGAGTTTTAATCAGGGAACAGATTTTAGAATTTAATTCTATTCATTATTTTAGAGGCCTTAAGAGCCCATCACGTGTCTGCACGTGACCCATGGTCACGTGTGAGCACGTGATGCCCCATTGGGGTCTTTTTTGAGTTTTTATTATATCTTTTAACTCCTCCAGCGGGTTTTTAAAGGTCCATCACGTGCGAACACGTAATGCCTCATAACTTTTGATCCCGGATGAATTATGAGGCCCATTATATATCAAATCGAAGGGTTTTTTGAGACGCTTTCGATACCATCAGAATTTATCTGTTTATCATTCGGGAGTTTGTCAAAAAACAGCCCGGAAGATACTGGTTCCCATTTTCTTAAGAGTATCGCTGCCATTTAATACCTTGGACTCTTTTGCGCAGAAATTTTTGGCGGGAACAAATGCCCCCCACTACTTTGCCCACGTAAGTATTTACGTGGGTGAAATAGTGCAAAGTAATGCATAGCGTATGACCAGTTTCGGGTTGGTATATTACTTTCAGAATCTTGATCTGAGAAGATAACGAGCGGACACAAGCATCGTCATTTATCATTGACTCAGATCTCGACTCTTAAGAGATATAGTTCCAAACCCTTAACTCCATGAGCCGCACCCTTCTATCTCTTTATGTCTTACTCTGGCGGGAAGTAGTTTATATGCTCATGAGCTTCTCCATTTCAGTGGCATGTAGCTTTGGCAAGTGTGGCTCATAGATGGTCCATCTTGACCTTTTTGCAGGACAGTGATGGCTTAGGAGACAGGGGTAGGATCTGCCACCTAAGACTTTTCAACTTTACGAGCCGTGAGGGTCTCATAAAGACTTTTCTCCCTACGAGTCGTGAGGATCTCGTAGGTGTGTTTTCTCCTTAGGAGTCGTGAGGATTCCTAAGTGTGTTTTCTCTTATAAGCCGTAAGGATCCTATAAGAGAGTTTTCCCTCTTACAAGTCGAGAGGACCCGTAAGCGGTTGTTTCCTTCCTTATCGAGATTCGACTTTGGAGAGTGTAGCCCGTGGATAGTATGCAAGAGACCGTTTTGGGCCGACTTGCAGGGTCCCAGTGCTTAGGAAACAGGTTTTTTTTAATCCCTATTGCCTAAGGCTTTATCTCACGAGTCGAGACGAATCGAGAAGTTCTCGCAAATACGTCAATTTCCTCACGAGTCGAAATGGATCGAGCAGATCTCGCAAGAATATCCTAACGTCACAGTTAACCTCTGCTCTTTACGACAGAAGTCCGTTAGGGTCTGTGGTACTTAGGGTTTTGGCCGTCGTACCGTCGCATGAGCTGATATATTCCTCGATAGGCAATCATGCTGTTCGAGCAGCCCTGCGACTGCCGTGTCTCTGATCCCTTCGGGGGCTGGACAAGACGTCTTCAAGCAATCCTCCTTGGCAGTTTGACCGTCGGAAGAGAAAGCGTTAGGAATTTGCCATGCCGCTTTTTACTTGAGGTTAGGCTCATTTTGGAGAGCCCCGATGAGTCATAACCACTCCGCGCTGGTGTGGGATGATCTCCGATAGTCTTTCAGGCTGTATATGACTTGCCGTTAAGACCCTGAAGCTAGGAATTTGGCCTTTGCTTCATTTGCTGGAATCGCGTCCTCTGTATCGAGACGAATGTCATGGTTGTCTCTAGGTTGTCTGGTGAACCGTCGAGGTTTGGAACTAGGGGTTTTGCCGTGGCTCCTTTTGGTGATGTTGCGTCTGCTGTATCGAGACGAACATCGAGGTGGTGACCATTCCGCACTGGTGCGAGATAATCTCCGATTGTCTTTCAGGCTTTATATGACTTGCCGTTAAGACCTTGAAGCTAGGAATTTGGCCTTCGCTTCGTTTGCTGGCATCACGTCCTCTGTATCGAGGCGAATGTCATGGTTGTCTCTAGGTTGCTGGTGAACCGTCGAGATTTGGAACTAGGGATTTTGCCTTGGCTCCTTTTGGTGATGTTGCGTCTACTGTATCGAGACGAACGTCGAGGTGGTTACCACTCCGCACTGGTGCGAGATAATCTCCGATTGTCTTTCAGGCTTTATATGACTTGCCGTTAAGACCCTGAAGCTAGGAATTTGGCCTCCGCTTCGTTTGCTTGGCGTGTCCTAATCCTGTTGGAAGAAGAACGTTGTGGTGACATTTCATCTGCTGTATCGAGACGATCGTCGAGGTGGTGACCACTCCGCGCTGGTGCGAGATGATCTCCGAATGTCTTTCAGGCTTTATATGACTTGCCGTTAAGACGCATGAAGCTAGGAATTTGGCTTTCGCTTCATTTGCCGGCATCGCGTCCGCTGTATCGAGACGAATGTTGTGGTGGTGACCACTCCATGTGGGATGGTCTCTGATTGTCTTTCCAGTTTTATATGAGTTAACGTCAAGACGTTGAAGCTAGGAATTTGGCCTTCGCTTCGTTTGCTTTGGTGTGTCCTAATCCTGTTGGAGGAAGAACGTTGTTGTTGACATCTCGTCTGCTGTATCGAGACGAATGTCGTGGTGGTGACCACTCCATGTGGGATGATATCTGATTGTCTTTTCGGTTTTATATGAGTTACCGTCAAGACGTTGAAGCTAGGAATTTGGCCTTCGCTTCGTTTGCTTCGGCGCGTCCGAATCCTGCTGGGGGAAGAACGCTGGGGTGACATTTCATCTGCTGTATTGAGACGATCGTCGAGGTGGTGACCACTCCGCACTGGTGCGAGATGATCTCCGATTGTCTTCCAGGCTTTATATGACTTGCCGTCAAGACGTATGAAGCTAGGAATTTGGCCTTCGCTTCGTTTGCTTTGGCGCGTCCGAATCCTGCTGGGGGAAGAACGCTGGGGTGACATTTCATCTGCTGTATCGAGATGAACGTCAAGGTGGAGCTGGAATTTTGCCGTGGCTCCGTTTGTTTGATTGTCGCGTCCGAATCCCGCTGGAGGAAGAACGCTGGGGTGACAACTCGTCTGCTGTATCGAAACGAACGCCGAGGTGAAGCTGGAATTTTGCCGTGGCTCCGTTTATTTGATTGTCGCGTCCGAATCCCGCTGGAGGAAGAACGCTGGGGTGACAACTCGTCTGCTGTATCGAAACGAACGTCGAGGTGGAGCTGAAATTTTGCCGTGGTTCCGTTTGTTTGATGATGTAGCATCTACTGTGTCGAGACGAACGTCGAGGTGGTGACCATTCCACACTGGTGTGAGATGATCTCCGATTGTCTTTCCGGTTTTATATGACTTGCCGTTAAGACCCTGAAGCTAGGAATTTAGCCTTCGCTTCGTTTGCTGGCATTGCGTCCTCTGTATCGAGACGAATGTCGTGGTTGTCTCTAGGTTACTGGTGAACCGTCGAGGTTTGGAACCCGGGATTTTGCCGTGGCTCTTTTTGGTGATGTTGCGTCTGCTGTATCGAGACGATCGTCGAGGTGGTGACCACTCCGCACTGGTGCGAGATAATCTCTGATTGTTTTTCAGGCTTTATATGACTTGCCGTTAAGACGCATGAAGCTAGGAATTTGGCCTTCGCTTCGTTTGCTGGCATTGCGTCCGCTGTATCGAGATGAATGTCGCGGTGGTGATCACTCCATGTTGATGCGAGGACCAAGATCCGCTCTGGACGTTTCCCACGGGGTCGAAGAGTGACGTTATCCGCATTCCACGTGACCAAGAATTTTGCTCTAGATGCTTTACATGGATTCACTGCCGCGTTAGGGGAGGACTAGGCTCCGCTCTGGATGCTTCGCGCGGGTTCACTGCCGTGCTCTGCGAGGACCAGGATCCGCTCTGGACGTTTTCCACGGGGTCAAAGAGTGACGTTATCCGCGTTCCACGTGACCAGGAATTTTGCACTAGATGCTTCACACGGGTTCACTACCGCGTTAGGCGAGGACTAGGCTCCGCTCTGGATGCTTCGCATGGGTTCACTACCATGCTCTACGAGGACCGGGATCCGCTCTGGACGTTTTCCACGGGGTCAAAGAGTGACGTTATCCGTGTTCCACGTGACCAGGAATTTTGCACTAGATGCTTCACACGGGTTCACTACCGCGTTAGGCGAGGACTAGGCTCCGCTCTGGATGCTTCGCACGGGTTCACTGCCGTGCTCTGCGAGGACCAGGATCCGCTCTGGACGTTTTCCACGTGGTCAAAGAGTGACGTTATCCGCGTTCCACATAACCAGGAATTTTGCACTAGATGCTTCACACGGGTTCACTGCCGCGTTAGGCGAGGACTAGGCTCCGCTCTGGATGCTTCACACGGGTTCACTGCCGTGCTCTGCGAGGACCAAGATCCGCTCTGGACGTTTTCCACGGGGTCAAAGAGTGACGTTATCCGCGTTCCACGTGACCAGGAATTTTGCTGATTATATCCGCATTTCACGGAGTGGAGATTTGACTCTCGGTGATCTGTGTATCGCCGAGCCATAGAACTGGGAGTTGCCGCTGTTCCGCTTCGCTTAAAGTTGTGTCCGTTGTAATAAGAAGAGTGTTGAGCGATCTCTAGGTTATTAGTGGCCCGTCGAGATTCGGCTTCTTCTTCTGATGAAACCTGGGGAGGAGGAGTATGATCCTTTTTTTCTTTTGCGTCCCTTGATTGTATACAGGGGTTGATGTAACATCACCTGTAGGGCATAAATTTTATTTTTATTTTATTTCTTTTCCCACGATGCTCTATCATTTCAGCTTTTATATCGCGAAGGTCACGATTGCCCAATCATTTCGGCTATTTTTCGCGGTGCCCAATCATTTCGGCTATTTATTTTATTTTTACTCGCTGCTTTTTTTATTGCGAGTTGCCCAATCATTTCGGCTGTTTTTATATGCATACATTTTTACTTGCTAATTTCGTTGCAAGTTGCCCCATCATTTCGGCTATTTTATATGCATTTTTGGCTCGCTGATTTTTTTTTATATCGCGAGTGTGGAACTTGGAATCTGATGCCAATCTTAGCATCAGCATCGCTGCGACTGGAATATTGCCAGGAGCGAATCATCATTTGCCGTAAAAGGACTTGGAATTTGATATCGGTTTAGTCATCAGCATCGCTACGACTGGGATATTTCCAGAAGCGAATCATCATTTGTCATGACAAGACTTGGAATTTGATACTCGTTTAGGCATCAACATCGCTACAACTGGGATATTGCCAGGAGCGAATCATCATTTGCCATGACAAGACTTGGAATTTGATACTCGTTTAGGCATCAGCATCGCTACAACTGGGATATTGCCAGGAGCGAATCATCATTTGCCTCTGTGGATGTTGAACAAAGGTGGCTTAGTAAACAGGGTTAGGATCCTGTCGACTAAGGCTTTTGACTTCATGAGCCGTAAGGTATTTCTCCCTACGAGTCGTGAGGATCTAGCAGGTGCGTTTTCTCCTTAGGAATCGTGAGGACTCCTAAGTGTATGTTCCCCTGTAAGTTGTAAGGATCTTACAAAAGGGTTTTCTCCATATAAGTCGAGAGGACTTACAAGGGTTGTTCACCGTATGGACATATCCCTAGTCACAGGTGGGACTTGGTTAGGGAAATGTTTATTCGCGCCCGTGGATTGTATACAAGGGTCAGCATTGAGCCGCTTGTAGGGCCATATCGAAGGTTGTGGGGGTTACTTAAGAACAGGTTCAGGTCTCTGTAACTGTAACACCCGAGCCCAATAATACTATTTCTGTTACTGGTTGAGTGTTTGGCATTGCTCATTTCATTTATCTTGCTTGTTTGGTTCTTATTGCACAATTTTAACCGGTTAAGTCATTCTGCATATAACAAATCTTAGCACCCAAAATAAAATTGAAAATATTCTTCTTGGCCTACTTGACACCCTTAGCCTCGTGGTAGCGTCCGTGCATTGTATTCTCGTCCCGTTCAGTGAAACGGGCGAGTTTGGATGGCTAGGTGCACGTGCGTGTGTCCGTTTTGGGAGTATGCTTTTTAATCATAAAACATTTCATTTTAAAATTTGGAACCCGCCTAAAATCCTATTATTTGAATTTCGAATTTTTGGACCCAACCCGGGCGCAATTTGGAAATGTTTCATTTGGCGCCAAAATCCTAAATTTTAATATTATTAAAACCATCGCATATATTTTTCTAACTAACCTGATATCTTACTGTTCATTACCTATCTTTTAAATCTTTAAGTTAACCATATAATATTTTTACAATCTTTATATCCTTCTTAATTTATTCTCTCAGCCAATCGCAACCTCCCCTTTAACCCCGTGGGCCCCACTTTCTCTCTCTCTCTCTCTCCACTTTTTCCTCTCTCTCCCTCTCCCTCATATATTCTCTCGTACTTCTCTTTATCATTTTTCTCTTCTTGCTTCATGTCTCGTTTCTCATTTCTTTTAACTGTTTTTTTGTTGCCGGAATTCCGTCGTGCCGGTGACGTTTCTCGACGTTCCAGCGAGATACCCCGACCCGTGTGGTTCCTTTGTTCGTCGTTTGGGTTCATTCCGTGAACCGTGCGCCGTCGCGAGTTTTCCCCGCCGACGGTTAACGTTCCGTTTTCCCGATTCGCGACCCATCGAGGCAAGTTAATCTTGCTACATGCTATATACTTTTATAATCTTCATTTTATAATATTATACATTTGAAAATCTTATAGTTTACATATGAAATGTCGTTGAAAAATCGGATATGACAAATCTGAAATTTACTGTACACCTTATCTTATAAAATTCATTATAAATCATAGAAAAATCATTAGGATACGTTCTTTAGTTCGTTACGAAGCTAATTCAGAATACTATAACTCTATGAAATATTTACTTGCAAAATAAATTGTTTAATTAACGTAAAATGCAAATGAACACGTCTCTAAACTGCTGTCCAGGGAAATTCCAGCAGCAAACTTTCAACTTTGAATATTCATAACTTTTTGTAGGGATAACCTGAGATGCTTATACTTATAAAACTGAAAACCTTATTGAATTATCTTTGTTTTGGTATAAGACACGTCTCTTTTGGAGAACGTTTGTTATTTTTAAGCTATTTTACAAATTAGGGTGACGCTGAATTTCTGAACGGAACCTTCTTGTGCATGGTTAATCAATACAGCTTTTATAGTTACTAATCGCTTTGAATATGCTATCCATATTAATATTATTATATAAATATTTATATCACATATTGCTTAGTTGTACATCCCACACTACCATTTTATAGTTTTATAACTCTTCGGATACCCGTTTGCATCCATCGCATTTAAGATAAATATAATTGCATCCATAGATCACATTACTACATAATAATGTGATATTAATACTCCATGTTTAATAAATTGCATCCTAATTAATATTGGAACTATAAATGTAACCCTAATCAATAACTGTGCATCCATATCCTTGAAATTATATCTATTTGCCTATCATATTACATGTTCCAGTTTATTGTTCTAATAGTACTCATGCTTGTTTATTTATACACATGTTTATGATAGTTTGATTATGAGCACCCACATGACATCTTGTGCTTCCTGACATGACCTGTTACACTTCCTACTTGACATGATATGGTACCGTACACTCTTGACATGACATGACACCTTTATACATTACCTGACCTGTTACCTGATCTCATGCCTAATGCCGACAAACCTGACCATTCCCGCTGTCTATCCAGACAGACCTACTTTTACTCGACCTTGTGTTGGCATTAGTCCTTGACTACTGAATATCTGACCTGACATACATAGCTTGGGGGTATGGGGAAATCAAAGGTGAAACCGACTTGTAACTCAACAGTTCGATACTTGTTCTGATCAGTCTTACGGGCTTGGCCAGCTCCGGAGTGTTGATGCTGACATCACTCATCTATCCTACTACCTTTTACTGCTTAGCGGCACGTCTCGGATTCAGCCCCGAGGATCATGACCGTGGTCCCGGGCATGCACGGGATACTATTGAGTTACATCGACGATTCATCAATTGGTTTCAAAGACTATAGAGTAGAAACCTGATAGGACAGTTTAGTCACCATTGCACATTACCCTGCTCTGTTATTTCTTATTACTGCTTTATTCATGTTCATACTTGCATTGCTTATTATCATGTTTACATTATATACTTGATGTCATGACGCGCTGACGTCTGGGTTTTGCATGGCCCAGATTCCGTACCACTGTCGACGACCGAGCAGGAGTACTTCAGCCAGCAGGCTGAACTGTGAGTTCTTTAAGGTTTAGTTTATTTATTTTCATTTCATTTCCAGATGTGAGCCCGCTTTATGGGACGTATTGTTTATTCATTGTTTTGGATCATTAGCTTCCGCACTTATTGTTTATTGATTCTTGTTATTATGGATTTGGACATGTATTAGATTAGCTTATTATCTTGTTCTTGATATCCTTACAACCGTAATGTGACTGTGGATGGATACTTCCTACCCACAGGTAGCATGGTTGGCTATGTCACGTGCCCAATCTTGCGTACTCTGGGAAGCGGGGCGTGACATGGTTCTTTTGGTATCAGAGACATAGGTTAATTGGGTTGATTCTTTGTAGTTGGGTATTGCACCCGATACACGAATCAGGATACCCGTGATTAGGAAACATGTCCTGCCACTTTGACCGTTTTACCATCCTTGAATCATTCTTCCGGATCATGTCGACATGCAAACTTACTTTGCATTGTCAACTCGAAAACCTAACTTCTTGTTATCTCTAGGACTTAGGCGACTTGGGTGGAGTTAAGTAATTGCGGCTATGATACCGCGGCATAGCTACAATGCGGTACTCTATTTAAGTATCTTGGAGTTCTAGCCTTGATCCACATTCAGAATCTATCATCATGCTAATGTTGGGTGTTTTGAGTTCAGGATTATGACAGGTAAGAAGTTGAAGACGTACCAGAGGCGTGTGAATGAAGCCGCCATGCTTGGAGTGATAAGAGAAATGCTGGAAATCAAAGAAACAGACCGAGCTGATCCAGCAGCAAGCGGACTTGTTTCAGGAAGGTTTGCAGATCGTTCAGCAGTCTGTAAACGATGTTGGAACTAGACCAGTTGATCGAGTAAGGACCGTAGCAGATTTCAGACTTTTGGATCCGTCTACTTTCACTTTTCTGGAGGAGCCGTTGCCAGCCGAGCCGTGGCTAGCGACACGGAGAATTTGCTGATTGCGACACAGATTCCAGAGGACAAAGGAGTTGATGTGGTGCGCATTCAGTTAGTGGATTACGCCCGAGAGTGACGGCTTGTGGAGGAGACCCGCTTGCCCAAGCCGATCAGTTGGGCGAAGTTTTTCTAAGAACCCCCTGGAGAAGTTCTTCCCGCAGACTGCGCGGAGGAAAGGGAAGAAATTTATCGGACTAAGGCAGAATGGAGCAACCGTGGACGTGCATGCAGCGGAGTGGACGAGACTCAGTAGTCTCGCTGGACCTTTCGCGGCCAACGATGCAGACAGCAGTTGCGGTAAGGAAGCAGTTCTGTCGGGCCAGTCGAGTTTAGGGCTAGGCCGACAAACAGTGTTCTTGCGACTATGGAAGTGAATAGTAATGAAGAGCCGGCAGTTGTTCGCGACTTTATGGATGTGTTTGCAGATATTTCGGGCTTACCGCCAAAGCGAGATGTGGAGTTCGCGATTGACCTTATTCCTGGTGCAGCGCCAGTATCAAAATCTTATTATCCGATGGCACCGGTGGAATTGGAAGAAGTTAAGAAACAAGTTGGTGAATTACTCGAGAAGGGATGGATTCGAAGCAGCAACTCACCTTGGGGAGCTCCAGTTCTTTTAGTAAAGAAGAAGGATGGCACGAGAAGGATGTGCATGGATTATCGAGAATTGAACCGGGTGACTATTAAGAACAAGTACCGATCCCTCGCATTGGAGAGCTTTTTGAGCAGCTTAGTGGCGCGAGGGTGTTCTCGAAATTGGATTTGCGATTGGGATATCATCAGGTCCGAGTGAAAGCAGAAGGCATTTGCAAGACGGCGTTTCGAACTCGATATGGACATTTCGAGTATCTAGTGACGCCCTTCGGAGTGACTAATGCGCCGGCAATATTCATGGATTTGATGAACATGATCTTTTCACCGTTCTTGGACCAGTTTATTGTGGTATTCATTGACGATATTCTGGTGTACTCGAGGAGTCCGGAGGAGCATGCTGAGCACTTAAGGATCGCACCGCAAACGCTGAGACAAGAGAAATTATTTGCGAAGATGAGTAAGTGTGAATTCTGGCTGGAAGAAGTGAAGTTTCTGGGGCATGTCGTGTCGGGCGATGGAATCGCCGTCGATCCCGAAAAGATTGCAGCAGTTCGAGACTGGCCTATTCCAAAGAATGTTGCAGAGATAAGGAGTTTTCTTGGACTCGCCGGATACTACAGAAGATTTGTGGAGAACTTCGCTCGCGTAGCTGAGCCGTTAACCAAGCTCACACGAAAGGAGGTACCGTTTGTTTGGACGGATGGATATGCATTGGCCTTTGAGATGTTGAAGCAGAAGTTGATAACCGCCCCTATCCTAACCGTACCGGATGATTCAGGAGGACTGGTGATTCACAGCGACGCATCTGGAAAAGGATTGGGATGTGTTTTAATGCAGAATGGGAAAGTCGTCGCTTACGCATCGAGACAACTGAAGACTCATGAGAAGAACTATCCGACTCATGACTTAGAGCTTGCAGCCGTGATCTTCGCCCTGAAGATTTGGAAACACTACCTTCTGGGCGAGAGAGTTGAAGTCTTTACGGATCACAAGAGTTTGAAATATGTGTTCACTCAGAAGGAATTGAACATGAGGCAACGTAGATGGTTGGAGCTGATGGCCGACTACGACCTTGATCTTAAGTACCATCCGGGAAAAGTTAACGTCGTGCCAGATGCGCTAAGTCGGTTACCGGCAATTCAGGTATTGACTGCACAGAGAGAGATCATTACGGATTTTCGGAGATTCGACTTGGAGGTTGTGCTACCCCATGCTACAGGACAGTTGATGCAGTTGCAAGTACAGTCGTCCTTAGTTGAGAAGATTAAAGCGACACAATCGCAGGATCCTAGACTGCAAAGGTTTCGAGAGCAGGTTGAAGCCGGACTACGAACAGATTTATTGATCCACGAAGATGGTTCGTTGAGGTATGGTAGCCGTGTGTGTGGGCCAAAAGGGGATGTGCGTGAAGAGCTTATGAAGGAGGCACACAATTCAGTTTACTCTGTACATCCAGGAGGGACAAAGATGTACCAAGATATTCGACAGCATTTCTGGTGGGAAGGCATGAAACGGGAGATTGCTCGCTTCGTGGCTAAGTGCTTGGTATGTCAGCAAGTCAAGGCTGAACACCAAATGGTTGCTGGTTTATTGCAACCATTTCCGATTCCTCAGTGGAAGTGGGAACATATAACCATGGATTTCGTGATGGCTTTACCGCGGAGTCCAAAAGGCAACAATGCAGTATGGGTGATTGTTGATCGGTTGACCAAGGCAGCTCACTTTATTCCTTTTCGGGTTGGTCAATCAATAGAGACTTTGGCAGAGCGGTACATGCAGGAGATCATAAGATTGCATGGAGTACCGGTGAGCATCGTGTCCGATCGGGACACTCGGTTCTTATCACACTTCTGGAGGAGTTTACAGGAAAGTTTGGGGACGCGATTGAAGTTTAGCACAGCTTATCATCCTCAAACTGATGGTCAGTCGGAGAGAACGATCCAAACTCTTGATGATATGTTGAGAGCATGCATGTTGGACTTCAAGGGTTCGTGGGAGGATCATCTACACTTGGTGGAGTTTTCTTACAACAACAGTTTTCAGGCAACTACCCAGATGGCTCCGTTTGAAGCTTTGTATGGTCGTAAATGTCGTTCACCTATTTGTTGGGATGATGTCGGTGAACGAAAATTGTTGAGACCAGATTTGGTGATGCAGACAGTTGAGAAGGTTAACACTATCAGAAATCATATGAAGGCAGCACAAGACAGACAGAAGAGTTGGGCTGACACATCGAGAAGACCTCTAGAATTCACCGTGGGTGATTTGGTGTTCTTGAAGATATCACCGACTAGAGGGGTGATTCGTTTTGGAAGGCGAGGAAAGCTCAGTCCTCGGTTCGTTGGACGCTTGAGATCGTGGAGCGTGTTGGTGAGGTAGCATATCGTTTGGCGTTACCACAGTCCTTGGCAAATGTGCATGATATGTTTCACGTATCTCAACTCCGTAAGTATGTTCGAGATGAAACACACGTTTTGGATCATTCGGAGCTAACAGTACGAGAAGACTTGACTTTTGAGGAGCGACCAGTTGAAATCAAGGATTGAAGAGAAAAGGTTCTTAAGAACAAGGTTATCCCCCTTGTGCTAGTCTCTTGGGGTAATCGATCGCATGGAGAATCCACTTGGGAGCGAGAAGACGAGATCCGGCAGAAGTTTCCTCACCTTTTCCTGTAGTTATCTATCTTGAATTCTTGGAATTTCGAGGACGAAATTCTTTTTGTAGTTGGGTATGATGTAACACCCGAGCCCAATAATACTATTTCTGTTACTGGTTGAGTGTTTGGCATTGCTCATTTCATTTATCTTGCTTGTTTGGTTCTTATTGCACAATTTTAACCGGTTAAGTCATTCTGCATATAACAAATCTTAGCACCCAAAATAAAATTGAAAATATTCTTCTTGGCCTACTTGACACCCTTAGCCTCGTGGTAGCGTCCGTGCATTGTATTCTCGTCCCGTTCAGTGAAACGGGCGAGTTTGGATGGCTAGGTGCACGTGCGTGTGTCCGTTTTGGGAGTATGCTTTTTAATCATAAAACATTTCATTTTAAAATTTGGAACCCGCCTAAAATCCTATTATTTGAATTTCGAATTTTTGGACCCAACCCGGGCGCAATTTGGAAATGTTTCATTTGGCGCCAAAATCCTAAATTTTAATATTATTAAAACCATCGCATATATTTTTCTAACTAACCTGATATCTTACTGTTCATTACCTATCTTTTAAATCTTTAAGTTAACCATATAATATTTTTACAATCTTTATATCCTTCTTAATTTATTCTCTCAGCCAATCGCAACCTCCCCTTTAACCCCGTGGGCCCCACTTTCTCTCTCTCTCTCTCTCCACTTTTTCCTCCCTCTCCCTCTCCCTCATATATTCTCTCGTACTTCTCTTTATCATTTTTCTCTTCTTGCTTCATGTCTCGTTTCTCATTTCTTTTAACTGTTCTTTTGTTGCCGGAATTCCGTCGTGCCGGTGACGTTTCTCGACGTTCCAGCGAGATACCCCGACCCGTGTGGTTCCTTTGTTCGTCGTTTGGGTTCATTCCGTGAACCGTGCGCCGTCGCGAGTTTTCCCCGCCGACGGTTAACGTTCCGTTTTCCCGATTCGCGACCCATCGAGGCAAGTTAATCTTGCTACATGCTATATACTTTTATAATCTTCATTTTATAATATTATACATTTGAAAATCTTATAGTTTACATATGAAATGTCGTTGAAAAATCGGATATGACAAATCTGAAATTTACTGTACACCTTATCTTATAAAATTCATTATAAATCATAGAAAAATCATTAGGATACGTTCTTTAGTTCGTTACGAAGCTAATTCAGAATACTATAACTCTATGAAATATTTACTTGCAAAATAAATTGTTTAATTAACGTAAAATGCAAATGAACACGTCTCTAAACTGCTGTCCAGGGAAATTCCAGCAGCAAACTTTCAACTTTGAATATTCATAACTTTTTGTAGGGATAACCTGAGATGCTTATACTTATAAAACTGAAAACCTTATTGAATTATCTTTGTTTTGGTATAAGACACGTCTCTTTTGGAGAACGTTTGTTATTTTTAAGCTATTTTACAAATTAGGGTGACGCTGAATTTCTGAACGGAACCTTCTTGTGCATGGTTAATCAATACAGCTTTTATAGTTACTAATCGCTTTGAATATGCTATCCATATTAATATTATTATATAAATATTTATATCACATATTGCTTAGTTGTACATCCCACACTACCATTTTATAGTTTTATAACTCTTCGGATACCCGTTTGCATCCATCGCATTTAAGATAAATATAATTGCATCCATAGATCACATTACTACATAATAATGTGATATTAATACTCCATGTTTAATAAATTGCATCCTAATTAATATTGGAACTATAAATGTAACCCTAATCAATAACTGTGCATCCATATCCTTGAAATTATATCTATTTGCCTATCATATTACATGTTCCAGTTTATTGTTCTAATAGTACTCATGCTTGTTTATTTATACACATGTTTATGATAGTTTGATTATGAGCACCCACATGACATCTTGTGCTTCCTGACATGACCTGTTACACTTCCTACTTGACATGATATGGTACCGTACACTCTTGACATGACATGACACCTTTATACATTACCTGACCTGTTACCTGATCTCATGCCTAATGCCGACAAACCTGACCATTCCCGCTGTCTATCCAGACAGACCTACTTTTACTCGACCTTGTGTTGGCATTAGTCCTTGACTACTGAATACCTGACCTGACATACATAGCTTGGGGGTATGGGGAAATCAAAGGTGAAACCGACTTGTAACTCAACAGTTCGATACTTGTTCTGATCAGTCTTACGGGCTTGGCCAGCTCCGGAGTGTTGATGCTGACATCACTCATCTATCCTACTACCTTTTACTGCTTAGCGGCACGTCTCGGATTCAGCCCCGAGGATCATGACCGTGGTCCCGGGCATGCACGGGATACTATTGAGTTACATCGACGATTCATCAATTGGTTTCAAAGACTATAGAGTAGAAACCTGATAGGACAGTTTAGTCACCATTGCACATTACCCTGCTCTGTTATTTCTTATTACTGCTTTATTCATGTTCATACTTGCATTGCTTATTATCATGTTTACATTATATACTTGATGTCATGACGCGCTGACGTCTGGGTTTTGCATGGCCCAGATTCCGTACCACTGTCGACGACCGAGCAGGAGTACTTCAGCCAGCAGGCTGAACTGTGAGTTCTTTAGGGTTTAGTTTATTTATTTTCATTTCATTTCCAGATGTGAGCCCGCTTTATGGGACGTATTGTTTATTCATTGTTTTGGATCATTAGCTTCCGCACTTATTGTTTATTGATTCTTGTTATTATGGATTTGGACATGTATTAGATTAGCTTATTATCTTGTTCTTGATATCCTTACAACCGTAATGTGACTGTGGATGGATACTTCCTACCCACAGGTAGCATGGTTGGCTATGTCACGTGCCCAATCTTGCGTACTCTGGGAAGCGGGGCGTGACAGTAACTTAAGACTTTCAAATCTTGTGAGCCGTGAGGGTCCCATAAGAGAGTTCTCCTTTCGAGTCGTGAGGATCTCACAAGTGTAATTTCTCCTTAGGAATCGTGAGGATCCCTAAGTGTGTTGCTCCCTTGTGAGTCGTAAGGATCTCACGCGGGTGGTTTCTCCTTACAAGGTCGAGAGGACCCTGTAAGTGTCTTTTAACAAGGTTGTGCCCTTTCGGGTTTTCGCAAACACTCGCCGGTAGCCCTGCTGTTTTTACTCACGGAGCCCTTTCGGGTTTTCATCCGTGCCCATTTTGCTTATGGACATACCGTTTTTTTTTTGTTTTTGTTTACTCTCTCTTTTTTTTTAAACGAGGTCGCGCCCTTTCGGGTTTTCACGAACACTCGCCGGTAGCCCTGCTGTTTTTACTCACGGAGCCCTTTCGGGTTTTCATCCGTGCCCATTTTGCTTGTGGACGTACCATTTTTTTTTGTTTTTTTTTTACCACGTCAGCTTGAAGATGCTGCGGGTTGGGAGTAGTTTAACGACGTTTCGGTCATTTGCGAGTTTTAGGACATTGCGGTCCACTATTAGTTTAACGACGTTTCGGTCTATATCCAGTTTTAGGACGTAGTGGTCCGTTGGGCTTTCTCTATGAATGAGCATGATGCCCCCGGCATATCCATCTTTTTCGGAGCATGTGGTTGTGGCGGGTTCACCTTCCAGTTTTCGGTCAACGCGAACTTGCCCTGTTGGTATTGGTCTTCAACCCAGTTTTTGAAGATGTAGCAATTTTCGATCGGATGGCCCAATACTTGGTGGTAAGGGCAGTAATTAGGATTGTTGACCTCATTCAGTTGTAGCTGGCATTTCGGCTCCGGTAGAGTGATAAGCCCGTCGCGCATTGCTAGTTCGAACAGCCTCCTTGTTTCATCCCAGGAAAATGAGTAAGGACGTTTCAACTTTTCATAGAGGGGTTGCAGCTTGTTGTTTCGACAAACAACCGGTCTAGGGCCACTCGATTGCTGTTGAGTGTTGGCTACGGGGGCTATTTTTCCCTTCCCTTTATCCTTTTTGCTCGATCCTTTGTTTGCGGGGCTGAGAATTTTTCCGGGTATCGTGCAATTGCAAGGCTGAATGCTCTCGCAACTTCTCAATTCTTTCGTTTTAGAGATGGACTCCTTGAAAAGAGGGCCGAGGGCTACTTTTTCGTCAGAATCGCTTCCAAAGGTGAGAACTCGTGATCCCCCGGGCTCGTCCCTATGACAATTGCCGGCAACTCTTTTATGCTCATCTGTCGTATTTTTTCGCTGTCTACGAGCTTCAGGCTTTGTCCTGTTGAAGTGTTGCCTGTGAGCGACATATCCTTGCCACCAACACTTAAAGGAGTTGCAGTCTTCAGTAGGATGTGCGATCCTCTGATGAAATAAGCAGAAGTTAGGGTGTACGTCCGTTTCATCAAAATGTATACCATCAGGAGAATTTTCTCTGAAATAGGGCGGCCTCATCCCCATTGATATGGCTTTGGCGAATCGTTTCCTTGTCTTGATCCTGTTTTTATTTGCGACGGATGTACTTTGATCTGGTGGGAGTGTTTCGACCCTTTTGTCCAGTCGCCGGCGTTTGGCCTTTTCAAATATGGCCATCTCGCGCTCCCGATCAGCTTTACTTTTTAGACGAATCTTATCTAGAAAAGTGTCGATCATTTCGTCTGACGGCCACACGAATTCCGGCTCAGGCTCTGCCCCCAGTTTCTCAGTGCAAGGAGTTTTTTCATCATCGGTAAATGAGTGGGAGATCACGTGACAAGTTGCCCCCGGTGCGTCCGTCTTCTTTGGAGTGTGCGGCTATGGTGGGTTTACTTTCCACTTTTCAGACAGCGCGAACTTGCCTTGTAGGTACTGATCCTCGATCCACCCCTTAAAGACGAAACAATCCTCGATCGGGTGACTTACCGTTTGGTGGTAAGGGCAATAATTGGGATCGTTGACATCGCCTGGTTGCAACGGACGTTTTGGACTCGGCAGATTGATGAGTCTGTTGCGCACTGCCAGCTCGAACAGTCTTCTCGTTTTATCCTGAGGAAATGAGTAAGGATGTCCCAGTCTCTCCTCGAGGGATGGGTGTGGACGCATATTGTTTTGACGGACAACCGGCTTTCAGTTGCTCGACTGTTGTTGAGTCTTAGCGACGAAAGTTGCTTTCCCTTTCCCCTTTTCATTCCGAGGGTCCGTCGTTGAAGGAGATGATCTATGATCCATCTGATCCATTTGGGCCAACTTGTCAATCAAGGCCTGGAACGTGGTCGGTTTGAAGAACATCATGAATTGCGAGATGGTTGCTTGCGGATCAAGAGTGCCCACGAACATACATACCGCAGGTGCTTCTTCGATCCGCTGTTCACATTTTGACCACAGATTCCGCCATCGTGTTGCGTATTGAACCCACGTTTTGCCTGGCCTTATCCTGGCGTTGATCAATGCCGTGATTGGGGTGCGTTCGCTAGCGCTTGCAAAACGCTGGGTGAATAGCAACTCCATCTCTACGAATGTCTTGACAGAGTCATTTGGGAGTTCAGAGTACCACTCGAACGCCGTCTCCGATAAGCTGCCGACGAATTGGCGGAGCAAGAGTTTATCATCGCCGCCAGTGTTGCCGCATAAGGCTCTGAATTGAGCGACGTGCTGATGCGGATTTCCCGTCCCCTTGTATACATGGAACTTAGGGATCGTATATCCCGGCGGGTAACTGATTTGGTCATACCAGCTCGGGTATGGTCGCCCAGTTTTGACGACTTGGCTGGCCGCTTCATTCGCCTGATGAGCTCGTATTTGCTGAGCTATATAGTCATCTAGTGCAGCTTTGGAAATGGTTTCTTCCTTGGCTGTTGAATGAGCCGGAGGAGGATTAGATGTCTCCTCTTTATCGTCTTCAATAATGATCGGAGGGTCTTCAGCTGGAGGGTCCGGCTGTAACATCATTCCCACCATGTCTTGGAAGAGAAGCGCCATTTGTTTTATGTTGGCAGCTTGTTCTGCTGCCTCTATGTCCTTCTTTTCGAGGACTCTGCATAGGAAGTCAGCGTCAGTTTCCTGTTCGTGACGCTATTTTGATGATGTTTCCGGGCTTTCTTTTGGCCTGGTGAGTGCGGCCATCGCAGTCATCATCTCTTGAAACTTCTGCTGTTCCTCCTGGGCTTTTGTCAGGGATCGGGTGAGCGGTCGGTGACCCATCGAAGCACGGCTTTCCTCCTTTCCGGCAGCCATATAAACAGTGTGCACCACCATGCCCCCAGACTTGGGGCATTTAGATTCAGCGCTTTTACGGTTCGTCATGTTCACAGGGGCTTTTTGCGGCCTCCTTTTCTTTCGAGTGATTGACGTTGAGGGAGCCGTTGCAGTGGGCACCCATCCAGCTGTTGCTTTTTCCGTCTTGACAGAGTAATTCTTCTCCTGCCGAACCTTCATCTTTTTCTGTCGGCGGAGATAGTCTTGATCTATTACGGAGTCTTGGAATTGACGCCAGACCTTGTAAATTTTAGAGGACAGCCGTTGAGGGGGCTGCTCTAGCTTCTTTTCCGTATCATTCTCCACGGGTAGAGGAGATCTCTTCAGCACTGCAGTAGGAGAGTTTCTGCGCACCCTGTTCAGCAGCTCAAAGCTGTTCCCGGTTGGAACAGCAACATCGATCCCCACCGTTGGAGCTGGTGGAGTAAATCCAGAGGGGGAGTTTCCCCCAGCCTTCCTTACTCGGCGCCAGTGGCGACGTCGAGCGTGTCGTGCGGATGGAGTTGTTTCGGCCGTAGAGGCGACTTCGTCATGCCCCCTGCTTTGAGGAGAGACCGTTATTGGTGCTAGCCTGTCGAAGACTGACACCCGTTGAGAAGCAATGTCTAATCTGTCAAAGACAGACCTCTGGGCAGGGGAAGCAGCTTTGAGGACCTCGCCTGGAGCAGCAACCGGAATGGCCAGCCTTGTAAAAATTGACTTCTTGGAAGGAGGAGCCTTTCCAATAATTTTGTCCGCTTGAGCCGGGATGGCTATCCACTTTGGGATGGCAGCTTCGGGTATCACGGGCTTATAGACGTTCTGGCCCAGTCTGTTGAAAACTGAGGTATTGAAGTTGGACGACCCGTTGAGAGGGGCCGCGGCAGTAGCAAGCCAATCGAAGACCGACTTCTTTGGAGCTTCTTGTGATGTCATTGGGGCATTGAAGCTCATTGGTGGGAGCAGGGTCCCGAAGAATAGTCCAGCGGTGGCTTGAGTTACCTGCTCCACTGGCATTTTGAAAAGGGAGGCCGCTTGGGGCCCATAAGTCACTCCTCCAGCAAGGACGGAGCGAGAGTTGCAGTTGCAGGTAGTGCAGTTTGAAGCCATTGATCTTCTGTTTTCTGCAAGGAACAAGACACCAAATCTTAGTACCTCGAATCCACAGGCAACCACAACAAACCGCGATTCGTTCGCGAACACGACACACGAAGTGTGGAGTGGAAAGAGGAAGAGGTCCCACCGGGCGTGCCAGAATCTGTTCCCCTCCGAAAGACGGCGCGACATGACGTCTTGCCTGAGATTCGGGGCAGATGCTAATTGGTGCTATCCGTCTACCTCTCCGAAAATGCCAAGTTGATTTATGGCACCATGTATCGAAGGTTTAAACGTATGCGTCCGATGTAGCAGACTTCGTCAGATTCCCCCTCGCTTGAGGGGTTTTTGATTGTGGGGACGCTCTTCTCTGCAGGCGCAAGCCCCTGCAGTTAATTACGCTACCGCATTGTGGTAACAACTTTCTCCTTCTCCAGATGGTCACTTCGTGTCGTGTGTGTTTGTTTTATTTGTGGTTGCCCGTGGATTGTATACGGAGACCAATTTATGTCGTCGCCCGTAGGACGTGGATTAGTCCAAATTCGTGTTTTCTTATATTTGGGTTTGGGGTTTTGGTTTGAGGATACGTTAGCCATATTTGAGGCTAAGATCAACTCAAACGTTTGTTAAGGATACGTTAGTCCATTTTGAGACTAAGATCAACTTAACGGGGTCGTTTAGATTCGACAAAAGAGCATTTGGGCTCTAATGTTCCAGTTTAGGGACATAGTAGTCCATTAAATGTATGGCCGTCGGGACCCATCACCTCTCTGACAACGTTGAAGGATTACAACGACAGATGTCAGAGGAGTTCAGAGATGTACCCTTGAACCAAAGTTGATTGGGGGATTTGTAGTCCAATTTGGGACAAAAGTCTGTTTGAAGGTTTAAGGATACGTTAGCCATATTTGAGGCTAAGATCAACTTAAACGGTTGTTAAGGATATGTTAGTCCAGTTTGGGACTAAGATCGACATAACGGGATCGTTTAGATCCGACAAAACAGCATTTGGGCTCTATTGTTCCAGTTTAGAGACATGGTGGTCCATTGCCAGTTTAGGGACATGGTGGTCCACCTCCAGTTTAGGGACATGGTGGTCCATTGCCAGTTTAGGGACATAGTGGTCAAAGTTCCAGTTTAGGGACGTGGTGGTCCACCTCCAGTTTAGGGACATGGTGGTCCATTGCCAGTTTAGGGACATAGTGGTCCAAGTTCCAGTTTAGGGACGTGGTGGTCCATTGTATGTATGGCCGTCGGGACCTATCACCTCTCTGATGTCGTTGAAGGATTACAACGACAAATGTCAGAGGATTTCAGAGATGTACCCTTGAACCGAAGTTGATTAGGGGATCTGTAGTCCAATTTGGGACTTAAATCTGTTTGAAGGTTTAAGGATACGTTAACCATATTTGAGGCTAAGATCAACTTAAACGGTTGTTAAGGATACGTTAGTCCAGTTTGGGACTAAGATCGACTTAACGGGATCGTTTAGATCCGACAAAAGAGCATTTGGGCTCTATTGTTCCAGTTTAGGGACAGGGTGGTCCATTGCCAGTTTAGGGACATGGGGGTCCACCTCCAGTTTAGGGACATGGTAGTCCATTGTATGTATGGCCGTCGGGACCCATCACCTCTCTAACGTCGTTGAAGGATTACAACGACAGATATCAAAGGAGCTCAGAGATGTACCCTTGAACCAATGAGTTGGTTGAAAGAGTAGATGTGCTCAGTTCAAGATGATTTGAGGACTTATGGCCAATTTGGGCTAAGTCCAATTGTGTTTGAAATATTGGCTCTCTGTTGGTCCATTGAAGGAGAGGCTTTGCCTCTAGAAACTTAGCCAATTGGGCTAAAGCTAGTGTTAAACACTAGAGGTCAACAGTGTTGAACACTGGGAATAAAATTAACAAGTTAGTGTTAAACACTAAAACATAATCAGTGTTAAACACTAGCAACAGGGCTTTCAAATTAGTGTTAAACACTAAAGCAAATCAGTGTTAAACACTGGTAATCAGAGATTTCAAATTAGTGTTTAACACTAAAGCAAATCAGTGTTAAACACTGGGAACAAAGTCTTCAGATTAGTATTAAATATTAAGGAGAGAGGGGTCACGTGTGGACACGTGAGAGCGCCATGATTTCCCTTATTTTATTCTGTAGATCAGTGTTTAACTCTTTTAATTCTGATGGCCATCACGTGTGAGCACGTGATGGAGACCCCCGCTCTGGTCTGTTAGAATGCTCATTAGGGGTCACGTGGTGACACGTGAGGGCGCCCTAAATGTGGGGCCAGATCTCCTTTTCTTCGTTCTGTAAGTGAGCGTTAAACACTTTTTATGTTTTCTTTGGAGCATCACGTGCTGCCACGTGAGGAGGATTAGTGCGCTGATTGTTAGAGCATCAGCCAAAGGGTCACGTAGGAGCGCCCAAGGCCTTTATTTCTTTTGCTTTTTCTTTCTGTGTTTCGGGGGTCACGTGGAGCACGTGATGGCATCAAAAAGTGGGGACAGATCCCCTTTATTTTGTTCTGCAAACAAGTGTTAAACACTTTTAATTTTCATAGCCATCACGTGTGGGCACGTGATGTATACTCATACCCTTATTTATTAGAACATTTATTAGGGGTCACGTGGTGTCACGTAAGAGCGCCCAAAATTGTTTCTGCCTTTGCTTTTGTTCCATATATAATGAGGGTCACGTGGGAGCACGTAAGGCATTGCCTCAAAGCTTTCCTCTTCTCATTTTGGGGGATCTGTTCAGGGGTCACGTGGGGCACGTGACCCTAGTTCTTTTCATGCACAGAGATCTTTTAAGTCTCCTTATCTTTAAGAATTAAATTCTTATTTAGGGTAAAACCCTAATTTTTGTTTTGGAGGAATTAAATTCCTATTGTGAAAGAATTAAATTCTTATTTAGGGTAAAACCCTAATTTTATCCCAAAGGAATTAAATTCCTATAATTTTGTGACCATTGAATTCTCAAAACTTAATTCCTCTTCTATGTTTTGGATCTGCATGGCAGGATCTCAACCCAATGAGAATTAAATTCTCAATTCATGGGGAGATGTGCACTTTGCAGATCCTCCTTTTATATAAGAGTTAAACTCTTTTGAGAATTAAATTCTCTTTTTTAAGCCTCTCTTTTCTTACCTAGGGTTTTTCTTTTGCAGAGAATTAAATTCTCCTCCCTCTGTTTCTTCTCTCCCTCAAAAAGTAGATCCTCCTCTTCTCTTCTTGGCTCCTATTTATAGGAGAAGGAAAAGAATCAATTTGTTTAGCAAATCTCTCATTGAAAGATTTGATTTGATTGTTGAGAGATTTGATTTATATTTATCATTAATTCTGGGCCTTTAGATCATTCAGTGAATTTTATTCACCATGGATTTTAAATCCAAAAGATATTTTATTTGTTATCTCGGTTAGATTTAGGGGGAATCTTTCCTTATTTAAGATTTTTCCATAAATTGATGATTTTTAATCACCCTTGGATCTTTAATCCAACGGTTCCTATAATTCTTTTTCATTTGGAAAAATTTAGAGAAATTTAGAATTTTAATTCTATTTCGAAAGATTTTAGAGAAATTTAGAATTTTAATTCTATTAAACTGTAAGGCTTTCAAAGCCTGTCACGTGCTGGCACGTGACCCTTGGTCACGTGTGAGCACGTGACCCCCAAATTGGTCCCTTTAACAGCCGCTCGTTTATATTGTCGTTTTAACCATCACGTGTCAACACGTGACCATTGGTCACGTGTGAGCACGTGATACCTCATTGAGGTAACTTCTGAGTTTTAATCAGGGAACAGATTTTAGAATTTAATTCTATTCATTATTTTAGAGGCCTTAAGAGCCCATCACGTGTCTGCACGTGACCCATGGTCACGTGTGAGCACGTGATGCCCCATTGGGGTCTTTTTTGAGTTTTTATTATATCTTTTAACTCCTCCAGCGGGTTTTTAAAGGTCCATCACATGCGGACACGTAATGCCTCATAACTTTTGATCCCAGATGAATTATGAGGCCCATTATATATCAAATCGAAGGGTTTTTTGAGACGCTTTCGATACCATCAGAATTTATCTGTTTCTCATTCGGGAGTTTGTCAAAAAACAGCCCGGAAGATACTGGTTCCCATTTTCTTAAGCGTATCGCTGCCATTTAATACCTTGGACTCTTTTGCGCAGAAATTTTTGGCGGGAACAGGTCACATAATCGAGTTAAGATTTGTTGTCTTCTAGAGGGTCCATCACGTTACTTGCACTACTTAGAATGTTCTTAAACTATGGAAAAATCCAACACTTGGAAATTTTCCGGCAGGGGAAAAAGTGGGTTATTTATATCCGGTCGAACCTTTTAACATGTTCTAAATTTACCCGGAAAACCATAAACGAGGTTAGAATATCCGATCGAATCAACGAGTCCCCAATACACCCCAGAAAACTCAACTGTTGAGTATATTTAAAAGTACCCAGAAACATCAGGAATCACAAACGGAGGAAACTGTACAAAACTGAAACCCTAACTCTTCAATTGCGCCGCGGAACCGCCGCCAATGGCTTGTCATTGCCGCGGTTCCGCGGCCGTTTAAGTGATTTAGTGTCTCGTTTTGTACAGTTAACCTTATATTTCCCTGAACTATTTTCTGAGCATTTTTAATTCAAAAAAATCCACAATTTCAGAAATTGTACAGAGAGGGGTATTCGATTAGGGTTTCGGGTTCGATCAGACTTCTAACTTCGCTTACACTTCGCCTAAAGCTCTAGCTAGGCTCTGATACCACTGTAGGGTTCCTAGGTACACTCATAAGGTTCTACAACTGATCAACCATGCCAAAATCAAATTTTTGTGTGCCTAACAACTCTATGCAAGATCGTTAACTAGAGGAAAGACGAAATACAAGCAAGTTAACTACTTTAACTATTAGGAAAGGGACTACAACCTTTGTAGATCCGCTCCTCCACTTTTAAAGCTCCATGTTGACGTGCCTCCGCTACGATCATCGGGATCCCGGACTCTAGCGATGGTTTCGTCGGAGGAATAAGCGGGCTAGGTCGTTGACTTCGATTCCGAAGATGATCTACGTCGAGGCGACTCAAGCTCAAGCTCTATCTTCACTAGGTCATGAAACTTGTGAAGATAACACACTCTACTACATGGCAAGTTGTAGAGGATGAAGAAATAGGAAGTGGGTTCACTTTGGATTTGGATTTCTCACTTGATTTCATCACTTGAAAATTTTCAAGAAAGCTTTCTTCACTTCATCAAGAAGAAGAAAAAGAAGGAAATGAAAAATTGAATTAATTCAAAAAGAAAATTCAGGTGAAGCTTATCATAATGCAACCATGGGTGAGTAAACTAATGTAGAGAGTAAACTAGGGTTTAGGTTGATGGTTAGGTTAAAGCATAAAACAAAATGGCTAGACTTTTCAAAGATGCTTAAAAAGCTTCATGAAGCTTCAAGCATAAAACAAAGAAAACCACCATTTTATTTTTGCCAAAAATAAATAAAACCTAACCATTAACCTAAACATGGTTTAAAGCATACACACACCCAAATTTGCATGTATCATCAAACATGATACAAACTAGTGCACAAACATATATCATATATACAATGTGCACAATCAAGTGAGAAAATTAATCTTAAGTGAACAATACTAGTCAATGTGAAGTAATATATCCAATATATAATTATATATTAAATCATTAAATCAACACTTGATTTAATGATCCGGTCATACTGCATATAACCGACTAATATCAAGTGTATCAATATATCGAATCAACATTAGATTCGGTAACCCGGCTATATCTTATATAACCGTCCGATGATACGAATCGCGAGAATAGAATTCAGTATCACATACTGGTATTATTCTCGGTCCCGCACATATCTCATATGTGCTCCTATTTCGTTTCGCTTGAGCCAGGAAACCTCTGTGTAGGACTTTAAAGACTCGTCAATACGCCGGCAGTAGGTGATGATCATATCAAATACCCACAAGCCGCAAACGGTCTGCTAAACGTAACGGCCACCCGGGTATTGAGCGATCAGAAGATCAACGAGCAAGCCCGCTCACACTCCTGTTAATCCAACCAGTAACACTTACCGTACAGTCCGGTCTGTTCGTCTGATATGTCGCATATCTCGCCTAGGGGTGGTAAACGTCAGACCCCAGTAGCTCGATAAATCATGCCGATGTAAGGTCCATAACAAGCACGAAACTACTGATAACACTTACCAGTAAATCAGTGCAACCCTGGCCAGGGATTTCCAGTTATGGCCAGTCGAGCATAGCGCAACATCAACCCGCAATACCGAGAGAGACGAATCCCCTCCTATCGCTCATTGCCTCCATGTGAATTGGGACTGTACCCAAAAAACCACCTGTTTGCATGACTCAGTAGAGCCGTGGTAGGGTGGAAATCAAAGCACAGTGGGAGACACACAAAACTCTATAACGATCTCGGGTCAACAGACTAATCTGTACCAGTGTCACCTGAGAACTGCCATCTGACGTGAGGTATAATACCATCTGGGAGTTCTCGGCGAGTCCGTTCAGTGTACCCAGTCTCCACAGAGCACCCGCATACCATCTCTGATGTCAAACACCAATGGATATGGGATCATCCATCGCCCATCACATGGGTCGAGAAGATATACGGTAGTCTACTCTGGAATATCGATGCCCCGTCTCGATATTCCCACGACTAGGAACATTGAAGGATGTACTCATGGACTACCCAGGCCCCACTAGTATGATCTACATCACAGTCCTGGAAGTCGAGTACACATCCTAAGGGCTTTATCAACATGTAACAGAAAGACAGAAAGTATACATGTTAAGATAAAGAGCAACCAGATAGTGTACTATCATGTTGAGCAAGAAAGTCCTACCTATATATGTCCCAGCATCCACTACAATATATATCCTATGTACAGTAATGGCCTCCAGGGCGTACATATAACTAAGACCCGCCCACTTCAATAATTATGCCCTCAAATATTCTGTGGTTTTATTTTGTGTTGTCACATCATTTTTTTGGTTTGTCGTATTTGCAGAAGGAAGAGGGCGGGTTATTAGAACCCGCCATCTTCAATAATTATATGAGGCCATCATATATTCCGTTTTGTTTGTGATGTCACATCAGTTTTTTTTTGTGTTTGCGGAATCTTAGAACCCGCCCTCTTCAATAATTATATGAGGGCGTATTCCAGGAACCCGCCCTCATATTATTAATAGAACCGTGTTCCTATAAATAGCTCTCTGGTATACAACAACTATCTATTTACGCTCTATGCTATACACAAGTATCCACTTACCCTTATTTTGTGTAAGTGTGGAGTTTAGGAAGAAGGTCAAGTTCAGTACCGTAGTCGGGAGAAGCTGCTGGATAGGATCAAGACGGAACCACGGCTTGCTGTAAATTTCTGGAGCAAATTCTGTGACCAAACCAAGGTTCAGGGGCTTTAAACAGGAAGAAGAGACGTATATTGAAGGTTAATTTTTGAAGGTTCATTTTTTAAATTTATTTTCTAAATATTATTAATATCTTAATTTCAGTTAACATTTAATTATTATCCATTTACGTGTGAGTTTGATATTGCAATGTCTTCTTCCTTTCTCAAACTCTCCATTCTCTTGCTTCTCTCCCTATTTCCCCAACTCCCCTAACCCCAACCGGCCCCTGTCAAAAAACAAACACACACACGCACACACACTTACATTCACACACACTTGCATTATGAAGTACAGTTAAGGCTCATCTTGTACTCACAAATTCTTCTTTGGTGCCTGCGAAGTTCTACAATAGCAAAAATCATAGTAAGAAATGAGAGTGAAAAATGAGAGTGAAAAACCCCAATTTTAATGTAAGAAATGAGAGTGAAAACCTTAACTTGACAATCAAAAACCAAATTGATCTGAAACATCCATCATATTAACAAAATTGTGTACTTTACAACACTAATTCATGAACCCGTGACCACTTGAAATATCAATTTTTGCACAATAATTGATCTGAAACAACCATTATATTTTCTATATGTACTAATATCTTGTTCAGTTTGTTATTTATTATTTTGTATTATAAAATGGTTGTTTCAACACAACATAAAAAATATAGTTCGTAAAACTGAATATATATAAGTCAATGCAAGCTTATTGCAAGTTTCTTCTTTGCACAAACTCTCTTTCTCTCTCCAATAAAACTGTTTTTGTGCAGGATTCTTTGCGCCGCCGTCAAATAAGTTGTTTGCAAGTGTTTTCGATTTATGTTTGTTACTGTTTTGCATAAATAATACGGACTTTAAGGGGCTATAACACCAATTCAGATTGGGTGGGGATTTCATCACCCTTCCGAAGACCCCAAAAATCACTAAAAGCATACGCATTACCCTCGAGTTTAATTAAAAAATATCTTAACTCAGCCAACTAAGGACTGTCGTGCTCAATAGGACAGAGGAAGGTTGTGGGCATTCGATCGTTTATCTAAACTTGACTTTGTGGTGCCTAGGCTAGACAAGTGAGAAATGTAATTTTAAAAGGCCCGCAAGAATCATGCGATTAGAACCATCAACGACTTATAATGAACTCGAGAATAAAGTGTTCAAAATCATGAAATACGATCCCCGTGAAATTAGGGTTAAGTTAAGTTGTATAAGACCTATGTTTAGTGGAAATGCATTGGTTGAAATTATAGACGATGCATCAATATCTTCGATGATAGATTTCGGTCTGTCAAACACCCAGCATTCTTTTGAACTTTTGGTTCAGAAAGAGAAATTGGAAGTATCAGATGTCCCTCCAATGAGTAATTTTGATGGTAATGCTGGAGATAGTTCCTGGGGGTACGGTCACATGGTTAACGATGATACCATCAGTCTCGGTGGATATGACTATACACAACATTATTCAAACCTTCAAACTCAAGGGTAAACATTTTATAAATCCATATTTAAACATTTTAGTAATACCAAGATACAAATATGTTTTATATATTGAATACAGGTTCTCCCAGTCGACTGCTGCAGTTACATGCACCTCAGAAGAACAACAAGGATTACCATACACAACCTTCCACAGGTAAATAAATCTGAAACAAGTGGTGATTTATTTACGAAAATATTAAGGAATAATATTATAATAACAATTTATATACTAAATGCAGATTTTCCCACACCTCCGCATCATTCCAACACGATCCAAGTAGTGCATTCCAAGTATGTCCGTCCACATCTTTCCGGTCTTCTCACCCTGAACCATCCACATTACACCGACCACAACCATCATATATTGCACCCGAGCCTTATATTGCTACGGGTGACATTGATATGTGTGGCAGTGATGATGAAATCGGTGAAGGTCATCAAGGGGAGGATAGCGTGGAATATACGGCTGGATTGAATGAGGTAGCATTCTTTGATGGTATGGTTGCGAATAATGATTTTGTCGAACTAGAAGATCCCGGTCTCGATCCACTGGAAGATGATAGTTGGGTAGACCTAACCGTGGCAGAAGTAAATACGGCACCCTATTTGGAAGCGACAGCAGCAAGCGAAGATTGCGTCAGTGTCGGGGATTTGTTTCAGGAAAAAGGAGATCTTATTTATAAGCTGAAGTCGTGGTCTATTCAGCAAAACGTTACATTTAAAACCGAAGAGTCAAATAAGACGTACTATGCCGTGGTATGTACGAAAGCTCCTGAATGTAAGTGGAGATTGCATGCATGTTGTTCCAAAAGAGCCAAAGCTTAGAAGGTCATGAAATACAACCAAGAACATACTTGCATCAATTCTATTATGTTACAAGATCACCGGAATTGCACTTCATCTTACATTTTCTCGCTAATCATGCCACTAATCCATATAGATGTGGCGATGACTCCCCGAGAGATACGGCTCTTGGTTAGCGGAGAGCACAAAATTCAGATTTCGTATGTGAAGGTATGGGATGCTCGTAGAAAGGCTTTATGCAAGATATTTGGGGACTGGGAAAGCTCATACAACTCACTAGCTCTTTTTATGGAAGCCATGAAAGTATCAAATCCGGGGACCGTATACCGGTTAAAAACCACGGAAACAGATGTCGATGGCTCTGTCAGGTTTCAAAGAATTTTCTGGTGCTTTGGTCCATGTGCGGCTGGTTTCACACACTGTCGGTCGGTATTGTGCGTTGATGGGACGTATCTATACGGTAAGTACAGATGCTGCATGTTAATTACTATAGGTGTTGATGCTAATAACGGTATATTTCCGTTGGGATTTTCTATTGTCGAGGATGAAAATACATCATCCTGGTCATGGTTTTTCCGTCAACTCAAAAATATCCCATCTGTTATTGATAAAATAGATTTATGCATCATATCTGATAGACATCTAGGAATACTAGCTGCAATGAGATCTGTATTTCCGACGACCCGATATAGATTTTGCCTACGGCACTTCAGGCAAAATTTTGAGAGAAAATTTAAAAATTCGGATTTACATAAGCTTATGTACAAAGCCGGTGAAACGTCTGACCCTAATGTTCATGACATGTACATGACGAAAATTGGGGAGATGAGTCAAGCCGCGAAAGCGTGGTTAGATGAGTATCCAGTACACATGTGGTCACAAGCACATGATAATGGGTGCAGATATCTACTAATGACGACTAATATGTCTGAAAGCTTCAACGGGATCCTTAAAGGTGTTAGAGGCTTACCGATACAGGAGTTGATTGTTCGAACCTTTTTCCGGATGAATACTTACTGTGTGCACAGAAGAGAAAAGTCCTTGGCGATGAAGACTCCGCTCACCGCGTATTACGAAAATATATTCCGGAAAAGAGAGTGCAGAGCACAATACTACAGATCCGAAAGGTTTGACACGGCGGAGTTTCAAGTAACGGGCAGTAATGGGAATCAATATACCGTGAACTTTAGAGATAAAGGGCTCTCTTCGTGTACATGCGGTGTTTTCCAGCAACAACATTTACCTTATGCCCATGCAATTGCTGCCGCGAGCAGCATGCATAACTCACATTATAATTTTACTTCCCATTACTATACAGTTTCCAATTATCAAGGCGCATACGATCCAAAATTTCATCCTATACTGGACAGTCGCTATTGGCACTGTTATACTGGGAACAGACAAACACCGACTGTATTACCGCCGGAAAAAAAAATATAAGGCCCGGAAGACCTAAGGTGCGTCGAGATCGAATGACAATAGATGCTGATCATCAGCAAAGGCACACCAGATGTAGCCTATGCAAACAACCAGGCCATTATAGGACCAGATGTTCAGGACAATTATCAGGGGCGGGACCTTCGAGATCGTGACAAGTGCACCGGAAGATTTTTTTGTGTTATAAATTTGACGGATTCATTTTGTTATTATAAATTTGACCGTCGATATAGAATTTACATTTTACAAACAGATAGGATTTTTTTTATATTGTAAATTTGACGGATTCATTTTGATATTATAAATTTTATCGTTGAGATAGAAATCGGATAGGATTTTTTTGTATTGTAAATTTGACGGATTCATTCTGTACAAAAGATTGATATAATAAAATTTTATTATTTTATTCAAATATTTTTTAAGTTTATTTATTTTTTAAAAAATTTAAAATAATTATAATTATAATTATATAGGGGGCGGGTTCTGGGAACCCGCCCCCTATATAATAATATAGAGGGCGGGTTCTGGGAACCCGCCCCCTATATTATTATATAGAGGGCGGGTTGAACCCGCCCTCTATATTATTATATAGGGGGCGGGTTCTAGGAACCCGCCCCCTATACTGGGGTGGGGGTAGGGTGGGGGGTGGGGGCGTCCTATTTCGCTAATTTTAAATACAACCATCCTATTTTAATAATTAATTATTTAAAACGTACTATTTCAAAAAAAAACCCAATAGAGGATATTTTTTAAAAAGGGAGAGTCATAAATAACTGAAAGGTTTTTAAGGCTGAAATATTGAAATGCAACTTTTTTGGGGTGAAATATGGAAATATCAAAGATTTGGTGGTGAAATATGGACATATCAACTTCTGCCGAATAAATATGGAAATATCAATGCTTTTATGATGAGATTAAAAAACTCCTTCATTTTATGATGTGTGTATGATGCATATATTATAAGCTTTTTAAGAATGAACTATGTTTAGCTCTCATATTTGGTTTTAACCAATCTTTGTAATTTAGTGTGATCCATTATAAGTTTGAGCCTATAATATAAAGGAAAATTGTTTCGGGGTACAGTTTGGAGAGATGTCTTATTTTTAAACTCACGTATTTTCAAAATTGTGGAAAAACTTAATACTTATAAAATACGGATGTTTCAAGCCCAAAATAGATTATGTGTCATATACTTAAAATATTTTATCAAAAATTCCAGGCTTACCCTCATTGTTTTTAATCAAATACAAATTATTATTCTCTCAAAAAAAATATTAGATACAGTGATTCGTTTCTTCCTCAATACTATCCACCCAATTCCCCAATTCCCCTCCAAATCTCCTTCCCCAAAATTTGCATCTTCATTTTCAAATCCCTAGTCTCCAATCCAATTCCTCTAATCCCCCATCTCCGATTCCAAATTCAGCATCTTTCATTTCAATTCACTAATCCTGATTCAATTACCTAGATTCTTCTATCTCAGCTTCCGATCCGCCAATCTCCTTTCAATCTCCGCATTAGGGCAATCAATAATAAAGAGGGGAAAAAGTCGGAAACTAGGGAAAGAAAAAATAAAGATGATGGGTTTAGCAAAAAAAAATTAAGGCAAGCAATGATAGAGAGTGAATAATAAAGAAGTCATGGAAAACTATAGGCACCTAATAAAAAATCCCATGTTCCAATATCTCAGGTAATCCAAAAAATCTAATGTTCTAATATCTTAAAAAATCTTAAAAGGGTATTATAGGCAATGCATACATAAATTCGTATACAAATCAGGATTTAGGTTTAAAATAATGACAGAGTATATTTTCGGGTTTTCTCATCATTTTGGAATTTTATGGGTTTAAAAATAAGTCATCTCTCCAAACTGGGACGGGAAAAAATATTCTCTTAATATCATTAATTTTAACATCTGATGAATAATGTGCTTTAGAGCAAACAATTATTATTATTACTGGTATTACTAGTACTACCACTAGTACTACTACTATTACACACACACAAAGTGAAATAAAAAGCACATTTATGGTATTCCCTGGGGGGTAAACAAATATCATATACGAAATACTGAGGGATGACCATGCTTGTAGTGAGCACAAGAAATTCTTACCATGCTACAAGTGTTAGTAATACTACATTGGTATAGACGATGGCGATACTTTCAATTAATGTTGAATCTATTATCTAGTACTGATGGTTAAGTCCGACCATAATAATTTCCAGCATTCTATCATATTTAACTAATTAATGGTCTTAACTTCATCAAGAGAAACATGCATGTCAGAAATGTCAATCATTATCCCCAATTAACTAATTAATTAAATCAAAGCATTATGTTCGTAAACCTAATTCCTCGTTAAAGGATTCCTGGAGACTCGCATAAATGTT
The DNA here is from genome assembly GCA_030015575.1 of Agapanthus africanus. Classification (NCBI taxonomy): domain Eukaryota; kingdom Viridiplantae; phylum Streptophyta; class Magnoliopsida; order Asparagales; family Amaryllidaceae; genus Agapanthus; species Agapanthus africanus. The sequence continues at coordinate 546,206,664 of CM057338.1, forward strand.
GAGAATAAGAATTTGTATTTTAATTATATACCAGTATTTTTGCACGTGCGATGCACATAGTGTGAAAATAAAATATAAATGATACCATTATAGAAATTAGAATGTGTGATGAGATAGTTTCAAAATAATTAAGCGGAAAAGGTTTTTTTATTTTTAATATGATATAATTAGTTTTAAAGGTAAAGATAGTTAGCCACAAAAGGTGAAGGTTTTTTCAATCATGAAGAATTTAGAAATCGGGTAGTTAATTATTTCTTTTTTATATACATTTAATTATGGTGGCTTAATAATATTTTGACACATCAGCAAAGTCTATATGGCATAAAATTGGAGTCTCAATTTTATGACAAGTTTCTAACCCTCTTTCTTTGGCATTATAATAGTACTGGAGATAAATTAAAACGGATGGGTTGGATGATGGTGCCTAAATCATTAGGGGTAAGAGAGAGAGGGAGGGAGGGAGATCTGAATTTTGAGTAAAAAGAGTATTAAAAAGTTAATTGTGGTGATGTGGATATCTTGAATGAAAAAAATAGATTTGTAGATTTTTTCCTATTTATTGAATTAATTTAGCAAAACGATAGGTCATCAATAGATGAGCTTAGCTGCACCATGGAGTTAGCATTATAATAGCAAAGATTATGCCCCTTCTAAGTTCTAATAGAGTTATCGCCTTCTTTCGGTTTCAAATGAATGCTTGTTTTTTCTCTCTTCTTTGAAATTTGGGAATATGATTAGCCATGATACATAACCCAATTCTTAAGTAAGATCCATGTACCTTTTGCATGCACATGAAGTTTGCGGGAATTATATACATGCTAGTGCTTAGGATATAGATGAGAGCATCTACACAACCAGATACACATCTAATATATATTAACACCAGTTATTATCATTATAATAATTGGATCTTAGAATGAAACATATGCACTAAATATCGTAGACAAACTACATGGAAATATAACAAGAACATCCAAAGATGCATATATCTCTATATGAAACTTCACACAAATCACTCCATAACATCATGTGACATCCTTCTCAAGCTAGCTGGGGGCACTACTACAAATAAGGGTTGTCCCTACGGATTTATCCGTAGGGGCAACCCACTGCCCCTACGGATATCTGCGTAGGGGCGAAAAAATACCCCGTAGGTGCAAAGGCCGCAGGTGCAAGTTGAGGCCCTGAACTTGCCCCTACGGGCAAATTCGTGCCCCTACGGATATATCTGTAGGTGTTGTTGCCCCTACGGATTACTCCGTAGGGGCAATCAAATCATATATGTATTTTTTTTGTGAATATATTGTATGTACCTACGGATACAACCGTAGGTCCTTGTTCTACCCCTACGCATATATCCGTAGGTAATATGCCGTAGGGGCAAAATATCAGGAAACCTGTTATTTGGCCCCTACGGATAACTCCGTAGGGGATAAACAGTGGCCCCTACGGACATATCCGTAGGGGCACTCCTAACACCCTGCACTGAGATCAGGAGGGAAAATATCAGGTTTCCTGATAGTTTGCCCCTACGGATATGTCCGTAGGGGCAACATATATACCTACGGTTTAATCCGTAGGTACATATTGTCTGTATTTTTTTTTAAAAAATGGGCTGCTAGATTTTTTCCCGCCCTGTGCACAATACTATATACATCAATCAAATCATATATTGCAGTATTCATAATCACATCTCACGCATATATATAATATACAAAAGAAACCCAAAAACTGAATATGATATAAATACAAACCAATATCAATATCGTTTCAAAATGAAGTACAATGTGATATAAATAAATACATGTTTCAAAAAATAAGAACCAAATAGCTACCCTAGTTCGGTCCAGCTCCACCTCTGAATAACGTTAGAATAACGCGCGCCTGCTCCTCGGTCAATACACTCTGCAATGCATCGCGAGCGGGAGTCTGAGCGGCATGTGGAGCTGGCGATGTGGTCTGCGCAGCCGCCGTCGAGGTAGTCGCTTGCGGAGCCGCGGCTGCGGGAGTCTGAGTGGGCGGTGGAGCTACAGGAGCTGTCTGCGGAACCGCAGCCGATATAGTGGCTTGCGGAGCCGCAGCCGAAGGAGATGCATGTGGAGGCTCGGCCGATCTACCCTGTCGCGTCTGGACATAACGTGTGTAAGAAGCGTGTAAGAACTGTGTATTATTCGAATTCGTTTCATTATTAAGTTATTTCGAAACCCTGTTTGGATATCTAGTTTGGAAAAGCGTTGTTTATTTTAATTACATATGTATGTATGATTAATCAAACTTAAGTCTAAAACCAAATAAGCTCAAGCTACGTACTAATTATGGATATGTTGATATGTATATAATATGAAATGATATTTTACTATAAAGTAGTATACATACCAGCATCTCCTTCAACTCCTGAACGGTGGCCCTCAAGCTATCCAGTTCCTGATGGACATGCCGGTCACTGGAGACGGAGGAAGTAACCGCCGGGGTGGAGTCCTCATATGGGCCCTGCTAGGGCCCAATCCCTGGCCTTTCTCCCAACCTCCGTGGTGCCCTCCGTGTGCGGCGTCCAGAACTGGGGTCAGCAGCCTCGGATCGTTCTGTCCGGTAAAATCGATCCCCGAGGCCTGGGCCTGCTCAACCACCCGCTCCTACACCCACATTAAGCAGTAAAGTATAAGTATAAAATTTAAACTTGAACCTTCCAAAACTAAAATTTCAAATTTGGGTAGAAAAAATATTAACACTTACGCAGTACTCCTGGGTAGCGACGTCGGGATATCGAAGCTCACCCGTGGCGGGATCTGTCGAGGTGTCGTGGACGGCAAGATATGCGGACAGCACGCTCGGTGTACCACCTGACGCCACGGTCCGAGATGTCTGCAATATTAGAAAGTAACTCTTAATATTAGAAATATTAGAGAATAACTCTTAATATTGCAGAATATTAGAGAATAACTCTTAATTTACCGATAACTCCATGGCTCGAGTAATGTTCCTCGAGCTACCTGTGTAAGTGGGGCGACCCCTCTTCGCCGACTTCCTGTTCTCCGTATTCTGAGCGGCCTGTTTCTGCACAACGCATTAACATTTAGTTTTCTAATTAAGAAACACAAAGAAATAAATTATATCATAAATAATGAATTAAATTTAAAATACATACTTGTTTGCGTTCGGAGTCGAAATAAGCGCACAATAGAGGCCATGTCTCTACGTCGACTCTCGCAAACGCCGGAGTAGATAGGAGGGCCGCTCTCTCTGCCTCGGGGGTCGCTATCCACAGGGAGTAGCAGCCGGCCTTCAGCTCATTCCTGTTGTATCGGACCTTGGCCTGCATGTTCTTCATCAGGCCATTGTACAGAGCATGAAGGTCGAGCACCCTCCCCGGGTGATCAGGGTCGGCTACAGGTTGAAAATCGTAATCCAACTGAAAATACAAAAAAAAAACATTGTTATTAGATTGCAAGTGTTAATAATAAATATATTGGATAGATCAAATGAAAATATATATTAATACATACCCGTGCCTGATCAAAGAAGAGGGCGAATGAGCGCTGGTGCTGCTCGCCCCACTCAACGTGAAGTGGATAGTTCTTCACGATCCGGCTCTCGTCCCCCAAATACCGGCCGAACCTCTCGGCATGAGGACCGGTATAGCGATAGTCAAGGGTAAAAAATAGGGGGAATGCTGCCTCCCCCCTAGCTCTATCAGGCCTCAGCCTATGGGACTGATTCGGGCCTCGAGTCCCTCTCTGGGGATGGAGAGGCCCTGCGTTTGCACGAAATATCAAGACAATCAATAATAAGACAAAGTTGTATTAAGAAATCAAGGTTAAACAAAAATTCAAGTGTGATATATACCTCCGGTGACTAGCGCACGAGCCTGGGCCCGAGCAGCAGCACGAGCGGGACGATAGTTCCTCCGGTGAGGAACAACCGGGGTCCCGGACCCGGACGCATCCCCTCCAACTATAAAATAAACATCGACGCTAAATTTCCATGAAGTTCATATTTATTCTATAGAGCATATGTAAAATGAATAAATATTTTAAATTTATTCATACTAACCTGCAGACGATGCGGAGGGTATGGAAGCGGCAGGAGTGGCCCCTGTGGAAGGTGTGGACGCACCATCTATAATTAGACAATTAAAAATAGATTATATAAGTAATTGCAAAAAGAATGTGTAGATCAATAATATAACGTTCTAAATCAATATGCATGCACTATAGGATATATAAACATACCCGCAGGTGCGGTGGTGTCACCACTTACAGCTAGACAATAATAAAAATTGCTAAGTAAGAGCAAAAGGAATGTGTGTATTTATGATATAGCATTCAAAATCAATATACATACACTATATGATATATAAACATACCTGGAGGAGCGGGGGTGGCCTCTGTCCCAGATGTGGACGCATCACCAACAACTAGACAATCAAACATTGACAATATAAGTAATTTTGACATAAACATGCATGAATATCTGTAATATTACATTCAAAATGGATATGCGTGCAGTATACCTGGAGGTGTGGCCAAATCAACACGGAAGGAGGCATCCGAAGGGTTCTCTGATCTGGGTGCAAGACCGGCCCTCTGAAGCTCCCTACGGAGCTCTCCGGGCGGCAGAACCGCTCTGCCTCTGCCGCGGCTGGAGCTCCTGCCGCCCCTCGCTGCTCCCGACATCATCATCAAATCTAGATAAACGGTTCGTGGACGCATTAGACAATCATTAAAAGTATTGACTATATATGATCTAGAGCGTAAAATGTGAAGTAATAATATAACATTACTGATAACCTTTTTCGTTTCGTGGGCGCATCATACATATCTACTTGGATTTCATCGTCGATGTCATTTCTAACCCACGTAACTTCATGATCGGTCGAAGACAACCCGTCATTCGAAACAGACGGTCGGAGCACTATAAGCCTTCTCTCTTCTTCGTCCTCATCGCTGTCCTCGTATTCTGGGACATCGTAGACATCTCTAGGTTTCCATCGGCATACAACACTCCACCCCGGATGCTTCAAACACTGTGAGTAGTATACTTGGAACGCTTGGTTCGGAAAGATAAACGGATCGTCCTGACGGTAAAATCGAAGTGTGTTCATACTGGTCAATCCATATTCATCTTTCCAAGTCCCAAGACTGCTTCTCCACCTGTCTGTATCGGTTCGCGGATCGTACCAAGTACAGTGGAATATATAAAAGGGTTCTGATCGTCCGGGATAGTGGATGCCGAGTATACAATTTAAGTACCCATAGTAAATCACACCGTCCGATCCTACCGTCGCAATCCCATTATTCTGAGTGGTTCTAGATGTTTCTATGTCCTTAACTTCGAATTTGTATCCAAGGACACCAAATCCTTTGTAATATGCAACCTGCATACTAGGAAATTGAGCTAAACATCTTGAATCACTCTCAAATGATGCAGACAAGTTCGGATCGTGGATCTAACAAAACAAATTTTACGATAAATACATAACGATACAAGTTTAGATTAAAACTGATAGGACATGCTTGAATCTTCTCGCACTTTAGACCCAAATCAGACATCATTTTCTGGGCTTCGTACCAGCTTTCGGGCACATTATTTCCCGGAGGCATAGAATCTTTCAAGAACGAAAGAAGCATTGTGAATGACTTGTTGCTCCATCCATTTAGGCACTTAATTTGGAAAAGTTGGACGAACCATGAGAGGGTGGAATATTTCGCATTCTCATAAATTGGTTTCCTAGCATCATTCATGAAATTTTCATATTTATCCGCACGCGGTCCTTGACCGGAAGGAATGTCATCTTCGGTACGAATAGATTCACCTAGGGCAGCCTCTACCATATCCTCTATTTCTTCTGATGGAAATAAATTTCCGTCTCCTGCCGTATTACCGAATTCTTCTTCTTCTCCTGCCGCATTATCGTGTTCTCCTTCTTCTTCTACCGCAGTACTGCATTCTTCTCCTTCCCCGTGATATTTCCAAGTTGAATAAAGTCTAGTAAACCCATGTTTTACAATATGAAGCTCTGCCAATTCTACCTTCTGCCAGTACTTATTGCCACATCTATCGCACGGACAGAGAATCTTCTCTATTATGATCTTATTATGTGCTCGTGCAAATTCAAGGAAAGCAGCAACTCCTGCGACAAACTTAGGTTGCATACGTTGTTTTCAATCCACATACATCCAGTCCTTAAGTCTGACGTACTCATGGGCCATGTTAGACTGAATAACATATAAATTGTAGGTTATGCTGACTATATTGAGAAATATAAGAACGGGATAGTTACTGACAAAGGAGAAAATCCGTGTATATGCTTTGTGTGTGCGTTTGTCGTTGAAAAGAATAAATTATCGTACGTTATGTTAACCGATAGACGGGGACTAAGTGGCGCTTTTAGTTTCATATATGAGTATCGATGGGAATATGAAGGTTTCATATTATCATATATTGGTTTTAACCCGAACATCTCGAATCGCTCTCTAATTATGCGTTTGTATGTATGTGTTCCGGCTGTCGGGGGTAGGCTTCTATCCCATTAAGAATGTATAGAGCGAACGCCCATCACTTGTGCTTTCAACCGTTTCGAGTAAATTTCGGCAGCACCTCCCCGCTGTTCTCCGAGTACACTGTAATAGAATAGATAATCATTTCAAAGCTGTGAAACAATGTTGAAATGAACATCTAATCTATCTTTGTACACGGAGAACCAGCGGAAAGGTACCGACGAAATATCTCGAAACGGATGAAAACACAAGTGAATGAAGGCGTTTGCTTTATACATTCTTAACTTGTCCACACGAGACAAATCTATGGGTTACCATACGATTGAATTTTCTCGTCGCGTAGACTATACGACGGTTGTTAGTATCGAGCTGTACTGTCCGATATTTAACAACCTTCGTATAGTTCTAGGTCACGACGAGCATCGCACGTATGTTAACCGATAGACGGGGACTAAGTGGCGCTTTTAGTTTCATATATGGGTATCGATGGGAATATGAAGGTTTCATATTATCATATATTGGTTTTAACCCGAACATCTCGAATCGCTCTCTAATTATGCGTTTGTATGTATGTGTTCCGGCTGTCGGGGGTAGGCTTCTATCCCATTAAGAATGTATAGAGCGAACGCCCATCACTTGTGCTTTCAACCGTTTCGAGTAAATTTCGGCAGCACCTCCCCGCTGTTCTCCGAGTACACTGTAATAGAATAGATAATCATTTCAAAGCTGTGAAACAACGTTGAAATGAACATCTAATATATCTTTGTACACGGAGAACCAGCGGAAAGATACCGACGAAATATCTCGAAACGGATGAAAACACAAGTGAATGAAGGCGTTTGCTTTATACATTCTTAACTTGTCTACACGGGACAAATCTATGGGTTACCATACGATTGAATTTTCTCGTCGCGTAGACTATACGAAGGTTGTTAGTATCGAGCTATACTGTCCGATATTTAACAACCTTCGTATAGTTCTAGGTCACGACGAGCATCGCACGTATGTTAACCGATAGACGGGGACTAAGCGGCGCTTTTAGTTTCATATATGGGTATCGATGGGAATATGAAGGTTTCATATTATCATCGAGTATCATATATTGGTTTTAACCTGAATATCTCGAGTCGCTCTCTAATTATGCGTTTGTTGTGCATTCGTGTTGTATGTGTAACATGATTTTAAACCATTGAGATCAAGATTGATAGAACTGATCATCCTACATTGCAATAGCATTCATCAACCAAAAACTATTATTGCAATGGTATACATCTATAACAATCAACAATTAAAACTACAAATATAGGATACTGATATCATAAAGCGTTATGAGACACGTCATCTGCCACGTGTCGTGATCATGGAAATCGCTAATATTGAGCATCATCAAGATTAGATTATGGTTTTGAAGCAAGTTATTGAGCATCTTGGATTGATTGTCAAGTGTTGATTTTTATTTCAACACTTGACAGAATGAAAATCATAAATACAGTTGCAAAATGTGTTCCTCACCCCCATAAAGTGGATCTTAACAATCCAGACAAGACCATCATTGTTCAAATTGCCAAGGTAGACATAATCTCAGCAGTTATTTACGGTTGCTAGCTTGTATTGCTTGTTTCTATTCTTTTTTTTCCTTGCCCTTTCTTTCTTTCTTTTTTTTTGGGGGGTGGGGGGTTGTGTTTGAAAGGTTTTAACCAACTCACTGCTATTTCTAGGCAATGCAGGAATATAACTAGTTTTATCCCCCAAAAGAAAGAGCTTCAGGCTTCATGCGTCAAGCGATGTGTATAATTATAGGATTTTCTTGCTAGCGGTTCATTTACAACTATTCTTTAGTCTATATGCCTAGCATCTGCTACTAGATATTACATCTTGCATCAACACCCCGCATGTTAAAATCAAAATCGATTATTTTTTTCTTGATCTTTTTCTGATTTTCTACCATCTGTGTCGAGTAAATTATGATTAACATTGTATTTGTCAACTAATCAGAAGAGCCATTCAACCAGCCCCACCGTAACCCTAACCCCAGCCCCACCCCAGCAGCAGCCGAACCCCAACCCTAACCCTACCCCGACCCCGACCCCGACCGCCACCGCGACCCCTGCCCAACCCCAACTCTCGCACGCACAACCCAGACCCAGCCATGAACCCTAAGCCCAAAATAATCCAAAAATGCTTTAATTTACCTCGAGATTTATACCTGAACGGCTGCTGGTGGGCTGGAGCGACGGCGGTGGCGATTTGGCGACGAAACCGGCGGTGGCGACGACGGTGGCGACGGTGGCAACGACGGCGTGGCGATTTGGGGTTTTTTCTCGCGCGCGATTGAGAGAGAGAGAGAAAGTGAGCGTAGGCGATCGATCTGGATTTATTTTAAAACGATATTTACTTGCCCCTACGGACATAACCGTAGGTCTTTTGTTTGCGGCTCCGTAGGGGCAAACACCAAATTAAGAATTAATATTTTTATTCTTGGACGTCTGTGCCCGTAGGAGCAACCTTTTAGCCCTACGGATTAATCCGTAGGGCCAAGTTAAATCTGCCCCTACGGATATTGCCATCCGTAGGGGCAACCCCCTATTTTACTAGTGGGGATGCCAATTATTCTTACTATTATCAGGACAATATCATTATTAGGATACATGAAACGATGCCATTCTTGGTCTAATAATGTTTGGGATCAATGATGATGGTAGTAGGGAGGCTTGTCGTGATGATAGTAAGGAGGCTTATCGTGATGGTAGTAGGGAGGGTTATCATCATGGTGATGATAATAAGGGGAGTTGCGAGCTTCAGCTATGATGACCATAAAGCAAATCGCCAAAACAAGAACAAAGTAAAACAATCGATTTTCTTTCATAATTACCCCTTTCTTCAAATTGCATGTACTCAATAATTGATATTGGTGGATAGCATTGTAGGGAACTGCCCCTTTATATAGAAAGCAAGTGTTGTGTTAAAGGTGAACTCGAACTAATTTGATACTGTATTAGTTTTTAATTTTGTTCTTTATTAACCACTAATGCCTGGCCGTTGCTTTCGCATTTCAATCAGACCAGACACGACAGAGTAAGGCTGTATTGCTTTTCTGCCCTTCGCTTGACCACCTCTCCAGAATTCTCAAACTATGAAACCAACTTCTTTCGCACCGGGAGAACAAGATTCGGAGTAAAGACCCTCAGACATTGGAAGAGATCTCGAAAAAAAGTTCTTTTCATTTCATTTGAATTGATTTCCGCAGTCGGTTCAGACTGGATTTCGAAGATAGTCCCGGTTCAACTTCAACTTTAAGAACAGATCCCATTTTTAAGCCGAAAGGTGGAATGAGAACTGCTAACCTCCTTGTAGTGTTCATTGCTGGCGTGAATGAAATTCTTTTACGGACTTCCTGAAAGCATATGAATGATCTAATATACCATCGACAGAAGCTTCTCCATAATAAGTCTGCTACTTTTCTCTGCCTTTCTCCAACACTTCGGGTCCCGCCGCTGCACCGTCAAGCTGCAAGTGGAAAGAATGACCCTCGAACCGAAGGGAAGATGGACTCCAACGAGCAAGAGAGTGGTTTTCCATAAAGTGGAAAACCGCGAACGGCGCTTCTGTCGAACGAGTGGAGCGTCCGTTGCTCCACGGCGAAAGCCGGACTTCTGTGAAACCTAACTCCCTGTCCGGCCGGTGAGCCTGAACAGGGAGCGGTTTTCGAGTCGGAAAATCTCTCCTTTCACGGTTGAGCAAGCTTTCGTCTCTCCTCTTGCGCTTTCCCGGAAGCTATCTATTCTTCTTGTTGGACCTTGCCTTCCCTCTAGGTATGAGTCAGCGATTCTCACACCTTCGTAGATCTTGCCTTGCTCAGTGGAAAACCAGACATAGAATGAAGAGAGAATCAATGTTTAGTATACGGCCCGAGAGCGGTGGGTTAACTTGTGAAACGTCGTGAATGCCGGGTATTGTTCTCATAGAGAAGCCGTGTTTGTGCCATTAGCTGTCCGGTAGGATCTCGTGAAACAAGGGCGACGTTCGTGCTTGCCTACTCGGCAATCACTCACTCGTCTTTCTTGACACTTTGGGTCTCGGTCTTTCCCTCTCCTACTCTGCAGGTCTCTCCCTCCTTTTTTAGCGGAACCTTAAAGATGGTGATTGAGAAAAGAGAGCAGCCTACTGCTATGCTTTGGAACCTTAAGGGCCGCGGATAGGCAGTCAGTCGAACGAGTGGAGCGAGCTAATTAAAGTCAACCGATGCCTTTTAAAACAGCTATGTCTTGTCTTTCTAAATCATTATGAGGAGTGCCACATCCCTCGATCTCTATCTTCTTTAGCGGTGATTCCTCATCTGATTCCCTAAACGTGAGATTTTCCGGGCCCTTTAACGACTTCGGTTTATCCTTAGGATTTTCAGCCTCTCGCACTCTTTCACCTCTCCTCCTTTCCTTGTCTCCATTCTGGTTCTCCTTACATTGCTTGACTTCGGTAAGCTCTCTTGTTCGTCCTGGTTCTTCGTTCTCTTTTTCTTTCTTTCCTCGCATTTCACTTTTTCGAAAGAAATAGATGCATAAAAGCAGTCTTTTCATATATAATATAAAGGAAAGCCTTTGCTTCCGCTATCCAAATCCTCCGGATCTTAAGATTTCGGATTCTATGGTGAAGCCCTTCTTTCTAGTTGGCACGGATGAATCAGTTGGTAAACTCACGAAGGACAAGCTCTAGGGGAATAATCTCTTTCTTATTTCGCAAGCACCTTTCTTTCACATGACGACTAGGAACGATAAACATAAGTTACAGAGACCTGAACCTGTTCTTAAGCAACCCCTACAACCTTCGATACTGCCCTACAAGCGGCTCAATACTGACCCTTGTATACAATCCACGAGCGCGAATAAACATTTCCCTAACAAATTCCCATCCGTGACTAGGGATATGCTTGTACAGCAAACAACACTTGTAAGCCCTCTCGACTTATAAGGAGAAAACCCTTTTGTAAGATCCTTACGACTTACAAGAGAACATGCACTTAGAAATCCTCACGATTCCCAAGGAGAAAACACACCTACAAGATCCTCACGACTTGTAGGGAGAAATACCTTTGTGAGACCCTTACGGCTCATGAAGTCAAAAGCCTTAGCCGACAGGACCCTTAACCCTGTTTACTAAGCCACCTTTGTTCAACATCGACAGAGGCAAATGATGATTCGCTCCTGGCAATATCCCAGTTGCAGCGATGCTGATGCCTAAACCGGTATCAAATTCCAAGCCCTTTCAAGGCAAATGATGATTCGCTCCTGGCAATATCCCAGTTGCAGCGATGCTGATGCCTAAACCGGTATCAAACTCCAAGTCCTTTCATGGAAAATGATGATTTGCTCCTGGCGATATTCCAGTTGTAGCGATGCTGATACTGAGATTGGCGTCAGATTCCAAGTTCCACACTCGCGATAAAAAAAATCAGCGAGCCATACGTGCATACGAAATAGCCGAAATGATGGGGCAACTTGCAATAAAAAGCAGCAAGTAAAAATGTATGCATACAAAAACAGCCGAAATGATTGGGCAACTCGCAATAAAAAGCAGCGAGTAAGAAGAAAAATAGCCGAAATGATTGGGCAACTCGCAATAAAAAGCAGCGAGTAAGAAGAAAAATAGCCGAAATGATTGGGCAACTCGCAATAAAAAACAGCGAGTAAAAATAAAATAAATAGCCGAAATGATTGGGCACCGCGAAAAATAGCCGAAATGATTGGGCAATCGCAATTTTCACGATATGAAAAGCTGAAATGATAGAGCATCGCGGAAAGGAATAAAAATAAAATATATGTAATGAAATTTATGCCCTGCAGGTGAGGTCACATTGACCCCTGTATACAATCCATGGGCACAAACAAGGAGGGAACCATATCTTCCCGACAGGCTCTAATGGAAAGCGAAGCCAAATCTCGACGGTTCGTAGACAACCTAGAGACAAGCTCGACATTTGTCGCAATATTGCAGACACAATATCAACAAACGAAGCAAAGGAAGATCCCTAGCTTCAGGGTCTCGACGTCGATATCGACAACTTAGAGATCACCAACGGCGTTTCTCCTCATTCCAAACAGATGCAGACGTGACGTCAACAATCGACTTTAGAGTCGCAACGAAACAGAACCATGGCAAAGTCCCTAGTTCCAAATCTCAATGGCCACATCCGCAGCCTGGAGGCCAACAACGGTGGGCCTCCTCATTCCAGCAGGACACAGATGTTACACCATCAAACGGAGCAACGGCAAAATCCCAACTCCACCTCAGCATTTGTCTCGTTACAACAGACGCAATGTCAACAATAGCGTTCCTCCGCAGTCCAGCTGGATGCAGATGCAAAGTTAACAAAAGACCTCATGGTCAAAACAATGCGGAGTGACGGCAAAATCCCAACTCCACCTTAGCATTCGTCTCGGTACAGCAGACGCAATGTCAACAACGGCATTCCTTCACAGTCCAGCAGGATGCAGATGAAACGTCAATGAAAGACCTCACGGTCAAAACAAAACGAGGCAATGGAAAAATCCCAGCTTCACCTCAACATTCGTTTCGATACAGCAGACGAGATGTCAACAACGGCGTTCCTTCGCAGTCCAGCAGGATGTAAGTGCAACGTCGAAAAAAGACCCCATGGTCAGCAAAGCGGAGTGACGGCAAAATCCCGGCTCCACCCCAGCGTTCGTCTAGATACATCAGACGCAACGCCAAAAGCAAATGAAGCAAAAGGCCAAATTCCTAGCTTCAGGGTCTTGAAGGCAAGTCATATAAAGCCTGAAGGACAACCGGAGATCGTCTCACACCAGCACGAAGTGGTCACCACCTCGACGTTCGTCTCGACACAGCAGATGCAACGCCAAAGCAAATAAAGCAAAAGGCCAAATTCCTAGCTTCAGGGTCTTGACGGCAACTCATATAAAGCCTGAAAGACAATCGGAGATCATCTCGCACCAGCACGGAGTGGTCACCACCGCGACATTCGTATCGATACAGCAGACACGATGCCAGCAAACGAACCAAAGGCCAAATTCCTAGCTTCAAGGTCTTAACGGCAAGTCATATAAAGCCTGAAGGACAACCGGAGATCGTCTCACACCAGCGCCGAGTGGTCACCATCTTGACGTTCGTCTCGATACAGCAGACGTGATGTCACCCCAGCGTTCTTCCTTCAACAGGATTCGGACATGACAAAGCAAATGAAGCAAAAGGCCAAATTCCTAGCTTCAGGGTCTTGACGGTAAGTCATATAAAGCCTGAAAGACAATCGGAGATCATCTCGCACCAGTACGGAGTGGTCACCACCTCGACGATCATCTCGATACAGCAGATGAAATGTCGCCCCAGCGTTCTTCCCCCAGCAGGATTCGAATGCGCCAAAGCAAACGAAGCGAAGGCCAAATTCCTAGCTTCATGCGTCTTAACGGCAAGTCATATAAAGCCTGAAAGACAATCGGAGATTATCTCGCACCAGTGCGGAGTGGTCACCACCTCGACGTTCGTCTCGATACAGCAGACGCAACATCAACAAAAGAAGCCACGGCAAAATCCCTAGTTCCAAACCTCGACGGTTCACCAGCAACCTAGAGACAACCGCGACATTCGTCTCGATACAGAGGACGCAATGCCAGCAAACGAAGCAAAGGCCAAATTCCTAGCTTCAGGGTCTTAACGGCAAGTCATATAAAGCCTGAAAGACTATCGGAGATCATCCCACACCAGCGCGGAGTGGTTATGACTCATCGGGGCTCTCCAAAATGAGCCTAACCTCAAGTAAAAAGCGGCATGGCAAATTCCTAACGCTTGCTCTTCCGACGGTCAAACTGCCAAGGAGGATTGCTTGAAGACGTCTTGTCCAGCCCCCGAAGGGATCAGAGACACGGCAGTCGCAGGGCTACTCGAACGGCACGATTACCTATCGAGGAATATATCAGCTCATGCGACGGTACGACGGCCAAAACCCTAAGTACCACAGACCCTAACGGACTTCTGTCGTAAAGAGCAGAGGTTAACTGTGACGTTAGGATATTCTTGCGAGATCTGCTCGATCCGTTTCGACTCGTGAGGAAATTGATGTCTTTGCGAGAACTTCTCGATTCGTCTCGACTCGTGAGATAAAGCCTTAGGCAGTAGGGATTAAAAAAACCTGTTTTCTAAGCACTGGGACCCTGCAAGTCGGCCCAAAACGGTCTCTTGCATACTATCCACGGGTCTCACTCTCCAAAGTTGAATCTCGACAAGGAGGGAAACAACCACTTACGGGTCCTCTCAACTCGTAAGAAGGAAAATTCTCTTGTGAGATCCTTACGACTCTCAAGAGAAAATACACACTTAGAAGTCCTCACGACTCCTAGGGAGAAAATACACCTACGGGATCCTCTCGACTCGTAGGGAGAAAAGTCTTTATGAGACCCTCACGGCTCATAAAGTTTAAAAGTCTTAGGTGGCAGATCCTAACCCTGTCTCCTAAGCCATCACCGCCCTGCAAAGAGGTCAAGATGGACCATTTATGAGCCACACTTGCCAAAGCTACATGCCATTGAAATGGAGAAGCTACTCATGAGCATATAAACTACTTCACGCCAGAGTAAGACATAAAAAATGGAAGGGTGCGGCTCATGGGGATGAGGGTTTGGAACTATATCTCTTAAGAGTCGAGATTTGAGCCAATGATAAATGATGACGCTTGTGTCCGCTCGTTATCTTCTCAGATCAAGATTCTGAAAGTTATATACCAACCCGAAACTGGTTAAACGCTATGCATTACTCTGCACTACTTCACCCACGTATATACTTACGTGGGCAAAGTAGTGGGGGGCATTTGTTCCCGCCAAAAATTTCTGCGCAGAAGAGCCCAAGCTATCAAATGGCAGCGATAAGCTTAAGGAAATGCGAACCAGTATCTTCCGGGATGTTTTTTGACAAACTTCTGAATGAGAAACAGATAAATTCTGATGGTATTGGAAGCATCTCGAAAAACCCTTCGATTTGATATATTATGGGCTTCATAATTCATCCGGGATCAAAAGTTATGAGGTATCACGTGTCCACACGTGATGGACCTTTAAGAACCCGCTGGAGGAGTTAAAAGATATAATAAAAACTCAGAAAAGACCCCAATGGGGCATCACATGCTCACACGTGACCATGGGTCACGTGCAGACACGTGATGGGCTCTTAAGACCTCTAAAATAATGAATAGAATTAAATTCTAAAATCTGTTCCCTGATTAAAAATCAGAGGTCACCTCAATGAGGTATCACGTGCTCACACGTGACCAATGGTCACGTGTTGACACGTGATGGTTAAAACTGAAGCGTGAATGAACGTTGAGAAGAGGACTCAATTAAGGGTCACGTGCTCACACGTGACCAAGGGTCACGTGTCAGCACGTGACTGGTTTTGAAAGCCTTACAGTTTAATAGAATTAAAATTCTAAATTTCTCTGAATCTTTCCAAATAGAATTAAAATTCTAAATTTCTCTAAATCTTTCCAAATGGAAAAGAATTATGGGAACCGTTGGATTAAAAATCCAATGGTGATTAAAAACCCAATGGTGATTAAAAACCACCAATTTATGAAAAAATCTCAAATAAGGAAAGATCTCCCCAAATCTCACCGAAAATATCAAACAGAATATCTTTTGGATTTAAAATCCAACGGTGAATAAAATTCACTGAATGATCTAAAAGCTCATATTAAATATGAAAACAAATCAAATCTTTCAATGAAAGATTTGCTAAACAAATTGATTCTTTTCCTTCTCCTATAAATAGGAGCCAAGAAAAGAAGAGGAGGGACCTTTTTTTTGGGAGAGAAAAACAGAGAAAGGAGAATTTAATTCTCAAGAGAAAAAAAGAAAAGAGAGGAGAACTTAATTCTCTGCAAAAGAAAAACCCTAGGTAAGAAAAGAGAGGCTTCAAAAGAGAATTTAATTCTCAAAAGAGTTTAACTCTTATATAAAGAAAAGAACTTAGTTCTTTCTCTGGTTGAGGATCTGCAAAGCGCACATCTCCCCATGAATTGAGAATTTAATTCTCATTGGGTTGAGATCCTGCCATACGAATCTAAAACACAGAGGAAGAACTGAGTGTTGAGAATTTAATTCTCACAGAATCATAGGAATTTAATTCCTTTGAAACAAAATTAGGGTTTAACCCCATATTTTAGGAATTTAATTCCTCCAAAATCATGACTAGGGTTTAACCCTACAAAGAATTTAATTCTTAAAGAAATAAAGAGACTTGAAAGATCTCCATGAACGTAAAGAACTTGATCACGTGGTAACACGTGACCCCCATTCTCAATGAGCAGAGAAGAAAAAACAGAACTTGATCACGTGGTAACACGTGACCCTTCCCCTCAATGATCAAAAGAGAACGAACAAAAATTAAGGTCACGTGTCCCCACGTGACCCCTGAAAAGATCCCCAAAAATGAGAAGGAAAAATCACTGAGGCAACGCCTTACGTGCTCCACGTGACTCCCGAAATACAGAGAGAAAAAGCAAGGAAAATCCAAGCTTTGGGCGCTCTCACGTGTTACCACGTGACCCCTTAGCAAACATTTTAACAGTCAGTGCATGAATCCCCATCACGTGTCAACACGTGATGCTCAAAATAAAAATGAAAAGTGTTTAACTCTTATTCGCAGATTTGAGGATAAAACAAAGGAGATCTGGCTCCATATTTAGGGCGCTCTCACGTGTCCCCATGTGACCCCTAACGAATCCCTTTAATATCGAATGGATGGATGCCTATCACGTGCCCACACGTGATGGCCAGGAAATTAAAAGTGTTAAACACTTACCTGCAGAATAAAATAAGGGAAATCAAGGCGCTCTCACGTGTCCACACGTGACCCCTCCCTCCTTAGTGTTTAACACTAATTGGAGTGTTTAACACTAATTTGGAAAACTCTATTTGCAGTGTTTAACACTGATTTTCTTAGTGATTAATACTAATGTGAAAACTCTGTTCCCGATGTTTAACACTGATTTGCTTTAGTGTTTAACACTAATTTGAAATCTATACTACCAGTGTTTAACACTGATTTGCTTTAGTGTTTAACACTAATTTGAAAGCCCCATTGCTAGTGTTTAACACTGATTATCTTTTAGTGTTAAACACTAACTCGCTAATCTTAATTCCAGTGTTCAACACTGTTGGTCTTTAGTGTTTAACACTAGCTTTAGCCCAATTGGCTAAGTTTCTAGAGGCAAAGCCTCTCCCTCAATGAGCCAACAAAGGGCCAATATTTCAAACATAATTGGACTTAGCCCAAACTGGCCATAAGTCCTCAAATCATCTTGAACTGAGCATATCTGCTCTTTCAACCAACTCATTGGTTCAAGGGTACATCTCTGAACTCCTTTGATATTTGTCGTTGTAATCCTTCAACGTTTTCAGAGAGGTGACGGGTCCCGACAACCACACATTAATACGGACTGTGGGGTCCTTAAACTCATGGACTAATGCGTCCTTAAACTAACATTTGTCCCCAAAACGGGAATAATGGACCACCATGTCCCTAAACTGGCAATGGACCACCACGTCCCTAAACTGGAACTTGGACCACCACGTCCCTAAACTGGAACTTGGACCACCATGTCCCTAAACTGGCAATAGACCACCATGTTCCTAAACTGGCGATGGACCACTATGTCCCTAAACTGGAACAATAGAGCTCCCAGATGCTCTTTTGTCGGATCTAAACGATCCCGTTAAGTAGATCTTAGTCCCAAACTGGACTAACGTAACCTTAACAACCGTTTAAGTTGATCTTAGCCTTAAATATGGCTAACGTATCCTTAAACCTTCAAACAGACTTTAGTCCCAAATTGGACTATAAATCCCCCAATCAACTTTGGTTCAAGGGTACATCTCTGAACTCCTCTGACATTTGTCGTTGTAATCCTTCAACGTCGTCAGAGAGGTGACGGGTCCCGACGGCCATACATGCAATGGACCACTATGTCCCTAAACTGGAACAATAGAGCCCCCAAATGCTCTTTTGTCGGATCTAAACGATCCAGTTAAGTCGATCTTAGTCTCAAATTGGACTAACGTATCCTTAACAAACGTTTGAGTTGATCTTAGCCTCAAATATGGCTAACGTATCCTCAAACCAAAACCCCAAACCCAAATCTAAGAAAATACGGATTTGGACTAATCCGCGCCCTACGGGCGACAACATAAATTAGTCTCCGTATACAATCCACGGGCAACCACAAATAAAACAAACACCCACGACACGAAATGACCAGCTGGAGAAGGAGAAAGTTGTTACCGCGATGCGGTAGCGTAATTAACTGCAGGGGCTTGCGCCTGCAGGGAAGAGCGTCCCCCACAATCAAAAACCCCTCGAACGAGGGGGAATCTGACGAAATCTGCTACATCGGCCGCATCCGTCTAAACCTTCGATACACGGTGCCATAAATCAACTTGGCATCTTCGGAGAGGTGGACGGATAAAACCAATTAGCATCTGCCCCGAATCTCAGGCAAGACGTCCCTGTCTTGGCCGCCGTTCGGAGGGGAACAGTGACCTACAAAACACAGAAAGAAAAAGCAAAGGAAATATAAGGCCTTGGGCGCTCTCACGTGTTCCCACGTGACCCCTTGGCGAATGCTTTAACAGCCCGAGCATAAATCCTCATCACGTGCCAGCATGTGATGCTCCAAAATAAAATATAAAAAGTGTTTAACACTTAATTGCAAAACGAAGAAAAGGAATCTGGTCCCACCTTTGGGCGCCCTCACGTGTCCACACGTGACCCCTTTTTCTTTAGTGTTTAACACTAATTCCAGAACCTTATTTTCAGTGTTCAACACTGTTACTTTCTAGTGTTTAACACTAATTTGGGATTCTATATTCCCAGTGTTTAACACTTATTGCCTTTTAGTATTTTATACTAAATTGAGAGTTGTATTTCCAGTGTTTAACACTGATTATCTTTTAGTGTTTAACACTAATTTGGAGGATATGTTTCCAGTGTTTAACACCGTTTTCTCTAGTGTTTAACACTATTCTTAACTAGATTGGTTAATCTTTCAGAGGAAAAAGCCTCCCACTCGAAATTGAGTAAAATTCAGAGCCATAATGTTCACTGCTCACTCAAAGACAAAATGTTGTCAGAGCCCCCAAACCTCTGTTTAGCACTGCTGAATGATGAGGGGCTGAACCCAGAAAAATGTCTAATGGTCCAAAGGGCTAATATTTCAAACATAATTGGACTTAGCCCAAACTGGCCATAAGTCCTCAAATCATCTTGAACTGAGCACATCTGCTCTTTCAACCAACTCATTGGTTCAAGGGTACATCTCTGAACTCCTCTGATATTTATCGTTATAATCCTTCAACGTCTTTAGAGAGGTGATGGGTCCCGATAGCCATACATTTTACGGACCACTATGTCCTTAAACTGGTATTGGACCACCATGTTCTTAAACTGGTAATCGACCGCAATGTCCCTAAACTAAACAATTGAGCCCAAATGCTCTTTTGTTGGATCTAAACGATCCCGTTAAGTTAATCTTAGTCTGGAAATTAGACTAACGTATCCTTACTAAACGTTTAAGTTGATCTTAGTCCAAAATGAGACTAACGTATCCTTAAACCAAAACCCCAAACCCAAATCTAAGAAAATACGGATTTGGACTAATGCACATCCTACGGGCGACAACATAAATTAGTCTCCGTATACAATCCACGGGCAACCACAAACAAAACAAACACCCACGATATGAAGTGACCATCTGGAGAAGGAGAAAGTTGTTACCGCGATGCGGTAGTGTAATTAACTGCAGGGGCTTGCGCCTGCAGGGAAGAGCGTCCCCACAATCAAAAACCCCTCGAACGAGGGGGAATCTAACGAAGTCTGCTATATTGGCCGCATCCGTTTAAACCTTCGATACATGGTGTCATAAATCAAGTTGGCATCTTTGGAGAGGTGGACGGATAGCACCAATTAGCATCTGCCCCCAGATTCAGGCAAGACAGTCCGTCTTCCCGGTTTCTGGCGGTAAACACCCACAAGCTCTCCACGTCCTATTATCCCCAAAAGAATGACCAACCTGAGATTTCCAACCGATAGATTAAACAGATTTTGGAGAAAACGGTTTCAAAAAATTATATGAATTGGTTGAATAAGTTAACGAATACTCTTTGGGCATTCCGTACGGCTTACAAGACCGATTTTAGGATGTCTCTATATTGGTTTGTATATGGAAAAGCTTATTTTGTGCGATGGACTGGACCTTATTTTGTGCGATGCATTTACCCGCACGGTGTAGTTTTTTTCAGGAACCTTATAACGTTTCAGTTTTCAAGGTAAATGGTCATCGTTTAAAATCGTTCATTTCGGTTGATTCTTAAAGGAGCTCATGTTTTTACATAAGTCGGACTACACGAATTGATTATCCTCCGCCTTCTTCTCCACACTTCGTTTTTCTAGCCATAATAGTAAGGATACTATTTCAAATAAGTGTGGAGGGTTGTTGATATTTTTCTTTTTTATCTTTTGGGAAATTTCTTGTCGGGTGAAATTCTCTTTCTATGAAAAATGATGAGAAATCAAATGAGTGTAATTATCTCAAAAAGGTTGTAAATATTCAATATACCTTTTCAAGAAATAAATCTCTTTAAAAAACTCTATAAAAATTTTATGAAGACAATGCAAAAGAGAAGCCATCATAAGCCGTGAGGACACAGCTTGCTTCCAGTTTAGGGGTATTGGTGGTAATGTATAGAGTTTTCCTTACATCATATTTACTTTCCATATGCATTTGCATAATTACATTTTAATATTTTTCCTTCCTATTGCATATCTAAATTCTTCATTGCATTGTATTGAAAAATCCATGACAAATTGAAAAATACAAAAAAAATTGAGTCAACTTGGCTAGTTGGGAGATCTAGATTCAAAGTTCGACGGTTTAGTTTAATTGTTTAGAAATAATTAGACCCTAAAATTAGAATTAGAAAATCCGAAATATAACCCTTTTTGAAATCTAACCGTAGCAAATATACGCCTTTAAATTACACTACACCAAGTCTCTAGTTTTGGGAAATAAATGATAGGCTTGAATTATCTCCAATATTAAAATAAAATAAAAGCTTGGTTTCTCATGTTCTTGAGGCTGAAGGGGGATTTTAAACCCCGATGACTTTAGTTAATTGGCTTGGGATACATCGGCAAGAAAAAAATAGGGAAATCAAGTATAGTCTTTACTTTTAAACCTTAGCGACTTGTGTTCCTAGGTCGTTGGGGTGCTCCATCACCCGTTGCCAAAAAGTCGTTTAGTTTGGGAGTCATCGCTGAAAAAACTATGATAATATATATATATATATATATATATATATATATATATAGTTCGACAAGAATCCTATCGGATAGATTTGGAAAAAAATCCTTCCCAATTTTTCACCATTAAATTAACTTGGGGATGTGTGCTAACAATTATGGATAAAGGTTCTCATTTATTACCAAATTTAACATAATTGAATGCACAAATTCCAAAGTTAATCTAATGGTGAAAAAATGGAAGGATTTGTTTCCAAACAAATCCTTCCGATAGCATACTAATCGAACTATACATATATATAACAAGGAGCCAAGTAATTGAAGCAAAAATTAAATAAACGAAACACGCGGAATAACCGTTTGATCTAGGCCTAAGCAACCCCGAGTGATCGTGCGGAAAAGTGTCATTTCATGTCGCATAAATAAAGAAAAATAAAATTTTTGGTGATGTGATAGCCCTAAATGGGAATACCTTAACCAAGAGACGATTTGCACGTGCAGAAAGGTGGATAGGAGTTTAAGTTAAATGAATTGCAAGGTGTGAAAAATAGGGGTTGCATATTCTAAACGTAGAGTGATAGAATTTCTAATATAGAGATCTAGATTTTAGAATTAGAAATGAATGTTGACCGACGAAACTAGCTTGACGGGACTTTATAGGTGTAATTCGCTGAAACCCCTCACGAGACAACACTCGTCCTTTAGGATAACCTAGATATTTAACGGCTTGTTGCACACGCTAAGAGCAACCGTGACGCTTATGAAAGTGAGCTAGGTTTTTGTTTTCTTTAAAATAAAACGGGTTTTGCTCGAAACGAGTAAAAGATAAGTTTGGAGGTATTTGTTCATATCATATCATTGCAATATATTACCCTCATTCGTTATCACCTTGTATATAAATAAATGCTTTTAACCCCTCTTCTCATTTTAGATAGGTCACAGGTACAAAATACCAAAAGTTGCGTTTTCGAGCTAAAGCTGGCAAAATTCCTGACACGTGTGAATGCTCTCTGTCCATGAAAATGAAGATCTCTAAAAAAGTTTCAGAGAACAGAAATAGGACCTAGAGGAAATTACAAGACATGGGTTTCAAGTCAATGCCATATTTCCTAAGTTGAAATATGGATCCGTGCTAAAATGTACATGAAGGACCGTGATTCATGGTTTGATTGGTGCTTCAGCCTCTTGACTTTAGGCTCATGGTTCGTTATTGCAAGAATGGCTCACGAAGCCTTTCACCACCGAATTTTGATGCCTATAAATAGATCAAGATCATAGGAGAAAAGAAAGCATGTATTCTTAGGATTAGAATTAGGAATTAGAATAGTTCTCTCTTCTTCTTCAAGCTTGCTTACTTCCCCATGGCTCCTAAGCTTGATGGTTGCGATTAGGGTTTGATTAGATAGCTTCAAATTCAAATTAGATTGTATTTTTCATCTAAATTGTAGTTGAATTCTTAATTTGAATAAATAGATTGTTGTTTCTTGTAGATTTCTCTTTTGAGTTGTGAATTGGGAATTAAATTGTAATTGTTTGTGAGATTTGTTTGTGATAGATTAGATGATGTTTTCCATGATCCTTCTTGTTTTCTTCTCTTTTTCTTCAATGTTTAGTGAGTACTTCTTAATTTGCTTGCATATGGGATGAGGAAAATGTAGTGAGGATGTTTCTTATTCGTCTACTACTCTCTTTGATCTATCTTAATTAGTGATGAACATCAACTTTAGCTACTCAAACCTGTTACCTTAGGCATCGTTCCTCTATAGTACGAGCCGAGAGTGGCGAGGCTAAATTGTTCCTTGACCCAAGGGAGAATAAGTTGAGATAACTAAGGTTGAAGGTTGATTGCAAGAAATGGAATGACAACGGAATTCGAGAAGATGGATAACGCGTATGGTATGCAATGCCTCCTTGCGTTTTGATTCCATCTTGCCCCTAATCCACATCTCTTTTGTTTGTAGTTGGCACATCATAAAACCCTAATTCAATTGCTAGGATTGGTGATTGTTTTGAAACGAATTGACAACCCGATCTCAACTTCCCACTAGCAATTGGTTAAGAACTTAAACTTAGCAAGAAGCGATGCTAGGATTGTGATTTGAGTGTGCGTCTTCAACACCCATTGACGTGTTAGATTAGTGTTCATCTCCTTTTGCAACTACTTGTGGATCGCTAGGCAAAGAACAAAGAGAGGAATTGAAGGGTAGAGCCATTCTCATTACTTAATCTAATTCCCCAGCAAGCTCGTTTCCCTCTAATTCTCTCTTCGTAGATATATTCACTCTCCACACCGTTGTGAGTAATCCGTCTAAAAGCAAATGATTGATCCGTCATTTCCTAGTGAATGACCTATGCTTACCACCTTATCCCGCAAGGTGTTCGTTGCGGTATTTAAGCTACACAACCCGTTTCTATTTCAAAACCCTATTTTAAACTCAGAACGGCGTCGATAGCAAATCTTTTGTGAACATGCCCACCCCTACAATGATAAAGACATAGGTCCCATAGTTAGTTAGACCTTCCTCTAAGAATGTGCATTGCGGGATGAGTTTCCTTGCTTGGCCCATCCACTACTAGCTAAATTGGGCCTAGCTTGTTAAAGATTGGGCCGGTGCTTTCTTACACGAGGATAGCTTCTTAGTGCTCCTCAGGTGCTCATCATAATGACTTTAAATAACATATCAAGTGAGGAAATCTAAAATTAATTTTCTAGACATGAACGATTCACAAATCCATAGACACTTCACAAATCCTAGATAAAAAAGAGATGATCATAAACTTTAGGCATGAACAAAGCTTGAGCAGTAGCAACAGCGAACGCGAGAAACCTTAGTGGATCTCTTCGGATTTGGTTGACTCCTCCTACCGCCAACGTAGGGCACACATCAGAGACACAAACAATGAATCCACCTCGCTGCAGATCGAACTCGCCTCCTCCAGCTTCCCATCTTTGCAAGCACAAAACACACAAGATTTATCGACGAGCATCTGGTCTAGAGCAAGAAAGAGAGTGATGATGATGTGTGAGAACGAGAAGAGCAGCTATGGTGGTCGAGGTCGCGATACTGAGTGAGGAAAGAGAATTGTTGAGCAATAGACCGAGGGGAGAGAGTCGGCGCATTTAGGGCTATTTTAGGAGCGGACGTGGGGTTTTGGAGGAATTACCGTTGTTTTAAATGTTGGCCGACAACGCCGAAATGTCGGCGACGTATCGGTTTTGGAAAGAAAACTACATAGATATACAGAACGATTTCGGTTACCGATATTTTGTAAATATCGGCGGACATTTCATGATGTCGGCCGACATTTCGTAATATCGGCGTTTTACCCGAGACTTACCGATATGTGCGAAAAAAATTCGGTAATTTTCTTTCGGGCTTTATGCTTTAAGCTTATACATTAAGTGATTAACTCGGTCCATAGCAAAAGTAAACAACAAATATATCGCCATTACCGACGGCCGTTCACATAATAGGCGACCGTTCTACCACTGAGCTATTGAGGAACATATAAATTTAATAAATCTAAAAATCTGAATAAGTTAATGTTTTTTTTCAAAAAAAAATAAGTTACAAAAATGATGTTTACAATAAGAAAATGTAGAACCAACCATTTGATAAAAACCACCCGACATTTCATGTTATCTTCTATCTGACATTAAAATCATCAAGCCGACATGACAATGGCATCTGAA
Source organism: Agapanthus africanus (assembly GCA_030015575.1). Lineage (NCBI taxonomy): Eukaryota > Viridiplantae > Streptophyta > Magnoliopsida > Asparagales > Amaryllidaceae > Agapanthus > Agapanthus africanus. The sequence continues at coordinate 546,232,170 of CM057338.1, forward strand.
ATTTAGAACATTATGAATTATGTGCTGAGTGAATAGAGAAAGAGAGTTTCGGCTAAGAGAGGGGGTTGGGATTTTTTTTAACCGTGCCTAAAATGTTCGAAAATTTCACCGTCCCTATTCTTTTGCTGCCTAAATTTTTGCTCTTTGTTTACAGTTTCCCTTGGCGTTGTATTCTTTCTCTCGTAAATAGATCATTGCCGAGGGAACATTAGAAAGAGAGAAAATTCCATTGGCATTGTTCACATTGCTGAGGGAAATTTGTCCTCGTCAATGTTCTGTTTCTATTGCAGTTTTTTCAACTACTGAATTCTAATTAATTTATTATCAAGATTGGAGTTATATGAATAAATTATTGTCGATCTGCTATCACTCACCTCCTCATCCTGATAATCGCTTTCATTTTATATGAATTTGATGATAAACACAATTACCACGGTAAGCTCTCAACAACTCTACTATGTTCCTTCAGGAAATTGCTCATATTGCAGTCGAAGGAGAGGATTATATAATGATTCATTATTTAGTCTTGATATTTAGTGTAGATTCATATTTTATTTTAGTTTTTGTATATCTCATCCCCGATATTTCTATATTTCACCCCAACATAATTGATATTTCCTTATTTCTTCTCAAAAATTTGCATTCCATATTTCACCACTAAAACTTTTAATTTGTTCATTAATCACTACTACAGATAAGGGTTGCCCCTACGGATTTATCCGTAGGGGCAAACCACTGCCCCTACGGATATAGCCGTAGGGACAAGAAAATACCCTGTAGGTACAAACGCCGTAGGTGCAAGTTGAAGCCCTGAACTTGCCCCTACGGACAAAAACTTGCCCCTACGGAGTTTTGTGTAGGTCCCGTTTCACCTACGGAGTAGGCCGTAGGGACAAAAAAATTATTTTATTTACGGTTTTTTAAAATATATTACTTGTACCTACGGATTAATCCGTAGGGCCAAGAAATAGCCCCTACGGATACATGCGTAGATACATATACGTAGGGGCAAAATATCAGAAATCCTGATATTTTGCCCCTACGGATAACTCCGTAGGGGCTTTTGTTTGCCCCTACGGATATATCCGTAGGGGCACTCCCAACCCCTGATACTGAGATCACAGGGGAAAATATCAGTTATTCTGATATTTTGCCCCTACGGTTTAATCCGTAGAGGCAACGTTGGTACCTACGGATTAATCCGTAGGTACATATTATCAGTTTTTTTTAAAAAAAAAGGGCTGCCTGATTTTTTCTTGCCCTGTGCACAATAATATATACATCAATCAAATATAAAATTAATCATCACACAACATATATCGCAGTATTCATAATCGCATCTCACGCATATAATATAGAAAAGAAACCAAAAAACAGAATATGATATAAATATAAACACCGTAGGACCACCAATATCAATATCGTCCAAAATTTAATACAATATGTATCATATAAATAAATACATGTTTCAAAAAATAAGAATCAAAAAGCTACCCTAGCTCGGTCCAGCTCCACCTCTGATAAACGCTAGAATCTGGCGCGCCTGCTTCTCGGTCAATAAATCATGCAATTCGGCGCGTGCGGGAGTCTGAGCGGGCTGTGGAGCTGGCGATGTGGTCTGTGCAGCCGCCGTCGAGGTAGTGGCTTGCGGAACCGCAGCTGTGGGAGTCTGAGCGGGTGGTGGAGCTATAGGAGCTGTCTGCGGAACCGCAGCCGATGTAGTGGCTTGCGGAGCCGCAGCCGAAGGAGATGCATGTGGAGGCTCGGCCGATGTACCATGTCGCGTCTGGACCTAACGTGTGTAATATGCGTGTAAGAACCGTGTATTATTCGAATTCGTATCATTATCAAGTTATTTCGAAACCCTATTTGGATATCTAGTTTGGAAAACCGTGTTTATTTTAATTAGATATGTATGTATGATTAATCAAACCTAAGTTTACAACCAAATAATCTCAGGCTACGTACTAATATTGGATATGTTGATATCTATAATATGACATGATATTTTATTATCAAGTAGTATACATACCAGCATCTCCTTCAACTCCTGAACGGTGGCCTTCAAGCTCTCCAGTTTCTGCTGGACACGTCACTCACTGGAGACGGAGGAAGTAACCGCCGGGGTGGAGTCCAACCTCATATGGGCCCTGCTAGGGCCCAGTCCCCGGCCTCTCTCCCAACCTCCGTGGTGCCCTCCGTGTGCGGCGTCCAGGACTGGGGTCAGCAGCCTCGGATCGCTCTGTCCGGTAAAATCGATCCCCGAGGCCTCGGCCTGCTCAACCACCCACTCCTACACCCATATTAAGCAGTAAAGTATAAGGATAAAATTTAAATTTGAACCTTCCAAAACTAAAATTTCAAATATGGGTTGAATAAATATTAACACTTACGCAATACTCCTGGGTAGCGACGTCGGGATATCGAACCTCGCCCGTGGCGGGATCTGTCGAGGTGCCGTGGACAGCAAGATATGCGGATAGCACGCTCGGTGTACCACCTTGCGCCACGGTCTGAGCTGTCTGCAATATTAGAAAATAACTCTTAATATTAGATATATTAGAAAATAACTCTTAATATTGCATTATATCACAAAGGCCGGTCTATTGTAATTTACCGATAACTCCATGGCTCGAGTAATATTCCTCGAGCCACCTGTGTAAGTGGGGCGACCCATCTTCGCCGATTTCCTATTCTCTATATTTTGAGCGGCCTGTTTCTGCACAACGCATTCACATTTAGTTTTCTAATTAAGGAACACAAAAAAATAAATTATATCCTAAACAATGAATTACATTTAAAATACATACCTGTTTGCGTTGAGAGTCGAAATATTCTCACAATAGAGGCCATGTCTCTACGTCGACTCTCGCAAACGCCGGAGAAGATAGGAAGGCCGCTCTCTCTGCCTCGGGGGTCGCCATCCACAGGGAGTAGCAGTCGTCCTTCCGCTCATTCCTGTTGTATCGGACCTTGGTCTGCATGTTCTTCATCAGGCCATTGTACAGAGCATGAAGGTCGAGCACCCTCCTAGGGTGATCAGGGTCGGGTACAGACTGAAAATCGTAATCCGACTGAAAATATAAAAAAAACATTGTTATTAGATTGCAAGTGTTAATAATATATATATTGGATAAATCAAATGAAAATATATATTAATACGTACCCGAGCCTGATCAAAGAAGAGGGCGAATGAGCGCCGGTGCTGCTCGCCTCACTCAACGTGAAGTGGATAGTTCTTCACGAGCCGGCTCTCGTCCCCATATACCGGCCGAACCTCTCGGCATGAGGACCGGTATAGCGATAGTAAAGGGTAAAAAAGAGGGGGAATGCTGCCTCCCCCCTAGCTCTGTCAGGCCTCAGCCTATGGGACTGATTCGGGCCTCGAGTCCCCCTCTGGGGATGGGGAGGCCCTGCGTCTGCAAGAAATATCAAGACAATCAATATTAAGACAAAGTTGTATTAAGAAATCAAGGTTAAACGAAAATTAAAGTGTGATATATACCTCCGGTGGCTAAAGCACGAGCCTGGGCCCGGGCAACAGCACGAGTAGGACGATAGTTCCTCCGGTGAGGAACAGCCGGGGTCCCGGATGCGGACGCATCCCCTCCAATTAGAAAATAAACATTGACGATAAATTTCCATGAAGTTCATATTTATTCTATAGAGCATATGTAAAATGAATAAATATTTTATATTTATTCATACTAACCTACAGACGATGTGGAGGGTACGGAAGTGGCAGGAGTGGCCCCTGCATCAGATGTGGACGCACCACCTATAATTAGACAATTAAAAATAGATTATATAAGTAATTGCAAAAAGAATGTGTAGATCAATAATATAACGTTCTAAATCAATATGCATGCACTATATGATATATAAACATACCCGCAGGTGCGGTGGTGTCACCACCTACAGCTAGACAATAATAAAAATTACTATCTAAGTAAGAGCAAAAGGAATGTGTGTATATTTATAATATAGCATTCTAAATCAATATACATGCACTATATGATATATAAACATACCTGGAGGAGCGGGAGTGGCCTCTGTCCCTGATGTGGATGCATCACCAACAACTAGACAATCAAACATTGACAATATAAGTAATTTTGACATAAACAGGCATGAATATCTGTAATATTACATTCAAAATGGATATGCGTGCAGTATACCTGGAGGTGTGGCAAAATCCACACGGAAGGAGGCATCCGAAGGGGTCTCCGATCTGGGTGCAAGACCGGCCCTCTGAAGCTCCCTACGCAGCTCTCTGGGCGGCAGAAACGCTCTGCCTCTTCCTCTGCCTCTGCCGCGGCTGGAGCTCCTGCCGCCCTCGCTGCTCCCGACATCGTCATCAAATCTAGATAAACGGTTCGTGGACGCATTAGACAATCATTAAAAGTATTGACTATATATGTATAGATCATAAAATGTGAAGTAATAATATAACATTACTGATAACCTTTTTCGTTTCGTGGGCGCATTATACATATCTACTTGGATTTCATCGTCGATGTCATTTCTAACCCACGGAACTTCATGATCCGCCGAAGACAACCCGTCCTTCGAAACAGACAGTCGGAGCACTCTAAGCCTTCTCTCTTCTTCATTCTCATCGCTGTCCTCGAATTCTGGGACATCGTAGACATTTCTGGGTTTCCATCGGCATACAACACTCCATCCTGGATGCTTCAAACACTGTGAGTAGTATACTTGGAACGCTTGGTTCAGAAAGATAAACGGATCTTTTTGACCGTAAAATCGAAGTGTGTTCACAATGGTCAATCCATATTCATCTTTCCAAGTCCCAAGGTTGCTTCTCCACTTATCCGTATCGGTTCGCGTATCGTACCAAGTACACTGGAATATATAAAAAGGTTCTGATCGTTCGGGATGGTGGATGCCGAGTATACAATTTAAGTACCCATAATAAATCACACCGTCCGATCCTACCGTCGCAATCCTACTATTCTGAGTGGTTCTAAATGTTTCTATGTCCTTAACTTCGAATTTGTATCCAAGGACACCAAATCCTTTGTAATATGCAACCTCCATACTAGGAAATTGAGCTAAACACCTTGAATCACTCTCAAATGATGCAGACAAGTTCGGATCGTGGATCTAACAAAACAAATTTTACGAAAAATACATAACAATACAAGTTTAGATTAAAACTGATAGCAATAAAATGTTATTCGAATAACTTACATGATCTGTGACCCAATCACAAAAATTATCCTGATGATATTTTTTCAATCGTTCTTCGTTCCAATCAGGATGCCCCTCACGTACCTCGTTAAAATGAATTCTGTTTTCGACAAATAATGGTGACATTAATATTATATCATTTCATACACACACAAACACAGATATAACAATTAATCCAAAAAAAACTTACTTTCTAATTTGTTCAAGACATGCACAATTAAGCAAGATAAACCGGTATATCTTGTTGATAAATATAGTGTCTACCCTCTTATACTCGGCTTTACCATATGGCCTGTCTTGAATTCTTCGAGGCCAGTTAAGTCTTGTCTCAGTGTTCTCGTCCAGATAGCGGGAACAAAATGTGGTTGCTTCATCAAGAAGCTATGCTTGTATGATAGAACCCTCTGGTCGATTTTTATTGCGTATATTCTTTTTAAGAGTGTAGAGGTACCTAATGAAAATATGTTGAATAAATAAATACGGGCATATAGGACAATAATAAATTTATAAATTGCGCGAAACGAAAAATTACATGTACCTCTCGACGGGATACATCCATCGATATTGTACCGGTGCGGCTAACTTAGCCTCAGTTGCAAGATGAACCGTCAAGTGTATTATGATATCGAAGAATGACGGTGGGAAAATACGCTCAAACTTGCAAAGTATCAACGCAATAGAATTTTCTAGTTTATCCAGCGTCACAACCTCCAGTGTTTTAGCACACAACTCTCTGAAAAAACAACATAGGTCGTTGATTACTAGACCAACCGATTCGGGGAGAGAAGTCCTGAGGGCTAATGGAAGAAGGTGCTCCAAGATAACATGGTGATCATGACTTTTCAGCCCATCGATCTTGCCTTTCACAATTTTTATTTTCTTGCTGAATGATCCTGAGAAACCTGTGGGAACTTTTAAATCATGCAACACCTGCAGGAATCTTTTCTTCTCCGGTTGTGACATGATAAGCGGCATTGGGAAGTACAAACTTGCCCGGTTTACCCGCTACCGGTCTAGGGTGCAATTCACTTCTTATTCCCCACTCCTGTAGATCCATCCAAGCATTCATGTTGTCTTTCGATTTCCCGTCTTTACAAAGAAGTAAGTTAAGTATGTACTCTGATACTCCCTTCTCTATATGCATGACGTCCAGACAATAACGCACTAAATTTGTTGACCAGTACGGAAGCTCGAAGAAAACGCTTAACTTGTTCCAAAATGGTGGTTTGACCTGTTTCGTCGGATCCATCCCGAAGGTCACATTATTGTAACCATCCCATTGACCAGTCACGTCCTCTCCGGACAATGGGGATGGAGGTCCAAGAAGCTCCTGATGACCATCAAAGTGAACCGTGTCTAACCTATGGGGGTGGTCTGGAGGCAGAAAACGTCGATGGCCGCAATAACAAACCATTCTGCTAAAATTCAAGAATTTCGATGTTGTGTGTTCATAGCAATGAGGACATGCTTTATGACCATGTACGGACCAACCTGATAGCATTCTATACGCAGGAAAGTTATTAATTGTCCACATTAAAGCCGCACGCAGTATGAAGGTTGTATTTGTGTTTGTATCATATGTCTCTACACCATCAATGAACAAAGATTTCAACTCCTCGATCAGAGGTCGGAGATAGACGTCGATATTGTTCCCCGGTGAGTTTGGTTCGTCGATAAGAAGAGGCATCATAAAGTATGATTGGTCCATAGCCAACCAAGACGACAGATTATAAATTATCATTACAACAGGCCATGTGCTGTGACTTCCAGCCATATAGTTGAATGGGCAGAAGCCATCAGTAGCCAGTCCGAGCCGGACATTGCGAGGATCGCTACTGAATATTGCGTGCCTCCTATCGAAATCCTTCCATACCGGTGAATCTCTTGGATGGCTCATTTTTCCATCTTCACTTGGAGGAGCACGGTGATGCCAAATCATTGCCTCGGCTGTTTTCTTGCACCTGAATAGCCTCTGTAGCTTCTGTGTTATGGGGAAGTATCGTGCTATCTTGACAGGTATATCAGGCTTCTTATCAGAATCTTTCGGCTTACACCTGTCCTTTCCGCATGTTGGACACCCTTTCAAATCTGAATTCTCTTTCCAGTACAACACGCAATTTTTAGGACATGCTTGAATCTTCTCACACTTTAGACCCAAATCAGACATCATCTTCTGGGCTCCGTACCAGCTGTCGGGCACGTTATTTCCCGGGGGCATAGAATCTTTCAAGAACGAAAGAAGCATTGTGAATGACTTGTTGCTCCATCCATTTAGGCACTTAATCTGGAAAAGTTGGACGAACCATGAGAGGGTGGAATACTTCGCATTATCATAAATTGGATTTCTAGCATCATTCATGAAATTTTCATATTTATCCGCACGCCGTCCTTGACCAGAAGGAATGTCATCTTCGGTACGAATAGATTCACCTAAGGCAGCCTCTACCATATCCTCCATTTTTTCTGATGGAAATAAATTACCATCTTCTCCTTCTGCCGCATTACCGAATTCTTCTTCTTCTCCTGCCGCATTATCGTGTTCTCCTTCTTCTTCTGCCGCATTACTGAATTCTTCTCCTTCCTCGTGATATTTCCAAGTTGTATAAAATCTAGTAAACCCATATTTTATAATATAAAGCTCTGCCAATTCTACCTTCTACCAGTACTTATTGCCACATCTATCGCACGGACAGAGAATCTTCTCTATTATGATCTTATTATATGCGTGTGCAAATTCAATGAAAGCAGCAACTCCTGCGACAAACATAGGTTGCATACGTTGTTGCCAATCCACATACATCCAGTCTTTAACTCTGACGTACTCATGGGCCATGTTAGACTGTATAACATATAAATTGTAGGTTATGGTGACTATATTGAGAAATATAAGAACGGGATAGTTACTGACAAAGAAGAAAATCCGTGTATATGCTTTGTGTGTACGTTTGTCGTTGAAAACAATAAATTATCGAACGTATGTTAACCGATAGATGGGGACTAAGCGGCGCTTTTAGTTTCATATATGAGTATCGATGAGAATATGAAGGTTTCATATTATTATCGAGTATCATATATTGGTTTTAACTTGAACATCTCGAATCACTCTCTAATTATGCGTTTGTTGTGTATTCTTGTTGTACGTGTGTGTTCCGGCTGTCTGGGGTAAGGCTTCTATCCCATTAAGAATGTATAGAGCGAACACCCATCACTTGTGCTTTCAACCGTTTCGAGTAAACTTCGGAAGTACCTCCCCGCTGTTCTCCGAGTACACTGTAATAGAATAGATAATCATTTCAAAGCGGTGAAACAACGTTGAAATGAACATCTAATCTATCTTTGTACACGGAGAACCAGCGGAAAGGTACCAACGAAATATCTCGAAATGGATGAAAACACAGGTGAATGAAGGTGTTTGCTTTATACAATCCTAACTTGTCCACACGGGACAAATCTATCGGTTACCATATAATTGAATTTTCTCGTCGCATAGACTATACGACGGTTGTTAGTATCGAGCTATATCGTCCGATATTTAACAACCTTCATATAGTTCTATGTCACTACGAACATCACACGTATGTTAACCAATAGACGGGGACTAAGTGGCACTTTTAGTTTCATATATGAGTATCGATGAGAATATGAAGGTTTCATATTATCATCGAGTATCATATATTGGTTTTAACTTGAACATCTCGAATCACTGTCTAATTATGCGTTTGTTGTGTATTCTTGTTGTATGTGTGTGTTCCGGCTGTCGGGGGTAAGGCTTCTATCCCATTAAGAATGTATAGAGCGAACACCCATCACTTGTGCTTTCAACCATTTCGAGTAAATTTCGGCAGCACCTCCCCGCTGTTCTCCGAGTACACTGTAATAGAATAGATAATCATTTCAAAGCTGTGAAACAACGTTGAAATGAACATCTAATCTATCTTTGTACATGGAGAACCAGCGGAAAGGTACCGACGAAATATCTCGAAACGGATGAAAACACAAGTGAATGAAGGTGTTTGATTTATACATTCCTAACTTGTCCACACGGGACAAATCTATCGGTTACCATACGATTGAATCTTCTCGTCGCATAGAATATACGACGGTTGTTTGTATCGAGCTATACCGTCCGATATTTAACAACCTTCGTATAGTTCTATGTCATGACGAACATCGCACGTATGTTAACCGATAGACGGGGACTAAGTGGCGCTTTTAGTTTCATATATGAGTATCGATGAGAATATGAAGGTTTCATATTATCATCGAGTATCATATATTGGTTTTAACTTGAACATCTCGAATCACACTCTAATTATGCGTTTGTTGTGTATTCTTATTGTATGTGTGTGTTCCGGCTGTCGGGGGTAAGCCTTCTATCCCATTAAGAATGTATAGAGCGAACACCTATCACTTGTGCTTTCAACCGTTTCGAGTAAATTTCGGCAGCACCTCCCCGCTGTTCTCCGAGTACACTGCAATAGAATAGATAATCATTTCAAAGATGTGAAACAACGTTGAAATGAACATCTAATCTATCTTTGTACACGGAGAACCAGCGGAAAGGTACCGACGAAATATCTCGAAACGGATGAAAACACAAATGAATGAAGGTGTTTGCTTTATACATTCCTAACTTGTCCACACGGGACAAATCTATCGGTTACCATACGATTGAATTTTCTCGTCGCATAGACTATACGACGGTTGTTAGTATCGAGGTATACCGTCCGATATTTAACAACCTTTGTATAGTTCTATGTCACGACGAACATTGCACGTATGTTAACCGATAGACGGGGACTAAGTGGCGCTTTTAGTTTCATATATGAGTATCGATGAGAATATGAAGGTTTCATATTATCATCGAATATCATATATTGGTTTTAACTTGAACATCTTGAATCACTCTCTAATTATGCGTTTGTTGTGCATTCGTGTTGTATGTGTAACATGATTTTAAACCATTAAGATCAAGATTGATAGAACTGATCATCCTACATTGCAATGGCATTCATCTACCAAAAACTATTATTGCAATGGCATTCATTTATAACAATCAACAATTAAAACTACAAATGTAGGATACTGATATCATAAAGCGTTATACGCAATATATGAATTCACATGACTGAAACATGCATCAAAAAAACATGTTCATCCAAAAGAAAGGCCACCGTCAACAAATATAGACAAATACGTCATAAAAACAGTAACCAATTAACAAGTTGATTAGCATCTGGATTAAGAAAATGATAGGAAAAATAATTGACTATGATCTATAATGACAAGTCTATTACCATGACTCTCGACTAACAAAGGTAGTTTTTCGTCCTCGGTAGCTTGATAATTGATGGAGGATATAAACTTTTGACGCCACCTAACGAAAAGTGGACCCTCTTTTCTTCATTAATTCACTCCCTGTGTGTGTTTGTTTTTTTTTGAATTAAAGGTCATTGATTTTAGAAAGACCTGATGATATATATGTTGAATATATGTAGGGTGATATGCATGATCACAAGAGCTTGGTGGAGGCAATAAAGAAAGTTGATGTGGTGATCTCTATGCTGGGCTACAAATATCATGAGTAGTTGGTTGATCAAGTTAAAATCATAGAGGCTATTAAAGAAGCTGGAAATGTCAAGGTAATCAACAAATATATATTTATATTAGGATAAGGAAAAGGAGAAATTTGGATTGGATAGTTGTAATATTACATATTGTTATTTTTTCACATCTTTCTTGTTTTCTGTTAATTGCACAAAACCCCTTTTTAGTTTATCCCATATAGCAATATCCCCAGCCCCACCCCAACCAAACCCTAGCCCCAGCCCCAGCCCAGCCCCAACCCCAGCCGCAGCCCAAGCCCCAGCCCCAGCCCAGCCGCAGCCTCAGCCCCAGCCCAGCCCTACCCCAACCGAACCCTAGCCTCAGCCCCAGCCCAGCCCCAACCCCAACCCCAACCGAACCCTAGCCCCAGCCCCAGCCCAGCCCCAACTCCAACCCCAACCCCAACCCGAACCCCAACCGAACCCTAACCCTAACTGAACCCGATGCCGACGCCGACGCCGATGACAAACCCTCACCCCTACCCGAACCTGGCCTGAACCCTAGACTACATCATCAAAATTAAAAATTATATGAGATTTAATTACAAACCGTGCGCGCGGTGGATGAGACGATAGAAATCGGTGGTCGACGACGATCGGCGAAGGTGGCGACAAGGCGCGGGAAGTCGACGAAGGTGTGGGAACGAACGACGAAGGTGGCGACGAGGCGCGGAGCGCGGTGGCGACGAGGCGCGGGAACAGGCGATGAGAGGCGCGGGAGTGAGAGAGAGAAATTTTGGGAATGATGAATAATTTTTCTGTGCTTTTTTTTTATTAATAACCTATTTGGATGCCCCTACGGACATAACTGTAGGTCCACGGTTTGCGGCTCCGTAGGGCCAAACAAAAAATTAGAACGTAAGGCACCGTAGGGACAACGATATGGCCCTACGGATTGTTCCCCTCCGAAAGACGGCGCGACGACTGAGAGACGTCTTGCCTGAGGTTCGGGGCAGATGCTATTTGGTTTTATCCGTCCACCTCTCCGAAGATACCTAGTTGATTTATGGCACCGTGTATCGGAGGTTTAGACGGATGCGGCCGATGTAGCAGACTTCGTCAGATTCCCCCTCATTCAAGGGGTTTTTGATTGTGGGGACGCTCTTCCCTGCAGGCGCAAGCCCCTGCAGTTAATTATGCTACCGCATCGCGGTAACAACTTTCTCCTTCTCCAGAATTTCACTTCGTGTCGTGGGTGTTTGTTTTGTTCGTGGTTGCCCGTGGATTGTATATGGAGACTAATTTATGTCGTCGCCCGTAGGACGTGGATTAGTCCAAATCCGTATTTTCTGAGATTTGGGTTTCGTGTTTTGGTTTAAGGATATGTTAGCCCTATTTAAGGCTAAGATCAACTTAAACTTTTGTTAAAGATACGTTAGCCTAATCTCCAGACTAAGATCAACTTAACGGGATCGTTTGGATCCGACAAGAGAGCAATTGGCTCTATTGTTTAGTTTAATGAAATTGCGGTCGATTCCCAGTTTAGGGACATGGTGGTTCAGTGAATGTATGGCCGTCAGGACCCGTCACCTCTCTGACGACGTTGAAGGATTACAACAATAGATATCAGAGGAGTTCAGAGATGTACCCTTGAACCAAAGTTGATTGGGGGATCTATAGTCCAATTTGGGACTAAAGTCTGTTTGAATGTTTAAGGATACGTTAACCATATTTGAGGCTAAGATCAACTTAAACGGGATCGTTTAGATCCGACAAAAGAGCATTTGGGGGCTCTATTGTTCCAGTTTAGGGACATAGTGGTCCATGTTCCAATTTAGGGACATGGGGGTCCTTTTGTTTAAGGATGCTTGAGTCCGGGAGTTTAAGGTCGCTTAAGTCCGGGAGTTTAAGGATGGTTAAGTCCATAAGTTGGTTCAAGGACGCTTGAGTTCGGGAGTTTAAGGATGCTTGAGTCCAGGAGTTTAAGGACGCTTGAGTCCATGAGTTGGTTTAAGAACGCTTGAGTCCGGGAGTTTAAGGACGCTTGAGTCCGGGAGTTGGTTTAAAGACGCTTAAGTCCGGGAGTTTAAGGACGCTTGAGTCCATAGCAATGTGTCGTTGTCGGGACCCGTCACCTCTCTAACGACGTTGAAGGATTACAACGACAAGTGTCAGAGGAGTTCAGAGATGTACCCTTGAACCGGATGTAAATTGATTTAAGGGAGCAATCGTGCTCAGTCAATTTAATTTGAGGACTTATGGCCATGATTGGGTTAAGTCCAGTTGAAAATATTCAACATTTTATTTATCTTCGGCCTATTAGGCCAATTCTAGGGCTTTGCCCCTGTTTAATAATGCACTGCATTTTATTTTGGCCTGCAAGGCCTATTTGATTTGGGCTCTGTCCTTTTATTTTTATGATGCAGAGCATCAGTTTTGGTCTGACAGACCTTTGTTTGGGCTCTGCCCTTTTTAAAATAATGCATGACATTTTATTAGGCCTGTTAGGCATTTTTTTAAATGGGCTCGGCCCTTCTTTTCAATAATGCAGTGCATTAATTATCTGACAGTGGCCATGTGGCCTGTCAGGCGCTTTGCGCCAATTAATGAGCGCAAGTGCATGTGGAGGTGACACTTGTCACGCTCTGGTGAGCGCAAGCGCAGTGCGCTGCGCTGTTGCGCTGCACTGTTGCGCTGCTGACACGTGGCACGCCCTGGTGAGTGCAAGCGCAGTGCGCTGCGCTGTTGTGCTGCTGACACGTGGCGCGCCAATTTAAGAGAGCAGTGCTCTATTTTAAAAGCGCATAGCGCAAGTTGTTCTGGAGCTGACACGTGGCGCTCTCTAGTGGCTTGCACCAACCCAAGAGCGCAACAGTGCAGATTTACAAGTGCAAGGCACTGTTTTAATATCTTGATCCAATTTTAGATTCAAGAAAAGAATCTTTTAAGATTCCAGAACCAGTGGTTCATCAAAAGGCAATGCCTTTGTTATTATTATATATTTTTTATTGATGATCTTTGATCTCGTTCTTAGATCAATGATCTTTTTAGAAGAAACTCTTTTTTATTCAAAGGTTTTTACCTTTTTCTTTCTTTGAGCTCTTCTCAAAATTCTTTAGAGGAATTCTATGTTTTTCTCTCTGTGTTGATCTTTCTTTTTAGACTTGGAGTCTAGGGGCCTTTTTATAGTGTCATTTGATTTGTTAAATTAGTTAAAGAGATCTTTCTCTGAGTGATTTCAAGATTTTTCCCCACCGTTAGATCTTTGATCCAAGGGCTTCTGTTTTACAGAAGACAGTCTTCTTGTTTTAACAAGATCAGAAAGATCTTTCAGAATTTTAATTCTGTTTTGGTGCTGGCATTGGCGCAAATGCATCTGTGCTTCACACATGTCGCGCAGCGCCACTGAGCTAGCGCAACTGCGCTGACACGTGTCGCGCAACGCAACTGCGCTAGCGCAACTGCGCTGACACGTGTCGCGCAGCGCAGAGCGCAGCGCAACTGCGCTTGACACGTGTCGCGCGGCGCAACTGCGCTGACATGTGTCGCGCAGCGCCGAGCGCAAATCAGCTGAAGCGTTGCTTCATTTATTAAAGTTTGAATTTTAAACAGAGCTTTGCTCTGATCGGGGGAAACAGAAGCGTTGCTTCATTTCCCGCCTTGGGATTTGAACATAGCTTTGCTCTGAAAGGGAGATTTTCTCCTTTATTATTATTATTATTTATTTATTTATTTATTTATTTATTTATTATTTTTTTCTTTTTATTGTTATTATTTTATAAGGAGCGAGTTTTGAGCCAAAATTTTGGCGGGAACAAATGCCTCCCACTACTTTGCCCACGTAAGTATGTACGTGGGTGAAGTAGTGCAAAGTTATGAGTAGCCATGGAATTGAGGGCTTAGGAGACAGGTTTAGGGTCCTTGTAGCCTAAGAATTTTCAACTTTATGAGTCGTGAGGGTCTCACAAAGACTTTTCTCCCTACGGATCGAGAGGATCTCATATGTGTATTTTCTCCTTAGGAATCGTGAGGATTCCTAAGTGCGTTTTCTCTTGAGAGTCGTAAGGATCTCACAAGAGAATTTACCCTCTTACGAGTCGAGAGGACCCGTAAGCGGTTGTTTCCCTCCTTGTCGAGATTCGACTTTGGAGAGTGAGACCCGTGGATAGTATGCAAGAGATCGTTTTGGGCCGACTTGCAGGATCCCAGTGCTTAGGAAGCAGGGTTTTTTTTCCCGCCGCCTAAGGCTTTGCCTCACGAGTCGAAATGAAACGAGCATTTCTCGCAAGGATGTCCTAACGTCACAGTTAACCTCTGCTCTTTACGAAAGAGGTCCGTTAGGGTCTGTGGTACTTAGGGTTTTGGCCGTCGTACCGTCGCGTTGGCAGATATGTTCCTCGAT
The DNA here is from genome assembly GCA_030015575.1 of Agapanthus africanus. Lineage (NCBI taxonomy): Eukaryota > Viridiplantae > Streptophyta > Magnoliopsida > Asparagales > Amaryllidaceae > Agapanthus > Agapanthus africanus. The sequence goes on from CM057338.1 coordinate 546,247,329, forward strand.
ATGCAATCTTGCTGTTCGAGTAGCCTTGCGATTATCGTGTCTCTGATCCCTTCGGGAGCTGGACAAGATGTCTTCAAGTAATCTTCCAGGTAGTATTACCGTCGAAAGAGCAAGCGTAGGGATATTCCATATCACTTTTTACTTGAGGTTAGGCTCATTTTGGAGAGCCCCGATGAGTCAAAACCACTCTGCGCTGGTGTGGGATGATCTCCGATAGTCCTTCAGGCTTTATATGACTTGCCGTCAAGACCCTGAAACTAGGAATTTGGCCTTTGCTTCGTTTGCTAGCATTGCGTCCTCTATATCGAGACGAATGCCGCGGTTGTCTCTAGGTTGTTGGTGAACCGTAGAGGTTTAGAACTAGGGACTTTCCCGTGGCTCCGCTGTTTGATGATGTTGCGTCTGCTGTGTTGAGACGAACGTCGAGGTGGTGACCACTCCGCACTGGTGTGAGACGATCTCCGGTTATCTTTCAGGCTTTATATAACTTGCCGTTAAGACTTTGAAGCTAGGAATTTGGCCTTTGCTTCGTTTGCTGGCATTGCGTCCTCTACATCGAGACGAATGTCACAGTTGTCTCTAGGTTGTTGGTGAACCATCGAGATTTGGAACTAGGGACTTCGCCGTGGCTCCGCTGTTTGATGATGTTGCGTCTGCTGTGTTGAGACGAACGTCGAGGTGGTGACCACTCCGCACTGGTGTGAGACGATCTCCGGTTGTCTTTCGGGCTTTATATGACTTGCCGTTAAGACTTTGAAGCTAGGAATTTGGCCTTTGCTTCGTTTACTGGCATTGCGTCCTCTACATCGAGACGAATGTCGTGGTTGTCTCTAGGTTGTTGGTGAACCGTCGAGATTTGGAGCTAGGGACTTTGCCGTGGCTCCGCTGTTTGATGATGTGGTCTTTCGTTGCCGTTGCATCTGCATCTTGCTGGACTGCGAAGGAACGCCTTTATTGATTCTTTAGGCTGTAGACATTGCCGTTAAGATTTGGAACTAGGGACTATGCCGTGGCTCCGTTTCATTGCGACTCTGAGGTCGGTTGTTGACGTCATGTCTGCATCTGGTTGGAGTGAGGAGAAACACCGTTAGCGATCTCTAAGTTATCGATATCGATGTCGAGACCCTGAAGCTAGGGATCTTCTTTTGCTCCGTTTGTTGACATCGTGTCTGCAATATTGCGACAAATGTCGAGGTTGTCTCTAAGTTGTCTATGAACCGTCGAGATTTGGCTTCGCTTTCTGGTGGAGCCTGTTGGGAAGGTATGGTTCCCTCTTTGTTTGTGCCCCTGGATTGTATACAGGGATCGATGTGATCTCACCTGTAGGGCATAAATTTTATTCATTTTTTTATTATTTTATTTCCGCGATGCTCTATCATTTCAGCTTTTATATCGCGAAGGTCGCGATTGCCCAATCATTTCGGCTATTTATTTTATTTTTACTCGCTGTTTTTTATTGTGAGTTACCCAATCATTTCGGCTATTTCGTATGCATACATTTCTACTTGCTGATTTTTATTGCAAGTTGCCCCATCCTTTCGGCTATTTCATATGCATGTATGGCTCGCTGTTTTTTTTATCGTGAGTGTGGAACTTGGAATCTGACGCCAATCTCAGCATCAGTATCGCTACAACTGGAATATTGCCAGGAGCGAATCATCATTTGCCATGAAAGGACTTGGAATTTGATACCGGTTTAGGCATCAGCATCGCTACAACTGGGACATTACCAGGAGCGAATCATCATTTGCCTCTGTCGACGTTGAACAAAGGTGGCTTAGCGAACAGGGTTAGGATCCCGTCGACTAAGGCTTTTGACTTCATGAGCCGTAAGGGTCTCACAAAGGTATTTCTCCCTTCAAGTAGTGATGATCTCGTAGGTGTGTTTTCTCCTTAGGGATCGTGAGGATTCCTAAGTGTATGTTCCCCTGTAAGTCGTAAGGGTCTTACAAAAGTGTTTTCTCCTTATAAGTCGAGAGGACTTACAAGGGTTGTTCACCATATGGACATATCCCTAGTCACGGGTGTGACTTGGTTAGGGAAATGTTTATTCGCGCCCGTAGATTGTATACAAGGGTCAGTATTGAGCCGCTTGTAGGGCAATATCGAAGGTTGTGGGGGGTTTGCTTAAGAACAGGTTCAGTCTCTGTAACTTAAGACTTTCAAACCTTATGAGACGTGAGGGTCCCATAAGAGAGTTCTCCTTACGAGTCGTGAGGATCTGGCAAGTGTTATTTCTCTTTAGGAATCATGGGGATCCCCAAGTGTGTTGCTCCCTTTTGAGTCGTAAGGATCTCACGCAGGTGGTTTCTCCTCACAAGGTCGAGAGGACCCTGTGAGTGTCTTTTAACGAGGCTGCGCCCTTTCGGGTTTTCACAAACACTCGCCGGTAGCCCTGCTGTTTTTACTCACGGTGCCCTTTCGGGTTTTCATCCGTGCCCACATTGATTATAGACATACCGTCTTTTTTTCCCCCTCTTTTTTTTTTCAAAACGAGGTCGCGCCCTTTCGGGTTTTCACGAACACTCGCCGGTAGCCCTACTGTTTTTACTCACGAAGCCCTTTTGGGTTTTCATCCGTGCCTATTTTGCTTATGGACATACCGTTTTTATTTATTTATTTATTTTTTATTCTTTTTTTTTATTTCGTCAGCCTGAGGATACTGCAATAGTAGTTTAAAGACGTTTCGGTCGTCGGCTAGTTTTAGGACGTAGTGGTCCGCCGTTAGTTTAAGAACGTTTTGGTCCGCCGTCACCGTATTTGAGGCGAATCTCTAGTTTACTGACTTTTCGGTTTATGGGGCTTTCCTTATGAATGAGCATGATGCCCCCGGCATATCCATCTTTCTTGGAGCATGTGGTTGTGGCGGGCTCACCTTCCAGTTTTCGGACAGCGCGAGTTTGCCTTGTTGGTATTGGTCTTCAACCCAGTTTTTAAAGACGAAGCAATCTTCGATCGGATGACTTACTGCTCGATGGTAGGGGCAGTAATTAGGATCGTTGACATCGCCTGGCTGTAGCGGACGTTTCGGACTCGGCGGATTGACGAATCTGTTGCGCACTGCCAGCTCAAACAGTTTCCTTGTTTTATTCTAAGGAAATGAGTAAGGACGTCCCAGTCTTTCCTCAAGGGATGGGCGTAGACGCACGTTGTTTTGGCGAACAACCGGCTTTGAGTTGCTCGACCGTTGTTGAGTATTGGCGACGACGATCGCTTTCCCTTTTTCATTTCGAGAATCTGGCTCTGGAGGAGATGGTCTGTGACCCATCCGGTCTATTTGGGCCAGTTTGTCGATCAAGGCCTGAAAAGTGGTCGGCTTAAAGAACATCATGAATTGGGATATGGTCGCTTGAGGGTCGAGAGTACCTACGAACATGCCCACGGCAGGAGCTTCTTCGATGCGCTGCTCGCACTTTGACCATAGATTACGCCACCGTATCGCATACTGGACCTAAGTTTCGCCTGGCCTTACCCTGGCGTTGATCAATGCCGTGATCAGGGAGCGTCCGCTAGCACTCGCGAATCTTTGTGTAAACAGTAGCTCCATCTCCGTAAATGTTTTGACAGAGTTGTTAAGTAGCTCCGAATACCATTCAAAGGCTGTTTCTGCTAAGCTGCCGGCGAATTGGTGAAGCAGCAGTTTGTCGTCGCCTCCAGTGTTGCCGCAAAGAGCCCTGAATTGAGCGACATGCTGATGTGGATTCCCCATCCCTTTATATACATGGAACTTAGGGATCGTATATCCCAGCGGGTAACTGATTTGGTCATACCAGCTCGGATAGGGTCATCCAGTTTTAACAACTTGCCCAGCCGCTTCACTCACCTGATGAGCTCGTATTTGTTGAGCTATATAGTCATCCAGTGCGGCCTTGGAAATGGTTTCTTCCTTGGCTGCTGAAAGAGCCGGAGGAGGATTAGATGTCTCCCCTCTATCGTCTTCAACAATGATTGGAGGGTCATCAGCTGGAGGGTCCGGCTGTAACATCATCCCTACCATATCTTGGAAGAGGAGCGCCATTTGTTTTATGTTAGCCGCTTGTTCCGTGGCTTCTTTGTCCTTCTTTTCGAGGACTCTGCGTAAGAAGTCAGCATCCGTTTCTTATTCATGACGCTGCTCTGATGATGCCTCCGAGCTTTCTTTTGGCCCGGTAAGTGCGGCCATCGCAGTCATCATCTCCTGAAGCTTCTGCTGCTGTTCTTAAGCTTTCGTCACGGATCGGGTGAGCGGTCGGTGACCCGTCGAAGCACGGCTTTCCTCCTTTCCGGAAGCCATATAAACAGTATGCACCACCATGCCCCCAGACTTGGGGCGTTTAGATTCAGTGTCTTTGCGATTTGCCAAAGACACAGGGATCTTCCCCAACCTCCTTCTTTTTTGAGTGGTCGAAGTTGAGGGGGCCGTTGTAGTGGGCACCCAAGTGGCTGTTGCTGTTTGTGGCTTGACGGAGTGATCCTTCTCCTGCCGAACCTTCATCTTTTTCTGTCGGCGGAGATAGTCTTGATCAATCACCGACTCCTGGACCTGTCGCCAGACCTTGTAAATTTTAGAGGACAGCCGTTGAGGGGGCTGCTCTAGCTTCTTCTCTGGTGTATTCTCCACAGGTGAAGGAGTTCGCTTCAGCACCGCAGTAGGAGAGTTTCTGCGCACCGTGTTCAGCAATTCAAAGCTGTTCCCGGTTGGAACAGCAGCATCGATCCCCACCGTTGGAGCTGGCGGAGTTATCCCAGAGGGGGAGTTGCCCCCAGCCTTCTTTACTCGGTGCCAGTGACGACGTCGAGCGTGTCGTGCGGATGGAGTTGTTTCGGCTATAAGGGTAACGTCGTCATGCCCCCTGCTTTGAGGAGAGATTGTTATTGGTGCTAGCCTGTCAAAGACTGACACCCGTTGAGAAGCGATGTCTAATCTGTCAAAGACAGATCTCTGGGCAGGGAAAGCAGCTTTGAGGACTTCGCCTGGAGCAACAACCGGAATAGCCAGCCTTGTAAAAACTGACTTCTTGGAAGGAGGAGCCTTTCCAATGATTTTATCCGCTTGAGCCGGGGTGGCTATCCGCTTTGGGATGGCCGCTTCGGGTATCGCGGGCTTGTAGAAGTTCTGGCCCAGTCTATTGAAAACTGAAGTATTGGAGTTGGGCGACCCATTGAGAGGGGCCGCGGCAGTGGTAAGTCGATCAAAAACTGACTTCTTTGGGGCTTCTTGCAACGTCATTGGGACATTGAAGCTCATCGATGGGAGCATGGTCCCGAAGAATAGTCCAGTAGTGGCTTGAGTTACTTGTTCCACTGGCATCTTGAAAAGGGAGGCCGCTTGGGGCCCATAAGTCACTCCTCCAGCAAGGACGGAGCGAGAGTTGCAGTTGCAGGCAATACAGTTTGAAGCTATTGATCTTTTGTTTTCTGCACGAAGCAAGACACCAAATCTTAGTACCTCGAATCCACAGGCAACCACAGCAAACCGCGATACGTTCGCGAATACGACACACGAAGTGTGGAGTGGAAAGAGGAAAAGGTCCCACCGAGCGTGCCAGAATCTGTTCCCCTCCGAAAGACGGCGCAACGACTGAGAAACGTCTTGCCTGAGGTTTGGGGCAGATGCTATTTGGTTTTATCCGTCCACCTCTCCGAAGATACCAAGTTGATTTATGGCACCGTGTATCGGAGGTTTAGACGGATGCGGCCGATGTAGCAGACTTCGTCAGATTCCCCCTCGTTCGAGGGGTTTTTGATTGTGGGGACGCTCTTCCCTGCAGGCGCAAGCCCCTGCAGTTAATTACGCTACCGCATCGCGGTAACAACTTTCTCTTTCTTCAGAATTTCACTTCGTGTCGTGGGTGTTTGTTTTGTTCGTCGTTGCCCATGGATTGTATATGGAGACTAATTTATGTCGTCGCCCGTAGGACGTGGATTAGTCCAAATCCGTATTTTCTTAGATTTGGGTTTGGTGTTTTGGTTTAAGGATACGTTAGCCCTATTTAAGGCTAAGATCAACTTAAACTTTTGTTAAGGATACGTTAGCCTAATCTCCAGACTAAGATCAACTTAACTGGATCGTTTGGATCCGACAAGAGAGCAATTGGCTCTATTGTTTAGTTTAATGACATTGCGGTCGATTCCCAGTTTAGGGACATGGTGGTCCATTGAATGTATGGCCGTCAGGACCCGTCACCTCTCTGACGACGTTGAAGGATTACAACGTCAGATATCAGAGGAGTTCAGAGATGTACCCTTGAACCAAAATTGATTGGGGGATCTATAGTCCAATTTGGGACTAAAGTCTGTTTGAAGGTTTAAGGATACGTTATCCATATTTGAGGCTAAGATCAACTTAAACGGGATCGTTTAGATCCGACAAAAGAGCATTTGGGGGCTCTATTGTTCCAGTTTTAGGACATAGTGGTCCATGTTCCAATTTAAAGACATGGGGGTCCATTTGTTTAAGGACGCTTGAGTCTGGGAGTTTAAGGTCGCTTAAGTCCGGGAGTTTAAGGACGCTTAAGTCCATGAGTTGGTTTAAGGACGCTTGAGTCCGGGAGTTTAAGGACGCTTGAGTCTAGGAGTTTAAGGACGCTTAAGTCCATGAGTTGGTTTAAGGACACTTAAGTCCGGGAGTTTAAGGACGCTTGAGTCCGGGAGTTTAAGGACGCTTAATTCTATGAGTTGGTTTAAGGACGCTTAAGTCCGGGAGTTTAAGGACGCTTGAGTCCGGGAGTTGGTTTAAGAACGCTTAAGTCCGGGAGTTTAAGGACGCTTGAGTCCATAGCAATGTGTGGTTGTCGGGACCCATCACCTCTCTGACGACGTTGAAGGATTACAACGACAAGTGTCAGAGGAGTTCAGAGATGTACCCTTGAACCGGATGTAAATTGATTTAAGGGAGCAATCGTGCTTAGTCAATTTAATTTGAGGACTTATGGCCATGATTGGGTTAAGTCTGTTAGTTGTATGTATGCCCTAGAGGCCAGTATTGTACAGATGATGTATATTATATTAGATGCTTGGACATATATAGAGATGACTTTCTTGCTCGACATGATAGTATGTTATCTGGTTGCTCTTTATCTTAACATGTACACTAGTCTCTTTATACTGTCTTATAGTTACATGTTGGTAAAGCCCTTAGGATTTGTACTTGACTACCTGGATTATGATGCAGATCATACTAGTGGGGACATGGTAGTCCATAAGTACATCCTTCAAGGTCCCTAGTCGTGGGTGTATCGAGACGGGGCATCGATATACCAGTGTAGACTAGCGTATACGCTTCTCGACCCATGTGATGGGCGATGGATGATCCCATATCCATTGATGTTTGACATCAGAGATGGTATACGGGTGCTCAGTGGAGACTGGGTACACTGGACGGACTCGCCGAGAACTCCCAGATGGTATTATACCTCACGTCAGATGGCAGTTCTCAGGTGACACTTGTACAGGTTAGTCTGTAGACCCGAGATCGTCATAGAGTCTTGTGTGATTCCCACTGTGCTTTGATCTCCACCTTACCACGTCCATGAGGGCGTGCAAAACGGTGGTCTTTGGGTACATTCCCGAGTCACATGGAGGCAATGAGCGATAGGAGGGGTTTCGTCTCTCCCGGTATTGGGGGTTGATGTTGCGCTGTGCTCGATTGGCCGTAACAGGGAAGTCCCTGGCCAGGGATGATCAGAGATTTGCTGGTAAGTGTTACCAGTAGTTTCTCGACCCGTTATGAGCCTCACATCGGCACGACTTATCGAGTATTGGGGTCTGACGTTTACCACCCCTAGACTTGATATGCGACGTATCGGACGAACAGACCGGACTGTACGGTAAGTGTTACTGGTTGGATTCACAGGAGTGTGAGCGGGCTAGCTCGTCGATCTTCTGATCGCTCAATACCCGGATGGCCGTTACGTTTAGCAGACCGCTTGCGGCTTGTGGGTGCTTGATATGATCATCATCTGCTACCGGCGTATTGACGAGTCTTTAGAGTCCTACACAGAGGTTTCCTGGCTCAAGCGAAACAAAATAGGAGCTCATATGAGATATGTGCAGGACCGAGAATAATGCGTGTATGTGATACCGCATTTCATTCTCGCGATATATGTTTCGATTGGTTATATTCGATATGACCTAGTTATCGAATCATTGATTCGATAAGCCGATACATTGAATACTAGTCGGTCGTGTGTGACATGACCGGATCATTGAATCAAGTGTTGATTTAATGATTTAATGTATAATTATATATTTGATATATTACTTTGCATTGACTAGTATTGGTTCACTTTAAACGGATTTTTCTCACTTGGATTGCACATTGTATATGTGATATACTTTTGTGCACATTTTTGTATCATGTTTGATGATACTTGATCATATGGTTAAGTGAATAAAATTAAACCATGGTTATTATGATAATTAGGGTTTTGCATTTTTATTTGTTCATTTATTTGTTTATTCATTTATTTGGATAAGTTTAAATGAGAATGGTGGCATTTTTGTTTCTTATTAGATGCTTCATGAACCCTTGACTTTTGCTACCATTCTTGTCATCATGCTTAACCCTAACCCACCCAACTAACCATGGTATATTCTCTACACTTAACCAAGGTTAAGTTATGATAAGTATTGATTTTCTTTTTCATTTTAATTAGAACTTATCATAACTAGCTTCATCTTCTTCTTCTTCTTGAAATAGAAAAGCTTGCTACTTTAATGGCATCTTGAGATCCAAAGTGAGAAATCCAATTCTAAAGTGAACCCACCTCCTATTTCTTCACCCTCTACCTCTTTCCAAGTTGTTTTGGGTGTTTACTTCACAAGTTTCACAAGTTTGTGAAGTCGGAGCTTGAACTAGTGATGCCTCGACGTAGATCATCTTCGGCACGATGCCGACGACCTAGCTCGCCCGTTTCTCCGACGAAGACGATGCTTGAGTTCGGGATTCGAGATAGACAGCGAGGGCATGACCACGTGGAGCTAAGGAGTTGGATATCCGGATCTACAAAGGTTGTAGCATCTAACTCATAGTTTAGTTGTTAACTAGATTATCGTTTCGCCTAAACATCTAGTCTAAGATCCGTAGTCTAGGGTTTCTCGGCACCATTTTTTTTAAATTGGCATGTTCGATGCCTTGTGAGACCTCACTTGAGTGCCTAGGATCCCTACAGTGGTATCAGAGCCTAGCTAGAGCCTTAGGCGAAGTCTAGACGCAATTTAAAGCCCGAACGAATCCCAAACCCTAAACTTAACATGCTCTCTGTACATTTTCTAAAATCTGGGATTTTTCAATATTAAAAATGCTTAAAAAATTCAGCAGGGAATTCTAAGAATTACGATGCAAATTTCATCCATTGAACAGTAATAAGCGCGGCGGAACCGCGGCCTAAGCCAGCTTAGGCGGCGGTTCCGCGGCGGCTTGATGACGTCATCCCTCCTCCAAGGCACAGTAATTCATAGTTTCTGCAGCTGAGCTTTATGAGTATTTTTTTAATAATTATTCCAGAGTTTAATTTTCTGGGCTGTTTTAGAGCTTCGGTGTTTCAACCAGATTATCAAATTTCGTCTTTTGTGTTTTTCCGGATAATTTTTAGAATATGTTAAAAAGTTCGACCGGATATAAATACCCAATTTTTCCTTTGTCGGGAAATTTCCAAGTGTTGGATTTTTCCGTAGTTTAACGACGTTCTAAGTAGTGCAAGTAACGCGATGGACCCTCTAGAAGACAACAAACCTTAACTCGATTATGTGACCGTCTTGAACTGCCCTTTGAACCTTCGGGTTTGGGGCAGTACGGCGTGCCACATGTGAGGCGTTGGCTTGACCCTTCTACGGCTGGACCGTTGGTACTGAGGCACGAACTGAATGTTGCTAGACTTATTTCATGTGTTGGACTGTATCGGGAAAACTTGGGTATTCGACTGTTCGATCGAAAAGTTTAACATTTTCTGTTTATCTGGAATGTGATACAATAATTGGAATTCACAAGTAGTTATGAGATAACTGAATGAATGTTATAAATCTAGCAATTTAGTCCCATATGATATTGAAAAGAGTTTTCGATAATGAGACTAAAATGCGGGATTTATATCTGTTAGGCATGCGATGTCTAAGGAAGTTGCGGATTCCAATTGTTGTAGTTTTACACTTTCTTTTCTGTGACCGTAAGTGTAATATGTGATATCGCCGGTTTCGTTGCTATATGTCAACGACAATTGGGATGGACATATTTACTTACGTTGTTGACATGTGATGTTATGTGTTGCTGGATATGTTATATTAAATCGTCGTGTTCGAATAGCCGGGGGTTTTTATGTGAGATGAGTGTTTTTCATTTTCATTCATGTAAAAACTTGTATGTAATATTCTTTTATTTGGGGCACTTCCAGGTAGCGGAAGTTGTCACCCTTTGTATATTATTTACTTTTCCGCATTAGGATAGACCCAAGGAGGGGAGCACAAGTAACCGGGTTCTGGGGTCCAGTGGGAGACCAACTCGAGGAGTCGAGTCCGGGTCTCCTAACCCTAGAATTGGCAGGGTTGCTTGCCGCTCTCGTAGGGGTCTAGGGGTGTGGGATTGGCTATTCGTTACGACCGTGGAATCCGTGTTTTATACTAGCTCGTATTGAAAACACGGACGTCCTAGTATATCCAATATTTCATATGTTTATTCTGCTGCGATATCTGTGTTGTGACTCTGTGATGGATATAGTATATAGTATATATGATATATTATATAGACGTTACTTATGTTTTACACCCGCGCTAGCCCTGCCCTGCTCTGTCGTTAGTTACCTAACCTAACGGTGCACGAGGGGACATCGAGGCGAATGCGGATGGCATAAGTGTAGGTCATATCTATCTGTGATGTTTAGGTATTTAAATGATGGGACTTCATTAATGTGATTAATGAAAGATAAGAAACCTAAGATGTTGTGGAATCGAATTTTAAAATAAAACAGGTAGCTACAGTTCTTGCTTTGCACAGCGGTATATATGATATACCCTGCACCTTATTCGATGAGGAAAGGACCGAGATCCCTTCACCGGGAGTGACTCCTTTAGCAATAACTGGCAGATGCTACACACTCGGTTTGCTTTTGACTGCTTTTGGGTTTTTGCTTTGCACAGCGATATATATGATATATCCCGCACCTCATTCGACGAGGAAAGGACCGAGATCCCTTCGCCGGGAGTGACTCCTTTAGCAAAACTAGAAAAGCCTCAAAATCACTCCATTTCAAAACATCATTTGATTCTACAACGATTTCAAGTTCATTACGCTCATGGTTTTCAGAAAAACCTGGCGTAGCCCTCCGTCATTTCAGATGAGTAGTAGTTAGTATTCGTGCTACGTTTGTTGGCCTGCGTCAAGGCGTAGTGTGCGGTAGCTAACTAGTATTTATCTGCTTATGCATATGATGCAGATTGGATTAGGGTAGTCGTGCGACTTTGTTGGCCTTCGTCAAGGGTCGTACGGGTGGGTTTAATTCAATCAGGAAATGACGGGTTGAACTTGACTAGCGCACTATGGTTTGTTGGCCTGCGTCAAGGTCATAGGACGCTAGGGGCAAAATATTATCGGGAATTTCAAGTGTTGAAATTTGCAATGAGATTGCATACCTTCTATGAGATAGTTGGATCCCGATACCCGCTGCGAGTAAGAGTTACTCCTGGGAGAGTTTTACACATTGCAATTAGCCGATCAAGTAGGTGTCTAGAAAGGTGTCAACGGGGTTACGCCTCTGGGAAAACGAGGTTTACATTAATTAGGTTCGTGCGAAAGCACGGGGGACCTCCCTCAAAGTACCGACACTGGCCTGGCTGAAAGATTGGCGAACCTGTAGTGTGTAATTAATCCCGGCTAGTCTTTCCTTTTAGGGTTTGAAGGAAGATTTGATAAAAAGCAGTGGGAGCCATCCTGATTAGATAAGATAATAACCAATCTGATCCTGCACGAGCTTACGCTAAAGTGTTTTCTTCTCTCTCTCTCCAGGTAGCGACCATTTCATGCCCTAATGAAGATAATAATATGGATGTATTGACCGAACCCGCATGTTATACTGTGCTGGGGAACGTTGGTTCCGTTCTTTCCTATAAGAGTTATAGGAATGAACAGGAAATAGGGGAATACCAGGATTCCCATGCCACCCGATTGAAGAAAGTACATGTTGATGCATTTTCTTCGGGTGTGTTCGTTACTGAGAAATGTTTCTCCATTTGCTCTACATCCTGGGTATTGGATACCGGGTCAGGATCCCATATATGTAATCAGTTACATGGGCTTAGGAAAGGTAGAGAACTTGGAGAAGGTGATAAAGACATAAGAGTAGGAAATGGTGCAATTGTTGCAGCCAAGACTGTCGGGGAATATCACCTTGTATTACCAACTGGTAATACATTGGTTCTGAACGAATGCTATTACATGCCGAACCTGATATGCAACATTATATCGGTTTCTTTATTAAGTAAAGAGGGATATAATTTTGTATTACAGGACAATGTTATGAACATTTTCCGTAACCAAAAGTTGGTTGGATCAGGCACGTTATGCAATGGCATTTATGTTCTAAATCAATCAACAGTTCTGAGCATAACAAACGCACACAAGAGGAAGAGTTCTGAACTCAACGAATCCTTCTTGTGGCATTGTAGACTGGGCCACATCAATGCGACACGACTAGCTAAGTTGCATAAAGATGGATATTTAAATCCGTTTGAATTTTCATCTTATGATACTTGCCAGTCATGTCTCAAAGGCAAGATGACCAAAACTCCGTTTACGGGACACGGAGAAAGAGTTAACGAACTCTTGGGACTGATACATAGTGATGTATGCGGTCCCATGTCTACACATGCCAGGGATGGTTCTTCGCACTTCATTACATTCACTGACGATCTCTCTAGATTCGGATATGTGTTCCTGATGAAACACAAATCAGAAGCTTTTGAGAAATTTAGAGAATATAAACAAGAAGTCGAGAACCAAACCGGAAAAAGTATTAAAATCCTTCGATCTGATTGAGGAGGTGAATACTTGAGCAATGAATTCCTGGACTTCCTAAAAGAGAATGGGATTCTCTCTCAGCTGACTCCTCCATATACACCACAGCACAACGGTGTATCAGAACGGAGGAACCGCACCCTATTAGATATGGTGCGCTCTATGATGAGCACAGCTGAGTTACCTATTTCCTTTTGGGGATATGCACTGGAAACAGCTGCAGACCTATTGAATATGGTTCCCACCAAAACCGTGCCGACCACTCCATATGAGATATGGAAGGGAAAGAGACCATGTCTTAATTATGTTAAGATATGGGGTTGTCCGGCCTATGTAAAAACGCAAAATCCGGACAAACTCGCGGCAAGGTCTATTCTGTGTAAGTTTATTGGATATCCCAAACATTCGCGAGGGTATATCTTCTACCACCCTGAGGAACAAAGAGTGTTTGTTTCTCGGCATGCCACCTTTTTAGAAAAGGAATTTCTTGAAAAAGAGATTAGTGGTCATGAGGTAGAACTGGAAGAGGTTCCAGCTGCAGAAGCTACAACAGAAGATCTGGTGGAACCAGAGGATTCCGTAGTTCCCGATGAACCCCAGCCACTCCGCCGATCTAGTAGGGTTCCTCGCCAACCTGAGAGATACTATGGTTTTCTCATGGACGGTGGGAGCGAGGATTGCATCATGGAGGATGATGACCCAACTTGCTTCGAGCAGGCCATCACGAGTGGGGACTCAGTGAAATGGCTGGATGCTATGCGGTCCGAGATGGAATCCATGTACACCAACAAAGTATGGACTTTGGAAGTTGCTCCTGAAGGGGTAAAACCCATTGGGAGCAAGTGGATCTTCAAGAAGAAACTTGGTGTAGATGGGAAAGTGGAGACTTTCAAAGCTAGACTTGTAGCAAAGGGTTTTCGTCAAAGACCAGGTGTGGACTATGACGAAACCTTTTCTCCAGTAGCTATGCTTAAATCCATCCGGATCATGCTTGCCATTGCTGCTTTTCATGACTACGAAATCTGGCAAATGGATGTTAAGACCGCCTTTCTAAATGGTGATTTAGAAGAGTGCGTGTACATGACTCAGCCAGAGGGCTTCGTAGACAGTGGGAGCAGCAGGAAGGTGTGCAAGCTGCTTAAATCCATTTATGGATTAAAGCAAGCATCGCGGAGTTGGAACATCTGCTTTGATGTCGTTATCAAAGAGTTTGATTTCGTCAAAAATCCAGATGAACCTTGTATCTATAAGAAGGTGGCAGAGAGTAAGGTTGTCTTCCTCGTATTGTACGTGGACGACATACTCTTGATAGGAAATGATATTCCTATGCTGCAAGCGGTCAAGCTCTTCTTATCACAAAGATTCTCAATGAAAGATCTTGGTGATGCCTCCTGCATATTGGGAATTAGGATATATAGAGATAGATCCAAATGGATTTTGGGATTGTCCCAATCCAGGTACATTGACACCATACTAAAGAGGTTTAGTATGGAAGAGTCCAAGCATGGGAACTTGCCCACGATCTCTGGAGTCACTCTCTCCAAAGAGATGTCTCCCAAGACTGATTTGGAGAGAGCTCGCATGCAAGGGATACCCTATGCTTCGGCAGTAGGCTCTATCATGTATGCGATGCTATGTACCAGACCCGATGTAGCATACTCACTAAGTATAGTAAGCAGGTATCAAGCTGATCCTGGAGAGAGTCACTGGACAGCTGTGAAGAGCATTCTCAAGTACTTACGAAGGACTAGAGATATGCTCTTGGTGTATGGTAACGGAGAGCTCTAAGTGGAGTCCTTTACCGATTCGAGCTTCTAGAGTGATAAGGACGACTCTAAGTCACAGTCGGGCTTTGTCTTTACCCTTTACGGAGGGGCGGTTAGCTGGAAGAGTTCCAAGCAGGAAACCGTGGCAGACTCGACGATGGAGGCTGAATACATCGCTGCCAACGATGCTGCTAAAGAGGCTGTCTGGATCAAGAAGTTCATTACCGAACTTGGTGTGGTTCCATCCATTGAGCATCCAATACCTTTGTATTGCGATAACAATGGAGCAGTGGCTTTGGCCAAGGAACCCAGGTCCCATCAGCGATCCAGGCATATTCTGAGGCGGTATCACCTGATCCGGGAGATAGTTGATCGCCGGGAGATCGAGGTCAGGAGGGTTGACACGAAGGACAACACTGCGGATCCACTCACGAAGGCCATTCCCCAGATTCAGTTTGAGAGACTCTTCGGGATGCTCGGTATGCGATACTACAGCAGCTGGCCCTAGTGCAAGTGGGAGATTGTTAGTTGTATGTATGCCCTAGAGGCCAGTATTGTACAGATGATGTATATTATATTGGATGCTTGGACATATATAGAGATGACTTTCTTGCTCGACATGATAGTATGCTATCTGGTTGCTCTTTATCTTAACATGTACACTAGTCTCTTTATACTGTCTTATAGTTACATGTTGGTAAAGCCCTTAGGATTTGTACTTGACTACCTGGACTATGATGCAGATCATACTAGTGGGGACATGGTAGTCCATAAGTACATCCTTCAAGGTCCCTAGTCGTGGGTGTATCGAGACGGGGCATCGATATACCAGTGTAGACTAGCGTATACGCTTCTCGACCCATGTGATGGGCGATGGATGATCCCATATCCATTGATGTTTGACATCAGAGATGGTATACGGGTGCTCAGTGGAGACTGGGTATACTGGACGGACTCGCCGAGAACTCCCAGATGGTATTATACCTCACGTCAGATGGCAGTTCTCAGGTGACACTTGTACAGGTTGGTCTGTAGACCCGAGATCGTCATAGAGTCTTGTATGATTCCCACTGTGCTTTGATCTCCACCTTACCATGTCCATGAGGGCGTGCAAAACGGTGGTCTTTGGGTACAGTCCCGAGTCACATGGAGGCAATGAGCGATAGGAGGGGTTTAGTCTCTCTCGGTATTGGGGGTTGATGTTGCGCTGTGCTCGATTGGCCGTAACAGGGAAGTCCCTGGCCAGGGCTGATCAGAGATTTGCTGGTAAGTGTTACCAGTAGTTTCTCGACCCGTTATGAGCCTCACATCGGCACGACTTATCGAGTATTGGGGTCTGACGTTTACCACCCCTAGACTTGATATGCGACGTATCAGACGAACAGACCGGACTGTACGGTAAGTGTTACTGGTTGGATTCACAGGAGTGTGAGCGGGCTAGCTCGTCGATCTTCTGATCGCTCAATACCCGGATGGTCTTTACGTTTAGCAGACCGCTTGCGGCTTGTGGGTGCTTGATATGATCATCATCTGCTACAGCAGTATTGACGAGTCTTTAGAGTCCTACACAGAGGTTTCCTGGCTCAAGCGAAACGAAATAGGAGCGCATATGAGATATGTGCAGGACCGAGAATAATGCGTGTATGTGATACCGCATTTCATTCTCGCGATATATGTTTCGATTGGTTATATTCGATATGACCTAGTTATCGAATCATTGATTCGATAAGCCGATACATTGAATACTAGTCGGTCGTGTGTGACAAGACCGGATCATTGAATCAAGTGTTGATTTAATGATTTAATGTATAATTATATATTTGATATATTACTTTGCATTGACTAGTATTGGTTCACTTTAAACGGATTTTTCTCACTTGGATTGCACATTGTATATGTGATATACTTTTGTGCACATTTTTGTATCATGTTTGATGATACTTGATCATATGGTTAAGTGAATAGAATTAAACCATGGTTAATATGATAATTAGGGTTTTGCATTTTTATTTGTTCATTTATTTGTTTATTCATTTATTTGGATAAGTTTAAATGAGAATGGTGGCATTTTTGTTTCTTATTAGATGCTTCATGAACCCTTGACTTTTGCTACCATTCTTGTCATCATGCTTAACCCTAACCCACCCAACTAACCATGGTATATTCTCTACACTTAACCAAGGTTAAGTTATGATAAGTATTGATTTTCTTTTTCATTTTAATTAGAACTTATCATAACTAGCTTCATCTTCTTCTTCTTCTTGAAATAGAAAAGCTTGCTACTTTAATGGCATCTTGAGATCCAAAGTGAGAAATCCAATTCTAAAGTGAACCCACCTCCTATTTCTTCACCCTCTACCTCTTTCCAAGTTGTTTTGGGTGTTTACTTCACAAGTTTCACAAGTTTGTGAAGTCGGAGCTTGAACTAGTGATGCCTCGACGTAGATCATCTTCGGCACGAAGCCGACGACCTAGCTCGCCCGTTTCTCCGACGAAGACGATGCTTGAGTTCGGGATTCGAGATGGACAGCGAGGGCATGACCACGTGGAGCTAAGGAGTTGGATATCCGGATCTACAAAGGTTGTAGCATCTAACTCATAGTTTAGTTGTTAACTAGATTATCGTTTCGCCTAAACATCTAGTCTAAGATCCGTAGTCTAGGGTTTCTCGGCACCATTTTTTTTAAATTGGCATGTTCGATGCCTTGTGAGACCTCACTTGAGTGCCTAGGATCCCTACAAAGTCCAGTTGAAAATATTCAACATTTTATTTATCTTCGGCCTATTAGGCCTATTCTAGGGCTTTGCCCCTGTTTAATAATGCACTGCATTTTATTTTGGCCTGCAAGGCCTATTTGATTTGGGCTCTGTCCTTTTATTTTTATGATGCAGAGCATCAGTTTTGGTCTGACAGACCTTTGTTTGGGCTCTGCCCTTTTTAAAATAATGTATGGCATTTTATTAGGCCTGTTAGGCATTTTTTTAAATGGGCTCGGCCCTTCTTTTCAATAATGCAGTGCATTAATTATCTGATAGTGGCCATGTGGCCTGTCAGGCGCTTTGCGCCAATTAATGAGCGCAAGCGCATATGGAGGTGATACGTGTCACTCTCTGGTGAGCGCAAGCGCAGTGCGCTGCGCTGTTGCACTGCTGACACGTGGCGCGCCCTAGTGAGCGCAAGCGCAGTGCGCTGCGCTGTTGCGGTGCTGACACGTGGCGCGCCAATTTAAGAGAGCAGTGCTCTATTTTAAAAGCGCATAGCGCAAGTTGTTCTGGAGCTGACACGCGGCGCTCTCTGGTGGCTTGTGCCAACCCAAGAGCGCAACAGTGCAGATTTACAAGTGCAAGACACTATTTTAATATCTTGATCCAATTTTGGATTCAAGAAAAGAATCTTTTAAGATTCCAGAACCAGTGGTTCATCAAAAGGCAATGCCTTTGTTATTACTATATATTTTTTATTAAAGATCTTTGATCTCGTTCTTAGATCTATGATCTTTTTAGAAGAAACTCTTCTTTTATTCATAGGTTTTTACCTTTTTCTTTCTTTGAGCTCTTCTCAAAATTCTTTAGAGGATTTCTCTGTTTTTCTCTCTGTGTTGATCTGTCTTTTTAGACTTGGAGTCTAGGGGCATTTTTATAGTGCCATTTGATTTGTTAAATTAGTTAAAGAGATCTTTCTCTGAGTGATTTGGGGATTTTTTCCCACCGTTGGATCTTTGATCCAAGAGCTTCTGTTTTACAGAAGACAATTTTCTTGTTTTAACAAGATCAGAAAGATCTTTCAGAATTTTAATTCTGTTTTGGTGCTGGCATTGGCGCAAATGCATCTGCGCTTGACACGTGTCGCGCAGCGCAGAGCGCAGCACCACTGCGCTGACACGTGTCGTGAAGCGCAGAGCGCAGCGCAATTGCGCTTGACACGTATCGCGCGGCGCAGAGCACAGTGTTGGAGATAGTGCCCTCAGAGTCAATTATTGGATCACAGCCACATGATTGCAATGATTGAGGGAGGACCTATACCGGTAGGACAGTCTTACTCAAGATGATAGTATGCTATCTGGTTTGCCTTTAGCATCATGTACTGTTTCAGGTGACCTTACAGGTCCCTATTGCACGTTGATAGAGCCCTTAGGATTCTTGCTTGACGGCCAGCAGTATGATGACGATCATATACGTGGGAGCTGGGGTCTATAAGCACATCCTTAAAAGGTCCCTAGTCGAGGGAGTTTCGAGACAGGGCATCGATACTCCAGAGTAGACTAGTGTATACAGTCGAGACCCCGACGAGGGGCGGTGGCCGGTCTCACAAGCCACTGGTGTCAGTTGGTTCATCTAAGATGTATACAGGTGCTCATTGAGTTATGAGTACACCGGACAGGACTCGGCGGGAACATGCTAGTTGGTCTTATACCTGACGTCAGATAGTAGTTCCCTGGTGACATGTGTACAGGTTAGTTCATCGACCTGGGATCGTCATTTATCTCTTGTAAGTTCCCACTGTACTTTGATTACTACCCTACCACGGCTCAAAGGAGTCGTGCAAATAGGTTTTAGTTGGGTACAGTCCCGAGCCATATGGAGGCAGTGAGCGGATCTGCATGGGTTCGTCTCTCCTGGTATTGGGGGTGAGGTCACGCTGTGTCTAGGAGAGCCATTACACAAAGCCCTCGGCCGAAGCAGGAGATTTACTGGTAGGTATTCCAGTAGTATCTCAGGGTGTTCTGGGCTACACTCCGACATGACTTGTACCGCTTTTGGGGGTCTAACTTTTACCAACCCCCTAGGCCCGCCATGCGATGCTCATAGAGGAACGGACCTGATTGTACGGATATTAATACCTCTGACGTGCTAGTGGTTAAATCCACAGCCAAAGTATTGACGAGTCTTTAGAGTCCCCAACAGACAGTTTCTCAAGTTTCGGGCGAAACGCTGTAGAGGCCGTATGGAGATATGGCAGGGTTCGATCGTATACGTGCGGTATTGCACGGATTATGATCGGACGGATAATACTAGCGGGCTTTGGTTTAAGCCGGATCCTAGTATTGTACAGTGTAGATTTTGTCTCATTGCATTTGTATTCGGTCGGAATACAAATGCGGGTATGTATATACGATCGTGGGGTTTTCCTGTAATTAATTACGGGATCGTCTTTTTGAAGTTGCCGGTTTCCATTCCGTTTCAGCCAGTTTTTCTTTCTTCCATTCTTTGGCTGAATTTTCCATGGGAGGGGTTTTCTTGCAAAGTGGCATTTAGCTAATTGCAAGGGTGTTATTTGTAAATGGAGGATTATGATGGTTCTAGTATCTTTGCTTTTTCATTCATCATGGCTAGCATTAATGAGATAAGAGTTGATTTAGAAATAGAAGTGACCTTTATTCCTCATTATCTTCACATGGCTTATGGTCACCATTTGCTTTCCCTACACTCACCCCCTTGTAGTTTTTCCCCTCATTCATTTGGCCGGCCACTTCATGAGAGGGAGAGATTGATCTGGTGTGAGAAATATTTGGCATCTCATTTTCATTCATGCTACAAAGAGAGTCCCATTTCAAAGTTCATTTCTTTCTTGACCTCCATCACATGGCAACTTCAACCCCAATAGAAACAAAGCATTCTACACTAAGCCTACAGCATTCTTGGACACGTCGGCTCGCCAACTTCGTGCCCGAGTTGCCTCGGTCCAGAGGTGGGAGCCCGTAAAAGAATCCGGCAATGTGGTGCCCGTCCCGACGAGGAAATGAAGACCGGAGATTCCGCGAGGAGATCAGAGTGGAGGCCGAAGACCGAAGGACACGGATCGCTCGGTATAGCTTTCTACCCTTCTCTTGATAGCTAGGTGTAGGTTAATGGTTACGATCCGGGTTTTTTAGGATGCGGTAGTGCCGGTTTAAAGTCAAGAAAAATTTTCGTTTCCGCATTTTGGCCTCGGTAAGAGGGCCGGGACGCTACCGTAGTCCTACATGGTATCAGAGCCACACTATTAACCTAGTCTAGCTTGCTCTAACATGTTTACAAGTTCGATCGAACGGATTTTCCAAAAACCGCGTTTCCATGTCGTACTTTCTGTCGAATTTTTCTGTGCTCTAAAAATTATTTGGTACATTGGAAAATTACGTGCAGGGTTTTTTATGAATTCTATGAAAATTTAGTAGGCTGATGTTACTGTAGCGCGGCTGATCAGCGGCCAAAACCACGTTTTGGCAGCGGATCCGCCGCCGTTATGTGGCCAAACTGCACCAAATTTTTACAGTGGCTCTCTGACATGGAAATAGGGTTTCTGGTATATTCTTTTTAGGCCCAGATATTTTTGAGTGCTACAGTTGTGCTTGGGGCCCACTTCGGTAAATTTTGTCGATCGAAAATTTTAAACATGTTAGTTCATAGTATTTACATTATATCTGCGACCGTGAATGTCACTTGATCGGTAAATCCTGTCTAACTGCTATAGCCCTTTTAGACGGATTTGCGAACGTGACATTCACGTTGATGTTCTGTGTTGTACTGTGATGTTGCGGATTGTCGTCTTGGATAGCCTGGATGCAATGGTAGTATAGTTTCGTTTTATATGTACATTTGATATTGCGGGGCGAGCGTTCGACATGTGGACTGCCGTCACTGCCTCTTTGTATATTATTCTTTTAGGGCACGACTGGGCTGAGGTCGATATACCCGCTGTATGTATATTTTTTACTTTCTGTACTAGGATTGCCCCGCGGAGGGGTGCACGGATAGCCGGGTTCTAGAGGGCAACGGGCCCGCATCTCATGGCGTTGAGATGGAGGGGGCTTCACTCTAGAATTGGCGGGCTATTCGCCGCATTCGTAGGGGGTACAGGTTGACCCAGGAGGGGTGCCCGAGTTACCGGATTCCGTGAAGTGCTGGGTGGTCCATTCACGTTATTGAAGGGGGCTGCCTCGCTTCAGGTTTTGGCGGGTAACTTGCCATGCCCGTAGGGGTCTAGGATTTCATTGCACAGGCTATCCACACGACCAGGGGAACGTCGGGTTTCCGCAGCGGCTCTGTGAAACCCGAGGCTTCCAGATTATCTGTATTGTTCTGTGATGCTTATTTCTTTCTGTGATGTTGCATTTTATCACGCCTTGAACGAATATTATATATTGATATATATACTAGTAGATGTTATATATGTTTTGCATCCGCGCTAGTCCAGTCCCCGCTCTGTCCTCAGTTAAGTAACCTAATGGGTGATGACGGGACCCAGTGGCGAATGCGGATGGCATATACGTACATCATTATTTTCGTTCTTTATTGGTGTGATTAATTGATGGGACTGCATTGATTCGGATCAATGCAAGCTAAACAAACCTATTCTGATGAAGTTGGAACAATTTTTCAAAAAGTTGTTATTGCAAGGACGTTCTCTTTTGTTTTGCATAGTGGTATTCGGTTATGAATATCCAGCACCTCAGTCGACGAGGCAAGGGCCGAGATCCCTTTACCGAGAGTGACCCCTTAGACAGAAGTTTGCGTCAGGGTAATAACTTCACTATAGCCAATTGCCATTTGCTTTGCATCGTGGTATTCAGTTGGAATATCCTGCACCTCATTCTACGGGGAAAGAGCCGAGATCCCTTCACCGGGAGTGACCTCTTTAGCAAAGGTTTTCGTCACTATATTTTTTTAAAAAGCTATGCAGTTCCTTCAACGATATCAAGTTCATTATGTTAAAGGTTTTTCGCCAAAAACCAGTCGTAGCCCTCCGTCGTTTCTTATAGGTATTACTTAGTATTCATGCTGTGTATGTTGACCTCTGTCAAGGCACGGTGATTGGTAGCTGGGTAATGCTTGTTTGTTGCATAAATGGGATTATTTAGGACAGTCGCACGGTCATTTTGACCTCTGTCAAGGGCATGTGCGGGTGGGTCTAAGTTAATCAAGGACAATGACGGGTTGAACTTGACTTGTGACTTATGATATGTTGACCTCTGTCAAGGTCATAAACCGCTTGGGGTAAAAACACACATCGGGAGTTTCTAAAGAAACTGAAACTTGCCAGGCATGCGCATACCTTATGGAGTGTGATAACGTGAGTGGATTCCATCACGTTATCATGCGATGATAGTTGGAGCCCGATTCCCACTGATGAGTTGGTTTACTCCTCGGTTGATCCCGACTAATTCTTCTTTCAGGTTTGGAGGAGAATTTGAGGTTACAGTGGGAGGTTTCCTGATTAGATAAATTGGTAACCATTCTGATCTAGGTTAGAGTGCACGCTGAGTGTTTCTTTTCTCTCTCTCTTTGGCAGCGACCATGACCCGACCCTTGACTATGACTCAGTGACCAAGTTGACCGAACCTTCTTATAACACTGGCTTTTGGATTGTCTGAGTTGCATACCTCATTGCCACTCCTACTTTTACCCTTTTTCTCCAGGACACCCCGTATTACTACGAACATCCACTTCCATTGGATAAAACCATCGTATGGTTATATACGAACTCGAAGAAATTTATTCGAGGATGGTTTCCGGTTCTGGAGAAAACGAATAGGACTATTCAGTTGTCTTTTCCTTTTACCTTCTCTCAGGTTGCGAGTGCTCCTTGGATTAGGACAGTACACCTATTACGCTTATTGGATAGTCTTCTTCCAAACCATAGGCAGGTGCCGACTGGTAGGGAATGAAGAAAACTAATTAGCCTAACGATGGTGTACAGAAGGTATTATGTAAAGACAAATAAAGGGATTAGTAAGAGGGCAAAGTAAACTGCGACTGCTATTCACGACCAAACCAAGTATTTCATTACCACTCCCACTTCACCTTTGTATCTCTCCAGAACACTCCGTATCACTACGAAGATCAACAGTTTATTGAATATTCCATCGTATGGTTATATACGAACTCGAAAGGAACTTGTTCCAGTTCGGGGATGGATTCTAGTTCAGGAGAAATAGGAATAAGGTTTTATTGAGTTGTCTTTTATCTTTACCTTCTCTTGGGTTGCGAGTGCTCCTAGGATTAGGACAGTACACCCATTCTGCTTATTGGATAGTCTTCTTCCAAACCAAAGGCTGGTGCCGAACGGTAGGGAAGGAAAAAAACCATTTAGCCTAAGAGGGTGTACAGAAGGTAATGACTAAAGACATATCAAGGGATGTGGAGATGTGGCATAGAAATATACGGTTACAGTTGTGAATCTGGATAATGGAAGAGGCATTACTAGGAATACCAAGATACCCCATCGAAAAATTTACATGTTTCAATTTCATTGTGTACTGTTAAAAGAAAACTGATTTCCCAATTAGACACTTGCTCCAGGGTATGTATTTACCAGGTTTGATTCTCACATCTGTATGGTTTTACAGATGATGAGTGGGAGTAAGTTATTGGGAATTAGGCGATCATCCTCATTATATCGGAATTTGTTGTAATTGGTGATATTTGAGGAAATCGCCTGGGCTATTTGCCGGACGGCAAATATTTGGTTTTGAATATCCGTTGTTATGCACCAATTTCAAATTGATATATCTGTACGTCTATTTTTATAGAGTGAGATATAACCTTTTGAAATTATGTCGGTGACATTTACCTATATCAGTTGATGGTTAGGTAAGGAGCATTAAACAGCGGTGTAATTCTTCTTAACCATAAGTACAGTTTTCAACCTACGACACACAGGGAATGAGTTATTAGACTCAAGGGACTTATACAGACTATTGTATGTTGTCCCGTGTCCATGAGGACAGAGGGGTTGGTACTCGTACTATATTCTGTTTACTTGTAACTTCTCTAGTTCTTAGACAAGTGTTTCGTAGAAATACAAGGTCCAAGTTTTGAGAAGTTATAAGTATATGAATAAAGTAGAGAATCAGGTATTGAAAGTATCGGGATTCTTCAAGGTGATCGAAGATGTAGATACTTGTGTATAGCATTCAGTTAAAAGTAATGATTAAGAGAAATTGCTTCTCTTTCAGGTTACTCATAATTGGAAGCTCTCCTAAGTTGAGTAATGCTGATCGGCCTCTCTCCATTTAGTGGACATGCACTGGAAACAGCTGTATAATTTGAATCTGGTTCCAATTAAATCGGTGCCTCTATTTCTATATTGGATATAGAGTAGTTCATATCTTAACTATGTTAAGGTACGGGGAGTTGTCCGGCTTATACTTAAAACCAGACCCTGGATAACTCAAGGCACGTTTCTGTAATGGCTGTTTGTGGGTTGACCCGGGCTATGACGAGGGTTGATTTTCTACCATCTGGAAGATCAATAGTGATATTGTTCTTGACTCGCCACAGTTTTAATAAAAATGGATTTTTTCAGAAAACAGTAGTGGGAGTATGGTAGAACTGCAAGTGATTCCAGAACCGCAAACGATTACTGAAAAATTGATAAGAACCTAAAAATTCAATCTGGTTTGACATTCCATTGGCCACTCCGCAGATATGGTGGGTAATCTCAGGCACTCGAGAGGTACTTCGGTAGCCTCAAGGACGGTGACAGGGAGGTTCTTGTTTACCCAGATTTGACACTACTGTTGTTCCAGGCTATAAGACCCAGCAGGAGGATGAGTATAGCGTCGTTCTAAACAAGCTTTAGAAGTGCACGTCTATATGACTCTGCCAGAGGGTTGTCGTAGTCAGTGGGAGCAGCGGAAGCATAGTGGACAGGTAGCTTATGTCTATTTGTAGACTAAAGCAGATATAGCGGAAATAGATCATCTATTTCTGATGTGACAGTCATAGGTTTGACTTCATCAGAATAGGGGATGGATCTGTTAAGAAGGTAGTAGGGTGTGATGTCCTGGTATTTGGATGACATACACAGAGTAGGAAGTGAAATTCCTATACTACGATCGGTTATACTTTGGTTGTCATACAGTGGTTTCTCCATATAGGATATGGATTTTATATCAGACATTCTGGTTACTGGATCTATGGTTTTAGATCTAGATTTAGGTAGTTTCCCAATCAGGGTACTTTGACAGCATTCTACAGGTGTTTTAGAATGGACGACTCCTGGCACGGTGGAGTCACCCTCTCTAAAGGTGTCTTACAGACTAAAGAGGAGAGGGATGTGCATGATCAGCAGATCAATTGCTTAGGCAATTGAGTCAATCATGAGATGTCAAGTACTACACCAGATGTTGTTTTTGAAGGAGATGCAATAAGTTGATATTAATCCAATCCTGGAGAAACGATCGAAAGCAGTTTTAGAACATAAGTGGATGTTCTACGGATATGATAACGACAGCCTCATTCAGTGAGACGGTTATCATTCCAGGCTTCCAAAGTGACTTGGATGACAGAGTGGCTGTCAGAGTTATAGTTTTCCCTTTGATGAGGGACAGTAGTTTGGACAGGTGGTCCAGGTGGATACTGAGGGTGGCATGGCGCAGGATACTGATTATTTTCAGTTGACGATACAGTCTAAGAAGTTTGGATTTGGAGTTCATTTATGAACTAGGTCCCATCAGACATCCAAACATATTCTAAGACAGGTATTGCTCATTTCGGGAGATGGTTTTCTCCGCGAACTTGAGATAAAGAGAGACATAGAAAGAAACATCAGAGTGGATCCACTCACTGAGGCTATTTCTCGAACGCAATAGTTTCGCAAACGAGCTTTGTGAGACTGACTAGTAGAGAAGTTGGGTGTTCGGTATCACACGAGCTGTGAGTATGCGACATTGCAATCATTAGCCTTGAGTGCAAGTGGGAGATTGTTGGAGATAGTGCCCTCAGAGTCAATTATTGGATCACAGACACGTGATTGCAATGATTGAGGGAGGACCTATACCGGTAGGACAGTCTTACTCAAGGCGATAGTATGCTATCTGGTTTGCTTTTATCATCGTGTACTGTTTCAGGTGACCTTACAGGTCACTATTGCACGTTGATAGAGCCCTTAGGATTTTTGCTTGACGGCCAGCAGTATGATGCGATCTTATACGTGAGAGCTGGGGTCTATAAGCACATCCTTAAAAGGTCCCTAGTCGAGGGAGTTTCAAGACAGGGCATCGATACTCCAGAGTAGACTAGTGTATACAGTCGAGACCCCGACGAGGGGCGGTGGCCGGTCTCACAAGCCACTGGTGTCAGTTGGTTCACCTAAGATGTATACAGGTGCTCATTGGGTTATGAGTACACCGGACAGGACTCGCCAGGAACATGCTAGTTGGTCTTATACCTGACGTCAGATAGCAGTTCCCTGGTGACATGTGTACAGGTTAGTTCATCGACCTGGGATCGTCATTTGTCTCGTGTGAGTTCCAACTGTACTTTGATTACTACCCTACCACGGCTCAAAGGAGTCGAGCAAACAGGTTTTAGTTGGGTACAGTCCCGAGCCACATGGAGGCAGTGAGCGGATCTGCAGGAGTTCGTCTCTCCCGGTATTGGGGGTGAGGTCGCGCTGTGTCTAGGAAAGCCATTACACAAAGCCCTCGGCCGAGGCAGGAGATTTACTGGTAGGTATTCCAGTAGTATCTCAGAGTGTTCTGGGCTACACTCCGACACGACTTGTACCGCTTTTAGGGGTCTGACTTTTACCAACCCCCTAGGCCCGCCATGCGATGCTCATAGACGAATGGACCGGACTGTATAGATATTGTCACTGATAGGCTCAGTAGGGTGTCAGGATGAGTTCGCTCATCGACCTCCCTTTTGGTCAATACCTGGTAGCCCGTTACGTATGGCTAATACCTCTGACGTGCAAGTGGTTAAATCCACAGCCAAAGTATTGACGAGTCTTTAGAGTCCTCCACAGATAGTTTCTTAAGTTTCGGGCGAAACGCTGTAGAGGCCGTATGGAGATATGGCAGAGTTCGATCGTATACGTGCGGTATTGCATGGATTATAATCGGACGGATAATACTAGCAGGCTTTGGTTTAAGTCGGATCCTAGTATTGTACAGTGTAGATTTTGTCTCATTGCATTTGTATTCGGTCGGAATACAAATGGGGTATGTATATACGGTCGCGGTAATTAATTACGGGATCGTCTTTTTGAAGTTGCCAGTTTCCATTCCGTTTCAGCCAGTTTTTCTTTCTTCCATTCTTTGGCTGAATTTTCCATGGGAGTGGTTTTCTTGCAAAGTGGCATTTAGCTAATTGCAAGGGTGTTATTTGTAAATGGAGGATTATGATGGTTCTGGCATCTTTGCTTTTTCATTCATCATGGCTAGCATTAATGAGATAAGAGTTGATTTAGAAATGGAAGTGACCTTTATTCCTCATTATCTTCACATGGCTTATGGTCACCATTTGCTTTCCCTACACTCACCCCCTTGTAGTTTTTCCCCTCCTCATTCATTTGGCCGGCCACTTCATGAGAGGGAGAGATTGATTTGGTGTGAGAAATATTTGGCATCTCATTTTCATTCATGCTATAAAGAGAGTCCCATTTTAAAGTTCATTTCTTTCTTGACCTCCATCACATGGCAACTTCAACCCCAATAGAGACAAAGCATTCTTGGACACGTCGGCTCACCAACTTCGTGCCCGAGTTGCCTCGGTCCAGAGGTGGGAGCCCGTAAAAGAACCCGGCAATGTGGTGCCTGTCCCGACGAGGAAATGAAGACCGGAGATTCCGCGAGGAGATCGGAGTGGAGGCCGAAGACCGAAGGACACGGATCGCTCGGTATAGCTTTCTACCCTTCTCTTGATAGCTAGGTGTAGGTTAATGGTTACGATCCGGGTTTTTTAGGATGCGGTAGTGCCGGTTTAAAGTCAAGAAAAATTTTCGTTTCCGCATTTTGGCCTCGGTAAGGGGGTCGGGGCGCTGCCGTAGTCCTACATGCAGCGCAACCGCGCTTGCGCAACTGCGCTGCCACGTGTCGCGCGGCGCATAGCACAGTGCAACTGCGCTTGCGCAACTGCGCTGACACGTGTCGCACAGCGCAGAGCGCAAGTCAGCTGAAGCGTTGCTTCATTTATTAAAGTTTTAATTTTAAACAGAGCTTTGCTCTGATCGGGGGAAACAGAAGCGTTGCTTCATTTCCCGCCTTGGGATTTGAACAGAGCTTTGCTCTGAAAGGGAGATTTTCTCCTTTATTATTATTTATTTATTTATTTATTTATTTTTCTTTTTATTGTTATTATTTTATAAGGAGCGGGTTTTGAGCCAAAATTTTGGCGGGAACACGGATAAATCCGTAGGGGCAAGAAATATTTGCCCCTACGGATTCCTGAGTCCGTAGGGGCAACCCCATATTGTAGTAGTGAATGAACCCCTTTTATAAGGTTTTTTTATGAAATAGTACGTTTTAAATAATTAATTATTAAAATAGGATGATTGTATTTAAAATTAGCGAAATAGGGCGGTTTCATCCCCCCCAACCCCAGTATAGGGGGCGGGTTCATAGAACCCGACCCCTATATAATAATATAGAGGGCGGGTTCCCAGAACCTGCCCTCTATATAATAATATAGAGGGCGGGTTCCCAGAACCCGCCCTCTATATTATTATATAGGGGGCGGGTTCTCGAAACCCACCCCCTATATAATTAAAATTATAATTATTTTAAATTTTTTAAAAAATAAATAAACGTAAAAAATATTTGAATAAAATAATAAAATTTTATTATATCAATCTTTTGTACAGAATGAATCCGTCAAATTTACAATACAAAAAAATCCTATTTGTTTGTAAAATGTAATTTCTATCTCGACGGTCAAATTTATAATAACAAAATGAATCCGTCAAATTTATAATACCAAAAAATCCTATATGATTGTAAAATGTAAATAACTATCGTTTTCCTTTTCCCTTTCCCTTATGAAATCCGAGGAGGCTTGACATAAGCCTATGCCTCCTGGGATGATTGGAGGACCCACCCGTTTCTTGGGTAGATGGTGGCGACGGCGTCTGCTCTTCTGCTTCGGCTTCAGCTTCGGCTTCAGCAGCGTCTTGGACAGGCTGTTGTTCCGCAAATCCTGAATGTGGGACAGGTGTCGGATATGTGCTGCCTCCCAACAACTGTACGTAGGACGATAAATCCGTGTCCCAACTGGGCAGTTGTAGCGAAGAACCTGTCCCGGTTTCATGCGGCTGCTGTCGCACAAAACCTGGGCCCCATGGCTGCGCAAATCCTGACCCCCAAGATTGCTATTGTTGCGCAAAACCTGACCCCCAAGACGGCTGTTCTGCAAAACCTGACCCCCAAGACTGGTGTTGTTGCGCTTGTCCGGTATGCCAGGGTTGCTGCTGACGGTATGGTGATCCAAACCACTGATCTTGCTGTGCTGGATCTCCGTGATGTTGCGGCTCTAGTGCCGGCTCATGCTGCGGCTCTGGTGCTAGTTCATACTGCGGCTCTGGTGTCGGCTCATACTGCTGCTCTAGTGCCGGCGATAAATATTGAAGAATATTATATGAACCGAATACACCACCAATTAATTGGTCTGCACTTGAAATTAGTGCCTGAGTTTCCGGACCAGCATCAGTCGGGTATGGATCCTGCACCATTGTTTGTATAAGATGCAACCCACGAGCCTGTCGTTACATTAGAAATAAGAAATAAGTATTGACTCATACCGCTGGATGTTAAAAAGTAATATAATATAAAGAATTCAACTTACCAAATCTCGTTCCACGTGGCCTCTAGGCTCGTACCGCGAGATGTTTGGGACGTTGTTAGGGAGAGCAGAAAGATATCTTATGGTGACACGCTTATACCACTGTAGATATGCTTCGGTAGCGTCGATGGCTGTTTGGTCACCTATTTCCTGTAAGGCAATATTACGCTGCCTATCCTCCCATCTCAGCAAATATTGATGATGATGCACCCTCTAATCACGCTCCGCCTTTCCTCCTCGCATGTCTTCCTCTATTGTCATAGGCGAAGGCGGCGGGACAGGAATATGTTGCGATCTATTAAACTGTCACAACACCCGGTCCGGGAGGTGCATGACAACGACATTAATGCAGAGAAGTAGGCATCGAGCCCGCCAAACCGGCTCTCCTTCGATACAGATGCCGGGTAATCTTTGCAGACGATCTGCTGTATAAGGCGTCCACATGAACTGCGCAAATAACATAGTACAAAAATTGTGATGAAGGTATTTCAAAATTTTAAAACAAACATAATTACCTAAGTTATGGTTACCTGAGTCGCCTCCATGTGATCCAACTCATCCCTATAGTACCTAAGTACTCGACGAGGAGCCTTATACGCTTTCTTGCCATTCCACCAAGAGCCGAGTGGCTTTCCAGGGATATCCAAGCCAGTTATTTTAACTCAATCCGGTCTTCCCATATACATATGCTCTCATGACCAAATCTATAAATAAAGTTTCAGATGATAAGAGAGAAAACCAATATTACAATTTTGCAACTTTCTAGCTGTGAAAAACAAGGAATTTACCGGAAATAATGTAATGCATCCGCAAATTTTATTCTTCGTTGGAGCACATGCCTTCTCGAGTTTCTTGTAAAGAAAGGCCAGGACCCCTGCTCCCCAAATATATTGGCCACACACATCAAAATCCGTAAGGAAGCCAAGGTATAACGGATGGACATGCGTTGCCGATTGGTTCGGCATCAACCAAGAACCGATCATTTACAGAATGTAGGCACGTGTATGTCTATCCAAGATTTCATCGGTGGTTTCATCAGGGATATTACTAAATGTATCTTTTAGCCAGTTTAAACTGATCTTATACCCCTTACTGTAGCCTCCTGGTGCCTGATATTAGCATTTTTTGTGAAATATTAAAACTAGAAATAATGTACAACATGCAATAGGTACACTAAAGAGGGGAAACAAAATGAAATTTTTTACCTGTCCGAGAGCAGACTCGGCATATATATCCCAGTATGGGTGATCGGTATCTGGACCAACAATTTTTCCTCCGACCAATCCAAGTCTATTATCCCGTAAACCGAGTAAGAGGCCAATATCCTGGAGTGTGATAGTAGCCTCACCCTATCTTAGATGAAAAGTGTGGGTCTCTTTTCTCCAGCGCTCAACTAGAGAGTTAACGAGGGCATGGTCGATTTGGATATGACGAAGCAATAAAGCTTCATAAAATCCGGCCCGTCGAATCCGCTGGGTTATTCGCTGGTCGGTAACTTTCCACTTGTCAGAACTATGGGTGACGACGGTGAGATTATCTCCATCCTGCAAAATTAAATAATGTTATTTTCAACTATTAGAATTAAAAGAAAGGGGTAATTAAAAAAAATTACTAAGTTTAGAATATTTCCTCTCCGTGTAATATATTAAAAGATCTGTGTTCGTTTTGATGAACGAGCAGAGATTTGTCGAATGGTTGATTCTCCATTAAGACGATTTTAGATATGAGAAGGGACAGAGTTAATTTGACGAAAGAGTTAATTTGATGAAAGGCACACTGGAGGGTGGGTTTTATAGGGAAAGGAGAACCCGCCCTCTTTAACGATTAGTGTTGTCACATCATTTTTTTTATATTGTATTGTCACATCAATTTTTTGTGTTTTTCGTGTTTGCAGAACAAAGAGGGCGGGTTATTAGAACCCGCCCTCTTCAATAATTATTTATTTGTGGTGTCACATCATTTTTTTATATTGTGTTTTTATATTGTGTAACAAAGAGGGCGGGTTATTAGAACCCGCCCTCTTCAATAATTATATTTCCGTGTCACATCAGTTTTTTTTATATTTTTTTATATCGTGTTGTCTGCTTTTTGTCGTGTGTTATTAGAATAAAGAGGGCGGGTTATTAGAACCCGCCCTCTTTAATATTTATATGATATTCCGTTTGTTTTATATTGTGTTGTCGCATCAGTTTTTTTGTTTGTCGTGTTTGCAGAAGGAAGAGGGCGGGTTATTAGAACCCGCTGTAGGGTTCCTAGGCACACTCATGAGGTTCTACAAATGATCAACCATGCCAAAATCAAATTTTTGTGTGCCTAACAACTCTATGCAAGATCGTTAATTAGAGGTAAAGGCGAAATACAAGCAAGTTAACTACTTTAACTATTAGGAAAGGGACTACAACCTTTATAGATCCGCTCCTCCACTTTTAAAGCTCCATGTTGACGTGCCTCCGTTGCGATCATCGGGATCCCGGACTCTAGCGATGGTTTCGTCGGAGGAATAAGCGGGCTAGTTCGTTGACTTCGATGCCGAAGATGATCTACGTCGAGGCGACTCAAGCTCAAGCTCCATCTTCACTAGGTCATGAAACTTGTGAAGATAACACACTCTATTACATGGCAAGTTGTAGAGGATGAAGAAATAGGAAGTGGGTTCACATTGGATTTGGATTTCTCACTTGATTTCATCACTTGAAACTTTTCAAGAAAGCTTTCTTCACTTCATCAAGAAGAAGAAGAAGAAGGAAATGAAAAATTGAATTAATTCAAAAAGAAAATTCAAGTGAAGCTTATCATAATGCAACCATGGGTGAGTAAACTAATGTAGAGAGTAAACTAGGGTTTAGGTTGATGGTTAGGTTAAAGCATAAAACAAAATGGCTAGACTTTTCAAAGATGCTTAAAAAGCTTCATGAAGCTTCAAGCATAAAACAAAGAAAACCACCATTTTATTTTTGCCAAAAATAAATAAAATAAATAAAACCTAACCATTAACCTAAACATGGTTTAAAGCATACACACACCCAAGTTTGCATGTATCATCAAAAATGATACATACTAGTGCACAAACATATATCATATATACAATGTGCACAATCAAGTGAGAAAATCAATCTTAAGTGAACAATACTAGTCAATGTGAAGTAATATATCCAATATATAATTATACATTAAATCATTAAATCAACACTTGATTTAATGATCCGGTCATACTGCATATAACCGACTAATATCAAGTGTATCAATATATCGAATCAACATTTGATTCGGTAACACGGCTATATCTTATATAACCGTCCGATGATACGAATCGCGAGAATAGAATTCAGTATCACATACTGGTATTATTCTCGGTCCCGCACATATCTCATATGCGCTCCTATTTCGTTTCGCTTGAGCCAGGAAACCTCTGTGTTGGACTCTAAAGGCTCGTCAATACGCCGGCAATAGGTAATGATCATATCAAACACCCACAAGCCGCAAGCGGTCTGCTAAACGTAACGGCCACCCGGGTATTGAGCGATCAGAAGATCAACGAGCAAGCCCGCTCACACTCCTGTGAATCCAACCAGTAACACTTACCGTACAGTCCAGTCTGTTCGTCTGATATGTCGCATATCTCGCCTAGGGGTGGTAAACGTCAGACCCAAGTAGCTCGATAAGTCATGCCGATGTAAGGTCCATAACAAGCACAAAACTACTGATAACACTTACCAGTAAATCGGTGAAACCCTGGCCAGGGATTTCCAGTTATGGCTAGTCGAGCATAGCACAACATCAACCCCCAATACCGGGAGAGACGAATCCCCTCCTATCGCTCATTGCCTCCATATGAATCGGGACTGTACCCAAAAAACCACCTGTTTGCATGACTCAGTAGAGCCGTGGTAGGGTGGAAATCAAAGCACAGTGGGAGACACACAAGACTCTATGACGATTTCGGGTCAACAGACTAATCTGTACCAGTGTCACCTGAGAACTGCCATCTGACGTGAGGTATAATACCATCTGGGAGTTCTCGGCGAGTCCGTTCAGTGTACCCAGTCTCTACTGAGCACCCGCATACCATCTCTGATGTCAAACACCAATGGATATGGGATCATCCATCGCCCATCACATGGGTCGAGAAGATATACGCTAGTCTACTCTGGAATATCGATGCCCTGTCTTGATATTCCCACGACTAGGAACATTGAAGGATGTACTCATGGACTACCCAGGCCCCACTAATATGATCTACATCACAGTCCTGGAAGTC
Source organism: Agapanthus africanus (assembly GCA_030015575.1). NCBI lineage: Eukaryota > Viridiplantae > Streptophyta > Magnoliopsida > Asparagales > Amaryllidaceae > Agapanthus > Agapanthus africanus. Next base: position 546,281,878 of record CM057338.1, read on the forward strand.
GAGTACGCATCCTAAGGGCTTTATCAACATGTAACAGAGAGACAGAAAGTATACATGTTAAGATAAAGAGCAACCAGATAGCGTACTATCATGTCGAGCAAGAAAGTCCTACCTATATATGTCCCAGCATCCACTACAATATACATCCTATGTACAGTAATGGCCTCTAGGGCATACATATAACTAACAATCTCCCACTTGCACTAGGGCCATCTGTAGCAGTGGTTGCAGTATCTAATACTCAACCATCCCATAAAAGTCTCTCTTTAGGAAAAAGCCTTTGTGAGTGGATCCGCCATGTTGTCCTCTGAGTCTACTCTCCTAACCTTGATCACCCTAGAGATCAACTATTTCCATGATCAGGTGATACTGTGTCTGGGTCACTGATGGGACCAGGGTTCCTGGGCCAAAGCCACACTTCTATTGTCACACAATGGTAGGAACCTAGTTCATCTCATGAACCAATATACACCCAAACTTCCTCTTTGGTAGTATCTTTAATAGCGATGTTACCAGCCTTTATCGTCTAGTTTGCCACGGTATCTAGCTTGGAACTCTTCCAACATACCGTCCCTCTACTGAGGGTAAAGACAATGCCTGCGACTGACATTCAGTCGTCCTTATCAGCCTAGAACTTTTCCAGTGATTCTTCCCAGGATCGATTGATACCATCTTACTACACCTAGTGAGAATTCTAATATCCATTTAGATCTATCTCATAGATCCAAAATCCAGGATTTAGGAGGTATCACCTTTATCCTACTTGGAGAATCCTTGTGATAAGAGGAGATTGACCGTGTGTAGTATAGGAAACTCTTTTCTTACCAAGAGTATGTTGTCCACGTACAATACGAGGATGACCACCTTACTCTCTACTACCGTTTTGTATATACAAGGTTCATCTACCATTTTGATGAAGTCAAACTCTTTGACTACCACATCAAAACAGATGTTCCAACTTCACGATGCCTGCTTTATCGTGTAAAGCAACTTGCACATGTTTCCGCTGCTCCCACTGTCTACGAAGCCCTCTGGCTGTGTTCTTATAGACGTTCTCTTCTAAATCATTATTTAGAAAAGCAGTCATGGCACCCAACCACCAGATATCGCAGTCATGGTATGTAGCAATGGCAAGTAGGATCTGGATGGACTTAAGCATAGCCACTGGAAAAAGGTCTCATCATTATCCACGCCTGGTCGATGACGAAAACCTTTAACAAGTCTAGCTTTGAAAGTCTCAACTTTTCCATCTACACCAAGTAATCTTCTCAAGATATACTTGCTCCTGATAGGGATTTAACCCTTCAGATATAGCATCCAAAGTCCATACTTTGTTGGTGTACATGGATTCCATCTCAGATCGCTAAGCATCCAGCCATTCTTACAGAGTCCCTACTCTTGATGGCCTGCTCGAAACTAGTTGGGTCATCATCTCATGATGCAATCCTCGCTCCCACTGTCATCGAGAAACCGAAGTATCTCTCAGGCGGATGAGGAACCCTGCTAGATCGGCGAAGAGGCTGAGGTTCGTCGGAGACTATTGAACCTTTTAGTTCTATCAAATCATCAGCTGTAGTTTGTATAGCTGGAAATCCTTCCAGTTCTACAGAATTGACCTTGCCTCGATCTTGTCCGTATTTTGCTTTCGACATTGGCCGGTCAACCCCCAAATCTTAACTTGCTTAAGAGATGGACTCTTTCCATACCATATCTCATATGGAGTGGTAGGCAGTGATCTGATTCAAACCTAATTCAATAGGTATGCAACTTCTTAAGTGCATAACCCCCCAAAAGGAAATAGGTAACTCAGCAGTACTCATCATAAAGCGCACCATATCATATAGGGTGTGATTGCTCTGCCCCGATACACCGACGTACTGTGGTGTATACGGAGGAGTAATGCTGAGAGAGAATCTCATTCTCCTTTAGAATAGTCCAGGAATCTCGTGCTCAAGTATTCTCCTCTCTGATCACATCAAAGGACATAATACTTATACCCATTTTTTGTTCTCTACTTCTAACTTATATTCTGTGATTATCTCAAAAGTTTCGGACTTGTGTTTCAACAGGAATATGTGTCCGAATCTTGAGAGATCATCAGTGAATGTAAGAAAGTACAAAGAATCAGTCCTGGCATATGTAGACTGGGGACCTTCATACATCACTATGTATTAGTCCCAAGAGTTCACTAACTCTTTATCTGTTTCGAGTAAACAGAGCTATGGTCATCTTATCTTTGTGACATGACTGGCAAGTTTCATAAGATGTAAATTTAAACTGATTTAAATATGCATCTAAATGTAACTCCATCCAGTCGGGTCTCATTGATATGACCTAGTCTACAATGCCTCAAGAAGGATTCGTTCATTTCTGAACTCTTCCTCTTGTGTGTGTTCTATATACTAAGAACTGTAGTTTGATTTAGAACGTCAATGATTTTAGATAACGTGCCTGAACCGATCAACTTTTGAAATGTTCAAAACAATATTCAACAATACAAAATTATATCCTTCTTTAATAAATAAAGAGATTGATATGATTTTATATATCAGGTTCGGTATCTAATAGTATTTGTTCAGAATCAATGTATTTGAAAATACAGGGTGACAGTGACCAACAGACTTGGCTGCAACACTTGCACGTTTTCTATCTCATGAAACTTATTACCCGTTCTCAGTTCTCTACCTTTCTGTAGCCCATATAACAGATTATGTATGCGGGATCCTGATCTGGTATCAAATACCCAGGACGTAGAGGATACTGAGAAACAGTTCTTTATAATGAACACACCCGAAGGAGATGCATCTTATGCACTTTCTTCGTTTGGGCGGAAAGGGAGTCCTGGTATTCCCCTATTTCCTGCTCGGTCTTATAACAATTATAAGCTGGAGCAGGACCAACGTTCCCCAGCTCAGTATAACAAGCGGGTTCGGTCAATACATCCATATTATTATCTTGATTAAGGCGTGATATGGTCGCTACCTGGAGAGAGAGAGAAGAAACACTCTGCATGCGCTCTTGCAAGATTAGATTGGTTATTTATTTTATCTAATCAAGATGGCTCCCACTGTTTTATCAAATCCTCTTTCAAATCCTAAAAGGAAATACTAGCCAGGATTAATTACACTCTACAAGTTCGCCAATTTTTCAGCCAGGCCAGTGCTGGTACTTTGAGGGAGGTTCCCCATGCTTTCGTACGGACCTAATTAAAATAAACCTCGTTTTCCCAGGGGCGTAGCCCCGTTGACACCTTTCTAGACACCTACTTGATCGGCTAATTGTAAAGTGCAAAACTCTCTCAGGAGTAACAATTACTCGCAGTGGGTATCGGGATCCAACTATCATATAGAAGGTATGCAATCTCATTGCAAATTTCAATACTTGAAACTCCCGATAAAGGTTTTTACCCCTAGCACTTATGACCTTGGCTATGGTCAACAAATCATAAGCACTAGTCAAGTTCTACCCGTCATTTCGTGATTAATTAGACCCACCCACATGACCCTTGGCTAAGGTCAACAAAGCCACATGACTGTCCTAACTAATCGCATCATATGCGGTGTAGGAAGACATCACTTAGCTACCGTACACTGTGCCTTGACTATAGTCAACAAACGCAGCACGAATACTAAGTACTCTACTTCCTAAAATGACGGACGGTTGCGGATGGTTTTTTTTAGAAAACCTTTAACGCTTTGAACTTGATCTCGATGCGGAATCAAATGGTTTTTTAAATGGAGTGTTTTGAGGCTTTTTTAGTTTGGCTAAAGGGGTCACTCCCGGTGAAGGGATCGTCGGCCCTTTCCTCATCGAATAAGGTGCAGGATATATCATATATACCGCTGTGCAAAGCAAAAACTATAGAAGCAATCAAAAGACAAACCGAGGGTTGTAGCATCTGCCAGTTATTGCTAAAGGGGTCACTCCCGGTGAAGGGATCATCGGCCCTATCCTTATTGAATAAGGTGCTGGATGTTCTACAAGGAACACCGCTATGCAAAACAACAACTAGGGCTACCTGTTTTTGAAATTCGATTCCACAACATCTTTTAGGTTATTTTCTTTCATTAATCTCATTAATGAATGTCCATCATTTAAGTCCACCTAAACATCACAGATAAATATAACGTACGCTTATGCCATCCGCATTCGCTTCGATGTCCCGTCTGCACCATTAGGTTAAGTAACTAACGGCAGAGCGGGGCAGGGCTAGTGCGGGTGTAAAACATAAGCAACGTTTATATAATATATCATATATACTATATACAATATCTATCTGAACAAATCACATGATCACATCACAGATAACGCAGCAGAAAATATCATATGAAATATTGGATATACTAGGACGTCCGTGTTTTATTTTGAGCCTGTATAAAACACGGAGTCCACGGTCGTGATGAATAGCCCAATCCCACACCCCTAGACCCCTACAAGAGCGGCAAGCAACCCTACCAATTCTAGAGTTAGGAGACCCGGACTCGACTCCTCGAGATGGTCTCCCACTGGACCCTAGAACCCGGTTACTTGTGCTCCCCTCCTTGGGTCTATCCTAATGCGGAAAAGTAAATAATATACAATGGTGACATCATCCTCGACCCGGAAGTGCCCTAATAAAAGAATATTACATACAAGTTTTTACATGAATGAAAATGAAAAACACTCATCTCACATAAAAAAAACCCGGCTATTCAAACACGACGATCCAATATAACATATCCAGCAACACATAACATCACATGTCATCAACGTAAGTAAATATGCCCATCCCAATTGTCGTTGACATATAGCAACGAAACCGGCGATATCATATATTACACTTACGGTCGCAGAAAAGAAAGTGTAAAACTACAACAGTTGGAATCCGCAACTTTCATAGATATCGCATACCTAATCAAATGAATTCCTTAGACATCGCATGCCTAACAATTATAAACCCCGTATTTTAGTCTCATTATCGAAAACACTTTTCAATATCAAGTCGGGCAATTCAACAAAATTCCCGACATCCTGATCGAATGCTCGTCGCAAACTTTAGTAGATGGCCGCACCCCCGGATGCCGTCGACGAAGTGCACTAAGGCGGAACACCGCTGCCGCGAGCACCCAAACAGATGCTTTTGGTGACGGGGTTCTCCTACAGTCACTTGGTCGGGGCTATGGGGCGTGGCTATCTATTAAGTTTGCCCGGCGAGTATCCGCGCATGCTACGTGATTGCGACGGACTTTTGATCACATCAAAACCCCGTGGCAACCGATCAAGTGAGACTAAATTGCTAGATTTATAACATTCAAATCAGTTATCTCATAACTATTTGTGGATTCCAAATATTGTATCACATTCCAGATAATTAGACAACGTTAAACTTTCGATCGAACAATCAAACACCCAAGTTTTCCCGAAAAGCTCAACACATGAAATAAGTTTAAAAACATCCACTTTATGCTACAGTACCAACGGTCCAGCTGTAGAAGGGTTAAGCCAACGCCTCACATGTGGCACGCCGTACTGCCCCAAACCCTGAGGTTCAAAGGGCAGTTCAAGACGGTCACATAATCGAGTTAAGGTTTGTTGTCTTCTAGAGGGTCCATCGCGTACTTGCACTACTTAGAATGTTCTTAAACTACGGAAAAATCCAACACTTGGAAATTTTCCGGGTAGGGGAAAAAGTGGGTTATTTATATCCGGTCAAACCTTTTAACATGTTCTAAATTTACCCGGAAAACCATAAACGAGGTTAGAATATCCGATCGAATCAACGAGTCCCCAATACACCCCAGAAAACTCAACTGTTGAGTATATTTAAAAGTACCCAGAAACATCAGGAATCACAAACGGAGGAAACTGTACAAAACTGAAACCCTAACTCTTCAATTGCGCCGCGGAACCGCCGCCAATGGCTTGTCATTGCCGCGGTTCCGCGGCCGTTTAAGTGATCCAGTGTCTCGTTTTGTACAGTTAACCTTATATTTCCCTGAACTATTTGTCTGAGTATTTTTAATTCAAAAAAAATCCACAATTTCAGAAATTGTACAGAGAGGGGTATTCGATTAGGGTTTCGGGTTCGATCGGACTTCTAACTTCGCCTACACTTCGCCTAAAGCTCTAGCTAGGCTCTGATACCACTGTAGAGTTCCTAGGCATACTCATAATGTTCTACAACTGATCAACCATGCCAAAATCAAATTTTTGTGTGCCTAACAACTCTATGCAAGATCGTTAACTAGAGGTAAAGGCGAAATATAAGCAAGTTAACTACTTTAACTATTAGGAAAAGGACTACAACCTTTGTAGATCCGCTCCTCCACTTTTAAAGCTCCATGTTGACGTGCCTCCGCTGCGATCATCGGGATCCCGGACTCTAGCGATGGTTTCGTCGGAGGAATAAACGGGCTAGGTCGTTAACTTTGATGCCGAAGATGATCTACGTCGAGGCGACTCAAGCTCAAGCTCCATCTTCACTAGGTCATGAAACTTATGAAGATAACACACTCTACTACATGGCAAGTTGTAGAGGATGAAGAAATAGGAAGTGGGTTCACTTTGGATTTGGATTTCTCACTTGATTTCATCACTTGAAAATTTTCAAGAAAGCTTTCTTCACTTCATCAAGAAGAAGAAGAAGAAGGAAATGAAAAATTGAATTAATTCAAAAAGAAAATTCAAGTGAATCTTATCATAATGCAACCATGGGTGAGTAAACTAATGTAGAGAGTAAACTAGGGTTTAGGTTGATGGTTAGGTTAAAGCATAAAACAAAATGGCTAGACTTTTCAAAGATGCTTAAAAAGCTTCATGAAGCTTCAAGCATAAAACAAAGAAAACCACCATTTTATTTTTGCCAAAAATAAATAAAATAAATAAAACCTGACCATTAACCTAAACATGGTTTAAAGTATACACACACCCAAGTTTGCATGTATCATCAAACATGATACAAACTAGTGCACAAACATATATCATATATACAATGTGCACAATCAAGTGAGAAAATCAATCTTAAGTGAACAATACTAGTCAATGTGAAGTAATATATCCAATATATAATTATACATTAAATCATTAAATCAACACTTGATTTAATGATCCGGTCATACTGCATATAACCGACTAATATCAAGTGTATCAATATATCGAATCAACATTTCATTCGGTAACCCGGCTATATCTTATATAACCGTCCGATGATACGAATCGCGAGAATAGAATTCAGTATCACATACTGGTATTATTCTCGGTCCCGCACATATCTTATATGCGCTCCTATTTCGTTTCGCTTGAGCCAGAAAACCTCTGTATAGGATTCTAAAGACTCGTCAATACGCCGGCAGTAGATGATGATCATATCAAACACCCACAAGCCGCAAGCGGTCTGCTAAATGTAACGGCCACCCGGGTATTGAGCGATCAGAAGATCAACGAGCAAGCCCGCTCACACTCCTGTGAATCCAACCAGTAACACTTACCGTACAGTCCGGTCTGTTCGTCTGATATGTCGTATATCTCGTCTAGGGGTGGTAAACGTCAGACCCCAGTAGCTCGATAAGTCATGCCGATGTAAGGTCCATAACAAGCACGAAACTACTGATAACACTTACCAGTAAATCAGTGCAACCCTGGCCAGGGATTTCCAGTTATGGCCAGTCGAGCATAGCGCAACATCAACCCCCAATACCGGGAGAGACGAATCCCCTCCTATCGCTCATTGCCTCCATGTGAATCGGGACTGTACCCAAAAAACCACCTGTTTGCACGACTCAGTAGAGCCGTGGTAGGGTGGAAATCAAAGCACAGTGGGAGACACACAAGACTCTATGACGATCTCGGGTCAACAGACTAATCTGTACCGGTGTCACCTGAGAACTGCCATCTGACGTGAGGTATAATACCATCTGGGAGTTCTCGGCGAGTCCGTTCAGTATACCCAGTCTCCACTTAGCACCCGCATACCATCTCTGATGTCAAACACCAATGGATATGGGATCATCCATCGCCCATCACATGGGTCGAGAAGATATATGCTAGTCTACTCTGGAATATCGATGCCCTGTCTCGATATTCCCACGACTAGGAACATTGAAGGATGTACTCATGGACTACCCAGGCCCCACTAGTATGATCTACATCACAGTCCTGGAAGTCGAGTACACATCCTAAGGGCTTTATCAACATGTAACAGAAAGACAGAAAGTATACATGTTAAGATAAAGAGCAACCAGATAGCGCACTATCATGTCGAGCAAGAAAGTCCTACCTATATATGTCCCAGCATCCACTACAATATACATTCTATGTACAGTAATGGCCTCTAGGGCATACATATAACTAACACCCGCCCACTTCAATAATTATGCCCTCAAATATTCTGTGGTTTTATTTTGTGTTGTCACATCATTTTTTTGGTTTGTCGTGTTTGCAGAAGGAAGAGGGCGGGTTATTAGAACCCGCCATCTTCAATAATTATATGAGGCCATCATATATTCCGTTTTGTTTGTGGTGTCACATTAGTTTTTTTTGTGTTTGTGGAATCTTAGAACCCACCCTCTTCAATAATTATATGAGGGCGTGTTCCAGGAACCCGCCCTCATATTATTAATAGAACCGTGTTCCTATAAATAGCTCTCTGGTATACAACAACTATCTATTTACGCTCTATGCTATACACAAGTATCCACTTACCCTTATTTTGTGTAAGTGTGGAGTTTAGGAAGAAGGTCAAGTTCAGTACCGTAGTCGGGAGAAGCTGCTGGATAGGATCAAGACGGAACCACGGCTTGCTGTAAATTTCTGGAGCAAATTCTGTGACCAAACCAAGGTTCAGGGGCTTTAAACAGGAAGAAGAGACGTATATTGAAGGTTAATTTTTGAAGGTTCATTTTTTAAATTTATTTTCTAAATATTATTAATATCTTAATTTCAGTTAACATTTAATTATTATCCATTTACGTGTGAGTTTGATATTGCAATGTCTTCTTCCTTTCTCAAACTCTCCATTCTCTTGCTTCTCTCCCTATTTCCCCAACTCCCCTAACCCCAACCGGCCCCTGTCAAAAAACAAACACACACACGCACACACACTTACATTCACACACACTTGCATTATGAAGTACAGTTAAGGCTCATCTTGTACTCACAAATTCTTCTTTGGTGCCTGCGAAGTTCTACAATAGCAAAAATCATAGTAAGAAATGAGAGTGAAAAATGAGAGTGAAAAACCCCAATTTTAATGTAAGAAATGAGAGTGAAAACCTTAACTTGACAATCAAAAACCAAATTGATCTGAAACATCCATCATATTAACAAAATTGTGTACTTTACAACACTAATTCATGAACCCGTGACCACTTGAAATATCAATTTTTGCACAATAATTGATCTGAAACAACCATTATATTTTCTATATGTACTAATATCTTGTTCAGTTTGTTATTTATTATTTTGTATTATAAAATGGTTGTTTCAACACAACATAAAAAATATAGTTCGTAAAACTGAATATATATAAGTCAATGCAAGCTTATTGCAAGTTTCTTCTTTGCACAAACTCTCTTTCTCTCTCCAATAAAACTGTTTTTGTGCAGGATTCTTTGCGCCGCCGTCAAATAAGTTGTTTGCAAGTGTTTTCGATTTATGTTTGTTACTGTTTTGCATAAATAATACGGACTTTAAGGGGCTATAACACCAATTCAGATTGGGTGGGGATTTCATCACCCTTCCGAAGACCCCAAAAATCACTAAAAGCATACGCATTACCCTCGAGTTTAATTAAAAAATATCTTAACTCAGCCAACTAAGGACTGTCGTGCTCAATAGGACAGAGGAAGGTTGTGGGCATTCGATCGTTTATCTAAACTTGACTTTGTGGTGCCTAGGCTAGACAAGTGAGAAATGTAATTTTAAAAGGCCCGCAAGAATCATGCGATTAGAACCATCAACGACTTATAATGAACTCGAGAATAAAGTGTTCAAAATCATGAAATACGATCCCCGTGAAATTAGGGTTAAGTTAAGTTGTATAAGACCTATGTTTAGTGGAAATGCATTGGTTGAAATTATAGACGATGCATCAATATCTTCGATGATAGATTTCGGTCTGTCAAACACCCAGCATTCTTTTGAACTTTTGGTTCAGAAGGAGCAATTGGAAGTATCAGATGTCCCTCCAATGGGTAATTTTGATGGTAATGCTGGAGATAGTTCCTGAGGGTACGGTCACATGGTTAACGATGATACCATCAGTCTCGGTGGATATGACTATACACAACATTATTCAAACCTTCAAACTCATGGGTAAACATTTTATAAATCCATAATCAAACATTTTAGTAATACCAAGATACAAATATGTTTTATATATTGAATACAGGTTCTCCCAGTCGACTGCTGCAGTTACATGCACCTCAGAAGAACAACAAGGATTACCATACACAACCTTCCACAGGTAAATAAATCTGAAACAAGTGGTGATTTATTTACGAAAATATTAAGGAATAATATTATAATAACAATTTATATACTAAACGCAGATTTTCCCACACCTCCGCATCATTCCAACACGATCCAAGTAGCGCATTCCAAGCATGTCCGTCCACATCTTTCCTGTCTTCTTACCCTGAACCATCCACATTACACCGACCACAACCATCATATATTGCACCCGAGCCTTATGTTGCTACGGGTGATATTGATATGTGTGGCAGTGATGATGATGAAATCGGTGAAGGTCATCAAGGGGAGGATAGCGTGGAATATACGGCTGGATTGAATGAGGTAGCATTCTTTGATGGTATGGTTGCGAATAATGATTTTGTCGAACTAGAAGATCCCGGCCTCGATCCGCTGGAAGATGATAGTTGGGTAGACCTAGCCGTGGCAGAAGTAAATACGGCACCCTATTTGGAAGCGACAGCAGCAAGCGAAGATTGCGTCAGTGTCGGGGATTTGTTTCAGGAAAAAGGAGATCTTATTTATAAGCTGAAGTCGTGGTCTATTCAGCAAAACGTTACATTTAAAACCGAAGAGTCAAATAAGACGTACTATACCGTGGTATGTACGAAAGCTCCTGAATGTAAGTGGAGATTGCATGCATGTTGTTCCAAAAGAGCCAAAGCTTGGAAGGTCACGAAATACAACCAAGAACATACTTGCATCAATTCTATTATGTTACAAGATCACCGGAATTGCACTTCATCTTACATTTGCTCGCTAATCATGCCACTAATCCGTATAGATGTGGCGATGACTCCCCGAGAGATACGGCTCTAGGTTAGCGGAGAGCACAAAATTCAGATTTCGTATGTGAAGGCATGGGATGCTCGTAGAAAGGCTTTATGCAAGATATTTGGGGACTGGGAAAGCTCGTACAACTCACTAGTCCTTTTTATGGAAGCCATGAAAGCATCAAATCCGGGGACCGTATACCGGTTAAAAACCACAGAAACAGATGTCGATGACTCTGTCAGGTTTCAAAGAATTTTCTGGTGCTTTGGTCCATGTGCGGCTGGTTTCACACACTGTCGGCCGGTATTGTGCGTCGATGGGACGTATCTATACGGTAAGTACAGATGCTGCATGTTAATTACTATAGGTGTTGATGCTAATAACGGTATATTTCCGTTGGGATTTTCTATTGTCGAGGGTGAAAATACATCATCCTGGTCATGGTTTTTCCGTCAACTCAAAAATATCCCATCTGTTATTGATAAAACAGATTTATGCATCATATCTGATAGACATCTAGGAATACTAGCTGCAATGAGATATGTATTTCCGACGACCCGACATAGATTTTTCCTACGGCACTTCAGGCAAAATTTTGATAGAAAATTTAAAAATTCGGATTTACATAAGCTTATGTACAAAGCCGGTGAAACGCCTGACCCTAATGTTCATGACATGTACATGACGAAAATTGGGGAGATGAGTCAAGCCGCGAAAGCGTGGTTAGATGAGTATCCAGTACGCATGTGGTCACAAGCACATGATAATGGGTGCAGATATCTACTAATGACGACTAATATGTCTGAAAGCTTCAACGGGGTCCTTAAAGGTGTTAGAGGCTTACCGATACAGGAGTTGATTGTTCGAACCTTTTTCCGGATGAATACTTACTGTGTGCACAGAAGAGAAAAGTCCTTGGCGATGAAGACTCTGCTCACCGCGTATTACGAAAATATATTCCGAAAAAGAGAGCGCAGAGCACAATACTACAGATCCGAAAGGTTTGACACGGCGGAGTTTCAAGTAACAGGCAGTAATGGGAATCAATATACCGTGAACTTTAGAGATAAAGGGCTCTCTTCGTATACATGCGGTGTTTTCCAGCAACAACATTTACCTTATGCCCATGCAATTGCTGCCGCGAGCAGCATGCATAACTCACATTATAATTTTACTTCCCATTACTATACAGTTTCCAATTATCAAGGCGCATACGATCCAAAATTTCATCCTATACCGGACAGTCGCTATTGGCACTGTTATACTGGGAACAAATAAACACCGACTGTATTACCGCCGGAAAAAAAATATAAGGCCCGGAAGACCTAAGGTGCGTCGAGATCGAATGACAATAGATACTGATCATCAGCAAAGGCACACCAGATGTAGCCTATGCAAACAACCAGGCCATTATAGGACCAGATGTTCAGGACAATTATCAGGGGCGGGACCTTCGAGATCGTGACAAGTGCACCGGAAGATTTTTTTGTGTTATAAATTTGACGGATTCATTTTGTTATTATAAATTTGACCGTCGATATAGAATTTACATTTTACAAACAGATAGGATTTTTTTATATTGTAAATTTGACGGATTCATTTTGATATTATAAATTTTATCGTTGAGATAGAAATCGGATAGGATTTTTTTGTATTGTAAATTTGACAGATTCATTCTGTACAAAAGATTGATATAATAAAATTTTATTATTTTATTCAAATATTTTTTAAGTTTATTTATTTTTAAAAATTTTTAAAATAATTATAATTATAATTATAAAGGGGGCGGGTTCTGGGAACCCGCCCCCTATATAATAATATAGGGGGCGGGTTCTGGGAACCCGCCCCCTATACTGGGGTGGGGGTAGGGTGGGGGTGGGGGCGCCCTATTTCGCTAATTTTAAATACAACCGCCCTATTTTAATAATTAATTATTTAAAACGTACTATTTCAAAAAAAAACCCAATAGAGGATATTTTTTAAAAAGGGAGAGTTATATATAACTGAAAGGTTTTTAAGGCTGAAATATTGAAATGCAACTTTTTTGGGGTGAAATATGGAAATATCTAAGATTTGGTGGTGAAATATGGACATATCAACTTCTGCCGAATAAATATGGAAATATCAATGCTTTTATGATGAGATTAAAAAAATCCTTCATTTTATGATGTGTGTATGATGCATATATTATAAGCTTTTTAAGAATGAACTATGTTTAGCACTCATATTTGTTTTTAACCAATCTTTGTAATTTAGTGTGATCCATTATAAGTTTGAGCCTATAATATAAAGGAAAATTGTTTCGGGGTACAGTTTGGAGAGATGTTTTATTTTTAAACTCACGTATTTTCAAAATTGTGGAAAAACTAAATACTTATAAAATACGGATGTTTCAAGCCCAAAATAGATTATGTGTCATATACTTAAAATATTTTATCAAAAATTCCAGGCTTACCCTCATTGTTTTTAATCAAATACAAATTATTATTCTCTCAAAAAAAATATTAGATACAGTGATTCGTTTCTTCCTCAATACTATCCACCCAATTCCCCAATTCCCCTCCAAATCTCCTTCCCCAAAATTTGCATCTTCATTTTCAAATCCCTAGTCTCCAATCCAATTCCTCTAATCCCCCATCTCCGATTCCAAATTCAGCATCTTTCATTTCAATTCACTAATCCTGATTCAATTACCTAGATTCTCCTATCTCAGCTTCCGATCCGCCAATCTCCTTTCAATCTCCGCATTAGGGCAATCAATAATAAAGAGGGGAAAAAGTCGGAAACTAGGGAAAGTAAAAATAAAGAAGATGGGTTTAGCAAAAAAAAATTAAGGCAAGCAATGATAGAGAGTGAATAATAAAGAAGTCATGGAAAACTATAGGCACGTAATAAAAAATCTCATGTTCCAATATCTCAGGTAATCCAAAAAATCTAATGTTCTAATATCTTAAAAAATCTTAAAAGGGTATTATAGGCAATGCATACATAAATTCGTATACAAATCAGGATTTAGGTTTAAAATAATGACAGAGTATATTTTCGGGTTTTCTCATCATTTTGGAATTTTATGGGTTTAAAAATAAGCCATCTCTCCAAACTGGGACGGGAAAAAATATTCCCTTAATATCATTAATTTTAACATCTGACGAATAATGTGCTTTAGAGCAAACAATTATTATTATTACTGGTATTACTAGTACTACCACTAGTACTACTACTATTACACACACACAAAGTGAAATAAAAAGCACATTTATGGTATTCCCTCGATAGTAAACAAATATCATATACGAAATACTGAGGGATGACCATGCTTGTAGTGAGCACAAGAAATTCTTACCATGCTACAAGTGTTAGTAATACTACATTGGTATAGACGATGGCGATACTTTCAATTAATGTTGAATCTATTATCTAGTACTGATGGTTAAGTCCGACCATAATAATTTCCAGCATTCTATCATATTTAACTAATTAATGGTCTTAACTTCATCAAGAGAAACATGCATGTCAGAAATGTCAATCATTATCCCCAATTAACTAATTAATTAAATCAAAGCATTATGTTCGTAAACCTAATTCCTCGTTAAAGGATTCCTGGAGACTCGCATAAATGTAGAGAATAAGAATTTGTATTTTAGTTATATACCAGTATTTTTGCACGTGCGATGCACATAGTGTGAAAATAAAATATAAATGATACCATTATAGAAATTAGAATGTGTGATGAGATAGTTTCAAAATAATTAAGCGGAAAAGGTTTTTTTATTTTTAATATGATATAATTAGTTTTAAAGGTAAAGATAGTTAGCCACAAAAGGTGAAGGTTTTTTCAATCATGAAGAATTTAGAAATCGGGTAGTTAATTATTTCTTTTTTATATACATTTAATTATGGTGGCTTAATAATATTTTGACACATCAGCAAAGTCTATATGGCATAAAATTGGAGTCTCAATTTTATGACAAGTTTCTAACCCTCTTTCTTTGGTATTATAATAGTACTGGAGATAAATTAAAACGGATGGGTTGGATGATGGTGCCTAAATCATTAGGGGTAAGAGAGGGAGGGAGGGAGATCTGAATTTTGAGTAAAAAGAGTATTAAAAAGTTAATTGTGGTGATGTGGATATCTTGAATGAAAAAAATAGATTTGTAGATTTTTTCCTATTTATTGAATTAATTTAGCAAAACGATAGGTCATCAATAGATGAGCTTAGCTGCACCATGGAGTTAGCATTATAATAGCAAAGATTATGCCCCTTCTAAGTTCTAATAGAGTTATCGCCTTCTTTCGGTTTCAAACGAATGCTTGTTTTTTCTCTCTTCTTTGAAATTTGGGAATATGATTAGCCATGATACATAACCCAATTCTTAAGTAAGATCCATGTGCCTTTTGCATGCACATGAAGTTTGCGGGAATTATATACATGCTAGTGCTTAGGATATAGATGAGAGCATCTACACAACTAGATACACATCTAATATATATTAACACCAGTTATTATCATTATAATAATTGGATCTTAGAATGAAACATATGCACTAAATATCGTAGACAAACTACATGGAAATATAACAAGAACATCCAAAGATGCATATATCTCTATATGAAACTTCACACAAATCACTCCATAACATCATGTGACATCCTTCTCAAGCTAGCTGGGGGATGCCAATTATTCTTACTATTATCAGGACAATATCATTATTAGGATACATGAAACGATGCCATTCTTGGTCTAATAATGTTTGGGATCAATGATGATGGTAGTAGGGAGGCTTGTCGTGATGATAGTAAGGAGGCTTATCGTGATGGTAGTAGGGAGGGTTATCATCATGGTGATGATAATAAGGGGAGTTGCGAGCTTCAGCTATGATGACCATAAAGCAAATCGCCAAAACAAGAACAAAGTAAAACACTCGATTTTCTTTCATAATTACCCCTTTCCTCAAATTGCATGTACTCAATAATTGATATTGGTGGATAGCATTGTAGGGAACTGCCCCTTTATATAGAAAGCAAGTGCTGTGTTAAAGGTGAACTCGAACTAATTTGATACTGTATTAGTTTTTTGTTCTTTATTAACCACTTGCTGCATTAATTTACTAGTGATTTGAATGGCAGCAAGTCTCGATTTTCATTGTGTTGCTCTGATGCTATTGATGATGAATTTTAGTTGGATGTTAAATATATTTCCTCTAGTTATGTGTGTCTTTACTATTATTATAAGAAACAAAGCATTTAGAAAAGGCTTAATTCCAAAAAAAAACCATACATTTTAGCTAGACCACGAGAAATCCCCAAAAACTTTTAAAATACACAAGAAACTACCACAACTTTCAAAAACACGAAAAACTATAAGAAATAAGGTGCCACGTCAGTAATAAATAGAACGAAATTGCCAAAAATTAAAGGAAAAAAAAATGTACCATGGTAATTTCTCGTAATTCTGAAAGTTTCTAGGGGTTTCTCGTAGTTTAGCTAAAAGTCTGGGTTTTTTTTTTTTTTTGAATTAAGCCAGGTGCTTGGATGGTTTGGATACTAGGCTCCAGTGTATTAAAACTTGTTTGATCTAGTCTTGCATGATCCATAATCTATATACCATCGGAACTTTTGGTATTAGATGCTTGGTGCTTATGCAAGCACGGACCTAATCTGTTTTCTATTTCTTTTGATATGAGCTGTCCAATTCCCCCTAAATTTTAACTCTGAGAGTGAAGACTTACCCCAGATGCATGCCATTCAAGACTACAGTTGAAGAGTTATTTGATTACATCATCTGAAATATAAATGGTACGTCTCAAGTAACTATTTAGAACTAAGATTTGGTCATGCATGCAGCCTTGGCCAATTCCATCTGCGCTGGTGATCGTTTGTATACACACACGAAATAAAAATATTTCGGTGCCTAGGCATGATTAAAGCCTTCTGAATAAGTTTGCATTGTCTAGATTGTCATCTGTTTTTGGAAGCAAAACTATTATTATTGTTCCTGATATTCTGATTTTGTGATGGTACATAGATCATGACACATACAAGACTTGATCAAAATTAATAGTTACAATTTAATGAAGATTACCTGATCAGCTTACTTCAAAAGCATAGCTAGCTAGGCTTATGACATGTATACGATCTCATACCTGGTACATGAAGCAACTGGAGAAGCGAAAGGTGGCCAAGTCGTATAGCTCGTAAACTTGAAAAATTATTAACTTAATGCTTATATCAATTTGATGACTTTTTCATCTTACATATGGCAATAGGCTGATAATACTAAAGATAAACACATTGTCCTAGGAAAATATATTTGAAATTCAATCGAATCACAATCAATTATTTCGATACAACAAAGGAAAAGGCCAACCAATTGCCATTTCAAAGTCGTCGACAAATTAATAATATAACACATGGTTAACAGTAAGCCAAAAAACAACAAAAATAAATAATTTAAGTTTACATTCAAAGCATGCTTCCTATATAAGGGGTAGAAGTTACACACTGCTACAAATAAGGGTTGTCCCTATGGATATAGCCGTAGGGACAAGAAAATACCCTGTAGGTACAAACGCCGTAGGTGCAAGTTGAAGCCCTGAACTTGCCCCTACGGACAAAAACTTGCCCCTACGGAGATATGTGTAGGTCCCGTTTGTCCTACGGAGTAGGCCGTAGGGGCAAAAAATTTATTTTATTTACGGTTTTTTAAAATAGATTACTTGTACCTACGGATGAATCCGTAGGGCAAGTAATATCCCCTACGGATACATGCGTAGGTACATATCCGTAGGGGCAAAATATCATGATTCCTGATATTTTGCCCCTACGGATAACTCCGTAGGGGCATTTGTTTGCCCCTACGGATATATCCGTAGGGGCAAGCTCAACCCCCTGATACTGAAATCACAGGGGAAAATATCGGTTATTCTGATATTTTGCCCCTACGGTTTTATCCGTAGGGGCAACGTGTGTACTTACAGATTAATCCGTAGGTACATATTATTAGTTTTTTTTTTTAAAAAGGGCTGCCTATTTTTTTCTCGCCCTGTGCACAATAATATATACATCAATAAAATATAAAATTAATCATCACACAACATATATCGCAGTATTCATAATCACATCTCACGCATATAATATACAAAAGAAACCAAAAAACAGAATATGATATAAATATAAACACCTTAGGAACACCAATATCAATATCGTCCAAAATGTATCATATAAATAAATACATGTTTCAAAAAATAAGAATCAAAAAGCTACCCTAGCTCGGTCCAGCTCCACCTCTGATAAACGCTAGAATCTGGCGCACCTGCTCCTCGGTCAATAAATCATGCAATTCGGAGCGTGCGGGAGTCTGAGCGGGCTGTGGAGCTGGCGATGGGGTCTGCGCAGCCGCTGTCGAGGTAGTGGCTTGCGGAGCCGCGGCTGCGGGAGTCTGAGCGGGCGGTGGAGCTATAGGAGCTGTCTGCGGAACCGCAGCCGATGTAGCGGCTTGCGGAGCCACAGCCGAAGGAGATGCATGTGGAGGCTCGGCCGATGTACCCTGTCGCGTCTGGACCTAACGTTTGTAATAAGCATGTAAGAACTGTGTATTATTCGAATTCGTATCATTATCAAGTTATTTCGAAACCCCATTTGGATATCTAGTTTGGAAAACCGTAGTTTATTTTAATTAGATATGTATGTATGATTAATCAAAGCTAAGTCTACAACCAAATAAGCTCAGGCTACGTACTAATATTGGATATGTTGATATCTATAATATAACATGATATTTTACTTAAGTAGTATACATACCAGCATCTCCTTCAACTCCTGAACGGTGGCCTTCAAGCTCTCCAGTTCCTGCTGGACACGTCGCTCACTGGAGACGGAGGAAGTAACCGCCGGGGTGGAGTCCAACCTCATATGGTCCCTGCTAGGGCCCAGTCCCTGGCCTCTCTCCCAACCTCCATGGTGCCCTCCGTGTGCGGCGTCCAGGACTGGGGTCAGCAGCCTCGGATCGCTCTGTCCGGTAAAATCGATCTCCGAGGTCTCGGCCTGCTCAACCACCCGCTCCTACACCCACATTAAGCAGTAAAGTATAAGTATAAAATTTAAATTTGAACCTTCCAAAACTAAAATTTCAAATATGGGTTGAATAAATATTAACACTTACGCAATACTCCTGGGTAGCGATGTCGGGATATCGAAGCTCGCCCGTGGCGGGATCTGTCGAGGTGCCGTGGACGGCAAGATATGCGGACAACACGCTCGGTGTACCACCTTGCGCCAGGGTCTGAGCTGTCTGCAATATTAGAAAATAACTCTTAATATTAGATATACTAGAAAATAACTCTTAATATTGCATTATATCACAAAGGCCGGTCTATTGTAATTTACCGATAACTCCATGGCTCGAGTAATATTCCTCGAGCCACCTGTGTAAGTGGGGCGACCCCTTTTCGCCGATTTCCTATTCTCTATATTTTGAGCGGCCTGTTTCTGCACAACGCATTCACATTTAGTTTTCTAATTAAGGAACACAAAAAAATAAATTATATCCTAAACAATGAATTATATTTAAAATGCTTACCTGTTTGCGTTGAGAGTCGAAATATTCGCACAATAGAGGCCATGTCTCTACGTCGACTTTCGCAAACGCCGGAGTAGATAGGAGGGCCGCTCTCTCTGCCTCGGGAGTCGACATCCACAGGGAGTAGCAGTCGGCCTTCAGCTCATTCCTGTTGTATCGGACCTTGGTCTGCATGTTCTTCATCAGGCCATTGTACAGAGCATGAAGGTCGAGCACTCGCCTAGGGTGATCAGGGTCGGGTAAAGGCTGAAAATCGTAATCCAACTGAAAATACAAAAAAAAACATTGTTATTAGATTGCAAGTGTTAATAATAAATGTACTGGATAAATCAAATGAAAAAATATATTAATATCCGAGCCTGATCAAAGAAGAGGGCGAATGAGCGCCGGTGCTACTCGCCCCACTCAACGTGAAGTGGATAGTTCTTCACGAGCCGGCTCTCATCCCCCATATACCGGCTGAACCTCTCGGCATGAGGACCGGTATAGCGATAGTCAAGGGTAAAAAAGAGGGGGAATGCTGCCTCCCCCTAGCTCTGTCAGGCCTCAGCCTATGGGACTGATTCGGGCCTCGAGTCCCCCTCCGGGGATGGGGAGGCCCTGCGTCTGCAAGAAATATCAAGACAATCAATATTAAGACAAAATTGTATTAAGAAATCAAGGTTAAACGAAAATTGAAGTGTGATATATATCTCCGGTGACTAAAGCACGAGCCTGGGCCCGGGCAGCAGCACGAGCCTGGGCCCGGGCAGCAGCACGAGCGGGACGATAGTTCCTCCGGTGAGGAACAACCGGTGTCCCGGATGCGGACGCATCCCCTCCAACTAGAAAATAAACATTGACGCTAAATTTCCATGAAGTTCATATTTATTCTATAGAGTATATGTAAAGTGAATAAATATTTTATATTTTTTCATACTAACCTACAGACGATGCGGAGGGTACGGAAGTAGCAGGAGTGGCCCCTGCGTTAGATGTGGATGCACCACCTATAATTAGACAATTAAAAATAGATTATATAAGTAATTGCAAAAAGAATGTGTAGATCAATAATATAACGTTCTAAATCAATATGCATGCACTATAGGATATATAAACATACCCGCAGGTGCGGTGGTGTCACCACCTACAGCTAGACAATAATAAAAATTACTATCTAAGTAAGAGCAAAAGGAATGTGTGTATATTTATGATATAGCATTCTAAATCAATATACATGCACTATATGATATATAAACATACCTGGAGGAGCAGGAGTGGCCTCTGTCTCTAATGTGGACGCATCACCAACAACTAGACAATCAAACATTGACAATATAAGTAATTTTGACATAAACAGGCATGAATATCTATAATGTTACATTCAAAATGGATATGCGTGCAATATACCTGGAGGTGTGGCAAAATCCACACGAAAGGAGGCATCCAAAGGGGTCTCCGATCTGGGTACAAGACCGGCCCTCTGAAGCTCCCTATGCAGCTTTCCGGGCGGCAGAACCGCTCTGCCTCTGCCACGGCTGGAGCTCCTGCCGCCCCTCGCTGCTCCCGACATCGTCATCAAATCTAGATAAACGATTCGTGGACGCATTAGAAATCATTAGAAATATTGACTATATATGTATAGATCGTAAAATGTAAAGTAATAATATAACATTACTGATAACCTTTTTCATTTCGTAGGCGCATTATACATATCTACTTGAATTTCATCGTCGATGTCATTTCTAACCCACGTAACTTCATGATCTGCCGAAGACAACCCGTCCTTCGAAACAGACGGTCGGAGCACTCTATGCCTTCTCTCTTTTTCATCCTCATCGCTGTCCTCGAATTCTGGGACATCGTAGACATCTCTGGGTTTCCATCGGCATACAACACTCCATCCCGGATGCTTCAAACACTGTGAGTAGTATACTTGAAACACTTGGTTCGGAAAGATAAACGGATCTTCCTGACCGTAAAATCGAAGTGTGTTCACACTGGTCAATCCATATTCATCTTTGCAAGTCCCAAGATTGCTTCTCCACTTATCCGTATCGGTTCGCGTATCGTACCAAGTACACTGGAATATATAAAAGGGTTCTGATCGTCCGGGATAGTGGATGCCAAGTATACAATTTAAGTACCCATAATAAATCACACCGTCTGATCCTACCGTCGCAATCCCACTATTCTGAGTGGTTCTCGATATTTCTATGTCCTTAGCTTCGAATTTGTATCCAAGGATACCAAATCCTTTGTAATATGCAACCTCCATACTAGGAAATTGAGCTAAACATCTTGAATCACTCTTGTTCCCCTCCGAAAGACGGCACGACAGGGACGTCTTGCCTGAGATTCGGGGTAGATGCTAATAGGTGCTATCCGTCCACCTCTCCGAAGATGCCAAGTTGATTTATGGCACCATGTATCGAAGGTTTAAACGGATGCGGCCGATGTAGCAGACTTCGTCAGATTCCCCCTCGTTTGAGGGGTTTTTGATTGTGGGGACGCTCTTCCCTGCAGGCGCAAGCCCCTGCAGTTAATTACGCTACCGCATCGCGGCAACAACTTTCTCCTTCTTCAGATGGTCACTTCATGTCGTGGGTGTTTGTTTTGTATTTAGTTGCCCGTGGATTGTATACGGAGACTATGTTATATTGTCGCCCGTAGGGCGTGGACCAGTCCAAATCCGTATCTTTCATAGATTTGGGTTTGGGGGTTGTGTTTAAGGACACGTTAGCCTTATTTGAGGCTAAGATCAACTTAAACGTTTGTTAAGGATACGTTAGTCTAATTTCAGACTAAGATCAACTTAACGGGATCGTTTAGATCCAACAAAAGAGTAATTGGGGGGCTCTATTGTTTAGTTTAGTGACGTTACGGTCGATAGGTAGTTTAAGGACATTGCAGTCCAATGTTAGTTTTAAGACATTGCGGTCAAGGTTAAGGACATCATAGTCCGTGAGTTTAAGGACCTTATAGTCCGATGTTAGTTTTAAGACATCACGGTCAAGGTTAAGGACATCATAGTCCGTTGTTAGTTTTAAGACATCACGGTCAAGGTTAAGGACATCATAGTCCATGAGTTTAAGGACCCCACAGTCGTGAAATGTATGGTTGTTGGGACCCGTCACCTCTTTAAAGACGTTGAGGAATTACAACGACAAATATCAAAGGAGTGAAGAGATGTACCCTTGAACCAAGGTAGATTAAATGATCTGTAGCCCAATTTTGAACCAAGACCAATTAATTATATTGTGAGCCCATTGGCTCAATTAAGTCTGGATTGAGGACTTATGGCCAACTTGGGCTAAGTCCAATTAAGTCTGGCCCTTT
The DNA here is from genome assembly GCA_030015575.1 of Agapanthus africanus. Lineage (NCBI taxonomy): Eukaryota > Viridiplantae > Streptophyta > Magnoliopsida > Asparagales > Amaryllidaceae > Agapanthus > Agapanthus africanus. The sequence continues at coordinate 546,304,997 of CM057338.1, forward strand.
GTTGGACTGTTTAACATTTGTCTGGTTCCAGTCCACAAAAGTTTTAAGGGGCTTGATAACATTTCTGTTGTAGCTCTGGATGTTATTCAATTTTGAGGTTCAATTGAAGGGGAGGCTTTGCCTCTGAAAGATTAGCCAGTTTGACTGAAAGTAGTGTTAAACACTAAATAACAAAAGTGTTAAACACTAGAGTCAGAATTCTCGAACTAGTGTTAAACATTGAAAGAACAATCAGTGTCAAACACTGGAAATATAGTTTTCGATTTAGTGTCAAACACTGGAAAATAATCAGTGTTAAACACTGCAAATAGGGTTTTCAAATTAGTGTTAAACACTAAGAAAAATCAGTGTTAAACTCTGGGAATAAAGATCTCCAATTAGTGTCAAACATTAAAAAAAGAGGGGTCACGTATGGACACGTGAGAGCGCCCAAAGGTGGGACCAGATTCCCCTTATTCTCTTCTGCAAAAAAGTATCGAATACTTTCTATATTTGATTTTGGAGCATCACGTGCTGACACGTGATGGGGATTTGTGTGCTGGTTTGCCAAGGGGTCACGTGGTAACACGTGAGAGCGCCCAGAGCTTTTGTTTCTTTTGCTTTTTCTTTCTGTGCTTCAGGGGTCACGTGGAGCACGTGAGGCGTTGCCTCTAAGTTCTTTTCTGCGGATCTTTACAGGGGTCACGTGGGGACACGTGACCCTGGTTCTTGCCTGTTTGAAGATCTCTTTATCTTTTTAAGAATTAAATTCTTCATAGGGTTAAACCCTACCTATAACTTTGGAGGAATTAAATTCCTATTTTCTTTGGAAGAATTATATTCTTAGGTAGGGTTAAACTCTAATTTTCCTTTCGTGGGAATTAAATTCCCGTATATGTAAAGAAACAAGTTCTGGCATAGGGTGAAACCCTAATTTCATTTCAAGAGGAGTTAAATTCCTGCGAGCTTGAGAGAATTAAATTTTCAATTAGGGTTAAACCCTAGTTCTGTCCATCTTGAAGAAATTAAATTCCTATAATTTTGGAGAATTGAATTCTCATATAGGGTTAAACCCTAATTTTATCTTGGAGGAATTAAATTCCTATAACTTTGGGAGAATTAAATTCTCCCAAACTCAATTTTTCCTCTAAGTTTTAGATCTGCATTGCAGGATTTCGACCCGATGAGAATTAAATTCTCAACTTATGGGGAGATGTGCACTTTGCAGATCTTCAACCAGAGAAAGAACTAAGTTCTTTGCAAAAGAGTTAAACTCTTAGATCTTTGAGAATTAAATTCTCTATTTTCTGAAGTTTAGATCCTCTTTCTTTTTCTCACCTAGGATTTTCTTTCTGAATTTTCAAGATGCTAAAATTCTCTTCAAAGTTTTTTCTCCAAAATTCTATCTCTCCTCTTCTTAATTCTCCCTTCTCGACTCCTATTTATAGGAGGAGGAAAAGAATCAATTTGTTTAGTAAATCTCCCATTGAATGATTTGATTTGTTTTCATCATTAGTCTGAGCCTTTAGATTACTAGGTGAATTTTATTCACCGTTGGATGTCTTAATCCAAAGATATTCTATTTGTTATTTCGGTGAGATTTAGAGGAAATCTTTCCTTGTCCAAGATTTTTCCATAAATTGATGATATTTAATCACTTTTAGATTCTTAATCCAACGGTTCTCCATAATTCTTCTCCATTTTGGAAAGATTTAAATGATCCTTTTTAGAATTTAATTCTGTTAAACCGTAAGGCTTTTAAAGCCAGTCACGTGTTGACACGTGACCTTTGGTCACGTGTGAGCACGTGACCCCGGTCACGTGTGAGCACGTGACCCCCCGAATGGACTCCTCTTCTGTGCTCTGTTTTGTGCCGCCGCTTTAACCATCACGTGCCGACACATGACCATTGGTCGCGTGTGAGCACGTGATGTCTCTTTTGAAGTTTTTTCCTGATTTTTAATCAGGGAACAAATACCACCACAGCGTTGCTCTCACGTGTCTGCACGTGAGTGCAACGCTGTCACTTTTGTGACCGTTGGATCCATCTAGGGAATCGAGGAGATAAAGCGTTTCCATCACATCCTATAAATGCAGGGGTCTCTTCAGAAGCGCCTCCACTCTTTCCATCTTCCTCCTTTGGCCGTCTTTTCTTTTGAGAATTTAATTCTCGTTTCTCAGTGCTTAGTTCTCTGCCTTGCAAATTTTTCAGAGTTTAACTCCGTTGAAGAAAGACCCATCTCTTCGGATAATGCTCTTGAACGAACGAAGAACTTTCACAGAAATCACCACGGGATTTTAAATCCACACCAAGGGTTTTCCCTTTTGACAAGAACCTATTTTTTTTAAGTTCCTTAACAGAAACAGAAAACCATCTAATCTTCAAATACTAGATCTTTTAAAGTTTCTCTGGTCTTCAGGGATCGGTGGTGGTGTCTGTCTTTTCCATGGAATTTAATTCCATAGTTAAGGAGCTCTAGCTCTCGAACAAAAAATTTCTGGGAATTTAATTCCCTTTTTCAAAAAGGAATTTAATTTCTATGAGGAACTAAGTTCTTCCCATGGGGACTTCTTGGGGTTTCATTGCCCTGAGCATGCCATTCAATATATATTTGTCATACTTTAGTGCCATGATTCTAGGCCAACAAGACTACAGTTGAAGAGTTATTTGATTACATCATCTGAAATATAAATGGTACGTCTCAAGTAACTATTTAGTATTAAGATTTGGTCATGCATGCAGCCTTGTTATATTATGACACATACAAGACTTGATCATGACACATACATAGATCATGACACATACAAGACTTGATCAAAATTAAAAGTTACAATTTAATGAAGATTACCTGATCAGCATTACTTCAAAAGCATAGCTAGCTAGGCTTATGACATGTATACGATCTCATACCTGGTACATGAAGCAACTGGAGAAGCAAAAGGTGGCCAGGTCGTATAGCTCGCAAACTTGAAAAATTATTAACTTAATGCTTATATCAATTTGATGACTTTTTCATCTTACATATGGCAATAGGCTGATAATACTAAAGATAAACACATTGTCCTAGGAAAATATATTTGAAATTCAATTGAATCACAATCAATTATTTCGATACAACAAAGGAAAAGGCCAACCAATTGCCATTTCAAAGTCGTCGACAAATTAATAATATAACACGTGGTTAACAGTAAGCCAAAAAACAACAAAAATAAATAATTTAAGTTTACATTCAAAGCATGCTTCCTATAGAAGGGGTGGAAGTTACAGTGATCCACCAATTTGAGTGAGTTGAGGCAAACAAGAGAGTGACCATATTAAACAACAAATTGCTGAACCTTGTTCTTGTTTTGGCCATTTGCTTTATGGTCATTGCAGCTGAGGCTCGCCACTCTCCTTATTACCTTGACAACCCACCATATTATCATGACAAGCCTCCATATTACCACCATCCTCCCAAACATGAGTGAAGAATTCATGGATGATGTGTTTCCATACCATTAATTTCTGTACCGTTGTTCCTGATAATAGTATGAGTAAGAATAATTGGCACCCCCTGGCTAGCTAGCTATCTTGAAGGGTTTCATGGAGTGATTTGTGTGAAATTATATTTGGTTGTTATATGTTTCTTTGGATGCGGTTCTTGTTATATTATCTAGTTGATGATTACAAGTAGGATTTACTTGTTTTCATGTTGACTCCTGGTGTTGGTATATACATTATATGTGTACGGATGTTGTCAGCTATATTTCAGCATGTGCATATATAGTCCCCAAAGGTATATAGAAAACTCAATTCCGCCACGAGTGAAGATCAGTTCTCTCTACCTTTAATCGACCAAATGATGGAACGATAGGCAGGACATGCAAATTATTGCTTTTTGGTCGGATACTTTGGTTATAACCAAGTTCCCATCGCACACGAAGATCAAGATAAGACCACTTTTACTTGTCCATTCGAAACTTTTGCGTATAGTCGCATGCCCTCGCTACATTTCAGCGGTGTATGATGAGAATATTCTCGGACCTGATCGAGAATTTTTTGAAGATATTCAGAGACGATTTCACCATTTTTGAACCTTTTTGATGAGTTCTTGCAGCATCTTGACGCGGCCCTTACTCGGTTTAAGGATAAGAACTTAACCTTGAATTAGGAGAAATGCAACTTTATGATTCAAGAGGGTATTGTCTTAGGGCATATCATTTCTAGAAATGGTATTGAGGTTGACTATGCAAAGATAGATGCCATTTCAAACCTCCCTTCTCCCACTTGCGTCAAAAATATACGATTCTTATATACGGTTTATCAAGAACCTTATCAAGATTGCTAGACCCTTGACCCCATTCTTGGTCAAGAATATCACTTTTCACTTCACCTCGGATTGTGTGACTACTTTTGAATCGCTTAAACGTTTTCTCACTACTGCGCACGTGCTTTCTTCTCCTGATCGGAATTATCCTTTCGAGATTATGTGCGATGGATCCGACTTTGCAATCGGTGCAGTCTTAGGACATCATATCAATAAGATGTTACACGTAATCTATTATGCAAGTAGGACTTTGAATGATGCTCGGTTGAACTATACAACGACCGAAAAGGAATTCTTGGCTGTTGTGTTCGCTTTAGAAAAATTTAAGCCTTAGGATGTGAAAATGTAGTAGCTGATCATCTTTCACGTCTTCCTTCTTCACCGATTGTTCTGTTGCCGATAAACGAATCTTTTCTTGATGAGCACCTCTTGACGGTATCTCGCGAACTTTGGTTTTCGGATATTGTGAACTTTGCCACGGCTTATGCCTACCAAATGGTCTAATCAAGACAAACATAGGTTTTTATCTTAAGTAAAACGCTTTTACGGCGATGATCCTTATTTGTTCAATTATTGTCCTGATCAGATTTTTCGTAGTTGTATTTCCGATATAGAAGTTGAGTGTTTTATCATTTTGCCACGATCAAGCATGTGGTGGATATTTTGGCCATAAGAAGTCATCGGAGAAGGTTTGGCAATGTGGCTCTTATTAGCCAGCGCTATACAAAAATGCAAATGATTATTGTAAAACTTGTACTCAGTGTCAACATTCAGGCCGAATCTCGAGAAGGAATGAGATACCGTTACAACCAATTCTAGTTGTTGAGATTTTTGACGTTTGGGTATAGATTTCATAGGCCCGTTCCCCAATTCTTTTGGGTATTTAAACATATTGATTACGGTTGATTACATGTCCAAATGGGTCGAGACGATACCAAGCCAAACTAACGACAACAAGGTTGTTGTCGAGTTTTTACAAACATATCCTAGCACAGTTTGGTACGCTCATGCCATCATCAGAGATAACGGCACGCATTTCTGCAATAGGTCTTTTGAAGATTTAATACGGAAATTTGCGATCACCCACAAGCTCTCCATGCCCTATTATCCCCAACGAGTGACCAACCTGAGATTTCCAACCGATAGATTAAATAGATTTTGGAGAAAACGGTTTCAAAGAACTATATGAATTGGTTGAATAAGTTAACGAATGCTCTTTGGGCATTCCGTACGGCTCACAAGACCGATCTTAGGATGTCTCTATATCGGTTAGTATATGGAAAAGCTTATTTTGTGCGATGGACTGGACCTTATTTTGTGCGATGCATTTACCCGCACGGTGTAGTTGATTTTCAGGATTTTCCGAACGTTTCGGTTTTCAAGGTAAATGGTTATCGTTTAAAGTCGTTAATTTCGATTGATTCTTAGAGGAGCTCATGTTTTTACATAAGTCGGACTACATGAATTGATCATCCTCCGCCTACTTCACCACACTTCGTTTTTTCCAGCCATAATAGTAAGGATACTATTTCAAATAAGTGAGGAGGCTTGTTGATATTTTTCTTTTTATCTTTTGGGAAATTTCTTGTCAGGTGAAATTCTCTTTCTATGAAAATGATGAGAAATCAAATGAGTGTAATTATCTCAAAAAGGTTGTAAATATTCAATATACCTTTTCAAGAAATAAATCTCTCTAAAAAACTCTATAAAAATTTTGTGAAGATGATGCCAAAGAGTAGCCATCATAAGCCGTGAGGACACAGATTGCTTCCAGTTTAGGGGTATTGGTGGTAATGTATATAGTTATCCTTACATCATATTTACTTTCCTCATGCATTTGCATATTTACTTTTTAATATTTATCCTTCCTATTGCATATCTAAATTCTTCATTGCATTGTATTGAAAAATCCATAAAAAATTGAAAAATACAAAAAAAAAATTGAGTCAACTTAGCTAGTTGGGAGATTTAGATTCAAAGTTCGACGGTTTAGTTTAATTGTTTAGAAATAACTAGACCCTAAAATTAGAATTTGAAAATCCAAAATATAATCCTTTTTGAAATCTAACCGTAACAAATATACTCCTTTAAATTACACTACACCAAGTCTCTAGTTTTGGGAAATAAATGATAGGCTTGAATTATCTTCAATATTAAAATAAAATAAAAGCTTGGTTTCTCAAGTTCTTGAGGCTGAAGGCGGATTTTAAACCCCGATGACTTAAGTTAATTGGCTTGGGAACATCGGCAAGAAAAAAAAAAGGGAAATCAAGTATAGTCTTTATTTTTAAACCTTAGCGACTTGAGTTCCTAGGTCGTTGGGGTGATCCATCACCCGTTGCCAAAAAGCGGTTTGGTTTGGATGTCATCGCTGAAAAAACTAAGATAATATATATATATATATATATATATATATATATATATATATATATATATATATATATATATATATATATATATATAGTTCGACAAGGATCCTATCTGATAGATTGAGAAAAAAATCTTTCCCACTTTTTCACCATTAAATTAACTTGAGGATGTGTGCTAATAATTATGAATAAAAGCTCTCATTTATTACCAAATTTAACATAATTGAATGCACAAATTCCAAAATTAATCTAATGGTGGAAAATGGAAGGATTTCTTTCCAAACAAATCCTTTCGATAGCATACTAATCGAACTATACATATATATAACAAGGAGCCAAGTAATTGAAGCAAAAATTAAATAAACGAAACACGCGGAATAACTGTTTGATCTAGGCCTAAGAAACCCCGAGTGATCGTGTGGAAAAGTGTTGTTTCATGTCGCATAAATAAAGAAAAATAAAATTTTTGGAGATGTGATAGCCCTGAATGGAAATACCTTAACCAAGAGATGATTTGCACATGCAGAAAGGTGGATAGGAGTTTAAGTTAAATGAATAGCAAGGTGTGAAAAATAGGGGTTGCATATTCTAAACTTAGAGTGATAGAATTTCTAACCTAGAGATCTAGATTTTAGAATTAGAAATGAATGTTGACCGACGAAACTAGCTTGACGGGTCTTTATGGGTGTAATTTACTGAAACCCCTCATGAGACAACACTCGTCCTTTAGGTTAACCTAGATGTTTAACGGCTTGTTACACACGCTAAGTGCAACCGTGACGCTTACGAAAGTGAGCTAGGTTTTTGTTTTCTTTAAAATATAACGGGTTTTTCTCGGAACGGATAAAAGATAAATTTGGAGGTATTTGTTCATATCATATCATTGCAATATATTACCCTCATTCTTTATCACCTTGTATATAAATAAATGCTTTTAACCCCTCTTCTCATTTTAGACAGGTCACAGGTACAAAATACCAAAAGTTGCGTTTTCGAGCTAAAGCTGGCAAAATTCCAGACGCGTGTGAATGATCTCTGTCCATGAATATGAAGATCTCTAAAAAAGTTTCAGAGAACAGAAATAGGACCCATAGGAAATTACAAGACATGGGTTTCAAGTCAATGCCATATTTCCTAAGTTGAAATATGGATCCATGCTAACATGTACATGAAGGACCGTGATTCATGGTTTGATTGGCGCTTCAGCCTCTTGACTTTAGGCTCATGGTTCGTTATTGCAAGAATGGACCACAAAGCCTTTCACCACCGAATTTTGATGCCTATAAATAGATCAAGATCATAGGAGAAAAGAAAGCATGTATTCTTAGGATTAGAATTAGGAATTAGAATAGTTCTCTCTTCTTCTTCAAGCTTGGTTACTTCCCTATAGCTCCTAAGCTTGAAGGTTGAGATTAGGGTTTGATTAGATAGCTTCAAATTCAAATTAGATTGTAGTTTTCATCTAAATTGTAGTTGAATTCTTAATTTGAATAAATAGATTGTTGTTTCTTGTAGATTTCTCTTTTGAGTTGTGAATTGGGAATTAAATTGTAATTGTTTGTGAGATTTGTTTGTGATAGATTAGATGATGTTTTCCATGATCCTTCTTGTTTTCTTCTCTTTTTCTTCAATAATTAGTGAGTAGTTCTTTGCTTGCATATGGGATGAGGAAATTGTAGCGAGGATGTTTCTTATTCGTCAACTACTCTCTTTGATCTATCTTAATTAGTGATGAACATCAACTTTAGCTACTCAAACATGTTACCTTAGGCATCGTTCCTCTATAGTACGAGCCGAGAGTGACGAGGCTAAAATGTTCCTTGACCCAAAGGGAGAATAAGTTGAGATAACTGAGGTTGAAGGTTGATTGCAAACATAAAAAATGGAATGACAATGGAATTCTAGAAGACGGATAACGCGTATGGTATGCAATGCCTCCTTGCGTTTTGATTCCATCTTGTCCCTAATCCACATCTCTTTTGTTTGTAGTTGGCACATCATAAAACCCTAATTCAATTGCTAGGATTGGTGATTGTGGTGAAACGGATTGACAACTCGATCTCAACTTCCCACTAGCAATTGGTTAAGAACTTAAACTTAGCAAGAAGCGATGTTAGGATTGTGATTTGAGTGTGCGTTTTCAACACCCGTTGACGTGTTAGATTAGTGTTCATCTCCTTTTGCAACTACTTGTGGATCGCTAAGCAAAGAACAAAGAGAGGAATTGAGGGGTAGAGCCATTCTCATTACTTAATCTGATTCCCTAGCAAGCTCGTTTCCCTCTAGTTCTCTCTTCGTAGATATATTCACTCTCCATACCCTTGTGAGTAATTCGTTTAAAAGCAAATGATTGATCCGTCATTTCCTAGTGAATGACCCATGCTTACCGCCTTATCCCGCAAGGTGTTCGTTGCAGTATTTAAGCTACATTTCTATTTCAAACCCTTATTTTAAACATGCCCACCCCTACAATGATAAAGACATGGGTCCCATGGTTAGTTAGACCATCCTCTAAGAATGTGCATTGAGGGATGAGTTTCTTTGCTTGGCCCATCCACTACTTGCTAAATTGGGCCTAACTTGTTAAAGATTGAGCCGGTGCTTTCTTACACGAGGATAGCTTCTCACTGCTCAGGTGCTCATTGTAATGACTTTAAATCACATATCAAGTAAGGAAATCTAAAATTAATTTTCTAGACATGAACGATTCACAAATCCACAAACACTTCACAAATCCTACATCTAAAAGAGATGATCATAAACTTTAGGCATGAACAAAGCTTGAGCAATAGCAACAACGAACGCGAGAAACCTTAGCGGATCTCTTCGGATTTGATTGACTCCTACTTCCAACGTAGGGCATGCATCAGAGACACAAACAATGAAGCCACCTCGCTGCAGATCGAACTCGCCTCCTCCAGCTTCCAATCTATGCAAGCACAAAACACACAAGATTTATCGATGAGCTCTAGTCTAGAGCAAGAAAGAAAGTGATGATGATGATGTGAGAGAACGAGAAGGGCAGCTATGGTGGTCGTGAGTGTGGAAAGAGAATTGTGTTGGATATAGTGCCCTCAAAGTCAATTATTGGATCACAAGCACGTGATCATGATGATTGAGTGAGGACCTATACCGGTAGGACAGCCTTGCTCGAGATGATAGTATGCTATCTGGTTTGTCTTTATCATATCTTTATCATAGTGTACATGCTTTAGTTTACTATTGCATGTTGATAGAGCCCATAAGATTCTTGCTTGACAGCTATCAGTATGATGGCGATCATATACGTGAGAGCTGGGGTCTATAAGCACATCCTTAATGTGTCCCTATTCGTGGGAGTTTCGAGACTGGGCATCGATACTCCAGAGTAGACTAATGTATACAGTTCGAGACCCCGACGAGGGGCGGTGGCTGGTCTCACAAGCCACTGGTGTCAGTTAGTTCACCTAAGATGTATACAGGTGCTCATTCGGTTATGAGTACACCGGATAGGACACGCCGGGAACCTGCTGTTGGTATTATACCTATTGTCAGATACCAGTTCCCAAGTGACATGTGTACAGGTTAGTCTATCGACCTGAGATCGTCATTTGTCTCATGTGAGTTCCCACTGTGCTTTGATTACTACCCTACCACGGCTCAAAGGAGTCGTACAAACAGGTTTTAGTTGGGTACAGTCCCGAGCCACATGGAGGCAGTGAGCGGATCGTCGGGGATTCGTCTCTCCCGGTATTGGGGGTTGATGTCGCACAGTGCACGGGTGGCCATCACCAGAAATCCTTTGCCAAGGTAATCGAGAATTACTGATTCGGATCAATAGTTTCTCAGGTGGTGATAGGCTTCATACCGACACGAATTATTGCGTTAGTAGGGGTCTGACTTTATCCACCCCCTAGACTCGATATACGATACTCTTAGACGAACAAACCGGACTGTATGGATATTGTCACTGTCAGGCTCAGTAGGGTTTCAGGATGAGTTCGCTCGTCAGTTTCCCTTCCAATCAATACATGGGCAACCGTTACATACAGCTAGTACCACTGACGTGCTAGTGGTTAAACCCACAGCCAGTGTATTGATGAGTCATTAGAGTCCCTCAAAGACAGTTTCCCAAGTTCGGGCGAAACGTTATAGAGGCCGTATGGTTTTATGGCAGGGTTCGAACATACACGTGCACTTGTGCACGTGTCGTGTTTTGGACGGATAATACTAGTGGGCTTTGGTTTAAACCGGATCCTAGTATTATATTGTGTAGGAATATTTTTGTTTCGTTGCATTCGTATTCGGTCAGAATACAAATGCGGGTATGTATATACAGTTGTGGGGTAATCTTGTAATTTGTTACGGGATTAATTTTGAAGTTGCCAATTTATCTTCACTCGGTTAAACATTAGCTTTAATGTTTAATTAATGGATAATTGTGAACTTTGTTTTTTTTTTTTGGCCAAATTCCTTCTTTGTTTTCTTGGCCAAAATTCCTTTATTTGTGCTTGCTTTTGGTTCACTGCCAATTTCGAAAATTGGTTGCTTTCTTTTGTTTGGGCAGTGGACTCTTTGATGAGGTGGCTTTGAGTGTGCATGGTTTTAGTGAGGTGTCCTTTTCAATTTTTTTATTGGGCATGGGCAAGCTTTGGTGAGCATTAAATGGAGGCATGGGGAAAATTCCGAAGTCAATGTTGGAGTGGGCAGCATGGTTGTTGCTGTGGTCTTTTTGGGTGTGGGTTTTATTTAATTGGAGTTGGTTTTGCATGAAGGTTTTTTTTTGTGAGTTATGTGTTAATTTATCCATCACTTCTTTTGCCACTACCACACTTAGAAATCCCCAGTGAGCTCCATGAGTGGCCGAGCCCATGATTGCCCAAGCTTCTTTGATTTTCTCCAATGCAAAAATTCATGTGCTCACTTCATTCCATCTCCATGGCAACTTCATTTACCTTCACCCGATTGGTTGGGTGTCTTGAGACAAAATAATCTACACTCTTCTCTACTTCATCTTGGACATGTCGGCTAGCAAACTTCATGTCTGAGTTGCTTCGGTTTGAAGCGGGAGCCCGTATAAAGATTCGATGACGTGGTGCCATTTTGACGAGCGAGATCGGGGAGCGGACTTCGTCGGCGCAACAGCGAGGATTTTGGCGCAGAGATTAAAGACCGAAGGACACGGATCGATCGGTATAATCTCTGAACTTAACTTTGTAGAATGCTAGATAACGGTTAATGGAACGATCCGGATAAAGGGTTATAGTAGCTCCAGTTTTGTAAAATTTTTTTGTTCCGCATTTGGCCTCGGATTGACGGTCAGGGCGCTGCTGTAACCCCACAAATTGTTGAGCAACAGACCGAAGGGAGAGAGGTCGGCGCATTTAGCGCTATTTTAGGTGCGGACGTGGGGTTTTGGAGGAATTACCATTGTTTTAAATGTTGGCCGACATCGCCGAAATGTCGGCGACGTATCGGTTTTGGGAAGAAAACGACATAGATATACAGAACGATTTCGGTTACCGATATTTTGTAAATATCGGCGGACATTTCATGATGTCGGCCGACATTTCGTGATATCGGAGTTTTACCCGAGATTTACCGATATGTGCGAAAAATTTAGGTAATTTTCTTTCGGGCTTTATGCTTTAGGCTTATACATTAAGTGATTAACTCGGTCCATAGAAAAAGTAAAGAACAAAATGTATCGCCATTACCGACAGCCGTTCACATAATAGGCGACCGCTCTACCACTGAGCTATTGAGGAACATATAAATTTAATAAATCTAAAAATCTGAATAAGTTAATGTTTTTTTCAAAAAAAATAAGTTACAAAAATGACGTTTAACATTTGATAAAAACCATCCGACATTTCATGTTATCTGCTAGCTGACATTAAAATCATCAAGCCGACACGACAATGGCATCAGAAATTTAGAACATTATGAATTACGTGCTGAGTGAATAGAGAAAGAGAGTTTAGGCTGAAAGAGGTGGTTGGGAATTTTTTTAACCGCGCCTAAAATGATCGAAAATTTCACCGTCCCTATTCTTTTGCCACCTAAGAAATTTGTACTCGTCAATGTTCTGTTTCTATTGCAGTTTTTTCAACTGGTGAATTCTAATTAATTTGTTATCAAGATTGGAGTTATATGAATAAATTATTATCGATCTGCTACCACTCACCTCCTCATCCTGATAATCGCTTTCCTTTTATATGAATTTGATGATAAACACTATTACCACGGTAAGCTCTCAACAACTCTGCTATGTTCCTTCAGGAGATTGCGCATATTGCAGTCGAAGGAGAGGATTATATAATGATTCATTATTTAGTCTTGATATTTAGTGTAGATTCATATTATAAGCTTTTTAAGTATGAACTATGTTTAGCTCTCATATTTGTTTTTAACCAATCTTTGTAATTTAGTGTGATCCATTATAAGTTTGAGCCTTTAACATATAGGAAAATTGTATCGGGATACAGTTTGGAGAGATGTCTTTTTTTTAAACTCACGTATTTTCAAAATTGTGGAAAAACTTAATACTTATAAAATGGATGTTTCAAGCCCAAAATAGATTATGTGTCATATACTTAGAATATTTTATCAAAAATTTCAGGCTTACCCTCATTGTTTATAACCAAATCCAAATTAGTATTCTCTCAAAAAAAATATTAGATACAGTGATTCGTTTCTTCCTCAATACTATCCACCCAATTCCCCAAATTCCCCTCCAAATCTCCTTCCCCAAAATTTGCATCTTCATTTTCAAATCCTTAGTCTCCAATCCAATTCTTCTAATCCCCCATCTCCGATTCCAAATTCAGCATCTTTCATTTCAAATCACTAATCCTGATTCAATTACCTTGATTCTCCTATCTCAGCTTCCGATCCGCCAATCTCCTTTCAATCTCCGCATTAGGGCAATCAATAATAAAGAGGGAAAAAAGTCGGAAACTAGGGAAAGTAAAAATAAAGAAGATGGATTTAGAATAAAAATTAAGGCAAGCAATGATAGAGAGTGAATAATAAAGAAGTCATGGAAAACTATAGGCACGTAATAAAAAATCTCATGTTCCAATATCTCAGGTAATCCAAAAAATCTAATGTTCTAATATCTTAAAAAATCTTAAGAGGGTATTATAGGCAATGCATACATAAATACGTATACAAATCAGGATTTAGGTTTAAAATAATGACAGAGTATATTTTCGGATTTTCTCATCATTTTGGAATTTTATGGGTTTAAAAATAAGTCATCTCTCCAAACTGGGACGGGAAACAATATTCCCTTAATATCATTAATTTTAACATCTGACGAATAATGTGCTTTAGAGCAGACAATTATTATTATTACTGGTATTACTACTACTACTACTATTACACACACAAAGTGAAATAAAAAGCACATTTATGGTATTCCCACGATAGTAAACAAATTAATAAAATCAAAGCATTATGTTCGTAAACCTAAATCCTCGTTAAAGGATTCCTGGAGACTCACACAAATGTAGAGAATAAGAATTTGTATTTTAATTATATACCAGTATTTTTGCACGTGCGATGCACATAGTGTGAAAATAAAATATAAATGATACCGTTATAGAAATTAGAATGTGTGATGCGATAGTTTCAAAATAATTAAGCGGTAAAGGTTTTTTATTTTTAATATGATATAATTAGTTTTAAAGGTAAAGATAGTTAGCCACAAAAGGTGAAGGTTTTTTCAATCATGAAGAATTTAGAAATCGGGTAGTTAATTCTTTCTTTTTTATATACATTTAATTATGGTGGCTTAATAATATTTTGACACATCAGCAAAGTCTATATGGCATAAAATTGGAGTCTCAATTTTATGACAAGTTTCTAACCTCTTTCTTTGGCATTATAATAGTACTGGAGATAAATTAAAACGGATGGGTTGGATGATGGTGCCTAAATCATTAGGGGTGAGAGAGGGAGGGAGGGAGATCTGAATTTTGAGTAAAAAGAGTATTAAAAAGTTAATTGTGGTGATGTGGATATCTTGAATTGAAAAAAAATAGATTTGTAGATTTTTTTCCTATTTATTGATCGAATTACTTTAGCAAAATGATAGGTCATCAATAGATGAGCTTAGCTACACCATGGAGTTAGCATTATAATAGCAAATATTATGCCCCTTCTAAGTTCTAATTGAGTTAATCGCCTTCTTTCGGTTTCAAACAAATGCTTGTTTTTTTCTCTCTTCTTTGAAATTTGGGAATATGATTAGCCATGATACATAACGCAATTCTTAAGTAAGATCCATGTGCCTTTTGCATGCACGTGAAGTTTGCGGGAATTATATACATGCTAGTGCTTAGGATATAGATGAGAGCATCTACACACCCAGATACACATCTAATATATATTAACGCCAGTTATTATCATTATAATAATTGGATCTTAGAATGAAACATATGCACTAAATATCGTAGACAAACAACATGGAAATATAACAAGAACATCCAAAGATGCATATATCTCTATATGAAACTTCACAAATCACTCCATAACATCATGTGACATCCTTCTCAAGCTAGCTGGGGGATGCCAATTATTCTTACTATTATCAGGACAATATCATTATTAGGATACATGAAACGATGCCATTCTTGGTCTAGTAATGTTTGGGATCAAGGATGATGGTAGTAGGGAGGCTTGTCGTGATGGTAGTAAGGAGGCTTATCGTGATGGTAGTAGGGAGGGTTGTCATCATGGTGATGATAATAAGGGGAGTTGCGTGCTTCAGCTATGATGACCATAAAGCAAATTGCCAAAACAAGAACAAAGTAAAACACTCGATTTTCTTTCATAATTACCCCTTTCCTCAAATTGCATGTACTCAATAATTGATATTGGTGGATAGCATTGTAGGGAACTGCCCCTTTATATAGAAAGCAAGTGCTGTGTTAAAGGTGAACTCGAACTAATTTGATACTGTATTAGTTTTTTGTTCTTTATTAACCACTTGCTGCATTAATTTACTAGTGATTTGAATGGCAGCAAGTCTCGATTTTCATTGTGTTGCTCTGATGCTATTGATCATTAATTTTTGTTGGATGTTAAATATATTTCCACTGGTTATGTGTGTCTTTACTATTATTATAAGATGAAATGGTCTTCAAAATGGCAGTAGCAGTGAGTAAATAAATTGTTAGTTGCAGAGCTAAGACTTTGCCAGCATTCACTTCACCAATACTAACTAAATGCTTATCTGCATGAATAGCATGTCAGCATAAGTTGAACCGAGCAACAAAGCATTTAGAAAAGGCTTAATTCCAAAAAAAAACCTTAGCTTTTAGCTAGACCGGGAGAAATCCCCAAAAACTTTTAAAATACACAAGAAACTACCACAACTTTAAAAAAACACCAAAAACTACAAGAAATAAGGTGCCACGTCAGCAATAAATATCACGAAATTGCCAAAAATTAAAGGAAAAAAATGTATCATGGTAATTTCTCATAATTCTCAAAGTTTTTAGGAGTTTCTTGTAGTTTAGCTAAAAGGTCTGGGTATTTTTTAGAATTAATCCAGGTGCTTGGAAGGTTTGGATACTAGGCTCCAGTGTATTAAAACTTGTTTGATCTAGTCTTGCATGATCCATAATCTATATAACATCGGAACTTTTGGTATTAGATGCTTGGTGCTTATGCAAGCACGGACCTAATCTGTTTTCTATTTCTTTTGATATGAACTGTCCAATTCCCCCTATATTTTAACTCTGAGAGTGAAGACTTACCCCAGATGCATGCCATTCAATATATATTTGTCATACTTTAGTGCCATGATTCTAGGCCAACAAGACTACAGTTGAAGAGTTATTTGATTACATCATCTGAAATATAAATGGTACGTCTCAAGTAACTATTTAGAACTAAGATTTGGTCATGCATGCAGCCTTGGCCAATTCCATCTGCGCTGGTGATCGTTTGTATACACACACGAAATAAAAATATATCGGTGCCTAGGCATGATTAAAGCCTTCTGAATAAGTTTGCATTGTCTATATTGTCATCTGTTTTTGGAAGCAAAACTATTATTATTGTTCCTGATATTCTGATTTTGTGATGGTACATAGATCATGACACATACAAGACTTGATCAAAATTAATAGTTAAAATTTAATGAAGATTACCTGATCAGCATTACTTCAAAAGCATAGCTAGCTAGGCTTATGACATGTATACGATCTCATACCTGGTATATGAAGCAACTGGAGAAGCGAAAGGTGGCCAAGTCGTATAGCTCGCAAACTTGAAAAATTATTAACTTAATGCTTATATCAATTTGATGACTTTTTCATCTTACATATGGCAATAGGCTGATAATACTAAAGATAAACACATTGTCCTAGGAAAATTTATTTGAAATTCAATCGAATCACAATCAATTATTTCGATACAACAAAGGAAAAGGCCAATATATTGCTATTTCAAAGTCGTCGACAAATTAATAATATAACACGTGGTTAACAGTAAGCCAAAAAACAACAAAAATAAATAATTTAAGTTTACATTCAAAGCATGCTTCCTATATAAGGGGTAGAAGTTACAGTGATATCCACCAATTTGAGTGAGTTGAGGCAAACAAGAGAGTGACCATGTTAAACAACAAATTGCTGAACCTTGTTCTTGTTTTGGCCATTTGCTTTATGGTCATTGCAGCTGAGGCTCGCCACTCTCCTTATTACCTTGACAACCCACCATATTATCATGACAAGCCTCCATATTACCACCATCCTCCCAAACATGACTAAAGAATTCATGGATGATGTGTTTCCATACCATTAATTCTGTACCGTCGTTCCTGATAATAGTAAGAGTAAGAATAATTGGCACCCCCAGGCTAGCTAGCTATCTTGAAGGGTACTGCCATGGAGTGATTTGTGTGAAATTATATTAGGTTGTTATATGTTTCTCTGGATGCCGTTCTTGTTATATTATCTAGTTGATGATTACAAGTAGGATTTACTTGTTTTCATGTTGACTCCTGGTGTTGGTATATACATTATATGTGTCTCTAGGTGTACGGATGTTGTCAGCTATATTTCAGCATGAGCATATATAGTCCCCAAAGGTATATAGAGAACTCAATTCCGCCACGAGTGAAGATCACTTCTCTCTACCTTTAGTCAACCA
The DNA here is from genome assembly GCA_030015575.1 of Agapanthus africanus. Classification (NCBI taxonomy): domain Eukaryota; kingdom Viridiplantae; phylum Streptophyta; class Magnoliopsida; order Asparagales; family Amaryllidaceae; genus Agapanthus; species Agapanthus africanus. Next base: position 546,322,797 of record CM057338.1, read on the forward strand.
AATGATGGAACGATTGGCAGGACATGCAAATTATTGCTTTTTGGACGGATATTTTGGTTATAACCAAGTTCCCATTGCACACGAAGATCAGGACAAGACCGCTTTTACTTGTCCATTTGAAACTTTTGCGTATAGTCGCATGCCCTCGCTACATTTCACCGGTGTATTTTGAGGATATTCTCGGACATGATCGAGAATTTTTTGAAGATACTCAGAGACGATTTCACCATTTTTGAACTTTTTTGATGAGTTCTTGCAGCATCTTGACGCAGCCCTTACTCGGTTTAAGGATAAGAACTTAATCTTGAATAAGGAGAAATGCATCTTTTTGATTCAAGAGGATATTATCTTAGGACATATCATTTCTAGAAGTGGTATTGAGGTTGACTATGCAAAGATAGACGTCATTTCAAACCTCCCTTCTCCCACTTGCGTAAAAAATATACGATTCTTCTTTAGCCATACCGGTTTTTATAGACGGTTTATCAAGAACCTAGCGAGATTGCTAGACCCTTAACCCATTTCTTGGTCAATAATATCACTTTTCACTTCACCTCGGATTGTGTGACTACTTTTGAATCGCTTAAACGTTCTCTCACTATTGCACCCGTGCTTTCTTCTCCTGACCGGAATTATCCCTTCGAGATTATGTGTGATGGATCTGACTTTGCTATCGATGCAGTCTTAGGACAGCATATCAATAAGATGTTACACGTAATCTATTATGCAAGTAGGACTTTGAATGATGCCCGGTTGAACTATACAACGACCGAAAAGGAATTCTTGGCTGTTGTGTTCGCTTTAGAAAAATTTAAGCCTTAGGATGTGAAAACGTAGTAGCTGATCATCTTTCACGTCTCCCTTCTTCGCTGATTGTTCTGTTTCCGATAAACGAATCTTTTTTTGATGAGCACCTCTTGACGGTATCTCGCAAACCTTGGTTTGCGGATATTGTGAACTTTGCCACAACTTATGCCTACCAAATTGTCTAATCAAGACAATCATAGGTTTTTATCTTAAGTAAAACGCTTTTACGGCGATGATCCTTATTTGTTCAATTATTTTCCTGATCAGATTTTTCGTAGGTGTTCCCGATATAGAAGTTGAGTGTTTTATCCTTTTGCCAAGATCTAGCATGTGGTGGACATTTTGGCCATAAGAAGTCATCGGAGAAGGTTTTGTAATGTGCCTCTTATTAGCCAGCGCTATTCAAAAATGCAAATGATTATTGTAAAACTTGTACTCGGTGTCAACATTCGGGCTGAATCTCGAGAAGGAATGAGATACCGCTCCAACCAATTCTAGTTGTTGAGATTTTTGACGTTTGGGTATAGATTTCTTAGGCCCGTTCCCTAATTCAATTAGGTATTTAAACATATTGATTACGGTTGATTACGTATCCAAATGGGTCGAGATGATACCAAGCCAAACTAACGACAACAAGGTTGTTGTCGAGTTTTTCACAAACATATCCTAGCACAGTTTGGTATGCTCATGCTATCATCAGAGATAACGGCACGCATTTCTGCAATAGGTCTTTTGAAGATTTAATACGGAAATTTGCGATCACCCACAAGCTCTCCACGTCCTATTATCCCCAAACGAGTGACCAACCTGAGATTTCCAACCGACAGATTAAACAGATTTTGGAGAAAACGGTTTCAAAAAATTATATGAATTGGTTGAATAAGTTAACGAATGCTCTTTGGGCATTCCGTACGGCTTACAAGACCGATTTTAGGATGTCTCTATATTGGTTTGTATATGGAAAAGCTTATTTTGTGCGATGGACTGGACCTTATTTTGTGCGATGCATTTACCCGCACGGTGTAGTATATTTTCAGGAACCTCAGAACGTTTCGGTTTTCAAGGTAAATGGTCATCGTTTAAAATCGTTCATTTCGGTTGATTCTTAAAGGAGCTCATGTTTTTACATACGTCGGACTACACGAATTGATTATCCTCCGCCTTCTTCTCCACACTTCGTTTTTCTAGCCATAATAGTAAGGATACTATTTCAAATAAGTGTGGAGGGTTGTTGATATTTTTCTTTTTATCTTTTGGGAAATTTCTTGTCGGGTGAAATTCTCTTTCTATGAAAAATGATGAGAAATCAAATGAGTGTAATTATCTCAAAAAGGTTGTAAATATTCAATATACCTTTTCAAGAAATAAATCTCTCTAAAAAACTCTATAAAAATTTTGTGAAGACAATGCAAAAGAGAAGCCATCATAAGCCGTGAGGACACAGCTTGCTTCTAGTTTAGGGGTGTTGGTGGTAATGTATAGAGTTTTCCTTACATCATATTTACTTTCCATATGCATTTGCATAATTACATTTTAATATTTTTCCTTCCTATTGCATATCTAAATTCTTCATTGCATTGTATTGAAAAATCCATAAAAAATTGAAAAATACAAAAAAAAATTGAGTCAACTTGGTTAGTTGGGAGATTTAGATTCAAAGTTCGACGGTTTAGTTTAATTGTTTAGAAATAACTAGACCCTAAAATTAGAATTAGAAAATCCGAAATATAACCCTTTTTGAAATCTAACCGTAGCAAATATACGCCTTTAAATTACACTACACCAAGTCTTTAGTTTTGGGAAATAAATGATAGGCTTGAATTATCTCCAATATTAAAATATAATAAAAGCTTGTTTTCTCAAGTTCTTGAGGCTGAAGAGGGATTTTAAACCCCGATGACTTAAGTTAATTGGCTTGGGATACATCGGCAAGAAAAAAATAGGGAAATCAAGTATAGTCTTTATTTTTTAACCTTAGCGACTTGTGTTCCTAGGTCGTTGGGGTGGTCCATCACCCGTTGCCAAAAAGCCGTTTGGTTTGGGAGTCATCGCTGAAATAACTATGATAATATATCTATCTATCTATCTATCTATCTATCTATCTATATATATAAATATATATATATATATATATATATATATATATATATATATATATAGTTCGACAAGAATCCTATCGGATAGATTTGGAAAAAAATCCTTCCCAATTTTTCACCATTAAATTAACGTGGGGATGTGTGCTAACAATTATGAATAAAAGTTCTCATTTATTACCAAATTTAACATAATTGAATGCACAAATTCCAAAGTTAATTTAATGGTGAAAAATGGAAGGATTTGTTTCCAAACAAATCCTTCCGATAGCATACTAATCGAACTATACATATATATAACAAGGAGCCAAGTAATTGAAGCAAAAATTAAATAAACGAAACACGCGGAATAACTGTTTGATCTAGGCCTAAGCAACCCCGAGTGATCGTGCGGAAAAGTGTCGTTTCATGTCGCATAAATAAAGAAAAATAAAATTTTTGGTGATGTGATAGCCCTAAATGGAAGTACCTTAACCAAGAGACGATTTGCACGTGCAGAAAGGTGGATAGGAGTTTAAGTTAAATGAATTGCAAGGTGTGAAAAATAGGGGTTGCATATTCTAAACGTAGAGTGATAGAATTTCTAACATAGAGATCTAGATTTTAGAATTAGAAATGAATGTTGACCGACGAAACTAGCTTGACGGGACTTTATAGGTGTAATTCGCTGAAACCCCTCACGAGACAACACTCGTCCTTTAGGATAACCTAGATGTTTAACGGCTTGTTGCACACGCTAAGAGCAACCGTGACGCTTATGAAAGTGAGCTAGGTTTTTGTTTTCTTTAAAATAAAACGGGTTTTGCTCGAAACGAGTAAAAGATAAGTTTGGAGGTATTTGTTCATATCATATCATTGCAATATATTACCCTCATTCGTTATCACCTTGTATATAAATAAATGCTTTTAACCCCTCTTCTCATTTTAGATAGGTCACGGGTACAAAATACCAAAAGTTGCGTTTTCGAGCTAAAGCTGGCAAAATTCCTGACACGTGTGAATGCTCTCTGTCCATGAAAATGAAGATCTCTAAAAAAGTTTCAGAGAACAGAAATAGGACCTAGAGGAAATTACAAGACATGGGTTTCAAGTCAATGCCATATTTCCTAAGTTGAAATATGGATCCGTGCTAAAATGTACATGAAGGACCATGATTCATGGTTTGATTAGCGCTTCAGCCTCTTGACTTTAGGCTCATGGTTCGTTATTGCAAGAATGGCCCACGAAGCCTTTCACCACTAAATTTTGATGCCTATAAATAGATCAAGATCATAGGAGAAAAGAAAGCATGTATTCTTAGGATTAGAATTAGGAATTAGAATAGTTCTCTCTTCTTCTTCAAGCTTGCTTACTTCCCCATAGCTCCTAAGCTTGAAGGTTGAGATTAGGGTTTGATTAGATAGCTTCAAATTCAAATTAGATTGTAGTTTTCATCTAAATTGTAGTTGAATTCTTAATTTGAATAAATAGATTGCTGTTTCTTGTAGATTTCTCTTTTGAGTTGTGAATTGTGAATTAAATTGTAATTGTTTGTGAGATTTGTTTGTGATAGATTGGATGATGTTTTCCACGATCCTTCTTGTTTTCTTCTCTTTTTCTTCAATGTTTAGTGACTAGTTCTTTGCTTGCATATGGGATGAGGAAATTGTAGTGAGGATATTTCTTATTCGTCTACTACTCTCTTTGATCTATCTTAATTAGTGATGAACATCAACTTTAACTACTCAAACCTGTTACCTTAGGCATCGTTCCTCTATAGTATGAGCCGAGAGTGGCGAGGCTAAATTGTTCCTTGACCCAAGGGAGAATAAGTTGAGATAATTAAGGTTGAAGGTTGATTGCAAGAAATGGAATGACAATGGAATTCTAGAAGACGGATAACGCGTATGGTATGCAATGCCTCCTTGCGTTTTGATTCCATCTTTCCCCTAATCCACATCTCTTTTGTTTGTAGTTGGCACAACATAAAACCCTAATTCAATTGCTAGGATTGGTGATTGTGTTGAAACGGATTGACAACCCGATCTCAACTTCCTACTAGCAATTGGTTAAGAACTTAAACTTAGCAAGAAGCGATGCAAGGATTGTGATTTGAGTATGCATCTTCAACACCCGTTGACGTGTTAGATTAGTGTTCATCTCCTTTTGTAACTACTTGTGGATTGCTAAGCAAAGAACAAAGAGAGGAATTGAAGGGTAGAGCCATTCTCATTACTTAATCTAATTCCCCAGCAAGCTCGTTTCCCTCTAGTTCTCTCTTCGTAGATATATTCACTCTCCACACCGTTGTGAGTAATTCGTCTAAAAGCAAATGATTGATCCGTCATTTCCTAGTGAATGACCTATGCTTACCACCTTATCCCGCAAGGTGTTCGTTGCGGTATTTAAGCTACACGACCCGTTTCTATTTCAAAACCCTATTTTAAACTCAGAACGGCGTCGATAGCAAATCTTTTGTGAACATGCCCATCCCCTACAATGATAAAGACATGGGTCCCATGGTTAGTTAGACCTTCCTCTAAGAATGTGCATTGCGGGATGAGTTTCCTTGCTTGGCCCATCCACTACTAGCTAAATTGGGCCTAGCTTGTTAAAGATTGGGCCGGTGCTTTCTTACACAAGGATAGCTTCTTAGTGCTCCTCAGGTGCTCATCGTAATGACTTTGAATAACATATCAAGTGAGGAAATCTAAAATTAATTTTCTAGACATGAACGATTCACAAATACATAACACTTCACAAATCCTAGATCAAAAAGAGATGATCATAAACTTTAGGCATGAACGAAGCTTGAGCAGTAGCAACAACGAACGCGAGAAACCTTAGCGGATCTCTTCGGATTTGATTGACTCCTCCTACCGCCAACGTAGGGCACGCATCAGAGACACAAACAATGAATCCACCTCGCTGCAGATCGAACTCGCCTCCTCCAGCTTCCCATCTCTGCAAGCTCAAAACACACAAGATTTATCGACGAGCATCTGGTCTAGGGCAAGAAAGAGAGTGATGATGATATGTGAGAACGAGAAGAGCAGCTATGGTGGTCGAGGTCACAATACTGAGTGAGGAAAGAGAATTGTTGAGCAATAGACCGAGGGGAGAGATTCGGCGCATTTAGGGCTATTTTAGGAGCGGACGTGGGGTTTTAGAGGAATTACCATTGTTTTAAATGTTGGCCAACAACGCCGAAATGTCGGCGACGTATCGTTTTTGGGAAGAAAACTACATAGATATACAGAACGATTTTGGTTACCGATATTTTGTAAATATCGGCGGACATTTCATGATGTCGGCCGACATTTCGTGATATCGGCGTTTTACCCGAGACTTACCGATATGTGCGAAAAAAATTCGGTAATTTTCTTTCGGGCTTTATGCTTTAAGCTTATACATTAAGTGATTAACTCGGTCCATAGCAAAAGTAAAGAACAAATATATCGCCATTACCGACGGCCGTTCACATAATAGGCGACCGTTCTACCACTGAGCTATTGAGGAACATATAAATTTAATAAATCTAAAAATCTGAATAAGTTAATGTTTTTTTCAAAAAAAATAAGTTACAAAAATGACGTTTACATTAAGAAAATGTAGAACCAACCATTTGATAAAAACCACCCGACATTTCATGCTATCTTCTATCTGACATTAAAATCATCAAGCCGACACGACAATGGCATCTGAAATTTAGAACATTATGAATTACGTGCTGAGTGAATAGAGAAAGAGAGTTTCGGTTGAGAGAGGGGGTTGGGAATTTTTTTAACCGTGCTTAAAATGTTCAAAAATTTCACCATCCCTATTCTTTTGCCGCCTAAATTTTTGCTCTTTGTCTACAATTTCCCTTGGCGTTGTATTCTTTCTCTCGTAAATAGATCATTGCCGAGGGAACATTAGAAAGAGAGAAAATTCCATTGGCGTTGTTCACATTGCTGAGGGAAATTTGTCCTCGTCAATGTTCTGTTTCTATTGCAGTTTTTTCAACTACTGAATTCTAATTAATTTATTATCAAGATTGGAGTTATATGAATAAATTATTGTCGATCTGCTATCACTCACCTCCTCATCCTGATAATCTCTTTCATTTTATATGAATTTGATGATAAACACAATTACCACGGTAAGCTCTCAACAACTCTACTATGTTCCTTCAGAAGATTGCTCATATTGCAGTCGAAGGAGAGGATTATATAATGATTCATTATTTAGTCTTGATATTTAGTGTAGATTCATATTTTATTTTAGTTTTTGTATATCTCACCCCCGATATTTCTATATTTCACCCCAAAATAATTGATATTTCCTTATTTCTTCTCTAAAAATTTGCATTCCATATTTCACCACTAAAACTTTTAATTTGTTCATTAATCACTACTACAAATAAGGGTTGCCCCTACGGATATAGCCGTAGGGACAAGAAAATACCCTGTAGGTACAAACGCCGTAGGTGCAAATTGAAGCCCTGAACTTGCCCCTACGGACAAAAACTTGCCCCTACGGAGTTCTGTGTAGGTCCCGTTTCACCTACGGAGTAGGCCGTAGGGGCAAAAAAATTATTTTATTTATGTCTTTTAAAAATATATTACTTGTACCTACGGATTAATCCGTAGGGCCAAGAAATAGCCCATACAGATACATGCGTAGGGGCAAAATATCAGAAATCCTGATATTTTGCGCCTACGGATAACTCCGTAGGGGCTTTTGTTTGCCCCTACGAATATATCCGTAGGGGCACTCCCAACCCCTGATACTGAGATCACAGGGGAAAATATTATTTATTCTGATATTTTGCCCCTACGGTTTAATCCGTAGAATCAACATTGGTACCTACGGATTAATCCGTAGGTACATATTATCAGTTTTTTTTAAAAAAGGGCTGCCTGATTTTTTCTCGTCCTGTGCACAATAATATATACATCAATAAAATATAAAATTAATCATCATACAACATATATCGCAGTATTCATAATCACATCTCACGCATATAATATACAAAAGAAACCAAAAAACAGAATATGATATAAATATGAACACCGTAGGACCACCAATATCAATATCGTCCAAAATTTAGTACAATATGTATCATATAAATAAATACATGTTTCAAAAAATAAGAATCAAAAAGCTACACTGGCTCGGTCCAGCTCCACCTCTGATAAACGCTAGAATCTGGCGCGCCTGCTCCTTGGTTAATAAATCATGCAATTCGGCGCGTGCGGGAGTCTGAGCGGGCTGTGGAGCTGGCGATGTGGTCTGCGCAGACACCGTAGAGGTAGTGGCTTGCGGAGCCACGGCTGCGGGAGTCTGAGCTGTCGGTAGAGCTATAGGAGCTGTCTACGGAGCCGCAGCCGATGTAGTGGCTTGCGGAGCCGCAGCCGAAGAAGATGCATGTGGAGGTTCGACCGATGTACCCTGTCGCGTCTGGACCTGACGTGTGTAATAAGCATGTAAGAACTGTGTATTATTCGAATTCGTATCATTATCAAGTTATTTCGAAACCCCAATTGGATATCTAGTTTGGAAAACCATAGTTTATTTTAATTAGATATGTATGTATGATTAATCAAACTTAAGTCTACAACCAAATAAGCTCAGGCTACGTACTAATATTGGATATGTTGATATCTATAATATGACATGATATTTTACTATTAAGTAGTATACATACCAGCATCTCCTTCAACTCCTGAACGGTGGCCTTCAAGCTCTCCAGTTCCTGCTGGACACGTCGCTCACTGGAGACGGAGGAAGTAACCGCCGGGGTGGAGTCCAACCTCATATGGGCCCTGCTAGGGCCCAGTCCCCGGTCTCTCTCCCAACCTCCGTAGTGCCCTCCGTGTGCGGCGTCCAGGACTGGGGTCAGCAGCCTCGGATCGCTCTGTCCGGTAAAATCGATCCCCGAGGCCTCGGCCTACTCAACCACCCGCTTTTACCCCCCACATTAAGCAGTAAAGTATAAGTATAAAATTTAAATTTGAACCTTCCAAAACTAAAATTTCAAATATGGGTTGAATAAATATTAACACTTACGCAATACTCCTGGGTAGCGACGTCAGGATATCGAAGCTCGCCCGTGGCGGGATCTATCGAGGTGCCGTGGACGGCAAGATATGCGGACAGCACGCTCGGTGTACCACCTTGCGCCACGGTCTGAGCTGTCTGCAATATTAGAAAATAACTCTTAATATTAGATATATTAGAAAATAACTTTTAATATTGCATTATATCACAAAGGCCGGTCTATTGTAATTTATCGATAATTTCATGGCTCGAGTAATATTCCTCGAGCCACCTGTGTAAGTGGGGCGATCCCTCTTCGCCGATTTCCTATTCTCTATATTTTGAGCGGCCTGTTTCTGCACAACGCATTCACATTTAGTTTTCTAATTAAGGAACACAAAAAAATAAATTATATCCTAAACAATGAATTATATTTAAAATACATACCTGTTTGCGTTGAGAGTCAAAATATTCGTACAATAGAGGCCATGTCTCTACGTTGACTCTCGCAAATGCCGGAGTAGATAGGAAGGCCACTCTTTCTGCCTCGGGGGTCGCCATCCACAGGGAGTAGCAGTCGTCCTTCAGCTCATTCCTGTTGTATCAGACCTTGGTCTGCATTTTCTTCATCAGGCCATTGTACAGAGCATGAAGGTCGAGCACCCTCCCAGGGTGATCAGGGTCGGGTACAGGCTGAAAATCGTAATCCGACTGAAAATAAAAAAAAACATTGTTATTAGATTGCAAGTGTTAATAATAAATATATTGGATAAATCAAATGAAAATATATATTAATACGTACCCGAGCCTGATCAAAGAAGAGGGCGAATGAGCCCCAGTGCTGCTCGCCACACTCAACGTGAAGTGGATAGTTCTTCACGAGCCGCCTCTCGTCCCCCATATACCGGCCGAACCTTTCGGCATGAGGACCGGTATAGCGATAGCCAAGGGTAAAAAAGAGGGGGAATGCTGCCTCCCCCCTAGCTCTGTCAAGCCTCAGCCTATGGGACTGATTCGGGCCTCGAGTCCCCCTCTGGGGATGGGGAGGCCCTGCGTCTGCAAGAAATATAAAGACAATCAATATTAAGACAAAGTTGTATTAAGAAATCAATGTTAAACGAAAATTAATGTGTGATATATACCTCCGGTGACAAAAGCACGAGCCTGGGCCCGGGCACCAGCACGAGCGGGACGATAGTTCCTCCGGTGAGGAACAGCCGGGGTCCCGGATGTAGACGCATCCCCTCCAACTAGAAAATAAACATTGACGCTAAATTTCCATGAAGTTCATATTTATTCTATAGAGCATATGTAAAATGAATAAATATTTTATATTTATTCATACTAACCTACAGACGATGCGGAGGGTACGGAAATGGCAGGAGTGGCCCCTGCATCAGATGTGGACGCACCACCTATAATTAGACAATTAAAAATAGATTATATAAGTAATTGCAAAAAGAATGTGTAGATCAATAATATAACGTTCTAAATCAATATGCATGCACTATAGGATATATAAACATACCCGCAGGTGCGGTGGTGTCACCACCTACAGCTAGACAATAATAAAAATTACTATCTAAGTAAGAGCAAAAGGAATGTGTGTATATTTATGATATAGCATTCTAAATCAATATACATGCACTATATAATATATAAACATACCTGGAGGAGCGGGAGTGGCCTCTGTCCCTGATGTGGACGCATCACCAACAACTAGACAATCAAACATTGACAATATAAGTAATTTTGACATAAACAGGCATGAATATTTGTAATATTACATTCAAAATGGATATGCGTGCAGTATACCTGGAGGTGTGGCAAAATCCACACGGAAGGAGGCATCCGAAGGGGTCTCCGATCTAGGTGCAAGACCGGCCCTCTGAAGCTCCCTACGCAGCTCTCCGGGCGGCAGAACCGCTCTGCCTCTGCCTCTGCCTCTGCCGCGGCTGGAGCTCCTGCCGCCTTCGCTGCTCCCGACATCGTCATCAAATCTAGATAAACCGTTCGTGGACGTATTAGACAATCATTAAAAGTATTGACTATATATGTATAGATCGTAAAATGTGAAGTAATAATATAACATTACTGATAACCTTGTTCGTTTCGTGGGCGCATTATACATATCTACTTGGATTTCATCGTCGATGTCATTTCTAACCCACGTAACTTCATGATCGGCCGAAGACAACCCGTCCTTCGAAACAGACAGTCGGAGCACTCTAAGCCTTCTCTCTTCTTCATCCTCATCGCTGTTCTCGAATTCTAGGACATCATAGACATCTCTGGGTTTCCATCGGCATACAACACTCCATCCCGGATGTTTCAAACACTGTGAGTAGTATACTTGGAACGCTTGGTTCGGAAAGATAAATGGATCTTCCTGACCGTAAAATCGAAGTGTGTTCACACTGGTCAATCCATATTCATCTTTCCAAGTCCCAAGATTGCTTCTCCACTTATCCATATCGGTTCGCGTATCGTACCAAGTACATTGGAATATATAAAAGGGTTCTGATCGTCCGGGATAGTGTATGCCGAGTATACAATTTAAGTACCCATAATAAATTACACCGTCCGATCCTACCTTCGCAATCCTACTATTCTGAGTGGTTCTAGATGTTTCTATGTCCTTAACTTCAAATTTGTATCCAAGGACACCAAATCCTTTGTAATATGCAACCTCTATACTAGGAAATTGAGCTAAACACCTTGAATCACTCTCAAATGATGCAGACAAGTTCGGATCGTGGATCTAACAAAACAAATTTTAAGAAAAATACATAACGATACAAGTTTAGATTAAAACTGATAGCAATAAAATGTTATTCGAATAACTTACATGATCTGTGACTCAATCACAAAAATTATCCTGATGATATTTTTCCAATCATTCTTCGTTCCAATCAGGATGCCCCTCACGTACCTTGTTAAAATGAATTCTGTTTTCGACAAATAATGGTGACATTAATATTATATCATTTCATACACACACAAACACAAATATAACAATTAATCCAAAAAAAACTTACTCTCTAATTTGTTCAAGACATGCACAATTAAGCAAGATAAATCGGTATATCTTGTTGATAAATATAGTGTCTACCCTCTTATACTCGGCTTTACCATATGGCCCGTCTTGAATTCTTCGAGGCCGGTTAAGTCTTGTCTCAATGTTCTCGTCCAGATAGCGGGAACAAAATGTGGTTGCTTCATCAAGAAGATAACCTTGCATGATAGAACCCTCTGATCGATTTTTATTGCATATATACTTTTTAAGAGTGTAGAGATACCTAATGAAAATATGTTGAATAAATAAATACGGGCATACAGGACAACAATAAATTTATAAATTACGCGAAACGAAAAATTACACGTACCTCTCGACGGGATACATCCATCGATATTGTACCGGTCCGGCTAACTTAGCCTCAGTTGCAAGATGAGCCGTCAAGTGTATTATGATATCGAAGAATGACGGTGGGAAAATACGCTCAAACTTGCAAAGTATCAACGCAATAGAATTTTCTAGTTTATCCAGCGTCACAACCTCCAGTGTTTTAGCACACAACTCTCTGAAAAAACAACATAGGTCGTTGATTACTAGACCAACCAATTCGGAGAGAGAAGTCCTGAGGGCTAATGGAAGAAGGTGCTCCAAGATAACATGGTGATCATGACTTTTCAGCCCATCGATCTTGCCTTTCACAAATTTTATTTTCTTGCTGAATGATCCTGAGAAACCTGTGGGAACTTTGAAATCATGCAACACCTGCAGGAATCTTTTCTTCTCCGGTTGTGACATATGATAAGCGGCATTGGGAAGTACAAACTTACCCGGTTTACCCGCTACCGGTCTAGGGTGCAATTCACTTCTTATTCCCCACTCCTGTAGATCCATCCGAGCATTCTGGTTGTCTTTCGATTTTCCTTCTTTACAAAGAAGCAAGTTAAGTATGTGTTCCGATACTCCCTTCTCTATATGCATGACGTCCAGACAATGACGCACTAAATTTGTTGACCAGTACGGAAGCTCGAAGAAAATGCTTAACTTGTTCCAAAATGGTGGTTTGACCTGTTTCGTCGGATTCATCCCGAAGGTCACATTATTGTAACCATCCCATTGAGCAGTCATGTTCTCTCCGGACAATGGGGATGGAGGTCCAAGAAGCTCCTGATGACCATCAAAGTGAACCTTGTCTAACCTATAGGGGTGGTCTGGAGGCAGGAAACGTCGATGGCCGCAATAACAAACCTTCCTGCTAAAATTCAAGAATTTCGATGTTGTGTGTTCATGGCAATGAGGATATGCTTTGTGACCATGTACGGACCAACCTGATAGCATTCCATACGCATGAAAGTCATTAATTGTCCACATTAAAGCCGCAGGCAGTATGAAGGTTGTATTTGTGTTTGCATCATATGTCTCTACACCATCAATGAACAAAGATTTCAACTCCTCGATCAGAGGTCGGAGATAGACGTCGATATTGTTCCCCGGTGATTTTGGTCCGTCGATAAGAAGAGGCATCATAAATTATGATTGGTCCATAGCCAACCAAGACGACAAATTATAAATTATCATTACAACGGGCCATGTGCTGTGACTTCCAGCCATATAGTTGAATGGGCAGAAGCCATCAGTAGCCAGTCCGAGCCGGACATTGCGAGGATCGCTACTGAATATTGCGTGCCTCCTATCGAAATCCTTCCATACCGGTGAATCTCTTGGATGGCTCATTTTTCCATCTTCACTTGGAGGAGTACGGTGATGCCAAATCATTGCCTCGGCTGTTTTCTTGCACCTGAATAGCCTCTGTAGCCTCTGTGTTATGGGAAAATATCGTGCTATCTTGACAGGCATATCAGGCTTCTTATCAGAATCTTTCGGCTTATACCTGGCATCTCCGCATGTTGGACACTCTTTCAAATCTAAATTCTCTTTCCGGTACAACACGCAATTTTTAGGACATGCTTGAATCTTCTCGCACTTTAGACCCAAATCAGACATCATCTTCTGTGCTCCGTACCAGCTGCCGGGCACGTTATTTCCCGGGGGCATAGAATCTTTCAAGAACGAAAGAAGCATTGTGAATGACTTGTTGCTCCATCCATTTAGGCACTTAATCTGGAAAAGTTGGACGAACCATGAGAGGGTGGAATACTTCGCATTCTCATAAATTGGTTTTCTAGCATCATTCATGAAATTTTCATATTTATCCGCACGCGGTCCTTGACTGGAAGGAATGTCATCTTCGGTACGAATAGATTCACCTAGGGCAGCCTCTACCATATTCTCCATTTCTTCTGATGGAAATAAATTACCATCTTCTCCTTCTGCCGCATTACCGAATTCTTCTTCTTCTCCTGCCGCATTATCGTGTTCTCCTTCTTCTTCTGCCGCATTACTGCATTCTTCTCCTTCCCCGTGATATTTCCAAGTTGTATAAAGTCTAGTAAACTCATATTTTACAATATGAAGCTCTGCCAATTCTACCTTCTGCCAGTACTTATTGCCACATCTATCGCACGGATAGAGAATCTTCTCTATTATGATCTTATTATGTGCGCGTGCAAATTCAATGAAAGCAGCAACTCCTGCGACAAACTTAGGTTGCATACGTTGTTGCCAATCCACATACATCCAGTCCTTAACTCTGACGTACTCATGGGCCATGTTAGACTGTATAACATATAAATTGTAGGTTATGGTGACTATATAAGTTGAGAAATATAAGAACGGGATAGTTACTGACAAAGGAGAAAATCCGTGCATATGCTTTGTGTGTGCGTTTGTCGTTGAAAAGAATAAATTATCAAACGTATGTTAACCGATAGACGGGGACTAAGTGGCGCTTTTAGTTTCATATATGAGTATCGATGAGAATATGAAGGTTTCATATTATCATCGAGTATCATATATTGGTTTTAACTTGAACATCTCGAATCACCCTCTAATTATGCGTTTGTTGTGTATTCTTGTTGTATGTGTGTGTTCCGGCTGTCGGAGGTAAGGCTTCTATCCCATTAAGAATGTATAGAGCGAACACCCATCACTTGTGCTTTCAACCGTTTCGAGTAAATTTCGGCAGCACCTCCCTGCTGTTCTCCGAGTACACTGTAATAGAATAGATAATCATTTCAAAGCCGTGAAACAATGTTGAAATGAACATCTAATCTATCTTTGTAAACGGAGAACCAGCGGAAAGGTACTAACGAAATATCTCGAAACGGATGAAAACACAAATGAATGAAAGTTTTTGCTTTATACATCCCTAACTTGTCTACACAGGACAAATATATCGGTTACCATACGATTGAATTTTCTCATCGCATAGACTATACGGCGGTTGTTAGTATCGAGCTATATCGGCCGATATTTAACAACTTTCGTATAGTTCTATGTCACGACGAACATCGCACGTATGCTAACCGATAGACGGGGACTAAGTGACGCTTTTAGTTTCATATATGAGTATCGATGAGAATATGAAGGTTTCATATTATCATCGAGTATCATATATTGGTTTTAACTTGAACATCTCGAATCACTCTCTAATTATGCGTTTGTTGTGTATTCTTGTTGTATGTGTGTGTTCCGGCTGTCGGGGGTAAGGCTTCTATCCCATTAAGAATGTATAGAGCGAACACCCATCACTTGTGCTTTCAACCGTTTCGAGTAAATTTCGGCAGCACCTCCCCGCTGTTCTCCGAGTACACTGTAATAGAATAGATAATCATTTCAAAGCTTTGAAACAACGTTGAAATGAACATCTAATCTATCTTTGTACACGGAGAACCAGCGGAAAGGTACCGACGAAATATCTCGAAATGGATGAAAACACAAGTGAATGAAGGTGTTTGCTTTATACATTCCTAACCTGTCCACACGGGACAAATCTATCGGTTACCATACGATTGAATTTTCTCGTCGCATAGACTATACGACGGTTGTTATTATCGAGCTATATCATCCGATATTTAACAACTTTCGTATAGTTCTATGTCACGACGAACATCGCACGTATGTTAACCGATAGACGGGGACTAAGTGGCGCTTTTAGTTTCATATATGAGTATCGATGAGAATATGAAGGTTTCATATTATCATCGAGTATCATATATTGGTTTTAACTTGAACATCTCGAATCACTCTCTAATTATGCGTTTGTTGTGTATTCTTATTGTATGTGTGTGTTCCGGCTGTCGGGGGTAAGACTTCTATCCCATTAAGAATGTATAGAGAGAACACCCATCACTTGTGCTTTCAACCGTTTCGAGTAAATTTCGGCAGCACCTTCCCGCTGTTCTCCGAGTACACTGTAATAGAATAGATAATCATTTCAAAGCTGTGAAACAACGTTGAAATGAACATCTAATCTATCTTTGTACACGGAGAACCAGCGGAAAGGAACCGACGAAATATCTAGAAACGGATGAAAACACAAGTGAATGAAGGTGTTTGGTTTATACATTCCTAACTTATCCACACGGGACAAATCTATCGGTTACCATACGATTGAATTTTCTCGTCGCATAGACTATACGACTGTTGTTAGTATCGAACTATATCGTCCGATATTTAACAACCTTCGTATAGTTCTATATCACGACGAACATCGCACGTATGTTAACCAATAGACGGGGACTAAGTAGCGCTTTTAGTTTCATATATGAGTATCGATGAGAATATGAAGGTTTCATATTATCATCGAGTATCATATATTGGTTTTAACTTGAACATCTCGAATCACTCTCTAATTATGTGTTTGTTGTGTATTTTTGTTGTATGTGTGTGTTCCGGCTGTCGGGGGTAAGGCTTCTATCCCATTAAGAATGTATAGAGCGAACACCCATCACTTGTGCTTTCAACCGTTTCGAGTAAATTTCGGCAGCACCTCCCCGCTGTTCTCCGAGTACACTGTAATAAAATAGATAATCATTTCAAAGCTGTGAAACAACGTTGAAATGAATATCTAATATATTTTTGTACACGGAGAACCAGCGGAAAGGTACCGACGAAATATCTCGAAACGGATGAAAATACAAGTGAATGAAGGTGTTTGCTTTATACATTCCTAACTTGTCCACACGGGACAAATCTATCGGTTACCATACGATTGAATTTTCTCGTCGCATAGACTATACGACGGTTGTTAGTATCGAGGTATACCGTCCGATATTTAACAACCTTCATATAGTTCTATGTCACGACGAACATTGCACGTATGTTAACCGATAGACGGGGACTAAGTGGCGCTTTTAGTTTCATATATGAGTATCGATGAGAATATGAAGGTTTCATATTATCATCGAGTATCATATATTGGTTTTAACTTTAACATCTTGAATCACTCTCTAATTATGCGTTTGTTGTGCATTCGTGTTGTATGTGTAACATGATTTTAAACTATTAAGATCAAGATTGATAGAACTGATCATCCTACATTGCAATGGCATTCATCTACCAAAAACTATTATTGCAATGGCATTCATCTATAACAATCAACAATTAAAACTACAAATGTAGGATGCTGATATTATAAAGCGTTATACGCAACATATGAATTCACATGACTGAAACATGCATCAAAAAAACATGTTCATCCAAAAGAAAGGCCACTGTCAACAAATATAGACAAATACGTCATAAAAAAGTAACCAATTAACAAGTTGATTAGAATCTGGATCAAGAAACTGATAGGAAAAACAATTGACTATGATCTATAATGACAAGTCTATTACCATGACTCTCGACTAACAAAGGTGGCTTTTCGTCCTCGGTAGCTTGATAAATGATGGAGGATATAAACTTTTGACGCCACCTAACGAAAAGTGGACCCTCTTTTCTTCATTAATTCACTCCCTGTGTGTGTGTTTTTTTTTTTTTTTGAATTAAAGGTCATTGATTTTAGAAAGACCTGATGATATATATGTTGAATATATGTAGGGTGATATGCATGATCATAAGAGCTTGGTGGAGGCAATAAAGAAAGTTGATGTAGTGATCTCTATGCTGGGCTACAAATATCATGAGCAGTTGGTAGATCAAGTTAAAATCATAGAGGCTATTAAAGAAGCTGGAAATGTCAAGGTAATCAACAAATATATATTTATATTAGGATAAGGAAAAGGAGAAATTTGGATTGGATAGTTGTAATATTACATATTGTTATTTTTTCACATCTTTCTTGTTTTCTGTTAATTGCACAAAACCCCTTTTTAGTTTATCCCATATAGCAATATCCCCAGCCCCACTCCAACCGAACCCTAGCCCCAGCCCCAGCCCAGCCCCAGCCCCAGCCCCGGCCCCAGCCCCAGCCCCAACCCCAACCGAACCCTAGCCCCAGCCCTAGCCCAACCCTATCCCTAGCCTAGCCCTAACCCCAGCCCAGCCCCAGTCCCAACTCCAACCCCAACCCCAACCGAACCCCACAACCGAACCCTAGCCCTAACCCTAACCCTAACCGAACCCGATACCGATGCCGACGCCGATGCCAAACCCCCACCCCTACCCGAACCTGGCCTGAACCCTAGACTACATCATCAAAATTAAAAATTATTTGAGATTTAATTACAAACCGTACGCGCGGTGGAGGAGACGGTAGAAATCGGTGGTCGACGACGATCGGCAAAGGTGGCGACGAGGCGCGGGAAGTCGACGAAGGTGTGGGAACAAACGACGAAGGTGGCGACGAGGCGCGGAGCGCGGTGGCAACGAGGCACGGGAACAGGCGATGAGAGGCGCGGGAGTGAGAGAGAGAAATTTTGGGAAGGATGAATAATTTTTCTGTGCTTTTTTTTATTAATAACCTATTTAGATGCCCCTGCGGACATAACCGTAGGTCCACGGTTTGCAGCTCCGTAGGGCCAAACAAAAAATTAGAACGTAAGGCACCGTAGGGACAACGATATGACCCTACGGATAAATCCGTAGAGGCAAGAAATATTTGCCCCTACGGATTCCTGAATCCGTAGGGGCAACCCCATATTGTAGCAGTGAATGAACCCCTTTTATAAGGTTTTTTTTGAAATAGTACGTTTTAAATAATTAATTATTAAAATAGGGTGGTTGTATTTAAAATTAGCGAAATAGGGCGGTTTCGCCCCCCCCACCCCACCCCACCCCAGTATAGGGGGCGGGTTCCTAGAACCCGCCCCCTATATAATAATATAGAGGGCGGGTTTTAGGAACCCGCCCTCTATATAATTATAATTATTTTAAAAAAATTTAAAAATAAATAAACGTAAAAAATATTTGAATAAAATAATAAAATTTTATTATATCAATCTTTTGTACAGAATGAATCCGTCAAATTTACAATACAAAAAAATCCTATTTGTTTGTAAAATGTAAATTCTATCTAGACAGTCAAATTTATAATAACAAAATGAATCCGTCAAATTTATAATACCAAAAAATCCTATATGATTGTAAAATGTAAATAACTATTGTTTTCCTTTTCCCTTTCCCTTATGAAATCCGAGGAGGCTTGACATAAGCCTATGCCTCCTGGGAGATGATTGGAGGACCCACCCGTTTCTTGGGTAGATGGCGGCGGCGGCAGTGTCTACTCTTCTGTTTCGGCTTCGGCTTCAGCAGCGTCTTGGACAGGCTGTTGTTCCGCAAATCCTGAATGTGGGACAGGTGTCGGATATGTGCTGCCTCCCAACAACTGTACGTAGGACGATAAATCTGTGTCCCAACTAGGCAGTTGTAGCGAAGAACCTGTCCCGGTTTCATGCGGCTGCTGTTGTACAAAACCTGGGCCCCATGGCTGCGCAAATCCTGACCCCCAAGATTGCTGTTGTTGCGCAAAACCTGACCCCCAAAACGGCTGTTCTGCAAAACCTGACCCCCTAGACTGGTGTTGTTGCGCTTGTTCGGTATGCCAGGGTTGCTGCTGACGGTATGGTGATCCAAACCACTGATCTTGCTGCGCTGGATCTCTGTGATGCTATGGTTCTGGTGCCGGCACATGCTGCGGCTCTGGTACCGGTTCATACTGCGGCTCTGGTGTCGGCTCATACTGCTGCTCTGGTGCCGGCGATAAATATTGAAGAATATTATATGAACCGAATACACCACCAATTAATTGGTCTGCACTTGAAAATAGTGCCTGAGTTTCCGGACCAATATCAGTCGGGTATGGATCCTGCACCATTGTTTGTATAAGATGCAACCCACGAACCTGTCGTTACATTAGAAATAAGAAATAAGTATTGACTCATACCGCCGGATGTTAAAAAGTAATATAATATAAAGAATTCAACTTACCAAATCTCGTAACACGTGGCCTCTAGGCTCATACCGCGAGATGTTTGGGAAGTTGTTAGGGGGAGCAGAAAGATATCTTTTGGTGACACGCTTATACCACTGTAGATATGCTTCGATAGCGTCGGTGGCTGTTTGGTCACCTATTTGTTGTAAGGCAATATTACGCTACCTATCCTCCCATTTCAGCAAATATTGATGATGATGCTCCCTCCAATCACGCTCCGCCTTTCCTCCTCGCATGTCTCCCTCTATTGTCATAGGCGAAGGCGGCGGGACAGGAATATGTTGCGATCTATTAAACTGTCGCAACACCCGGTCCGGGAGGTGCATGACAACGACATTAATGCAGAGGAGTAGGCATTGAGCCTGCCAAACCGGCTCTCCTTCGATACAGATGCCGGGTAATCTTTGCAGACGATCTGCTGTATAAGGCGTCCACATGAACTGCGCAAATAATATAGTACAAAAATTGTGATGAAAGTATTTCAAAATTTTAAAACAAACTTAATTACCTAAGTTATGGTTACCTGAGTCGCCTCCATGCGATCCAACTCATCCCTATAGTACCTAAGTACTCGACGAGGAGCCTTATACGCTTTCATGCCATTCCACCAAGAGCCGAGTGGCTTTCCAGGGGTATCCAAGCCAGTTATTTTAACTCGATCCGGTCTTCCCATATACATATGCTCCCATGACCAAATCTATAAATAAAGTTTCAGATGATAAGAGAGAAAACCAATATTACAATTTTGCAACTTTCTAGCTGTGAAAAACAAGGAATTTACCTGAAATAATGTAATGCATCCATAAATTTTATTCTTCGTTGGAGCACATGCCTTATCGAGTTCCTTGTAAAGAAAGGCCAGGACCCCTGCTCCCCAAGCATATTGGCCACACACATCAAAATCCGTAAGGAAGCCAAGATATAACGGATGGACATGCGTTGCCGATTGGTCCGGCATCAACCAAGAACCGATCATATACAGAATGTAGGCACGTGCATATCTATCCAAGACTTCATCAGTGGTTTCATCAGGGATATTACTAAATGTATCTTTTAGCCAGTTTAAACTGATCTTATACCCCTTACTGTAGCCTCCTGGTGCCTGATATTAGCATTTTTTGTGAAATATTAAAGCTAGAAATAATGTACAACATGCAATAGGTACACTAAAGAGGGGAAAAAAATTGAAATTTTTTACCTGTCCGAGAGCAGACTCGGCATATGTATCCCAGTATGGGTGGTCGGTATCTGGACCAACAATTTTTCCTCCGACCAATCCAAACCCATTAACCCGTAAACCGAGTAAGATGCCAATATCCTGGAATGTGATAGTGGCCTCACCCCATCTTAGATGAAAAGTGTGGGTCTCTTTTCTCCAGCGCTCAACTAGAGAGTTAACGAGGGCGTGGTCGATTTGGATATGACGAAGCAATGAAGATTCATAAAATCCGGCCCGTCGAATCCGCTGGGTTATTCGGTGGTCGGTAACTATCCACTTGTCAGAACTATGGGTGTAGACGGTGAGATTATCTCCATCCTGCAAAATTAAATAATGTTATTTTCAACTATTAGAATTAAAAGAAAGGGGTAATTAAAAAAAATTACTAAGTTTAGAATATTTCCTCTCCGTGTAATATATTAAAAGATCTGTGTTCGTTTTGATGAACGAGCAGAGATTTGTCGAATGGTTGATTCTCCATTAAGACGATTTTAGATATGAGAAGGGACAGAGTTAATTTGACGAAAGAGTTAATTTGATGAAAGGCACACTGGAGGGTGGGTTTTATAGGGAATGGAGGGCGGGTTCTTGGAACCCGCCCTCTTTAACGATTAGTGTTGTCACATCATTTTTTTTATATTATATTGTCACATCAGTTTTTTGTGTTTGTCGTGTTTGCAGAACAAAGAGGGCGGGTTATTAGAACCCGTCCTCTTCAATAATTATTTGTTTATGGTGTCACATCATTTTTTTTATATTGTGTTTTTATATTGTGTAACAAAGAGGGCGGGTTATTAGAACCCGCCCTCTTCAATAATTATATTTCCGTGTCACATCAGTTTTTTTAATATTTTTTTATACTGTGTTGTCTGGTGTTTGTCGTGTGTTATTAGAATAAAGAGGGCGGGTTATTAGAACCCGCCCTCTTCAATAATTATATGATATTCCGTTTGTTTTATATTGTGTTGTCGCATCAGTTTTTTTGTTTGTCG
Organism: Agapanthus africanus; assembly: GCA_030015575.1. NCBI lineage: Eukaryota > Viridiplantae > Streptophyta > Magnoliopsida > Asparagales > Amaryllidaceae > Agapanthus > Agapanthus africanus. Next base: position 546,345,196 of record CM057338.1, read on the forward strand.
TGTTTGCAGAAGGAAGAGGGCGGGTTATTAGAACCCACCCACTTCAATAATTATGCCTTCAAATATTATGTGGTTTTATATTGTGTTGTCACATCATTTTTTTGGTTTGTCGTGTTTGCAGAAGGAAGATGGCGGGTTATTAGAACCCTCCATCTTCAATAATTATATGAGGCCATCATATATTCCGTTTTGTTTGTGGTGTCACATCAGTTTTTTGTGTTTGCGGGTTCTTAGAATCCGCCCTCTTCAATAATTATATGAGGGCGTGTTCCAGGAACCTGCCCTCATATTATTAATAGAACCGTGTTCCTATAAATAGCTCTCTGGTATACAACAACTATCCATTTACGCTCTATGCTATACACAACTATCCACTTATCCTTATTTTGTGTAAGTGTGGAGTTTAGGAAAAGGTCAAGTTCAGTACCATAGTCGGAAGGAGCTGCTGGATAGGATCAAGACGGAACCACGGCTTTCTGTAAATTTCTGGAGCAAATTCTGTGACCAAACCAAGGTTCACGGGTTTTAAACAGGAAAAAGAGATGTATATTGAAGGTTCATTTTTGAAGGTTCATTTTTTAAATTTATTTTCTAAATATTATTAATATCTTAATTTCAGTTAACATTTAATTATTATCCATTTACGTGTGAGTTTGAAATTGCAATGTCTTCTTCCTTTCTCAAACTCTCCATTCTCTTGCTTCTCTCCCTCTTTCCCCAACTCCCCTAACCCTAACCGGCCCCTGTCAAAAAACAAACACACACACGCACACACACTTACATTCACACACACTTGCATTATGAAGTACAGTTAAGGCTCATCTTGTACTCACAAATTCTTCTTTGGTGCCTGCGAAGTTCTACAATAGCAAAAATCATAGTAAGAAATGAGAGTGAAAAACCCCAATTTTAATGTAAGAAATGAGAGTGAAAACCTTAACTTGACAATCAAAAACCAAATTGATCTGAAACATCCATCATATTGACAAAATTATGTACTTTACAACACTAATTCATGAACCTGTGACTACTTGAAATATCAATTTTTGCACAATAATTGATCTGAAACATCCATTATATTTTCTATATGTACTAGTATCTTGTTCAGTTTGTTATTTATTATTTTGTATTATAAAATGGTTGTTTCAACACAACATAAAAAATATAGTTCGTAAAACTGAATATATATAAGTCAATGCAAGCTTATTGCAAGTTTTTTCTTTGCACAAACTCTCTTTCTCTCTCCAATAAAACTGTTTTTATGCAGGATTCTTTGCGCCGCCGCCAAATAAATTGTTTGCAAGTGTTTTCGATTTATGTTTGTTACTGTTTTGCATAAATAATACGGACTTTAAGGGGCTATAACACCAATTCAGATTGGGTAGGGATTTCATCACCCTTCCTAAGACCCCAAAAATCACTAAAAGCATACGCATTACCCTCGAGTTTAATTAAAAAATATCTTGACTCAGCCAACTAAGGACTGTCGTGCTCAATAGGACATAGAAAGGTTGTAGGCATTAGATCGTTTATCTAAACTTAACTTTGTGGTGCCTAGGCTAGACAAGTGAGAAAGGTAATTTTAAAAGGCCCGCAAGAATCATGCGATTAGAACTATCAACGACTTATAATGAACTCGAGAATAAAGTGTTAAAAATCACGAAATACGATCCCCGTGAAATTAGGGTTAAGTTAAGTTGTATAAGGCCTATGTTTAGTGGAAATGCATTGGTTGAAATTATAGACGATGCATCAATATCTTCGATGATAGATTTCGGTCTGTCAAACACCCAGCATTCATTTGAACTTTTGGTTCAGAAGGAGCAATTGAAAGTATCAGATGTCCCTCCAACGGGTAATTTTGATGGTAATGCTGGAGATAGTTCCTGGGGGTACGATCACATGGTTAACGATGATACCATCAGTCTCGGTGGATATGACTATACACAACATTATTCAAACCTTCAAACTCATGGATAAATATTTTATAAATCCATATTCAAATATTTTAGTAATACCAAGATACAAATATGTTTTATATATTGAATACAGGTTCTCCCAGTCGACTGCTGCAGTTACATGCACCTCAGAAGAACAACACGGATTACCATACACAATCTTCCACAGGTAAATAAATCTGAAACAAGTGGTGATTTATTTACGAAAATATTAAGGAATAATATTATAATAACAATTTATATACTAAACGCAGATTTTCCCACACCTCCGCATCATTCCAACACGATCCAAGTAGCGCATTTCAAGCATGTCCGTCCACATCTTTCCGGTCTTCTCACCCCGAACCATCCACATTACACCGATCACAACCATCATATATTGCACCCGAGCCTTATGTTGCTACGGGTGACATTGATATGTGTGGTAATGATGATGATGAAATCGGTGAAGGTCATTAAGGGGAGGATAGCGTGGAATATACCGCTGGATTGAATGAGGTAGCATTCTTTGATGGTATGGTTGCGAATAATGATTTTGTCGAACTAGAAGATCCCGGCCTCGATCCGCTGGAAGATGATAGTTGGGTAGACTTAGCCATGGCAGAAATAAATACGACACCCTATTTGGAAGCGACAGCAGCAAGCGAAAATTGCGTCATTGTTGGAGATTTGTTTCAGGAAAAAGGAAATTTTATTTGTAAGCTGAAGTCGTGGTCTATTCAGCAAAACGTTACATTTAAAACCGAAGAGTCAAATAAGACGTACTATACCGTGGTATGTACGAATGCTCCTGAATGTAAGTGGAGATTGCATGCATGTTGTTCCAAAAGAGCCAAAGCTTGGAAGGTCACGAAATACAACCAAGAACATACTTGCATCAATTCTATTATGTTACAAGATCACCGGAATTACACTTCATCTTACATTTGCTCGCTAATCATGCCACTAATTCGTACAGATGTGGCGATGACTCCCCGAGAGATACGGCTCTTGGTTAGCGGAGAGCATAAAATTCAGATTTCGTATATGAAGGCATGGGATACTCGTAGAAAGGCTTTATGCAAGATATTTGGGGACTGGGAAAGCTCGTACAACTCACTAGTCCCTTTTATAGAAGCCATGAAAGCATCAAATCCGGGGACCGTATACCGGTTAAAAACCACAGAAACAGATGTCGATGGCTCTGTCAGATTTCAAAGAATTTTCTGGTGCTTTGGTCCATGTGCGGCTAGTTTCACACACTGTCGGCCGGTATTGTGTGTTGATGGGACGTATCTATACGGTAAGTACAGATGCTGCATGTTAATTGCTACAGGTGTTGATGCTAATAACGGTATATTTCCGTTGGGATTTTCTATTGTCGAGGGTGAAAATACATCATCCTGGTCATGGTTTTTCCGTCAACTCAAAAATATCCCATCTGTTATTGATAAAACAGATTTATGCATCATATCTGATAGACATCTAGGAATACTAGCTGCAACAAGATCTGTATTTCCGACGACCCGACATAGGTTTTGCCTACGGCACTTCAGGCAAAATTTTGATAGAAAATTTAAAAATTCGGATCTACATAAGCTTATGTACAAAGCCGGTGAAACGCTTGACCCTAATGTTCATGACATGTACATGACGAAAATTGGGGAGATGAGTCAAGCCGCGAAAGCGTGGTTAGATGAGTATCCAGTACGCATGTGGACACAAGCACATGATAATGTGTGCAGATATCTACTAATGACGACTAATATGTCTGAAAGCTTCAACGGGGTCCTTAAAGGTGTTAGAGGCTTACCGATACAGGGGTTGATTGTTCGAACCTTTTTCCGGATGAATACTTACTTTGTGCACAGAAGAGCAAAGTCCTTGGCGATGGAGACTCCGCTCACCGCATATTACGAAGATATATTCCGGAAAAGAGAGTGCAGAGCACAATACTACAGATCCGAAAGGTTTGACACGGCCGAGTTTCAAGTAACGGGCAGTAATGGGAATCAATATACCGTGAACTTTAGAGATGAAGGGCTCTCTTCGTGTACATGCGGTGTTTTCCAGCAACAACATTTACCTTGTGCCCATGCAATTGCTGCTGCGAGCAGCATGCATAACTCACATTATAATTTTGCTTCCCGTTACTATACAGTTTCCAATTACCAAGGCGCATACGATCTAAAATTTTATCCTATACCGGACAGTCGCTATTGGCACTATTATACTGAGAACAGACAAACACCGACTGTATTACCACCGGAAAAAAATATAAGGCCCGGAAGACCTAAGGTGCGTCGAGATCGAATGACAATGGATGCTAATCATCAGCAAAGGCACACCAGATGTAGCCTATGCAAACAACCAGGCCATTATAGGACCAGATGTCCAGGACAATCATCAGGGGCGGGACCTTCGAGATCTTGACAAGTGCACCGGAAGATTTTTTTGTATTATAAATTTGACGGATTCATTTTGTTATTATAAATTTGACCGTCGATATAGAATTTACATTTTACAAACAGATAGGATTTTTTTATATTGTAAATTTGACGGATTCATTTTGATATTATAAATTTTACCGTCGAGATAGAAATCGGATAGGATTTTTTTGTATTGTAAATTTGACGGATTCATTCTGTACAAAAGATTGATATAATAAAATTTTATTATTTTATTCAAATATTTTTAAGTTTATTTATTTTCAAAAAAATTTAAAATAATTATAATTATAATTATATAGAGGGCGGGTTCCTAGAACCCGCCCTCTATATTATTATATAGGGGGCGGGTTCTAGGAACCCGCCCCCTATACTGAGATGGGGGTGGGGTGGGGGGTGGGGGCGCCCTATTTCGCTAATTTTAAATACAACCACCCTATTTTAATAATTAATTATTTAAAATGTACTATTTCAAAAAAAACCCAATAGAGGATATTTTTTAAAAAGGGAGAGTTATAAATAACTGAAAGGTTTTTAAGGCTGAAATATTGAAATGCAACTTTTTTGGGGTGAAATATGGAAATATCAAAGATTTGGTGGTGAAATATGGACATATCAACTTCTGCCGAATAAATATGGAAATATCAATGCTTTTATGATGAGATTAAAAAAATCCTTCATTTTATGATGTTTGTATGATGCATATATTATAAGCTTTTTAAGAATGAACTATGTTTAGCTCTCATATTTGTTTTTAACCAATCTTTGTAATTTAGTGTGATCCATTATAAGTTTGAGCCTATAATATAAAGGAAAATTGTTTCGGGGTACAGTTTGGAGAGATGTCTTATTTTTAAACTCACGTATTTTCAAAATTGTGGAAAAACTTAATACTTATAAAATACGGATGTTTCAAGCCCAAAATAGATTATGTGTCATATACTTAAAATATTTTATCAAAAATTCCAGGCTAACCCTCATTGTTTTTAATCAAATACAAATTATTATTCTCTCAAAAAAAATATTAGATACGGTGATTCGTTTCTTCCTCAATACTATCCACCCAATTCCCCAATTCCCCTCCAAATCTCCTTCCCCAAAATTTGCATCTTCATTTTCAAATCCCTAGTCTCCAATCCAATGATCTAATCCCCCATCTCCGATTCCAAATTCAGCATCTTTCATTTCAATTCACTAATCCTGATTCAATTACCTAGATTCTCCTATCTCAGCTTCCGATCCACCAATCTCCTTTCAATCTCCGTATTAGGGCAATCAATAATAAAGAGGGGAAAAAGTCGGAAACTAGGGAAAGTAAAAATAAAGAAGATGGGTTTAGCAAAAAAAATTAAGGCAAGCAATGATAGAGAGTGAATAATAAGGAAGTCATGGAAAACTATAGGCACGTAATTAAAAATCTCATGTTCCAATATCTCAGGTAATCCAAAAAATCTAATGTTCTAATATCTTAAAAAATCTTAAAAGGGTATTATAGGCAATGCATACATAAATTCGTATTCAAATCAGGATTTAGGTTTAAAATAATGACAGAGTATATTTTCGGGTTTTCTCATCATTTTGGAATTTTATGGGTTTAAAAATAAGTCATTTCTCTAAACTGGGACGGGAAACAATATTCCCTTAATATCATTAATTTTAACATCTGACGAATAATGTGCTTTAGAGCAAACGATTATTATTATTATTGGTATTACTGCTGCTGCTGCTGCTACTACTATTACACACACACAAAGTGAAATAAAAAGCACATTTATGGTATTCCCTCAATAGTAAACAAATATCATATACGAAATACTGAGGGATGACACATCAGCAAAAGGTGAAGGTTGTTTCAATCATGAAGAATTTAGAAATCGGGTAGTTAATTCTTTCTTTTTTATATACATTTAATTATGATAGCTTAATAATATTTTGACACATCAGCAAAGCCTATATGGCATAAAATTGGAGTCTCAATTTTATGACAAGTTTCTAACCCTCTTACTTTGGCATTATAATAGTACTAGAGATAAATTAAAACGGATGGCTTGGATGATGGTGCCTAAATCATTAGGGGTGAGAGAGGGAGGGAGGGAGATCTGAATTTTGAGTAAAAAGAGTATTAAAAAGTTAATTGTGATGATGTGGATATCTTGAATGAAAAAAAATTAGATTTGTAGAATTTTTTCCTATTTATTGATCGAATTACTTTATCAAAACGATAGGTCATCACACTACTACAAAGAAGGGTTGCCCCTATGGATTTATCCGTAGGGGCAACCCACTTCCCCTACGGATATATACGTAGGGGCGAAAAAATACCCCGTAGGTGCAAAGGCCGCAGGTGCAAGTTGAGGGCCTGAACTTGCCCCTACGGTTAAATTTTTGCCCCTACGGATATATGTGTAGGTCCTGTTGCCCCTACGGATTAAGCCGTAGGGTATAAGATTTTATATTATTTACGGTTTATTTTAATAAATTACTTGGCCCTACGGATATACCCGTAGGGGCATGTACTACCCCCTACGGATATATGCGTAGGTACGATTCCATAGAGGCACAAATTCAGGATTCCTGATATTTTGCCCCTACGGATAACGCCGTAGCGGAGAGTCAGTGGCCCCTACGGATATATCCGTAGGGGCTTTCCCAACCCCCTGGCACTGAGATCTGGGGGAAATATCAGTTACTGCTGATATTTTGCCCCTACGGACATATCCGTAGGGGTAACATGTGTGCCTATGGATTAATCCGTAGGTACATATTGTCTGTAATCTTTTTTTAAAAATGGGCTGCTTGATTTTTTCCCTCCCTGTGCACAATAATATATACATCAATCAAATCATATATTGCAGTATTCATAATCACATCTCACGCATATATATAATATACAAAAGAAACACAAAAACTGAATATGATATAAATACAAACCAATATCAATATCGTTTCAAAATGTAGTACAATGTGTATGATATAAATAAATACATGTTTCAAAAAAAAAGAACCAAAAATCTACCCTAGCTCGGTCCAGCTCCACTTCTGAATAACGATAGAATAACGCGCGCCTGCTCCTCGGTCAATAAACTCTGCAATTCGTCGCAAGCGGGAGTCTGAGCGGCATGTGGAGCCGGCGATGTGGTCTGCGCAGCCGCCGTCGAGGTAGTCGCTTGCGGAGCCGCGGCTGCGGGAGTCTGAGTGGGCGGTGGAGCTACAGGAGCTGTCTGCGGAACCGCAGCCGATGTAGTGGCTTGCGGAGCCGCTGCCGAAGGAGATGCGTGTGGAGGCTCGGCCGATCTACCCTGTCGCGTCTGGATATAGCGTGTGTAAGAAGCGTGTAAGAACTGTTTATTATTCGAATTCGTATCATTATTAAGTTATTTCGAAACCCTGTTTGGATATCTAGTTTGGAAAAGCGTTGTTTATTTCAATTACATATGTATGTATGATTAATCAAACTTAAGTCTAAAACCAAATAAGCTCAAGCTACGTACTAATTATGGATATGTTGATATGTATATAATATGAAATGATATTTTACTATAAAGTAGTATACATACCAGCATCTCCTTCAACTCCTGAACGCTGGCCCTCAAGCTATCCAGTTCATGATGGACATGCCGGTCACTGGAGACGGAGGAAGTAACCGCCGGGGTGGAGTCCAACCTCATATGGGCCCTGCTAGGGCCCAATCCCCGGCCTCTCCCAACCTCCGTGGTGCCCTCCGTGTGCGGTGTCCAGAACTGGGGTCAGCAGCCTCGGATCGTTCTGTCCAGTAAAATCGATCCCCGAGGCCTGGGCCTGCTCAACCACCAGCTCCTACACCCACATTCGAATTCTTATCATTATCGAGTTATTTCGAAACCCCATTTGGATATCTAGTTTGGAAAACTGTAGTTTATTTTAATTAGATATGTACATGTATGATTAATAAAACATAAGTCTACAACCAAATAAGCTCAGGCTATGTACTGATATTGGATATGTTGATATCTATAATATGACATTATATTTTACTATTAAGTAGTATACATACCAGCATCTCATTCAACTCCTGAACGGTGGCCTTCAAGCTCTCCAGTTTCTGCTGGATACGTCGCTCACTGGAGACGGAGGAAGTAACCACCGGGGTGGAGTCCAACCTCATATGGGCCCTGCTAGAGCCCAGTCCTCGGCCTCTCTCCCAACCTCCGTGGTGCCGTCATTGTGCGGCGTCCAGGACTGGGGTCAGCAGCCTCGAATGCTGCCTTCCCCCTAGCAACTGTCAGAACATTATATTTAGCACATACTGGTCTATAAAATTGACAAGAAATACCAAAATCAACAAATTCAAAGCCTTACCTACAGAGATAGAAGATGTGCTTCTCTGGTATCTGCATGTATCAAAATTTGAATAATATTAATTAATTTCAGTACATACATACTAACAAGGTAAACTCGCATATAGCGCTGCTTACACATATGACAGGGAGTGAACAAGCTCTTGTAGATCATCAGGCGCAAATCTAATCTCATCAAGCAGCCCATGATAATGAGTTGGACGACTAAGAGCAAAAGGAATGTGTGTATATTTATGATATAGCATTCTAAATCAATATACATGCCCTATATAATATATAAACATACCTGGAGGAACGGGAGTGGCCTCTGTCCCTGATATGGACGCATCACCAACAACTTGACAATCAAACATTGACAATATAAGTAATTTTGACATAAACAGGCATGGATATCTATAATATTACATTCAAAATGGATATTAGAGAGCGCACCTGCAGTGAGAAGTGGTAAAAGTATCACCCAACTAGGGTGTAATTTACAGAATCAGCTGAGACTCTTGAAAGTCATAGAAGAACCCGACCTGCACAAATCTGATGTATGCTTTCCATTGGACACTAAGAAGTCTCTAAAGGGAAAAGCCTATGTGAAAGCCATCATTAGTTCATATCCGAAGATTGATGCCGAAACAGAGAACGAAGAATGTCATTTTTTTCTTCTTCTGCCACATTACTGTCTTCTCCTTCTGCCACATTACTGTCTTCTCCTTCTTATTATGTGCGCGTGCAAATTCAATGACTATATTGAGAATATGGATTAATAGTGGGTAGGAAAAGTATTTCTCAAATGGCTTTTGCGTCTTAAAACCATAAACTACTAAGTAATGGCATACATAATTTTTTTAGTATAAAGGTTGTTATTTTAAGTTTTCCCTTATAGAGATATGATCTAACTGCATCTATAAACTATAAGTGTGCAGAAAATTATGATAAGAAACCATAAGAAAGGGTCGTAGCCATGCATAACCTTGAATCTACATACCAAATCATGCAAAAGCATGCACTTATTGTCACCTTGCCTTGGAATATAAAATATCTTGGAAGACTATAAGCGAGCATTTAAATCTTGATAGCTTTTGACTTCAACATATATTTTTCTCAAGTACCATGAAATATACTTCCTCCGTATAAACTGTTTTCAGGAAGATGGATTAATAATGACAAATTATCCATTGTGGCTCACTAGGTTAGCATTTTCTCTTCTATTGACCATCTTACTAAACTGCTTGGTAAATTTATTCGGAACCGGCTGCGAATCATTAAAAGACATGCATAAGAAAGAAAGCTAAAATACAGATATATAGCATACCGATACATCGAAACTTCATAGTTGCGATGGCAATCCAGAGATATTTATTTCTACACACGTGGTGCGCGTACGAATGCGTCAGGCATCATGGACAAATATTTCAGAACATGGAAAGTATTATTCGTATAAAGTAATTAAAACTTTTAAACACCTTGGGTAGATATTTTCTTAGTTGATGCAATCATATCATGAGGACTAAATTTAAGCTATTATAAATATGCATATGTATTTTTCTAACATAATATATCACACACACACACACACACAGAGAGAGAGAGAACACCAGGTAGGTAGAGAAATCAGGTAGCAGGATCCTGAAGAAATGGAGTCCATAGTATTGCTCATCATCATCATCCATGATCCCTTTGATAATATTTTTTCAAAAGGATCACGGATGATGATGATGAGCAATGCTATGGACTCCATTTCTTCAGGGTCCTGCTAGCTGATTTCTCTACCAAACTGGTGTTCTCTCTCTCTCTCTCTCTCTCTCTCTCTGTGTGAGATATATTAGGTTAGAAAAATACATATGCATATGTATAATAGCTTAAATTTAGTCCTCATGATATGATTGCATCAACTAAGAAAATATCTACCCAAGATGTTTAAAAGTTTTAATTACTTTATACGAATAATACTTTCCATGTTCTGAAATATTTGTCCATGATGCCTGACGCATTCGCACGCGCACCACGTGTGTAGAAATAAATATCTCTGGATTGCCATCGCAACTATGAAGTTTCGATGTATCGGTATGCTATATATCTGTATTTTAGCTTTCTTTCTTATGCATGTCTTTTAATGATTCGCAGCCGGTTCCGAATAAATTTACCAAGCAGATTAGTAAGATGGTCAATAGAAGAGAAAATGCTAACCTAGTGAGCCACAATGGATAATTTGTCATTATTAATCCATCTTCCTGAAAACGGTTTATACGGAGGAAGTATATTTCATGGTACTTGAGAAAAATATATGTTGAAGTCAAAAGCTATCAAGATTTAAATGTTCGCTTATAGTCTTCCAAGATATTTTATATTCCAAGGCAAGGTGACAATAAGTGCATGCTTTTGCATGATTTGGTATGTAGATTCAAGGTTATGCATGGCTACGACCCTTTCTTATGGTTTCTTATCATAATTTTCTGCACACTTATAGTTTATAGATGCAGTTAGATCATATCTCTATAAGGAAAAACTTAAAATAACAACCTTTATACTAAAAAAATTATGTATGCCATTACTTAGTAGTTTATGGTTTTAAGACGCAAAAGCCATTTAAGAAATACTTTTCCTACCCACTATTAATCCATATTCTCAATATAGTCATTGAATTTGCACGCGCACATAATAAGAAGGAGAAGACAGTAATGTGGCAGAAGGAGAAGACAGTAATGTGGCAGAAGAAGAAAAAAATGACATTCCTCGTTCTCTGTTTCAGCATCTATCTTCTGATATGAACTAATGATGGCTTTCACATAGGCTTTTCCCTTTAGAGACTTCTTAGTGTCCAATGGAAAGCATACATCAGATTTGTGCAGGTCGGGTTCTTCTATGACTTTCAAGAGTCTCAACTGATTCTGTAAATTACACCCTAGTTGGGTGATACTTTTACCACTTCTCACTGCAGGTGCGCTCTCTAATATCCATTTTGAATATCGAGAGCCCACCTGCAGTGAGAAGTGGTAAAAGTATCACCCAACTAGGGTGTAATTTACAGAATCAGTTGAGTCTCTTGAAAGTCATAGAAGAACCCGACCTGCACAAATCTGATGTATGCTTTCCATTGGACACTAAGAAGTCTCTAAAGGGAAAAGCCTATGTGAAAGCCATCATTAGTTCATATCAGAAGATTGATGCTGAAACAGAGAACAAGGAATGTGAGTTGTATTCTATATATGTGTGTTTCGATTTATGATTTCGCTTAAGTGTAGGGTTGTTTTTACTTAAAGAAGTATCACCATCTACTATATATAAAAAAATGTAGCAAACTAGGATTGGTATTCAAATCCCAGTCCAGATTGGTATTCAAAATTTATTTAATTAGTTTGTGATCCACATCATTTGATTCGTTGCTTGAGGCATCAATGTAGGCACAAATATCACTGAAGCAGCCTAAATCACCATATGAACCGGTTATCGGTTTCAATTCCACCAGAATTAGAATTTCATCCGAACAACTTTCACACAGTAATCGGAATCTGGTCAACAAATTTGTCATGCCCGTTGTGGTTTTACTTCTGTACAGTACTTCCACAAAATACGTGTTGTCATTTCTAAATGGAAGTTTCTCAGTGCCACCATAGTAGCAGAAGATGGAATTGTTTATCGCAACTAGATTATGCTAAGCCTCGGATAGATTAGGAAAGGAGAAAATAAGTTTTCGAGAGGAGAGGTGCAAGATATCATGTGCCACGAAGAAAAGGAGGGCAAAAACAGTGTTGGCATTCATAAGAGGAAAGCTAGACTAACAAGAAGAAACATTACAAATATTACTATGTTTATGAATTATCACAGAAAATCAACCCAGAATCTGCAAGAAAATCAAAAGTATGGCTCAAATATGAGAGGGACAAATATCTTTTCCTCTCTTATCTTTTCTTTTTGAAAACAAATACCAGAAGATGTTGACTTTCTGGATAGATAGGAGTGGATATGATAAAAACATGTAAAGGGTGCATGGAAGTGCTAACAGAGACTCTTTGTTGCAACTTTATAGTAAACGGAACAATAACTGGCATATTCAAGTTAAAAGAATTGAAAGAATAATGAACATGGCTTACAAACTTGGGTGAGAACGATGTGACACTCAGGAAAACATCTAAAAGACAAATTCATAAATGCGGTTAGGCCAAAACCGGACTAAATCCTGCCATGCGACTGATATTCCTTGATGTAGAAGGACCCAAGATTTTCTCGATCAACAATAATTATAGTAATCAAACTAGGCTAAAATTGCTGGAAATTCTTCTCAGGTTTGCCAAATTCAGCAAACCCCGACCCCAACCTAATCCTAACCCTAGCCCCAGCCCAGCCCAGCCCCACCCCAACCCCAACCCCAGCCCCAACCTAACCCTAACCCCAGACCCAGCCCCAGCTAAACCCCAACCCCAGCCCCAGCCCCAGCCCCAGCCGATCCCCAACCCTAACCCTAACCCTAACCCTAACCCTAACCCTAACATAAACTGAACCCGATGCCTAACCTTAACCCTCATCCCTACCCGAACCCTGAACACTAGCCCTAACATCATCACAATTATGTTTAATTGGAGATTTACTTACCTGTAGACAGTGGAGGAGACGACGGAGACGCTTGGCGGTTGACGACGCACGCAATCGGCGACGAGGAACTCGACGAGGAAGAACGAGGGCGGTGGTGGGCCGAGAACGGAAGGCGGTGGCGGGCTGAGAACGGAGGGCACGCGGTGGCGACGAAGAGAAAATTGGAGACGCGGGAACGAGAGAAAATTTTGGGAACGAGAGGGAAAGATCGAGATCGAGGCGTAGGGCATTTCTGTGCCTTTTTTTTTATTAAATTCCCATTTAGATGCCCCTACGGACATAACCGTAGGTTATTGGTTTGCGGCTCCGTAGGGCCAAACAACAAATTAAGATTTAATATTTTTAAATTAAAATGTCGGGCACCGTCGGGACAACCATTTGGCCCTACGGCTTAGTCCGTAGGGGCAAGAAAAATCTGCCCCTACGGATTTCATCATCCGTAGGGGCAACACCATATTGTAGTAGTGGATGATGTGTGATGATGTAAATGCACTCAAGTCATGGTTTCATGTCAAGGAAACAAACATAAACTTCACACTGAAGGAACAAGAAAAACACCACAAGAAAAAACATGACATTGGTGTTACTACAGTAATTGTCCCCTCCATACTTACGCTCTAATTCCATGAAACAAACAACCCCTCAGTGGATTTGGATTGGAGTTGGATTTTTGGAATATCAAATCCATAAAAACTTGCCAGTTTTGTATTTGGTTTGCAAACTTGATTTTAGGATTGATTGATGCAACTAGGATATTTGGAGCCCTTTCCATTCCGTCGAAAAAAGTAAGGATTTGCAAAAAAATCCATATCCACAATTTGGGCACAACCAAACAAAAGAATAAGAAACTCGTAAACCATCATCTTTCATTTTCATTTGGTACAAAACAAACAAAAAAGACACATAAATTCATGAATCAACCTTAAGACTTTGAGAATCCATGTGCCCAAGGACACTAATCATCCAACATATTCGATATGAGCCCAAAGAACACTTAACATCCATTTTCAATATGAATCTGACTATAATTTTTTATTTTTTTATTTTTACATATCAAATATGAACAATGCATCCAATATCCAAACAACATCTACAAGAAATAAATGTGATCGGATGATATAACAATGTTTTCAAGGCTACATCAATTGACAACACCAAAGCCAGCACCAAAGCCAGTTTTCAAGGCTACATCAATTGACAACACCAAAGCCAGTTTTGCTACGAATTAGTTGGTGAAAGAATGGTTTACACAGCAGTACACAAGAACACATCTGGGCATCTTGCTATACTAACTAGAGTGTAAGGATACATACTAGAATAATTTTCCAACTCCCCACCACTTAACCCCAACCCAGCCCCAGCCCCCGCCCCCAGCCCAGCCCCACCCCAGCCCAGCCCCAACCTAACCCTAAACCCAGTGCGGCCAGCTAAACCCCAACACCAACCCTAAGGCAAACCCTAACCCCAGCCCCACCCCACAGCAGCCGAACACCAACCCTAACCCTACCCCGACCCCGACTGCGACCGCGACCCCTGCCCAACCCCAACTCGCGCGCCATGAACCCTAAGCCCAAAATAATCTCAAAAATCTTTAATTTACCTCACCTGAACCCTAAGCCCGAAGTAATCCAAAGATTTACTCACCTGAACCGCTGCTGCGCTGGGGCTGGGGCGACGACCTGAACCGCGGTGGCGACGAGAGCTGAGGTGGCGACGAAACCGGCGGTGGCAACGAGGAGAACGACGTTGGCGACGACGGCGTGGCGAATTGGGGAATTTTTTCGCGCGCGATCGAGAGAGAGAGAAAGTGAGCGAGCGTAAGCGATCGATCTGGGATTTTGTTAAATCGATATTTACTTGCCCCTACGGATATACCCGTAGGTCCTTTGTTTGCGGCTCCGTAGGGGCAAACACCAAATTAAGAATTAATATTTTTATTCTTGGACGTCTATGCCCGTAGGGGCAACCTTTTAGCCCTACGGATTAATCCGTAGGGCCAAACTTAAATTGCCCCTACGGATGTCAATATCCGTAGGGGCAACCCCTTATTTTACTAGTGTCAATAGATGAGCTTAGCTACACCATGGAGTTAGCATTATAATAGCAAAGATTATGCCCCTTCTAAGTTCTAATAGAGTTAATCGCCTTCTTTCGGTTTCAAACAAATGCTTGTTTTTTCTCTCTTCTTTGAAATTTGGGAATATGATTAGCCATGATACATAACGCAATTCTTAAGTAAGATCCATGTGCCTTTTGCATGCACGTGAAGTTTGCGGGAATTATATACATGCTAGTGCTTAGGATATAGATGAGAGCATCTACACACCCAGATACACATCTAATATATATTAACGCCAGTTATTATCATTATAATAATTGGATCTTAGAATGAAACATATGCACTAAATATCGTAGACAAACAACATGGAAATATAACAAGAACATCCAAAGATGCATATATCTCTATATGAAACTTCACACAAATCACTCCATAACATCATGTGACATCCTTCTCAAGCTAGCTGGGGGATGCCAATTATTCTTACTATTATCAGGACAATATCATTATTAGGATACATGAAACGATGCCATTCTTGGTCTAGTAATGTTTGGGATCAAGGATGATGGTAGTAGGGAGGCTTGTCGTGATGGTAGTAAGGAGGCTTATCGTGATGGTAGTAGGGAGGGTTGTCATCATGGTGATGATAATAAGGGGAGTTGCGAGCTTCAGCTATGATGACCATAAAGCAAATTGCCAAAACAAGAACAAAGTAAAACACTCGATTTTCTTTCATAATTACCCCTTTCCTCAAATTGCATGTACTCAATAATTGATATTGGTGGATAGCATTGTAGGGAACTGCCCCTTTATATAGAAAGCAAGTGCTGTGTTAAAGGTGAACTCGAACTAATTTGATACTGTATTAGTTTTTTGTTCTTTATTAACCACTTGCTGCATTAATTTACTAGTGATTTGAATGGCAGCAAGTCTCGATTTTCATTGTGTTGCTCTGATGCTATTGATCATTAATTTTTGTTGGATGTTAAATATATTTCCACTGGTTATGTGTGTCTTTACTATTATTATAAGATGAAATGGTCTTCAAAATGGCAGTAGCAGTGAGTAAATAAATTGTTAGTTGCAGAGCTAAGACTTTGCCAGCATTCACTTCACCAATACTAACTAAATGCTTATCTGCATGAATAGCATGTCAGCATAAGTTGAACGGAGCAACAAAGCATTTAGAAAAGGCTTAATTCCAAAAAAAAAAAAACCTTACCTTTTAGCTAGACCGGGAGAAATCCCCAAAAACTTTTAAAATACACAAGAAACTACCACAACTTTAAAAAACACCAAAAACTACAAGAAATAAGGTGTCACGTCAGCAATAAATAGCACGAAATTGCCAAAAATTAAAGGAAAAAAATGTATCATGGTAATTTCTCATAATTCTCAAAGTTTCTAGGGGTTTCTTGTAGTTTAGCTAAAAGGTCTGGGTATTTTTTAGAATTAAGCCAGGTGCTTGGAAGGTTTGGATACTAGGCTCCAGTGTATTAAAACTTGTTTGATCTAGTCTTGCATGATCCATAATCTATATACCATCGGAACTTTTGGTATTTGATGCTTGGTGCTTATGCAAGCACGGACCTAATCTGTTTTCTATTTCTTTTGATATGAACTGTCCAATTCCCCCTATATTTTAACTCTGAGAGTGAAGACTTACCCCAGATGCATGCCATTCAATATATATTTGTCATACTTTAGTGCCATGATTCTAGGCCAACAAGACTACAGTTGAAGAGTTATTTGATTACATCATCTGAAATATAAATGGTACGTCTCAAGTAACTATTTAGAACTAAGGTTTGGTCATGCATGCAGCCTTGGCCAATTCCATCTGCGCTGGTGATCGTTTGTATACACACACGAAATAAAAATATATCGGTGCCTAGGCATGATCACTACTACAAATAAGGGTTGCCCCTACGGATTTATCCGTAGGAGCAACCCACTGCCCCTACGGGCATATGCGTAGGGGCTAAAAAATACCCCGTAGGTGCAAAGGCCGCAGGTGTAAGTTGAAACCCTGAACTTACCCCTACGGGCAAATTCTTGCCCCTACGGATATCTGTGTAGGTCCTGTTGCCCCTACGGAATAATGCGTAGGGTAAAAAAAAGTTATATTATTTATGGTTTTTTTAATATATTGACTGTACCTACGGACATAACCGTAGGGGCATGTCCTAACCCCTACGGATATACGCGTAGGTACCGATCCGTAGGGGCCATATATCAGGATTCCTGATATTTGGCCCCTACGGATAACCCTGTAGGGGCTAGGCTGTTGGCCCTACGGTTGTGTCTGTAGGGGCACTCCCAACCCCTGGTACTGCGATCAGAGGGAAATATCAGTTACTGCTGTTATTGTGCCCCTACGGGCTTAGCCGTAGGGGCAACATGTGAACCTACGGATTAATCCGTAGGTACACAATATCTGTATTTTTTTTTAAAAAATGGGCTGCTAGATTTTTTCCCGCCCTGTGCACAATAATATATACATCAATCAAATATAAAATTAATCATCACACAACATATATCGCAGTATTCATATTCACATCTCACGCATATAATATACAAAAGAAACCAAAAAACTGAATATGATATAAATATAAACCAAAATCAATATCGCCCAAAATGTTTCAAAATGTAGTACAATATGTATCATATAAATAAATATATGTTTCAAAAAATAAGAATCAAAATGCTAGCCTAGCTCGGTCCAGCTCCACCTCTGATAAACGCTAGAATCTTGCGCCTACCCCGTCGAGTCTGGACCTAACGTCTGCAATAAGCGTGTAAGAACTCTGTTTTATTCGAATTCTTATCATTATCGAGTTATTTCGAAACCCCATTTGGATATCTAATTTGGAAAACTGTAGTTTATTTTAATTAGATATGTACATGTATGATTAATAAAACCTAAGTCTACAACCAAATAAGCTCAGGCTACGTACTGATATTGGATATGTTGATATCTATAATATGACATGATATTTTACTATTAAGTAGTATACATACCAGCATCTCCTTCAACTCCTGAACGGTGGCCTTCAAGCTCTCCAGTTCCTGCTGGATACGTCGCTCACTGGAGACGGAGGAAGTAACCACCGGGGTGGAGTCCAACCTCATATGGGCCCTGCTAGAGCCCAGTCCTCGGCCTCTCTCCCAACCTCCATGGTGCCGTCCGTGTGCGGCGTCCAGGACTGGGGTCAGCAGCCTCGAATGCTGCCTTCCCCCTAGCAACCGTCAGAACATTATATTTAGCACATACTGGTCTATAAAATTGACAAGAAATACCAAAATCAACAAATTCAAAGCCTTACCTACAGAGATAGAACATGTGCTCCTCTGGTATCTGCATGTATCAAAATTTGAATAATATTAATTAATTTCAGTACATACATATTAACAAGGTAAACTCGCATATAGCGCTGCTTACACATATGACAGGGAGTGAACAAGCTCTTGTAGATCATCAGGCGCAAATCTAATCTCATTAAGCAGCCCATGATAATGAGTTGGACGACTAAACAAGGTCCATGACTTACAATCATTCCCGCATGCGAGCACATATAAAAATCATAGTTTCTAGGATGACAAATTTTATTGTCAACTACTGTCACCACCTACAGCTAGACAATAATAAAAATTACTAAGAGAAAAAAGAATGTGTGTATATTTATGATATAGCATTCTAAATCAATATACATGCCCTATATGATATATAAACATACCTGGAGGAACGGGAGTGGCCTCTGTCCCTGATATGGACGCATCACCAACAACTAGACAATCAAACATTGACAATATAAGTAATTTTGACATAAACATGCATGGATATCTATAATATTACATTCAAAATGGATATTAGAGAGCGCACCTGCAGTGAGAAGTGATAAAAGTATCACCTAACAAGGGTGTAATTTACAGAATCAGTTGAGACTCTTGAAAGTCATAGAAGAATCTGACCTGCACAAATCTGATGTATGCTTTCCATTGGACACTAAGAAGTCTCTAAAGGGAAAAGCCTATGTGAAAGCCATCATTAGTTCATATCAGAAGATTGATGCTGAAACAGAGAACAATGAATGCCATTTTCTTCTTCTTCTGCCACATTACTATCTTCTCCTTCTTCTTCTGCCACATTACTGTCTTCTCCTTCTTATTATGTGCGCATGCAAATTCAATGACTATATTGAGAATATGGATTAATAGTGGGTAGGAAAAGTATTTCTCAAATGGATTTTGCGTCTAAAAACCATAAACTACTAAGTAATAGCATACATAATTTTTTTAGTATAAAGGTTGTTATTTTAAGTTTTCCCTTATAGAGATATGATCTAACTGCCTTTATAAACTATAAGTGTGCAGAAAATTATGATAAGAAACCATAAGAAAGGGTCGTAGCCATGCATAACCTTGAATCTACATACCAAATCATGCACAAGCATGCAATTATTGTCATCTTGCCTTGGAATATAAAATATCTTGGAAGACTATAAGCGAGCATTTAAATCTTGATAGCTTTTGACTTCAACATATATTTTTCTCAAGTACCACGAAATATACTTCCTCCGTATAAACCGTTTTCAGGAAGATGGATTAATAATGACAAATTATCCATTGTGGCTCACTAGGTTAGCATTTTCTCTTCTATTGACCATCTTACTAATCTGCTTGGTAAATTTATTCGGAACCGGCTGCGAATCATTAAAAGACATGCATAAGAAAGAAAGCTAAAATACAGATATATAGCATACCGATGCATCGAAACTTCAAAGTTGCGATGACAATCCAGAGATATTTATTTCTATACACGTGGTGCGCGTGCGAATGCGTCAGGCATCATGGACAAATATTTCAGAACATGGAAAGTATTATTAGTATAAAGTAATTAAAACTTTTAAACACCTTGGGTAGATATTTTCTTAGTTGATGCAATCATATCATGAGGACTAAATTTAAGCTATTATACATATGCATATGTATTTTTCTAACCTAATATATCACACACACACAGAGAGAGAGAACACCAGTTTGGTTGAGAAATCAGGTAGCAGGATCCTGAAGAAATGGAATCCATAGTATTGCTCATCATCATCATCCATAATCCCTTTTGATAATATTTTTTCAAAGGGATCATGGATGATAATGATGGGCAATGCTATAGACTCCATTTCTTCAGGGTCCTGCTATCTGATTTCTCTACCAAACTGGTGTGTTCTCTCTGTGTGTGTGTGTGTGTGTGTGATATATTAGGTTAGAAAAATACATATGCATATGTATAATAGCTTAAATTTAGTCCTCATGATATGATTGCATCAACTAAGAAAATATCTACCCAACGTGTTTAAAATCTTTAATTACTTTATACTAATAATACTTTCCATGTTCTCAAATATTTGTCCATGATGCCTGACGCATTCGCACGCGCACCACGTGTGTAGAAATAAATATCTCTGGATTGTCATCGCAACTTTGAAGTTTCGATGTATCGGTATGCTATATATCTGTATTTTAGCTTTCTTTCTTATGCATGTCTTTTAATGATTCGCAGCCGGTTCCGAATAAATTTACCAAGCAGATTAGTAAGATGGTCAATAGAAGAGAAAATGCTAACCTAGTGAGCCACAATGGATAATTTGTCATTATTAATCCATCTTCCTGAAAACGGTTTATACGGAGGAAGTATATTTCATGGTACTTGAGAAAAATATATGTTGAAGTCAAAAGCTATCAAGATTTAAATGCTCGCTTATAGTCTTCCAAGATATTTTATATTCCAAGGCAAGGTGACAATAATTGCATGCTTGTGCATGATTTGGTATGTAGATTCAAGGTTATGCTTGGCTACGACCCTTTCTTATGGTTTCTTATCATAATTTTCTGCACACTTATAGTTTATAAAGGCAGTTAGATCATATCTCTATAAGGGAAAACTTAAAATAACAACCTTTATACTAAAAAAATTATGTATGCTATTACTTAGTAGTTTATGGTTTTTAGACGCAAAAGCCATTTGAGAAATACTTTTCCTACCCACTATTAATCCATATTCTCAATATAGTCATTGAATTTGCACGCGCACATAATAAGAAGGAGAAGACAGTAATGTGGCAGAAGAAGAAGGAGAAGATAGTAATGTGGCAGAAGGAGAAGGAGAAGATAGTAATGTGGCAGAAGAAGAAGAAAATGGCATTCATTGTTCTCTGTTTCAGCATCAATCTTCTGATATGAACTAATGATGGCTTTCACATAGGCTTTTCCCTTTAGAGACTTCTTAGTGTCCAATGGAAAGCATACATCAGATTTGTGCAGGTCAGGTTTTTCTATGACTTTCAAGAGTCTCAACTGATTCTGTAAATTACACCCTTGTTGGGTGATACTTTTATCACTTCTCACTGCAGGTGCGCTCTCTAATATCCATTTTGAATATCTATAATATTACATTCAAAATGGATATTAGAGAGCGCACCTGCAGTGAGAAGTGGTAAAAGTATCACCCAACTAGGGTGTAATTTACAGAATCAGTTGAGACTCTTGAAAGTCATAGAAGAACCTGACCTGCACAAATCTGATGTATACTTTCTATTGGACACAAAGAAGTCTCTAAAACGAAAAGCCAATGTGAAAGCCATCATTAGTTCATATCAGAAGATTGATGCTAAAACAGAGAACAAGGAATGTCATTTTTTTCTTCTTCTGCCACATTACTGTCTTCTCCTTCTTCTTCTGCCACATTACTGTCTTCTCCTTCTTATTATGTGCGCGTGAAAATTCAATGACTATATTGAGAATATGGATTAATAGTGGGTAGGAAAAGTATTTCTCAAATGGCTTTTGCGTCTAAAAACCATAAACTACTAAGTAATAGCATACATAATTTTTTTAGTATAAAGGTTGTTATTTTAAGTGCGCGTGCAAATTCAATGAAAGCAGAAACTCCAGTGACAAACTTAGGTTGCATACGTTGTTGCCAATTCACATACATCCAGTCCATAACCCTGACGTACTCATGGGCCATGTTAGACTGTATCATATAAATTGTAGGTTATGATGACTATATTGAGAAATCTAAGAACGGGATGGTTACTGACAAAGGAGAAAATCCGTGTATATGCTTTGTTTGTGCATTTGTCGTTGAAAAGAATAAATTATCGATAATTAAAGTTAGATTTGAGGATATCCATGTATGAGTTGTATTCTATATATGTGTGTTTCGATTTATGATTTCGCTTAAGTGTAGGGTTGTTTTTACTTAAAGAAGTATCACCATCTACTATAAATAAAAAAATGTAGCAAACTAGGACTAGAACTCATTTAACATTATCAACTAGTGAGATTTCAATGTCGAAAACTCCCTAAAGAGGAAAATTACTAAAAGGAAAAGACTCTTTGAACAAAACGCATCCACTAGCAATAATATGGAACTGAGACTCGATCAAAATTTCTGGACTAAAAATTCCAAGGAATTGCTATTTGAATTACGTTAATTTGGAACACGATCGTTGTAAGTTGTACTTTTCCCGACTTGTGTCATGCCCATGAGCACACAAACTTCTCCCCAATCACAAATCCCAGTCCAGATTGGTATTCAAAATTTATTTAATTAGTTTGTGATCCACATCATTGATTCGTTGCTTGAGGCATCAATGTAGGCACAAATATCACTGAAGCAGCCTAAATCACCATATGAACCGGTTATCGATTTCAATTCCACCAGAATTAGAATTTCATCCGAACAACTTTCACACAGTAATCGGAACCTGGTCAACAAATTTGTCATGCCCGTTGTGGTTTTACTTATGTACAGTACTTCCACAAAATACGTGCTGTCAATTCTAAATGGAAGTTTCTTAGTGCCACCATAGTAGCAGAAGATGGAATTGTTTATCGCAACTAGATTATGCTAAGCCTCGGATAGATTAGGCAAACATGATCTAGAAGAATATAATTAGCAGAGGAAAAATATAATAAAACAAAACAAAGCGTAGCAAATAAGATAAAATAAAATAAAGATATAGAAAATAAAAGAGAAATAAGTTTTCGAGAGGAGAGGTGCAAGATATCATGTGCCCCGAAGAAAAGGAGGGTAAAAACAGTGTTGGCATTCATAAGAGGAAAGCTAGACTAACAAGAAGAAACATTACAAATATTACTATGTTTATGAATTATCACAGAAAATCAACCCAGAATCTGCAAGAAAATCAAAAGTATGGCTCAAATATGAGACGGACAAATATCTTTTCCTCTCTTATCTTTTCTTTTTGAAAACAAATACCAGAAGATGTTGACTTTCTGGATAGATAGGAGTGGATATGATAAAAACATGTAAATGGTGCATGGAAGTGCTAACAGAGACTCTTTGTTGCAACTTTATAGTAAACGGAATAATAACTGGCATATTCAAGTTAAAAGAATTGAAAGAATAATGAACATGGCTTACAAACTTGGGTGAGAACAATGTGACACTCAGAAAAACATCTAAAAGACAAATTCCTACGGAAATGTGCAGAGTGATCTTTTACTATCTAACACAGTGAACTAAAACATTGGGCTTAGGATTTGTAAGCTAGAAGTACAAAATGAAAACAAGTAGTACCTTTCTAACTACGGCATAGTCTACAAGAAACAAGTTAAGCTCCACATCTGACTCAGTCTGATATGAATGTACAACCTACAGAACTGGGCTTGGACATGCTTCAATTCTTGGCCGCTCTGATGCCATTTGTTTATCAAACATAGAGATGTGCAAAAATTGTTGGCAAATTACTCGGCAGAACTTAACTTGCATTTATTTCTAATGCCTGCAAAAAGCAGCCTTAGTTTTGGGCTAAACAGAAAAGTGGTTTGTTTGATTACCTCAGCTTCAAGCTGGTCAAGGATTTGTAAGATTCTCTGATGGTAAGTCTGTTCTGATTCAGCCTTAACTGCACAAAGTGCAACAATACAAGTCAAATATGATAACCATGACATGCTAATTCAATGCAGGTAACATAACTAGTAAATGGTGAATTAAGTACCATTGCAAGTGGATGCGTTTTGTTGAATCAATATGATCCTGAGACTTGATCAAGATTCTCTGGACTAAAAAATTCCAAGGAATTGCTATTTGAATTACGTTAATTTGGAACACGTTTGTATGATTGAAGCTAAGAAACAAATATATTTCCATATTATATCATGCATTGTTTTATCAAAAATAATTTTATCGCATACCTAGCTATGTGCTGAAGTAGGCTATATATCTCAACAGAGAGAAAAATTTATAACCAACATGCCACGAATATTGAGATTGTATATATATATATATATATATAAGTAGACATTTGAATCTAGACAAATAGAAAACAAAACTTTATTGCTCCCTTGTCTCTTATCAAAATCATTAGAAATGTTCATTTTTTCGGGGCTCAAAATTTCCTTCACAAGCTTTAAAAGAAACCTAGAAAAATTCTCACCCCTTGCCGCAACCCCCTGCCCCAACCCTAACCCTAACCCTAACCCCAACCCGAGCCCCAGTACCCCAACCCCAACCACAGCCCTAGCCGCAACCCGAGCCTGAGCCCCAATCCCAACCACAGCCCTAGCCGCAGCCCGAGCTTGAGCCCTAACCCCAATCACAGCCCTAGCCGCAGCCCGAGCCCCAGCCCCAACCCTAGCCCTAGCCCCAGCCCAGCCCTAGCCTCAGCCCGCAGCCCCAGTCGCACCCCCAATAAAAAATTTGATAAATTGAAGAATTCCTTACCTGTGCAGAGGCGACGACGAGAACTCCGATGAGCCGGCGCCGGCGACGACGAAAGCAAGTGGTGGCTACGACGAAAGCAGGCGGTGGCCACGATGAATCGGCGGCGCTGGCGATGAAGAGAACGACGATCGATCGGCGGGAACGAGGGTTTGGGAATTTTTTGTTCGCGCGAGATAAATTGGGAATAATGAGCGTAGGGATCGATCTGAGTTGTTAATTTAAATCCCTGTTTAGATGCCCCTACGGATAAGTCCGTAGGTTCTTGGTTTGCGGCTCCGTAGGGGCAAACAACAATTTAAGATTTAATAATTTTTATATAAATATGTAAGGACCGTAGGGGCAACCCTATAGCCCTACGGATTAATCTATAGGGCCAAAATAAATCTGCCCCTACGGATTTCACTATCCGTAGGGGCAACCCCCTATTGTAGTAGTGTGTTCCCCTCCGAAGGACGGCGCACAGGACCGCGATGGCCTGACGCTGAGATTCGGGGCAGATGCTATTTGGTTTTATCCGTCTACCTCTCTGAAGATGCCAAGCTGATTTATGGCACCGTGTATCGAAGGTTTAGACGGATGCGACCGATGTAGCAGACTTTGTCAGATTCCCCCTCGCTAGAGGGGTTTTTGATTATGGGGACACTCTTCCCTGCAGGCGCAAGCCCCTACAGTTAATTACGCTACCGCTTCGCGGTAACAACTTTCTCCTTCTCCAGAATTTCACTTCGTGTCGTGTGTGTTTGTTTTGTTTGTGGTTGCCCGTGGATTGTATACGGAGACTGAGTAATGCCGTCGCCCGTAGGACGTGGATTAGTCCAAATCCGTATTTATTTAGATTTGGGTTTGGTGTTTTTTAGTTTAAGGATGCGTTAGTCGCGTTGCGGCTAAGATCAACTTAAACGTTCGCCAAGGATACGTTAATCCTATTTTGGACTGAGATCGACTTGAACGGGATCGTTTAGATCCGAAAGAAGAGCAATTAGCTCTATTGTTCCAGTTTAGAGACGTGGTGGTCCATGTTCCAGTTTAGGGACGTGGTGGTCCGTCATTAGTTTAGGGATATTTCGGTCCGATGTTAGTTTAGGGACGTCTCGGTCCGATATTAGTTTAGGGACGTCTCGGTCCGATATTAGTTTAGGGACGTCTCGGTCCACGAGTTTAAGGACCCCGCAGTCCATATGGGTGTGTGGTCGTTGGGACCCGTCACCTCTTTGACGTCGTTGAGGAATTACAACGATGGATATCAAAGGAGTTCGGAGATGTACCCTCGAACCGGATGTGGATTGGTTTAGGAGAGCCATTCTGCTCAGTTAATTTAATTTAAGGACTTATGGCCAAAATTGGGCTAAGTCCAGCTTCAATATATATTTTTTTTTGTCTTCGGCCTGTTCTAGGACTTTACCCCCTTTTAGTAATGCACTGCATTATTCTTGTTTTGATTGGACTCAGCCCTTTATAAATGATGCAGAGCATCTATTTTGTTTGGGCTCTGCCCTTTTTAAAATGCATAGCATATTTGATTGAGCCTGTTAGGCCTTTTAATCGGGCTCTGTCCCTTTTCTTTATGATGTAGCGCATCTGTTTTAGTTTGGGCTCTGCCCTTTTCAAAGTAATGCGTTGCATTTTATTAGGCCTGTTAGGCCTTCTTTAATTGGGCTTGGCCCCTTTTGTAAACAATACAGTGCATTCGTCAGGCGCTTTGCGCTAAGTAATGAGCGCAAGCTCATATGATAATGACACGTGTCATGCTCTGGTGAGCGCAAGCGCAACAGAGCAGTGCGCTGCGCTAGTGCGCTGCGCTATTGCGCTGCTGACACGTGGCGCGCTCTCAGCGAGTTGCGCCAATTCCAGAGAGCAAAGCTCTATCTTAAGAGCGCGTAGCGCAAGTTGTTCTGCAGTTGACACGTGGCGCTCTCTCAAGAGCGCAACAGCGCAGTTTGGAAGTGCAAAGCACTAAGAATCTTTTAGATTCAAAACAGAAGTGCAGAGCACTATTTTAGATTAAAGAAATAAATTTCTTTCTTTTCTTTTCATTTACAGAACCAGAGGTTCACAAGAGTGCAAAGCACTATTTTTTTTATTTATATATATTTTTTTGTTTTAAAGAACCAGTGGTTCATAAGAAGTGCAAAGCACTATTTATTATATGAAGATCATTGATCTTGTTTTTAGATCAATGATCTATTAGAGGGAATTTCTTCTCCCTTCTAAAGGTTTTTTTTTACCTCTTCTTGAAATTTTTCTCAGAGTTCTCTCTGTTTGAAGCTCTTGATTTTTCAAGAAAAATGTTCATGCCTTTGAATTGAGGCCTAGGGTCCTTTTTATAGTGCCCATAAGTTTGTTGAATTTGTTAAAGAGATCTTTCTCTGAGTGATTTGGGGAATTTTCTCCACCGTTGGATCTTTGATCCAAGGGCTTCTGCTTTGCAGAAGAAAATCTTCTTGTTTTAACAAGAACAGAGAAGATTTCTTGGAAATTTAATTCTGTTTGGCGCAGATGCCCCAGCGCGTGACACGTGTCACGCAGCGCAGAGCGCAGCGCAACTGTGTTAGCGCATCTGCGCTGACACGTGTCGCGCAGCGCAACTGCGCTAGCGCATCTGCGCTAGCGCATCTGTGCTGACACGTGTCGCGCAGCGCAGAGCGCAGCGCAACTGCGCTAGCGCATCTGAAGCGTTGCTTCATTTAAACAGAGCTTTGCTCTGATTGGGCACGCTTTCTTGGTGCTGCGCTGACATATTAGCGCCTGACACGTGGCGCGTTGCGCCCGAGACTTGAAGCGTTGCTTAAAAATTTTGAATTTTGAATTTGAACAGAGCTTTGCTCTGATTGGGCGAAACAAATGCCCCCCCACCGTTGCGCTCACGTGGCGCACACGTGAGTGCAGCGGTGGCAAGCCCTTGACCGTTGGATCAAGAGGCGAGCTCAAGGGGCGCAAGCGCCTTATAAATAGGGCCTCTGACCCTTAGAAAAATCTCACCATTTTCTAGATTTTGATTTCCAAAGCTTTGCTCTTGCTTAGAACTCCAGAGCTTTGCTCTCGTTTCCAGAACTTTAGAGCTCTGCTCTCATTTTCCAAGTTAGAAAATTTTAGGTAAAATTAATCTTAAATTAAATATTTTAATTAACTAATAGAGCTTTGCTCTTACAGATCTTTTGATCTAAAGAGATCCCCATTGGGGTTTCATAAACAGAGCTTTGCTCTCAAAACTTATAGATCTACAGGGATCTTATTCATGGGTTTTAACCCATGAACAGAGCTTTGCTCATAGATCAAGTGTGGATCTTTTAGATCTGCCAAGTGAAGAACTTATTATAAGTTTTCATGGGTTTTTCAAGGCCCCAAAAAAATTTTTAAGTATTAAGATTTTCTGATCGATCTTTTCCATTATTATCACAGAGCTATGCTCTTTTTAAGGAATTTTATTCCTTTGAGACCAGAATTTGACAAGTGTCATTCTGTGACAGAGCTTTGCTCTGAAAGAGGAGATTTTCTCCTTGTCTCTAGGGATTCTTCCCCCCTTTTTTTAAAATGGGAATGTTTCCCTGGGGGCCAACTGACAATCTCATCCAATGATGAGATTGTCTTATTAACTGACGTATTGTCATTTAGATTTTGTGGGTCCCTCTTTGGTCTCCTACTCACTGCACTGTAGTGCGGTGTAATTAATTAATTTAATTAATGCATTTTCTCTTTTTTTTTTAGACGCTAAACGTTGGAATTACAATACTAATGGCTAAATTGTTCTTTTTGCAGCGATCATGTCTCTAGACACTTCATTCCCGTTCGTCCGCTCGGAGGGGGGATTTCCTGAGGCACCCTTGGACCGTGAAGTCCTGACCATGATCAGAGAATATGACCCGGAGTACAAGAAACTCCACCTTTGGGGGTCTTGGTATAACCAAATTATCATGGGTCGACGCAGCTTCACATGCGCAGTGCCGTCTGAGCCCATCACGGCGATTCACTATGCTACCCCACCCTCGGTGCAGTATGCCGTGGAGTTGGTGGATTGGACATCGAAGGGTTTTCTATATCCCGCTATAGATGCGATACCGGTTCAGCGTCCTATGGTTTTGGACATCCTAGGACGCCGTATCTGTCAGGGTGAAGCACGACCTTGGGGCAATCTTATAACCTTGGTCTGATCCCCCGCCACCCGATTGGCTATCTGCCGTGGGCCCGGTACATCCTGTCGACGAAGAAGTCGCAGTTGATAAGATTAGGACTGTACACCGCGGTCTACGTCTCTCTTTTCCAGTATCCCACGCTCCCCACCTGGTGGTTCATAGCTTTCTTGGAGCAATGGAATATTCCTACCCACACTTTCCTTGCCATGGATCGGGAAGTGTCAATCTCCTTGGAGGAGTTTGCGGAGGTATCTGGCTTACCAGTGATGGGGGAACATTATGAGGAGCTGCTCCCGACAGATGTGTACGTCTTTGGTGTTAGGCCGATGGTAAGGGGGGCCACACCAGAGAATGCCGTTCAACATCAATTCCCAAGCTTGATTAAAGTGTTGAACATATATGAGTCCCTCTTCGTCGAACATGGGGGTCGGGGAGTTAACTTTGAGGACTTCATTGCTCGTTTCCTTCGTCCAAGCGTCATTTCATCGGAGGCTGCCAAGTTCGCCACCCTGGATGACCCCTTCGGTCTAGGTGTGGACAACCTACCGGAGAAGGATATAGATCAAAAGGGTTTTTTTCTTCCGGACTTCCCTACTATGTCATTTGCAGAAATTGCGGCCCCTGGAATGGATGAGGAGGCCTTTTTCTTGGGATTTCTTGGATTGTGGCTGAGCTGGTTTGCAATCCCAATGCACTCTCATCGGATGTGACCCTCTGTCTTTTACCCAGCCCACCGGATGGTCATCGGGGTAAAGGTAACTGTTGGGATTGCTGGCTTGGCGCACTTATACCATGGCCTCAGTCGAGCAGTGGATGCTAATGAGCCCGGGGTACTGCATGTGGTCTTCCCGATGCATTATTTTGCATCGTGGCTCGAGCTACACACAACGGGTGTCTTTGGCATGCATAAAAGGCCCTCGTTCTTTGACAAGTGCGGTTTTCCCCGCATTATACAGCTGATCGGCGCATCAATTGTAACCCCATCACCGCGGAACGCCAGGGGCTTACTCCTTCTCCCTCACACCGTTGGAGCCGGTATGTCCTTTGTCGATAAGGTATTGACCATTGGGAAGGTGTCTACCACTGTGACGCGGCCATTACAAGATGTCTTTAAAGATGGAGCCTCAGTTTTGAGGGCTCGGGAGACCCTTCACTTATATTCCATTAGACCGGGTTTCTTAGTCTTTAGGCAGAATGGTGTGGCAATTTTTATGAGGTATAACCCGCATCGTTTTGCCCAACAACTGGGCTACGATCAAGGGGTCCCCTTGGAAGCCTTCTTGCTGGAACCCACTGCCAGAGGAAGGGATAGAGAACGCACTGCACCATTTCATGCGCCTGAATACGAGCTCTCATTTCTTTATCAATGCGCCGGCTTATGCTCCGAGACTCCTCAATGTGTACAAAGACTGGTACAATCATGCGACATGAGCAGTTATAAAGGAGGAAAGGCGGCTGTTGGTCGATCGTAAGGGTGTGCCTCCAGGTACCGATCGCAACGCTCCTTTGGTCCCAAGGACCCCAGTAGTTGCCCCTTTAAAAGAGGTCAGAACCGGACCATCGCGTGCGCGAAGCCCTCCACGTGACTCGTCGCTCCCTGATGTCGCAGATGCATCTGTAGCGCCCCGTGCTCTGGCGGAGATAGTGGTTGTACCCTCGCCGGAGTCTGGCGTGGGTGCGGACATCGGGACCCGTCGTCCCAAAGTTGCTGCTAAACGGAAGTCGATCCCCCGTGAGCCTAGGGTTGGAGGGCAAAAGAAAAAGAAGTCGCTTTTCGCTGCGGACGTCGTGTTCGGTCAGGAACCCCATGCTCCCTATGCCGAGGGCTTGATCGAATACGGGACGAACGAAGGACTAGTGATGCCGCCGCCGGACGATACAGACTTAGAAGCCGCTCTCGAAACTTCGGCGTGGTTGGCAAAGCGTGACGCGTGGCTGGCCAAGCTTGCGCAATCAGGTAACTATTAGTCGCCTTTTCTTTATTGCAACATATCCTCTTCATTGTCTTTGACTGACGCTTTTCTTTCTTTCCTTTCGACAGGCATCACTGATGAAGAAGCCATCGCCGCTTCTTTGAAGACTTTCCAGGAGGAGGAACGTCTTAGAGCGTCTATGGGCCTTAGTAAGTTTTAATCCATCAAGTTTCCATCTCCCTTGTGTTATGGTTGATCTAACCTTTCTCTTTTTATTGCAGAAACCTCAATGCCGTTCCCACCAAGCGACGCAGATGTTTTACCAGCTGTCGATGTTCCTGCTTCCTCTGGGCCACCGCAGGAGGTTCGTCTTGAAGAGCCGATGAAGGATGCCTTAAAGGCTCTTGAGGCATCCCTGAACGAGGATGACGACGCCTTGAAGGAGGCGTCACTAAGGTCCATCGCGACAGCTCGGGAAGAGAGGAAGCGGCAAAGGCGTGAGGCGAAGGCGCGCCGGGCTGCCTTGGCTGCGGGAGCGGGCCCCAGCACCGTCCCTCACGCTGATACTCCATCCGAAGAGGCCCCTGTCGCCCTATCCACTGCTCGCAGAGAGGTGGCGCGCGCAGTTCGGAGCGCAAACGGTAAATCTGCTTCAGGTAATATTTCTCTCAGAGTTTTTATTATAAGGGTTTTTAATGTCATTGGTCCTTATATCCCTCATCTTGCAGGGCCGAGTCCGATCGAGGGGGAGGCGGAAACCGTTGATCCCAAAGAAGCAAAGGAGGCGGTACCTGCCGAACTCGAGCCGACGGTGGGCAACGTCGTTGTGGCTTTGGAGCCTGAGGCGGAGGTCGAGGGGCCTGCCGCCGAGAAGGTCATTGATGCTGAACCTGAAGTGGTGGCAGATGATATGATCATTATAAATGAGTCCAGGGTGGCGGCGAATGAAGCGCTCGAGGCCGGCGATCCCCCGGCGACGGTGGACGATACAACCGCCACTACTGAACCTGAGAAAGTGGTGGGTGAGGCGGCCATGATTCCCGAGGACGAGCCAACCGCTCCTTCTCTGGAATCTGGCAATACTCCAGTCATAGCCCTCCCCATCTATGGTTCTCCGCCGTCTCCAGGTCTCGCGAGCACCGCAATGGTCCCCATCGAGTCGGGCGATGAGGTCACGGGCGGTGGTCTCATGTCGATAGAGGAGGGAGTCGCCTCTGTTTCAGCCGGGAGCTCCTCAGGTAAATCCCGAGCTGCTGCTTTTCTTTACTTTACTATCTTTTCTGACAAGTTCACCTTTTCGTAACGCAGGTGCAGCCAGTGCCGATGCCCCACTGATCGAGGGAACGCCTTCAACGACTGCCTTGGCGGTGGTCACCTCTCAACCCTCTCTCATACCCTCGAAGATGTTGGAAGGTATGTGTTTGCGATTTATTAATCTTATCTTCCAGATGTATAATTTGTGTACTAAAGTCACATTGTTGTATCTTCCAGGAGTGCTTTTTGATCATCTCTATCAAGTGTTGCTCCCACACTTCTCCTTCCCATCTGAATTCGCCTCTCCCTCTGGTGGCGCTGGTGAGTACTGTTCCCGATTGGTAGCTTTGTCTTTTCAGTGGTAGAATTATTTCTAACTCTCTCTTGTTCTGACTGCAGTGCTGCAAATCGAGGGGGGAGCAGGAAGATCGGCTGCGCCACCAGCCCTTCCGGCCTTGCCACCTGTCTCCACCGGTACAGTAAACTATCTTATCAATGACTTCCTTCATATCTATTGAATCATCATCTAATCGCATTTCGTCTTTTTCCAGCTGTCGTTCCCGTCTCGGTGCCTTTCGAGTCTCGCATTACAATACCGGGCGGCCCTTCCCAGCGACGTCCGTCCTCAAAAGGTGCCGTGAATAGTTTGCGCATGTTGAGCGACTACATCGAGGAACTCGACATCGAGGCTCCTGTATCTGCTGAGGACTTCGCCACGACGGTTAACCCGATGTTGGCGATATTTGCCACCTTCCATGACGAGGGCATTGTCACCTCTTGGGTTAACTATTGTCGGGAGATCGAGGCTCGCCTTCATCAGCTGGAGTCAATGCGCCTGTCTCCTGAGACTTTGGCCTTGAGCACTCAACGGGGAGCATGGCTCGAGCAAAGCGCTTCTTATTTCCATCATCTGGAACAAGAAGTGGCTTTGAGGCTGAAGGAGTGCCAAGATTCTTCAAGCAGAACTGCTCGCTTGCGTGCCGAAGTTGAGGCGAACGCTGCTGAGGTAAAGACTGTCTTCGAGGGTCTTCTGGAGCGCATATCGAATGGGCTGAGACTAAAGCGGGCACTTGATGTCGCCGAGCATGACACTCCCGGCCGTGAAGCTGCTCATCAAGCCGTCAGGGATCAGCTTGCATCCGTCGCACAGCAACGGGCCCAGGTGGAGGCGGAGTTGGCAGTGGTATCCAATCGGGAAAAGGCATGGAAGGAAGTGTACGAACAACTGATAGAGCTACTTAAGACGCTTCCTTCCCGATAGCTGCCTTTGTATCAATGTATTTGTAAAATTTTCTTTTCTGAGTAACATGTATCCGTTCTTTGCTCTTTTGTATGATTCACCATGTATTTGATTGAGGTCAATGAATAAAGATACACACTTTCTTTTGCAATATCTTGTATGCTCTTTTGTTTTCTGCCTTTACATCATGATGTTGTCGATGAACCTGATTGGCAGACAACTTAATTTTTCCAAGAGATAGCGATGGCTTAGGCCGCAGGTTCAGATCTGCCGCCTAAGACTTTTCAATTCTATGAGTCGTGAGGGTCTCATAGAGATTTTTCTCCCTATGGATCGAGAGGATCTCATAGGTGGATTTTCTCCTTAGGAATCGTGAGGATTCCTAAGTGTGGTTTTCTCTTATAAGTCGTAAGGATCCTATAAGAGAATTTTCCCTCTTACGAGTCGAGAGGATTCATAAGCGGTTGTTGCCCTCCTTGTCGAAAATCGACTTCGGAGAGTGAGACCCGTGAATAGTATGCAAGAGACCATTTTGGATTGACTTGCAGGGCCCCATTGCTTAAGAAGCAAGCTTTTCAATCCTTACTGCCTGAGACCTCATCTCGCAAATTAAGAAGTAAGTTCAATTTGTTGAAGAAATCCCTTTTCTGAAAGATTTGGCGGGATTTCCCCCACCGTCGGATCTTTGATCCAAGGGCTTCTGTTTTACAGAAGATAATCTTCTTGTTTTAACAATAACAGAAAAGATTTCTTCAGAACCTTAATTTTTGTTTAGCGCAAATGCTCCAGGGTATGACGCGTGTCGCACAGTGCAGCGCAACTGCGCTAGCGCATCTGCGCCGACACGTGTCACGCAGCGCACGGCGCATACGCCGCTGAAGAGTTGCTTCCTTTAGTTTTGCTTGAAATAGAGCTTTGCTTTGATTGGGTGCGCTGTTTTGGGCATTGCGCTGATGTGTCTGCGTCAGACATGTGGCGTATTGTGCAGCGCAAATAATCTGAAGCGTTGCTTCATTAAATTAATTTTCAAGACAGAGCTTTGCTCTGATTGGGGGAAGACAAAGCGTTGCTTCATCTCCCGCCTCGGAATTTGAACAGAAGTTCGCTCCGATTAGGGTAAACTGCTATGACAACTCTTGGAAGTCGAAGAGGCACTTGATGCCTATAAATAGGACCTTTCGTCCCCCCCAGATATTTATCATCTTTTAGATTTCTATTTTCGAAGACCTCAGAGCTTTGTTCTTGCCTTCAAGAATTCCGGTGCCTTGATCTTCCCTTTTTTTTTCAAAGTTTTTAGGAAAACTTTAGGTAAAATCGATTCTTAGATTAATCTTAACCAGCAGAGCTTTCATCCAGGGGACTTTATCGTTGAACATAGTTTCGCTCTCTAGGAATTTAGTCCTCTATGTATATTATTGCTTTTTTATTGCTGATCTTCCTGTAATATTTCCTCCAGGCATAATGGCGGCGGTGCATCTATACAGTTTGTACGAGTTTATTACCTACGACGATATCCGCACTCAGGGTCGTCAACAAAACCAGGAATTTACAGACGCTGAATGTGCAGAAGTCATGGGTCGTCTGAACGCAAGCGGTGGTTGGCTGTTGCCTCGTCGTTCGGACCCTTTTGAAAGTCGTGTTGGGAGCCATATGGAGAGCACTTCCGGGTCTTCATGAGGCCTTACCGCTCAACGCGCTGGATGATGCCGAAGACAAGGTGCATTCAGTGTACCTGACAGGGCTGATTTCAAAGAAACGACGGAACAGCCTTATTGACATCCTACACCAAGTCTTCCAGCAGACGACGATAGTTGATGCTTATCAAAGGCCAGGAGGGCTCGCCGATGATCTCGATACAGAGGAGCGAGAAAGACTGCGCATAAGAATAATTAGAAAGGCCAGAAGAACTCTGGATGGCCTTACTTTTGATTTCCTCAATCCGTGCCCCGGATCTGAGGTTATACCGTTGTAATAATTTGAATAATGTTTCTTATACTTGTAAGAGAATTTTTTTTTAGCAGTATGAATGGAAACCCTTCCCTTTTCTATTTCAGCTTGTCTTATTTCTCGTCCTGAGTCTTCTGCCCATGCATAAATGAATGCGTCACGCACGCCAGATCAAATGTAGACCGGATATTCTTTCTGTCATCTTTCTCTCTTTTTTTTATTGTCAGCAGGCTGTCTTAATAACCATGGTTGATGAATGTCCAAAACGAGTATTCCGACTTCCTTAGGAAATAGCGATGGCTTAGGCCGCAGGTTCTGGTCTGCTGCCTAAGATTTTTCAACTCTATGAGCCGTGAGGGTCTCATAGAGGCTTTTCTTCCTACGGATCGAGAGGATCTCATAGGCGGATTTTCTCCTTAGGAATCGTGAGGATTCCTAAGTGTGGTTTTCTCTTATAAGTCGTAAGGATCCTATAAGAGAATTTTCCCTCTTACGAGTCGAGAGGATTCGTAAGCGGTTGTTTCCCTCCTCATCGAAATTCGACTTCGGAGAGTGAGACCCGTGAATAGTATGCAAGAGACCAGTTTGGATTGACTTGCAGGGCCCCATTGCTCAAAAAGCAAGCTTTTCAATCCTTGCTGTCTGAGACTTCTTCTTACAAATTGAGACGAATCGGGGATTTGCTTGCGGAGAGGGTGGTGGCTCTACGAGTTGACATGAGTTAAGAAGCTCTCGTCACGGAGTGTTTGTATCCGTGAGTCGAGGAGTTTGCTAGGGATTATTTGTTCCCAAGCGCCAAGGATTATTTGTTTCCTTGGGGTTTGAAACGAGTCGAGAGTTCCCATAGAGGCTCTGGTGGCTCTGCGAGTCGACGCGGATCAGGAGGCTCTCGTCAAGGAGTGTTTGTATCCGTGAGTCGAGAAGTTTTCTAGGGATTATTTGTTTCCCAAGTGCCAAGGATTATTTGTTTCCTTGGGGTTTGAAACGAGTCAAGGATTTCCACGGAGGCGCTGGTGGCTCTGCGGATCGACGCGGATCAGGAGGCTCTCGTCAAGGAGTGTTTATATCCGTGAGTCGAGGAGTTTGCTAGGGATTATTTGTTTCCCAAGCGCCAAGGATTATTTGTTTCCTTGGGGTTTGAAACGAGTCGAGGATTTCCATGGAGGCGCTAGTGGCTCTGCGGATCGACGCGGATCAGGAGGCTCTCGTCAAGGAGTGTTTGTATTCGTGAGTCGAGGAGTTTGCTAGGGATTATTTGTTTCCCAAGCGCCAAGGATTATTTGTTTCCTTGGGGTTTGAAACGAGTCGAGGATTTCCACAGAGGCGCTAGTGGCTCTGCGGATCGACGGGGATCAGGAGGCTCTCGTCAAGGAGTGTTTGTATCCGTGAGTCGAGGAATTTGTTGGGAGGGTATGGTTCCCTCTTTGTTTATGCCCTTAGACTGTATACAGGGATCGATGTGATCTTAACTGTAGGGCAAAAAGTTTCATTCTTTCATTTTTTTATGCTTTCCGCGATGCTCTATCATTTCAGCTTTTATATCGCGAAGGTCGCGATTGCCCAATCATTTCGACTATTTTTTCGCGGTGCCCAATCATTTCGGCTGTTTATTTTATTTTTACTCGCTGCTTTTTATTGCGAGTTGCCCAATCATTTTGGCTATTTCGCATGCATACATTTTACTTGCTGCTTTTTATTATTGCAAGTTGCCCCATCATTTCGGCTATTTCGTATGCATGTGTGGCCTACCGGCTTTTCGCCATAGACCTGAAATTGGACACCAATTTCGGCATCAGCACCACTACAACTGGGATATTGCCAGGAGCGAATCATCATTTGCCTCTGTCGTTGTCGAACAAAGGAGGCTTAGCGACCAGGGTTAGGGTCCTGTCGACTAAGGCTTTTGACTTTATGAGCCGTAAGGGTCTCACAAAGCTATTTCTCCCTACAAGTCGTGAGGATCTTATAGGTGTATTTTCTCCTTAGGAATCGTGAAGGTTCCTAAGTGTTTTGTTCCTCTGTAAGTCGTAAGGATCCTACAGGAGGGTTTTCTCTTTGTTTATCGAGAGGATTTACAAGGGTTAAGCGAACATATCCCCAGTCACGGATGGACCTTGGTTAGGGAAATGTTTATTCGTGCCCATGGATTGTATACAAGGGTCAGTATTGAGCCACTTGTAGGGCAATATCGAAAGTTGTGGGGGTTGCTTAAGCACAGGTTTAGATCTCTGTAACTTAAGACTTTCAAATCTTACGAGCCGTGAGGGTCCCATAAGAGCGTTCTCCTTACGAGTCGTGAGGATCTCGCAAGTGTATTTTCTCCTTAGGAATCGTGGGGACTCCTAAGTGTGTTGTTCCCTTGTGAATCGTAAGGATCTCACGTGGGTGGTTTCTCCTTATAGGGTCGAGAGGACCCTACAAGTGTTTCTTAACGAGGTTGCGCCCTTTCGGGTTTTCACAAACACTCGCCGGTAGTCCTGCTGTTTTTACTCACGGAGCCCTTTCGGGTTTTCATCCGTGCCCATTTTGCTTATGGACGTACCGCTTTTATTTTCTCTTTTTTTTTATTTTCTTTTTCCCTTTTTTTTACGAGGTCGCGCCCTTTCGGGTTTTCACGAACACTCGCCGGCAGCCCTGCTGTTTTTACTCACGGAGCCCTTTTCGGGTTTTCATCCGTGCCCCTTTTTGCTTATGGACATACCGTTTTTATTTTTATATGTTTTTTTTATATCTCGTCAGTCTAAAGATGCTGCGGTAGTAGTTTAAAGACGTTTCGGTCTGCTATTATTTTAAGGACATTTCGGTCCGCTGTTAGTTTAAGGACATTTCGGTCCGACATTGAGAAGCTGGCTACTGCTTATAAAGTTTGAGCTTAGGAAGATAGCGAGCGGACATAGTCGTCGTCATCTATCGTTGACCTAGGCTGTGGCTCATTAAGCGTAGTATTTCTTTAGGAAGCGACCGTTTATTGGTCTGAAAGGCCTTTCATCGTGCATGTCCATGAGTAGATAGGCCCCACCCTGGTAAACTTTATCTATGATGTACGGGCCTTCATAGTTCGGCTCGAATTTTCCCCGCTTGGCGCGATTGGGGATCATAGGCCTTTTGACCACTAGCACGAGTTCGCCTTGGTGGAATGTCCTCGGTCGGGTCAATCTTTCGTATGAGCGCATCATCTTTGCTTTATAAGCTTCCAGATTTTGTTGCGTTATGAGCCTAGTTTCATCGAGGGCGTCAAGCTCCTCAAGCCGAAGGTGAGCATTTTCTTCGTCCGTTAGCTCGTGGTGAATTGCCACTCGTAGAGAGGGTAACTCTATCTAGAGAGGGAGTACTGCTTCCGTACCGAACACCAACGCGTATGGCGTTGTGTTTATGGCTGTCTTGAACGTGGTTCGATACGCCCAAAGAGCTTCTTGCAGTCTCTCATGCCAGTCTTTCTTATTTCAGGACACTGTTTTCTTTATAATTTTCGTCAAGGTCTTGTTGAAGGCTTCAGCTAGACCATTAGCTCGCGGATTATAAACCGAGGAATATCTCCAGTCTATGTTATGCTGCTGTGCGAAGCGGCTGATTTTATGACTTCGGTAGGCTGGCCCGTTATCGGAGATGATCCGCCTCGGAGTTCCAAACCGATATATGACGTGCGTTTTGAAGAAATGGAGGATATTCTCCGTCTTCACTTCTCTCAATGGTACTGCTTCTGCCCACTTAGAGAAGTAGTCAGTCGTCGCTAGGATGAAACGATGTCCTTTAGACGATGCTGGTTCGATGGGGCCGACTATATCAGTCCCCCACATTTCGAATGGCCAGCTAGCTACCGTTGGATGCAACGGATTTGGGTGTTGGTGGATGAAGTCCCCATGAATCTGGCATGAGTGACATTGCTTCGCATATTCGATGCAGTCTTGAATCATCGTGGGCCAGTAATAGCCCATCCGTTTGATCTTCAACTTCATCTTTGGACCTGCTTGGTGAGAACCGCAGATTCCGTCATGAACCTCCTGAACGACTCTTTCCGATTCGTCTGGTCCTAAGCATCTCAGCCACAGAGAATCGAATGACCTCTTGTATAGAGTATCATTGACGAAGGCGAAAGACAGAGCTCGTTTTATGAGTTGATGTCTTGCGGACGCATCTTCGGGCATTTGGTGGGACTTGAAGTAGTCTATAAAGACTTCCCTCCAATCCTCAACCTTCTCATGATCTTTTATTTGCAAGGTTGCTTGTTCAGTCACTCCCTTTTCTTCGGGCGATCCCGGAGGTATTTCTGCGGGGGCGAGCACCCGACGACTTTGTACCATGATTCTAACGTCATCGAGGTTCTCGTCAGCCATTTCCTTAGCAAGTTTGGCCAACGCGTCCGCTTTGCTGTTATCCGCGCGTGGTATGCTCTCCAAAGTATAGGAGGGAATTTGGGTTAGCAGTTGTTGCACCTTTTCACCGTATTTTACCAATTCCAGTTTGCATGTTTGGTAATCGCCGTTTACTTGACTAACGACCAGTTGCGAATCTCCGTATATGAGGAGGTTTTCAATTCCCATGTCAATGGCGATCTCGAGGCCTGCTATCAGAGCTTCGTATTCGGCTCGTTGTTTGTCCTCGGTTCCGTCAGGGAGAACGCGTAGCGCATTATCCCCCCTTGTGGAGTTATAAAGATGAGTCCTACCCCCGATTTGATTATAGGGGTACTTTGTTTGCGCTTCTTCACGGAAGATGCTCCGTCAAAATAAAGCTCCCATCGGGTATTATCACCATCGATCGCATCAAACGCATGTTCGTCTGGAAGATCACAGTTTAAAGGAGAGTCGGCCGGTATCGGGTGCTCAGCAAGGAAGTCGGCGATGGCCTGGCCTTTTACTGCTTTGAGTGGTCGATATGCTATCGAGAACTCCATTAAGAGCAGGGCCCATTTAGCGAGTCGTCCCGTCAATATGGCCTTTGACATTAGATATTTGAGAGGGTCCACCTTTGAAATGAGATGGACTTCATGCGCTAATGCGTAATGTCTAAGCTTTGTTATTGCGAAGATCAACGCCAGGCAGTGTTTTTCAGTGGGGGAGTAATTGCTTTCTGCCCCCAGCAGCACTCGACTTAAGTAGTAAAGTGCTCTTTCGTTCCCCTGGTCATTCTTTTGTGCCCATAATGCGCCCAAAGAACCTTCAAGGGCGGCCGTGTAAAGAATGAGAGGTTTTCCCTTCACTGGAGCAGCCAACACTGGAGGGTTTTGCAAATACTGTTTGATCTCATCTAGTGCGCTTTGGCACTTTTGATCCCAGATGAACGGGGTTCCCTTCTTCATCAGGTGGCTGTAAGGACGGCATTTTCCTGAGAGATTGGCTATAAATCGCCGTATGTACGCGAGTTTCCCTTGGAGAGACCGCAACTGTTTGAGAGTCCTCGGCGGAGGCATTCCCATGATTGCCTTGATCTTGGACAGATCTATCTCGATACCTCGGTGTCGAACGATGAATCCCAGGAATTTGCCCGAAGAAACCCCGAATGCACACTTCAGAGGGTTCATCTTCAAGTTGTATTGTCGAAGACGTTGAAATACGGTCTTCAGATGCTCGAGATGTTCCTCATATGATTTGCTTTTAACAACGAGGTCGTCGATATAGCATTCAACGATTTCATGTATAAGGTCATCGAAAATCTTCGTCATGGCCCTTTGGTAGGTTGCACTGGCGTTCTTTAAACCGAAGGGTATCACCTTGTAACAGAATATTCCCAAAGGAGTCCGAAAAGCCGTATGTTTCTGGTCTTCAGGATGCATTTTTATTTGATTATATCCTGACGAGCCATCCATGAATGAGAAAATCTCATGCGTGGACGTATTGTCTATCATCAGTTCGGTGACTGGTACTGGGAAATCATCCTTCGGGCAGGCTTTGTTGAGATCCCGAAAGTCCACGCATATGCGCACCGTACCATTTTTCTTCATCACCGGGACGATATTAGCAATCCATTCAGGGTATTGAACCTCCTGGATAAAGCCGGAGTCTATCAGCTTTTTGACTTCAGCGTTGATGCTCATCTCGAGCTCAAGCCGCATTCTTCTCGGCGCTTGTTTGACTGGCTTGACACTCGGGGATATTGCCAGTCTATGTACAGCAACTTCTGGATCAAGTCCCGGCATCTCGGAATAGTTCCATGCGAAGCAATCTTTATGCTGTACAAGGACGTCCTTTAACGCAGCCACCTTTTCTTCAGACAGCAGCTCGCTGACGAATGTCGGTCGCGGATCGTCTATCGTCCCCAACTCAATTTTCTTGAGGTTATCTGCAGTGGTATGTATGCCGTCCTCCAGTTCTTTCGGAGCTGGGGGAAATTCTGAGATCACCTCATCATTGCTGTTTTTGAGGCACCAGGGAAGGCTGTCCATGTTCTCG
Organism: Agapanthus africanus; assembly: GCA_030015575.1. Lineage (NCBI taxonomy): Eukaryota > Viridiplantae > Streptophyta > Magnoliopsida > Asparagales > Amaryllidaceae > Agapanthus > Agapanthus africanus. The sequence continues at coordinate 546,387,184 of CM057338.1, forward strand.
GATTCTTCTTGTAGTATCGTTATCATGTGACAGGTACGAATTCGCTTCCAATCCCAATGTGGAACTGGTCTTTCTTTCGTGGCCTTAGGTTCGTGCTTTTGTGGTGGTGCTACCCTCCAGTTGTTGGACAGAGCGAATTTACCAAGCTGATATTGATCTTCGACCCAATTCTTGAAGGTGAAGCAATCTTCAAGAGGATGACCTACTACTCGATGGTAAGAGCAATAATCCGGGTGTGAGGCTTCGCCTGCTTGTTCAGGGTGTTTAGACTCCGGCAGCGCGAGCATCTGATGTTTTAGAGCAAGCTCAAATATCCTCCTTATCTTATCCCGAGGAAAAGAGTATGCTCGACTCATTTTCTTCATGAGGGATAGGTCAATAACGCTCAATTCCCGTTTGCATGGCTTCTTAGCCCTGCTTTGCTGTTGTTGAGCGCCTTTTTGGCCTTTCGGCTTATTTCTGTTTTTGCGTCGAGCCTTCTTTATATCAGGTTGACAAGGAGCGGCATTTTCATCCTTTACGGCCTGTTGGAGAAGGCGTTGCGTCTTGGCTTTCTCGTAGATGGCCGTCTCACGGTTGTGATCATCTCGGACTTTTTGACCAGCTTTCTTTATAAGTCTGTCCATTTGTTCCTCGAACGACGGACTGGGCTCTCTTGCATCTGGAACCTTCACTGGCTTAGGATTAGCGTCCTCCCATTGAGCATCCGCTTCTTCATCAAGGTCATACACGACGTAGCAGCCGGGTAGTAACTCTCGTTTCTTTGACCGGATGTATCCAAGCCCTCTTGTTTCCATTCTCCCATTAGGCAGTTTGCGTTGAGTCCCGGGAACATTCCAGACCCTGTCATAGAATTTGGCCTCTCTAACGGTCTGTTTGAAAGATATCCCCTGGCGTTTCAGCAGCTTCTTCAAACCCTCTGTATAATATCTGGGAAGACGGATAGGCTGAAGCCTGTCGAGCGTAGGATCCACGCCATGCCAGATTTCTTTTTCCACCTTGGTTTCTTCAGAGCGGTAGAACAAAATTGCTTTCTCGATTTCTCGCCTGGGAGGGATGTAGAATGTCCGCAGCTCTTCTATACTGTAGATATTAAGTGCGTCCAGTTCTTTATGATGTTTAGGCGGCACTATGGCGACTTGCAGACTTTGCTCTTCGTCAGCGGAAGCTTGTATTGAAGGTCGAGCAGAGAATACGACATGGACCTCATCCTCCGAGTCACTACCAAAGACCAATGTAGGAGTGGACGGTCCTGGCTTGTTATGTTGGGGCGGACCCGAATAAACGATCTCCTCTTCTTCCTCGGTATCACTGCCGAAGACAGGAATGGTGGCGTTAGTTTTATTTTCCGGCTTGTGACACTTCTCCGTGTCTTCGAAATCCGGCAAGAAGTATTTAGCATCTTCGTATTTGCGGACCTCGTTCACAGAGAACGGGTTCAGTTCTCCCGTCACGGTATACTCGAAACCATCCTTAAAATACTTCATACACTGATGTTGTGTAGAAGGGATGATGTTGTACTCGTGTAACCATGGTCGGCCGAGCAAACCGTTGTAGCATGTCTTGGCATCTATGACGTGGAACTTAATGTCCGTGACGAGTAGTCCGAAGCGTAGCGTCAGTATCACAGATCCAAGAGTCTTTGACGATTGGGAGTCGAACCCGGATATGGTGATCTTGTCCCGAGCAAGGTGCTGGACGCTCATGCAGATTTCCTTCAACACCCGCACGTTGAGTAGGTTAACAGACGACCCGTTATCGATCAGAATTTTGCTTATCTTTATATCGTGGCAGAATCCTGAGATATAGAGGGGGCGATTGTGTTCGCAAGTCCCAAGGAGAAGGTCCTCGTCGCCGAAAGTGACATCGGCTATGTGCACTTCCTCCAATTCATCCTTCATCTTTTCCTCGGCCAGGCATGCTTGGAATTGTTCCGGATCTTGGAGTGCCTTAATCAACGAATCTCTTGCCTCTTTTGATAGTAAAAGGGCATCAAGAATGCTGAGCTGTGAGGGCAGCTTCCTCAGATGTGCTAAGACGTTGTAATCCACCTTATTCTTCTTTGGTGGGTTCTTAGCGGTTAACACTTCCGCAACTTGGTCATCGAGAGTAATATCCTCAGAGACCTTTTCTTTCCCTTTATCTTTTCTGTTCAAGGGTCCGAGGTTCTTTTCAGGCAGTGTCCGATTCCGCAGCCGGATATTTTCGCAGACCTTCGGTTCTTCTTCTTTTCCTGAAGCGGACTCTTTAAAGAGAGGGGCAAGTTCTAGCTCTTCATCAGAATCACTCCCGAATGTAGGCACTTGTGATCCACCGGTGTTAACCATGCGACAATCGCCAGCAGTTCTTTTAAGCCCTTCGGTCGTATTTCTCTGCTCCCGACGAGTTTTACGTTTTTCCCGCTTAAAGCGTTGTCGATGAGCAACGTATCCTTGCCACCATCTATCGAAAGCTTTGCACTCTTGAGTGGGGTGCGAAATCTTTTGATGATATAAGCAATAAGACGGGTGTGTTTCCATTCCACTAATGACGTTTCCTTCAGAGGATGGTAGTTTCATGTCCATTGATATGGCCTTAGCAAACTTTTTCCTCATCTTGAATTGGCTTTTGTCGGTAGCGGAGGTGTTTAGCTCCAATGGGATCGTCTCAGCTCCTTCACCAAGTCGCTGGCGCTTGGCCCTTTCGAATACAGCCGCCTCGCGCTCCCGATCAGCTCTGCTTTTTAATCGAGCTTCGTTAAGGAATGCGTCAATTACTTCATCTGATGGCCCCAGAACTTTTGGTTCAGGATCTGCCCCCAGCTTTTCGGTGCAAGGAGTCTCCTCATCGTTCGTGATCGAATGGGAAATCATATGACAGCTCGCCGCATATTCTTCGGATTCATCCGATGAACTTTCTCCCTCATCTTCTTCTTGAAAGACATGGCTGAGGAACTCTTGGAATGTAATGGGGGTTCGTGCCTTCTGATTGTATTCCTCCAACGCGTCAATTTGCTTTTGTAAGTCCGTACGCTTGTCGCCAGGCTTCACGGGCTTCTTAGATTTCTTCTTCTTCTTTTTCGAAGATTTTGACGGTTGGCTGAAAGTGTTTGAGCCACTACCATCGGTCTTTGGAGTTGGACGTGGCTTCAACATCCCTTCAAAGACCTGCGGTTCCAACGGGTTCTTCCACTTGATTGCTGGACATGTCTGAAGATCGTTTAGCATCCTCTTTGTCTTGGCTGATAATACAACCTCCCAAGGGGCTTCTTCAATGACGGAGCATGTTGCCCCCGGCGTATTCGTCCCTTTAGAGGTGTGGGGCTGCGGGGGATTCACCTTCCATTTGTCAGATAACGCGAACTTGCTCTGTCGGTATTGGTTTTCAAGCCAATTCTTGAAAACATAGCAATCTTCGATCGGGTGGCCTAGTACTCGATGATAAGGACAGTAGTTGGGCTCGTTGACGTCACTTGGTTGCAACGGACGTTTTGGATCCGGCAGATTTATGAGTCTGTTGCGCAACGCCAGCTCGAATAACCTCCTTGTTTTATCGCGGGGGAAGGAATAAGGACGTCCCATCCTATCCTCAAGGGGTACGTACGGGCGCGTATTGTTTGGACGAGCAACCGGCTTCAAGTCGTTCGGTTGTTGTTGAGCATTAGCGACAACGATCGCTTTTCCCTTTCCTTTGTCATTTCGGGAATCCGGCTTTAGGAGAGGGGGTTTATGGCCCATCTGGTCCATCTGCGCTAGTTTGTCAATCAAAGCCTGGAAGGTAGTCGGCTTGAAGAACATCATAAACTGTGAGATGGTTGCTTGTGGATCAAGGGTTCCAACAAACATTCCCACCACAGGGGCTTTTTCTATGCGCTGCTCACACTTCGACCATAGATTACGCCACCGTATAGCGTACTGAACCCATGTCTCGTCGGGTTTTACCCTAGCGTTAATCAGTGCCGTCATCGGGGTACGTTCACTGGCACTTGCAAAGCGTTGGGTAAACAGCAGCTCCATTTCCGCGAAAGTTTTAATAGAATCATTAGGGAGTTCAGAGTACCACTCGAACGCCGTATCTGATAGACTTCCAACGAATTGGCAGAGTAAAAGCTTGTCATCGCCGCCGGTATTACCGCAAAGCGCCCTGAACTGGGCAACATGCTGATGGGGATTGCCGGTCCCCTTGTAAACATGGAACTTGGGAATTGTATAACCCGGCGGGTACTTGATTTGGTCATACCAGCCTGGATATGGCCGCCCCATTTTTACGACGTGGCCGGCTGCTTCGGCCGCGTGATGAACCCTTATTTGCTGGGCTATGTATTCGTCTAGATCAGTTTTAGAGATTGTATCCTCTTTAGCCGTTGATAGAATGGGCTGAGGATTCGATGTCTCTCCCCTATCGTCTCCAAGGACGATCGGAGGTTCTTCATTCGGGGGATCTTGTTGTATCATCATCCCTATCATGTCCTGGAAGAGGAGGCCCATACGCTGTATGTTGGCCGCCTGTTCAGCAGCCTCTTTGTCCTTCTTTTCCAATATTCGGCGAAGGAACTCGGCGTCGGTCTCTTCGTCTCGGTGCTCATCTAAGGACGCTTCAGGGTTTTCTTTTGGCTCTGTAAGCACGGCCATAGCATTCATCATCTCCTGGAGCTTTTGTTGCTGCTCCTGAGCCTTGGTCACTGATCGGGTGAGCAGTCGGTGACCCGTAGAAGTGCGGCTTTCCTTCTTTCCAGAAGCCATATAAACCGTATGAACTGTTATGCCCCCTGACTTGGGGCGTTTAGGTTCACCGCTTTTAGACTTTGCCATTGTCACTGGAGCTTTCTCTGGCCTCCTTCTTTTGTGGACCGTTGAAGTGGGCATCCTAGCAGTTGTTGCCCCCTGTTGTTTAACGGGGCGGTTTTTGTCTTTTTCCACTTTTGCCTTTTTCTGGCGATGAAAGTGGTCCGGGTCAATCACGGAGTCTTGAACTCTACACCAAACCTTGTATATTTTTGAGGACAGCCGTTGAGGGGGATGTTCTTGCTTCGTTTCTAGAGCTCTCTCCGCAGGTGGAGGAGATCTTTTCAATGTAGCGGTTGGAGAGTTCTTCCGTACCCTTCTCAGCAGCTCAAAGCTGTTCCCAGTTGGAACAGCAGCGTTGACTTCCACCATCGGAGCAGGTGGAGTTAGCCCCGAGGGAGTGTTGCCTCCTGCCTTCCTCACTCGTTGCCAATGGCGACGTCGAGCACGACGAGCCATCGGGATTGGTTCGGAATTTGAGATAGTTTCTTTTTACCCCCTGTTTGAGTGTGGGGTGACTGCTGATGTCAGCCTATCGAAGACTGATGCCTTTTGACCAGCAAGGGCAGGAATGGGAATCGTCAATCTTGCGAAGACCGACTCTCTGATGGGAGAAGCCGCTTTAACAACTTCCTGAGCAGCGGCCGTTGCCCTCTTTGGGACGGCCACTCTACGATTCTGATCCAGTCTGGCGAAAACGGAGGCTGTTGGTTTGGTCACGGGCGACCCGTTGACAGGGGCCGTCGTAGCAGTGAGCCGGTCGAAGACCGACTTCTTGTTCGCCTCCGGTGCAGGTATCGGCATAGGGAAGCTTGTAGGTGGGATCATGGTCCCAAAGAACAGACCAGTGGTGGCTTGGGTCACCTGATCTACCGGCAGAGTGAGGAAGGAAGCCGCTTGGGGCCCATATGCTACACCTCCCGGTGAAGTGGAGCGTCCGTTGCAGTGGCACTTCGAGCAGTTGATGCAATTGGAGGCCATTGAATCTTGAGTTTCTCTGCCAGGCACAAGACCAAATCTTAGTGACTTGAAATCTGAAGGCAACCATTTAACAAACCGCGATTGGTTCGCGAGGACGACACACGAAGTGTGGAGTGGAAAGAGGAAGAGGTCCCACCGGGCGTGCCAGAATCTGTTCCCCTCCGAAGGACGGCGCACAGGACCGCGATGGCCTAACGCTGAGATTCGGGGCAGATGCTATTTGGTTTTATCCGTCTACCTCTCCGAAGATGCCAAGCTGATTTATGGCACCGTGTATCGAAGGTTTAGACGGATGCGACCGATGTAGCAGATTTTGTCAGATTCCCCCTCGCTAGAGGGGTTTTTGATTGTGGGGACACTCTTCCCTGTAGGCGCAAGCCCCTACAGTTAATTACGCTACCGCTTCGCGGTAACAACTTTCTCCTTCTCCAGAATTTCACTTCGTGTCGTGTGTGTTTGTTTTGTTTGTGGTTGCCCGTGGATTGTATACAGAGACTGAGTAATGCCGTCGCCCGTAGGACGTGGATTAGTCCAAATCCATATTTATTTAGATTTGGGTTTGGTGTTTTTTAGTTTAAGGATGCGTTAGTCGTGTTGCGGCTAAGATCAACTTAAACGTTCGCCAAGGATACGTTAATCCTATTTTGGACTGAGATCGACTTGAACGGGATCGTTTAGATCCGAAAGAAGAGCAATTAGCTCTATTGTTCCAGTTTAGAGACGTGGTGGTCCATGTTCCAGTTTAGGGACGTGGTGGTCCGTCATTAGTTTAGGGACATTTCGGTCCGATGTTAGTTTAGGGACGTCTCGGTCCGATATTAGTTTAGGGACGTCTCGGTCCGATATTAGTTTAAGGACGTCTCGGTCCACGAGTTTAAGGACCCCGCAGTCCATATGGGTGTGTGGTCGTTGGGACCCGTCACCTCTTTGACGTCGTTGAGGAATTACAACGATGGATATCAAAGGAGTTCGGAGATGTACTCTCGAACCGGATGTGGATTGGTTTAGGAGAGCCATTCTGCTCAGTTAATTTAATTTAAGGACTTATGGCCAAAATTGGGCTAAGTCCAGCTTCAATATATATATTTTTTTGTCTTCGGCCTGTTCTAGGACTTTACCCCCTTTTAGTAATGCACTGCATTATTCTTGTTTTGATTGGACTCAGCCCTTTATAAATGATGCAGAGCATCTATTTTGTTTGGGCTCTGCCCTTTTTAAAATGCATAGCATATTTGATTGAGCCTGTTAGGCCTTTTAATCGGGCTCTGTCCCTTTTCTTTATGATGTAGCGCATCTGTTTTAGTTTGGGCTCTGCCCTTTTCAAAGTAATGCGTTGCATTTTATTAAGCCTGTTAGGCCTTCTTTAATTGGGCTTGGCCCCTTTTGTAAGCAATACAGTGCATTCGTCAGGCGCTTTGCGCTAAGTAATGAGCGCAAGCTCATATGATAATGACACGTGTCATGCTCTGGTGAGCGCAAGCGCAACAGCGCAGTGCGCTGCGCTATTACGCTGCTGACACGTGGCGCGCTCTCAGCGAGTTGCGCCAATTCCAGAGAGCAAAGCTCTATCTTAAGAGCGCGTAGCGCAAGTTGTTCTGCAGCTGACACGTGGCGCTCTCTCAAGAGCGCAACAGCGCAGTTTGGAAGTGCAAAGCACTAAGAATCTTTTAGATTAAAAACAGAAGTGCAGAGCACTATTTTAGATTAAAGAAATAAATTTCTTTCTTTTCTTTTCATTTACAGAACCAGAGGTTCACAAGAGTGCAAAGCACTATTTTTTTTTATTTATATTTTTTTTTGTTTTAAAGAACCAGTGGTTCATAAGAAGTGCAAAACACTATTTATTATATGAAGATCATTGATCTTGTTTTTAGATCAATGATCTATTAGAGGGAATTTCTTCTCCCTTCTAAAGGTTTTTTTTTTACCTCTTCTTGAAATTTTTCTCAGAGTTCTCTCTGTTTGAAGCTCTTGATTTTTCAAGAAAAATGTTCATGCTTTTGAATTGAGGCCTAGGGTCCTTTTTATAGTGCCCATAAGTTTGTTGAATTTGTTAAAGAGATCTTTCTCTAAGTGATTTGGGGAATTTTCTCCACCGTTGGATCTTTGATCCAAGGGCTTCTGCTTTGCAGAAGAAAATCTTCTTGTTTTAACAAGAACAGAGAAGATTTCTTGGAAATTTAATTCTGTTTGGCGCAGATGCCCCAGCGCGTGACACGTGTCACGCAGCGCAGAGCGCAGCGCAACTGTGTGAGCGCATCTGCGCTGACACGTGTCGCGCAGCGCAACTGCGCTAGCACATCTGTGCTGACACGTGTCGCGCAGCGCAGAGCGCAGCGCAGAGCGTAGCGCAATCTGAAGCGTTGCTTCATTTAAACAGAGCTTTGCTCTGATTGGGCGCGCCTTCTTGGGCGCTGCGCTGATGTATTAGCGCCTGACACGTGGCGCGTTGCGCCCGAGACTTGAAACGTTGCTTAAAAATTTTGAATTTTGAATTTGAACAGAGCTTTGCTCTGATTGGGCGAAACATAGTGGATTAAAGCCTTCTGAATAAGTTTGCATTGTCTATATTGTCATCTGTTTTTGGAAGCAAAACTATTATTATTGTTCCTGATATTCTGATTTTGTGATGGTACATAGATCATGACACATACAAGACTTGATCAAAATTAATAGTTACAATTTAATGAAGATTACCTGATCAGCATTACTTCAAAAGCATAGCTAGCTAGGCTTATGACATGTATATGATCTCATACCTGGTACATGAAGCAACTGGAGAAGCGAAAGGTGGCCAAGTCGTATAGCTCGCAAACTTGAAAAATTATTAACTTAATGCTTATATCAATTTGATGACTTTTGCATCTTACATATGGCAATAGGCTGATAATACTAAAGATAAACACATTGTCCTAGGAAAATATATTTGAAATTCAATCGAATCACAATCAATTATTTCGATACAACAAAGGAAAAGGCCAATATATTGCCATTTCAAAGTCGTCGACAAATTAATAATATAACACGTGGTTAACAGTAAGCCAAAAAACAACAAAAATAAATAATTTAAGTTTACATTCAAAGCATGCTTCCTATATAAGGGGTAGAAGTTACAGTGATATCCACCAATTTGAGTGAGTTGAGGCAAACAAGAGAGTGACCATGTTAAACAACAAATTGCTGAACCTTGTTCTTGTTTTGGCCATTTGCTTTATGGTCATTGCAGCTGAGGCTCGCCACTCTCCTTATTACCATGACAACCCACCATATTATCATGACAAGCCTCCATATTACCACCATCCTCCCAAACATGACTAAAGAATTCATGGATGATGTGTTTCCATACCATTAATTCTGTACCGTCGTTCCTGATAATAGTAAGAGTAAGAATAATTGGCACCCCCTGGCTAGCTAGCTATCTTGAAGGGTACTGCCATGGAGTGATTTGTGTGAAATTATATTTGGTTGTTATATGTTTCTCTGGATGCCGTTCTTGTTATATAATCTAGTTGATGATTACAAGTAAAGGTTACAGTGTAGGATTTACTTGTTTTCATGTTGACTGCTGGTGTTGGTATATACATTATATGTGCCTCTAGGTGTACGGATGTTGTCAGCTATATTTCAGCATGTGCATATATAGTCCCCAAAGGTATATAGAAAACTCAATTCCGCCACGAGTGAAGATCACTTCTCTCTACCTTTAGTCGACCAAATGATGGAACGGCAGGACATGCAAATTATTGCTTTTTGGACGGATACTTTGGTTATAACCAAGTTCCCATTGCACACGAAGATCAAGACAAGACCGCTTTTACTTGTCCATTTGAAACTTTTGCGTATAGTCGCATGCCCTCGCTACATTTCACTGGTGTATGATGAGGATATTCTCGGACATGATCGAGAATTTTTTGAAGATACTCAGAGACGATTTCACCATTTTTGAACTTTTTTGATGAGTTCTTGCAGCATCTTGACGCAGCCCTTACTCGGTTTAAGGATAAGAACTTAATCTTGAATAAGGAGAAATGCATCTTTTTGATTCAAGAGGATATTATCTTAGGACATATCATTTCTAGAAGTGGTATTGAGGTTGACTATGCAAAGATAGACGTCATTTCAAACCTCCCTTCTCCCACTTGCGTAAAAAATATACGATTCTTCTTTAGCCATACAGGTTTTTATAGACGGTTTATCAAGAACCCAGCGAGATTGCTAGACCCTTAACCTATTTCTTGGTCAATAATATCACTTTTCACTTCACCTCGGATTGTGTGACTACTTTTGAATCGCTTAAACGTTCTCTCACTACTGCACCCGTGCTTTCTTCTCCTGACCGGAATTATCCCTTCGAGATTATGTGTGATGGATCCGACTTTGCTATCGCTGCAGTCTTAGGACAGCATATCAATAAGATGTTACACGTAATCTATTATGCAAGTAGGACTTTGAATGATGCCCGGTTGAACTATACAACGACCGAAAAGGAATTCTTGGCTGTTGTGTTCGCTTTAGAAAAATTTAAGCCTTAGGATGTGAAAATGTAGTAGCTGATCATCTTTCACGTCTCCCTTCTTCGCAGATTGTTCTGTTTCCGATAAACGAATCTTTTTTTGATGAGCACCTCTTGACGGTATCTCGCGAACCTTGGTTTGCGGATATTGTGAACTTTGCCACGACTTATGCCTACCAAATTGTCTAATCAAGTCAATCATAGGTTTTTATCTTAAGTAAAACGCTTTTACGGCGATGATCCTTATTTGTTCAATTATTTTCCTGTTCAGATTTTTCGTAGGTGTTGCCGATATAGAAGTTGAGTGTTTTCTCCTTTTGCCACGATCAAGCATGTGGTAGACATTTTGGCCATAAGAAGTCATCGGAGAAGGTTTTGTAATGTGCCTCTTATTAGCCAGCGCTATTCAAAAATGCAAATGATTATTGTAAAACTTGTACTCGGTGTCAACATTCGGGCTGAATCTCGAGAAGGAATGAGATACCGCTCCAACCAATTCTAGTTAATGAGATTTTTGACGTTTGGGTATAGATTTCATAGGCCCGTTCCCTAATTCATTTGGGTATTTAAACATATTGATTACGGTTGATTACGTGTCCAAATGGGTCGAGACGATACCAAGCCAAATTAACGACAACAAGGTTGTTGTTGAGTTTTTCACAAACATATCCTAGCATAGTTTGGTACGCTCATGCTATCATCAGAGATAACGGCACGCATTTCTGCAATAGGTCTTTTGAAGATTTAATACGGAAATTTGCGATCACCCACAAGCTCTCCACGTCCTATTATCCCCAAACGAGTGACCAACCTGAGATTTCCAACCGACAGATTAAACAAATTTTGGAGAAAACGGTTTCAAAAAATTATATGAATTGGTTGAATAAGTTAACGAATGCTCTTTGGGCATTCCGTACGGCTTACAAGACCGATTTTAGGATGTCTCTATATTGGTTTGTATATGGAAAAGCTTATTTTGTGCGATGGACTGGACCTTATTTTGTGCGATGCATTTACCCGCACGGTGTAGTTTATTTTCAGGAACCTCAGAACGTTTCGGTTTTCAAGGTAAATGGTCATCGTTTAAAATCGTTCATTTCGGTTGATTCTTAAAGGAGCTCATGTTTTTACATAAGTCGAACTACACGAATTGATTATCCTCCGCCTTCTTCTCCACACTTCGTTTTTCCAGCCATAATAGTAAGGATACTATTTCAAATAAGTGTGGAGGGTTGTTGATATTTTTCTTTTTATCTTTTGGGAAATTTCTTGTTGGGTGAAATTCTCTTTCTATGAAAAATGATGAGAAATCAAATGAGTGTAATTATCTCAAAAAGGTTGTAAATATTCAATATAGCTTTTCAAGAAATAAATCTCTCTAAAAAACTCTATAAAATTTTTGTGAAGACAATGCAAAAGAGAAGCCATCATAAGCCGTGAGGATACAGCTTGCTTCCAGTTTAGGGGTATTGGTGGTAATGTATAGAGTTTTCCTTACATCATATTTACTTTCCATATGCATTTGCATAATTACATTTTAATATTTTTCCTTCCTATTGCATATCTAAATTCTTCATTGCATTGTATTGAAAAATCCATAAAAAATTGAAAAATACAAAAAAAATTGAGTCAACTTGGCTAGTTGGGAGATTTAGATTCAAAGTTCGACGGTATAGTTTAATTGTTTAGAAATAACTAGACCCTAAAATTAGAATTAGAAAATCCGAAATATAACCCTTTTTGAAATCTAACCGTAGCAAATATACGCCTTTAAATTACACTACACCAAGTCTCTAGTTTTGGGAAATAAATGATAGGCTTGAATTATCTCCAATATTAAAATAAAATAAAAGCTTGGTTTCTCAAGTTCTTGAGGCTGAAGGGGGATTTTAAACCCCGATGACTTAAGTTAATTGTCTTGGGATACATCGGCAAGAAAAAAATAGGGAAATCAAGAATAGTCTTTATTTTTAAACCTTAGCGACTTGTGTTCCTAGGTCGTTGGGGTGCTCCATCACCCGTTGCCAAAAAGCCGTTTGGTTTGGGAGTCATCGCTGAAAAACTATGATAATATATATATATATATATATATATATATATATATAGTTCGACAAGAATCCTATCGGATAGATTTGGAAAAAAATCCTTCCCAATTTTTCACCATTAAATTAACTTGGGGATGTGTGCTAACAATTATGGATAAAAGTTCTCATTTATTACCAAATTTAACATAATTGAATGCACAAATTCCAAAATTAATCTAATGGTGAAAAAATGGAAGGATTTGTTTCCAAACAAATCCTTCCGATAGCATACTAATCGAACTATACATATATATAACAAGGAGCCAAGTAATTGAAGCAAAAATTAAATAAACGAAACACGCAGAATAACCGTTTGATCTAGGCCTAAGCAACCCCGAGTGATCGTGCGGAAAAGTGTCGTTTTATGTCGCATAAATAAAGAAAAATAAAATTTTTGGTGATGTGATAGCCCTAAATGGAAATACCTTAACCAAGAGACGATTTGCACGTGCAAAAAGGTGGATAGGAGTTTAAGTTAAATGAATTGCAAGGTGTGAAAAATAGGGGTTGCATATTCTAAACGTAGATTGATAGAATTTCTAACATAGAGATCTAGATTTTAGAATTAGAAATGAATGTTGACTGACAAAACTAGCTTGACGGGACTTTATAGGTGTAATTCGCTGAAACCCCTCACGGGACAACACTCGTCCTTTAGGATAACCTAGATGTTTAACGGCTTATTGCACACGCTAAGAGCAACCATGACGCTTATGAAAGTGAGCTAGGTTTTTGTTTTCTTTAAAATAAAACGGGTTTTGCTCGAAACGAGTAAAAGATAAGTTTGTAGGTATTTGTTCATATCATATCATTGCAATATATTACCCTCATTCGTTATCACCTTATATATAAATAAATGCTTTTAACCCCTCTTCTCATTTTAGATAGGTCACAGGTACAAAATACCAAAAGTTGCGTTTTCGAGTTAAAGCTGGCAAAATTCCTGACACGTGTGAATGCTCTCTGTCCATGAAAATGAAGATCTCTAAAAAAGTTTCAGAGAACAGAAATAGGACCTAGAGGAAATTACAAGACATGGGTTTCAAGTCAATGCCATATTTCCTAAGTTGAAATATGGATCCGTGCTAAAATGTACATGAAGGACCGTGATTCATGTACATTTATAAAATTAATCATCAATCAAATATAAAATTAATCATCACACAACATATATACATCAATATATACATCAATCAAATATAAAATTAATCATCACACAACACATATCGCAGTATTCATAATCACATCTCACGCATATAATATACAAAAGAAACCAAAAAACAGAATATGATATAAATATAAACACCGTAGGAACACCAATATCAATATCGTCCAAAATGTAGTACAATATGTATCATATAAATAAATACATGTTTCAAAAAATAAGAATCAAAAAGCTACCCTAGCTCGGTCCAGCTCCACCTCTGATAAATGCTAGAATCTGGCGCACCTGCTCCTCGGTCAATAAATCATGCAATTCGGAGCGTGCGGGAGTCTGAGCGGGCTGTGGAGCTGGCGATGTAGTCTGCGCAGCCGCTGTCGAGGTAGTGGCTTGCGGAGCCACGGCTGCAGGAGTCTGAGCGGGCGGTGGAGCTATAGGAGCTGTCTGCAGAACCGCAGCCGATGTAGCGGCTTGCGGAGCCGCAGCCGAAGGAGATGTATGTGGAGGCTCGGCCGATGTACCCTGTCGCGTCTGGACCTAACGTGTGTAATAAGCGTGTAAGAACTGTGTATTATTCGAATTCGTATCATTATCAAGTTATTTCGAAACCCCATTTGGATATCTAGTTTGGAAAACCGTAGTTTATTTTAATTAGATATGTATGTATGATTAATTAAACCTAAGTCTACAACCAAATAAGCTCAGGTTACGTACTAATATTGGATATGTTGATATCTATAATATGACATGATATTTTACTATTAAGTAGTATACATACAAGCATCTCCTTCAACTCCTGAACGGTGACCTTCAAGCTCTCCAGTTCCTGCTGGACACGTCGCTCACTGGAGACGGGGGAAGTAACCGCCGGGGTGGAGTCCAACCTCATATGGGCCCTGCTAGGGCCCAGTCCCCGGCCTCTCTCCCAACCTCCGTGGTGACCTCCGTGTGCGGCGTCCAGGACTGGGGTCAGCAGCCTCGGATCGCTCTGTCCGGTAAAATAGATCCCCGAGGCCTCGGCCTGCTCAACCACCCGCTCCTACACCCACATTAAGCAGTAAAGTATAAGTATAAAATTTAAATTTGAACCTTCCAAAACTAAAATTTCAAATATGGGTTGAATAAATATTAACACTTACGCAATACTCCTGGGTAGCGACGTCGGGATATCGAAGCTCGCCCGTGGCGGGATCTGTCGAGGTGCTGTGGACGGCAAGATATGCGGACAGCACGCTCGGTGTACCACCTTGCGTCAGGGTCTGAGCTGTCTGTAATATTAAAAATAACTCTTAATATTAGATATACTAGAAAATAACTCTTAATATTGCATTATATCACAAAGGCCGGTCTATTGTAATTTACCGATAACTCCATGGCTCGAGTAATATTCCTCAAGCCACCTGTGTAAGTGGGGCGACCCCTCTTCGCCGATTTCCTATTCTCTATATTTTGAGCGGCATGTTTCTACACAACGCATTCACATTTAGTTTTCTAATTAAGGAACAAAAAAAAATTATATCCTAAACAATGAATTACAATTAAAATACATACCTGTTTGCGTTGAGAGTCGAAATATTCGCACAATAGAGGCCATGTCTCTACGTCGACTCTCGCAAACGCCGGAGTAGATAGGAGGCCGCTCTCTCTGCCTCGGGGGTCGCCATCCACAGGGAGTAGCAGTCGGCCTTCAGCTCATTCCTGTTGTATCGGACCGTAGTCTGCATGTTCTTCATCAGGCCATTGTACAGAGTATGAAGGTCGAGCACTCTCCCAGGGTGATCAGAGTCGGGTACAGGCTGAAAATCATAATCCAACTGAAAATACGAAAAAAAATATTGTTATTAGATTGCAAGTGTTAATAATAAATATATTGGATAAATCAAAAGAAAATATATATTAATACCCGAGCCTGATCAAAGAAGATGGCGAATGAGCGTCGATGCTGCTCGCCCCACTCAACGTGAAGTGGATAGTTCTTCACGAGCCGGCTCTCATCCCCCATATACCGGCTGAACCTCTCGGCATGAGGACCGGTATAGCGATAGTCAAGGGTAAAAAAGAGGGGGAATGCTGTCTCCCCCCTAGTTTTGACAGGCCTCAGCCTATGGGACTGATTCGGGCCTCGAGTCCCCCTCTGGGGATGGGGAGGCCCTGCGTCTGCAAGAAATATCAAGACAATCAATATTAAGACAAAGTTGTATTAAGAAATCAAGGTTAAACAAAAATTGAAGTGTGATATATACCTCCGGTGACTAAAGCACGAGCCTGGGCCCGGGCAGCAGCACGAGCGGGACGATAGTTCCTCCGGTGAGGAACAGCCGGTGTCCCGGATGCGGACGCATCCCCTCCAACTAGAAAATAAACATTGACGCTAAATTTCCTTGAAGTTCATATTTATTCTATAGAGCATATATAAAATGAATAAATATTTTATATTTATTCATACTAACCTACAGACGATGCGGAGGGTACGGAAGTGGCAGGAGTGGCCCCTGCGTCAGATGTGGATGCACCACCTATAATTAGACAATTAAAAATAGATTATATAAATAATTACAAAAAGAATGTGTAGATCAATAATATAACGTTCTAAATCAATATGCATGCACTATAGGATATATAAACATACCCGCAGGTGCGGTGGTGTCACCGCCTACAGCTAGACAATAATAAAAATTACTATCTAAGTAGGAGCAAAAGGAATGTGTGTATATTTATGATATAGCATTCTAAATCAATATACATACACTATATGATATATAAACATACATGGAGGAGCGGGAGTGGCCTCTGTCCCTGATGTGGACGCGTCACCAACAACTAGACAATTCAACATTGACAATATAAGTAATTTTGACATAAACAGGCATGAATATCTATAATATTACATTCAAAATGGATATGCGTGCAATATACGTGGAGGTGTGGCAAAATCCACACGGAAGGAGGCATTCGAAAGGGTCTCCGATCTGGGTGCAAGACCGGCCCTCTGAAGCTCCCTACGCAGCTCTCCGGGCGGCAGAACCGCTCTGCCTCTGCCACGGCTGGAGCTCCTGCCGCCCCTCGCTGCTCCCGACATCGTCATCAAATCTAGATAAATGGTTCGTGGACGCATTAGACAATCATTAAAAATATTGACTATATATGTATAGATCGTAAAATGTGAAGTAATAATATAACATTACTAATAACCGTTTTCATTTCGTGGGCGCATTATACATATCTACTTGAATTTCATCGTCGATGTCATTTCTAACCCACGTAACTTCATGATCGGCCGAAGACAACCCGTCCTTCGAAACAGACGGTCGGAGCACTCTAAGCCTTCTCTCTTCTTCATCCTCATCATTGTCCTCGAATTCTGGGATATCGTAGACATCTCTGGGTTTCCATCGGCATACAACACTCCATCCCGGATGCTTCAAACACTGTGAGTAGTATACTTGAAACGCTTGATTCGGAAAGATAAACGGATCTTCCTGACCGTAAAATCGAAGTGTGTTCACACTGGTCAATCCATATTCATCTTTCCAAGTCCCAAGATTGCTTCTCCACTTATTCGTATCGGTTCGCGTATCGTACCAAGTACACTGGAATATATAAAAGGGTTCTGATCGTCCGGGATAGTGGATGCCGAGTATACAATTTAAGTACCCATAATAAATCACACCGTCCGATCCTACCGTCGTAATCCCACTATTCTGAGTGGTTCTAGATATTTCTATGTCCTTAACTTCGAATTTGTATCCAAAGACACCAAATCCTTTGTAATATGCAACCTCCATACTAGGAAATTGAGCTAAATATCTTGAATCACTCTTGTTCCCCTCCGAAAGATGGCGCGATAGGGACGTCTTGCCTGAGATTCGGGGTAGATGCTAATAGGTGCTATCCGTCCACCTCTCCGAAAATGCCAAGTTGATTTTTGGCACCATGTATCGAAGGTTTAAACGGATGCGGCCGATGTAGCAGACTTCGTCAGATTCCCCCTCGTTTGAGGGGTTTTTGATTGTGGGGACGCTCTTCCCTGCAGGCGCAAGCCCCTGCAGTTGATTACGCTACCGCATCGCGGTAACAACTTTCTCTTTCTCCAGATGGTCACTTCATGTCGTGGGTGTTTGTTTTGTGTTTAGTTGCCCGTGGATTGTATACGGAGACTAAGTTATGTTGTCGCCCGTAGGGCGTGGACTAGTCCAAATCCGTATCTTTCGTAGATTTGGGTTTGGGGGTTGTGTTTAAGGACACGTTAGCCTTATTTGAGGCTAAGATCAACTTAAACGTTTGTTAAGGATACGTTAATCTAATTTAAGACTAAGATCAACTTAACGGGATCGTTTAGATCCAACAAAAGAGTAATTGGAGGGCTCTATTGTTTAGTTTAGTGACTTGCGGTCGATAGGTAGTTTAAGGACATTGCGGTCCAATGTTAGTTTTAAGACATTGCGGTCAAGGTTAAGGACATCATAGTCCGTGAGTTTAAGGACCTCATAGTCCGATGTTAGTTTTAAGACATCACGGTCAAGGTTAAGGACATCATAGTCCGTTGTTAATTTTAAGACATCACGGTCACGGTTAAGGACATCATAGTCCATGAGTTTAAAGACCCCACAGTCATGAAATGTATGGTTGTTGGGACCCGTCACCTCTTTGAAGACGTTGAGGAATTACAACGACAAATATCAAAGGAGTGAAGAGATGTACCCTTGAACCAAGGTAGATTAAATGATCTGTAGCCCAATTTGGAACCAAGACCAATTAATTATATTGTGAGCCTATTGGCTCAATTAAGTCTGGATTGAGGACTTATGACCAACTTGGGCTAAGTCCAATTAAGTCTGGCCCTTTGTTGGACTGTTTAACATTTGTATGGTTCCAGTCCACAAAAATTTTGAGGGGCTTGATAACATTTCTGTTGTAGTTCTGGATGTTATTCAATTCTAAGGTTCAATTGAAGGGGAGGCTTTGCCTCTGAAAGATTAGCCAGTTTGACTGAAAGTAGTGTTAAAAACTAAATAAATAAAGTGTTAAACACTAGAGACAGAATTCTCGAACTAGTGTTAAACACTAAAAGAACAATCAGTGTTAAACACTGGAAATATAGTTTTCGATTTACTGTCAAACACTAGAAAATAATCAATGTTAAACACTGCAGATAGGGTTTTCAAATTAGTGTTAAACACTAAGAAAAATCAATGTTAAACTCTGGGAATAAAGATCTTCAATTAGTGTCAAAAATTAAAGAAAGAGGGGTCACGTGTGGACACGTGAGAGCGCCCAAAGCTGGGACCAGATTCCCCTTATTCTGTTCTGCAATAAAGTATCGAATACTTTCTATATTTGATTTTGGAGCATCATATGCTGACACGTGACGGGGATTTGTGTGCTGGTTTGCCAAGGGGTCACGTGGTAACACGTGAGAGCGCCCAGAGCTTCTTTTTCTTTTTCTTTCTGTGCTTCAGGGGTCACATGGAGCACTGAGGCGTTGCCTCTGAGTTCTTTTCTGTGGATCTTTACAGGGGTCACGTGGGGACACGTGACCCTTGTTCTTGCCTGTTTGAAGATCTCTTTATCTTTTTAAGAATTAAATTCTTCATAGGGTTAAATCTTAGCCATAATTTTGGAGGAATTAAATTCCTATTTTCTTTGGAAGAATTATATTCTTAGGTAGGGTTAAAACCTAATTTTCCTTTCGTGGGAATTAAATTCCCGTATATGTAAAGAAACAAGTTCTGGCATAGGGTGAAACCCTAATTTCATTTTAAGAGGAGTTAAATTCCTGCGAGTTTGAGAGAATTAAATTTTCAATTAGGGTTAAACCCTAGTTCTGTCCATCTTGAAGGAATTAAATTCCTATAATTTTGGAGAATTGAATTCTCATATAGGGTTAAACTCTAATTTTATCTTAGAGGAATTAAATTCCTATAACTTTGGGAGAATTAAATTCTCCCAAACTCAATTCTTCCTCTAAGTTTTAGATCTGCATGGCAGGATCTCGACCCGATGAGAATTAAATTCTCAACTTATTGGGAGATGTGCACTTTGCAGATCTTCAACCAGAGAAAGAACTAAGTTCTTTGCAAAAGAGTTAAACTCTTAGATCTTTGAGAATTACATTCTCTTTTTTCTGAAGTTTAGATCCTCTTTCTTTTTCTCACCTAGGATTTTCTTTCCGAATTTTCAAGATGCTAAAATTCTCTTCAAAGTTTTTTCTCCAAAATTCTATCTCTTCTCTTCTTAATTCTCTCTTCTCGACTCCTATTTATAGGAGGAGGAAAAGAATCAACCATACCATGTATGAATAGCATGTCAGCATAAGTTGAACGAGGCAACAAAGCATTTAGAAAAGGCTTAATTCCAAAAAAAAACCTTACCATTTAGCTAGACCGTGAGAAATCCCCAAAAACTTTTAAAATACACAAGAAACTACCACAACTTTCAAAAATACGAAAAACTACAAGAAATAAGGTGCCACATCAGCAATAAATAGCACAAAATTGCCAAAAACTAAAGGAAAAAAATGTACCATGGTAATTTCTCGTAATTCTGAAAGTTTCTAGGGGTTTCTCGTAGTTTAGCAAAAAGGTCTGTTTTTTTGTTTTTTGTTTTTTGGAATTAAGCGAGGTGCTTGGATGGTTTGGATAGCAGGCTCCAGTGTATTAAAACTTGTTTGATCTAGTCTTGCATGATCCATAATCTATATACCATCGGAGCTTTTGGTATTAGATGCTTGGTGCTTATGCAAGCACGGACCTAATCTGTTTTCTATTTCTTTTGATATGAACTGTGCAATTCCCCCTAAATTTTAACTCTAAGAGTGAAGACTTACCCCAGATGCATGCCATTCAATATATATTTGTCATACTTTAGTGCCATGATTCTAGGCCAACAAGACTACAGTTGAAGAGTTATTTGATTACATCATCTGAAATATAAATGGTACGTCTCAAGTAACTATTTAGTATTAAGATTTGGTCATGCATGCAGCCTTGGCCAATTCCATCTGCGCTAGCGATCGTTTGTATACACACACGAAATAAAAATATATCGGTGCCTTGGCATGATTAAAGCCTTCTGAATAAGTTTGCATTGTCTAGATTGTCATTTGTTTTCGGAAGCAAAACTATTATTATTGTTCCTGATATTCTGATTTGGTGATGGTACATAGATCATGACACATACAAGACTTGATCAAAATTAATAGTTACAATATTATGAAGATTACCTGATCAGCACTACTTTAAAAGCATAGCTAGCTAGGCTTATGACATGTATACGATCTCATACATGGTACATGAAGCAACTGGAGAAGTGAAAGGTGGCCAGGTCGTATAGCTCGCAAACTTGAAAAATTATTAACTTAATGCTTATATCAATTTGATGACTTTTTCATCTTACATATGGCAATAGGCTGATAATACTAAAGATATACACATTGTCCTAGGAAAATATATTTGAAATTCAATGGAATCACAATCAATTATTTCGATACAACAAAGGAAAAGGCCAATCTATTGCCATTTCAAAGTCGTCGACAAATTAATAATATAACACGTGGTTAACAGTAAACCAAAAAACAACAAAAATAAATAATTTAAGTTTACATTCAAAGCATGCTTCCTATATAAGGGGTGGAAGTTACAGTGATATCCACCAATTTGAGTGAGTTGAGGCAAACAAGAGAGTGACCATGTTAAACAACAAATTGCTGAACCTTGTTCTTGTTTTGGCCATTTGCTTTATGATCATTGCAGCTGAGGCTCGCCACTCTCCTTATTACCATGACAACCCACCATATTATCATGACAAGCCTCCATATTACCACCATCCTCCCGAACATGACTAAAGAATTCATGGATGATGTGTTTCCATACCATTAATTTCTGTACCGTCGTTCCTCATAATAGTATGAGTAAGAATAATTGGCACCCCCAGGCTAGCTAGCTATCTTGAAGGGTGCCATGGAGTGATTTGTGTGAAATTATATTTGGTTGTTATATGTTTCTCTGGATGCCGTTCTTGTTATATTATCTAGTTGATGATTACAAGTAAAGGTTACGGTGTAGGATTTACTTGTTTTCATGTTGACTACTGATTGATCGTTTAAAGAGTGTTTTCGTGAAGTAATTGCAATAAGGACGGTGTCGCTAGTAGCTAGCCGCGATGAGTATGGGTCGTCCACAAGGAAACGTGAACATTTTTCTTGCTTTAGACGAGTTGATGGAAGAAAGATGATTGGTTGTAGTTACGGATGTACTACAGATGTAAGATTTATAGAGAGAAGCCTTGTAGGGTTAATAGGACTTAATAGTAATGGATGATTAATTAAAAATGACTCCTTTTATTTTTTAATAGTTTAAAACTAGATCGATAGTGAAGAATGTAGATTATAGTTCTTTTGGAAGAAATTAGGGTTTTCCTACTCTTAACCCTTATCCTTATATTGATCTCTATTCATGTCTAGTCTTTACTAAAACAAGTGTTAATCCAATCTCAAATCGTGGTCGTGACTAGCAATAAATTGGTAGCGCGCCCGATAAGGATGTTAACATTTATTTTGCTAAGATTTATAGACTTTAAAATGTATAAAAGAAGTTAAATGATTTTATCATCCATTAATCTATCCTAGCCTACGAACCCTACCAAGTTAGGAATTACTCGCTCATGGTTTGAGATTTAGAAGAAAGGATGAAGAATGAAAACTTGACTAAGATACAGAAAGTAAGTGCGGAAAGTAAATGCGAAAAGAAATAAACTAAGATCTACTTTTATTAATCAACTATTTGATACAACTCTTCTTTTTGAAAGTAGATTACAAAGAACACTATTTTTTTCTCTCGCTCTCTCTCTTTTGTTAGAAGTAGATGACTAGCTGATGATCGTCTGGATGCGTTGATCGCTTTGGACCTCTTGATCTCTTCGATTTAATAATTTTAGATGTGAAGCTCTCGGTCCTATATATAATCACAGAAACTAGAAACCCTATATACCCTACTTAAGGATATACAGATAAATCCAAACCATAAAATTTGAAATCCTACGGCTCTAGATATGCCGCGGATCCGTCGCGAATCATGCTCATTGGCAGCCCAACCGTGGCACTTTTGAGGGATCATTATCTTGGATTTTTTCTACTTTCTTTTGTTGACATTTGGAGATCTCTTCGATATCTGGATTCTGAAAATAATGCACCGAGTCTCTGCCGTTGCTAAATCTTAAATTTTCCCTCAATATTTCGGCAGCTTTGATTCCGACATCTCGGATCTCCCAATCTCTAAGACCTGAGCTAATATATGCACAATATCTCATGTCATAGTGTCAGTAGTATTTGTTATTATTTTGAGATATTATCTTAACCATTTTATATGATTTAAATCTTAAGAATATTGATTAGAAATATTTGATATGATATGCATATTTTAATTACTAATATTTTATATAAATATTATATGCATGTATTTTCTCTCATTATGTTAATTATAATGTAGAAACATATGATAATAAAATTTTTACACATAAACTCTCATATGTTCTATAATTACAATAAATACCTTTTAGAACTTAACAATAGTGGGGAAAATAATCATTCAAATGTGCAATATTTCAGACTAATCAAATACCCCTAAACTTAAATTTGATCGTCCTGAGCAAACTAGTTATTAAAGAAAAGAAGAAGAAAAAGAAAAGGAAAAATTTAGCACACTTTCGTAGGCAACACGATTGCACTGAGCACGTGCAACAAGCCTTTAAATCTCTAGGTGTCCCTAATAGGAGGATTGTTGTTGTTCTCCGCCGAAAACAGAGACGCGACCGCATAGGTCCGTCTTGCCTGAATTTCGAGGGCAGATGCTATTTGGTGCTATCCGTCCACCTTTCCGAAGATGCCAAGTTGATTTATGGCACCATGTATCAGAGGTTTAGACGGATGCGGCCGATGTACCAGATTTCGTCAGATTCCCCCTCGTTTAGGGGTTTTTGATTGTGGGGACGCTCTTCCCTGCAGGCGCAAGCCCCTGCAGTTAATTACGCTACCGTATCGCGGTAACCACTTTCTCCTTCTCCAGTTGGTCACTTTGTGTCGTGGGTGTTTGTTTTGTTTTTGGTTGCCCGTGGATTATATACGGAGACTAATTTATGTTGTCGCCCGTAGGGCGTGGATTATTCCAAATCCGTATTTTCTTAGATTTGGGTTTGGGGTTAGGTTTAAGGATCCTTTAGTCTCATTTGAGACTAAGATCAACTTAAACGTTTGTTAAGGACACGTTAGTCTAATTTTAGACTAAGATCAACTTAACCATTTGTTAAGAATACGTTAGTCTAATTTTAGACTAAGATCAACTTAACCATTTGTTAAGAATACGTTACTCTAATTTTAGATTAAGATCTACTTAACAGGATCATTTAGATCCAACAAAAGAGCATTTGGGCTCTATTGTTTTAGTTTAGAGACTTTGCGGTCCAGTTTAAAGACATCATAGTCTGTAAAGGTTAAGGACATCATAGTCCATGGGTTTAAGGACCCCACAGTCCAAGGTTAAGGACATCATAGTCCATGGGTTTAAGGACCCCATAGTCCAAGCTTAAGAACATCATAGTCCATGGGTTTAAGGACCCCACAGTCCAGGTTAAGGATATCATAGTCCATGAGTTTAAGGACCCCACAGTCCATGGAACGTCTGGTTGTCGGGACCCGTCACCTCTCTGAAGACGTTGAAGGATTACAATGACAAATATCAGAGGAGTGAAGAGATGTACCCTTGAACCAATTTTGGTTGGGAGATCTGTAGTCCAATTGGGACTAAGATCTGAGATTTATGAGTATAAGGGCTCAATTAATTTGAATGAGGGTTCTGTGGCCACTTTGGGCTCGGCCCATTCAGTTAGAATGTTAGAAATTTAGCAATGCTGAGCATTGGTTTGGCTTCTGATAGCCTTTTTGTTTTTTATTGAATGCTGAGCATTCATCATAGCTCTAGGGCTTTATTTAAAGAACAATTTATGTTCTATCAGCGCACACGTGAGGAACACGTGGCGCGCTTGGCGCTAGAACCAGTTAATGAGCGCAGTGCGCTATTTTGGAGCGCTGAGGCGCTGCAGCGCTGTGCGCTATATTTGGAGCGCTGAGGCGCTTCTGTTAAGTAGCGCACATTTGAGGAGCACGTGGCGCGCTTGGCGCTGTGTGCCAGTCTTGAGCGTAGAGCGCAAGGCTCTTTTAGATTAGGAGAGCTAAGGCTCTGCAGCGCTTTGCGCTAGATGTGGAGTGCTGAAGCTCTTTTAAATTAGGAGCGCTAAGGCTCTTCAGTTAAGTAACGCACACATGAGAAGCACGTGGCGCGCTTGGCGCTGTGCGCCAGTCTTGAGCGCAGAGCGCTTTTTTCAAATTTGGAGCGCTAAAGCTCTTTTAGATTAGGAGCGCTGAAACTCTTTTAAATTAGGAGCGCTAAGGCTCTGCAGCGTTTTGCGCTAGATGTGGAGCGCTGAAGCGCTCTTTTTAAATTGGAGCGCTAAGGCTCTTCTTTTATACAACTTTGATCAGTTCTGCGCTCTGAGAATTAAATTCTCTCTTATAAAAGGCTTTGCCTCAAGGTTCTAAGAACAAAGTTCTTATTTTATAAGAGATGTTTCAATCTCTTATTTTGGTGAAAGGCTTTGCCTTTATGGATCTGTGACTCTAAGAGAATTGAATTATTCTCCCCTTTTTTTTATAATGAGATCATGATCTGTCATGACCCGAAATGGCACGTGACTGGCCCTTGAATCATGTGAAGTCTATAGGACCCCATCTGATTCAAGTAAGCCAAAAGCCCAGAAATCTAAAACCATTTTAAATAATAAATGATGGAAATCTCGTTTTAAAGAAAGAGGTTTTAATAGCATTGTTAGTTATATGTATGCCCTAGAGGCCATTACTGTACATACGATGTATATTGTAATAGATGCTTGGACATATATAGGGAGGACTTTCTTGCTCGACATGATAGTATGCTATTTGGTTGTACTTTATCTTAACATGTACTCTGATTGTCTCTATGTTACATGTTGATAAAGCCCTTAGGATATGTACTCGACTACTGGGACTATGATGAGATCATACTAGTGGGGCCACGGGAGTCGACGAGTACATCCTATAACTGTTCCTAGTCGAGGGTGTATCGAGACAGGGCATCGATACACCAGAGTAGACTAGCGTATATGCATCTTGACCCATATGATGGGCGATGGATGATCCCATATCCATCGGTGTTTGATATCAAGGATGGTGTACGAGTGCTCAGTAGAGACTGGGTACACTGGACGGACTCGTCGAGAACTCCCAGATGGTATTATACCTCACGTCATATGGCAGTTCTCCGGTGACACTGGTACAGAGTAGTCTGTTGACCCGAGATCGTCATAGAGTCTTGTGTGATTCCCATTGTGCTTTGATTTCCATCATACCACGTCCAAGAGGGCGTGCAAAAAGGTGGCTTTTGGGTACAGTCCCGAATCACATGGAGGCAATGAGCGATAGGAGGGGATTCGTCTCTCCAGGTATAGGGAGTTGATGTTGTGCTGTGTTCGATTGGCTATAACTGGAAATCCCTGGCCAGGGTTGCTGAGATTTACTGGTAAGTGTTATCAGTAGTATTTTGAACTGTTATAGACCTCATATCGACACGAATTATCAAGCTATTGGGGTCTGACGTTTACCACCCCTAAGCGAGATATGCGGCATATCAGACGACGAGACCGGACTGTACGAGAGTGTTACTGATTGGATTCACAGGAGAATGTACAGGCTTGCTTGTTGATCTTCTGAGCGCTCAATACCTGGGTGGCTGTTACGTTTAGCTGACCGCTTGCAGCTTGTGGGTGTTTGATATGATCATCACCTACTGCCGGCGTATTGACGATTCTTTAGAGTCCTACACAGAGGTTTCTTGACTCAGGCAAAATGGAGTAGGGGCACATATGTGATATGTGCAAGACCGAGGATAATGCGATATGAGATACCGTATTATATTCTCGCGATATTTGATATCAGCCGGGTCATCGGATCGAGTGTTGATTCGATGAATCGGTAAGTGATATAATAGTCGGTTGTATGCGATATAGCCGGATTATCGGATCAAGTGTTGATTTGATAATTTAATGTATAATAATATATTTGATATATTAAATTACATTAACTAATATCAGCTCACTAAAAGATTCTTTTTCTTACTCGGGTAATACATTGATATATATGCGATATATGTTAATTATATTATTTTATTTTGTTACAATAAATATTATATATGTGATATATAATATTGTAACATGATATGATAACTAATGCAACTTGTTTAGTGGAGATTAAACAAGGTTAGGGTTTGATTTGGGTTAGTGCATTCATGAACCTTCTAGAAGGTTTCTTTTTGTTTTGTGTAAGATATTTTCAAGTGACTCATGCTTTAACCCAATCCAAACCCTAGCCCTAGTTAAATCTCTACAAAGGTTTAGTTAACCATGGTTGCATTATTCATCATTATCTTCTTTTCATTATTCATCACAAAAGGATTCTAATTATTATTCATCTTCTTCTTCCTTCTTGCTTCATGGAAAAAGCTTTCTAGCTTTTTCTAAGTGATGATTATGTGTGAGAAAAATATTATAAATGAGAGCTAAAAATCCTACTTCATCATCCTCATCTGCCCTTGCCCGTTAGATGAGAGTGTTCACTTCATTTAGTGAGTGAGAGCTTGTGTTAATGAAACTTCAAGGTAAATCATCTTTGTTATCGAAGATCGGAAGCAAGCTTGCATCTTTCTCTTCATGGAGCCTCTCGAGAGTCCGGAACACGATGATCGCAGCGAAGGGACCTCAACACGGAGCTTAAGAAGTGAAGGACCGGATCTACAAAGGTTGTAATCGCTCTCACTTAGTTCTAAAGTGTTTAACATGCTTGTTTTCACCTAAACTCTAGTTTAAAGATCTTGGTTAAGGTTGTTCGGCATGGCTAAATTTTAAATCGGGCATGGTTGATACCTTGTAGACCCTTGTGCGTGTACCTAGCAACCCTACAGTGGTATTAGAGCCAAGCTAGAGCTTTAGGCGAAGTCTAGACGAAATTTAAAGTCCGATCGAACTCCGAATACCCGATATACCCTAGTTTCTGGAAAATTTTCAAATCTGTTGATTTTTTCATCTTAAAAATACTCAAAAAAATCAGCAGGGTATTTTAGTAATTACTGTGAAACCCGACCCCCAAAATCACCCAGAGCGCCGCGGAACCGCGGCCAAACCAGGATTTTGGCAGCGGTTCCGCGGCAAGAAATGAGGATTGATGGATTGGGTCTGCACAGTAATAACCGTTGGTACTTCCTGATTCTTCTGGGAATTTTTAATTTGTACTCAAGTGTTGAGTTTTCTGGGTTGTATTGGGGACTCGTTGATTCGATCGGATATTCTAACTTCGTTTAGTTTAATCCGGGTAATTTTCAGAACGTGTTAAAAAGTTCGAACGGATATTAATAACTCACTTTTTCCCCTGCCGGAAAATTTCCAAGCGTTGGATTTTTTCGTAGTTTAAGAACGTTCTAAGTCGTGCAAGTAACGCGGTGGACCCTCTAGAAGACAACAAACCTTAACTCGATTATGTGACCGTCTTGAACTGCCTCTAAATTTTAGGGTTTGGGGCAGTACGGCGTGCTACATGTGAGGCGTTGGCTTGACCCTTCTACGGCTGGACCATTGGTACTGTGGCATGTGATGGATGTTTTTTTAAACTAATTTCAAGTGTTGAGAACTATTTGGAAAACTTGGGTGTTTGATTATTCGATCGGAAAGTTTAACACTGTCTATTTGTCTGGAATGTGATACAATATTTGGAATCCACAAGAAGTTATGAGATAACTAATTTGAATGTTATAAATCTAGCAGTTTAGTCTCAGATGATCGGTTGCCACGGGATTTTGATGCGATCAAAAGTCAGTCGCAATCACGTAGTGTACGCAGATACTCGCCGGGTAAACTTAGTAGACAGCCACGCCCCATAGCCTCGACCAAGTGACTGTAGGAGAACCCCGTCGCCAAAAACATCCGTTCGGGTGCTCGCGGCAGCGGTGTTCCGCCTTAGTGCACTTCGTCGACGGCATCGGGGGTGCGGCCGTCTACTAAAGTTTGCGACGAGCATTCGATCAAGATATCGGGAATCTTGTTGAATTGCCTAACTAGATATTGAAAAGTGCTTTCGATAATGAGACTAAAATACGGGGTTTATAATAGTTAGACATGCGATGTCTAAGGAATTCATTTGGTTAGGCATGCGATGTCTAAAGAGGTTGCGGATTCCAACTGTTATAGTTTTACACTTTCTTTTTTGTGATCGTAAGCGTAGTATGTGGTGTATCGCCGGCTTCGTTGCTATATATCAACGACAATCGGGATACGCATACTTGCTTACGTTGATGATATGAGATATTATGTGTTGCTGTGATATATTATATTGGATCGTCATGTTTGAATAGCCGGGGTTTTTTATGTGAGATGAGGGTTTTTATTTTCATTCATGTAAAATTCATCTGTATGTAATATTCTTTTATTGGGGCACTTCCGGGCTGAGGATGATATCACCATTGTATATTATTTACTTTTCCGCATTAGGTAGACCCAAGGCGGGGAGCACAAGTAACCGGGTTCTGGGGTCCAGTGGGAGACCATCTCGAGGCGTCGAGACCGGGTCTCCTAACCCTAAAATTGGCAGTGTTGCTTGCCGCTCTCGTAGGGGTCTAGGGATGTGGGTTTGGCTATTCATCGCAACCGTGGAATCCGTGTTTTATACAGGCTCGTATTAAAAACACGGACGTCCTAGTATATCCAATATTTCATATATGTTCTTCTGCTGCAATGTTCTGAGATCATATTACTGCCCGAGACGAATGTTTATATTATATATATGAGATATATGTTATATTGCAGATTTCGTTTCAAATATGATGCTTGTGAAGTATAATAAAATGGGACTTCATTAATGAGATTAATGAAATAAAAGAAACCTAAGATATTGTAGAAACTTGTTTAAAAACAGGTAGCTCTAGTTCTTGCTTTGCATAGCGGTGTTCCTTGTAGAACATCCAGCACCTTATTCGATAAGGAAAGAGCCGAGATCTCTTCACCGGGAGTGACCTCTTTAGTGAAACTAGTAGATGCTACAAACTCGGTTTGTCTTTTGATTGCTTCTATAGTTTTTGCTTTGCATAGTGATATTTGTGAAATATCCTGCACCTTATTCAATGAGGAAAGGGCCGACAATCTCTTCACCGGGAGTGACCCCTTTAGCAAAACTAGAAAAGCCTCAGAAACATTCCATTTAAAAATCACTCGATTCTACGACGATATCAAGTTCATTACGCAAAGGGTTTTCTTAAAAACCTGTCGTAGCCCTCCGTCATTTCAGATAAGCACTAGTTAGTATTCGTGCTACGTTTGTTGACCATGTTAAGACGTAGCGTGCGGTAGCTGATTAGTACTTATCTGTATAAGCATACGATGCGATTGGAATAGGGTAGTCGTGCGACTTTGTTGACCATGTTAAGGGTCGTGCGGGTGGGTTTAATTCAATCGGGAAGTGACGGGTTGAACTTGACTAGCACTTATGATTTGTTGACCATGTTAAGGTCATATAGCTGCTAGGGGCAAAATATTATTGGGAATTTCAAGTGTTGAAATTTGCAATGAGATTGCATACCTTCTATGAGATAGTTGGATCCCGATACCCGCTGCGAGTAAGAGTTACTCCTGGGAGAGTTTTACACATTACAATTAGCCGATCAAGTAGGTGTCTAGAAAGGTGTTAACGGGGTTACGCCCATGGGAAAATGAGGTTTACTATAATTAGGTCCGTGAGAAAGCACGGGGAACCTCCCTTAAAGTACCGGCACTGGCCTGGCTGAAAGATTGGCGAACTTGTAGGGTGTAATTAATCCCGGCTAGTCTTTCCTTTTAGGGTTTGAAAGAAGATTTGACTAAAATAGTGGGAGATATCCTGATTAGATAAATTGATAACCAATCTAATCTTGTAAAAGCGCACGCTGAGTGTTTTCTTCTCTCTCTCTCCTGGTTACGACTATGTCATGTCTTAATCAAGATAATAATATGGATGTATTGACCGAACCCGCTTGTTATACTGCGCTAAGGAATGTTGGTCCCGCTCCAACTTATAATTGTTATAAGACAGAGCAGGAAATAGGGGATTACCAGAATTCCCGTGCCGCCCAAACGAAGAAAGTGCATGCTGATGCATCTTCTTCGGGTGTGTTCATTACAGAGAACTGTTTCTCAGTATCCTTTACGTCCTGGGTATTTGATACCGGATCAGGATCCCACATATGTAATTTGTTACATGGGCTACAGATAGGTAGAGAACTGAGAACGGGTGATAAGTTTCATAAGATAGAAACGGTGCAAGTGTTGCAGCCAAGTCTGTTGGTCACTATCACTCTGTATTACCAGAATACATTGATTCTGAACGAATGTTATTAGATACCAAACCTGAAGTACAACATCATATCAGTCTCTTTATTAGTAAAGAAAGGATATAATTTTGTATTGTTGGATAATATTTTGATCATTTCCTATATCAAGAGTTGATCGGTTCAGGCACGTTATCTAAAAGCATTGACGTTCTAAATCAAACTACAGTTCTTAGTATACAGAACACACACAAGAGGAAGAGTTCAGAAATGAACGAATCCTTCTTGAGGCATTGTAGACTAGGTCATATCAATGCGACCCGACTAGCTGAAGTTACATAAAGATGCATATTTAAATTAGTTTGAATTTACATCTTGTGAAACTTGTCGGTCATGTCACAGAGATAAGATGACCACAGCTCCGTTTATTGGAAACAGAGAAAGAGTTAGTGAACTCTTGGGATTGATACATGCTGATGTATGTAGGTCCCCTGTCTACACATGCCAAGACCGGTTCTTTGTACTTCATTATATTCACTGATGATCTCTCTAGATTCAGACATATGTTCCTGTTGAAACACAAGTCCGAAACTTTTGAGATAATCACAGAATATAAGTTAGAAGTAGAGAACCAAAAACGGGTATAAGTATTATGTCCTTTAATGAGATCAGGGAGGAGAATACTTAAGCACGGGTTCCTGGACTATTCTAAAGGAGAATGAGATTCTCTCTCAGCATTACTCCTCCGTATACACCATAGCATGATGGTATATCGGGACGGATCAATAGCACCCTATGTGATATGGTGTGCTCTGTGATGAGTACTACCGAATTTCCTATTTCCTTTTGGGAGTTATGCACTTGAGAAGCTGCATACCTATTGAATGTAGATTCAATAGTTTCCAACGAACCTCAGCCTCTCCGCCGATCTAGTAGGGTTGCTCACCCACCTGAGAGACACTTCGGTTTCTCTATGACAGTGGGAGCGAGGATTGCATCATGAGATGATGACCCAACTAGTTTCGAGCTGGCCATCAGGAGTGGGACTCTGTAAGAATGGCTGGATGCTTAGCGATCTGAGATGGAATCCTTATACACCAACAAAGTATGGACTTTGGTTGCTTTATCTGAAGGGTTAAATCCCCATCAGGAGCAAGTATATCTTGAGAAGATTACTTGGTGTACATGGAAAAGTTGAGACTTTCAAAGCTATGCTTAAGTCCATCCAGATCCTACTTGCCACGGCTATATACCATGACTACGATATCTGGTGGTTGGGTGTCATGACTGCTTTTCTAAATGATGTTTTAGAAGAGAGCGTCTATAAGTACATAGCCGGAGGGCTTCATAGACAGTGGGAGCAGCGGAAACGTGTGCAAGATGCTTTATAGGATAAAGCAGGCATCGCGGAGTTGGAACATCTGTTTTGATGTGGTAGTTAAAGAGTTTGACTTCATCAAAATGGTAGATGAACCTTGTATATACAAAAGGGTAGTAGGGAGTATGGTGATGATCCTCATAGAGTACGTGGATGACATACTCTTGATAGGGAAGGAGTTTCCTATGCTACGCTCGGTCAATCTCTGCTTATCACAAGGATTCTCTATGTAGGATCAAAATTATACCTCCTAAATCCTGGGTTTTGGATCTATGAGATAGATCTAATTGGATGTTAGGATACTCACTAGTTGTAGTGAGATGGCATCAATTGATCCTGGGGAGAATCACTGGAAAAGTTCCAGTGTGATAAGGACGATTGAATGTCAGTCGCAGGCATTGTCTTTACCCTCAGTGGAGGGACGGTATGTTGGAAGAGTTCCAAGCTAGATACCGTGACTTACTAGATGATTAAAGGCAAGATATATCGTTACCAAAGATGGTACCAAAGAGGCAGTCTGGATAAATATAAGTTCATGAGATGAACTTCGTTCCTACCATTGTGTGACAATGGAGTTGTGGTTTTAGCCAAGGAACTACCGTCCCATCAGAAATCCAGATATAATTCTTAGGCAGTATCACCTGATCATGGAGATGGTTGATCTCCAGGGAGATCGAGGTTAGGAGAGTAGACACAGTGAACAATAGCGCGGATCCATTCACAAAGGCCTTTTTCCCAGTAGAGACTTTTAGGGGATGGTTAAGTATGAGATACTTCAACCACAGCTAATTGTTGGGTATGTGATACTACAACAGATGGCCCTAGTGCAAGTGGGAGATTGTTAGTTATATGTATGCCCTAGAGGCCATTACTGTACATACGATGTATATTGTAATGGATGCTTGGACATATATAGGGAGGACTTTCTTGCTCGACATGATAGTATTCTGGTTGTACTTTATCTTAACATGTACTCTGATTGTCTCTATGTTACATGTTGATAAAGCCCTTAGAATATGTACTCGACTACTGGGACTATGATGAGATCATACTAGTGGGGCCACGGTAGTCGACGAGTACATCCTATAACCGTTCCTAGTCGAGGGTGTATCGAGACAGGGCATCGATACACCAGAGTAGACTAGCGTATACGCATCTTGACCCATATGATGGGCGATGGATGATCCCATATCCATCGGTGTTTGACATCAAGGATGGTGTACGGGTGCTCAGTAGAGACTGGATACACTGGACGGACTCGCCGAGAACTCCCAGATGCTATTATACCTCACGTCAGATGGCAGTTCTCCGGTGACACTGGTACAGAGTAGTTTGTTGACCTGAGATTGTCATAGAGTCTTGTATGATTCCCACTGTGCTTTGATTTCCATCATACCACGTCCAAGAGGGCGTGCAAAAAGGTGGCTTTTGGGTACAGTTCCGAATCACATGGAGGCAATGAGCGATAGGAGGGGATTCGTCTCTCCCGGTATAGGGAGTTGATGTTGTGCTGTGTTCGATTCGCTATAACTGGAAATCTCTGGCCAGGGTTGCTGAGATTTACTGGTAAGTGTTATCAGTAGTATCTCGAACTGTTATAGACCTCATATTGATACGACTTATCAAGCTACCGGGGTCTGACGTTTACCACCCCTAGGCGAGATATGCGACATATCAGACGACAAGACCGGACTGTACGAGAGTGTTACTGATTGGATTCACAGGAGAATGTACAGGCTTGGTTGTTGATCTTCTAAGCGCTCAATACCTTGGTGGCTGTTACGTTTAGCTGACCGCTTGCAGCTTTTGGGTGTTTGATATGATCATCACCTACTGCCAGCGTATTGACGATTCTTTAGAGTCCTACACAGATGTTTCTTGACTTAGGCAAAACGGAGCAGGGGCACATATGTGATATGTGCAGGACTGAGGATAATGCGATATGAGATACCGTATTATATTCTCACGATATTTGATATCAGCCGGATCATTGGATCGAGTGTTGATTCGATGAATCGGTAAGTGATATATTAGTCGGTTGTATGCGTTATAGCCGGATTATCGGATCAAGTGTTGATTTGATAATTTAATGTATAATAATATATTTGATATATTAAATTACATTAACTAATATTGGCTCACTAAAAGATTCTTTTCTCACTCGGGTAATCATTGATATATATGCGATATATGTTAATTGTATTATTTTATTTTGTTACAATAAATATTATATATGTGATATATAATATTGTAACATGATATGATAACTAATGTAACTTGTTTAGTGGAGATTAAACAAGGTTAGGGTTTGATTTGGGTTAGTGCATTCATGAACCTTCTAGAAGGTTTCTTTTTGTTTTGTGTAAGATATTTTCAAGTGACTCATGCTTTAACCCAACCCAAACCCTAGCCCTAGTTAAATCTCTACAAAGGTTTAGTAAACCATGGTTGAATTATTCATCATTATCTTCTTTTCATTATTCATCACAAAAGGATTCTAATTATTATTCATCTTCTTCTTCCTTCTTGATTCATGGAAAAAGCTTTCTAGCTTTTTCTAAGTGATGATTATGTGTGAGAAAAAGATTATAAATGAGAGCTAAAAATCCTACTTCATCATCTTCATCTACCCTTGCCCTTTAGATAAGAGTGTTCACTTCATTTAGTGAGTGAGAGCTTGTGTTAATGAAACTTCAAGGTAGATCATCTTTGTTATCAAAGATCGGAAGCAAGCTTGCATCTTTCTCTTCGTGGAGCCTCTCGAGAGTCCGGAACACGATGATCGCAGCGAAAGGACCTCAACACGGAGCTTAAGAAGTGAAGGACCGGATCTACAAAGGTTGTAATCCCTCTCACTTAGTGTTAAAGTGTTTAACATGCTTGTTTTCAGCTAAACTCCAGTTTAAAGATCTTGGTTAGGGTTGTTCGACACGGCTAAATTTTAAATCGGGCATGGTTGATGCCTTGTAGACCCTTGTGCGTGTGCCTAGCAACCCTACAAGCATAAGCCGAATTTGCATTTTTAAAATATCAAGTCTTTTCTGAAAATTTCGGCAGAGTTTCCTTTGAAAAAAAACTGGCATGAAAACAACTGGCCCCGAACGAGGTACGACATGATAAATAAATACATGAATGATAAAAGGCATCCCCAAGTGGGAGCTAACTCTTTGTCAAACGACGGGAACAACCACGTAAGCAATACACTATACAACGCCGAAGGGCGAGGATCAAAACTCAAAATGAAACTCAAAACAGCATGAAATCCATAATAAAACAACACGCGACTCTAAGGTCGAAAGAATAAACATCATTGGTCTGCTAAGTCTGAAATAAATATACATGTCCGGTTGATGGAGTTTACTAGATACAACTGAAATAAATAATATACAAGGTATAATGGTGGTCACGATGCATGTGAACCCACCTACCAAAGCAATCACCCGGAAAGGGAGCAGTGTGCCAGCAAAGCCGTAACGAAACCTATACGGCAAAACCTGCAAGAAACTGTGGCACAACGAGGGCGAGTTGCCAACCCGTAAGTAGAAAATATCAACGAGCAGAAATCGTATGTATGACACAATCCTAAGTCAATACGATCAAAAAATATATATAACCTCAAATGATAAGTCTGAAGCATGAAAAGGTGGTAAGGGTAAACATCTATACATAAGTGAAATCCCATGTGCTCATGTCAGTGTCTCAGGTAACGATGTATCATATGTATGAGGTATGAATGTAATGTAATGAAATGAATGAGACAACTGTTTTCTTTATTTAATGAGATTTCTGTACGTATATAAAACGAGTATCATCAATGAAATCAACAGAGAAACCGTGTCAAGCATCGACACAAAACCTAAATCCCAATATCTCAATATCTCAGGCTCCGGCTACCCGGACTGGCCTGTATCATCAAATATCAAATCTCAGTGTCTCAAATCTCAATATCTCAATATCTCAATAACTCGGGCTCCGTCAGTCCGGATCGGCCCGTATCATAAATCACACGACCACGAACGGTATCCTTCGGATATCCGACACGCCAAACAATCACCTGTAGGCAGTCTGCCCCTGCCAGGCTCATCATCCTCCATGAAATCACTCTTGCCTCGGGGTACCATACCGGGTCCACCATGTACCCGAAACGGTTCCTACTACTCCTCGAATCGGCTTTCGAAATCCAACAGCTATCATGAAAACTCATGGTGGACGACTCATATATCACGAGAAAGCCGCAACTTGCATTTTAAAAAGAGAGAGAGGGAGAGAAGTTTATATATATTCTTGCGGTTTTCCCTAATTCCCGAAATCTCATGAAAATCCGAAATCCAAAATCAAGAGTAAGTACAAAGTGAATATCGGCATAAAATTCCATAATACTGCATAACAGTGAATAATAATATGCATGAAGTAGCAAGTAATAAACTGCAATGTCTAAACTAGCGTATAAAGACGAGTACGCTAATACCATGTCGAACTATCAGTTAACAAGCTATGTCAATGAGTAATATTCTCTAAAGTGTACGTTACATGGCAAATACCGATGATGATGTGTGTGAGCCGGAAAGTAAGTGTATGTGGAACATACGCATCATCGGTAATGGTGCTGGTGTCCTGACAGCATGATCTCAATAATGTCATATGAAAACACAATATAAGCATGCGATGCGATGCGAAAAACAAGAATATGCGGGAGCTGAATAATAAATACAATGATAACTAATCTGCATTTATATAAATATGAGTCATATAGTTTTGCCATTTGAAATAACACGAATCGTGGTGTTTTGAAAATAAGAGCTACGGTGTTTTTAAGAAAAGATACGTCCTTTGAAATATTCGTAGAATCCCTTAGCCTGTCTTTAAAATACTCACGATTCGTTAGTTTTGAAATAGGTATGACTCGAGTCTAATCTATCATTTACATGTAAACTACCGGACTAAACTAAACAAGATGATCGAAAGGTAAGGAAACCGCCTAACATCTGAGCCGATACATACATATACATACATACATATATATATATATATATATATATATATAATAGTCGGTGATCCCGCCTCAATAGTATCCCATACGATACCCTAATATAATATGACATCCTCGAGTCAAGAGTGCGGATCTATCATCAATATATAGCTCGTACGGCAAATCCGTCGTACGGCCTCCCAAATCTGGGTGCGGGTCAAATGTCACATCTATCACATTATTCATCTGGTATCCTCTTTATCAAATATCATGATCCGGGGTACTGATCTACGTCTAGTACAATACTGATACCATCTATGTATAGGCATGCGTGTGTCTGAAAACACAACGTCGAAAGGACCCGCTAAAACATCATGTCGTATCTCAAATACGAACCATGTCACATCACCGATCTCACGGTTTCAAGCCCAATCTCATCGACTCATCTCCAATCCCAAGTACTATCCTCATCATCCGTGTATATGTATACTGTTCCCGCCAAAAAATTTCTGCGCAAAAGAGCCCAAGGTATCAAATGGCAGCGATACGCTTAAGGAAATGCGAACCAGTACTTCCGGCCTGTATTTTGATAAACTCCCGAAGGAGGAACTATTAAATTCTAATAGAATTGGAAGCATCTCGAAAAACCCTTCGATTTGATATATTATGGGCTTCATAATTCATCCGGGATCAAAAGTTATGAGCAAGTATGCTATGCACTGTTCCCTGATTAAAAATCAGGAATTACCTCAATGAGGTGTCACGTGCTCACACGTGACCAATGTCACATGTTGACACATAATAGTTAAAACAGAAATAAAAAACAAACAGCTGAAGAAGGACCCAATTGGGGGTCACGTGCTCACACGTGACCAATGGTCACGTGCTGACACGTGATAATTAAAACAGAAATAAAATAACAAACGTCTGAAGGAAATACCTCAATGAGGTGTCACGTGCTCACACGTGACCAATGGTCACGTGTTGACACGTGCTGGTTAAAACTGAAGCGTAAATAAACGCTGAGAAAAGGACTCAATTGGGGGTCACGTGTTCACACGTGACCAAGGGTCACGTGTCAGCACGTGACTGGCTCCGAAAGCCTCACAGTTAATAGAATTAAAATTCTAAAAGCTTCTAAATCTTTCCAAATGGAAAAGGATTATGGGAACCGTTGGATCAAAGATCCAAGGGTGATTAAAAATCACCAATTTATGGAAAGATCTTAGACAAGGAAAGATTTCCCTAAAAATCTCACCAAAAATAACAAATAGAATATTTTTGGATTTAAAATCCAACGGTGAATAAAATTCACTGAATGATCTAAAGGCTCATATTAAATATGAAATCAATTAAAATCTTTCAATGAAAAATTCATAAAACAAATTGATTCTTTTTTCTCTCCTATAAATAGGAGCCAAGAAGAGAAGAGAAGAGAAGGGATCTACCTTTTTTGGAGAGAAGAACAGAAGGAGGAGAATTTAATTCTCAAGAGAGAAGAAAAGAGAGGAGAACTTAATTCTCAACAAAAGAAAACCCTATGTGAGAAAAGAAAGGGAATCAAAACATCAAACAGAGAATTTAATTCTCAATCCAAGAGTTTAACTCTTATACAAAAAAGAACTTAGTTCTTCTTCTGGTTGAAGATCTGCATAGAGCACATCTCCCCATAAGTTGAGAATTTAATTCTCATCGGGTCGAGATCCTGCCATGCAGATCCTAAACTTAGAAGGGGAATTGAGTTTTGAGAATTTAATTCTCCTAAAACAGAACTAGGGTTTAACCCTAATTGAGAATTTAATTCTCTCAGATCAACAGGAATTTAATTCCTCCTAAAATGAAATTAGGGTTTAACCCTATATAAGAATTTAATTCTTTTACATATTTAGGAATTTAATTCCTTTAAAAGAAATTAGGGTTTTACCCTACATAAGAATTTAATTCTTAATCCTATAGAGAATTTAATTCTCAAAATAAAATGAAGAGACTTAAAAGATCTCCATGCATGCAAAGGACTAAAGTCACGTGTCCCCACGTGACCCCCTGAAAAGATCCCCAAAAATGAGAAGGAAAGAGCTCAGAGGCAACGCCTCACGTGTTCCACGTGACCTACGAAACACAGAAAGGAAAAGTAAAAGAAATAAAGGCCTTGGGCGCTCTCACGTGCTCCCACATGACCCCTTGGCTGATGCTCTAACAATCAGCGCACTAATCCTCCTCATGTGTCAGCACGTGATGTTCCAAAGAAAACATAAAATGTGTTTAACACTTAATTGCAGAACGAAGAAAAGGGATCTGGTCCCACCTTTGGGCGCTCTCACGTGTCCACACGTGACCCCTCTTTCTTAAGTGTTTAACACTAATCTGGGGATTATATTTCCAATGTTTAACACTAAATTGAAGATTATATTTCCAGTGTTTAACACTGATTGTTTCTAGTGTTTGTCATGACCCGAAATATTAGCTCGTGACCAGCACTTGAATCACGCCACGTCTAAAGGCGTATCGGAATTCAAGTAAGCTGAAACCCAGAAATCTAAACCTTTTAGAAAAATAAAGGAGGTGAGGTTTTGAAATAATGGTATAATGAAAACAAGTTTTCTTAGTGCATAGAAAGAAACATGAATGATGCAAGTGAAATTTATCAGTTTGAAAACATGTTTCGTCTTTTGAAAAATTTTGGCAGAACCTCCTTTGTATATTTTGATCCAAAACCACAATACCTGACCAGAATAATGGCATCCCCAAGCGGGAGCTAGCTCTTCGCCAAACGGCGGATCACAACCACGCAATACAGTATAAATGAGTATACGACGCCCAACGGCGAAGTTCACCACAAAAAGATAAAGAAAAGAGCAAGATATAACCCCAAAGGGAAAATAAAACCCATCGCTCAAATCTCGCAACTACAAGTCTCACTAAGTCTCATCACTTATACAAATACAACTTTTGGTTGATTGATGGAGTTAACTAGATACAATATGAAATATAATACAAGAGTGGGTACGATACAAATGTCCCACCTACCAATGCATAACACCCAAATGAATCTGTGTGTCAGCGAATCCGCCACTGATCCAAGCGGTCAACCTGCAAGAACTGTGGCACAACGGGGGTGAGTTGCCAACTCGTGAATAGAAATATATATACAAGTAGAAATCGAATAAACAACGACTCCTAGGTCAACTATATCATAAGGTAATACTATGATATCTAGGGTGACCGGGTCGTATATGTGCCAACAAGGTAGTCACTATCTATATGCATGTGGATAACATCCAACAGTAATAATCAATGCATGCGGATATGTGGATCTCGTCCACCCATAAATCAATATCTCTAAGCATGTGCAAAATCTCCGATAGTAGCATCGGTGTATGTATGTATGTATGTGGATCTAGTCCACGCGTCAACCACTGGCGCAACAATATCATGCATGTAAATATCATAAAAGAGTGTGCATGAAAGTATGAGGATATATGTATATCAACAGTGTCCCTCCCGACACATCAAATCATGGAACCTGAGTGCCTAGCATCGACACTCGAAAACATCATGAAAACCGTACCCAGCATCGGCACGTAAATCCTCATATATCTCAGGTGCCGCATCCTCAGATCGGCCCTCAGGCGCCGCACTCCCTGGTCGGCCCTTATATCCATCTCGCTACTCCGGTCGGTATCCTCCGGATAACCGCCGAGTCTACATACTATCACCGGTAGGTAGTGCTCCCCCTGCCGGGCTCACCGTCTAACATATACGAGTCTTCTTGCCCCGGGGTACCTCACCGGGTCCACCATGTACCCGCAATCGGTGCCTACCACTCCTCGAATCGGGTTTCACATGCCACTCTCAGAACCGAGAAAACGCATGGTGGACGCACTGAAATATCATATCAAGAGAAACCGGGTTTTTAAATAGTACATGCTTCCTTTTGAAATAGCCACGGTTCTCAAATCCAGAAATCTCATAAAAACATCATATCTCAATGCGTAAAATAATAGAGCATGATGTATGCGACATGTAAAAAGAAATGCGAGCATATCCGTGTATCATGCAATATGGAATAGTGATATGACATATTAAGGGAAAACCGCTCTTTTAAAATGATTCCAGTTTTTTTTTAAATATAACATGCGGTTCCCAATTTTACAATAAAACCGGTTATTTATGTAGGTACAATATGTATATGCGCAAGTATGAAGGTATCAATGTATATGTCATGATGCAGCAACCCTACTGTGTAGTGACATGGCAATTATCGATGATGAAGTGTGTGAGTCGGCAAATAAGTGTACGTGTAACATACGCATCATCGATAATGGTGCAGGTGTACTATCACAGGTATATGCGATGCAATAATAATATCATGAATGCAGCAAGTAAACCAACAGCTAACAGCTATAAGGTATACATAACTATCATATGTCCGAGTCGATGAATCTATCAATCGACATCTAGCCTAAAAACATCGCGTACGGTATAATCCATCGTACGGAAACCTCTAGTCAAGGGTAAGGATCAATCATCAAGTCAAACTCATCACGCACGGAATATCATCGTGCGGCGGCATTACACTAAAAGGACCCTATCATCCTATACGACAAATGAGGGTATGGCCTAATATCACATACAGCCTATCACCCATGATTCACAACATTCTATATATATATATAACCCTATATACCTATGTCCCAAGTCGCATCTGCAATAATCTCATATCAGGGGACCGGCAGGGTATAAATCATTTCGATCGACTCGTATCCGTATACCATCATATCATATCATCATCTCATCATATCATCAAATTCGTCTTGTATTCTTTCATCGCATTATGTCCCATATCATGTCGAGTTTACATAAATATGCTATCTCTACTAAGTATAAGCATCTAATCCAACAAACGCACCCGAACTATACAATCAGACTTTTAAAGAAGTGAATCGTAGTTTTGAAAACAGGGGTTACGGTGTTTTTAAAGAAAAGATATCATTTGAAAATCCGTAACATTCCTCAAGATATACATTTAAAGATACTTACGATTCTTTGGTTTAGAAAAAGGTATGGTTCGGATGACGCATCTGCATCGGCTATCTAGTCCTACAGTACCCTAAGCGGTAGTATCGCTAAACATCATCCTAGGGTAGTAGTAGCATATCACACTTAACTACCCTCTAGTTTCTAACATGGCTACATACCTATCTATATTCTAACCCTAGTTTCTTAATCTAGGTTTCCTAACCATACTCTATAAATCGGTTTCTATCAAAAGTTTGCCGGGGTGCTATACGCCATCCACCCGACTTCCCCGGTAGATATAGATCTACTCACCTGGTCTTCGCTCGCCGAAATCGATGACGCCACGCTTCTTCGCCTTGGAATCCATTCGAGGGTACCTACAATAATAACCAATCGCAATACGTATTAAAATCGATGCAGAAAACCGATACAGCGCACAGTGTGCTCACAGGTTAGAACCTATGGCCAAAACATGCAAATCCAACAAACAACCCCTGTTGTCGATGTACGAACACCCGACAACCAAATACAAATCCAAATATCAAGAAAGTGCATTTAAAAATACGGAAAACATCGCCTAAAACACACCAAAATGCTCCCAGATTTTCCCCAGATGACAATTAGCCAAAACTGCATATAGGAGGGGTCTAATTTAGTGCAAAATGAGCCCTGGAACAAATATGAACCCAATCCATCCTAATTTGGCCTCAAATTGCGGCCAGAATGATTAAATCTGCGGCCACAGGTTTGAATTAGGGGCTCGGGTCTTGGTGGTAGCTTCCTAGGTGCCTGCACGACTCACTGTCAGCTCAATTTAATTTTTGGTGCCCCCGGGTTGCTCCAGATTCCAGAACACCTTCACAGATCACACATTTATCCGATGTCGGGTTTCTAAATCCGTGTTTTGGGGTTTCTCAGGTTTGTTCTAGGTCACTAAACACCATCTAAGTTTAGTTAACAGCTACTACGAATCACCCAATTCAAACCAACACTCAAATCTTCACTAGGGTTTCCCAATGTTCACTACCTCCACAATATCACATCTAAACACATATAAATACTTAAGTAAATGGAAAACTACCCAATTAGTGAAGGAATTACCTCATAAATCACCCATGAATCCCCCAAGATCATCAAAACTGAATTTTTCTTGGTCCCATGTATAGAGCTTGAAGAGGGGATTAATATTTGTGAAGGGTGTGTAGGGTTTTGGGGATTGTTAGGAGATGGATCTAGGGATTATTTGAGGAGGGTTGGGAGCTTGAGGAGATGAAGAGGATGATGGAAATGGTGAAGGATTTTGAATTGGGCAGCAGCCCCCCCTCTCTCTCATTATAATTCACACACACTCTCTCTCATCACTAGTATACCTACCCCATCATTATGTCCCCTTGACTTTTCCTCTTTCTTTCTTTTTTTTTTCCCACCAAAAACCATAATATAAAGCCCAAATGAAATGAAACATGTAATAAAATGAAACATGTCATGGTGCACTAACCATGGAAACTGTAAAGACGCGGATTTGGCTTAATCGCGATTAGCAGTGCACTAATCGGGTTTTTATCGAAACTGCGTATAATAAAATTTAAAAATGCCAAATCCTTTAATTATATTATTAAATGAAT
Organism: Agapanthus africanus; assembly: GCA_030015575.1. Taxonomy (NCBI): domain Eukaryota; kingdom Viridiplantae; phylum Streptophyta; class Magnoliopsida; order Asparagales; family Amaryllidaceae; genus Agapanthus; species Agapanthus africanus. The sequence continues at coordinate 546,431,107 of CM057338.1, forward strand.
AAATCATTTTAATTTCTATTTATTTCATAATTATTGTTATATATTTATATTCTTTTTCGAAAACCCCAATTTCACAAATCGGCAGTTTTCGGGAAAAATATTATTTAAATATTAATTTCCCAAAAATAATATTTTATATTTTCTGAAATGTTACAGTGTTTAAAACTAAATTGAAGATTATATCTCCAGTATTTAACACTGATTGTCTTTTAGTGTTTAACACTAATTTGAGAGTTCTACCTCCAGTGTTTAACACTGTTGTTCTCTAATATTTAATACTACTTTTAGCCAAATCGGTTAATTTTTCAGAGGCAAAAGTCCCTCCTCCAAATGAATCTCAAAATTGAGGAAATCAAAGACAAAATGTTGTTAGAGCCTCCAAACCTCTGTTTAGCACTGCTGAATGATGAGGGGCTGAACCTAGACAAATGTCCAATGGCCCAAAGGGCCAATATTTCAAACATAATTGGACTTAGCCCAAACTGGCCATAAGTCCTCAAATCATCTTTAACTGAGCACATCTACTCTTTCAACCAACTCATTGGTTCAAGGGTACATCTCTGAGCTCCTCTGATATTTGTCGTTGTAATCCTTCAACGTCTTCAGAGAGGTGATGGGTCCCAACAGCCATACATTCCATGGACCACCACGTCCCTAAACTGGCAATGGACCACCACGTCCCTAAACTAGAACATGGACCACTACGTCCCTAAACTGGAACAATAGAGCCTCCAAATGCTTTTTTATCGGATCTAAACAATCCCATTTAAGTTGATCTTAGCCTCAAATATGGCTAACGTATCCTTAAACCTTCAAACTGACTTTAGTCCCAAATTAGACTATAGATCCCCCAATCAACTTTGGTTCAAGGGTATATCTTTGAACTCCTCTGACACCTGTCATTGTAATCCTTCAACGTCGTCAGAGAGGTGATGGGTCCCGACGACCATACATACAATGGACCACTATGTCCCTAAACTGGAACAATAGAGCCCAAATGCTCTTTTGTCGGATCTAAACGATCCTGTTAAGTTGATCTTAGTCTCAAATTGGACTAACGTATCCTTAACGAACGTTTGAGTTGATCTTAGTCTCAAACAAGGCTAACGTATCCTCAAACCAAAACCCCAAACCCAAATCTAAGAAAATACGGATTTGGACTAATCGACGTCCTACGGGCGACGACATAAATTAGTCTCCGTATACGATCCACGGGCAACCACAAACAAAACAAACACCCACGACACGAAGTGAAATTCTAGAGAAGGAGAACGTTGTTACCGCGATGCGGTAGCGTAATTAATTACAGGGGCTTGCGCCTGCAGGGAAGAGCGTCCCCACAATTAAAAACCCCTCAAGCGAGGGGGAATCTGACGAAGTCTGCTACATCGGCCGCATCCGTTCAAACCTCCGATACACGGTGCCATAAATCAACTTGGCATCTTCGGAGAGGTGGACGAATAGCACCTATTAGCATCTTCCCCGAATCTCAGGCAAGACGTCTGTCTTGCGCGTCTTTTGGAGGGGAACATATTCTGGCACGCCCGGTGGGACCTTTTCCTCTTTCCACTCCACACTTCGTGTGTCGTGTTCGCGAACGAATCGCGGTTTGCTGTGGTTGCCTGTGGGTTTGAGGTACTAAGATTTGGTGCCTTGCTCTGTGCAGAAAATAGAAGATCAATGGCTTCAAACTGCACTGCCTGCAGCTGCAACTCTCACTCCGTCCTTGCTGGAGGAGTGACTTATGGGCCCCAAGCGGCCTCCCTTTTCAAGATGCCAGTGGAGCAGGTAACTCAAGCCACCGCTGGACTATTCTTCGGGACCATGCTCCCACCGATGAGCTTCAATGCCACAATGACGTTGCGAGAAGCCCCAAAGAAGTCGGTCTTTGATCAACTTACCACTGTCGCGGCCCCTCTCAACGGGTCGCCCAACTTCAATACCTCATTTTTCAACAGACTGGGCCAGAACGTCTACAAGCCCACGATACCAGAAGCTGCCATCCCAAAGCGGATAGCCATCCCGGCTCAAGCGGACAAAATCATTGGAAAGGCTTCTCCTTCCAAGAAGTTAGTTTTTACAAGGCTGGACATTCCGGTTGCTGCTCCAGGCAAAGTCCTCAAAGCTGCTTCCCCTGCCCAGAGATCCGTCTTTGACAGATTAGACATCGCTTCTCAACGGGTGTCAGTCTTCGTCAGACTAGCACCAATAACAGTCTCTCCTCAAGGCAGGGAGCATGACGAAGTCACCCTTATAGCTGAAACAACTCCAGCCGCACGACACGCTCGACGTCGTCACTGGCGTCGAGTAAGGAAGGCTGGGGGCAACTCCCCCTCCGGGATAACTTCGCCAGCTCCGATGGTGGGGATCGATGCTGTTGTTCCAACTGGGAACAGCTTTGAATTGCTGTACACGGTGCGCAGAAACTCTCCTACTGCGGTGCTGAAATGAACTCCTTCGCCTGTGGAGAATGCCCTAAAGTTGAAGCTGGAGCAGCCCCCTCAACGGCTGTCCTCTAAAATTTACAAGGTCTGGCGTCAAGTCCAGGACTCCGTAATGGATCAAGACTATCTCCGCCGACAGAAAAAGATGAAGGTTCGGCAGGAGAAGAACTACTCTGTCAAGCCACCAAAAGTGACAGCTACTTGGGTACCCACTACAACGGCCCCCTCAACTTCGACCGCTCAAAAAAGAAGGAGGTCGGAGAAGACCCCTGTGTCTCTGGTAAATCGCAAGGACACGAAGCTAAACGCCCCAAGTCTGGGGGTATGATGGTGAACACCGTTCATATGGCTTCCGGAAAGGAGGATAGCCGCGCTTCGACGAGTCACCGACCGCTCACCCGATCCGTGACAAAAGCCCAGGAGCAACAACAGAAGTGTCACGACCCGAAAGTACGGAACATGACCGGCACTTAAACTACGAACGTCTCGAGGCGTACGTAATCTAAGTAAACCGAAAACCCAGAAATCCAAACCAAGAAAAGATATAGAGTGCAGGAAAACCAACTTAAAGCAAGTAGTTTCAATAGCATAAGCCGAATTATGCGGGTTTCTAAAAACATCAAAAATTTACTGAAAATTTCGGCAGAGTCTCCTTTGTAAATATTGGCCCCCAAACGGGATACAACATGAATAGAATACGAAATCAAGAAAAAGGCATCCCCAAGCGGGAGCTAGCTCTTCGTCTATCGACGGTCACAACCACACAAGAGATATAATATACAACGCCAACGGCGAGGATCAAAACTCAAAAGGAAACTCAAAACCACCAGAAAAATAACGAGCGACTCTAAGGTCGAAAGAATAAACAACACTGGTCTCTATCTCAATAAATACATGTTTGGTTGATGGAATTTACTAGATACAACGGAATAATATTATACAGGGTAATATGATGGGTACGATACAAGAAAAGCCCACCTACTAGCAAGCCACCCGGAAATGGAACTGAGCCCGCAAAGCCGTAATGAAACCTGTACGGCAAACCTGCAAGAAACTGGGGCACAACGGGGGTGAGTTGCCAACTCGTGAAAAGAAAAACATCTACGCACAGAAATCGCATAAATAACGCAATCCTAGGTCAAAGATCATAATATAGCCTCAAAAATGTATATAACATGTAGCCTATAACAAGGCTAGGGTAAATATCTAACCCGAGTGTAATCTCATGTACCCGTGTCAGTGCCTCAGGTAGCAATATATCATATGAATGAGGTATGAATGCATGAAAACAGAATACATGTAAATGAAGAAACTGTTTTCATAAATTAGTGAGATTTCCTTCGTATTTTTAAACTGAGGTATCATAAATGAAATCAGTATCAACAGTGTCTAGCATCGACACAAAACATAAATCCCACTGTCTCGAAATATCAATGTCTCAATCTCAATATCTAGGGCGCCGTCAGTCCAGACCAGCCCCTACCATCCATCTCAAGACCACGACGGTATCCTCCGGATATCCGACGCGTCGGGTAATATCACCGGTAGGTAATCTGTCCCCTGCCAGGCTCAACGTCAACACCACATTCATCTTGCCCCGGGGTACCATACCGGGCCCACCATGTACCCGTGACGGTTCCTCCACTCCTCGACACGGATCTCGAAAACCACAGCAAACTCATGGTGGACGACACTTTACATCACTAGAAAACCGTAACATTTTATATTTTAAAAGATCATAAGTTGTAAATTTTGCGGCTTTCCCCAAAATCCAGAAATATCATAAATCTCAAGAAATCATCACAAGTGCATATGTCAATGATAATGAATGCATATGGTATCAATAAGCAAGTTGCAATGTATGATTAATAAACTAGGCATGTAAGGCAGGTGCACTAATATCATATCAACTACTAACTAACAAGCTAAGTCAAGCAAATATATTCTCTAAAGTGTACGTGACATGGCAATTACCGATGAAGATGTGTGTGAGCCGGCAAGTAGGTGTACGTGGTACATACGCATCATCGGTAATGGTGCTGGTGTCCTAACAGCATGATATCAATAATGGAATATGCAGCAAAATAAGTATGCGAGGCAGAGCGAACAACAATAATATGCGGGAGCTGAATACTAGACACAACGATAACTAATCTGTAATAATCTAATATAAGTCCTACAAATGGTGCCTTTTGAAATAACACAAATCATGGGGTTTTGAAAATAGGGGATACGGTGTTTTTATGAAAAGATAAGTCTTTTGAAATATCCATAGGATCCCTTGGGCTGTCTTTTAAAATACCCACGATTCATTAGTTTTTGAAATAGGTAGGAGTCTAATCTAATCTAACAACTACACTAAACTATACAGCTGAACTAACAAGCTGAACTACAGGTAAGGAAACCGCCTATCATCTGAGTCGATACATATACCTACCTGTATATGTATAGTCGGTGATCCCGCCTCAATAATATCATATCCGATACCATATCTATAATCAGACATCCCAAGTCAAGAGTGCGGATCAATCATCAATATAGTTCGTACGTAAATCCGTCGTACGGCATCCCAATCTGGATACGGGTCAATATCACATTCATCATACTATTCACCGGGTATCCTCTTCATCAAATATCATGATCGGGGTACTGATCTACGTCTAGTACCATACTGATACCGCCTAAGTATGCATGCCGGTGTAAGAATCACTACGCCAAAAGACCCGCTAAAACATCATGTCGTATCTCAATACGAACCAAATCACATCACCGATCTCCTGGCCTCAAGCCCAATCTCATAGACTCATCTCAATTTCCAAATACTATTCTCAAATCTAGTATATGAACACATAGTCCCATACCTATATGAACACATAAATATATATTCCCATATACGCACATATAAAAGAAAAAATGTATGCAAGTATGTATGTGTGTATGTGTAGTGCAACACTACCCTAGGGTTCGCAACACTAAGGTAATCCAACACACTAATATCCATCCTAAGCAACGTTATTAATCCCAAATGACATATAAAAAAATGTTGGTGTGTATACGCATCCGTATACACCACCACGGACTGCGGGGGTGCTATACGCCATCCACCCGACTTCTCCCCGTAGATATAAATCTACTCACCTGGTCCTCGCTCGCCGGTGCCGACATCGCCACGCGCTTGCTTGTCGTCTCGAAGTCCACATGGGGTACCGACATATCACAACGTATCGTATCGCATAAAAACCCAATTCAAAATCGAAACGGCATACGAAAACTAAATCGGCACGCGTATCATGCATAGGTCAAAACCTATCGCCTACACATGCAAGAATAGCCAAACCAACCCTCGATGTCGATGTACAAACGTCAAAACATCGAGAAAAACCCCAAACACACTCATTTGTACAGTTACAAGCACTAATTATAATATAAAATAGCTTAAAATTCGCAAAAACCCCAATTTCACTTAAAAAGTCATTTTTCCGAAAATCTAGCAAGCACAATTCGCCGTTTTTGTACAAAACATGATGTTTTAACAAAACTAATGGCCATAAGGCTCACTAACCATCTTAATTAAGTCATAAAAACAATTCCCATAATTTAATCTCGTTAATTTCCAAAAACCCTAAAATTCTAGTTTACAAAATACCTAAATTTTAATAATTTTATAGCAAAAAAATGCACAAACCACAATCTAGCTTGGATTTTCATGAAATAAAGTATTAAACTACACTTAATAATGTTAAAGAAGTCATGAAAAGTATATTTAGATTTTTCTCTTAATTATAATCATAGTTTTCAAAACCTAGTTAGCAAATTAGCGTAATCGCCACAATTTAATTTAACAAAAATGCAACCTAGCAACTTACTTTGATTTAGCAACCATTAATATGTTAAAACATCACACAAGCATAATCTCATAACATAAAACCCTAACTAGCAATTAACCCTATTCTAGAATTCCCAAGCTTTCAAATTAAAACCTAATTAAGCATCTAATTAGATAATAAGGAAGTATTATAGCAACAATTAAGTAACTAATCAAAAATCAAACCATGAGACAAATATTTATACCTCACAAAACTTGAATGAAACATGCAACCTAGCCTCACAAACTTGCTTTTTTCACCATGATCCATACTAGAATAGGTAAAGGAAAAATGGGTAAGAATTGGATTTGAGTTTTAGCTTGATTTTAGATGGAATTTTGGAGATTTTTTTGAAGGGTTTTGAGTGAAATGAGATGAGAAAAAGGGGAGGACAGCAAGAGGGTGGCTCGGCTGCATCATGAGGAGGAGAGGAGTGAGAGTGAGGTGGGGAAAAGCAAGTGAAGAAAGTTCAAAGTCAACACAAAAGTCAAAGCCCATACTTCAATTAACTTCTTCTCTCTTTATTCTTTTCTTTTCAAATCTTCAAGTGGGGAAAATTGATGGGGCTGCTGAATTCAGCCATGAGAGGAAATAAATGGGTGTGTGTGGGTGTGGGTATGGGTGTGGGGTGATGAAAAATGATAAATATAATACTCCAAGCATCCATTTACGCAAAAAAAAAGCCTTTTTTCTTCAATAATTTCTAAACCGTTTTGGCAAATGATTTCGTTCCAAAAAATCACATGATAAAATTTTATTTAATGTTTTATGATGCACAAAATTTGTTTCAACTCATTCCAATTTGTAATTTTCCCTAATTAAATGTATTAGTGACGGCTTAAAATAATAATAAAATAATATTTTTTTAGAAAATTTGAAATTTCACCAGCGGCTCAATAAACACCAAATAATAGCAATTACATAGCTAGAATATGTATATTTAATTTTTATAATAAGATATTTGTATTTTGACTTTTTACAGAAAACCCCTTATTTTACCGATTTTTTTCGAAATTTCACCGAAACGATTTTCAAAATGTTACAATCTTCCCCCCTTAAAGAAATTCGGTCCCCGAATTTAAATTGAAACTCCCCCCAAATACTAAAATATTTCAGCCAAAACCATCTAATCGCCGGGGCACCGAAATCATAAATACATAAAACGCATCATAGCGCAATGCATGCGCATGAAAAATGAGCATATAACTCAAAATCAAAACTCCGTCAAGCATCTCGCAATCATCGGAGTCAAGGTGAAGACACGAGTGCCAAATCTCAAGCAAGACCGATATGCTATAAATCGGAACTATACATGTAAATATCAGGAGGAAATGCATGCCAAATCCTTTAAGTTGCTGTGCAATGCACATAACACTGCACAGTGGCGGACATCTATTATAAGAAAATAACTATATACAAATATACCTTTGTTTGAAATGTACGTTCCGCCGTTTTGGGAAACAATTTAGAAGGGTTTTCCTTGTTTTAAACGTTTCGCGTCATATCAGACACGTAGGTAAATACTGAGACTATAGCTCGCTTTTTGGAATTCCCTTCAATAGCTATCAATGCATGCAAAATACATTCAGGTACTGTCCTCTGACTAGTCCTGCTTAGTACGAAAACACATCGCAATTATTATAAAAAAAACGTACTGCTCTATAAGAAATCAATCCCAAAATACGTGTATGAATACTACGTGCGTCTAGTGCGCACGACAATCAAAATCCATATACGTGCCATATAAGTGCACAGAAATAAGATCTAAGTGCATCGGGTGTGCACAAAGCATCTGTCGTAGGCAACGTGTGTGCCTGACAGCAAAAATCAGGTGCATCTGACATGCACGAAAAAATCTCGATTTAGTGCATCTGGTGTGCACCAAAATCGCATCTCAAGACATGCGCTCAACATGCGCGAAAACCCAAAACCAGGGCATCCATCATCCACGAAATCATGAAATCCAATATCAAGCACCGAACATGCGCAAAATCAAATCAGATGCACAAGGTGCACAAAACAGATATCGAGTATCATAATCGAAATCGAAGTCCAGCGCATCTAAGTGCACAAAAGGCGTATCACTGCACTGCAAGCATATATAAACCATACAGAGTGCAGGAACCAAATCGTGTGCGTGCATATGCACAAAATCAACTCAAATGTCTAAAACCGTAAAATCACAAACATGTGAAACCAAAGCACGAAAACGATATCAAGTGCAACACTGTGCAAAGATCGTAAATCCTCAATCATCAAAATCAAATCATGCGAATAAATCACCCAAAACATCGAAATCAATAATGGCGGAATAGTACCGCTCAAGTGCATCCTCTAAGAATCTCGGCCAACTGTCACGGTCACTAGTGGGACGTCTCGTCGATGATCATGAACTCTGTCCTGCTGGTGTGCGTAACCATGACCACTCCTGGGTCAAGGTCTTCACTGTGAATTACCAATCTTTCGGTCCATCGGCTCATCGGCCCTGTCAGGTGTGCTAACGGGGACGATTCCGTTCTGGCACTTCTCTGGTCATCTCTTGGTCAATCATCGCGACCACTCGTAAGATAGCATATCAATGGCGTCGGCCTCTGTTTCTCTGAATGTACGTGACACATCTGATCCTGGGTGCAAGTATCATTGCAGCAGTGTCCTGGAAGGAATCCTGCTCACGGTCTCTTCCATGTCTCGTCTCTGCCAACTGTCCGGAAGTCATTGTCCCTTCCTATATCTGCATCTTGCTCTGGAACGACTGCATACTCATCGCGACTCCTTCTGGAAGGTAAGTCCAAGTACCATGCCTCGGCATGCGCATCGCATCTCTGATGTCGGCGGAGTGGAACGTCATCTCATCTAGATCTGGTACGAACCTCTTACTCCACTTTTCTCTAATGTCGTCTGCTTTGGACTCGTCTCGTCGTGGCTGCATGGACTGAGCTCCAACGGCTATCCTCGTATCTGGAGTCTCCCAAGAAATGCATCTCACCACCTAGCATCCGACTTAAGTCGAGCCATCCGATCGAGTCGTCAAAACCTCATAATCCCCCAAGAGCTCAACCTCTTGGGCACAGTTTAATAGTATCGAGTACATACCACAGCATCGGTGGTACAGCCGTAGAAGGGCAAACCCAAGCCTCACTAATGGCGCCGTAGAACTGCCGCAAACCCGAAGGTTCAAAGGCTTTCACACGGTCATTAAGTCGAGTTAGGGTTTCATTCTTCTAGAGGGACCATAGAATTGCCTGCATGTCTTTCCGAATACTTTAAACTTGGAATAGTAGGTTTCTGACATTCGATCGTCTCTGTCGACTCCCAACGTCTCCGCGTGAAGTCGTCTCTAGCTGGAATCAATCTATCTGATGACCTCGCATCGGGGTAGCAAACGATCCACATGTCCTAGTCATTCATCCGCGATGACTAGCGACCTTCTATCATCTCTTAGTACAACTCGTTCTGCACTAACTCCAGCATCTGGGGCAATACCTCGTCGTTCGCAGCAATAACTGGCTTGCTCGTCTGCACGCTGAACAGTGCCTCGATCATCATGAATAAGCAACACACCAACGGTCATCAAGATCTGGCTGGCCTCTATCATTGGCTCAATCCTCTAGTGTGGATCAGCACATCCGAGTAACCTCATAAAGGCGATCCGCCAAACGCTCGTGGCGCGGAAACACAGTCAAAAGACACCTCTCTACAATCGGGTGTCGCCGGAATCATGCCCTGGTCAGTCCTCGTTCGTGACGAGCTCGTGCTGACCGCAACTCTAGCCGTAGCTCTCCCTGTCCGTAATCGTGGCTGCAAAACCAAACTGGTACCGATGAGGCTAGATCAGGAAGGAATATAGTACTGAACAAGGAAATGTACATCCTAAGGCTTCTTAAGTGGAGCGGCGTGTCGTAAATATGCCGCGGAACATACCAACAGTACGTCACTCTACTTTAGTCACCTATTCCATCAACCAAGGGTCATCCTACGCTCCGAAGGTAAAACCTAACGCTCTGATACCAACTTTGTCACGACCCGAAAGTACGGAACATGACCGGCACTTAAACTACGAACGTCTCGAGGCGTACGTAATCTAAGTAAACCGAAAACCCAGAAATCCAAACCAAGAAACGATATAGAGTGCAGGAAAACCAACTTAAAGCAAGTAGTTTCAATAGCATAAGCCGAATTATGCGGGTTTCTAAAAACATCAAAAATTTACTGAAAATTTCGGCAGAGTCTCCTTTGTAAATATTGGCCCCCAAACGGGATACAACATGAATAGAATACGAAATCAAGAAAAAGGCATCCCCAAGCGGGAGCTAGCTCTTTGTCTATCGACGGTCACAACCACAAGAGATATAATATACAACGCCAACGGCGAGGATCAAAACTCAAAAGGAAACTCAAAACCACCAGTAAAATAACGAGCGACTCTAAGGTCGAAAGAATAAACAACACTGGTCTCTATCTCAATAAATACATGTTTGGTTGATGGAATTTACTAGATACAACGGAATAATATTATACAAGGTAATATGATGGGGACGATACAAGAAAAGCCCACCTACTAGCAAGCCACCCGGAAATGGAACTGAGCCCGCAAAGCCGTAATGAAACCTGTACGGCAAACCTGCAAGAAACTGGGGCACAACGGGGGTGAGTTGCCAACTCGTGAAAAGAAAAACATCTACGCACAGAAATCGCATAAATAACGCAATCCTAGGTCAAAGATCATAATATAGCCTCAAAAATGTATATAACATGTAGCCTATAACAAGGCTAGGGTAAATATCTAACCCGAGTGTAATCTCATGTACCCGTGTCAGTGCCTCAGGTAGCAATATATCATATGAATGAGGTATGAATGCATGAAAACAGAATACATGTAAATGAAGAAACTGTTTTCATAAATTAGTGAGATTTCCTTCGTATTTTTAAACTGAGGTATCATAAATGAAATCAGTATCAACAGTGTCTAGCATCGACACAAAACATAAATCCCATTGTCTCGAAATATCAATGTCTCAATCTCAATATCTAGGGCGCCGTCAGTCCAGACCGGCCCCTACCATCCATCTCAAGACCACGACGGTATCCTCCGGATATCCGACGCGTCGGGTAATATCACCGGTAGGTAATCTGTCCCCTGCCAGGCTCAACGTCAACACCACATTCATCTTGCCCCGGGGTACCATACCGGGCCCACCATGTACCCGTGACGGTTCCTCCACTCCTCGACACGGATCTCGAAAACCACAGCAAACTCATGGTGGACGACACTTTACATCACTAGAAAACCGCAACATTTTATATTTTAAAAGATCATAAGTTGTAAATTTTGCGGCTTTCCCCAAAATCCAGAAATATCATAAATCTCAAGAAATCATCACAAGTGCATATGTCAATGATAATGAATGCATATGGTATCAATAAGCAAGTTGCAATGTATGATTAATAAACTAGGCATGTAAGGCAGGTGCACTAATATCATATCAACTACTAACTAACAAGCTAAGTCAAGCAAATATATTCTCTAAAGTGTACGTGACATGGCAATTACCGATGAAGATGTGTGTGAGCCGGCAAGTAGGTGTACGTGGTACATACGCATCATCGGTAATGGTGCTGGTGTCCTAACAGCATGATATCAATAATGGAATATGCAGCAAAATAAGTATGCGAGGCAGAGCGAACAACAATAATATGCGGGAGCTGAATACTAGACACAACGATAACTAATCTGTAATAATCTAATATAAGTCTTACAAATGGTGCCTTTTGAAATAACACAAATCATGGGGTTTTGAAAATAGGGGATACGGTGTTTTTATGAAAAGATAAGTCTTTTGAAATATCCATAGGATCCCTTGGGCTGTCTTTTAAAATACCCATAATTCATTAGTTTTTGAAATAGGTAGGAGTCTAATCTAATCTAACAACTACACTAAACTATACAGCTGAACTAACAAGCTGAACTACAGGTAAGGAAACCGCCTATCATCTGAGTCGATACATATACCTACCTGTATATGTATAGTCGGTGATCCCGCCTCAATAATATCATATCTGATACCATATCTATAATCAGACATCCCAAGTCAAGAGTGCGGATCAATCATCAATATAGTTCGTACGTAAATCCGTCGTACGGCATCCCAATCTGGGTACGGGTCAATATCACATTCATCATACTATTCACCGGGTATCCTCTTCATCAAATATCATGATCGGGGTACTGATCTACGTCTAGTACCATACTGATACCGCCTAAGTATGCATGCCGGTATAAGAATCACTACGCCAAAAGACCCGCTAAAACATCATGTCGTATCTCAATATGAACCAAATCACATCACCGATCTCCTGGCCTCAAGCCCAATCTCATAGACTCATCTCAATTTCCAAATACTATTCTCAAATCTAGTATATGAACACATATTCCCATACCTATATGAACACATAAATATATATTCCCATATACGCACATATAAAAGAAAAAATGTATGCAAGTATGTATGTGTGTATGTGTAGTGCAACACTACCCTAGGGTTCGCAACACTAAGGTAATCCAACACACTAATATCCATCCTAAGCAACGTTATTAATCCCAAATGACATATAAAAAAATGTTGGTGTGTATACGCATCCGTATACACCACCACGGACTGCGGGGGTGCTATACGCCATCCACCCGACTTCTCCCCGTAGATATAAATCTACTCACCTGGTCCTCGCTCGCTGGTGCCGACATCGCCACGCGCTTGCTTGTCGTCTCGAAGTCCACATGGGGTACCTACATATCACAACGTATCATATCGCATAAAAACCCAATTCAAAATCGAAACGGCATACGAAAACTAAATCGGCACGCGTATCATGCATAGGTCAAAACCTATCGCCTACACATGCAAGAATAGCCAAACCAACCCTCGATGTCGATGTACAAACGTCAAAACATCGAGAAAAACCCCAAACACACTCATTTGTACAGTTACAAGCACTAATTATAATATAAAATAGCTTAAAATTCGCAAAAACCCCAATTTCACTTAAAAAGTCATTTTTCCGAAAATCTAGCAAGCACAATTCGCCGTTTTTGTACAAAACATGATGTTTTAACAAAACTAATGGCCATAAGGCTCACTAACCATCTTAATTAATTCATAAAAACAATTCCCATAATTTAATCTCGTTAATTTCCAAAAACTCTAAAATTCTAGTTTACAAAATACCTAAATTTTAACAATTTTATATCAAAAAAATGCACAAACCACAATCTAGCTTGGATTTTCATGAACTAAAGTATTAAACTACACTTAATAATGTTAAAGAAGTCATGAAAAGTATATTTAGATTTTTCTCTTAATTATAATCATAGTTTTCAAAACCTAGTTAGCAAATTAGCGTAATCGTCACAATTTAATTTAACAAAAATGCAACCTAGCAACTTACTTTGATTTAGCAACCATTAATATGTTAAAACATCACACAAGCATAATCTCATAACATAAAACCCTAACTAGCAATTAACCCTATTCTAGAATTCCCAAGCTTTCAAATTAAAACCTAATTAAGCATCTAATTAGATAATAAGGAAGTATTATAGCAACAATTAAGTAACTAATCAAAAATCAAACCATGAGACAAATATTTATACCTCACAAAACTTGAATGAAACATGCAACCTAGCCTCACAAACTTGCTTTTTTCACCATGATCCATACTAGAATAGGTAAAGGAAAAATGGGTAAGAATTGGATTTGAGTTTTAGCTTGATTTTAGATGGAATTTTGGAGATTTTTTTGAAGGGTTTTGAGTGAAATGAGATGAGAAAAAAGGGAGGACAGCAAGAGGGTGGCTCGGCTGCATCATGAGGAGGAGAGGAGTGAGAGTGAGGTGGGGAAAAGCAAGTGAAGAAAGTTCAAAGTCAACACAAAAGTCAAAGCCCATACTTCAATTAACTTCTTCTCTCTTTATTCTTTTCTTTTCAAATCTTCAAGTGGGGAAAATTGATGGGGCTGCTGAATTCAGCCATGAGAGGAAATAAATGGGTGTGTGTGGGTGTGGGTATGGGTGTGGGGTGGTGAAAAATGATAAATATAATACCCCAAGCATCCATTTACGCAAAAAAAAAGCCTTTTTTCTTCAATAATTTCTAAACCGTTTTGGCAAATGATTTCGTTCCAAAAAATCACATGATAAAATTTTATTTAATGTTTTATGATGCACAAAATTTGTTTCAACTCATTCCAATTTGTAATTTTCCCTAATTAAATGTATTAGTAACGGCTTAAAATAATAATAATAAAATAATATTTTTTTAGAAAATTTGAAATTTCACCAGCGGCTCAATAAACACCAAATAATAGCAATTACATAGCTAGAATATGTATATTTAATTTTTATAATAAGATATTTGTATTTTGACTTTTTACAGAAAACCCCTTATTTTACCGATTTTTTTCGAAATTTCACCGAAACGATTTTCAAAATGTTATAAGAAGCTTCAGGAAATGATGACTGCAATGGCCGCACTTACCGGGCCAAAAGAAAGCTCGGAGGCATCCTCGGATCAACGCTGGGAGCAAGAAACTGACGCTGACTTCCTACGCAGAGTCCTCGAAAAGAAGGGCAGAGAAGCAGCAGAACAAGCAGCTAATATAAAACAAATGGCGCTTCTTTTCCAAGATATGGTAGGAATAATGTTACAGCAAGATCCTCCAGCTGATGACCCTCCGACCATTACTGAAGACGATAGAGGGGAGACATCCAATCCTCCTCCGGCTCTTTCAGCAGCCAAGGAGGAAACCATTTCTAAGGCCGCACTGGATGACTATATAGCTCAGCAAATACGAGCTCATCAGTCAACTACTTTCCACACCTTGATTGACAAGTGCACGGTGGCGCCCCGGCCGTCAATCCGACGGCCAAATGCGGAAGCGGTGATAAACTTTAATTTTACGAACTTAGCAAACCGGCACCACCGCGCACTAAACCCCGGATCGGGCCATTAAACTAGATCTAGCAAAGTAACAAGATGGGAAGAGATATACTGAGTGATCCGAGTCCTCCGGTCTTCTCGTCGTCGTCCCGATCTCTCGCGGAATGTCCGGTCTCCATCTCCTCGCCGGAAGGGCACCACGTCGCCTGTTTCTTTTACGGGCTCCCGCCTCTATACCGAGGCAACTCGGGCATGAAGCTGGCAAGTCGACATGCCCAAGATTTGCTATAGAATGTGTAGGGTTGTGTCTCATTTGGGATTTTGTTGCCTTTGTAGATGGAGGAATGAGGTCAAGAAAAATGGTGCTTTCATTTTTCATGCAAGGAAATTGAGATGAAGATAAAATGCCACAAGCTCACCAAATGAAACTCTCTCTCTCTCCCTCAAAGAAGTGGCCGGCCATATCAAGAGAATGGTGGAGGGAAAAATGAAATCAACCATCATTAAACCAAGAAGGAGAGTGAGTGTAGTAAAAGTAGAAAGGTGACCATAAACCAAACATCATCATCACAAACTTACATCCAAACCATATCCTTTCAAATCTCATTTAATGCACCATCATGGATGAAAGATGCTTAACATATCATAATGAATATATTTGCAAGAAACCCCCTCCACAAATGTTATTTGCACAATTGCAAATAACCCCCTCCATCGGAAAAGTCCGGCCGGGAAAGAACAAAGGAAAACCGGCCGGAACGGAATGCAAACTGGCAACTCCAGAAAACTGGTCCCGTAATAAATTACAGGAAAACCCCATACTGTGCATACACACCCGCATCTGTATTCCGTCCGGATGCAAATGCAATGAGAAAAAATCTACACTGTACTATACTAGGATCCGGCTTAAACCAAAGCCGGCTAGTAAAATCTGTTCGATCCTGATCCGTGCAATACCGCACGTATCTGATCGAACCGTGCCATATAACTATACGGCCTCTAGTACAAACCGTCCGATCCTGATCCGTGCAATACCGCACGTATCTGATCGGACCCTGCCATATCTCCATACGGCCTCTACAGCGTTTCGCCCGAAAGCTGAGTAACTGAAAGTGTGGTGGACTCTAAAGACTCGTCAATACTATGGTTGTGGATTTAACCACTAGCACGTCAGAGGTATAAGCCAATACGTAACGGGCCACCAGCTATTGACCAAAAGGGACGTCGATGAGCGAACTCATCCTGACACCCTACTGAGCCTGTCAGTGACAATATCCGTACAGTCCGGTCCGTTCGTCTACGAGCATCGCATGGCGGGCCTAGGGGGTTGGTAAAAGTCAGACCCCCAAAAGCGGTACAAGTCGTGTCGGAGTGTAGCCCAGAACACCCTGAGATACTACTGGAAAATCTACCAGTAAATCTCCTGCCTTGGCCAAGGACTTCGTGTAATGGCTCTCCTAGACACAGCGCGACCTCACCCCCAATACCGGGAGAGACGAACCCCCGAAGATCCGCTCACTGCCTCCATGTGGCTCGGGACTGTACCCAACTAAAACCTGTTTGCACGACTCCTTTGAGCCGTGGTAGGGTAGTAATCAAAGCACAGTGGGAACTCACACGAGACAAATGACGATCCCCAGGTCGATGAACTAACCTGTACACATGTCACCTGGGAACTGCTATCTGACGTCAGGTATAAGACCAACTAGCATGTTCCCGGCGAGTCCTGTCCGGTGTACTCATAACCCAATGAGCACCTGTATACATCTTAGGTGAACCAACTGACACCAGTGGCTTATGAGACCGGCCACCGCCCCTCGTCGGGGTCTCGACTGTATACACTAGTCTACTCTGGAGAATCGATGCCCTGTCTCGAAACTCCCACGACTAGGGACCATTTAAGGATGTGCTTGTAGACCCCAGCTCTCACGTATATGATCGCCCTCATACTGCTGGTCGTCAAGCAAAAATCCTAGGGGCTCTATCAACATGCAATAGCGACCTGTCAGGTCACCTAAAGCAGTACACGATGATAAAGGTAAACCAGATAGCATACTATCATCTCGAGTAAGACTGTCGTACCGGGATAGGTCCTCCCTCAATCATTGCAATCACGTGCCTGTGATCCAATAATTGACTCTGAGGGCACTATCTCCAACAATCTCCCACTTGCACTCAAGGCTAATTATTGCGATGTCGCATACTCACAGCCCGTGTGATACCGAACACCCAACTCCTCTACTAGTCAGTCTCACAAAGCCTGTTTGGAAGACTATTGCGTTCGAGGAATAGCCTCAGTGAGTGGATCCGCCTTGAAGTTTCTTTCTATGTCTCTCTATATCTCAAGTTCGCGGAGAAAGCCATCTCCCGAAATGAGCAATACCTGTCTTAGAGTGTCTGGATGTCTGATGGGACCGAGCTCATAAATGAACTCCAAATCCAAACTTCTTAGACTGTATCGTCAACTGAACTTAATCAGTATCCTGCGCCATGCCACCCTCAGTATTTCCTTGGAACACCTGTCCAAAATACTGCCCCTCGTCAGAAGGAAAACTATAACTCTGACAACCTCCTTGTCGTCCATGTCACCTTGGAAGCCTGGAATGATAACTGTCTCCCAAATGAGGCTGTCGTTATCATATCCCTAGAATATCCACTTATGTTCTAAAACTGCTTCCGACTGTTTCTCCAGGATTGGATCAATGTCAACTTATTGCATCTAGTGCAAGAACAACATCTGGTGTGGTACTTGACATCTCATGATTGACTTAATTGCCTAAGCAAGTGATCTGCCAATCATGCACATCCCTCTCTACTTTAGTCTATAAGACACCTTTAGAGAGGGTGACTCCATCACCTGCAGGTACACTACCGTGCCAGGAGTCGTCCATTCTAAATACTCTTAGAATGTTGTCGAAGTATCCTGATTGGGAAACCACCCAAATCTAGATCTAAAACCATAGATCTAGTAACCAGTATGTCTGATATAATGTCCAAGTCCCATGTGGAGAAACCACCGTGTGACGACCAAAGTATAACCGATCGTAGTATAGGAATATCACTTCCTACTTTGTGTATGTCATCCAAAACCCGGATATCACACCCTACTACCTACTCAACAGATCCATCCCCTATTCTGATGAAGTCAAACCTATGACTGTCACATCAGAAATAGATGATCTATCTCCGCTACATCTGCTTTAGTCTATAAATAGACATAAGCCTGATTTCCACCAATGCTTCCGCTGCTCCCACTGACTACGACAACCCTCTGGCAGAGTCATATAGACGTACACTTCTAAAACTAGTTTAGAATGATGCTATATTCATCCTCCTGCCGGGTCTCGGAGCCTGGAACAACAACAATGGCAAGTGTGGGTAAACAAGAACTTCCCTGTCACCGTCCTTGAGGCTACCGGAGTACCTCTCGGGTGCCTGAAGTTACCCACCTTATCTGCGGAGTGGCCAATGGAATGTCAAATCAGATTGAATCTTTAGGTTCCTTATCAAATCTTCAGTAATCGTTTGCGGTTCTGGAATCACTTCCAGTTCTACCATACTCCCACTACTGTTTTTGAAAAAATCCATTTTTAATAAAACTGTGGCGAGTCTAGAACAATATTTCTATTGATCTGCCAGATGGTAGAAAGTCAACTCTCGTCATAGCCTAGGTCAACCTACAAACAGCCATTATAGAAACGTGCCTTGAGTTGTCTAGTGTCTGGTTTTAATCATAAGCCGGACAACTCCCCGTACCTTAACATCGTTAAGATATGAACTGTTCTATATCCAATATAGAACCAGAGGCACTGATTTAATTGAACCAGATTCAAATCATGCAGCTATCTCCAGTGCATGTCAACTAAATGGAGAGAGGCCGATCATCATTACTCAACTTAGGAATGCTTCCAATTATGAGTAACCTGAAAGAGAAGCAATTTCTCTTTATCATTACTATCAACTGAATACCATACACAAGTATCTACATCTTCGATCACCTTGAAGAATCCCGATACTTGCTACACCTGGTTCTCTACTCTATTCAAATACCTATAACTCCTCAAAACTTAGACCCTGTGTTTTTACGAAACACACGTCTAAGAACTAGAGAAGTTAAAAGTAAACAGAATATAGTATGAGGACCAACCCCTCTGTCCTAATGGACACTGGACAACATACAATACTCTGTATAAGTCCGCTGAGTCTAACAACTCTTTCACTGTGTGTCGTAGGTTGAAAACTGTACTTATAGTTAAGAAGAATTACACCGCTGTTTAATGCTCCTTACCTAACCATCCACTGATATAGGTAAATGTCATCGACATAATATCAAAAGGTATATCTCACTCTATGAAAATAGACGTACAGATATATCAATTTGAAATTGGTGCACAACAGCGGATATTCAAAACCAAATATTTGCCGACCGGCAAACAGCCCGGATGATCTCCTCAAATATCACCGATTACAACGAATCTCGATATAATGAGGATGATCACCCAATTCCCAATAACCTACTCCCACTCATCATCTGTAAAACCATACAGATGTGAGAATCATACCTGGTAAATACATACCCTGGAGTAAGTATCTAATCGGGAAATCAGTTTTCTTTTAACAGTACACAGTTGAACTGAAACATTGAAATGTTTCGATGGGGTATCCTGGTATTCCTAGTAATGCCTCTACCATTATCCAGATTCATAACTATAACCGTATAATTCTTTGCCACCTCTCCAAATCCCTTTATATGTCTTTAGTCATTACCTTCTGCACACCCCTTTAGGCCAATTGGTTTTCTTCCTTCCCTACCGTTCGGCACCAGCCTATGGTTTGGAAGAAGACTATCCAATAAGCATAATGGGTATACTGTCCTAATCCTAGGAGCACTCGCAATGCGAGAGAAGGTGAAGATAAAAGACAACTGAATAAACCTTATTCCTATTTCTCCTGGATCAGAATCCATCCCTGAACTGGAACAAGTTCCTTTCGAGTTCGTATATAACCATACGATGGATTATCCAATAAACTGTGGATCTTCGTAGTGATACGGAGTGTCCTGGAGAAATACAAAGGTGATTTAGGATTGGCGAAGAAATACTTGGTTTGGTCGTGAATATCAGTCGCAATTTACTTTGCCCTCTTACTAATCCCTTGCTTTGTTTTAATCTTAATACCTTCTGCACACCGTTTAGGCTAATTGGTTTTCTTCATTCCCTACCGGTCGGCACCAGCCTAAGGTTTAGAAGAAGACTATCCAATTTGCATAATAGGTGTACTATCTCCTAAACCAAGGAGTACTCACAACTTGAGAGAAGGTAAAAGGGAAAAGACAACTGAATAATCCTATCCGTTTTCTCCAGAACCGGAAACCATCCTCGAATTCCTTCGAGTTCGTATCTAACAATACGATGGTTTTGTCCAATGGAAGTGGACGTTCGTAGTAATACGGGGTGTCCTGGAGAAAAGGGTAAAAGTAGGAGTGGTAATGAGGTCTGCAACTCTGACAATCCAAAAGCCAGTGTAAAGAAGGTTCGGTTAACTTGGTCTCTGAGTCATAGTCTTAGGGTCGGGTCAATGGTCGCTGCCAAAGAGAGAGAGAAAAGAAATACTCAGCGTGCACTCTAACCTAGATCAGAATGGTTACCAATTTATCTAATCAGGAAACCTCCCACTGTACCTCAAATTCTCCTCCAAACCTAAAAGAAGAATTAATCGGGGTCACCCGAGGAGTAAACCAACTCATCAGTGGGAATCGGGATCCAACTCTCATCGCATGATAACGTGACGGAATCCGCTCACGCTATCACACTCCAGAAGGTATGCGCATATCTGGCAAGTTTCAGTTCTTTTGAAACTCCCGATGTGATTTTTACCCCATGCTCTTATGACCTTGACTTTGGCCAACATATCATAAGTCACATGTCAAGTTCAACCCGTCATTCTTCAGGTTAATTTGAATCCACCCGTACCTACCCTTGACTTTGGCCAAAATGGCAGTACGACTGTCCCAAACCAACGCATCTATCTATACTGCATATGAATACCCAATAGCTACCAATCACTGTGCCTTGACTTTGGCCAACATACACAGCTTGAATACTATTGACTACCCATATGAAACGACGGAGGGCTACGAATGGTTTCTGGCGAAAACCTTTAACGTAATGAACTTGATATCGTTGAAGGAACAGATAGCTTTTTAGAAAATATAGTGACGAAAACCTTTAGTAAAGAGGTCACTCCCGGTGAAGGGATCTCGGCTCTTTCCCCGTAGAATGGGGTGCAGGATATTCCAAATGAATACCAGATGCAAAGCAAAAGTAATCGGCTATAGTGAAGTTAATGCCCTGACGCAAACTTCTGTCCAAGGGGTCACTCCCGGTGAAGGGATCTCGGCCCTTGCCTCGTCGACTGAGGAGCAGGATATTCCAAATGAATACCACGATGCAAAACAAAAGTGAACGTCCTTGCAATAACAGCTTTTTTTAAAAAGTGTTCCAACAACATCAGATTAGGTTTGTTTATCTTGCATTGATCCGAATCAATGCAGTCCCATCAATTGATCACACCACAAAGAACGAAAATATACTGACGTACGTATATGCCATCCGCATTCGCCACTGGGTCCCGTCATCACCCGTTAGGTTAGCTAACTAACGGCAGAGCGGGGACTGGACTAGCGCGGATGAAAAACATATACAACATCTACTAATATATATACCGATATATTATATTTCGCTCAAGGCGTGATAAAATGCAACATCACAGAAATGTACAGCATCACAGAACAATACAGATATCTGGGATCCCCGGGTTTCACAGAGCCACTACTGAAACCCGACGTTCCCCTGGTCGTGTGGATAGCCTGTGCAATGAAAACCTAGACCCCTACGGGCGCGGCAAGTCACCCGCCAAAACCTGAAGCGAGGCAGCCCCCTTCAGCACCGTGAATGGACCACCCAGCACTTCACGGAATCCGGTAACTTGGGCACCCCTCCTGGGTCAACCTGTACCCCCTACGAGTGCGGCGAATAGCCCGCCAATTCCAGACTGAAGCCCCCTCCGTCCCAATGCCATGAGATGCGGGCTTGTTGCCCTCCAGAACCCGGCTATCCGTGCACCCCACCACGGGGTAAACCTAGTACAGAAAGTAAAATATACATACAACGGATACATCGACCGCAACCAGGTCGTGCCCGAAAAGAATAATACAAACAGGCAGTGACGGCAGTCCACATGTCGGACGCTCGCCCCGCAATATTAAATGTACATGATACAACAGAAACTGTACTAGCATTGCATCCAGGCTATCCCCCACGACCGATCCGCAACAACACAGCAAAACACAGAACATCAACGTGAAAATCACGTTCGCAAATCCGTCTAACCGGGCGATAGCAGTTAGACCGGATTTACCGATCGAGTGACATTCACGGTCGCAGATATAATGTAAATACTGTGAAATAATGTGTTTAAAATATCCAATCGATCAAAAATTAACAAGTGGGCCCCCAAGCAATACTGTAGCACTCACAGAAATTCTGGGCCCAATTTTAATATTCCAAAACCCCTATTTTTAGCCCACAAGCCCACTGCAAAAAAAAGGATGACATGATCCCTCATTCATGCGGCGGATCCGCGGCCTCCAGAGTGGTTATGGCCGCGGTTCCGCGGTCGTACGGAGGGATCGTGTTGTCGAATTTTTCCAGTGTTCTTAGAACTCCCTGCACATCATTCTGAGACAACCTGAAAAATTTTTGGACTTCAAAAAATTTCGACAGAAAACTGATGTAAAGAAAAACGCGGGTTTTTGGAATTTTGGTCGATCGGAAATGCAAACACATCAAACAAAGCTAGACGAAGTTAATGGCGAGTCTCTGATACCACTATAAGTGCACGGCGGCGCCCCGGCCGTCAATCCGACGGCCAAATGCGGAAGCGGTGATAAACTTTAATTTTGCGAACTTAGCAAACCGGCACCACCGCGCACTAAACCCCGGATCGGGCCATTAAACTAGATCTAGCAAAGTAACAAGATGGGAAGAGATATACCGAGTGATCCGAGTCCTCCGGTCTTCTCGTCGTCGTCCCGATCTCTCGCGGAATGTCCGGTCTCCATCTCCTCGCCGGAAGGGCACCACGTTGCCTGTTTCTTTTACGGGCTCCCGCCTCTATACCGAGGCAACTCGGGCATGAAGCTGGCAAGTCGACATGCCCAAGATTTGCTGTAGAATGTGTAGGGTTGTGTCTCATTTGGGATTTTGTTGCCTTTGTAGATGGAGGAATGAGGTCAAGAAAAATGGTGCTTTCATTTTTCATGCAAGGAAATTGAGATGAAGATAAAATGCCACAAGCTCACCAAATGAAACTCTCTCTCTCTCCCTCAAAGAAGTGGCCGGCCATATCAAGAGAATGGTGGAGGGAAAAATGAAATCAACCATCATTAAACCAAGAAGGAGAGTGAGTGTAGTAAAAGTAGAAAGGTGACCATAAACCAAACATCATCATCACAAACTTACATCCAAACCATATCCTTTCAAATCTCATTTAATGCACCATCATGGATGAAAGATGCTTAACATATCATAATGAATATATTTGCAAGAAACCCCCTCCACAAATGTTATTTGCACAATTGCAAATAACCCCCTCCATCGGAAAAGTCCGGCCGGGAAAGAACAAAGGAAAACCGGCCGGAACGGAATGCAAACTGGCAACTCCAGAAAACTGGTCCCGTAATAAATTACAGGAAAACCCCATACTGTGCATACACACCCGCATCTGTATTCCGTCCGGATACAAATGCAATGAGATAAAATCTACACTGTACTATACTAGGATCCGGCTTAAACCAAAGCCGGCTAGTAAAATCTGTTCGATCCTGATCCGTGCAATACCGCACGTATCTGATCGAACCGTGCCATATAACTATACGGCCTCTAGTACAAACCGTCCGATCCTGATCCGTGCAATACCGCACGTATCTGATCGGACCCTGCCATATCTCCATACGGCCTCTACAGCGTTTCGCCCGAAAGCTGAGTAACTGAAAGTGTGGTGGACTCTAAAGACTCGTCAATACTATGGTTGTGGATTTAACCACTAGCATGTCAGAGGTATAAGCCAATATGTAACGGGCCACCAGCTATTGACCAAAAGGGACGTCGATGAGCGAACTCATCCTGACACCCTACTGAGCCTGTCAGTGACAATATCCGTACAGTCCGGTCCGTTCGTCTACGAGCATCGCATGGCGGGCCTAGGGGGTTGGTAAAAGTCAGACCCCCAAAAGCGGTACAAGTCGTGTCGGAGTGTAGCCCAGAACACCCTGAGATACTACTGGAAAACCTACCAGTAAATCTCCTGCCTTGGCCAAGGACTTCGTGTAATGGCTCTCCTAGACACAGTGCGACCTCACCCCCAATACCGGGAGAGACGAACCCCCGAAGATCCGCTCACTGCCTCCATGTGGCTCGGGACTGTACCCAACTAAAACCTGTTTGCACGACTCCTTTGAGCCGTGGTAGGGTAGTAATCAAAGCACAGTGGGAACTCACACGAGACAAATGACGATCCCCAGGTCGATGAACTAACCTGTACATATGTCACCTGGGAACTGCTATCCGACGTCAGGTATAAGGCCAACTAGCATGTTCCCGGCGAGTCCTGTCCGGTGTACTCATAACCCAATGAGCACCTGTATACATCTTAGGTGAACCAACTGACACCAGTGGCTTGTGAGACCGGCCACCGCCCCTCGTCGGGGTCTCGACTGTATACACTAGTCTACTCTGGAGAATCGATGCCCTGTCTCGAAACTCCCACGACTAGGGACCATTTAAGGATGTGCTTGTAGACCCCAGCTCTCACGTATATGATCGCCCTCATACTGCTGGTCGTCAAGCAAAAATCCTAGGGGCTCTATCAACGTGCAATAGCGACCTGTCAGGTCACCTAAAGCAGTACACGATGATAAAGGTAAACCAGATAGCATACTATCATCTCGAGTAAGACTGTCGTACCGGGATAGGTCCTCCTTCAATCATTGCAATCACGTGCCTGTGATCCAATAATTGACTCTGAGGGCACTATCTCCAACAGATGCATCAGCATGCACTTTCTTCGTTTGGGCGGCACGGGAATTCTGGTAATCCCCTATTTTCCTGCTCGGTCTTATAACATTTATAAGTTGGAGCGGGACCAACGTTCCCTAGTGCAGTATAACAAGCGGGTTCGGTCAATACATCCGTATTTTTATCTTGATTAAGGCGTTACATGGTCGCTACCTGGAGAGAGAGAAGAAAACACTCAGCATATGCTCTTGCAAGATTAGATTGGTTATTAATATATCTAATCAGAATGTCCCCCACTGTTTTAGTCAAATCTTCCTTCAAACCCTAAAAGGAAAGACTAGCCGGGATTAATTACACCCTATAAGTTCGCCAATCTTTCAGCCAGGCCAGTGCCGGTACTTTGAGGGAGGTTTCCCATGCTTTCGCATGGACCTAATTAAAATAAACCTCGTTTTCCCTGAGGCTTAACCCCATTGACACCTTTCTAGACACCTACTTGATCGGCTAATTGTAATGTGTAAAACTCTACCAGGAGTAACTCTTACTCGCAGCGGGTATCGGGATCCAACTATCTCATAGAAGGTATGCAATCTCATTGCAAATTTCAACACTTAAAATTCCCAATAATATTTTACCCCTAGCATCCTATGACCTTGACGAAAGCCAACAAACCATAGGGTACTAGTCAAGTTCAACCCGTCATTTCCTGATTGAATTAAACCCACCCGCACGACCCTTGACGAAAGCCAACAAAGTCACACGACTACCCTAACTCAATCGCATCATATGCTTATACAGATAAGCATAAATAGCTATTGCACACTACGCCTTGACGAAAGCCAACAAACGTAGCACGAATACTATGAAGTACTTATCTGAAATGACGGAGGGCTACGACAGGTTTTTAAGAAAACCCTTTGCGTAATGAACTTGATATCGTCGTAGAAACAAGTGATTTTGAAAAGGAGTGTTTTTTAGGCTTTTCTAGTTTCGCTAAAGAGGTCACTCCCGGTGAAGGGATCTCGGCTCTTTCCTTATCGAATAAGGTGCAGGATATTTCACAAATACCGCTGTGCAAAGCAAGAACTATAGAAGAAATCAAAAACTAAACCGTAAGTTTGTAGCATCTGCCAGTTTCGCTAAAGAGGTCACTCCCGGTGAAGGGATCTCAGCTCTTTCCTTATCGAATAAGGTGATGGATGTTCTACAAGGAACACCGCTATGCAAAGCAAGAACTGGAGCTACCAGTTTTTTTTAAACAAGTTTTTACAACATCTTTAGGTTTCTTTTAGTTTCATTAATCGCATTAATGAAGTCTCATTTTATTATGCTTCACAAGCATCACATTTGAAACAAAATCAGCAATATAATATATATCTCATATATATAATATAAACATTCGTCTCAGGCAGTAATATGATCTCATCACAGAACATTGCCGCAGAAGAACATATATGAAATATTGGATATACTAGGAGGTCCGTGTTTAAATACGAGCCTGTATAAAACACGGATTCCACGGTCGCGATGAATAGCCAAACCCACATCCCTAGACCCCAATGAGAGCGGCAAGCAACACTGCCAATTCTAGGATTAAGAGACCAGGTCTCGACTCCTCGAGATGGTCTCCCACTGGACCCCAGAACCCGGTTACTTGTGCCCCCCGCCTTGGGTCTAACCTAATGCGGAAAAGTAAATAATATACAATGGTGACATCATCCTCAGCCCGGAAGTGCCCCAATAAATGAATATTACATACAATGAATTTTACATGAATGAAAATGAAAAACTCTCATCTCACATAAAACCCCCGGCTATTCAAACACGACGATCCAATACAACATATCACATCAACACATAATATCACATATCATCAACGTAAGTAAATATGCGTATCCCAATTGTCGTTGATGTATAGCAACGAAACCGGCGATACACCACATATTACACTTACGGTCGCAGAAAAGAAAGTGTAAAACTACAACAGTTGGAATCCGCAATCTCCTTAGACATCTCATGCCTAACCTTATGAATTCCTTAGACATCTTATGCCTAACAATTATAAACCCCGCATTTTAGTCTCAATAACAAAAACACTTTTCAATATCTAGTCGGGCAATTCAACAAGATTCCCGACAACCTGATCGAATGCTTGTCGAAAACTTTAATAGATGGCCGCACCCCTGATGCCGTCGACGAAGTGCACTAAGGTGGAACACCGCTGCCGCGAGCATCCGAACGGATGCTTTTGGCGACGGGGTTCTCCTATAGTCACTTGGCCGGGGCTATGGGGCATGGCTGTCTATTAAGTTTACCCGGTGAGTATCCGTGTACGCTACGTGATTGCGACGAACTTTTGATCGCATCAAAATCCCGTGGCAACCGATCATCTGAGACTAAACTGCTAGATTTATAACATTCAAATTAGTTATCTCATAACTACTTGTGGATTCCGAATATTGTATTACATTCCAGATAAATAGACAATGTTAAACTTTCCAATCGAATAAACAAACACCCAAGATTTCCCAAATAGTTCTCAACACTTGAAATTAGTTTAAAAAACATCCATCACATGCCACAGTACCAATGGTCAAGCCGAAGAAGGGTCAAACCAACGCCTCACATGTGGCAACGCCGTACTGCCCCAAACCCTAAGGTTTAGACGCGGTTCAGACGGTCACATAATCGAGTTAAGGTTTGTGTTCTTCTAGAGGGTCCACAGCGTTACTTGCACGACTTTGAACGTTCTTTAACTAAGGAAAAAATCCAACACTTGGAAATTTTCCGACAGGGGAAAAAGTGAGTTATTGATATTCGTTCGAACTTCTTAACACATTCTAAATTATCCGAAAAATAAATGAAGTTAAACTTTCCGATCGAATCAACGAATTCAAAAAGATCTCCAGAACACTCAACACTTGAGTAATATTAAAAATTCCCAGAAGCATGAAAAAATACCTACAGATGTTACCGTGAAAAACCTAACCCTAAAACCCCACTACGGCCGCGGAACCGCCGCGCAAGGCATGGTATTGCCGCGGTTCCGCGGCACTTTATGGGAATTAGGATGTCGTATTTCACAGTAATCCTTAGAATTTCCTGCTTAATTTTCTGAGTATTTTTAATACAGAAAAATCAACATTTTAAAAAATTTCCAGAGAGGGGGTAAAACACGATGTTTCGGGGTTCGATCAGACTTTAAACTTCGTCTAGACGACGCCTAAAGCTCTAGCTTGGCGCTGATACCACTGTAGGGTTACTAGGCACTGTCACAAGGTTCTACAAGGCATCAACCATGCCTAAAATCAAAATTTTCATGTGCCGATCAACCCTAACCAAGATCTTAGACTAGAGATTAGGCAAAACAAATAGCAAGTAAACAACTTTACTTCTAAGAGTTTGGGATTACAACCTTTGTAGTCTGTTCCTTCATTTCAAAAGCTCCGTGTTGAGATCCCTTCGCTGCGATCATCGAGTACCCGGACTCTAGAGAGGCTCCATGAAGAGAAAAATGCAAGCTTGCTTCCAATCTTCAACAACAAAGATGATCTACCTTGAAAAAACTCAAGCCCAAGCTTTTGCTTTACTAATCAAGTATTAGCAAAGCAAACACTCTAATCTAAGTGTCTAGAATAGATGAGGATGATGAAGTAGGAATTTAGCTCTCATTTGTTTTCTTTATTTCACTCAAAATCATCACATATCAAAAAGCTAGAAAGCTTTTTTCAAAGGAAGAAGAAGAAGAAATTACTTTGTGATGAATAATGAAAACTTGTGTGAGGTTAGAAATGCAACCATGGATTATGAATGAAGACTTAACCCATGTAGAGAATTTACTATGGTAAAGGGTTTGGGTTTGGTTAAGAAAATATCTACAAAATATCTTTACAAAATATCTTTGCTTAAAAACAAAAACAAAGCTTCTAGAAGCTTCAAGAAAGCTTAACCCTAATCCAAACCCTAACCATGTTCACAAAACATGTTGCATTTGTAACCTTAACTTGTTACAATATTATATATCACATATATAATATATTTTGTAACAAAATAAAATAATACAATTAACATATATGACATATATATCAATGTATTATCCAAGTGAGAAAAAGAATCTTTAAGTGAGCCAATATTAGTTAATGTAATATAATATATCAAATATATAATTATACATTAAATTATCAAATCAACACTTGATCCGATAATCCGACTATTTCATAAATAACTGACTAATATAATCTGTATCAGTTCATCGAATCAACACTTGATCCGATGACCCGGCTATATCACATATACCCGGCCGATATCACATATCGCGAGAATCTAATACGGTATCGCATACTCGTATTATTCTCGGTTCCGCACATATCACATATCTCCGTTTTGCTTGAGCCGGGAAACCTCTGTGTATGACTCTAAAGAATCGTCAATACGCCGGCAGTAGGTGATGATCATATCAAACACCCACAAGCTGCAAGCGGTCAGCTAAACGTAACAGCCACCCAGGTATTGAGCGATCGGAAGATCAACAAGCAAGACTGTACATTCTCCTGCGAATCCAATCAGTAACACTCCCGTACAGTCCGGTCTCTTCGTCTGATATGTCGCATATCTCGCCTAGGGGTGGTAAATGTCAGACCCCAGTAGCTTGATAAGTCGTGTCGATATGAGGTCTATAACAGTTCAAGAAACTATTGATAACATTTACCAGTAAATCTCAACAGCCCTGGCCAGGGATTTCCAGTTATAGCCAATCGAACACAGCGCAACATCAACTCCCTATACCGGGAGAGACGAATCCCCTCCTATCGCTCATTGCCTCCATGTGATTCGGGACTGTACCCAAAAGCCACCGTTTTGCACGCCCTCTTGGATGTGGTATGATGGAAATCAAAATACAGTGGGAATCACACAAGACTCTATGACGATCTTGGGTCTACAGACTACTCTGTACCAGTGTCACCAGAGAACTGCCATCTGACGTGAGGTATAATACCATCTGGGAGTTCTCGGCGAGTCCGTCCAGTGTACCCAGTCTCCACTGAGCACCCGTATACCTTCTCTGATGTCAAATACCAATGGATATGGGAACATCCATCGCCCATCATATGGGTCAAGAAGCGCATACGCTAGTCTACTCTGGAGTATCGATGCCCTGTCTCGGTACTCCCACGACTAGGAACATTTGAAGGATGTACTTGGCGACTACACTGTCCCCACTAGTATGATCCGCATCATAGTCCTGGTAGTCAAGTACTCATCCTAAGGGCTTTATCAACATGTAACATAGAGACAATCAGAGTACATGTTAAGATAAAGTATAACCAGATAGCATACTATCATGTCAAGCAAGAAAGTCCTCCCTATATATGTCCAAGCATCCACTACAATATACATCGTATGTACAGTAATGGCCTCTAGGGCATACATATAACTAACATCTAATACCCCCTCGACTAAGTCTAAGTTCCGTAAGGTCAAGCCTAGACTCTGTATATATACAAACGCCCTAGGCTCCGCATAGTCAAACATAGACTCGAACCAAGGTTAACCTAGCGCTCTGATACCAACTTTGTCACGACCCGAAATATCATGTGACTGGCCCTTGAATCATATGAAGTCTATAGGACCCCATCTGATTCAAGTAAGCCAAAAGCCCAGAAATCTAAAACCATTTTAAATAATAAATGATGGAAATCTTGTTTTAAAGAAAGTGGTTTTAATAGCATAAGCCGAATTTGCGTTTTTAAAACATCAAGTCTTTTCTGAAAATTTCGACAGAGTTTCTTTTGAAAAAAAACTCGCCCCGAAAGTGGTAAAACATGATAAATATATACATGAATGATAAAAGGCATCCCCAAGCGGGAGCTAGCTCTTTGTCAAACGACGGGCAAAACCACGTAAGCAATACACTATACAACGCCGATGGGCGAGGATCAAAACTCAAAATGAAACTCAAAACAGCATGAAATCCATAATAATACAACGCACGACTCTAAGGTCGAAAGAATAAACATCACTGGTCTGCTAAGTCTGAAATAAATATACATGTCTGGTTGATGGAGTTTACTTGATACAACTGAAATAAATAATATATAAGGTATAATGGTGGTCACGATGCATGTGAACCCACCTACCAAAGCAATCACCCGGTAAGGGAGCAGTGTGCCAGCAAAGCCATAACAAAAC
Source organism: Agapanthus africanus (assembly GCA_030015575.1). Lineage (NCBI taxonomy): Eukaryota > Viridiplantae > Streptophyta > Magnoliopsida > Asparagales > Amaryllidaceae > Agapanthus > Agapanthus africanus. The sequence continues at coordinate 546,462,614 of CM057338.1, forward strand.
CTGTACGGCAAAACCTGCAAGAAACTGTGGCACAACGGGGGTGAGTTGCCAACTCGTGAGTAGAAAACATCACCGAGAAGAAATCGTATGTATGACACAATCCTAGGTCAATACGATCAAAAAATATATATAACCTCAAATGATAAGTCTGAAGTATGAAAAGGTGGCAAGGGTAAACATCTATACATAAGTGAAATCCCATGTGCTCGTGTCAGTGCCTCAGGTAACGATGTATCATATGTATGAGGTATGAATGTAATGTAATGAAATGAGTGAGACAACTGTTTTCTTTATTTAACGGTATCCTCCGGATATCCGACGCGCCAAACAATCACAGGTAGGCAGTCTGCCCCAGCCGGGCTCATCATCCTCCATGAAATCACTCTTGTCCCGGAGTACCATACAGGGTCCACCATGTACCCAAAACGGTTCCTACTACTCCTCGAATCGGGTTTCGAAATCCAACAGCTATCATGAATACTCATGGTGGACGACTCATACATCACGAGAAAACCGCAACTTGCATTTTAAAAAGAGAGAGAGAGAAGTTTATATATATTCTTGCGGTTTTCCCGAAATCCCGAAATCTCATGAAAATCCAAAATCCAAAATCAAGAGTAAGTACACAGTGAATATCTGCATAAAACTCCATAATACTACATAACAGTAAATAATAATATGCATGAAGTAGCAAGTAATAAATTGCAATGTCTAAACTAGCGTATAAAGACGAGTACGCTAATACCATGTCGAACTATCAGTTAACAAGCTATGTTAATGAGTAATATTCTCTAAAGTGTACGTGACATGGCAATTACCGATGATGATATGTGTGAGACGGCAAGTAATTGTATGTGGAACATACGCATCATCGGTAATGGTGTTGGTGTTCTGACAGCATGATCTCAATAATGGCATATGAAAACACAATATAAGCATGCGATGCGATGCGAACAGCAAGAATATGCGGGAGCAGAATAATAAACACAATGATAACTAATCTGCATTTATATAAATATGAGTCATACAATTTTTCCATTTGAAATAACACGAATCGTGGTGTTTTGAAAATAAGGGCTACGGTGTTTTTAAGAAAAGATACGTCCTTTGAAATATCCGTAGAATTCCTTGGCCTGTCTTTAAAATACTCATGATTCGTTAGTTTTGAAATAGATATGACTCGAGTCTAATATATCATTTACAAGTAAACTACTGGTATAAACTAAACAGGCTGATCGAAAGGTAAGGAAACCGCCTAACATCTGAGTCGATATATATATATATATAATAGTCAGTGATCCTGCCTCAATAGTATCCCATACGATACCCTAATATAATATGATATCCTCTAGTCAAGAGTGCGGATTTATCATCAATATATAGCTCGTACGGTAAATCCGTCGTACGGCCTCCCAAATCTGGGTACGGGTCAAATGTCACATCTATCACATTATTCATCTGGTATCCTTTTTATCAAATATCATGATGCGGGGTACTAATCTACGTCTAGTACAATACTGATACCATCTATGTATAGGCATGCGTGTGTTTGAAAACACCACGTCGAAAGGACCCGCTAAATCATCATGTCGTATCTGAAATACGAACCATGTCACATCACCGATCTCATGGCCTCAAGCCCAATCTCATCGACTCATCTCCAATCCCAAGTACTATCCTCATCATCCGTGTTTATGTATACGTATATATATATATACATAGTCCCATACCCATGTGTGTGTATATATATATATATATATACATATCCCCATATACGCACAAGTAAAATAAATGTATGCATGTGTGTGCGTGCGTATGGGTGTAATCTCAAATCTGGGGTTCGCAACTACAATTTACTAATGACGCTATCAGTAAGTCATCTAAAGCATTTCTAGCTACAAAGCACATCTCCATATACATAGGTATATAAATATATAATATATAACATAACGCATATGCGTTATATACTACGAAACTGCAGGGATGCTATACGCCATCCACTCGACTTCCCCCGTAGATATATATCTACTCACATTGCTAATGCTTTCCAATGTCAATGTCACCATCTTCTTCTCCAATGTCTCGACATCTACGTGGGGTACCTACACATATAATCCAATCATAATGCATATTAAAATCCAATCGGAAAACCAAAACGGCACATGCTACGCTCATAGGTAAAACCTATAGCCTCGCACGAAAAACACGACTAAAACCCTAGTCGCTGGCGTTCAAACGCCACACGACGGAAAACAATATCAAATACGAAAACCCGAATTAAAATGAAGTCGCAAAACAATGCACCAACACAAGAAAATCATCCCAGATTTTACCCTAGGCGAAATTAGCCAATTTTGCCTATGTAAAGGGTCTAGTTTACTGGAGATAAGGCCACAGAACAAAAACGAGTCGATTTCCCACTGCTCTGACCACAAATTGCTGCCAGAAAGAATTTAATTGCGGCCTGGGTAGAGGGTTAGGGGCTGGGGTTTCAATGGTAGTCTCCTGGTCACCTGCACACATCACTATGCTTGCTAAATATTTTTCAGGTGTCCCGGGTGATAGCAGATGTCAATATACCCTCACAGAATCCACAATTCTCCGATATTGGGGTTTCTAAGTTCATATTCCGGGGTATAAATCTCAGGTTCAGTCCACTATATCATCACAACAGGGGTTATGGTCCCTAATTACACCTCAATTGCACCTATGGAATCAATTCAAACCCTCAACCCTAACTTAGAATTTTCAAAGTGCGCTAACTACACAATATCGATTCTAAACTTGCATGGATACATAAGGAATTGAAATGCTAAACTAAAGCTGCAGAAATTACCTCATTTGGCAGCTCAAGAAATTTCTTGAGTTGCTCCAAGTGTCCAAAATCAAAACTTGCTTGGTCCAAAGTGTTTGCCATGAGCTTGTGCACATTTTTTGTGAAGTGGGGATGATGTTTTGGAGTTGTTTTGATGAAGTTTTGGGGTTTTGAAGTGGAGGTGGAGGAGGGGGCTGCCATGGGCTGAAGATGAGAAGATGAGGATGAAGATGATGAAGAATGAAGACTAGTCAATGAACCCCTCACCTCACTCTCTCTTCTCTCACTTGCCTATACCTCATATTTTATTGTTTTCCTTTCTTTCTCTTCTCTTTTGTTTTCTTTCTCTTCTCTTTAAATTCAACAACCATGCATGAAACATGAAGAAATGCCATGATAAGAAATGTAACAAGTGTAAAAAAAAAGTCTTTTGCATGTCATGGGCACAAAACACGTTTAGTGCCCGATTAGCGATATTTAATCGCGATTAGCACAAAATTAATGTATAATAAATCATAAAATTTTATAATATGCTTAAATCACATAAAGCACCCTCATTTCAATAATTTCTGTAATTTTCCAAATTTTCCCCAATTTATCGGTATTTAATTATACCGCCTTATTAAAGTATTCAATATAATATTATTTAATTATAAAAATTCCCAAAAATAATATTTTATTTTTCTGAAATGTTACATGATCTCTTTTGTAAAAGACCTTAGTCTTATACATCTATGATCTGTGAGAAGAATTATGTTCTTCTTCTTATTCTTTGTGATGAGATATTTTGATTTCTTTTTGTGAAAGACCTTGGTCTTATAGATCTATGATCTTAGAAAAGAAGTAAATTCTTCTTTTAATATGAGATGATTTCATCTCTCTGTTTATTTACCTTAAGGAAATCCTTCTTCTTTCGAGAGCTTGCTTTTTGTCTTTGAATTTTTTTCAAAGTTTATGGGGGGTTTCTCTCTATAAGACTTGAAGTCTTGGGGCCTTTATATAGTGAAGGCTGATTTGTTCAATCAGTTGTAGAGATCTTTTCTCTAATTGATTTGGGGATGTCTCCCCCGTTGGATCTTTGATCCAAGGGCTTCTGTTTTACAAAAGGCAATCTTCTTGTTTTTAACAAGATTGGGAAATCTTTTCCCATACAGAATTTATTCTGTATTTTGGTAATTTTTAATCACCATTGGATCATTGATCCAATAGTGCTCTGATTTTCAGAGCACAATTTTTTTTTTGGAAAGATTTTGAGGAATCTTTCCTTAACAGATTTTTTATTCTGGTCAATGGATGATTTTTAATCATATTCGTTGGATCTTTGATCCAACGGTTAGGAACATTTAGTTCCAGCGCTAGCGCTCCCATGCTTTGCACGTGGTGCGCTACTTGTAGCGCACTTAGCGCTAGCGCTTACGTGCTTTGCACGTGGTGCGCTGCTTAGAGTGCAGCGCACTTAGCGCTAGCGATTACGTGCTTTGCACGTGGTGCGCTGCTTAGAGTGCAGCGCACTTAGCGCTAGCGATTACGTGCTTTGCACGTGGTGCGCTGCTTAGAGTGCAGCACTCTTAGCGCTAGCGCTTATGTACTTTGCACGTGAGCGCTGCCTCAGAGTCTTTGACTCTCTCAGCGCTGGCGCTGCTATGAAGCGCTGCTTCATTTCAAAATTTAAAATTTTGAACAGAGCTTTGCTCTGATTGGGGAAAACAAATGCCCCTCCACCGTTGCGCTCACGTGGTCCATACGTGATTGCAGAGGTGGCAGCATCTCTGCTATTGGATCAACTCAGAAGTTGAAACGGCTCTCAGCGCCTATAAATAGGACCTTTGGCCCTTGAGATGATTTCTGTTCATCTTCTTCTTTTTTGAGAATTTTTATTCTCCTTCAAAGCATAGCTCTCTGTTTTAAGAACTCTCTTAAAGACAGAACTCTGTCAAATTTTTAGGTAAAAGATCAAATCTTTAAAGAGATTAGTCAATAAACTAGGGTTTCACCCATTAACAGAGCTTTTGCTCTTCTCAAATCATATAGATTTGTTTTAATCTTTCATGAAAACTCTTAGAGTTTGTTCATAGATCTTGAAGATTTCAGAGTTTTTACTCTGTAGAAGCTTTGCTTCTTAGGGTTTCTTGATGGATTGTTTCATCTTTCTTACAGAGCATTGCTCTTTAGAAATTTTGGGGGGGAATTTTATTCCCCTCATAATTGATTTTGACAGGTGTCACTCCTGTCTGCAGAGCATTGCTCTCGAGGACTTTAACTCTTCGGCCTGAGGAGCCTTTCATTAAATGAGAAATCCTTTTAGGATTCCCTCCTTAATTGTACAAAATTAAATTCGTTGGATATTTTAATCAGTACTTGTTTTCTTTGTGAGGATATCAAAGGTTTCGCTCGTTATAGGACTTGACCAAACATCCCCATGTTTGTTTAAATCCCCATGTTTGTTTCAATAAGCTTTTTCTTAATCAGCCTGTCTACTAACTCTCATTGATCTTCTTTTCAGACGTTATGGCCACTCATATGTATGATCTCGATGAGATTATTTCTTACGGAGACATCCGCTCACTTGGCTGTTCCCAAAACCAAGAATTCACAAACACCCAGTGCGCTGAAATTATGAGTTGCTTCGGTGCATATAATGGTCGACTGCTTCCTCGTCGTTCCTCTCTCTTGAAGCTTATCGTGAGAGCGATCTAGGAAGGGCTCCCTTTATTCTATCAAGGAATGCCGCTCAAGGCATTGGACGGCGTCGAAGATAAGGTGCACTCGGTGTATCTGATGGGCCTAATCTCAAAGAAAAGGCGAGACAATCTTATTGATCTTCTGCATCAAGCTTTCCAACATGCGTCAATACTCGCTGCCTATCAAAGGACGGAGGACATCAGTGAAGACCCTGACGCTTGTGATCGTGAGAGGAAGCACACGAGGATGATCCGAAAGGCCCGTAACATTTTAGATGGCCTTACTTTTGAATTTCTCAATCCATGTCCTGGATTTGATGTATTGCCATTGTAATCGCTTTAATGGTGTTTTTGTTTACTGTTTTCATCGCTGTAAGGACTTTTTGAAGTATGAATAGCAAATTTCTCATCTCCGTATGTTTATTTTATGCACTAAATCTTTTGCATACGCATGAGTGGGTACGCTCTGAACGCTTAAACGGATATGAATCCATCGTTCTTTTTAATGTCTTGCATGATATATGGTTGTCGTCAGTAGGTTACACCCTTTTCGTTTTGACTTGGTGCAAAGCATCTTACGCACTCTTGAATAGCATCTCCATTTCTCTGGCATGTAATTTTGGCAAATGTGGTCTGTAGATGATAGAGAACATTCCATCTTAGTCTCCTTGTAGGGTAGCGACGACTTAGGAAGCAGGTTCAGGTCTGCTGCCTAAAACTTTTCAACTTTATGAGCCGTGAGGGTCTCATAAAGACTTTTCTCCCTGCGGGTCGAGAGGATCTCGTAGGTGTATTTTCTCCTTAGGAATCGTGAGGATTCCTAAGTGTGTTTTCTCTTGAGAGTCGTAAGGATCTCACAAGAGAATTTTCTCCTTACAAGTCGAGAGGACTCGCAAGTGATTGTTTCCTTTCTTTTCGGAGAGTGACCTGTAGAAAATCTATCTTGACCTCTCTGCGAGGCAATGATGGCTTGGGAGACAGGGTTAGGATCTGCTTCCTAAGACTTTTCAACTTTATGAGCCGTGAGGGTCTCATAAAGAATTTTCTCTCTACAGGTCGAGAGGATCCCGTAGGTGTATTTTCTCCTTAGGAATCGTGAGGATTCCTAAGTACGTTTTCTCTTGAGAATCATAAGGATCTCACAAGAGAATTTTTCTTGATTACGAGTTGAGAGTACTTGTAAGTGATTAATGAGTTGACCTTCTCCCGAGTCAAAGCATTGCTTTGACGGGGAGTTTCGAAAGTTTACTCTGGCTGTTTCCTACGGAGTCAGGATTGACTTTGGCCGTGTTCTACAGGGCCAGGAGGGGTTGACTTTATCTGCATTTCATGGTGTCAGGGGTTAACTTTATCCGCATTTCACGGTGTCAGGGGTTGCTCTGGCCATTTCCCACGGGGTCAGGATTGACATTAGCCGAGTTCTACAGGACCGGGATGTGCTCTGGGCATTTCCCATGGGGTCAGGATTGACTTTAGCCGTGTTCTACGGGACCAGGAGGTGCTCTGGGCATTTCCCACGGGGTCAGGATTGACTTTAGCCATGTTCTACATGACCAGGATTTGCTCTGAGCATTTCCCACGGGGTCAGAATTGACTTTTGCCGTGTTCTACGGGACCAGGAGGTGCTCTGGGCATTTCCCACGGGGTCAGGATTGACTTTAGTCGTGTTCTACATGACCAGGATTTGCTCTGGGCATTTCCCATGGGGTCAGGATTGACTTTTGACGTGTTCTATAGGACCAGGAGGTGCTCTGGGTGTTTCCCACGGGGTCAGGATTGAATTTTGCCGTGTTCTACGGGACCGAGATTTGCTCTAGGCATTTCCCATGGGGTCAGGATTGACTTTTGCCGTGTTCTACGGGACCAGGAGGTGCTCTTGGCATTTCCCACGGGGTCAGGATTGACTTTTACCGTGTTCTACGGGACCAAGAGGTGCTTTGGGCGTTTCCCACGGGGTCAGGATTGACTTTAGTCGTGTTCTACGGGACCAGGAGGTGCTCTAGGCATTTCCCATAGGGTCAGGATTGACATTAGCCGTGTTCTATGGGATCAGGAGGTGCTCTGGGCATTTCCCACAGGGCCAGGATTGACATTAGCTGTGTTCTACGGGACCAGGAGGTGCTCTGGGCGTTTCCCACGGGGCCAGGATTGACATTAGCCGTGTTCTACGGGACCAGGAGGTGCTCTAGGCGTTTCTCACGGGGTCAGGATTGACATTAGCCGTGTTCTACGGGACCAGGAGGTGCTCTAGGCGTTTCCCATAGGGTCAAGATTGGCATTAGCCATGTCCTACGTGACTAGGATTTGCTCTGTCGGTTGTCTGTGAACCGTCGAGGTTTGGAACAGGGACTTTGCCATGGCTCCAAGGTTGATTGTCGCGTCTGAATCCTGCGGGAGTGAGGAAGAACGCTGTTGGTGATCTCTAGGCTGACTGTGAACCGTCGAGATTTGGAACATGGACTTTGCCATGGCTCCCAGGTTGATTGTCGCGTCTGGATCCTGCTGAAGTGAGGAGGAACGCTGTTGGTGATCTCTTGGCTGACTGTGAACCATCGAGATTTGGAACAGGGAGTTTTCCATGGATCCAAGGTTGATTGTCGCGTCTGGATCCTGCTGGAATGAGGAGGAACGCTGTTGGTGATCTCTGGGCTGTCGATATCGCCATCGAAATCTGACTCTCCGTTTGAAAGAGCCTGGTGGGAAGGTATGGTTCCCTCTTTGTTTGTGCCCTTAGATTGTATACAGGGATCGATGTGATCTCATCTGTAGGGCAAAAAGTTTTGTTTCATTTCATTTTTTATTTCTTTCAGCGATGCTCTATCATTTCAGCTTTTTCTATTGCGAAAGTCGCGATTGCCCAATCATTTCGGCTATTTTTCGCGGTGCCCAATCATTTCGGCTATTTTTATATGCATATATATTTTTACTTGCTGACTTTGTTGCAAGTTGCCTTATCATTTCGGCTATTTCATATGCATTTTTGGCTCGCTGATTTTTATTGCGAGTTTAGACTTGGAATTTGATACCGATTTAGGCATCAGCATCGCTACCACTGGGGTATTGCCAGGAGCGAATCATCATTTGCCTTTGTCGGTTCGAACAAAGGTGGCTTAGCAAACAGGGTTAAGATCATGTCGACTAAGGCTTTTGACTTTATGAGCCGTAAGGATCTCATAAAGGTGTTTCTCTCTACGAGTCGTGAGGATCTCATAGGTGCATTTTCTCTCTTAAAAATCGTGAGGATTCTTAAGTGTATATTATCTTATAAGTCGTAAGGATCTTACAAGAGTGTTTTCTCCTTATAAGTCGAGAGGTCTTACAAGGGTCGTTCACCGTGTGAGCATATCACTAGTCGCTGGTGGGACTTTGTTAGGGAAATGTTTATTCGTGCCCATGGATTGTATATAAGGGTCAATATTGAAACGCTTGTAGGGCAGCATTGGAGATTCTGATCGCTTAAGAACAGGTTCAGATCCCTGTAGCTTAAGGCTTTTGAATCCTATGAGCCATGAGGGTCTCAAAGGGGAATTCTCCTTACGAGTCGTGAGGATCTCGTAAGTGTAATTTCTCCTTATGAATCGTGGGGATCCCTAAGTGTGTTGCTCCCTTGTGAGTCATAAGGATCTCACACAGGTGGTTTCTCCTTACAGGGTCGAGAGGACCTTGCAAGTGTCTTTTAACGAGATTGCGCCCTTTCGGGTTTTCACAAAACTCGCCGGTAGTCCTGCTGTTTTTACTCACGGAGCCCTTTCGGGTTTTTATCCGTGCCCATTTTGCTTATGGACGTACCAATTTTTTTTGTCAGCCTTAGGATGCTGCGGTCCGTTGTAGTTTATAGACGTCTCGGTCAGCTGCAAGTTTTAGGACATTGAGGTCCGTCGTTAGTTTAGGGACGTTTCGGTCCACTTGCCGGCTACTACTTATAGAGTTTGGGCTTTAGCAAGATTGCGAGCGGACATAGGCGTCGTCATCTATCGTTGACCTAGGCCGTGACTCATCAGGCGTAGTATTTTTTCAGGAATCGACCATTTATTGGCCTGAGAGGTCTTTCGCCATGCATGTTCATGAGTAGATAGGCTCCACCTTGGTAGACCTTGTCTATGATTTATGGGCCTTCATAGTTCAGCTTGAACTTCTCTCGTTTGGCACGATTGGGGATCATAGGTCTCTTGACTACTAGCATAAGTTCGCCTTGGCGGAATGTTCTCGGCCTAGTCAATTTCTCATATGAGCGTGTCATCTTTACTTTATAAGCCTCCAGGTTTTGTTGTGCCATGAGCCGGGTTTCATCAAGGGCGTCGAGCTCCTCAAGTCGAAGGTGAGCATTTTCTTCGTCTGTTAGCTCGTAATGAACCGTCACTCGTAGAGAGGGTAACTTTATCTCCAAAGGGAGTACTGTTTCAGTACCGAATACCAATGCATAGGGCGTTGTGTTTATGGCCGTTTTGAACGTAGTTCAATACACACAGAGTGCTTCATGCAGTCTCTCATGCCAGTCTTTCTTATTTTTGGACACCGTCTTTTTCATGATCTTCGTCAAGGTCTTGTTGAAAGCCTCAGCTAGACCGTTAGCCCGGAGATTATAGACTGAAGAGTATCTTTAGTCTATATTATACTGTTGTGCGAAAAGGCTGATCTTGTGGCTTCTGTAGGCTGGCCCGTTATCGGAGATAATCCGTCGCGGAGTGCCGAACTGATAAATGACGTGTGTCTTAAAGAAATGGAGGATATTCTCCGTCTTCACTTCTCTTAGTGGTACTGTTTCTGCCCACTTGGAGAAGTAATCAGTTGTCGCGGGTATAAACCGATGTCCTCTGGACGATGCTGATTCGATGGGCCCGATTATGTCAGTTCCCCACATTTCGAATGGCCAGCCAGCCACCGTTGGATGTAGCAGATTTGGATGCTGATGGATAAAATCCCCGTGAATCTGGTACGAATGGCACTGCATCGCGTATTCGAGGCAGTCTTGGATCATTGTGGGCCAATAGTAGCCCATCCTTTTGATCTTCAGCTTCATCTTTGGCCCGGCTTGATGAGAACCACAGAGTTCGTCATGAGTTTCTTGGACGACTCTCCTTGCTTTTTCAGGTCCCAGGCATCTCAGCACTAGAGAGTCGAACGATCTCTTATACAGCGTATCATTGACGAAGGCGAAGGATAGAGCTCGTTTCATGAGCTGATGTCTTGACGACGCATCTTCAGGCGTTCGACGGGATTTGAAGTAGTCTATAAAGACTTCCCTCCAATCCTTAGCCTTTTCCTGGTCTTTTATTTGTAGGGCCGTTTTCTCGGCAGCTCCCTTTTCTTCAGAAGACTCCGGAGATATTTCTGTAGGTGTGAGAACCCGACGGCTTTGCACAATGATCTTCACGTCATCGAGGTTCTCGTCGGCCAGTTCTTTAGCGAGCTTGGCTAATGCATCCTCCTTGCTATTTTCCGCACGCGGTATGCTTTCCAGGGTGTAGGAAGGGATTTGTGTCAGCGGTTGTTGTACTCTTTCGCCGTACTTTACCAACTTTGGTTTGCACGTCTGATAGTCGCCGTTTACTTGGCTAACGACCAGTTGGGAGTCTCCGTATATGAGAAGGTTTTCAATTCCCATATCGACAGCGATCTCAAGACCTGCTATCAAAGCTTCATATTCGGTTTCATTATTTGTCCTCGGCTCTGTTAAGGAGAAGGCAAAGCGCATTATCTATCCTTGTGGAGTCACGAAGATGAGGCCTACCCCAGACTTGATTATGGGGGAGCTGTGCTTTCGCTTCTTTATGGAAGATGCTCCGTCGAAGTAGAGTTCCCATCGGGTATCACTCCTTTCTTTCTCCCTGTCGATCGTGTCAAACGCATGCTCATCTGGAAACTCGCAATTTAGGGGTGAATCGACAGGTATAGGATGCTCGGCAAAGAAGTCGGCGATGGCCTGGCCTTTCACTGCCTTGAGAGGCCGGTATGTCACCGAGAATTCCATTAAGAGTAGGGCCCATTTAGCGAGCCATCCTATTAGTATGGCTTTTGACATCAAATACTTAACAAGATCCGCCTTTGATATGAGGTGGACCTCATAAGCCAACGCATAGTGCCTGAGCTTCGTTATCGCGAAGATCAACACCATGCAGTGTTTTTCAATGGGGGAGTAATTGTTTTTTTCCCCCAGGAGAACTCGACTCAAATAGTAGAGAGCTTTCTCCTTCCCTTGGTCATTTTCTTGGTCCCATAATGCGTCTAGAGAACCCTCAAGGGCGATTGTATACAGAATGAGAGGCTTTCCCTTGACCGGAGCGGTTAGCACCGGAGGATTCTGCAGGTATTTTTTGATTTCGTCCAGTGTGTTTTGGAATTTGCAATCCCAGACGAACGGGGTTCCCTTCTTCATTAGGTGACTGCAAGGACAACACTTGCCGGAGAGATTGGCTATAAATCGCCGGATATACGTGAGTTTTCCTTGGAGAGACCGGAGTTGCTTGAGAGTCCTTGGCGGAGGCATTTCCATGATCGCCTTGATCTTTGACGGGTCTATCTTGATGCCTCGATGTCGTACAATGAATCCTAAGAATTTGCCCGAAGAGATTCCGAACACGCATTTCAGAGGGTTCATCTTCAAGTTGTATTTCCGAAGGCGCTGAAACACGATCTTCCGATGCTCCCAATGCTCTTCATGCGATTTGCTTTTCACCACAAGGTCATCGATATAGCATTTGACGATTTCATGTATGAGGTCATCGAAAATCTTCGTCATGGCCCTCTGATAGGTAGCGCCGGCGTTCTTCAGACCGAAAGGCATCACTTTGTAGCAGAATATGCCCAGAGGAGTCCGGAAAGCGGTATGCTTCTGGTCTTCTGGATGCATCTTTATTTGATTGTACCCTGATGAGCCGTCCATGAAGGAGAAGACTTCGTAAGTGGACGTATTATCTATCATCAGCTCGATAACCGGTACAGGAAAATCGTCCTTCAGGCAAGCTTTATTGAGGTCCCGAAAGTCCACACAGATGCGCACCGTCCCATTTTTCTTCATTACTGGGACAATGCTGGCAATCCAATCAGGGTACTGAACCTCTTGGATGAATCCAGAATCGATTAGCTTCTTGACATCGGCATTGATGCTCATTTCAAGTTCGAGCCGCATTCTTCTCGGCGCTTGTTGTAACGTTTTGAAAATCGTTCAGGTGAAATTTCGAAAAATCGGTAAAATAACGGGTGTTTTCCGTAAAAATTAAGATATAAATATCTTTTAATATAAAATTAAATTTACATATTCTAGCTATGTAGTTGCTAGTATTTGGTGTTTATTGAGCCACTTGTAAAATTCCTAATTTACTGAAAAAATTTTCGAAATTAATTATTTTAATATTATTTTAAGCCGTTACTAATATATTTAATTCAGGATAATTACAAATTGGAATGGGTTAATACAAATTTTGTGTATCATGACATATTAAACTAACCTGTAAAATATTGTTTTTGAAATGAAATGAAATTGTCAAATGGTTTTACAAAATATTGAAGAAAAAGGCTTATTTTGTGAAAATAAATTAGGTAATTGAGGTATGGGGGTATTTCCTTCAATTGGAACTTGCTACACACCCACCCATAATCACTTACCTCCCTTTCCCATGGCTTGGCTGAGCCCCAAACCAGCAGCCCACCTTTCCCCACTTCTATTGGATAAAAGAAAAGAAAAACAAAAGAAAATGAGAAGAAGAAAGAGGTATGGGTTGGGTTGACTTAGACTTTCTTTGACCTTGCATTTCAACACCTCTCTTTCTTTCTCCTCATCCCTAAAATTTGGTCGAACCCCCTCCTTCTCACTGCAGCAGCCCCCCTCTCTTCTCCTTCTCATTTCACCTCAAAATTTCATCACAAAATGACCAAAAATCAACACAAAAATCCCACAAAATCAAAATCCAACTCCTACCCATTTTTCCTTAGCCTATCAAGCATGGACCTTAGTGAAAAGTTTGCATTTTGGGGACAAGTTTCATGTTGATCTCAAGATGGTTGTGAGGTATAAATCCTAACCAAGTTACTAATTTGTTGCTATCATACTTCAAATGAAGCTAATTAGGTGTTTAATTAGGTTTAGTTGTTAATTTGGAAATTCAAGATTTAGGGTTTTTAAATCAATTAGGGTTTTTATAAAATGTTTATGATTACATGGTATAGTTAGCATGCTAAGACACAAAAAACTTAATCTTTTTGCTCATTTGTAAATTGCTACATTTAAAATTGTCCAAATTGCATAATATTCCAAACTAGGGTTTTTTAAAATAATATAAATAGGAGAGATAAAAATTCAAGTAAGGGTTTTATGAATTCAAGATTTGGGTTTGATCACTTGGTGCTAGTTATGATGTCTAGTTTAACATCTTAATTGATGCAAAACCTAGTTTAGTTGTTAAATAGTGTATTATTACTTTAAATAGTTAAAATTGGATAAATTCGCAAACTAAATTTTATCGATTAATATAAAATGGTGTGATAAAAATCTAGTAAATGTTTATGTGGCATAATTAAGATAATTGGTGAATAGTGTGACCATAGTTTTGCTAAAACATCATGTTTTGAAGTGAAACGGTTAATGACCGCTTACTAGGTTTTTGGGAAATAAAACGACTTGATTAATTTTAAGGTTTTGATGAATTAAACCCTATTTCTTATATAATTAGTGATTGTGAAAACACGATTGGGGTGTTTGGGTTTTTCTCGATGGTTTGACGTTTGTATATTGACATCGAGGGTTGGTTTGGCTATTCTTGCATGCGTAGGCGATAGATTTTGACCTATGCGTGATACGCGTGCCGATTTGGTTTTCGTATGCTTTTCGATTTCGAATTGGGTTTTTATGCGAGACGATACATTGTGACATGTAGGTATCCTCATGTAGACTTCGATACGACAAGCAAGCGCGTGGCGATGTTGGCACCGGCGAGCGAAGATCAGGTGAGTAGATTATATCTACGTGGGAAGTCGGGTGGATGGCGTATAGCACCCCCGCAGTTCGTAGTATAGTTATGATATATATATATGTTTATATATGTGATTCATGATACTTGGATATTTATCAAGAGATGATTATTGTGCTCATGGTTTAGTTTAGGGTAATTAGAAGTAAACTAGCATAGATTCTTAGTCGCGAACCCTAGAATAGGTTCACACCCACACGCACACACGCATTTGCATACATCTTTTTACATGTGCGTATATGGGGATATATATATATATATGTATGTATGTATATATATATGGGTATGGGACTATGTGTATATATATATATATATATATATATATATACGCATACATATACACGGATTATGAGGATAATACTTGGGATTGGAGATGAGTCGATGAGATTAGGCTTGAGGCCGTGAGATCGGTGATGTGACAGGGTTCGTATTTGAGTTACGACGTGATATGTTTAGCAGGTCCTTTAGGCGTGGTGTTTTCATACATACGCATGCGTACATAGATGGTATCAGTATTGTACTAGACGTAGATCAGTATCCCGGAACTTGATTTTGATAAAGAGGATACCGGATGAATAATGAGATAAATGTGATATTTGACCCGTACCCAGATTTCGGAGGCCGTACGACGGATTTACCGTACGAGCTATCTATTGATGATAGATCCGCGCTCTTGACTCGAGGATGTCATATTATATAGGGTATCGTATGGGATACTATTGAGGCGGGATCACCGACTATTATACATGTATATATATATCGACTCAGATTTAGGTGGTTTCCATACGCCTTTCGATTGGTTGTTAGTTAGACCTGTTGTTTACCTAGTAGATGTTAGACTGGACCCGAGTCATACCTTATTTTCAAAACACCATGATTCGTACTATTGCAAACGGCAAAACAGTATAACACAGGTGTAGCGATGTAGATTCTTATTGTTACGTTATCATTCACGTTCCGCATATTATTGTTGCAATTACTATTCATTGCCATTTATCATGATTGTTATCGTCTCATTGCATGTTTATTGTGTACTTAGTGGTTATGAACTATGCTGTCAGGACACCGGCACCATTATCGATGATGCGTATGTTCCACATACACTTACTTGCCGGCTCACACACATCATCATCGGTAATTGCCATGTCACGTACACTTTAGAAAATACCTTTTCATTGACATAGCTTGATAACTAATAGTCGCAATATGTTATAGCTTCGATATGCTAGTTTAAATATTGCATTCATTGCATGATATTAGGTGCATTCATATATTCATTAGGTATGCAGTATTATGGAGATTTATGCCGGTATTCACTGTTTATTGGTAGCATGATTTTGATGATTTCGGATTTACATGAGATTTCTGGATTTAGGGGAAAACCGCAAGAATTTAATAAAAGCTTAGTATCATCATTTAAAAATGCAAATTGTGGTTTTCTCATGATATATGAGTCGTCCACCATGAGTTTTCATGATTGCTGTTGGATTTCGAGACTCGATTCGAGGAGTTGGATGAACCGTCTCGGGTACATGGTGGGCCCGTTATGGTACCCTGGGGAAAGAAGCTTGAGTTGTATTCGATGAGCCTGGCATGGGAGAACTACCTACTGGTGATATTATTTGGACTCGTCGGTTATCTGGAGGATACCGGCCGGAGTCATGAGATGGATACAGGCTGATCCGTTCTGCCGGAGCCCGCGGGCCGATCCCGCAGATGATACGGATGCCTGTGATATTGATATTTGAGATCTGAGATTTGAGATATTGAGATTTGATATTGAGATACTGAGACTTATGTTTTGTGTCGATGCTGACAATGATTTCTCTGTTGCTTTCATTGATGATACTTGATTGATATACATATAGAAATCTCATTGATTAAAGAAAACAGTTGTCTCACTCATGATATATTATTTTTCCATTCGTAATGCATTCATACATCATATATATCTGATATGTTGCTATCTGAGGCACTGACACGGGCACGTGGTATTGCACTTATATGTAGATAGATCAGGATATTATTTGAGGATATTACTGATCGTATGACCTAGGATAGCGTCATGCATGCGATTTCTACTCGTAGATATTTTCTACTCACGAGTTGGCAACTCACCCCCGTTGTGTCACAGTTCCTTGCAGGTTTTGCCGTACAGGTTTCGGTGCGGCTTGCTGGTACACTGTTCCTTCCGGGTGATTGCTTTGGTAGATGGGTTCTTTTGCATCAGGACCACCATTGTGTATTTATTATTTCAGTTGTATCTAGAAACTCCATCAACCAGATTGTTTATTTGATAGAGATAGAACACCAGACTTGTTATTATTTTGACCTTAGAGTCGCGCGTTGTATTATTATGGTTTTCATGCTGATTTGGGTTTTCTTTTGAGTTTTGATCCTCGCCCTTCGGTGTTGTATATTATATTGCTTGCGTGGTTGTGACCGTCGATTGACGAAGAGCTAGCTCCCGCTTGGAGATGCCTTTTTTATTTTGTATACTATTCATGTTGTATCCCGTTTGGGGCCAGTATTTACAAAGGAGACTCTGCCGAAATTTTCAGAGAATACTTGAGATTTTAAAAATACATAGCCTATGTTGTTAAAGCTACTTGCTTCAAATTGGTTTTTCTTTCACTATATTGCTTTTTTGGTTTTGATTTCTGGGTTTTGGCTTACTTAGATTACGTACGTCTCGAGACGTTTCGTAATTTAAGTGCCGGTCATGTTTCGTACTTTTCGGGTCGTGAAAAACTTGGTATCAAAGCATTAGGTTTTACCTTCGGAGTGTAGGACGACCCTTGGTTGATGGAGTAGGTAGCTTGAGTAGAGTGACGTACCGTACGTACGTTCCGCGGCATATTTACAATACGATACTCCACTTAAGAAGCCTTAGGATGTACATTTCTTTGCACAGCATTATATTCATTCCTATGATCTAGCCTCATCAGTACCAGTTATGGTTTTGTTATCACGGTTGTACGAGCGTGGTGAGCTACGGCTAGAGTTGTGTCAGCATGAGTTCGTCACGGACAAGAACTGACCAAGGCGTGATTTCAGGGACATACGGTTTGCATAGAGGCACCATTTTATTGCATTTTCGCGCCACTAGCGTTTGATGGATCACTTTTACGAGATTTCTCGGACGTGCAGATCAGCACCAGAAGATTGGGCCATTTTAAGAGGCCAGCCAGATTGTGATGACCATCAGAGCACAGATTGTTTTGATAATTGAGACACTGTTCAGCGTACGGACGAATGAGCCAGTGATTTTGGCGAATGAAAAGATATCGCCCCAGATGTTTGAAGCTAACGCCGCATGAGTTTTACTTAGAGATATGATAGGAGATCGCTAGTCACCAGAGATGAAAGACTAGGACATGTGATTCATTGCCTACCCCGATGCGAGGTCATCAGATTGATTAATTCCAGCTAGAGACGACTTCACGCTGATACGTTGAGAGTCGATAGAGACGATCGGATGTCAAGATCCCATTTTCCAAGTTTAAAGTATTCGAAAAACAATGCAAGCCATTCAATGGACCCTCTAGAAGAATAAAATCCTAACTCGACATAATGACCGTGTGAAAACCTTTGAACCTTAGGGTTTGCGGCGGTTCTGCGGTGCCGTTAGTGATGCTTGGGTTTGCCCTTCTACGGCTGGTCCACAGGTGCTGTGGCATATATTCGATACTATTAAACTGTACCCAAGATGATGAGCTCTTGGGGGATTATGGAACCTTGACGGATCGATCGAAAAGTTCGACATCATTCGGATATCATATGATGGGATACATTGCTTGGGAGACTCCAGATACGAGTATAGCCCTTGGAACGTAGTCCATGCAGCCACGAAGAGATGAGTCCGAATCAGTCGACATTAGAGAAAAGTGGAGTAAGAGGTTCGTACGAGATCTTGATGAGATGACGTTCCACTCCGCCGACATCAGAGATGTGATACGCAAGCAGAAGTGTTGACTATGGATATATCTTCCAAGAGGAGTCATGATGAGTATGCAGCCATTTCGGAACAAAAAATAGATTTGGTAAGGATGATGACTTCCGAGCAGTTCGACAGAAACGAAATTTGGGAGAAACTTCAATGGAACCTTTGTGGGATGCTATATGAGAAGATTTGGACCCAGGATCGATCATATTGCACACACCTAGCAGGCCAGAGTTCAACATCGTCGACGAGACATGTTATGAGTGACCATAAGAGTTGGCCAGAGATCTTTAGAGGATGTGCCAGAGCGGACTACTTCCATTATCATTTACATATTGGACCGTTGAGCCAAGGAGCTATGTATTTAGCAATTCGCTGTGAGAGACGAGAGCCTAAGGGCACCAGGCGACAGGCCATGATCAGGAAGCAAGTAGATATCTTGCTCTGCTAGTTTTGGGTGCACCGACACCTTCTCGACCTTGGAGGAAGGACATCGACGACAGTATTTATGATTTGTGATTTTGTGATTGACTATCACGTATCCGTCACTTTGGATTTTCAGTATTTTTGGGTGATTTATTTCATGATTGAGTTTCGATGACCGAGTTTCATGATATTTGATTTCATGCCCAGGGCAAGCATATGATTTGACTTATGCTTTTGGCATAGTTTTCATGCACTTTTAATATTTTGATTTGCTTTTGTGCACGCCGATGCACAAGATGGTGAGATTTTATACCACGGTATACCTGATTAGGATTTTGATTGAAATGTGTTGTATGTCATCGATTTCGATTATGATATTCGATATTCGTTTTCGTGCACATTGTGTACTTGATTGGATTTTGCGCATACTTAAGGCGCTTGATGCGATTTAGTTGCACACCAGATGCACTGAATCGAGATTCTTCGTGCATATCAGATGCACCTGGTTTTGTTGTCGTGCACACCCGTTGCACTGGACAGATGCTTTCGTGCACACCCGTTGCACTTAGATGTTGTTTCTGTGCACATGTATGGCACATTCATGGATTTGGATTTCTGTGCGCACCAGACGCACGTAGCATTCATATGCACATTTTGGGATTGATTTCTTATGGAGCAGTACGTTTTTATGATACTTACTATTTGTTTTAGTACTGAGCATGACTAGTCAGAGGACAGTACCTGAGTATATTTTTTCATGCCTTGATAGTTATCAAAGGGATTTCCAAAGAGGAGCTATAGTCTCAGTATTTATCTACGTGTCCGTGATGACACGAAACTTTTTACAAGGGAAACCCTTCTAAATTGTTTTCAAAACGGCGGGACGTGTATGTTAAACAAATGATATATATAAATATATAGTTATTTTCTCACAATGGACGTCTGCCACTGTGCAGTGATACACCCATCGCACAGCGATTTGAAAAAGGTTTGGCATGCATTGCTTCCAGATGTTTTAATGATATTTACCTATATAGTTTTGACGTTTACAGGTATAGTTTTGATGTATATCATATTGATTTTCGTTTTGGATCTTGACATTGGTGTCTTCACCATAACTCCGATGATTGCGGGATGCTTGACGGAGCTTTAATTTTGGTTTATATATCTGTTTTTCATGCGCATGCATTGCGCTACAATGTGTTTTATGTATTTATGATTTCGGAGCCCCGACGACTTGATGGTTTTGGCTGAAATGTTTTAGTATTTGGGGGGGAGTTTTAATTTAAATTCGGGGATCGCATTCCTTTAAGGGAGGAAGATTGTAACGTTTTGAAAATCGTTCGGGTGAAATTTCGGAAAATCGGTAAAATAACGGGTGTTTTCCGTAAAAAATCAAGATATAAATATCTTTTAATATAAAATTAAATATACATATTCTAGCTATGTAGTTCCTAGTATTTGGTGTTTATTGAGCCACTTGTAAAATTCCTAATTTACTGAAATTTTTTCCGAAATTAATTATTTTAATATTATTTTAAGCCGTTACTAATACATTTAATTCGGGATAATTACAAATTGGAATGGGTTGATACAAATTTTATGCATCATGACACATTAAACTAACCTGTAAAATATTTTTTCTGAAATGAAATGAAATTGTCAAATGGTTTTAGAAAATATTGAAGAAAAAGGCTTATTTTGTGAAAATAAATTAGGTAATTGAGGTATGGGGTATTTCCTTCAATTGGAACTTGCTACACACACACCCATAATCACTTACCTCCCTTTCCCATGGCTTGGCTGAGCCCCAAACCAGCAGCCCACCTTTCCCCACTTCTATTGGATAAAAGAAAAGAAAAACAAAAGAAAATGAGAAGAAGAAAGAGGTATGGGTTGTGGATACTTGGACTTTCTTTGACCTTCCATTTCAAGACCCCTCTCTCTCTCCTCATCCCCAAAATTTGACCGAACCCCTCCTTCTCACTGCAGCAGCCCCCCTCTTCTCCTTCTCATTTCACCTCAAAATTTCATCACAAAATGCCTAAAGATCAACACAAAAATACCAAAAAATCAAAATCCAACTCCTACCCATTTTTCCTTAGCCTATCGAGCATGGATCTTGGTGAAAAGTTTGCATTTTGGGGATAAGTTTCATGTTGATCTCAAGATGGTTGTGAGGTATAAATCTTAACCAAGTTACTAATTTGTTGCTATCATACTTCAATTGAAGCTAATTAGGTCTTTAATTAGGTTTAGTTGTTAATTTGGAAATTCAAGATTTAGGGTTTTTAAATCAATTAGGGTTTTTATAAAATGTTTATGATTACATGGTGTAGTTAGCATGCTAATACACGAAAAACTTAATCTTGTTGCTTATTTGTAAATTGCTACATTTAAAATTGTCCAAATTGCATAATATTGCAAACTAGGGTTTTTAAAAATAATATAAATAGGAGAGATAAAAATTCAAGTGAGGGTTTTATGAATTCAAGATTTGGGTTTGATCACTTGGTGCTAGTTATGATGTCTAGTTTAACATCTTAATTGATCCAAAACCTAGTTTAGTTGTAAAATAGTGTATTATTACTTTAAGTTGTTAAAATTGGATAAATTTGCAAACTAAATTTTATCGATTAATACAAAATGGTGTGATAAAAATCTATTAAATGTTTATGTGGCCTAATTAAGATAATTAGTGAATAGTGTGACCACTAGTTTTGCTAAAACATCATGTTCTGAAGTGAAACGGTTAATGACCGCTTACTAGGTATTTGGGAAATAAAACGACTTGATTAATTTTAAGGTTTTGATGAATAAAACCCTATTTCTTATATAATTAGTGATTGTGAAAACACGATTGGGGTGTTTGGGTTTTTCTCGATGGTTTGACGTTTGTACATCGATATCGAGGGTTGGTTTGGCTATTCTTGCATGCGTAGGAGATAGGTTTTGACCAATGCATGATATGCGTGCCGATTTGATTTTCGTATGCCGTTTCGATTTCGAATTTGGTTTTTATGCGAGACGATACATTGTGACATGTAGGTACCCCCTTGTGGACTTCGAGACGACAAGCAAGCGTGTGGCGACGTCGGCACCGGCGAGCGAAGATCAGGTGAGTAGATTATATCTACGGGGGAAGTCGGGTGGATGGCGTATAGCACCCCCGCAGTTTGTAGTATAGTTATGATATATATATGTTTATATATGTGATTCATGATACTTGGATGTTTATCAAGAGATGATTATTGTGTTTATGGTTTAGTTTAAGGTAATTAGAAGTAAACTAGCATAGCTTCTTAGTCACGAACCCTAGAATAGGTTCACACCCACACGCACACACGCATTTGCATACATCTTTTTACATGTGCGTATATGGGGATATGTATACACACACACACATGTGTACGTGACTATGTATGTATATATATATATATATATATACACACGAAAACAT
Source organism: Agapanthus africanus (assembly GCA_030015575.1). NCBI lineage: Eukaryota > Viridiplantae > Streptophyta > Magnoliopsida > Asparagales > Amaryllidaceae > Agapanthus > Agapanthus africanus. Next base: position 546,484,905 of record CM057338.1, read on the forward strand.
ATACACGGATTATGAGGATAATACTTGGGATTGGAGATGAGTCGATGAGATTAGGCTTGAGGCCATGAGATCGGTGATGCGACAGGGTTCGTATTTGAGTTACGACGTGATATGTTTAGCGGGTCTTTTAGGCATGGTGTTTTCATACACACGCATGCATGCATAGATGGTATCAGTATTGTACTAGACGTAGATCAGTACCCCGGATCTTGATTTTGATAAAGAGGATACCGGATGAATAATGAGATAAATGTGATATTTAACCTGTACCCAGATTTAGGAGGCCGTACAACGGATTTACCGTACGAGCTATATATTGATGATAGATCCGCACTCTTGACTCGAGGATGTTATATTATATAGGGCATCGTATGGGATACTATTGAGGCGGGATCACTGACTATTATACATGTATATATATATCGATTCAGATTTAGGTGGTTTCCATACCCCTTTCTATTGGTTGTTAGTTAGACCTGTAGTTTACCTAGTAGATGTTAGACTGGACCCGAGTCATACCTTATTTTCAAAACACCACGATTCATACTATTGCAAATGGCAAAACAGAATAACACAGGTATAGCGATGTAGATTCTTATTGTTACGTTATCATTCATGTTCCGCATATTATTGTTGCAATTACTATTTATTGCCATTTATCATGGTTGTTATCATCTCATTGCATGTTTATTGTGTACTTAGTGACTATGAACCATGTTGTCAGGACACCAGCACCATTACCGATGATGCATATGTTCCACATACACTTACTTGCCGGCTCACACACATCATCATCGGTAATTGCCATGTCACGTACACTTTAGAAAATACCTTTTCATTGACATAGCTTGATAACTAATAGTCGCAATATGTTATAGCTTCCATATGCTAGTTTAAATATTGCATTCATTGCATGATATTAGGTGCATTCATATATTCATTGGTTATGCAGTATTATGGAGATTTATGCCGGTATTCACTATTTATTGGTAGCATGATTTTGATGATTTCGGATTTACATGAGATTTCTGGATTTGGGGGAAAACCGCAAGAATTTAATAAAAGCTTAGTATCATCATTTAAAAATGCAAATTGCAGTTTTCTCATGATGTATGAGTCGTCCACCATGAGTTTTCATGATTGCTGTTGGATTTCGAGACCCGGTTCGAGGAGTTGGATGAACCATCTCGGGTACATGGTAAGCCCGGTATGGTACCCTGGGGCAAGAAGCTCGAGTTGTATTCGATGAGCCTGGCAGGGGAGAACTACCAACCGGTGATATTATTTGGACTCTTCGGTTATCTGGAGGATACCTGCCAGAGTCATGAGATGGATACAGGCTGATCCGTTCTGCCGGAGCCCACGGGCCAATCCCGCAGATGATACGGATGCCTGAGATATTGATATTTGAGATCTGAGATTTGAGATATTGAGATACTGAGACTTATGTTTTGTGTCGATGCTGACACTGATTTCTCTGTTGCTTTCATTGATGATACTTGATTGATATACATATAGAAATCTCATTGATTAAAGAAAATAGTTGTCTCACTCATGATATATTCTGTTTCCATTCGTAATGCATTCATACATTATATATATCTGATATGTTGCTATCTGAGGCACTGACACGAACACTTGGTATTGTACTTATATGTAGATGGATCAAGATATTATTTGAGAATATTACTGATCGTATGACCTAGGATAGTGTCATGCATGCGATTTCTACTCGTAGATATTTTCTACTCACGAGTTGGCAACTCACCCCCGTTGTGTCACAGTTCCTTGTAGGTTTTTCCGTATAGGTTTCGTTGTGGCTTGCTGGCACACTGTTCCTTCCGGGTGATTTCTTTGGTAGGTGGGTTCTTTTGCATCCGGACCACCATTGTTTATTTATTATTTCAGTTGTATCTAGAAACTCCATCAACCAGATTGTATATGTTAGGTCCACGTTACCCACCCCGGTCCTTTCGGGGAGGCGGAATAGGTAAAACGAAATTTTTTCCTAAGTAGGTAACATGGACCGTACAAGAAGGATCGTTGCTAAACAAGAACTAACAAAAATTCTACAAGTTCTAACTACTATGTAGAATGGTTATACCTTGGTCTTGATCTCCTTCTCTTCTTGTTGTTGTTCTTCCTCTAGCTTGCTCCTTGTAGTTGCTTGAACGGATCCTCCTTGTCGTCTCCTCTTTGCCATAGATGGATCCACCCGAGGGTCTCGAAATTGAGCTCCAATCTTAACCTAGAGATGACTAAGGTGTTTGGTTTGCCAAACCTAATACCTTAGTTTGAGTAGAGAAGAGTGATGGTGGTTTTGTCTCAAAGGTTCATGATTTCCAACTCATGGAACACTTAAATCTTGAGAGAGGAAGAGGAAGAGGGAGGGCTCTCTTTCTAGGAGAGAGAAAGAGAATGATAGAAATGAGCTCTCATAATCCAACCCCTTCTCACAAAAGTGAGAATAATGATAATAATAATAATTAAGTATATGGTGATGGTTAGTTTCAATGACCATTATCATTTCATTCTATTATTGCATTTTGCAAACAACAAGCAAGCAAAAGTCATACCCATGAAATGATAGCCATGAAATGATGATGGTCAACAAGTCCAAAATGGTCAACCAGTCAACAAAGTCAACAAGTCAACAAAAGTCAAACTTTCAACTCAACCATGGCACAATAATACTTAATTAATATTATTAATCATATATCATATTCTCATTAGGGTTTAAAGAAAGGTCAACGGTCAGCAAGTCAACCAAAGCCAAATAATCAACAACCCTAATGAGAATCCTCTGCCTCTGCCTCTGTCAACTGTGCATACACACCCGCATCCGTGCTCCAAAGAACACGAATATACTGAGACAAAACCAATCCTAAAACAATTACTAGGATCTGGCTTAAACCAAAGCCCGCTAGTAACTACTGTCCGGACACTAAACGTGCACAAGTGCGCGGATGTGAACGAACCCCGTCGCAAAACCATGCAACCTCTACTCTGTTTGCCCAAAGGCGAGTAACCCTCTGTATGGGACTCTAAAGGCTCGACACTACGCTGGCAGTGGGTTTAACCACAGGCCGCAAGCGGTACTAGCTGTACGTAACGGTCCCGAGGTAGATGCCGATAAGAAGACTGATGAGGTGAACCCATCGAACTCCTACTGAGCCTGAATGTGACAATCTCCGTACAGTCCGTTCTGTTCGTCTGAGAATATCGCATGGCGGGCCTAGGGGGCGGTAAACGTCAGTCCCCTAATAGCCGTACAAGTCATGTCGGAGTGTATCCCAGAACACCCTGAGATAACACTGGAAACCTACCAGTATATCTCGCTTGCCCTGACCAGGGACTTTGTGTAATTGCTCTCCGAGACACAGCGCGATATCAACCCCCAATACCGGGATAGACGAATCCTGTCTAACCGTCACTGCCTCCAAGTGCTTCGGGACTGCACCCAACTACTACCTGTTTGCACGACTCAGTAGAGCCGTGGTAGGATAGTAATCTAAGAACAGTGGGAACACACTCGAGGCGAAGTGACAGTGTCAAGTCAGCGGACTAAGCTGTACTCATGTCACCTGGGAAATGTTAACTGACGATAGGTACAATACCAACCAACAGTTCCCGACGAGTCCTATCCAGTGTACTCGTAACCTAACGAGCACCTGCATACTATCTCCATTACGACGTACTGATGGCTGTGGGACAGACCATCTCCCCTGCTGGGAAGAGAAGCGTATGCACCAGTCTACTCTGGAGTATCGATGCCCTGTCTCGATAATCCTACGACTAAGGACCAAAATAAGGATGTGCTTATAGACTACCCATTCCCCACTAGTGTGATCGCCATCACAACGCCGGTAGTCAAGCAAAAATCCTAAGGGCTCTACCAATATGTTTTTAGCGATATGTTAAAAGAAACATATACATATATTAAGATAGAAACAAACCAAGTAGCATACTACTATATCGAGCAAGATTGTCGTAAAACCATATATATATCCCAAGCCTCCAAAAATGTATTATACAAACTAGTACTATACAATAATGGCCTCTAGGGCATACATATCTAACAATCTCCCATTTGCACTAAAGGCCAGCAATTGGTGTACCACATACCCAACATCTGCACTAAGGCCAGCTGCTGGCGTACCGCATACCCAATAGCTCAAAAAGTCGCTCGAACTGTGTTTGAGGGAGGGCCTTCATGAATGGATCCGCTGTGTTGTCTTTTGTGTCCACTCTCCGTACCTCGATCTCCTGGCGATCAATGATCTCCCTGATCAGGTGATACCGCCTTAAGATGTGTCTGGATTTCTGATGGGACCTTGGTTCCTTCGCTAAAGCTATAGCCCCATTGTTATCGCAATAGAAAGATATTGGGTCAACAATGGACGGAACCACCTGATGTTCACTAATGAACTTCTTCATCCGGACTGCCTCTTTTGCGGCATCGCTTGCAGCAATGTATTCAGACTCCATCGTCGAGTCTGCGACGGTATCCTGTTTGGAACTCCTCCAACACACCGCCCCTCCATTGAGGGTAAACACTAAACCCGAGACAGACTTGCTGTCATCCTTGTCACTCTGGAAGCTTGAATCGGTAAAGGACTCGACCCTGAGGTCTCCACTACCGTAAACCAGGAACAACTCCTTAGTCCTTCTCAGGTACTTGAGAATGTTCTTCACTGCCGTCCAGTGGTCCTCACCTGGGTCTGACTGATACCGGCTCACCATGCTCAGCGCGTAAGCTACATTTGGTCTTGTACATAGCATCGCGTACATTATAGATCCTACCGCCGAAGCATAGGGTATAGTGCTCATGCGAACCCTCTCCTCGTCAGTCTTAGGAGACATCTTCTTGGAGAGGGTAATTCCTGTAGGGTTCCTAGGCACACTAATGAAGTCTCACAAGTGATCAAGCATGGCTAATTCAAATTTTACAAGTGCCTACAAACCCTAATACGGATCGTTAACTAGATATATAGGCGATGCAAGCATGTAAACGAATTAAATGCTAAAGGAAAGTGACTACAACCTTTGTAGATCCGGTCCACCACTTACTAAGCTCCGCGACGATGTCTCTCCGCTGTCCAAGTCGGATCCCGAACTCTAGCATCGGCTTCATCGATGAAATGGGCGGGCTTGATCGTCGGCTTCGATGCCGAAGATGATCTACGTCGAGGCATCACAAGATCAAACTCCGACTTCACCAAGTCATGAAACTTGTGAAGAAAACACTCTATACTACTTGGCAAGAGGTAGAGGATAAAGAAATAGGAAGTGGGTTCACTTTAGAATTGGATTTCTCACTTGTTTTCATCACTTGCCATTGATGTAGCAAGCTTTTCTTCATGGAAGAAGAAGATGATGAAGAAGAAGAAGATATAATAAGTTATTTTAAAAGGAAAATAAAAAGAATACTTATCATGAATTCAACCATGGTTTAGTGTAGAGATTTAACTAAGGTTAGATGAGTGGTTAGGGTTAGAGAAGAGACAAGAATGGTGGACTTGTTCAAAGCTTCAAGAAGCTTCAAAGAAAAAACAAAAATAGCAACCATTCTTTTCTCTTTATCTTTTCAAATGAAATAAATAAAATAAATAAATAGATAAATGAATAAGTGAATGAAATGAAACCCTAACCACTAACTAACCATGGTTTAATACTTTACACAAAACCAAGCTAGAATGTATCATCAAACATGATACAATCATGTGCACAAAAAAAATATCACATATACAATGTGCATTTCAAGTGAGTAAATCCATTTAAAATGAACCAATACTAGTTAATGCAAAGTAATATATCAAATATAATTATACATCAAATCATTAAATCAACACTTGATTCAATGATCCGGTCATGTCGCATATAACCGGCTAGTATCCAATGTATCGACTTATCGAGTCAATCCTTGATTCGATAACTAGGTTATATCGCATACAACCATTCGACACATTCATCGCGAGAATGAAATACGGTATCACATACACGCATTATTCTCGGTCCCGCACATATCTCATATGCGCTCCTATTTCGTTTCGCTTGAGCCAGGAAACCTCTGTGTAGGACTCTAAAGACTCGTCAATACGCCGGCAGCAGATGATGATCATATCAAACACCCACAAGCCGCAAGCGGTCTGCTAAACGTAACGGCCACCCGGGTATTGAGGGATCAGAAGATCGACGAGCAAGCCTGCTCACACTCCTGTGAATCCAACCAGTAACACTTACCGTACACTCCGGTCTGTTCGTCTGATATGCCGCATATCTCGCCTAGGGGTGGTAAACGTCAGACCCCAGTAGCTCGATAAGTCATGCCGACGTGAAGTCCATGACATGTGTGAAACTACTGATAACACTTACCAGTAGGTCACTGCAACCCTGGCCAGGGATTTCCTGTTATGGCCAGTCGAGCATAGCGCAACATCAACCCCCAATACCGGGAGAGACGAATCCCCTCCTATCGCTCATTGCCTCCATGTGAATCGGGACTGTACCTAAAAACCACCTGTTTGCACGACTCAGTAGAGCCGTGGTAGGGTAGAAATCAAAGTACAGTAGGAGACACACAAGACTCTATGACGATCTCGGGTCAACAGACTAAGCTGTACCAGTGTCACCAGAGAACTGCCATCTGACGTGAGGTATAATACCATCTGGGAGTTCTTGGCGAGTCCGTTCAGTGTACCCAGTCTCCACTGAGCACCCGCATACCATCTCCGATGTCAAAAACCAATGGATATGGGATCATCCATCGCCCATCGCATGGGTCGAGAAGATATACGCTAGTCTACTCTGGAATATCGATGCCCCGTCTCGATATTCCCTCGACTAGGAACATTGAAGGATGTACTCATGGACTATCCAGGCCCCACTAGTATGATCTGCATCACAGTCCTGGAAGTCGAGTACATATCCTAAGGGCTTTATCAACATGTAACAGAGAGACAGAAAGTATACACGTTAAGATAAATAGCAACCAGATAGTGTACTATCATGTCGAGCAAGAAAGTCCTACCTATATATGTCCCAGCATCCACTACAATATACATCCAATGTACAGTAATGGCCTCTAGGGCATACATATAACTAACAATCTCCCACTTGCACTAAGGCCATCTGTAGCAGTGGTTGCAGTATCACATACTCAACCATCCCCTAAAAGTCTCTCTTTGGGAAAAGGCCTTCGTGAGTGGATCCGCCGTGTGGTCCTCTGAGTCTACTCTCCTAACCTCGATCATCCTGGAGATCAACTATCTCCATGATCAGGTGATGCTGCCTCAGAATATGTCTGGGTCACTGATGGGACCAGGGTTCCAGGGCCTAAGCCACAGTTCCATTGTCACACAATGGTAGGAACCTAGTTCATCCTATGAACCAATATACACCCAAACTGCCTCTTTGGTAGTATCTTTAATAGCGATGTTACCAGCCTTTATCTTCTAGTTTGCCACGGTATCTAGCTTGGAAATCTTCCAATATACCGTCCCTTTACTGAGGGTAAAGACAATGCCTGTGACTGACATTCAGTCTTCTTTATCACCCTGGAACTTTTCCAGTGATTCTCCCCAGGATCGTGGTCGTACCACCTTTATCCTATTTGGAGAATCCTTGTGATAAGCGGAGATTGACCGAGCGTAGCATAGGAAACTCTTTTCTTATTAAGAGTATGTTGTCCACGTACAATACGAGGGTGACCACCTTACTCTCTACTACCTTTTTGTATATACAAGGTTCATCTACCATTTTGATGAAGTCAAACTTTTTGACTACCACATCAAAACAGATGTTCCAACTCCGCGATGCCTGCTTCATCCTGTAAAGCAACTTGCACATGTTTCCGCTGCTCCCACTATTTACGAAGCCCTCTGGCTGTGTACTTATAGACTTTCTATTCTAAATCAGTATTTAGAAAAGCAGTCATGACACCCAACCACCAGATATCGCAGTCATGGTATGTAGTCATGGCAAGTAGGATCTGGATGGACTTAAGCATAGTCCCTGGAAAAGGTTTCATCATTATCCGTGCCTGGTCGATGACGAAATTTTTTAACAAGTCTAGCTTTGAAAGTCTCAACTTTTCCATCTATACCAAGTAATCTTCTCAAGATATACTTGCTCCTGATGGGGATTTAACCCTTCAAATATCGCAATCAAAGTCCATACTTTGTTGGTGTATATGGATTCTATCTCAGATCGCTAAGCATCCAGCCATTCTTACAGAGTCCCACTCTTGATGGCCAGCTCGAAACTAGTTGGGTCATCATCTCATGATGCATTCCTCGCTCCCACTGTCATCGAGAAACCGAGGTATCTCTCAAGCAGATGAGGAACCCTACCAGATCGGTGGAGAGGGTGAGGTTCGTCGGAAATTATTGAATCCTTTGGTTCTGTCAAATCATTAGCAGTTTTGTACAGCTGGAACCTTTCCAGTTCTACAGAACTGATCTTGCCTCGATCTTGTCCGGATTTTGCTTTTGACATAGGCCAGACAACCCCAAATCTTAACTAACTTAAGATATGGGCTCTTCCCTTTCCATATCACATATGAAGTGGTAGGCAACTGATTTGATTTGAACCCAATTCAATAGGTATGCAGCTTCTCAAGTGCACAACCCAAAAAGGAAATAGGTAACTCAGTAATACTCATCATAGAGCACACGATATCTAATATTGTGCGATTGCTCTGCCCCGATACACCGTTGTGCTGTGGTGTATTCAGAGGAGTAATACGGAGAGAGAATCTCATTCTCCTTTAGAATGGTCCAGGAATGCCATGCACAAGTATTCTCCTCCCTGATCTTATCATAGGACATAATACTTATACCCGGTTGTTGGTTCTCTACTTCTAACTTATATTCTGTGAATATCTCAAAAGGTTCGGACTTGTGTTTCAACAGGAACATATGTCAGAATCTTGAGAGATCATCAGAGAACGTAATGAAGTATAAAGAACCAGTCCTGGCATGTGTAGACAGGAGACCTTACATACATCATAGTGTATCAGTCCCAAGAGTTTACTAACTCTTTCTCTGTTTCCAACAAACAGAGCTATGGTCATCTTATCTTTGTGACATGACTGGAAAGTTTCACAAGATGTAAATTCAAACTGATTTAAATATGCATCTAAAATGTAACTTCAGCCAGTCGGGTCGCATTGATATGACCTAGTCTACAATGCCTCAAGAATGATTCGTTCATTTCTGAACTCTTCCTCTTGTGTGTGTTCTGAATACTAAGAACTGTAGTTTGATTTAGAACGTTAATGCTTTTAGATAACGCGCCTAAACCGATCAACTTTTGATATAGGAAATGTTCAAAACATTATCCAACAATACAAAATTTTATCATTTCTTTACTAATAAAGAGACTGATATGATTTTGTATATCAGGTTCGGTATCTAATAGCATTTGTTCAGAATCAATGTATTGGTAATACAGGGTGACAGTGACCAACAGACTTGGCAGCAACACTTGCCCCGTTTTCTGTCTCATGAAACTTATCACCCTTTCTCAGTTTTTCTACCCTTTTGTAGCCCTATGTAACAGATTACATATCTGGGATCCTGATCCGGTATCGAATATCCAGGATACAGAGGATACTGAGAAACAGTTCTTTATAATGAACACACCCGAAGGAGGTGCATCATATGCACTTTCTTCGTTTGGGCGGCATAGGAATTCTGGTATTCCCCTTATTTCCTGCTCTGTCTTATAACAATTATAAGTTGGAGCGGGACCAACGTTCCCCAGCTCAGTATAACAAGCGGGTTCGGTCAATACATCCATTTTATTATCTTGATTAAGGCGTGATATGGTCGCTACCAGGAGAGAGAGAGAAGAAAACACTCAGCGTGCGCTCTTGCAAGATTAGATTGGTTATATATTTTATCTAATCAGGATGGCTCCCACTGTTTTTATCAAATCTTCCTTCAAACCCTAAAAGGAAAGACTAGCCGGGATTAATTACACTCTACAAGTTCGCCAATCTTTCAGCCAGGCCAGTGTCGGTACTTTGAGGGAGGTTCCCCGTGCTTTCGCACGGACCTAATTACAGTAAACCTCGTTTTCCCAAAGGCGTAACCCCGTTGACACCTTTCTAGACACCTACTTGATCGGCTAATTGCAAAGTGCAAAACTCTCCCAGGAGTAACAATTACTCGCAGTGGGTATCGGGATCCAACTATCATATAGAAGGTATGCAATCTCATTGCAAATTTCAACACTTGAAACTCCCGATAAAGGTTTTTACCCCTAGCACCTATGACCTTAACTATGGTCAACAAATCATAAGTACTAGTCAAGTTCTACCCGTCATTTCGTGATTAATTAGACCCACCCACATGACCCTTAACTAAGGTCAACAAAGTCACGCGACTGTCCTAACTAATCGCATCATATGCGGTGTAGGAAGACATCACTTAGCTACCGTATACTGTGCCTTGACTATGGTCAACAAACACAGCACGAATACTAAGTACTCTACTTTCTAAAATGACGGAGGGTTGCGAATGGTTTTTATGAAAACCTTTAACGCTTTGAACTTGATCTCGTTGTAGAATCAAATGGTTTTTAAATGGAATGTTTTTTAGGCTTTTCTAGTTTTGCTAAAGGGGTCACTCCCGGTGAAGGGATCGTCGGCCCTTTCCTCGTCGAATGAGGTGCGGGATATACATATATATCACTGTACAAAGCGAAAACTATAGAAGCGATCAAAGACAAACCGAGGGTTGTAGCATCTACCAGTTATTGCTAAAGGAGTCACTCCCGGTGAAGGGATCTCGGTCCTTTCCTCATCGAATAAGGTGCAGGATGTTCTACAATGAACACCGCGATGCAAAGTAAGAACTGTAGCTACCTGTTTTTATTTTGAAATTCGATTCCACAACATCAATTAGGTTTATTTTCTTTCATTAATCTCATTAATGAATATCCCATCATTTAAGTCCACCTAAACATCACAGATAAATATAACGTATGCTTATGCCATCCGCATTCGCCTCGATGTCCCGTCTGCACCGTTAGGTTAGGTAACTAATGGCAGAGCGGGGCAGGGCTAGCGCGGGTGTAAAACATAAGCAACGTTTATATAATATATCATATATACTATATATAATATCTGTCACAGAACATCACATGATCACATCACAGATAAATCACAGCAGAAGAAACATATGAAATATTGGATATACTAGGACGTCCGTGTTTTCAATACGAGCCAGTATAAAACACGGATTTCACGGTCGTGATGAATAGCCTATCCCACACCCCTAGACCCCTACGAGAGCGGCAAGCAACCCTACCAATTCTAGGGTTAGGAGACCCGGACTCGACTCCTCGAGATGGTCTCCCACTGGACCCTAGAACCCGGTTACTTGTGATCCCCTCCTTGGGTCTATCCTAGTGTAGAAAAGTAAATAATATACATCAACGGTGACATCTTCCGCAACCTGGAAGTGCCCCAATAAAAGAATATTACATACAAGTTTTTACATGAATGAAAATGAAAAACACTCATCTCACATAAAACCCCCCCGGCTATTCAAACACGACGATCCAATATAATATATCCAGCAACACATAACATCACATGTCATCAACGTAAGTAAATATGCGCATCCCAATTGTCGTTGACATATAGCAACGAAACCGGCGACATCACATATTACACTTACGGTCACAGAAAAGAAAGTGTAAAACTACAACGGTTGGAATCCGCAACCACCTCAGACATCGCATGCCTGATCAAATGAATTCTTTAGACATCGCATGCCTAACAATTATAAACCCCGCATTTTAGTCTCATTATCGAAAACACTTTTCAATATCAAGTCGGGCAATTCAACAAGATTCCCGACATTTTGATCGAATGCTCGTCGCAAACTTCAGTAGACGGCCGCACCCCCGATGGCATCGACGAAGTGCACCAAGGCGGAACACCGCTACCGCGAGCACCCGAACGGATGCTTGTGGCGACGGGGTTCTCCTACAGTCACTTGGTTGGGGCTATGGAGTGAGGCTGTCTATTAAGTTTACCCGGCGAGTATCCGCGTACGCTACGTGATTGCGACGGACTTTTGATCTCATCAAAATTCCGTGGCAACCGATCAAGTGAGACTAAACTGCTATGTTTATAATATTCATTCCGTTATCTCATAACTACTTGTGAATTCCAATTATTGTATCACATTCCGGATAAACAGAAAATGTTAAACTTTCCGATCGAACATTCGAACACCCAAGTTTTCCCGATACGGCTCAACACATGAAATAAGTCTAACAGCATTCAGTTCGTGCCTCAGTACCAACGTTCCAGCCGTAGAAGGGTCAAGCCAACGCCTCACATGTGGCACGCCGTACTGCCCCAAACCCGAAGGTTCAAAGGGCAGTTCAAGACGGTCACATAATCGAGTTAAGGTTTGTTGTCTTCTAGAGGGTCCATCGCGTTACTTGCACTACTTAGAACGTCGTTAAACTACGGAAAAATCCAACAATTGGAAATTTCCCGGCAGGGGAAAAAGTGGGTATCTATATCCGGTCGAACTTTTTAACATATTCTAAAAATACCCGGAAAAACACACTGACAAAATTAGACAATCCGATCGATACACCGAGTCCCCAATACAACCCAGAAAATTCAACTCTTGAAAAATTATTAAAAATTCCCAGGAAAACTAGCACTGCAACATAAGAATTACTGTATAAATTTCTACAGCTGATGTGACATAATGGCCGCGGAACCGCCGCACGAGCCATGCTCGTGCCGCGGTTCCGCCGCGCTTTGAATGAATCATGGACACGTGTTGCACAGTAATTCTTAGGATTCCCTGCTGATTTTTCTGCATATTTTTAATATACAAAAATCCACGAATTTCAAAAATGTAGAGAGAGCAATATTAGGGTTAGGGTTTCGGTACGATCGGATTTCTAACTCCGTCTACGCATCGCCTAAGGCTCTAGCTAGGCTCTGATACCACTGTAGGGTTCCTAGGCACACTAATGAAGTCTCACAAGTGATCAAGCATGGCTAATTCAAATTTTACAAGTGCCTACAAACCCTAATACGGATCGTTAACTAGATATATAGGCGATGCAAGCATGTAAACGAATTAAATGCTAAAGGAAAGTGACTACAACCTTTGTAGATCCGGTCCACCACTTACTAAGCTCCGCGACGATGTCTCTCCGCTGTCCAAGTCGGATCCCGAACTCTAGCATCGGCTTCATCGAAGAAATGGGCGGGCTTGATCATCGGCTTCGATGCCGAAGATGATCTAAGTCGAGGCATCACAAGATCAAACTCCGACTTCACCAAGTCATGAAACTTGTGAAGAAAACACCCTATACTACTTGGCAAGAGGTAGAGGATGAAGAAATAGGAAGTGGGTTCACTTTAGAATTGGATTTCTCACTTGTTTTCATCACTTGCCATTGATGTAGCAAGCTTTTCTTCATGGAAGAAGAAGATGATGAAGAAGAAGAAGATATAATAAGTTATTTTAAAAGGAAAATAAAAAGAATACTTATCATGACTTCAACCATGGTTTAGTGTAGAGATTTAACTAAGGTTAGATGAGTGGTTAGGGTTAGAGAAGAGACAAGAATGGTGGACTTGTTCAAAGCTTCAAGAAGCTTCAAAGAAAAAACAAAACTAGCAACCATTCTTTTCTCTTTATCTTTTCAAATGAAATAAATAAAATAAATAAATAGATAAATGAATAAGTGAATGAAATGAAACCCTAACCACTAACTAACCATGGTTTAATACTTTACACAAAACCAAGCTAGAATGTATCATCAAACATGATACAATCATGTGCACAAAAAAATATATCACATATACAATGTGCATTTCAAGTAAGTAAATCCATTTAAAGTGAACCAATACTAGTTAATGCAAAGTAATATATCAAATATAATTTTACATCAAATCATTAAATCAACACTTGATTCAATGATCCGGTCATGTCGCATATAACCGGCTAGTATCCAATGTATCGACTTATCGAGTCAATCCTTGATTCGATAACTAGGTTATATCGCATACAACCATTCGACACATTCATCGCGAGAATGAAATACGGTATCACATACACGCATTATTCTCGGTCCCGCACATATCTCATATGCGCTCCTATTTCGTTTCGCTTGAGCCAGGAAACCTCTGTGTAGGACTCTAAAGACTCGTTAATACACCGGCAGCAGATGATGATCATATCAAACACCCACAAGCCGCAAGCGGTCTGCTAAACGTAACGGCCACCCGGGTATTGAGCGATCAGAAGATCGACGAGCAAGCCCGCTCACACTCCTGTGAATCTAACCAGTAACACTTACCGTACAGTCCGGTCTGTTCGTCTGATATGCCGCATATCTCGCCTAGGGATGGTAAACGTCAGACCCCAGTAGCTCGATAAGTCATGCCGACGTGAAGTCCATGACATGTGTGAAACTACTGGTGACACTTACCAGTAGGTCACTGCAACCCTGGCCAGGGATTTCCTTTTATGGCCAGTCGAGCATAGCGCAACATCAACCCCCAATACCGGGAGAGACGAATCCCCTCCTATCGCTCATTGCCTCCATGTGAATCGGGACTGTACCCAAAAACCACCTGTTTGTACGACTCAGTAGAGCCGTGGTAGGGTGGAAATCAAAGCACAGTGGGAGACACACAAGACTCTATGACGATCTCGGGTCAACAGACTAAGCTGTACCAGTGTCACCAGAGAACTGCCATCTGACGTGAGGTATAATACCATCTGGGAGTTCTTGGCGAGTCCGTTCAGTGTACCCAGTCTCCACTGAGCACCCGCATACCATCTCCGATGTCAAACACCAATGGAAATGGGATCATTCATCGCCCATCGCATGGGTCGAGAAGATATACGCTAGTCTACTCTGGAATATCGATGCCCCGTCTCGATATTCCCTCGACTAGGAACATTGAAGGATGTACTCATGGACTATCCAGGCCCCACTAGTATGATCTGCATCACAGTCCTGGAAGTCGAGTACATATCCTAAGGGCTTTATCAACATGTAACAGAGAGACAGAAAGTATACACGTTAAGATAAAGAGCAACCAGATAGCGTACTATCATGTCGAGCAAGAAAGTCCTACCTATATATGTCCCAGCATCCACTACAATATACATCCAATGTACAATAATGGCCTCTAGGGCATACATATAACTAACAATCTCCCACTTGCACTAGGGCCATCTGTAGCAGTGGTTGCAGTATCACATACTCAACCATCCCCTAAAAGTCTCTCTTTGGGAAAAGGCCTTCGTGAGTGGATCCGCCGTGTTGTCCTCTGAGTCTACTCTCCTAACCTCGATCATCCTGGAGATTAACTATCTCCATGATCAGGTGATGCTGCCTCAGAATATGTCTGGGTCACTGATGGGACCAGGGTTCCAGGGCCAAAGCCACAGTTCCATTATCACACAATGGTAGGAACCTAGTTCATCCTATGAACCAATATACACCCAAACTGCCTCTTTGGTAGTATCTTTAATAGCGATGTTGTAGGGTTCCTAGGCACTCTCAAGGGGTCTCACAAGGCATCAACCATGCCAATTTCAACTTTTAACGGTGCCGAGAAACCCTAACAAGATCGTTGGCTAGAATTTTAGGCGACCAAACAAACTAGTTAACACTTAACTACAAGAACGGAAATACAACCTTTGTAGATCCGGTCCTCCACCTCCACGGCTCCGTGATGAAGTCCTCTCCGCTGTCCAAATCAAATCCCGGGCTCTAGCGTCGGCTTCATCGGAGAAAGAGCGGGCTAGGTCATCGACGACGTGCCGAAGATGATCTACGTCGAGGCATCGCAAGATCAAGCTCCAACTTCACCAAGTCTAGAAAACTTGTGAAGGAAACACACTCTACTACTTGGCAAGAGGTAGAGGATGAAGAAATAGGAGGTGGGTTCACTTTAGAATTGGATTTCTCACTCATTTGCTCAAGTTGCCATTGGTGTAGCAAGGTTTCTTCATGAAGAAGAAGAAGAGGAAGAAGATGATAGAATATCATTAGTATTTTCCAAAAAGGAAAATAAATGAATACTTATCATTTAGCAACCATAGTTTGGTGTAGAGAATAAACCATTGTTAGAATGAAGGGTTAGGGTTAAGCATCAAGACAAAATGGTCACAAGGTCAAAGCTTCATGAAGCTTCAATAACAAACAAAGAAAGCCACCATTTTCCCTTTTTCATTTCCAAAATAAAATAAATAAATAAATAAATGAATAAGAAAATGAAAACCCTAACCAATAGACAACCATGGTTTAATCTTCACACAAACCCTAGTGAGCATGTATCATCAAACATGATACAATCAAGTGCACAAAAAGTATATCACATATACAATGTGCACATCCGAGCGAGAAAATCCATTTAAAGTGAACGAATACTAGTTAATACAAAGTAATATATCAAATATATAATTATGCATTAAATCATTAAATCAACACTTGATTCAATGATCCGGTCATGTCGCACACAACCGACTAGTATACAATTTATCGGCTTATCGAATCAATCCTTGATTCGATAACAAGGTGATATCGCATACAACCAATCGATACATTCATCGCGAGAATAGAATACGGTATCACATACACGCATTATTCTCGGTCCCGCACATATCTCATATGCGCTCCTATTTCGTTTCGCTTGAGCCAGGAAACCTCTGTATAGGACTCTAAAGACTCGTCAATACGCCGGCAGCAGGTGATGATCATATCAAACACCCACAAGCCGCAAGCGGTCTGCTAAACGTAACGGCCACCCGGGTATTGAGCGATCAGAAGATCGACGAGCAAGCCCGCTCACACTCCTGTGAATCCAACCAGTAACACTTACCGTACAGTCCGGTCTGATCGTCTGATATGTCGCATATCTCGCCTAGGGGTGGTAAACGTCAGACCCCAATAGCTCGATATGTCGTGTCGATATGAGGTCTATAACAATTCGAGAAACTACTGGTAACACTTACCAGTAAATCTCAGCAACCCTGGCCAGGGATTTCCGGTTATAGCCAATCGAACACAGCGCAACATCAACTCTCTATACCGGGAGAGACGAATCCCCTCCTATCGCTCATTGCCTCCATGTGATTCGGGACTGTACCCAAAAACCACCATTTTGCACGCCCTCTTGGACGTGGTAAGATGGAAATCAAAGCACAGTGGGAACCACACAAGACTCTATGACGATCTCGGGTCAACAGACTACTCTGTACCAGTGTCACCAGAGAACTGCCATCTGACGTAAGGTATAATACCATCTGGGAGTTCTCGGCGAGTCCGTCCAGTGTACCCAGTCTCTACTGAGCACCCGTATATCATCTCTGATGTCAAACACCAATGGATATGGGATCATCCATCGCCCATCTGTATGGGTCGAGAAGGTATACGCTAGTCTACTCTGGTATATCGATGCCCCGTCTCGATACACCCTCGACTAGGGACTTTGAAGGATGTACTTATGGACTACCATGTCCCCACTAGTATGATCCGCATCATAGTCCAGGTAGTCAAGTACACATCCTAAGGGCTTTACCAACATGTAACAGAGAGACAATCAATGTACACGTTAAGGTAAAGAGCAACCAGATAGCATACTATCATGTCGAGCAAGAAAGTCCTCCCTATATATGTCCAAGCATCCACTACAATATACATCCTATGTATAGTAATGGCCTCTAGGGCATACATATAACTAACAGATGTTACCAGCCTTTATCTTCTAGTTTGCCACGGTATCTAGCTTGGAAATCTTCCAATATACCGTCCCTTTACTGAGGGTAAAGACAATGCCTGTGACGGACATTCAGTCTTCTTTATCACCCTGGAACTTTTCCAGTGATTCTCCCCAGGATCGTGGTCGTACCACCTTTATTCTATTTGGAGAATCCTTGTGATAAGCGGAGATTGACCGAGCGTAGCATAGGAAACTCTTTACTTATTAAGAGTATGTTGTCCACATACAATACGAGGGTGACCACCTTACTCTCTACTACCTTTTTGTATATACAAGGTTCATCTACCATTTTGATGAAGTCAAACTTTTTGACTCCCACATCAAAACAGATGTTCCAACTCCGCGATGCCTGCTTCATCCTGTAAAGCAACTTGCACATGTTTCCGCTGCTCCCACTATTTACGAAGCCCTCTGGCTGTGTACTTATAGACTTTCTATTCTAAATCAGTATTTAGAAAAGCAGTCATGACACCCAACCACCAGATATCGCAGTCATGGTATGTAGCCATAGCAAGTAGGATCTGGATGGACTTAAGCATAGTCCCTGGAAAAGGTTTCATCATTATCCGTGCCTGGTCGATGACGAAAAATTTTAACAAGTCTAGCTTTGAAAGTCTCAACTTTTCCATCTATACCAAGTAATCTTCTCAAGATATACTTGCTCCTGATGGGGATTTAACCCTTCAGATATCGCAATCAAAGTCCATACTTTGTTGGTGTATATGGATTCCATCTCAGATCGCTAAGCATCCAGCAATTCTTACAGAGTCCCACTCTTGATGGCCAGCTCGAAACTAGCTGGGTCATCATCTCATGATGCATTCCTCGCTCCCACTGTCATCGAGAAACCGAGGTATCTCTCAGGCAGATGAGGAACCCTACCAGATCGGCGGAGAGGGTGAGGTTCGTCGGAAATTATTGAATCCTTTGGTTCTGTCAAATCATTAGCAGTTTTGTACAGCTGGAACCTTTCCAGTTCTACAGAACTGATCTTGCCTCGATCTTGTCCGGATTTTGCTTTTGACATAGGCCAGACAACCCCAAATCTTAACTAACTTAAGATATGGGCTCTTCCCTTTCCATATCACATATGAAGTGGTAGGCAACTGATTTGATTTGAACCCAATTCAATAGGTATGCAGCTTCTCAAGTGCACAACCCAAAAAGGAAATAGGTAACTCAGTAATACTCATCATAGAGCACACGATATCTAATATTGTGCGATTGCTCCGCCCCGATACACCGTTGTGCTGTGGTGTATTCAGAGGGGTAATACGGAGAGAGAATCTCATTCTCCTTTAGAATGGTCCAGGAATGCCATGCACAAGTATTCTCCTCCCTGATCTTATCATAGGATATAATACTTATACCCGGTTGTTGGTTCTCTACTTCTAACTTATATTCTGTGAATATCTCAAAAGGTTCGGACTTGTGTTTCAACAGGAACATATGTCAGAATCTTGAGAGATCATCAGAGAACGTAATGAAGTATAAAGAACCAGTCCTGGCATGTGTAGACAGGAGACCTTACATACATCATAGTGTATCAGTCCCAAGAGTTTACTAACTCTTTCTCTGTTTCCAACAAACAGAGCTATGGTCATCTTATCTTTGTGACATGACTGGGAAGTTTCACAAGATGTAAATTCAAACTGATTTAAATATGCATCTAAAATGTAACTTCAGCCAGTCGGGTCGCATTGATATGACCTAGTCTATAATGCCTCAAGAATGATTCGTTCATTTCTGAACTCTTCCTCTTGTGTGTGTTCTGAATACTAAGAACTGTAGTTTGATTTAGAACGTTAATGCTTTTAGATAACGCGCCTAAACCGATCAACTTTTGATATAGGAAATGTTCAAAACATTATCCAACAATACAAAATTTTAT
Source organism: Agapanthus africanus (assembly GCA_030015575.1). Taxonomy (NCBI): domain Eukaryota; kingdom Viridiplantae; phylum Streptophyta; class Magnoliopsida; order Asparagales; family Amaryllidaceae; genus Agapanthus; species Agapanthus africanus. The sequence continues at coordinate 546,504,584 of CM057338.1, forward strand.
CATTTCTTTACTAATAAAGAGACTGATATGATTTTGTATATCAGGTTCGGTATCTAATAGCATTTGTTCAGAATCAATATATTGGTAATACAGGGTGACAGTGACCAACAGACTTGGCTGCAACACTTGCCCCGTTTTCTGTCTCATGAAACTTATCACCCTTTCTCAGTTTTTCAACCCTTTTGTAGCCCTATGTAACAGATTACATATCTGGGATCCTGATCTGGTATCGAATACCCAGGATGCAGAGGATACTGAGAAACAGTTCTTTATAATGAACACACCCGAAGGAGGTGCATCATATGCACTTTCTTCGTTTGGGCGGCATAGGAATTCTGGTATTCCCCTTATTTCCTGCTCTGTCTTATAACAATTATAAGTTGGAGCGGGACCAACGTTCCCCAGCTCAGTATAACAAGCGGGTTCGGTCAATACATCCATTTTATTATCTTGATTAAGGCGTGATATGGTCGCTACCAGGAGAGAGAGAGAAGAAAACACTCAGCGTGCGCTCTTGCAAGATTAGATTGGTTATATATTTTATCTAATCAGGATGGCTCCCACTGTTTTTATCAAATCTTCCTTCAAACCCTAAAAGGAAAGACTAGCCGGGATTAATTACACTCTACAAGTTCGCCAATCTTTCAGCCAGGCCAGTGTCGGTACTTTGAGGGAGGTTCCCCGTGCTTTCGCACGGACCTAATTACAGTAAATCTCGTTTTCCCATAGGCGTAACCCCGTTGACACCTTTCTAGACACCTACTTGATAGGCTAATTGCAAAGTGCAAAACTCTCCCAGGAGTAACAATTACTCGCAGTGGGTATCGGGATCCAACTATCATATAGAAGGTATGCAATCTCATTGCAAATTTCAACACTTGAAACTCCCGATAAAGGTTTTTACCCCTAGCACCTATGACCTTAATTATGGTCAACAAATCATAAGTACTAGTCAAGTTCTACCCGTCATTTCGTGATTAATTAGACCCATCCACATGACCCTTAACTAAGGTCAACAAAGTCACGCGACTGTCCTAACTAATCGCATCATATGCGGTGTAGGAAGACATCACTTAGCTACCGTACACTGTGCCTTGACTATGGTCAACAAACACAGCACGAATACTAAGTACTCTACTTCCTAAAATGACGGAGGGTTGCGAATGGTTTTTATGAAAACCTTTAACGCTTTGAACTTGATCTCGTTGCGGAATCAAATGGTTTTTAAATGGAATGTTTTTTAGGCTTTTCTAGTTTTGCTAAAGGGGTCACTCCCGGTGAAGGGATCGTCGGCCCTTTCCTCGTCGAATGAGGTGCGGGATATATCATATATATCACTGTACAAAGCGAAAACTATAGAAGCGATCAAAGACAAACCGAGGGTTGTAGCATCTACCAGTTATTGCTAAAGGAGTCACTCCCGGTGAAGGGATCTCGGTCCTTTCCTCATCGAATAAGGTGCAGGATGTTCTACAATGAACACCGCGATGCAAAGTAAGAACTGTAGCTACCTGTTTTTATTTTGAAATTCGATTCCACAACATCAATTAGGTTTATTTTCTTTCATTAATCTCATTAATGAATATCCCATCATTTAAGTCCACCTAAACATCACAGATAAATATAACGTACGCTTATGCCATCCGCATTCGCCTCGATGTCCCGTCTGCACCGTTAGGTTAGGTAACTAATGGCAGAGCGGGGCAGGGCTAGCGCGGGTGTAAAACATAAGCAACGTTTATATAATATATCATATATACTATATATAATATCTGTCACAGAACATCACATGATCACATCACAGATAAATCACAGCAGAAGAAACATATGAAATATTGGATATACTAGGACGTCCGTGTTTTCAATACGAGCCAGTATAAAACACGGATTTCACGGTCGTGATGAATAGCCTATCCCACACCCCTAGACCCCTACGAGAGCGGCAAGCAACCCTACCAATTCTAGGGTTAGGAGACCCGGACTCGACTCCTCGAGATGGTCTCCCACTGGACCCTAGAACCCGGTTACTTGTGATCCCCTCCTTGGGTCTATCCTAGTGCAGAAAAGTAAATAATATATATCAACGGTGACATCTTCCGCAACCTGGAAGTGCCCCAATAAAAGAATATTACATACAAGTTTTTACATGAATGAAAATGAAAAACACTCATCTCACATAAAACCCCCCCGGCTATTCAAACACGACGATCCAATATAATATATCCAGCAACACATAACATCACATGTCATCAACGTAAGTAAATATGCGCATCCCAATTGTCGTTGACATATAGCAACGAAACCGGCGACATCACATATTACACTTACGGTCACAGAAAAGAAAGTGTAAAACTACAACGGTTGGAATCCGCAACCACCTCAGACATCGCATGCCTGATCAAATGAATTCTTTAGACATCGCATGCCTAACAATTATAAACCCCGCATTTTAGTCTCATTATCGAAAACACTTTTCAATATCAAGTCGGGCAATTCAACAAGATTCCCGACATTTTGATCGAATGCTCGTCGCAAACTTCAGTAGACGGCCGCACCCCCGATGGCATCGACGAAGTGCACCAAGGCGGAACACCGCTACCGCGAGCACCCGAACGGATGCTTGTGGCGACGGGGTTCTCCTACAGTCACTTGGTTGGGGCTATGGAGTGAGGCTGTCTATTAAGTTTACCCGGCGAGTATCCGCGTACGCTACGTGATTGCGACGGACTTTTGATCTCATCAAAATTCCGTGGCAACCGATCAAGTGAGACTAAACTGCTATGTTTATAATATTCATTCCGTTATCTCATAACTACTTGTGAATTCCAATTATTGTATCACATTCCGGATAAACAGAAAATGTTAAACTTTCCGATCGAACATTCGAACACCCAAGTTTTCCCGATACGGCTCAACACATGAAATAATTCTAACAGCATTCAGTTCGTGCCTCAGTACCAACGGTCCAGCCGTAGAAGGGTCAAGCCAACGCCTCACATGTGGCACGCCGTACTGCCCCAAACCCGAAGGTTCAAAGGGCAGTTCAAGACGGTCACATAATCGAGTTAAGGTTTGTTGTCTTCTAGAGGGTCCATCGCGTTACTTGCACTACTTAGAACGTCGTTAAACTACGGAAAAATCCAACAATTGGAAATTTCCCGGCAGGGGAAAAAGTGGGTATTTATATCCGGTCGAACTTTTTAACATATTCTAAAAATACCCGGAAAAACACACTGACAAAATTAGACAATCCGATCGATACACCAAGTCCCCAATACAACCCAGAAAATTCAACTCTTGAAAAATTATTAAAAATTCCCAGGAAAACTAGCACTGCAACATAAGAATTACTGTATAAATTTCTACAGCTGATGTGACATAATGGCCGCGGAACCGCCGCACGAGCCATGCTCGTGCCGCGGTTCCGCCGCGCTTTGAATGAATCATGGACACGTGTTGCACAGTAATTCTTAGGATTCCCTGCTGATTTTTATGCATATTTTTAATATACAAAAATCCACGAATTTCAAAAATGTACAGAGAGCAATATTAGGGTTAGGGTTTCGGTACGATCGGATTTCTAACTCCGTCTACGCATCGCCTAAGGCTCTAGCTAGGCTCTGATACCACTGTAGGGTTCCTAGGCACACTAATGAAGTCTCACAAGTGATCAAGCATGGCTAATTCAAATTTTACAAGTGCCTACAAACTCTAATACGGATCGTTAACTAGATATATAGGCGATGCAAGCATGTAAACGAATTAAATGCTAAAGGAAAGTGACTACAACCTTTGTAGATCCAGTCCACCACTTACTAAGCTCCGCGACGATGTCTCTCCGTTGTCCAAGTCGGATCCCGAACTCTTGCATCGGCTTCATCGAAGAAATAGGCGGGCTTGATCGTCGGCTTCGATGCCGAAGATGATCTACGTCGAGGCATCACAAGATCAAACTCCGACTTCACCAAGTCATGAAACTTGTGAAGAAAACACCCTATACTACTTGGCAAGAGGTAGAGGATGAAGAAATAGGAAGTGGGTTAACTTTAGAATTGGATTTCTCACTTGTTTTCATCACTTGCCATTGATGTAGCAAGCTTTTCTTCATGGAAGAAGAAGATGATGATGAAGAAGAAGATATAATAAGTTATTTTAAAAGGAAAATAAAAAGAATACTTATCATGACTTCAACCATGGTTTAGTGTAGAGATTTAACTAAGGTTAGATGAGTGGTTAGGGTTAGAGAAGAGACAAGAATGGTGGACTTGTTCAAAGCTTCAAGAAGCTTCAAAGAAAAAACAAAACTAGCAACCATTCTTTTCTCTTTATCTTTTCAAATGAAATAAATAAAATAAATAAATAGATAAATGAATAAGTGAATGAAATGAAACCCTAACCACTAACTAACCATGGTTTAATACTTTACACAAAACCAAGCTAGAATGTATCATCAAACATAATACAATCATGTGCACAAAAAAATATATCACATATACAATGTGCATTTCAAGTGAGTAAATCCATTTAAAGTGAACCAATACTAGTTAATGCAAAGTAATATATCAAATATAATTATACATCAAATCATTAAATCAACACTTGATTCAATGATCCGGTCATGTCGCATATAACCGGCTAGTATCCAATGTATCGACTTATCGAGTCAATCCTTGATTCGATAACTAGGTTATATCGCATACAACCATTCGACACATTCATCGCGAGAATGAAATACGGTATCACATACACGCATTATTCTCGGTCCCGCACATATCTCATATGAGCTCCTATTTCGTTTCGCTTGAGCCAGGAAACCTCTGTGTAGGACTCTAAAGACTCGTCAATACGCCGGCAGCAGATGATGATCATATCAAACACCCACAAGCCGCAAGCGGTCTGCTAAACGTAACGGCCACCCGGGTATTGAGCGATCAGAAGATCGACGAGCAAGCCCACTCACACTCCTGTGAATCCAACCAGTAACACTTACCGTACAGTCCGGTCTGTTCGTCTGATATGCCGTATATCTCGCCTAGGGGTGGTAAACGTCAGACCCCAGTAGCTCGATAAGTCATGCCGACGTGAAGTCCATGACATGTGTGAAACTACTGATAACACTTACCAGTAGGTCACTGCAACCCTGGCCAGGGATTTCCTGTTATGGCCAGTCGAGCATAACGTAACATCAACCCCCAATACCGGGAGAGACGAATCCCCTCCTATCGCTCATTGCCTCCATGTGAATCGGGACTGTACCCAAAAACCACCTGTTTGCACGACTCAGTAGAGCCGTGGTAGGGTGGAAATCAAAGCACAGTGGGAGACACACAAGACTCTATGACGATCTCGGGTCAACAGATTAAGCTGTACCAGTGTCACCAGAGAACTGCCATCTGACGTGAGGTATAATACCATCTGGGAGTTCTTGGCGAGTCCGTTCAGTGTACCCAGTCTCCACTGAGCACCCGCATACCATCTCCGATGTCAAACACCAATGGATATGGGATCATCCATCGCCCATCGCATGGGTCGAGAAGATATACGCTAGTCTACTCTGGAATATCGATGCCCCGTCTCGATATTCCCTCGACTAGGAACATTGAAGGATGTACTCATGGACTATCCAGGCCCCACTAGTATGATCTGCATCACAGTCCTGGAAGTCGAGTACATATCCTAAGGGCTTTATCAACATGTAACAGAGAGACAGAAAGTATACACGTTAAGATAAAGAGCAACCAGATAGCGTACTATCATGTCGAGCAAGAAAGTCCTACCTATATATGTCCCAGCATCCACTACAATATACATCCAATGTACAGTAATGGCCTCTAGGGCATACATATAACTAACAATTTCGTGCAATGCGGGTATGTTACCGCACTTGGAATCCTCCATACTAAATCTCTTTAGTACGGTCTCTATATACCTGGACTGCGAAAGTCCCAGTAGTCTCTTGGATCGATCTCTGTAGATCTTGATCCCCAGAATGTATGAGGCATCACCCAGGTCCTTCATGGAGAACCGTTGTGACAAGAATAGCTTGACCGATTGTAGTATAGGAATATCATTTCCTATCAGAAGAATGTCGTCCACATACAAGACTAAGAATACGACAGTTCGTCCTATAATCTTCTTATAGACACAAGGTTCATCTTCGTTCTTGATGAAATCAAATTCCTTGATTGCCTCATCAAAACAGATGTTCCAGCTCCGCGATGCCTGCTTTAATCCATAAATGGATTTAAGCAACTTGCACACCTTCCCGCTGCTCCCACTGTCTACGAAACCTTCTGGATGATCCATGTAAACGCACTCTTCTAAACAATTGTTTAGAAAAGCCGTTTTAACGTCCATCTGCCAGATTTCATAGTCATGGAAGGCAGCAATGGCAAGTAGGATCCGAATGGATTTGAGCATAGCTACTGGAGAAAAAGTTTCGTCATGGTCCAAACCAGGTCTTTAACGAAAACCTTTTGCAACGAGTCTAGCCTTATAGGTTTCCTCCTGCCCATCTACACCAAGTTTCCTTTTGTAGATCCATTTGCATCCAACGGGTTTTACCCCAGGTGGAGCAATATCCAAGGTCCACTCTTTATTGGTGTACATGGAGAGTCCCTACTGATAATGGCCTGCCTGAAACTGGTAGGGTCATCTTCTTCCAAGATGCAATCCTCTCGATCCCCGTCTATGAGAAAACCGTAGTATCTCTCAGGCGGATAAGAAATCCTACCAGATCTGTGGAGTGGCTGAGGTTCGTTGGGTGTAACTGAATCTAGCGGTTCCTCCAAATCTTTAGTTAAAGTTCGTGTTTCTGGAATTTCATCCAGTTCTACCGTGCTGCCACTAATATTTTTAACAAGAAATTCTTTTTCCAAAAATGTGGCATTCCTGGAAACAATTATCTTCTGTTCCTCTGCATGGTAGAATAGATACCCATTTGAATCTTTTGGGTATCCCACAAACTTACATAAAACTGCCCGTGCCTCAAGTTTGTCTGGGTTCTGCTTTTTGACATAAGCTGGGCAACCCCAAATCTTAATACGTTTAAGATACAAACTCTTACCACTCCATATTTCATACGGAGTCTTAGGCACGGATTTGGATGGAACTTGATTCAATAGATGTGCTGCTGTTTGAAGTGCATATCCCCAGAATGAAAGAGGCAACTCAGTACTACTCATCATGGAGCGAACCATATCCAATAGGGTACGATTCCTCCGTTCCGATACACCGTTGTGCTGTGGCATATAAGGAGGAGTAAGCTGAGAGAGAATACCATTCTCTTTTAAGTAATCTAGGAATTCCCTGCTTAAGTACTCCCCTCTTCTATCTGATCAGAGGATCTTGATACTTTTGCTGGTCTAGTTCTCTACTTCATTTCTGAATTCCTTGAATTTCTCAAAAGCTTCAGATTTATGTATCATAAGATACACATATCCAAATCTAGAGAGATCGTCAGTGAATGTGATGAAGTACGAGAACCCACCCTTGCATGTATAGACATCGGACCACATACATCACTGTGTATGAGTCCCAAGAGCTCTGCTGCCCTTTCTCCATGTCCGGTGAACGGAGATTTGGTCATCTTTCCTTTGAGACAAGACTGACAAGTTTCATAAGATGAAAACTCGAACGTATCCAAGAGTCCATCTTAATGCAACTTACTTAGTCTTTTCTCTCCGATATGACCAAGTCTACAATGCCACAAGTAGGATTTGTTCGTATCTGAACTCTTCCTCTTGCGTGTGTTTTGTACATTGAGAACTGTATTCTGATTTAGAACGTAGATACCATTACACAGTGTACCTTCTACAACCAGTACCTTATGAAGGTAGATGTTCATGATATTTCTATCAAGAACAAAGTTATATCCATCTTTATCGAGTAAAGAAACTGATATGATGTTGCAAACCATGGAAGGTACATAGTAGCAATCGTTCAAAATCATAGTATTGCCATTTGGCAACACTAGGTAATATTCACCGACGGCTGCAGCATTAACTTGTGCTCCGTTTGCTACTCTGAGCGACATATCACCAGGTACAACTCTCCTACTTTTTCTCAGTCTCTGCAATAGATTACAGATATGAGATCCTGATCCGGTATCAAGTACCCAGGAGGTAGGACTGACCGTAAAGCAGTTCTCAATTATAAGAACACCTGAAGTAGATGCAAAACCATGCTTCTTCTTCAACTGGGTATACTTGGAATCCAAACAATCCTCCTTCCCTTGCTCATACTTATGACTGTTGTCGTAAGTTAGAGCCGAACCAACGTTCCCCAGCCCCGAATAAGAATTTGGATTGGTCAAGCGATACATTTTATTATCTTTATTAGGGCGTGAAATGGTTGCTACCTGGAGAGAGAGAAAAGAAACGCTCAGCGTGCGCTCTTGCAAGATTAGATTGGTTTATTAGTTTATCTAACCAGGATGGCTCCCACTGTTTCCTCAAATCCTTCTTAAAACCTTTAAAAGAAGAACTAGTCAGGATTAATCGCATGTCACAATACTTGCTTAACCTTTCAGCCAGGATAGTGTTGGTACTTCGAGGGAGGTTTTCCAATGCTTTCGCGAAGTTCCTTAAATAAATAACCTCTTTTCCCTGGAGGCGTAGCCCCGCTAACACCGTTCTAGACACCTACTTGGTTTATAGCATTGATTGTTAAGTGAAATAATCTCCCAAGAGTAATCCAACGCATCAGTGGGATCGGGATCCAACTATCATTGTGCGATGACCTAGATGGAATCCACTCTAGTCACCACACTCCAGAAGGTATGCTAAATCTGCAAGTTTCAGTTTCTTTAGAAACCCCCGATATGGATTTTTGCCCCTAGGACCCAAGTGACCTCGACACAGTCAACAAATCAAAGAGTCCTACTCAAGTTCAACCCGTCATTATCTTGATTGCATTAAATCCACCCGCATAACCCTTGACACAGTCAACAAGGTTACACGACTGTCCTAACCAATCACATTGTATCCAGCAGATAAGCAATACTCAGCTACCGTTCACTGCGCCTTGACACAGTCAACAAACGCAGCACGAATACTAAGTATAACTTATAAGAAATGACGGAGGGCTACGGCTGGGTTTTTGGCGAAAAACCCGTTAACGTAATGAACTTGATATCGTTGAAGGAACCTGATAACCATTTTGAAAATATAGTGGCGAAAACTTTTGCTAAAGAGGTCACTCCCTGTGAAGGGATCTCGGCTCTTTCCTCGTCGAATGAGGTGCAGGATATTCCAAACTGAATACCTCGATGCAAAGCAAGAATAATCGACTATAGTGAAGTTGTTACCCTGACGCAAACTTTTTGTCCAAGGGGTCACTCCCGATGAAGGGATCTCGGCCCTTGCCTCGTCGACTGAGGTGCTGGGCATTCATAACCGAATACCTCTATGCAAAACAAAAGAGAGCGTCCTTGCAATAACAGCTTTTTGAAAATTGTTCCAACAACTTCTTATTAGGTTTGTTTTTTCTTTGCATTAGATTAATGCGTCCCATCAGTTAATCCTACCATTGCAGAAAACAACGAAAATATGACGTACGCTTATGCCATCCGCATTTGCCACGGGGCCCCGTCATTACCCGTTAGGTTACTTAACTAACGACAGAGCGGGGGCTGGACTAGCGCGGATGCAAAACATAAGCAACGCCTAAATAGATATCATATAAATATATAAACATTCGTCAGATGCAATGATAGCCATTCCAGATCACAGATGAACACACTGGATATACTAGGAATCCGCATTCCGTACGAGCCTGTAACGAAGAGCGGATTACACGGTCGCGATGAATAGCCAAGACCCCACCCTAGACCCCTACGGGTGCGGCAAACTACCCGCCAAGTACCCGAAGCGAAGCAACCTCCCTCAACACCGTGAGTAGGCCACTCGGCACTTCGAGGTACCCAGTAGTTTATGCACCCTACCTTGGGTCTATCCTACGAGCAAAAATAGTAAAAGAAATTATACAATGACGGCTACAACCCCATCCCGGTTGTGCGGCCATATAAATAATATTACATCAATTACAAATTACATGAATTGAAAGAAAAAGAAAACTCTCATCTCACAACCCCCTGGCTATTCATCCGCGACAATCCAATGAATTCATATACACATACCATCAACATTACAGATCACAGATATGTATAACCCCCACTAATCTACATATAGCGATTAGCAGACATTCAATACATATATCACATCACAGATATAACCCGTTAGCTTAAGTCTTTAGAAGTTCGATCAAAATACGGATTTTTAAACCCAAAAAACAAATTTTGCTTTCTGGAAAATCTGGGCAGAAAAATCATATTCCAAAAATCCCAAAACACCCCCAGAAATACACTGCAGCAAAACCGATCCACGGCCGAGTCAACTCGGCCGCGAATCCGCGGCAAGAAGCTTTTCTTGCCGCGTTTTTGCGGTGAGTTGGTCGGTTCGGTCGATCGTTTTTCTTCACTGTTCACTAAAAAGCTTGAGCCGATTTTTGGTACATGTCAAATAATTTTTACAGCAGTTTAATAATCGACAGAAAGTTCATGTTCCGGGCATGTTTCGTGACTTTTTCTCCGATCGAACTTCTAGTTACTTTGCTAACATGTTAGATAGTGTTTAGCCAGGCTCTGATACCAATGTTAGGTCTACGTTACCCACCCCGGTCCTTTCGGGGAGGCAGAATAGGTAAAATGAAAATTTTTCCTAACTAGGTAACATGGACCGTACAAGAAGGATCGTTGCTAAACAAGAACTAACAAAAATTCTACAAGTTCTAACTACTATCTAGAATGGTTACACCTTGGTCTTAATCTCCTTCTCTTCTTGTTGTTGTTCTCCCTCTTGCTTGCTCCTTGTAGTTGCTTGAACGAATCCTCCTTGTCGTCTCCTCTTTGCCATAGATGGATCCACCCGAGGGTCTCGAAATTGAGCTCCAATCTCAACCTAGAGATGACTAAGGTGTTTGGTTTGCCAAACCTAATACCTTAAATTGAGTAGAGAAGAGTGATGGTGGTTTTATCTCAAAGGTTCATGATTTCCAACTCATGGAACACTTGAACCTTGAGAGAGGAAGAGGAAGAGGGAGAGCTCTCTTTCTAGGAGAGAGAAAGAGAATGATAGAAATGAGCTCTCATAATCCAACCCCTTCTCACAAAAGTGAGAATAATGATAATAATAATAATAATTAAGTATATGGTGATGGTTAGTTTCAATGACCATTATCATTTCATGCTATTATTGCATTTTGCAAACAACAAGCAAGCAAAAGTCATACCCATGAAATGATAGCCATGAAATGATGATGGTCAACAAGTCCAAAATGGTCAACCGGTCAACAAAGTCAACAAGTCAACAAAAGTCAAACTTTCAACTCAACCATGGCACAATAATACTTAATTAATATTATTAATCATATATTATATTCTCATTAGGGTTTAAAGAAAGGTCAACGGTCAACAAGTCAACCAAAGCCAAATGGTCAACAATCCTAATGAGAATCCTCCGCCTCTGCCTCTGTCAACTGTGCATACACACCCGCATCCGTGCTCCAAGGAACACGAATATACTGAGACAAAATCAATCCCAAAAAAATTACTAGGATTTGGCTTAAACCAAAGCCTGCTAGTATCTACTGTCCGGACACCAAACGTGCACAAGTGCACGGATGTGAACGAACCCCGTCGCAAAACCATGCAACCTCTACTCTGTTTTGCCCAAAGGCGAGTAACCCTCTGTGTGGGACTCTAAAGGCTCGACACTACGCTGGCAGTGGGTTTAACTACAGGCCGCAAGCCGTACTAGCTGTACGTAACGCTCCCGAGGTAGATGCCGATAAGAAGACTGATGAGGTGAACCCATCGAACTCCTACTGAGCCTGAATGTGACAATCTCCGTACAGTCCGTTCTGTTCATCTGAGAATATCGCATGGCGGGCCTAGGGGGCGGTAAACGTCAGTCCCCTAATAGCCGTACAAGTCATGTCGGAGTGTAGCCCAGAACACCCTGAGATAACACTGGAAACCTACCAGTATATCTCGCTTGCCCTAGCCAGGGACTTTGTGTAATGGCTCTCCTAGACACAGCGCGATATCAACCCCCAATACCGGGAGAGACGAATCCTGTCTAACCGTCACTGCCTCCAAGTGCTTCGGGACTGCACCTAACTACTACCTGTTTGCACGACTCAGTAGAGCCGTGGTAGGATAGTAATCTAAGAACAGTGGGAACACACTCGAGGCGAAGTGACAGTGTCAAGTTAGCGGACTAAGCTGTACTCATCTCACCTGGAAACTGTTAACTGACGATAGGTATAATACCAACCAACAGTTCCCGACGAGTCCTGTCAAGTGTACTCGTAACCTAACGAGCACGTGCATACTATCTCCAGTACGACGTACTGATGGCTGTGGGACAGACTATCTCCCTGCTGGGAAGAGAAGCGTATGCACCAGTCTACTTTGGAGTATCGATACCCTGTCTCGATAATCCTACGACTAGGGACCAAAATAAGGATGTGCTTATAGACTACCCAGCCCCCACTAGTGTGATCGCCATCACAACGCCGGTAGTCAAGCAAAAATCCTAAGGGCTTTACCAATATGTTTTTCGCGATATGTTAAAAGAAACATATACACATATTAAGATAGAAACAAACCAAGTAGCATACTACTATATCGAGCAAGATTGTCGTAAAACCATATATATATCCCAAGCCTCCAAAAATGTATTATACAAACTAGTACTATACAATAATGGCCTCTAGGGCATACATATCTAACAGTATATTTGATAGAGATAGAAGACCAGACTTGTTATTATTTCGACCTTAGAGTCGCACGTTGTATTATTATGGTTTTCATGCTGATTTTGGGTTTTCTTTTGAGTTTTGATCCTCGCCCTTTGGCGTTATATATTATATTGCTTGCGTGGTTGTGACCGTCGATTGACGAAGAGCTAGCTCCCGCTTGGGGATGCCTTTTTTATTTCGTATACTATTCATGTTGTATCCCGTTTGGGGCCAGATTTACAAAGGTGACTCTGCCGAAATTTTCAGAAAATACTTGAGATTTTAAAAATACATATTTCGGCCTATGTTGTTAAAACTACTTGCTTCAAATTGGTTTTTCCTTCACTCTATTACTTCTTTGGTTTTGATTTCTGGGTTTTGGCTTACTTAAATTACGTACGCCTCGAGACGTTTCGTAATTTAAGTGCTGGTCATGTTCCGTACTTTTCGGGTCGTGACACTTGTTTGATTGGCTTGACGTCCGGAGAAATCGCCAATTTATGGACGGGTATTTCTGGATCTAGCCCTAGAATCTCATAGTAGTTCCATACGAAGCAGTCTTTATACTGCATAAGCACATTCTTGAGCGTAGCCACCTTTTATTCAGACAACAACTTACTGACAAACGTCGGCCGTGGGTCGTTTGCCGTCCCCAAGTCGATTTTTCTGAGGTTATCTGCAGTAGTATGTATTCCATCTTCCAGCTCTTTTGGCGCCGGTGGAAACTCTGAGATCACCTCATCATCATCGTTTTCAAAGCTCAGGGGAGGTCAGCCATATCCTCGTGTACTCCTTCTCCTGACAGCATTATCGCATGACAGGTACGGGATCGCTTCTAAGACCGATGTTGATCCGGTTCTACTCTCGCTGCATACGTGGCTTTCGGTACATGCTTCTGTGGCGGGATTACCCTCCAACTGCTGGATAAAGCGAACCAGCCTTACTGATACTGGTCTTCTACCCAATCTTTGAATGTGAAGCAGTCTTCGAGAGGATGTTCTATCGCTCGGTAATTGGAGCAATAATCCGGGTGACGAACCTTGTTTGCTTGCTCGGGGTGTTTAGACTCCGGGAGGTTGATCATCTGATGTTTAATGACAAGATCGAATATCTTTCTTGTCTTATCTTAGGGAAAAGAATATGCTCGACCCATCTTCTTTATAAGGGATGGATCCCGGCTGCTCGATTCTCGATCGCGTGGATTCTTGGACCCGCTTTGCCGCCGTCGAACGTTTTTTCGTTCTTTAACTTGTTTCTACCACTGCGTCGGGTCTTTTGTATGACGGGTTGACGAAGAGGATCATCGTCATTCTTCGTAGCCTGCTGAAGGAGGCGCTACGTCCTGGCTTTCTCATAGATGACCATTTCGCGGCTATGATCATCCCGGACCTTTTGAACCGCTTCCCTTATTAGCCTATCCATCTGTTCTTCGAACGACGGACTTGGCACTTTCATGGCGAGACCTCGTTTTGGTTCAGGGTTAGCGTCTTCTAACAGAGCATCTCCTTCTTCATCAAAGTCATGTATAATGTAGCAGCCATGGAATCGCTCTCGTCTCTTGGATTGAACATATCCAAGCCTGATCGTTTCCATTCTCCCATTGGGCAACTTTCGCTGAGTTCCGAGGACGTTCCAGATCCTGTTGTAGAACTGAGCTTGTCGCACGGTCTGTTTAAAGGGTATGCCTTGGCATCTTAACAGCCTTTTCAATCCTTTTGTGTAGTATCTGGACAGACGAATGGGATGGAGCCTGTCAAGTGTAGAATCGGCACCATGCCAGATCTCTTTCTCCACTTTGGTTTTCGTGGATCGATAAAAGAGGACCGCCTTTTCGTCTTTTAGCCTGGGAGGGATGTAGAACGTCTGCAGTTCTTGCACACTGTAGGTATCAAGTGCGTCGAGCTCTTTGTAGTGCTCTTGCGGAACCATGGAGATTTGCAAACTCCGATAATCGTCAGTGAAGGCTTGCATTGATGGCCGAACAGAAAATACTACATTGACCTCATCTTCCGAGTCACTTCCGAAGACTAGCATAGGGGTGGACGGTCCTGGCTTATTGCATTGGGGCAGCCCTGAATAAATTATTTCTTCTTCCTCCTCAGTATCACTTTTGAAGACCGGAATAGTGGTGATAGCCTTGTTCTTCGGTTTATGGCATCTTTCTGTGTCTTCAAAATCTGGTAAGAAATATTTCGCATCTTCGTACTTTCGGACTTCATTCATGGAGAACGGGTTTAACTCCTCTGTGACGGAATACTCAAGACCATCCTTGAAATACTTCATACATTGATGTTGTGTAGAAGGGATGATGTTGTACTCGTGTAACCAAGGCCTGCCGAGCAAAGCATTATAACATGTCTTGGCGTCAATGACGTGAAATTTGATGTCCGTGATGAGTAGCCTAAAGCGTAACATCAGTATCACAGACCCGAGCGTCCGTGATGACTGGGAGTCAAACCCGGAGATGGTGATTTTATCACGAGCGAGATGTTGAACGCTCATGCAGATTTCCTTCAACACTCTTACATTGAGGAGGTTGACGGAGGACCCATTGTCAACCAGGATTTTGCCTATCTTGATATCATGACAGTATCCGGAGACATAAAGGGGATGGTTATGCTCGCACGTCCCGAGGAGGAGGTCTTCATCGCCGAAGGTGATATCGGCCGTATACACTTCTTCCAGCACATCCTTCATCTTTTCTTCGGCTAGGAAAGCTTGAAATTGGTCAGGCTCTTGTAATGCCTTGATCAAAGAATCTCTCCTCCTTAGATAGCAGAAAGGTGTCAAAAATACTTAGCTATGAGGGGATCTTCCTTAGGTGTGCCAGAACGTTGTAATCCACCTTGTTTTTCTTGGGCAAGTCCTTGGCTGCCATCTCTTCGACGACTCGATCATCGAGGGTGATATCCTCAGGAACCTTTTCTTTCCCCTTATCTTTTTTGTTCGATCCCTTGTTTGTTGGTCCGAGATCCTTTTTAGGTAGCGTGCGATTGCGCAGATGAATGTTCTCGCAGCTCTTCGGTTCTTCCTCTTTTCCTGGGGTAGATTCTTTGAAGAGAGGGCCGAGAGTCATTTCTTCTTCAGAATCGCTCCCGAAGGTAAGAACTTGCGATCCCCTGTTATCAACCATGTGACAGTTGCCAGCAGCTCTTCCTCGTTCATCTGTCGCATTTTTCCGCTATCGACGAGCTTCACACTTCATCCTCTTGAAGTGTTGCCTGTGAGCGACATACCCTTGCTACCAATTTTTAAAGGCAATGCATTCTTAAGTAGGGTGCGCAATCCTTCGATGATATAAACAGTAATTAAGATGCACATCCTTTTCATTAAGGTGTATCTCATCAGAAGTGTTCCCTTCGGAGGGTGGCAGCTTCATTCCCATCGATATGGATTTAGCGAACCTTTTCCTTTTCTTGAACCTGCTTTTGCTGGTGGCTGAAGTGGTTTGACCTGGTGGGAGTGTTTCTACCCTTTCGTCTAGTCGCCGACATTTGGCTTTTTCGAATATGGCCATTTCGCGTTCTCGATCAGCTTTGCTTTTCAAAAGAGCTTCATTCTGGAATTCATCAATCATCTCGTCTGACGTTCCTAGGAGCTCCGATTCGGGATCTGCCCCCAGTTTCTCTATGTCGGGAGCTTCTTCACCATCTATCGACGAGTGAGAGATCACATGGCAGCTTGCCATATAATTCTCAGGTTCATCCGACGAGTCTTCTCCTTCATCATTTTCGTCCTCAAGGATGTGGTTGATAAACACTTGGAGTGTGATTGGGGTCCGCGCTTTCTGGTTATATCCTTCCAGCACGTCAATATGTTTCTGCAGGTCCGTGTGCTTGTCACCAGGCTTCACGGGCTTTCTGGTCTTCTTCTTCTTCTTCGAAGACTTTGACGGCTGGGTATGGGAATTTTGACCATCCCCACCAATTTTTGGCGTCGGGCATGGCTTCAGCATCCCCTTGATGACTTCGGGTTCCAGCGGACTTTTCCATTTGATCGCCGGGCATGTTTGGAGATCCTTCAGCATTCTTTTCGTTTTGGCTGAACGAACGACCTCACATGCAGCTTCTTCTACAAAAGAGCTTGATGCCCCCGGTGTGTCCGCCTTTTTAAGAGCATGCGGCTGGGGTGGGTTTACTTTCCAATTCTCGGACAGTGCGAATTTGCCTTATTGGTATTGGTTCTCAATCCACCCTTTGAAGATGAAGCAATCTTCGATTAGATGGCCTATCGCTTGGTGATAGGGCAATAATTAGTATTATTAGCCTCACCGGATTGCAATGGGCATTTTGGATCCGGTAAGTTGATGAGCCTGTTGCGCACTGCCAGCTCGAACAGTCGCCTCGTTTTATCCTGGGGAAACGAATAAAGGCGCTTCAGTTTCTCATTGAAGAATCGTCGTCTTTCATCTTGGCGATCAGTTGGCTTTGGACCACTGGGATGCTGCTGAGTATTGGAGACGAAGGTCGCTTTCCCTTTCCCTTTTGCATTTCGAGATTCCAGCTTCGAAGGAGAACATCATGAATTGTTAAATGGTCGCCTAAGGGTCGAGGGTCCCTACGAACATGCCTACCGCAGGCGCTTCTTCAATGCACTGCTCACACTTCGACCATAAATTCCGCCACCGTATCGCATACTGCACCCATGTTTCGCATGGCTTCATTCTTGCGTTAATTAACGAGGTGATCGGGGTGCGCTCTCTAGCGCTAGCGAACCTCTGTGTAAATAGTAATTCCATTTCCGTAAAATTTTTGACGGAGTCGTTGGGAAGCTCTGATTACCATTCGAACGCCGTCTCCGCCAAGCTGCCGACGAATTGGCGAAGCAGTAGCTTATCATCCCCTCCAGTGTTGCCGCAGAGAGCCCTGAACTGAGCGACATGTTGATAGGGATTGCCTATCCTCTTGTACACATGGAATTTAGGAATTGTGTATCCTGGCGGGTATTTTATCTGATCGTACCATCCTGGATATGGTCGCCCAGTTCTGACAACTTGGCCGGTTGCTTCATTCACTTGATGATCCCGTATTTGCTGAGCTATATAATCATTGAGCATGGCTTTGGAGATAGTCTCCTCCTTGGCTGCTGATAGAGCCGGCAGAGGATTTGATGTCTCTCCTCTATCATCTTCAATTATTACCGGAGGATCTTCGACTGGATCATCAGACCCACCATATCTTGGAACAAAAGGGCCATTTGTTTTATGTTGGCCGCTTGTTCTGCAGCCTCTTTGTCCTTCTTCTCAAGCATTCCCCGAAGGAATTCGACATCAGTTTCCTACTCATGACAGTTGCTCCGAGGATGTCTCCGGGCTTGCTTTTGGTCCCGTGAGTGTGGCCATAGCTGTTAGCATCTCTTGGAGCTTTTGTTGTTGCTGCTCCTGAGCCTTAGTCACTGATCGCGTAAGCGGTCGATGACCTGTGGATATATGGCTATTCTCTTTTCCGGATGCCATATAGACGGTATACACCACCATGCCCCCAGACTTAGGGCTTTTAGGCTCAGTGCCCTTGACATTTGTCGCAGACACGGAAATTTTCTCTGGTCTTCTCCTCTTGTGAGCGGTTGAAGTTGAGGGAGTCGTTGCAGCGGGCACCCAAACAGATGACACCTTCTGTGGCTTGACAGGGTGATCCCTTTCTCTCCGAACTCTTATCCTTTTCTGTCGGCGGGAGTGGTCTTGATCAATCACGGAGTCTTGGACTTGAAGCCAGACTTTGTAAATTTTGGAGGATAGCCGCTGAGGGGGCTGCTCCAGCTTCGCCTTTGTGGCATTCTCCATAGGTGGAGGAGATCTTTTCAGCACGGTAGTCGGAGAGTTCTTGCGGACCTTCCTGAGTGGTTCAAAGCTGTTCCCAGTTGGAACAGCAGCATCTACTTCCACTATTGGAGCTGGCGGCATAAATCCAGAGGGTGAACTGCCCCTAGCTTTCCTCACTCGGCGCCAGTGGCTACGTCGAGAATATCGTCTAGCCGGGATAACCTCCGCTGTTGGATGAGCTTCTTCTTGCCCCTTACTTTGAGGAGAGATTGTTATTGGCACTAGCCTGTCGAAGACTGACGTCCGTTGAGAAAGGATAATCAGTCTTGCGAAGGCCGACTTTAGAATAGGGGAAAGAGCCTTCATGACTTTGTCTGGAACGGGAGCTGAAACGGCCAGTCTTGTGAAGACCGACCCTTTAGCAGGAGAAGTCACCTTGGTGACTTCAGGAGTCGGAATGGCTATCCGCTTTGGGATAACCTCTTCAGGAATCGTGGGCTTCTTCATGGGCCCACTTGAGCTTCGGCCCAATCTGTGGAAAACTGAGGCAATGGACTTGGACGACCCGTTGAGAGGGGCCGCAGTAATTGCAAGCCGATCAAAGACCGACTTCTTCGAAGCTTCTTGTGATGGTAAAAGAGCGCTGAAGCTTGTTGGCAGGAGCAAGGTCCCGAAGAATAGTCCAGTGGTGGCCTGGGTCACTTGTTCCACCGGCATTGTGAAAATGAGGCCGCTTGGGGCCTGTAAGTCACTCCTCTGGACGGGACAGAGCGAGAGTTGCAGTTGCAGTTATTATAATTGAAAGCTATTGATGTTCTTTTTTCTGCACAGGAGCAAAACCAAATCTTAGTACCTCGAACCCAAGAGCAACCATATCAAACCGCGATTCATTCGCGAACACGACACACGAAGTGTGGAGTGGAAAGAGGAAAAGGTCCCACCGGGCGTGCTAGAATCTGTTCTCCGCCGAAAACAGAGACGCGACCGCATAGGTCTGTCTTGCCTGAATTTCGAGGGCAGATACTATTTGGTGCTATACGTCCACCTCTCCGAAGATGCCAAGTTAATTTATAGCACCATGTATCGGAGGTTTAGACGGATGCGGCCGATGTAGCAGACTTCATCAGATTCCCCTTCGTTGAGGGGTTTTTGATTATGGGGACGCTCTTCCCTACAGGTGCAATCCCCTGCAGTTAATTACACTACCGCATCGCGGTAACCACTTTCTCTTTCTCCAGATGGTCACTTCGTGTCGTGGGTGTTTGTTTTGTTTTTGGTTGCCCGTGGATTGTATACGGAGACTAATTTATGTTGTCACCCGTAGGGCGTGGATTAGTCCAAATCCGTATTTTCTTAGATTTGGGTTTGGGGTTGGGTTTAAGGATGCATTAGTCTCATTTGAGACTAAGATCAACTTAAATGTTTGTTAAGGATACGTTAGTCTAATTATAGACCAAGATCAACTTAACCATTTGTTAAGGATACGTTAGTCTAATTTTAGACTAAGATAAACTTAACCATTTGTTAAGGATACGTTAATCTAATTTTAGATTAAGATCTACTTAACAGGATCATTTAGATCCAATAAAAGAGTATTTGGGCTCTATTATTTTAGTTTAGGGACTTTGCGTTCCAGTTTAAAGACATCATAGTCTGTAAAGGTTAAGGACATCATAGTCCATGGGTTTAAGGACCCCACAATCCAAGGTTAAGGACATCATAGTCCATGGGTTTAAGGACCCCACAGTCTAAGGTTAAGGACATCATAGTCCATGAGTTTAAGGACCCCACAGTCCATGGAACGTCTGATTGTCGGGACCCGTCACCTTTCTGAAGACGTTGAAGGATTAAAACGATAAATATCAAAGGAGTGAAGAGATGTACCCTTGAACCAATTTTGGTTGGGAGATCTGTAGTCCAATTGGGACTAAGATCTGAGATTTATGAGCATATGGGCTCAATTAATCCGAATGAGGGTTCTGTGGCCACCTTGGGCTCGGCCCATTCAGTTAGAATGTTAGACATTTAGCAATGCTGAGCATTGGTTTGGCTTCTGATAGCCTTTTCGTCTTTTATTGAATGCTGAGCATTCATTATAGCTCTAGGGCTTTATTTAAAGAACAATTTATGTTCTATCAGCGCACACGTGAGGAACACGTGGCACGCTTGGCGCTAGCGCCAGTTAATGAGCGCAGTGCGCTATTTTGGAGCGCTGAGACGCTGCAGCGCAGTGTGCTATATTTGGAGCGCTGAGGCACTTCCATTAAGTAGCGCACACGTGAGGATCACGTGGCGCGCTTGGCGCTGTGCGCCAGTCTTGAGTGCAGAGCGCTTCTTTAAATTTGGAGCGCTAAGGCTCTTTTAGATTAGGAGCGCTAAGGCTCTGCAGCGCTTTGCACTAGATGTGGAGCGCTGAAGCTTTTTAAATTAGGAGCGCTAAGGCTCTTCAGTTAAGTAGCGCATACGTGAGGAGCACGTGGCGCGCTTGGCGTTGTGCGCCAGTCTTGAGCGCAGAGCGCTTTTTTTAAATTTGGAGCACTAAGGCTCTTTTATATTAGGAGCGCTGAAGCTCTTTTAAATTAGGAGCGCTAAGGCTCTGCAGTGCTTTGCGTTAGATATGGAGCGCTGAAGCGCTCCTTTTAAATTGGAGCGCTAAGGCTCTTCTTTTATGCAACTTTGATCAGTTCTGTGCTCTAAGAATTAAATTCTCTCTTATAAGAGACATTGTCTCAAGGTTCTAAGAACAAAGTTCTTATTTTATAGGAGATGTTTCAATCTCTTATTTGGGTGAAAGGCTTTGCCTTTATGGATCTGTGATCCTAAGAGAATTGAATTATTCTCCCCCCTTTTTATAATAAGATGTTCATGATCTCTTTTGTAAAAGACCTTAGTCTTATAGATCTATGGTCTGTGAGAAGAATTATATTCTTCTTCTTATTCTTTGTGATGAGATGCTTTGATCTCTTTTTGTGAAAGACCTTGGTCTTATAGATCTATGATCTTAGAAAAGAAGTAAATTCTTCTTTTAATATGAGATGATTTCATCTCTCTGTTTATTTACCTTAAGGAAATCCTTCTTCTTTCGAGAGCTTGCTCTTTGTCTTTGAATTTTTTCAAAGTTTATGGGGGGGGGGGTTCCTCTCTATGAGACTTGAAGTCTTGGGGCCTTTATATAGTGAAGGCTGATTTGTTCAATCAGTTGTAGAGATCTTTTCTCTAATTGATTTGGGGATGTCTCCCCCGTTGGATTTTGATCCAAAGGGTTCTGTTTTACAGAAGGCGATCTTCTTTTTCTTCACAAGATTGGGAAATCTTTTCCCATACAGAATTTATTCTGTATTTTGGTGATTTTTAATCACTTTTGGATCATTGATCCAACGGTGCTCTGATTTTCAGAGCACAATCTTTTTGTTTTGGAAAGATTTTGAGGAATCTTTCCTTAACAGATTTTTTATTCTGGACAATTGATGATTTTTAATCATGTTCGTTGGATCTTTGATCCAACGGTTGGGAACATTTAGTTCCAGCGCTAGCGCTCCTGTGCTTTGCACGTAGTGCGCTGCTTAGAGTGCAGCGCAATTAGCGCTAGCGCTTACGTGCTTTGCACGTAGTGCGCTGCTTAGAGTGCAGCGCACTTAGCGCTAGCGCTTACGTGCTTTGCACGTAGTGCGCTGCTTAGAGTGTAGCACTCTTAGCGCTAGCGCTCATGTACTTTGCACGTGAGCGCTGCCTCAGAGTCTTTGACTCTCTCAGCGCTGGCGCTGCTATGAAGTGCTGCTTCATTTCAAAATTTGAAATTTTGAACAGAGCTTTGCTCTGATTGGGGGAAACAGTTGTCTCCTGAGGGTTTTCAGCGGATTACACCCACAAAATCCCATAATAAAAGAAAAATGATGAATTTTACATTTAAAGATAAGAACATATAAAAGAAATAACTTGAAAAGAAGCGTTCCCAACTATACGAGCTTTTCAGTTGCCATGAGCCCTATCTTAATAGTCGTGAAAAATGTAAGCAATCATATCATCCCTTAATAAAATATCACCTTTAGTCTTCCTCCCCACCTTTCTTCCGAACATCGATCATATATCCCTACATGTGTGTAAAAAATATCCCTACACTTAGAGAATTCAATTCAAGCTATCATACTCTTGTCCATCTTTCTTAGTACTTTTTAATCGGTGAATATTTTACAGATGGAATTGCTCACACATTTTTCATGCGACCGTTAGTACTTCTTGAGGTACTAACCAACCGATTATCAAATGTGCTCACTCTTTTAGGCGTAATTAGCAATATTCTCGTCTTGTAACATCTAAGGCTTAGCAGTGGCTCCCAAACCAGTTGGTCTAAGGCACTACGTGATAAAGCACCCTCACTATATTTTTTATGTTGCCTTAAGTAATTACAAAACCAGTGTTCATTTTTCTTTACCATTTTTTTCATTTATTGTTTTTTTGTTTATATATTTATTTTCCTTCATACTAAGGCTTTTAGACAAGAGCATTTCAAGGTATTCTCTACTATCCTAAGTTTCAAGATGTGTGCAAGCGTGTATAGTACGGTATCAACGTTCAGATGTTTGGACTCAAAAATAGGGAACTATTTTTCAGACTCAATTGTATCCTCAGATTAGTAATTCTCTTCATCTTACTAATCCTTGGAACAACAGTTCATGACTACCTATTACGAGCTTCGTTATAAAATATCTAATTTTCTTGGTTTTCTTAAACTTTTCCTTCCTATCATATATATTTTTCAATTTCTAACTTTCATTATAAAAAATTTTTTGGTGCTTTTATTTAGTATAATGCAAAAAAATGATGTATGAATAAGCCCAAACCTATTTGCAGCAATGTCTCACTGATGTCATCTGTTAAGCTTAAAACTTGTAGACTTGGGAGGAAAATTTAGTAACGGGAACAAGAAACAATGACAGTGAAAACCTCCCCCAAACTTATTTTTGGCTCACAATTTTGTAAAAATTTGTTTTTCTTTCAAGAGCCAAAATATTTTTCTCCCCCTCAAACTTGAGTAAAACAGTATTAAGCATTTAAAATTATAAGAGGGGGGTAAAGTTATTGGTCTATGTAAAGTTTTACAAAGACCAGAAGTCAGCACCAACCATTCGAAAATTTTATCGATGTAATAACATGGTTGGTAGAAGATCATAGATGTGAAGAAGTGGGGAGATAAGAGGTGTAATCGCTCGGGTTTACATCTCGGTTGGTAGAGATGAAACGGTGGTGGCGCAATACTCGCATTCTCATTTTTGATAAGAACAAGGGGTAGCGGTTTGACTTCTTTTGGTGGGGGTTGATTCATCAGAACTCCCATGTCTTCTAGGAATGCGAGTTCTTCAGCAAAAATATCTTCAAAACTTTCATCAAGATTCCAAATGATAATCTCATCGGAAAGGGAATTATGAAACTCGGATAGCTCGACTAAATCATCCGACAAGTCAAAGGGTTCGGACTTAGGTGTGGATTTGTCGACAGAAGGGTCTTCACGTGTATAATAAACAGTAGGATCAAACCATAACGCACCAGTGACGTCGAGATCAGAATCATGAAGCTCCTCAAATTCGCAACTGTCGGAAGCTATCTTTTCGACAGAAGATACATGAGCATAGGGTTCTGATGGTTGACTTCCTAACTTATAGATGTTAAGCTCAATTGTCATCTTCCCAAAGGACAGGTTCATTGAACCGTTACGATAATTGATTATCGCGTTTGAAGTTGCTAGGAAAAGTCGACCTAAAATCACTGGAATTTGGTTCCGTGGGTTCACTAGGCTGTGTATCTATAATTATAAAGTCCACAGGGAATATAAATTCCCTGACTTTGATTAACACGTTCTCTAGCTCACCCCGAGATTGGGTGATAGATCGATCAGCCATCCGGAGAGTGCAATGCGTAGATTTCAACTCTCCTATCCCTAGTTGCTCATAAACAGAATATGGAAGTAACTTAACACTAACACCTAAATCGAGTAGAGCACGATTGATGCTTTTATCCCCAATGGTTATAGATATTGTAGGACAACCAGGGTCCTTACGTTTCATGGGCACCAATTGAGTAAGAGAATTACTTATATTACTCGCTAAGAAAACCTTTTTAGATATTTGAGTTTTCCTCTTCCTAGTTCACAAGTCCTTTAAAATTTTCGCATAGGACGAAACTTATTTGATAGCATCTAGGAAAGGAATATTTATGTTAACTTGTTTAAAAATGTCCACAATCTTCTCCATTTAGGGACTTGGTCTGTTGGCCCTCAACCTGTGTGGAAAAGGAGCTTTATCAATAAGGGTTGGGTCCAATTTTTGTGGAGAAGTTTGTGGGGATGGAATGGATCCCAAAATTGTATTTGGGATGGTCGTAGATGGTAATTCCTGTTGGTTATAGTCTCCTCAAGTCAATTATTGGATCGCAGGCACGCGATTGCGATGATTGAGGGATGACCTATACCGGTAGAACAGTCTTACTCGAAATGAAAGTATGCTATCTGGTTTTTCTTTATCATCGTGTACATGCTTCAGGTAACATTACAGATCACTATTACATGTTGATAGAGCCCATAAGATTCTTTCTTGACTACCAGCAGTATGATGGCGATCATATACGTAAGAGTTGGGTGGTCTATAAGCACATTCTTAAAATGTCCCTAGTCGTGGGAGTTTCGAGACTAGGCATCGATACTCCGAGAGTAGACTAGTGTATACTGATCGAGACCCCGACGAGGGGCGGTGGCCGGTTTCACAAGGCATTGATGTTAGTTTGTTCACCTAAGATGTATACAGGTGCTCATTGGGTTATGAGTACACCGGACGGACTCGCCGGGAACATGCTAGTTGGTATTATACCTATTGTCAGATAGCAGTTCCCTGGTGATATGTGTACATGTTAGCCTATTGACCTGAGATCGTCATTTGTCTCGTGTGAGTTCCCACTGTGCTTTGATTACTACCCTACCACGGCTCAAAGGAGTCATGCAAACAGGTTTTAGTTGGGTACAGTCTCGAGCTACATGGAGGCAGTGAGAGGACCGTCAGGGGATTCGTCTCTCCCGGTATTGGGGGTTGATGTCGCGGTTGTGCACGGGTGGCCATCACCAGAAATCCTTGACCAAGGTAGTCGAGAATTACTGATCTAGGATTGGTAGTTTCTCAGATGGTGATAGGTTTCATATCGACACTAAATGTCGCGTTATTAGTGGTATGACTTTATCCACCCCTTAGACTCGATATGCGATACTTATAGACGAACGGACCGGACTGTACGGATATTGTCATTGTCAGGCTCAGTAGGGGTTTCAGGATAAGTTTGCTCGTCGGCCTCCCTTTCGCTCAATATCTGGGTAGCCGTTACGTACAGCTAGTGCCCCTGACATGCTTGTGGTTAAACTTACTGCCAGTGTATTGACGAGTCTTTAGAGTCCCACATAGAGGGTTTCCCTGCTTCGGCCGAAATGATGTAGAGGTCGTATGGTTTTACGGCAGGGTTCGATCACATACGTGTACTTATGCACGCATGATGTGTAGGGCTACGCCAGTGCCCCGGCCATCAAACCATGGCCAAATGCGGAACAAAAACTTTAGAAAACCGGCGCTAACAGAACCCTAATCGACGGATCGTACCATTAACCCTATACTAGTTCTATATAAAGGAGTTTAAGAGATTATACCGATCAATCCGTGTCCTTCGGTCTTCAATTTCTGTCCTTAGTTCGTTGCGGCTGCCTCGATGAAGTTCGATCTCCGGTCTCCCTCATCGAAGAGGATCC
This sequence comes from Agapanthus africanus, assembly GCA_030015575.1. Classification (NCBI taxonomy): domain Eukaryota; kingdom Viridiplantae; phylum Streptophyta; class Magnoliopsida; order Asparagales; family Amaryllidaceae; genus Agapanthus; species Agapanthus africanus. The sequence continues at coordinate 546,530,926 of CM057338.1, forward strand.
ACGTCGAGGATTACTAATACGGGCTCCCGCTTCAAAAACCGAAGCAACTCGGGAATCCAGTTTGCTAACCTAGATACCCAAGATGAAGTAGAGATAGTGTGTGAATACTTTATCTCAAAACATCTATGGATTCTCAACTCATGAGAGGGTATGGATGGAGGTGAAGAAGAAGCCAAGTGAGGAAAAGAGTGAGATCAAGTTTTTGGCCAAAAGAAAAAGCAAGTGAAGAAAAGTTCTCTATTGTTTTTCTTGAGATGTGCTGTGTGATATTGTTGTGAGGAGGCAACTAAAGAAAAGCCCCAAGAAAAGATCTGCCCACTCTCACAATAATATCTCACAAATATCCTAACCAAAACAAAAACCCTCATGTCGCAATGAATGCAAACAATGAGTCACAATTTCCACATAATTAAACATTTAAAACCCTAAATGTTTATCACAAAAAGAAATGGCAATCTTCTAAAGTAAACTCGTAACGAATTACAAGAATACCCCTCATCCGTATATACATAGCTGCATCCGTACTCCGACTGAATACGAATACAACGAGACGAAAATAATCCAACAATATAATACTGGGATCCAGCTTAAACCAAAGCCCACTAGTATTATCCGTCCGATCATGATTCATGCACAAGTCAACGTATATGATCGAACCCTGCCATAAAACCATATGGCTTCTACGAAGTTTCGCCCGAACCAGGGAAACCCTCTATGTGGGACTCTAAAGACTCGTCAATACGCTGGCAGTGGGTTTAACCACAAGCACGTAAGTGGCACTAGCTGTACGTAATGGCGACCCAGGTATTGAGCGAAAGGGAGGCCGATGAGCAAACTCATCCTGAAACCCTACTGAGCCTGACAGTGACAATATCCGTACAGTCTGGTCCGTTTGTCTATGAGTATCGCATGTCGAGTCAAGAGGGGTAGATAAAGTCAGACCTCTAATAACTTGACATTTAGTGTCGGTATGAAACCTATCACCAACTGAGAAACTACTAATCCTAGATCAGTAATTCTTGTCTACCCCAGCCGAGGATTTCTGGTGATGGCCATCCGTGCACAATGCGACATCAACCCCTAATGCCGGGAGAGAAGAATTCCCAGACAATACGCTCACTGCCTCCATGTGGCTCAGGACTGTACCCAACTAAAACTTGTTTGCACGACACCTTTGAGCTGTGGTAGGGTAGTAATCAAAGTACAGTGGTTACTCACATGAGACAAATGACGATTTCAGGTCAATAGACTAACCTGTACACATGTTACCGGGGAACTGCTATCTGACAATAGGTATGATACCAACTAGCAGGTTCCCGGTGAGTCCGTCCGGTGTACTCATAACCCAATGAGCACATGTATACATCTTAAGTGAACCAACTGACACCAATAGATTGTGAGACCGGCCACCGCCCCTCGTCGGGGTCTCGATCCGTATACACCAGTCTACTCTGGAGTATCGATACCTAATCTCAAAACTCCCACGACTAGGGACACTTTTAGGATGTGCTTATAGACCACCCAACTCTCATGTATATGATCGCCATCATACTGCTGGTAGTCAAGCAAGAATCCTATGGGCTTTATCAACATATAATGGTGATCTGTAATGTCACCTGAAGCATGTACACGATGATAAAGACAAATCAGATAGCATACTATCATCTTGAGTAAGACTGTTCTACCGGTATAGGTCATCCCTCAATCATTGTAATCACGTGCCTGCGATCCAATAATTGACTTGAGGGTACTATAGCCAACAATCTCCCACTTGCACTTAAGGCTAATTATTGCGGTGTCGCATACTCACAGCCCGTGTGATACCGAAAACCCAACTTCTCTACTAATCAGTTTCACAAAATTCCTTTGCGAAACTATTGCGTTCAAGAAATAGTCTCAGTGAGTGGATCCGCTCCAATGTTTCTCTCTATGTCTCTCTTTATCTCAAGTTCGCGGAGAAAACCATCTCCCGAAATGAGCAATACCTGTCTTAGAATATATCTGGATATCTAATGGGACCCAGTTCACAAATGAACTCCAAATCCAGCAAACTTCTTATACTGTATCGTCAACTGAATTTAATAAGTATCCTGCGCCATGCCCCCTTAGTATCCGCTTGGACCACCTGTCCAAACTACTGCCCCTCAAAAGAAGGAAAACTATAACTCTGATAGTTACTCTGTCATCAAGGTCACCTTGGAAGCCTGGAATGATAGCTGTCTCCCGAAGGAGGCTGCCGTTACCAAATCCTTAGAACATCTACTTATGTTCTAAATACTGCTTCCGAACGTTTCTCCAGGAATGGATTAATATAAACTAATTGCACCTAGTGCAAAAACAATATCTAGTGTGGTACTTGACATCTCATGATTGACTCAATTGCCTAAGCAAGTAATATGTCATTCATGCACATCTCTCTCCCCTTTAATCTGTAAGACACCTTCAGAGAGGGTGACTCCATCACCTGCAGGTACACCACCATGCCAGGAGTCGTCCATTCTAAAACACCTTTAAAATACTGTCTAAGTACCCAGATTGGGAAACTAACCAAATCTAGATCTAAAGCCGTAGATCTAGTAACTAGAATGTTTAATATTATATCCATGTCCCATATAGAGAAACCACTGTATGACAACCACAGTATAACCGACCGTAATATAGGAATTCCACTTCCTATAAAGTGCATGTCATCCAAATACCAGGACATCACACCCTACTACCTTCTTAACAGATCCATCTCCTATTCTGATGAAGTCAAAGCCTATGACTGTCATATCAAAAATAGATGATCTATCTTCGCTATTCTTGCTTTAGTCTATAAATAGACATAAGCTACTTGTCCACTATGCTTCCGCTGCTCCTACTGACCACAACAACCCTCTGGCAGAGTCATATACACGTGCACTTCTAAAGCTAGTTTAGAACGACGCTATACTCATCCCCTTGCTGGGTATCATAGTCTAGAACAGCAGTAATGGAAAGTCTGGGTAAACAAGAATCTCGCTGTCACCGTCCTTGAGGATAACGAAGTACCTCTCGGGTGCCTGAGGTTACCCACCATATCTGCGGAGTGGCTAATGGAATGTCAAACCTGATTGAATCTTTAGGTTCTAATAAATTTTCAGTAATCGTTAGTGGTTCTGGAATCACTTCCAGTTCTACCATACTCCTACTACTGTTTTCTGAAAAAATCTGTTTTACTAAAACAGTGGCGAGTCAAGAACAATATCACTATTGATCTTCCAGATAGTAGAAAGTTAACCTTCGTCATAGCCTGAGATAACCCACAAAATGTCATTACAGAAACGTACCTTGAGTTATCCAGAGTCTGGTTTTAAGCATAAGCCAGACAACTTCATATACCTTAACATCGTTAAGATATGAACCATTTTATATACAATATAAAAACAGAAGCACTAATTTAATTGGAACCATATTCAAATCATGCAGCTATCTCCAGTGCATGTCAACTAAATAGAGAGAGGACGATCAGCATTACTCAACTAGGATTGCATCCAGATATGAGTAACCTGAAGAGAAACAAGTTCTCAAAACCATTACTATCAGCTGAATACCAAACACACGTATATACATCTTCGATCACCTTGAAGAATCCTGATACTTGCAACACCTGGTTCTCTACTTTATTCTTGTACCTATAACTTCTCAAAACTTGAACCTTGTATTTCAACGAAATACATGTCTAAAAACTAGAGAAGTCATAAGTAAACAGAATATAGTACGAGCACCAACCCCTTTGTCCTAATGGATAATGGACAACATACAATATTTTGTATAAGTCCCCTGAGTTGAATAACTCAAATCCTGTGCGTCGTAGGTTGAAAACTGTATTATGGTTAAGAAGAATTACACCGCTGTCTAATACTCCTTACCCAATCGTCAACTGATACAGGTAAGTGTCATGGACATAATTTCAAAAATTTATATCTCACTTTATAAAATAAATGTACAGATATATCAGTTTGAAATTGGTGCATAACAATGGATATTAATAACCAAATATTTGCCGTCAGGCAAAACCCCAGGTGATTTCCTCAAATATCACCAATTACAACGAATTCTAATATAATGAAGATATAATCACCTAATTCCCAATAACTTACTCCTACTCATCATCTGTAAAACCATACAAATGTGAGAATCAAACCTGGTAAATGCATATCCTGGAACAAGGATCTAATAGGGAAATCGGTTTTCAATTAACAATGCACAGTGAAACTGAAACATGAAAATGTTTCGAAGGAGTATCCGGGTATTCCTAGTAATGCCTCTTCCATTATCAAGATTCATGACTGTAACCGTATATCTCTTTGCTGTCTCTCCAAATCCCTTTATTTGTCTTTACTCATTATCTTTTGTACACCACCTTCAGGCTAAATGGTTTTCTTCCTTCCCTAACGTTCGGCACCAACCTATGGTTTGGAAGAAAACTATCCAATAAGCGTAATAGGTGTACCTTCTTAATCCAAGGAGCCCTCGCAACCTGAGAGAAGGTAATGATAAAAGACAACCTGAATAATCTTATTCAATTTCTCCTGAACCGGAGAAATGCAAAGGTGAAGTAGGAGTGGCGATGAACTATGTGGTTTGGTCATGAATGATATTAGTCGTATTTTACTTTGCCTTCTTTCTAATCACTTTATTTGTCTTTACTTATTATCTTTTGTACACCACACTTAGGCTAATTGGTTTTCTTCATTCCCCACCTTTCGGCACCTGCCTATGGTTTGGAAGAAGACTATCCAATAAGCGCAATAGGTGTACCCTCTCCTAATCCTAGGAGCCCTCACATCCTGAGAGAAGGTAAAAGGAAAAGACAACTTAATAGTCCTATTCAATTTCTCCAGAACCGGAAACCATCCTCGAATCTAAAACTAGTTTCTTCGAGTTCATATGTAACGATACGATGGTCATATCCAATAAAGGGGATCTTCGTAGTAATACGGAATGTTCCGGAGAAATGCAACGAGTAAATGTAGGAGTAGCAATAAAGTATGCAACTCTGACAATCCAAAAGCCAGTGTGTTTTAAGAAAGTTCGGTTAACTTGGTTCATGAGTTCTAGTCTAGGGTCGGGACATGGTCGCTGCCAAAGAGAGAGAAAAGAAACAATCAGCGTGCACTCTAACCTAGATCAGAATGGTTAACCACTTTATCTAATCAGGATGTCTCCCACTATTTCCTCAAATTCTCCTCCAAACCCGAAAGAAGAATTAGTCGGGATCATTTAAAAACACCCGAGGAGTAAACCAACTCATCAGTGGGAATCGGGATCTAACTAACATCGCATGATAACTTGATGGAATCCACTCAAGTTATCACACTCCGGAAGGTATGCGCATGCCTGGCAAGTTTCATGTATGTTTGAAACTCCCGATGTGATTTTTACCCTATGCTTTTATGACCTCGATGAAGGCCAACATATCATAAGTCACATGTCAAGTTCTACCCGTCATTGTCCAGGTTAATTTGAACCCACCCATACATACCCTTAATGAAGGCCAAAATAGTAGTACGATTGTCCCTAACTAACACATCTATCTATGCAACAGAAAAGTAACAAATAGCTACCATACACTATGCCTTGACGAAGGCCAACATACATAGCATGAATACTAAGTGCTACCCATCTAAAATGACGGAGGGCTACGAATGTTTTTTGGCGAAAAACCTTTAACGCAATGAACCTGATATCATTGAAGGAACCGGAGAGCTTTTACAAATATATAGTGGCGAAAACCTTTGCTAAAGAGGCCACTCCCGGTGAAGGGATCTCGACTCTTTCTTCATGGAATGAGGTGCAGGATATTCCAGCTGAATACCGCGATGCAAAGAAAAAAGGTAATCGACTATAGTGAAGTTATTACCCTGACACAAATTTCTGCCTAAGGGGTCACTCCCGATGAAGGGATCTCGACCCTTGCTTCGTCGAATGAGGTGCTGGATATTCATAACCGAATACCACTGTGCAAAACAAAAGAAAATGTCCTTGTAATAACAGCTTTTGAAAATTTGTTCCAACAACATCGAATAGGTCTGTTTTCTTTGCATTGATTAGAATCAATGCAGTCCCATCAATTAATCACACCACAAAAGAACGAAAATATGATGTACGTATATGCCATCCACATTCGCCACTGGGTCCCGTCATCACCCGTTAGGTTACATAACTAACGACAGAGCGGGTACTGGACTAGCGCGGGTGTAAAACATATACAACATCTACTAGTGTATATATAACAATATACAATAATCTCTCCAAGCGTGATAGATGCAACATCACAAATAAGCTATAAGCATCACATAATAATACAGATAATCTGGGACCCCCCGGTTTCCTTTGAGCCCCAAGTGAAACCTGACGTTCCCCTGGTCGTGTTGATAGTCTGTGCAATGAAAACCTAGACCCCTACGAGTGTGGCAAGTTACCTGCCAAAACCAGAAGTGAGGCAGCCCCCTTCATCAAAATGAATGGGCTACCCGGCACTTCACGGAATCCAGTAACTTGAGCACCCCTCGTTGGGTCAACCTGTACCGCCTACGAGTGTGGCGAATAGCCTGCCAATTCTAAAGTGAGGCCCCCTCTATCTCAAAACCACGAGATGCGGGCTCGTTGCCCTCTAGAACCCGGCTATCCATGCACTCGATCGCGGGGTAATCCTAGCACAGAAAAGAAAATAAGTACAACGGTGACATCAACCTCAACCCGGTCGTGTCCCAAACAAATAATATACAAACAGGCGGTGACAGCAGTCCACATATCGGACGCTCGCCCCGCGATATCAAATGTACAAATGAAACAAAACTGTACTAACATTGCAACCAAGTTATCCACCACGACGAATCCGCAACAAACGGCACAACACAGAACATCAACGTGAATGTCACGTTCGCAAATCCGTCTAAAAGAACTATAGCAATTAGACAAGTTGTACCAATTTAATGACATTCACGGTCACAGATAGTAATGTAAGTACTGTAAACTTTAAACAATGTTAGAAATATCGACTTCGAAATAACCCCGAATAGCCCCAAATAACTAGATAAAACTATATCCAAACTGGGATAAACAAGAAATACCACTGAACCAATATTCCAGAAACCAGACCAAACCCAAAATACGAAGTCTTAACACCCTATTCTAGCCGGCCGGCTCGGAATTTTAGCCATTGTGCTCGGGTCAAAAAAAGGTAGAAGTGGCTCGTATTTGGGGTATGTTCTAGTGGTCACCTGAGTAGTCTTCTTCAGTTGCTAAAATAATTTTTGAAGACTTTGAAAAAAATGACAGAAACTAGAATATATCGGGTATTGTTTCGGAGCAGTTTCGGTTTCGATACTTTAATATTGTATAAACCAACTAGTATGTGGTTATTGGGTTGGCTCTGATACCATGTAGGGCTACACCAGCACCCCGGCCGTTAAACCGTGGCCAAACGCAGAACAAAAACTTTAGAAAACCGGCGCTAACGGAACCCTAATCGACGGATCTTACTATCAACCCTATACTAGTTCTATACAAAGGAGTTTAAGAGATTATACCGATCAATCTGTGTCCTTCGATCTTCAATCTCTGTCCTTAGCTCGTTGCGGCTGCCTCGACGAAGTTTGATCTCCGGTCTCCCTCATCGAAGAGGATCCATGTCGAGGATTAGTAATACAGACTCCCGCTTCAAAAACCGAAGCAACTCGGGAATCTAGTTTGCTAGCCTAGATATCCAAGATGAAGTAGAGATAGTGTGTGAATACTTTGTCTCAAAACATCCATGGATTCTCAACTCATGAGAGGGTATAGATGGAGGTGAAGAAGAAGCCAAGTGAGGAAAAGAGTGAGCTTAAGTTTTTGGCCAAAAGAAAAAGCAAGTGAAGAAAAGTTCTCTGCTGTTTTTCTTGAGATGAGTTGTGTGATATTGTAGTGAGGAGGCAACTAAAGAAAATCTCTAAGAAAATATCTGCCCACTCTCACAATAATATCTCACAAATATCCTAACAAAAAAAACCCTCATGTCACAATGAATGCAAACAATGAGCCACAATTTCCACACAATTAAACATTTAAAACCCTAAATGTTTATCACAAAAAGAAATGGAAATCTTCTAAAGTAAACGCGTAACGAATTACAATAATACCCCTCATCCGTATATACATACCTGCATCCGTACTCCGACTGAATATGAATACAACGAAACGAAAATAATCCAACAATATAATACTAGGATCCAGCTTAAACCAAAGCCCACTAGTATTATCCGTCGGATCATGATCCATGCACAAGTGCACGTATTGTTGGTGTGCAGTAGCTCTTCTAGTTAGGTTTAATCAGCATAAAGTGATGAACTTTTCAATTTTTAGAGGGCTAATACAAACTAACTCCGAATCGAAACTAGAGGTTAGAGTAAAACAACAATAAAAGAAGGCTAAGCTAAAAGATAAGGAACTACAACCTTTGCAGTCAACTTCTTCACTCTATTTGGACTCCTACGGCTCCACTTGAAGCTTGGATCGACTCCGCTCTAGGTCCTTCGTCGTCTATGATGATCCACCCAGAGTATCTTTGCTCAAACTCTTTGCTTCATAAAACTAGTATGAATGAAGCATAACAAGCTACACTAATGGGCTAGAGTAGTATAGATTGGTGAAGTGGTTTGTATTCTCACTTTAAAACCCTTTATTTTTAAGTTCCTCACTCAATGGACATATTAATACCGAGGTAACTAGGGTGTTATGAGACATATTAATCCATTATTAGACTCTATATCCTCTAGGCTATCTAGTTTATCAAACTAGGTATCCTAGTTACCTCAGTTTTGAGGTTGGAGCTCGAACTACAAATCCTCAGGTAGATCATCTTCGACCGAGGGAGACGGACGATCAAGCTTGATCATGGAGGCCACTAGGAGATTAGGAAGATGGTAAAAGACTGAAGGACACGGATCATTCGGTATAACCATTCTAACTCCTCTTTAGTTTTCTAGCTTTAGGTTTATGGTAGATCCGGGTTATCGGGTTGTTCGAGCGCCATTTTTTAAAATTTTGTTCCGCAATCGGTCACGGTAGATAGCCAGGGCACTGGAATAACCCAACAGAAGGTTGATTGCAATAATAACAAATGGAAGGACATGGGGATTCTAGATGGCGGATAACGCGTATGGCCTGCTATGCCTCCTAGCGTTTGATTTCATCTAGCCCCTAATCCACATCTCTTATGTTTGTAGTTAGCATATCATAAAACCCTAATTCAATTGCTAGGATTGGTGATTGTGTTGAAACAGATTGACAACCCGATCTCAACTTCCCACTACCAATTGGTTAGGAACTTAAACTTAGCAAAAAGCAATATTAGGATTGTGATTTAAGTGTGTGTTTTCAACACCCTTTGACTTGTTAGATTGGTGTTCATCTCATTTTGCAACTACTTGTGGATTGCTAGGCAATGATCTAAGAGCGGAATTGATGGGTAGAGCCATTCTCATTACTTAATATGATTCCTTTACAAGCTCGTTTCTCTCTATTTCTCTCTTCGTAGATATATTCTCTCTCCACACCCTTGTGAGTAATTCGTTTAAGAGCAAACAATTGATCCGTCATTTCCTAGTGAACGACCTGTGATTATCACCTTGTCCCACATGGTGTTTATAGCGGTAATTTAGTTACACGATTCGTTTCTATTTCAAAACCCTATTTTAAACTCAAAGAATGGTGGCGAAAGCAAATCTTTTGTGAACATGCCTGCCCCTACAATGGTAAAGACACGGGTCTTATGGTTAGTTAGACCCTCCTCCAAGAATGTGCATTGCGGGATGGGTTTCCTTGCTTAGCCCATCCACTACTAGCTAAATTAGGCCTAGCGTGTTAGAGATTGGACCGGGGCTGTCTTATTCGGGGATAGCTTCTCAGTGCTCCTCAGGTGTTCGTCGTAATTACTTTGCATCACATATCAAGTCAGGAAATCTAAAATTAATTTTCTTGACTCGAACGATTCACAAATCCACAAAAACTTTACAAATCCTAAATCTAAAAGAGTTGATCATAAACTTTAGGCATGCACGAAGCTTGAGCAGTAGCAACAGAGAACGCGTGAAACCTTAGCGAATCTCTTCGGATTTGATTGACTCCTCCTACTGCCAACGTAGAGCACACATTAGAGACACTCAGACAATGAAGCATCCTTGTTCAGTCAAAATTATTGCAATTTTTAACATAACAATTTCCTCACTTTTCTAATCATCTAAGGGTGTTTGTTATAAATATAACACATATTACAAGTTCGTCTGGAAAATATCAATTACCATGTGTTATACATTATAATTAACATTTTTGAAGGAAATTGTATGTTTATTATTTCATGCATAATATTGTATATCTCTAACATTCTTCAGTGAGATCTTATGCAAAAATTAGCCCAGATCATATATCGGAATCAGAAATTCGCCGATAAAATACAGGAAATCAAAGAGTTAAATTCTGGCAGAGATTCAGTAGAGAAAAGAAGATTTCAGATATCACATATAAACCCACAAATCAACAGAAGAAGACCAAAGAAATTTGAAGCAATGAAGACACCAATCGACCGGGTAACCGCGGCTGAGTCAGGCCGAGTCGCCGCGGATCTGCGGCCGAGTCAGGGGATCGAAGATCGATATTTCTTCAGAAGCTTCCCTGTAACGTCTTAGCTTGCTGAGGACGCTTCGTTGTAACAACCTTGTTCTGGAAACTTCTCTATAAAAACCTAGCTTGTTGAGGAAGCTTGATAACTACCTAGCTTATTCTAGAAGGCTCTTTGTAAGAACATAGCTTATGGGAGAAGCTTAATTAGGAGCTATAAAAAGGACCTAAGCCTTGAGGCTAGGGGTTCAAAACTTTTGATCCAAAAACCAAATCAAGAAAAGAGCTAAAAAGATCCAATTCCAAATCAAGATCCAAGATCAAGAATCATTGAGAAATTCATCGAGCAAGATCGTTCAAGATTCCTTTACGCGAAGCCGATCGTCATCAACGAGCATGTGATCCTCGATAGATCGAAGACTCACGACGATCGATCAAAGCGAAGATCGATGGAGAAATTACCTCTTCAAGGGAGTGATCGAGAGTTATTCTTCTTGTAATCTCGAATTGAAGAAGTTGTAATTTGAAGTTGAATAATAACGGTGATCATTACTTTTAGTTTTTCTTTCTTTAAATTTTCGCATTATGAAATCTCTATTTGTTGATTCTTCTATTTTCATAATGTGTGTAAGGTTCCTAGGCACTCTAATGGAGTCTCACAAGTGATCAAACATGCACAAATCAAATTTTACAAGTGCCTACAAACCCTAATACGGATCGTTAACTAGATATATAGGCGAAACAAGCATGTAATCGAATTAAATGCTAAGGGAAAGTGACAACAACCTTTGTAGATCCGGTCCACCACCTCCCAGGCTCCGTGATGAAGTCCCCTTGCTGTCCAAACTGAATCCTGGACTCAAGTATCGGCTTCGTCGAAGAAATGGGCGGGCTTGATCGTCGGTTCGATGCCGAAGATGATCTACGTCGAAGTATCACAAGAACAAGCTCCAACTTCACCAAGCTTTGAAAACTTGTGAAGTAAACACCCTATACAACTTGGCAAGAGGTAGAGGATGAAGAAATAGGAAGTGGGTAGACTTTATATTTGGATTTCTCACTCAATTTCACTAGTTGCCATTGATGGCCACTAGCTTTCTTCATGTTGAAGAAGATGAAGAAGAAGAAGAAGATATGATAAGTTTTTTTTTAAAAATAAAAACAATATGATACTTATCATAATCTCAACCATGGTTTAGTGTAGAGATTTAACCAAAGTTAGATGAGTGGTTAGGGTTAAAGAAAAGACAAGAATGGTGGACTTGTTCAAGACTTCAAGAAGCTTCAACAAAAAACAAACCAAGTCCACCATTTATCTTTCTCTTTATCATTTATCTTTTTCCAAAATAAACAAAAAGAATAAATAAATGAATAAGTAAATAAAAATGATACCCTAACCACTAACTAACCATGGTTTAATACTTTACACAAAACCAAGCTATAATGTATCATCAAACATGATACAATCATGTGCACAAAAAAATATATCACATATACAATGTGCAATACAAGTGAGTAAATCCATTTAAAGTGAACCAATACCAGTTAATGCAAAGTAATATATCAAATATATAATTATACACTAAATCATTAAATCAACACTTGATTCAATGATCCGGTCATGTCGCATATAACCGGCTAGTATCCAACGTATCGGCTTATCGAATCAATCCTTGATTCGACAACTAGGTTATATCGCATATAACCAATCGATACATTCATCGCGAGAATAGAATACGGTATCACATACACGCATTATTCTTGGTCCCGCACATATCTCATATGCGCTCCTATTTCGTTTCACTTGAGCTAGGAAACCTCTGTGTAGGACTCTAAAGACTCGTCAATACGCCGGCAGCAGGTGATGATCATATCAAACACCCACAAGCCGCAAGCGATCTGCTAAACGTAACGGCCACCCGGGTATTGAGCGATCAGAAGATCGACGAGCAAGCCCGCTCACACTCCTGTGAATCCAACCAGTAACACTTACCGTACAGTCCGGTCTGTTCGTCTGATATGTCGCATATCTCGCCTAGGGGTGTTAAACGTCAGACCCCAGTAGCTCGATAAGTCATGCCGACTTGAGGTCCATAACATTCGTGAAACTACTGATAACTCTTACCAGTATATCACAGCAACCCTGGCCAGGGATTTCCTGTTATGGCCAGTCGAGCATAGCACAACATCAACCCCCAATACCGGGAGAGACGAATCCCCTCCTATCGCTCATTGCCTCCATGTGAATCGGGACTGTACCCAAAAACCACCTGTTTGGACGACTCAGTAGAGCCATGGTAGGGTGGAAATCAAAGCACAGTGGGAGACACACAAGACTCTATGACGATCTCGGGTCAACAGACTAAGCTGTACCAGTGTCACCAGAGAACTGCCATCTGACGTGAGGTATAATACCATCTGGGAGTTCTCGGCGAGTCCGTTCAGTGTACCCGGTCTCCACTGAGCACCCGCATACCATCTTCGATGTCAAACACCAATGGATATGGGATCATCCATCGCCCATCGCATGGGTCGAGAAGATATGCGCTAGTCTACTCTGGAATATCGATGCCCCGTCTCGACATTCCCACGACTAGGAACATTTCAAGGATGTACTCATGGACTATCCAGGCCCCGCTAGTATGATCTGCATCATAGTCCTGGAAGTCGAGTACACATCCTAAGGGCTTTATCAACATGTAACAGAGAGACGAAAAGTATACACGTTAAGATAAAGAGCAACCAGATAGCGAACTATCATGTCGAGTAAGAAAGTCCTTCCTATATATGTCCCAGCATCCATTACAATATGCATCCAATGTACAGTAATGGCCTCTAGGGCATACATATAACTAACAATCTCCCACTTGCATTAGGGCCATCTGTAGCAGTGGTTGCAGTATCACATACTCAACCATCCCCTAAAAGTCTCTCTTTGGGAAAAAGGCCTTCGTGAGTGGATCCGCCGTGTTGTCCTCTGAGTCTACTCTCCTTAACCTCGATCACCCCGGAGATCAACTATCTCCATGATCAGGTGATGCTTCCTCAGAATTTGTCTGGGTCACTGATGGGACCAGGGTTCCAGGGCCAAAGCCACACTTCCATTATCATACAATGGCAGGAACCTAGTTCATCTTATGAACCAATATACACCCAAACTTCCTCTTTGGTAGTATCTTCAATAGCGATGTTACCAGCCTTTATCGTCTAGTTTGCCACGGTATCTAGCTTGGAACTCTTCCAACATACCGTCCCTTTACTGATGGTAAAGACAGTGCCTGTGACTGACATTAAGTCATCTTTATCACCCTGGAACACTTCCAGTGATTCTCTCCAGGATCGATTGATACAATCTCACTATACCTAGTGAGAACCCTAATATCCCTTTAGATCTATCTCATAGGTCCAAATCTCAGGATTTAGGAGGTATCATCTTTATCCTATTTGGAGAATCCTTGTGATAATAGGAGATTGACCGATCGTAGTATAGGAAACTCTTTTCCTATCAAGAGTATGTTGTCCACGTACAATACGAGGATGACCACCTTACTCTCTACTACCCTTTTGTATATACAAGGTTCGTCTACCATTTTGATGAAGTCAAACACTTTGACTATCACATCAAAACAGGCGTTCCAACTCCGCGATGCCTGCTTCATTATGTAAAGCAACTTGCACACGTTTCCGCTGCTCCCACTGTTTATGAAGACCTCTGGCTGTGTTCTTATAGACGTTCTCTTCTAAATCAGTATTTAGAAAAGCAGTCATGGCACCCAACCGCCAGATATCGTAGTCATGGTATGTAGCCGTGGTAAGTAGGATCTGGATAGACTTAAGCATAGCTACTGGAAAAAGGTTTCATCATTATCCACGCCTGGTCGATGACGAAAACCTTTAATAAGTCTAGCTTTGAAAGTCACAACTTTTCCATCTACACCAAGTAATCTTCTCAAGATATACTTGCTCCTGATGGGGATTTAACCCTTCAGATATAGCAACCAAAGTCCATACTTTGTTGGTGTATATGGATTCCATCTCAGACCGCTAAGCATCCAGCCATTCTTACAGAGTCCCTACTCTTGATGGCCTGCTCGAATCTAGTTGGGTCATCATCTCATGATGCAATCCTCGCTCCCACTGTCATCGAGAAACCGAGGTATCTCTCAGGCAGGCGAGGAACCCTACCAGATCGGCGGAGAGGCTGAGGTTCGTCGGGGACTATAGAATCCTTTGGTTCTGTCAAATCTTTAGCTGTAGTTTCGTATAGCTGGAACCTTTCCAGTTCTACAGAACTGACCTTGCCTTGATCTTTTCCGGATTTTGCTTTTGACATAGGCCGGACAATCCTAAATCTTAACTTACTTAAGAGATGGGTTCTTCCCATACCATATCTCATATGGAGTGGTAGGCACTGATTTGATTCAAACCTAATTCAATAGGTATGCAACTTCTCAAGTGCATAACCCCAAAAGGAAACAGGTAACTCAGTATTACTCATCATAGAGCACACCTTATCATATAGGGTGTGATTGCCCCGCCCCGATATACCATCGTGCTATGGTGTATACGGAGGAGTAATGCTGAGAGAGAATCTCATTCTCCTTTAGAATAGTCCAGGAATTCTATGCACAAGTATTCTCCTCCCTGATCTCATCATAGGACATAATACTTATACCCGTATTTTGGTTCTCTACTTCTAACTTATATTCTGTGAATACCTCAAAAGGTTCGGACTTATATTTCAACAGGAATATATAACTGAATCTTGAGAGATCATCAGAGAATATAATGAAGTATAAAGAACCAGTCCTGGCATGTGTAGACAGGAGACCTTACATACATCATCATGCATCAGTCCCAAGAGTTCATTAACTCTTTCTCTGTTTCCAATAAACAGAGCTATGGTCATATTATCTTTGTGACATGACTGACAAGTTTCACAAGATGTAAATTCAAACTGATTTAAATATACATCTAAATGTAACTTCAGCCAGTCGGGTCGCATTGATATGACCTAGTCTACAATGCCTCAAGAAGAATTCGTTCATTTCTGAACTCTTCGTCTTGTGTGTGTTCAGTATACTAGGAACTGTAGTTTGATTTAGAACGTTAATGCTTTTAGATAGCGTGCCTGAACCGATCAACTTTTGATATAGGAAGTGTTCAAAACATTATCCATCAATACAAAATTATATCCTTTCTTTACTAATAAAGAGACTGATATGATTTTGTATATCAGGTTCGGTATCTAATAGCATTTGTTCAGAATCAATGTATTCGTAATACAGGGTGACAGTGACCAACAGACTTAGCTGCAACACTTGCCCCGTTTTCTGTCTCATGAAACTTATCACCCTTTCTCAGTTTTTCTACCCTTTTGTAGCCCTATGTAACAGATTACATATCTGGGATCCTGATCCGGTATCATATACCCAGGATGCAGAGGATACTGAGAAACAGTTCTTTGTAATGAACACACCCGAAGGAGATGCATCATATGCACTTTCTTCGTTTGGGCGGCATAGGAATTCTGGTATTCCCCAATTTCCTGCTCTGTCTTATAACAATTATAAGTTGGAGCGGGACCAACGTTCCCCAGCTTAGTATAACAAGCGGGTTCGGTCAATACATCCGTATTATTATCTTGATTAAGGCGTGATATGGTCGCTACCAGGAGAGAGAGAAGAAAACACTCTGCGTGCGCTCTTGCAAGATCGGATTGGTTATATATTTTATCTAATCAGGATGGCTCCCACTGTTTTTATCAAATCTTCCTTCAAACCTTAAAAGGAAAGACTAGCCGGGATTAATTACACTCTACAAGTTCGCCAATCTTTCAGCCAGGCCAGTGTCGGTACTTTGAGGGAGGTTCCCCGTGCTTTCGCACGGACCTAATTACAGTAAACCTCGTTTTCCCAGAGGCGTAACCCCGTTGACACCTTTCTAGACACCTACTTGATCGGCTAATTGTAAAGTGCAAAACTCTCCCAGGAGTAACAATTACTCGCAGTGGGTATCGGGATCCAACTATCACATAGAAGGTATGCAATCTCATTGCAAATTTCAACACTTGAAACTCCCGATAAAGGTTTTTACCCCTAGCACCTATGACCTTAACTATGGTCAACAAATCACAAGTACTAGTCAAGTTCTACCCGTCATTTCGTGATTAATTAGACCCACCCACATGACCCTTAACTAAGGTCAACAAAGTCACGCGACTGTCCTAACTAATCGCATCATATGCGGTGTAGGAAGACATCACTTAGCTACCGTACACTGTGCCTTGACTATGGTCAACAAACACAGCACGAATACTAAGTACTCTATGTTAGTTGTATGTATGCCCTAGAGGCCAGTATTGTACACATGATGTATATTATATTGGATGCTTGGACATATATAGAGATGACTTTCTTGCTCGATATGATAGTATGCTATCTGGTTACTCTTTATCTTAACATGTACACTAGTCTCTTTATACTGTCTTATAGTTACATGTTGGTAAAGCCCTTAGGATATGTACTTGACTACCTGGACTGTGATGCAGATCATACTAGTGGGGACATGGTAGTCCATAAGTACATCCTTCAAGGTCCCTAGTCGTGGGTGTATCGAGACGGGGCATCGATATACCAGAGTAGACTAGCGTATACGCTTCTCGACCCATGAGATGGGCGATGGATGATCCCATATCCATTGGTGTTTGACATCAGAGATGGTGTACGGGTGCTTAGTAGAGACTGGGTACACTGGACGGACTCGCCGAGAACTCCCAGATGGTATTATACCTCACGTCAGATGGCAGTTCTCAGGTGACACTTGTACAGGTTAGTCTGTAGACCCGAGATCGTCATAGAGTCTTGTGTGATTCCCACTGTGCTTTGATCTCCACCTTACCACGTCCATGAGGGCGTGCAAAACGGTGGTCTTTGGGTACAGTCCCGAGTCACATGGAGGCAATGAGCGATAAGAGGGATTTGGTCTCTCCCGGTATTGGGGGTTGATGTTGCGCAGTGCTCGATTGGCCGTAGCAGGGAAGTCCCTGGCCAGGGCTGATCAGAGATTTGCTGGTAAGTGTTACCAGTAGTTTCTCGACCCGTTATGAGCCTCACATCGGCATGACTTATCGGGTTATTGGGGTCTGACGTTTACCACCCCTAGACTTGATATGCGACATATCAGACGAAGAGACCGGACTGTATGGTAAGTGTTACTGGTCGGATTCGCAGGAGTGTGAGCGGGCTAGCTCGTCGATCTTCTGATCGCTCAATACCCGGGTGGCCGTTACGTTTAGCAGACCGCTTGCGGCTTGTGGGTGCTTGATATGATCATCATCTGCTACCGGCGTATTGACGAGTCTTTAGAGTCCTACACAGAGGTTTCCTAGCTCAAGCAAAACGAAATAGGAGTGCATATGAGATATGTGCGGGACCGAGAATAATGCGTGTATGTGATACCGTATTTGATTCTCGCGATTAATGTTTCGATTGGTTGTATGAGATATGACCTAGTTATCGAATCATTGATTCGATAAATCGATGCATTGAATACTAGTCGGTTATGTGCGACATGACCGGATCATTGAATCAAGTATTGATTTAATGATTTAATGTATAATTATATATTTGATATATTACTTTGCATTAACTAGTATTGGTTCACTTTAAACGGATTTTTCTCACTTGATGTGCACATTGTATATGTGATATGTTTTGTGTACACTTGAATGTATCATGTTTGATGATGCATGTTGTTTTGGCTTTGTGTATAGAATGCAACCATGGTTATACAAGTGGTTAGGGTTTATATTTTATTCACTTATTATTTTATCCATTTATTATTTATTTAAATGGATTTATCAAAACAAAATGGTTTCATCTTATCATGAAGAGTGGTGAAGCTTCATGAAGCTTTTACTAATGATGCCATTTTGTCTCCTTGCTTAACCCTAACCACTCCCACTAACCATGGTCTATTATCTACACTTGACCATGGTTAGAAGATGATAAGAATTGATTTATTATTCATTTTTCATACAACTTATCATAACAATTCTATCATCTTCTTCTTCTTCTTCAAGTGAGAAACCTAGATGCCATTAATGGCAACTTGAGATCTAGTGAGAGAAATCCAAATCTAAAGTGAACCCACCTCCTATTTCTTCATACTCTACCTCTTGCCAAGTGGTTTTGGGTGTTTTCTTCACAAGTTTCACTACTTGGTGAAGTCGAAGCTTGAACTAGTACAACCTCGACGTAGATCGTCTTTGACACGAAGCCGACGACCTTGCTCGCCCGTTTTCCGATGAAGCCGACGAATGAGTCTAGGATTCGTGATGGACAGCGAGAGCACACACACGTAGAGCTAAGGAAGTAGGGAACCGGATCTACAAAGGTTGTAGCTTCTCACTTCTAGTTAAGTAGTTAACTAGTTTTGTGTTTCGCCTAGAATTCTAGTCTAAGATCCGCGTTAGGGTTTCGCGGCACCCATAATTTTTGGAAATTGGCATGTTCGATGCCTTGTGAGACCTCTATAGGGTGCCTAGGAACCTTTCACTGGTATCAGAGCCTAGCTAGAGCCTTAGGCGAAGTCTAGACGGAGTTTGAAAGCCGGACGAACCGAAAACCTAACCCCAAAATAGCTCTCTGGACTTTTTCTAAAAAATGGGATTTTTGTCAATTAAAAATATGCAGAAAATCAAGCAGGGTGTTATTTGAATTACTGTGAAATACGAGGGCCTGAATCGAATTTTCCACCGCGGAACCGCGGCACGTGCTATGCATGATGCGGCGGTTCCGCGGCCGTACTGTTCCTTTGTGTGATGATTTCTGCACAGTAACTCATATAATTTAATGCTGAATTTTCTGGGATATTTTTATTGTGACTATACAGAAGAGTATTCTGGGGTACTATTGGGAATCAAAGTTTCGATCGGATTATCAAATTTCGTGTTTGTGTTTTTCCGGATAATTTTTGAATATGTTAAAAAGTTCGACCGGATATAAATACCCAATTTTTCCCCTGTCGGAAAATTTCCAAGTGTTGGATTTTTCCGTAGTTTAACGACGTTCTAAGTAGTGCAAGTAATGCGATGGACCCTCTAGAAGACAACAAACCTTAACTCGATTATGTGACCGTCTTGAACTGCCCTTTGAACCTTCGAGTTTGGGGCAGTACGGCGTGCCACATGTGAGGCGTTGGCTTGACCCTTCTACGGCTGGACCGTTGGTACTGAGGCACGAACTGAATGTTGCTAGACTTATTTCATGTGTTGGACTGTATCGGGAAAACTTGGGTATTCGACTATTCGATCGGAAAGTTTAACATTTTCTGTTTATCTGGAATGTGATACAATAATTGGAATTCACAAACAGTTATGAGATAACTGAATGAATGTTATAAATCTAGCAGTTTAGTCCCACATAATATTGAAAAGAGTTTTCGATAATGAGACTAAAATGCGGGATTTATATCTGTTAGGCATGTGATGTCTAAGTATTTCATTTGATTAGGCATGCGATGTCTAAATAAGTTGCGGATTCCAATTGTTGTAGTTCTACACTTTCTTTTCTGTGACCGTAAGTGTAGTATGTTTATATCGCCGGTTTCATTGCTATATGTTAAGGACAATTGGGGTATGCATACTTACTTACGTTGATGACATGTGATGTTATGTGTTGCTGGATATGTTATATTGGATCGTCGTGTTCGAATAGCCGGGGGTTTTTATGTGAGATGAGTGTTTTCCATTTTCATTCATGTAAAAACTTGTATGTAATATTCTTTTATTTGGGGCACTTCCAAGTGGAGGAAGTTGTCACCTTTTGTATATTATTTACTTTTCCGCATTAGGATAGACCCAAGGAGGGGAGCACAAGTAACCGGGTTCTGGGGTCCAGTGGGAGACCAACTCGAGGAGTCGAGTCCGGGTCTCCTAACCCTAGAATTGGCAGGGTTGCTTGCCGCTCTCGTAGGGGTCTAGGGGTGTGGGATTGGCTATTCATCACGACCGTGGAATCCGTGTTTTATACTGGCTCGTATTGAAAACACGGACGTCCTAGTATATCCAATGTTTCATATGTTTCTTCTGCTGCGATATCTGTGATGTGATCATGTGATGTTCTGTAATGGATATAGTATATAGTATATATGATATATTATATAGACGTTACTTATGTTTTACACCCGCGCTAGCCCTGCCCTGCTCTGTCGTTAGTTACCTAACCTAACGGTGCACGAGGGGACATCGAGGCGAATGCGGATGGCATAAGTGTACGTCATATCTATCTGTGATGTTTAGGTATTTAAATGATGGGACTTCATTAATGTGATTAATGAAAGATAAGAAACCTAAGATGTTGTGGAATCGAATTTCAAAATAAAAACAGGTAGCTACAGTTTTTGCTTTGCACAGCGATATATATGATATATCCCGCACCTCATTCGACGAGGAAAGGACCGAGATCCCTTCACCGGGAGTGACTCCTTTAGCAATAACTGGCAGATGCTACACACTCGGTTTGCTTTTGACTGCTTTTGGGTTTTTGCTTTGCACAGCGATATATATGATATATCCCGCACCTCATTCAACGAGGAAAGGACCGAGATCCCTTCACCGGGAGTGACTCCTTTAGCAAAACTAGAAAAGCCTCAAAATCACTCCATTTCAAAACTCCATTTGATTCTACAACGATATCAAGTTCATTACGCAATAGGTTTTCAGAAAAACCTGTCGTAGCCTTCCGTCATTTCAGATAAGTACTATTTAGTATTCGTGCTGCGGTTGTTTGGCATGCGTCAAGGCGTAGTGTACGGTAGCTAACTTGTATTTATCTGCTTATGCATATGATGCAGATTGGATTAGGGTATTCGCACGGCGTTGTTTGGCATGCGTCAAGGGTCGTGCGGGTGGGTTTAATTCAATCAGGAAATGACGGGTTGAACTTGACTAGCGGACTATGGGTTGTTTGGCATGCGTCAAGGTCATAGCACGCTAGGGGCAAAAGATTATCGGGAATTTCAAGTGTTGAAATTTGCAATGAGATTGCATACCTTCTATGAGATAGTTGGATCCCGATACCCACTGCGAGTAAGAGTTACTCCTGGGAGAGTTTTACACATTACAATTAGCCGATCAAGTAGGTGTCTAGAAAGGTGTTAACGAGGTTACGCCTCTGGGAAAATGAGGTTTACATTAATTAGGTTCGTGCGAAAGCACGGGGGACCTCCCTCAAAGTACCGACACTGGCCTGGCTGAAAGATTGGCGAACTTGTAGTGTGTAATTAATCCCGGCTAGTCTTTCCTTTTAGGGTTTGAAGGAAGATTTGATAAAAAGCAGTGGGAGCCATCCTGATTAGATGAGATAATAACCAATCTGATCTTGCACGAGCTTACGCTAAAGTGTTTTCTTCTCTCTCTCTCCAGGTAGCGACCATTTCATGCCTTAAACAAGATAATAATATGGATGTATTGACCGAACCCGCATGTTATACTGTGCTGGGGAACGTTGGTTCCGTTCCTTCTTATAAGAGTTATAGGAATGAACAGGAAATAGGGGAATACCAGGATTCCCATGCCACCCGAATGAAGAAAGTACATGTTGATGCATTTTCTTCGGGTGTGTTCGTTACAGAGAACTGTTTCTCCATTTGCTCCACGTCCTGGGTATTAGATACCGGGTCAGGATCCCATATATGTAATCAGTTACATGGGCTTAGGAAAGGTAGAGAACTTGGAGAAGGTGATAAAGACATTAGAGTCGGAAATGGTGCAATTGTTGCAGCTAAGACTGTCGGGGAATATCACCTTTCATTACCAACTGGTAATACATTGGTTCTGAACGAATGCTATTACATGCCGAACCTGATATGCAACATTATATCGGTTTCTTTACTGAGTAAAGAGGGATATAATTTTGTATTACAGGATAATGTTATGAACATTTTCCGTAACCAAAAGTTGGTTGGATCAGGCACGTTGTGGAATGGCATTTATGTTCTAAACCAATCAACAGTTCTGAGCATAACAAACACACACAAGAGGAAGAGTTCTGAACTGAACGAATCCTTCTTGTGGCATTGTAGACTGGGTCACATCAATGCGACACGACTGGCTAAGTTGCATAAGGATGGATATTTAAATCCGTTTGAATTTTCATCCTATGACACTTGCCAGTCATGTCTCAAAGGCAAGATGACCAAAGCTCCGTTTACGGGACACGGAGAAAGAGTTACCGAACTCTTGGGACTGATACATAGTGATGTATGCGGTCCCATGTCTACACATGCCAGGGATGGTTCTTCGTACTTCATTACATTCACTGACGATCTCTCTAGATTCGGATATGTGTTCCTGATGAAACACAAATCAGAAGCTTTTGAGAAATTTAGAGAATATAAACAAGAAGTCGAGAACCAAACCGGAAAAAGTATTAAAATCCTACGATCTGATCGAGGAGGAGAATACTTAAGCAATGAATTCCTGGAATTCCTAAAAGAGAATGGGATTCTCTCTCAGCTTACTCCTCCTTATACACCACAGCACAACGGTGTATCTGAACGGAGAAACCGCACCCTATTAGATATGGTGCGCTCAATGATGAGTACAGCTGAGTTACTTATTTCCTTCTGGGGATATGCGCTTGAGACAGCCATGGACCTATTGAATAGAGTTCCTACCAAATCAGTGCCTACCACTCCATATGAGATATGGAAAGGGAAGAGACCACATCTTAATTATATTAAGATATGGGGTTGTCCAGCCTATGTCAAAAGACAAAATCCGGACAAACTCGAGGCAAGATCTGTCTTATGTAAGTTTGTAGGATATCCCAAAAATTCACAAGGGTATATCTTCTACCACCCCGAGGAACAAAAGGTGTTTGTTTCTCGACATGCCACTTTCTTAGAAAAAAGTTTTCTTATGAAACAGATAAGTGGCATTGAGGTAGAACTGGAAGAGGTTCCAGCGACACAGACTACAACAGAAGATTTGGTTGAACCAGAGGATTCCGTAGTTCCCGATGAACCCCAGCTACTCCGCCGATCTAGTAGGGTTCCTCGCCAACCTGAGAGATACTACGGTTTTCTCATGGATGGAGGGAGCGAGGATTGCATCATGGAGGATGATGACCCGACTAGCTTCGAGCAGGCCATCACGAGTAGGGACTCAGTGAAATGGCTGGATGCTATACGGTCCGAGATGGAATCCATGTACACCAACAAAGTATGGACTTTGGAAGTTGCTCCTGAAGGGGTAAAACCCATTGGGAGCAAGTGGATCTTCAAGAAGAAACTTGGTGTAGATGGGAAAGTGGAGACTTTCAAAGCTAGACTTGTAGCAAAGGGTTTTCGTCAAAGACCAGGTGTGGACTATGACGAAACCTTTTCTCCAGTGGCTATGCTTAAATCCATCCGGATCATGCTTGCCATTGCTGCCTTTCATGACTACGAAATCTGGCAAATGGGTGTTAAGACCGCCTTTCTAAATGGTGATTTAGAAGAGTGCGTGTACATGACTCAGCCAGAGGGCTTCGTAGACAGTGGGAGCAGCGGGAAGGTGTGCAAGCTGCTTAAATCCATTTATGGATTAAAGCAAGCATCGCGGAGTTGGAACATCTGCTTTGATGTCGTTATCAAAGAGTTTGATTTCATCAAAAATCCAGATGAACCTTGTATCTACAAGAAGGTGGCAGAGAGTAAGGTTGTCTTCCTCGTATTGTACGTGGACGACATACTCTTGATAGGAAATGATATTCCTATGCTGCAATCGGTCAAGCTATTCTTATCATAAAGATTCTCAATGAAAGATCTTGGTGATGCCTCCTGCATATTGGGAATCAGGATCTATAGAGATAGATCCAAACGGATTTTGGGATTGTCCCAATCTAGGTACATTGACACCATACTAAAGAGGTTTAGTATGGAAGAGTCCAAGCGTGGGAACTTACCCACGATCTCTGGAGTCACTCTCTCCAAAGAGATGTCTCCCAAGACTGATTTGGAGAGAGCTCGCATGCAAGGGATACCCTATGCTTCGGCAGTAGGCTCTATCATGTATGCGATGCTATGTACTAGACCCGATGTTGCATACTCACTAAGTATAGTGAGCAGGTATCAAGCTGATCCTGGAGAGAGTCACTGGACAGCTGTGAAGAGCATTCTCAAGTACTTGCGAAGGACTAGAGATATGTTCTTGGTGTATGGTAACGGAGAACTCCAAGTGGAGTCCTTTACCGATTCGAGCTTCCAGAGTGATAAGGACGACTCTAAGTCGCAGTCGGGCTTTGTCTTTACCCTTTACGGAGGGGCGGTTAGCTGGAAGAGTTCCAAGCAGGAAACCGTGGCAGACTCGACGATGGAGGTTGAATACATCGCTGCCAACGATGCTGCCAAAGAGGCTGTCTGGATCAAGAAGTTCATTACTGAACTTGGTGTGGTTCCATCCATTGAGCATCCAATACCTTTGTATTGCGATAACAATGGAGCGGTGGCTTTGGCCAAGGAACCCAGGTCCCATCAGCGATCCAGGCATATTCTGAGGCGGTATCACCTGATCCGGGAGATAGTTGATCGCCGGGAGATAGTTGATCGCCGGGAGGGTTGACACGAAGAACAACACTGCGGATCCACTCACGAAGGCCATTCCCCAGATACAGTTTGAGAGACTCTTCGGAATGCTCGGTATGCGATACTACAGCAGCTGGC
Organism: Agapanthus africanus; assembly: GCA_030015575.1. NCBI lineage: Eukaryota > Viridiplantae > Streptophyta > Magnoliopsida > Asparagales > Amaryllidaceae > Agapanthus > Agapanthus africanus. The sequence continues at coordinate 546,556,258 of CM057338.1, forward strand.
CCTAGTGCAAGTGGGAGATTGTTAGTTGTATGTATGCCCTAAAGGCCAGTATTGTACACATGATGTATATTATATTGGATGCTTGGACATATATAGAGATGACTTTCTTGCTCGATATGATAGTATGCTATCTGGTTACTCTTTATCTTAACATGTACACTAGTCTCTTTATACTGTCTTATAGTAACATGTTGGTAAAGCCCTTAGGATATGTACTTGACTACCTGGACTGTGATGCAGATCATACTAGTGGGGACATGGTAGTCCATAAGTACATCCTTCAAGGTCCCTAGTTGTGGGTGTATCGAGACGGGGCATCGATATACCAGAGTAGACTAGCGTATACGCTTCTCGACCCATGAGATGGGCGATGGATGATCCCATATCCATTGGTGTTTGACATCAGAGATGGTGTACGGGTGCTCAGTGGAGACTGGGTACACTGGACGGACTCGCCGAGAACTCCCAGATGGTATTATACCTCACGTCAGATGGCAGTTCTCAGGTGACACTTGTACAGGTTAGTCTGTAGACCCGAGATCGTCATAGAGTCTTGTGTGATTCCCACTGTGCTTTGATCTCCACCTTACCACGTCCATGAGGGCGTGCAAAAACAGTGGTCTTTGGGCACAGTCCCGAGTCACATGGAGGCAATGAGCGATAGGAGGGGTTTCGTCTCTCCCGGTATTGGGGGTTGATGTTGCGCAGTGCTCGATTGGCCGTAGCAGGGAAGTCCCTGGCCAGGGCTGATCAGAGATTTGCTGGTAAGTGTTACCAGTAGTTTCTCGACCCGTTATGAGCCTCACATCGGCATGACTTATCGGGTTATTGGGGTCTGACGTTTACCACCCCTAGACTTGATATGCGACATATCAGACGAAGAGACCGGACTGTATGGTAAGTGTTACTAGTCGGATTCGCAGGAGTGTGAGCGGGCTAGCTCGTCGATCTTCTGATCGCTCAATACCCGGGTGGCCGTTACGTTTAGCAGACCGCTTGCGGCTTGTGGGTGCTTGATATGATCATCATCTGCTACCGGCGTATTGACGAGTCTTTAGAGTCCTACACAGAGGTTTCCTAGCTCAAGCGAAACGAAATAGGAGTGCATATGAGATATGTGCGGGACCGAGAATAATGCGTGTATGTGATACCGTATTTGATTCTCGCGATTAATGTTTCGATTGGTTGTATGAGATATGACCTAGTTATCGAATCATTGATTCGATAAATCGATGCATTGAATACTAGTCGGTTATGTGCGACATGACCGGATCATTGAATCAAGTGTTGATTTAATGATTTAATGTATAATTATATATTTGATATATTACTTTGCATTAACTAGTATTGGTTCACTTTAAACGGATTTTTCTCACTTGATGTGCATATTGTATATGTGATATGTTTTGTGTACACTTGAATGTATCATGTTTGATGATGCATGTTGTTTTGGCTTTGTGTATAGAATGCCACCATGGTTATGCAAGTGGTTAGGGTTTATATTTTATTCACTTATTATTTTATCCATTTATTATTTATTTAAATGGATTTATCAAAACAAAATGGTTTCATCTTATCATGAAGAGTGGTGAAGCTTCATGAAGCTTTTACTAATGATGCCATTTTGTCTCCTTGCTTAACCCTAACCACTCCCACTAACCATGGTCTATTCTCTACACTTGACCATGGTTAGAAGATGATAAGAATTGATTTATTATTCATTTTTCATACAACTTATCATAACAATTCTATCATCTTCTTCTTCTTCTTCAAGTGAGAAACCTAGATGCCATTAATGGCAACTTGAGATCTAGTGAGAGAAATCCAAATCTAAAGTGAACCCACCTCCTATTTCTTCATCCTCTACCTCTTGCCAAGTGGTTTTGGGTGTTTTCTTCACAAGTTTCACTACTTGGTGAAGTCGAAGCTTGAACTAGTGCAACCTCGACGTAGATCGTCTTTGACACGAAGCCGACGACCTTGCTCGCCCGTTTTCCGATGAAGCCGACGAATGAGTCTAGGATTCGTGATGGACAGCGAGAGCACACACACGTGGAGCTAAGGAAGTGGGGAACCGGATCTACAAAGGTTGTAGCTTCTCACTTCTAGTTAAGTAGTTAACTAGTTTTGTGTTTCACCTAGAATTCTAGTCTAAGATCCGCGTTAGGGTTTCGCGGCACCCATAATTTTTGGAAATTGGCATGTTCGATGCCTTGTGAGACCTCTATAGGGTGCCTAGGAACCTTTCACTCTACTTCCTAAAATGACGGAGGGTTGCGGCTGGTTTTTGTGAAAACCTTTAACGCTTTGAACTTGATCTCGTTGCGGAATCAAATGGTTTTTAAATGGAATGTTTTCGAGGCTTTTCTAGTTTTGCTAAAGGGGTCACTCCCGGTGAAGGGATCGTCGGCCCTTTCCTCGTCGAATGAGGTGCGGGATATATCATATATATCACTGTGCAAAGCGGAAACTATAGAAGCGATCAAATGACAAACCGAGGGTTGTAGCATCTGCCAGTTATTGCTAAAGGAGTCACTCCCGGTGAAGGGATCTCGGTCCTTTCCTCATCGAATAAGGTGCAGGATGTTCTATAATGAACACCGCGATGCAAAGCAAGAACTGTAGCTACCTGTTTTATTTTGAAATTCGATTCCACAACATCAATTAGGTTTATTTTCTTTCATTAATCTCATTAATGAATATCCCATCATTTAAATTACCTAAACATCACAGATAAATATAACGTACGCTTATGCCATCCGCATTTGCCTCGATGTCCCGTCTGCACCGTTAGGTTAGGTAACTAACGCCAGAGCGAGGCAGGGCTAGCGCGGGTGTAAAACATAAGCAACGTCTATATAATATATCATATATACTATATATAATACCTGTCACAGAACATCACATGATCACAGATAAATCACAGCAGAAGAAACATATGAAATATTGGATATACTAGGACGTCCATGTTTTCAATACGAGCCAGTATAAAACACGGATTCCACGGTCGTGATGAATAGCCAATCCCACACCCCAAGACCCCTACGAGAGCGGCAAGCAACCCTACCAATTCTAGGGTTAGGAGACCCGGACTCGACTCCTCGAGTTGGTCTCCCACTGTACCCTAGAACCCGGTTACTTATGCTCCCCTCCTTGGGTCTATCCTAATGCGGAAAAGTAAATAATATACATCAACGGTGACAACTTCCGCAACCTGGAAGTGCCCCAATAAAAGAATATTACATACAAGTTTTTACATGAATGAAAATGAAAAACACTCATCTCACATAAAAACCCCCAGCTATTCAAACACGACGATCCAATATAACATATCCAGCAACACATAACATCACATGTCATCAACGTAAGTAAATATGCGCATCCCAATTGTCGTTGACATATAGCAACGAAACCGGCGATATCACATATTACACTTACGGTCACAGAAAATAAAGTGTAAAACTACAACAGTTGGAATCCGCAACCTCCTCAGACATCGCATGCCTGACCATATGAAATACTTAGACATCGCATGCCTAACAATTATAAACCCCGCATTTTAGTCTCATTATCGAAAACTCTTTTCAATATCAAGTCGGGCAATTCAACAGGATTCCCGACATTCTGATCGAATGCTCGTCGCAAACTTTAGTAGACGGCCGCACCCCCGAAACCGTCGACGAAGTGCACCAAGGCGGAACACCGCTACCGCGAGCACCCGAACGGATGCTTTCGGCGACGGGGTTCTCCTACAGTCACTTGGTCGGGGCTATGGGGTGAAGCTGTCTATTAAGTTTACCCGGCGAGTATCCACGTACACTACGTGATTGCGACGGACTTTTGATCACATCAAAATTCCGTGGCAACCGATCAAGTGAGACTAAACTGCTACGTTTATAATATTCATTCCGTTATCTCATAACAATTTGTGAATTCCAATTATTGTATCACATTCCGGATAAATAGAAAATGCTAAACTTTTTGATCGAACAATCGAACACCCAAGTTTTCCCGATACAGCTCAACACATGAAATAAGTCTAACAACATTCAGTTCGTGCCTCAGTACTAACGGTCCGGCCGTAGAAGGGTCAAGCCAACGCCTCACATGTGGCACGCCGTACTGCCCCAAACCCGAAGGCTCAAAGGGCAGTTCAAGACGGTCACATAATCGAGTTAAGGTTTGTTGTCTTCTAGAGGGTCCATCGCGTTACTTGCACTACTTAGAACGTCGTTAAACTACGGAAAAATCCAACAATTGGAAATTTCCCGGCAGGGGAAAAAGTGGGTATTTATATCCGGTCGAACTTTTTAACATATTCTAAAAATACCCGGAAAAGCACACCGACAAAAATTAGACAGTCCGATCGAATACACCGAGTCCCCAATACAACTCAGAAAATGCAACTCTGGGAAAAATTATTAAAAAAACCCCAGGAAAACCAGCACAGACAACTAAGAATTACTGTGCAAAATAGGATGCACATAACGACAAAATGGCCGCGGAACCGCCGCACGAGCCATGCTCGTGCCGCGGATCCGCGGCTCTTTGATGGAATTACTCCATCGAAATTCACAGTAATTCTTAAATTAGCCTGCTGATTTTTCTGGATATTTTTAATGTGGAAAAATCCTCGAAATTAAAAAATGTACATAGAGCATATTCAAAGTCGGGGTTTTGGGTCGATCGGACTTCTAACTCCGTCAGGACTTCGCCTAAGGCTCTAGCTAGGCTCTGATACCACTGTAAGGTTCCTAGGCACTCTAATGGAGCCTCACAAGTGATCAAACATGCACAAATCAAATTTTACAAGTGCCTACAAACCCTAATACGGATCGTTAACTAGATATATAGGCGAAACATGCATGTAATCGAATTAAATGCTAAGGGAAAGTGACAACAACCTTTGTAGATCCGGTCCACCACCTCCCAGGCTCCGTGATGAAGTCCCCTTGCTGTCCAAACTGAATCCTGGACTCAAGTATCGGCTTCGTCGAAGAAATGGGCGGGCTTGATCGTCGGTTCGATGCCGAAGATGATCTACGTCGAAGTATCACAAGAACAAGCTCCAACTTCACCAAGCTTTGAAAACTTGTGAAGTAAACACCCTATACAACTTGGCAAGAGGTAGAGGATGAAGAAATAGGAAGTGGGTAGACTTTATATTTGGATTTCTCACTCAATTTCACTAGTTGCCATTGATGGCCACTAGCTTTCTTCATGTTGAAGAAGATGAAGAAGAAGAAGAAGATATGATAAGTTTTTTTTAAAAAATAAAAACAATATGATACTTATCATAATCTCAACCATGGTTTAGTGTAGAGATTTAACCAAAGTTAGATGAGTGGTTAGGGTTAAAGAAAAGACAAGAATGGTGGACTTGTTCAAGACTTCAAGAAGCTTCAACAAAAAACAAACCAAGTCCACCATTTATCTTTCTCTTTATCATTTATCTTTTTCCAAAATAAACAAAAAGAATAAATAAATGAATAAGTAAATAAAAATGATACCCTAACCACTAACTAACCATGGTTTAATACTTTACACAAAACCAAGCTAGAATGTATCATCAAACATGATACAATCATGTGCACACAAAAATATATCACATATACAATGTGCAATACAAGTGAGTAAATCCATTTAAAGTGAACCAATACCAGTTAATGCAAAGTAATATATCAAATATATAATTATACACTAAATCATTAAATCAACACTTGATTCAATGATCCGGTCATGTCGCATATAACCGGCTAGTATCCAACGTATCGGCTTATCGAATCAATCCTTGATTCGACAACTAGGTTATATCGCATATAACCAATCGATACATTCATCGCGAGAATAGAATACGGTATCACATACACGCATTATTCTCGGTCCCGCACATATCTCATATGCGCTCCTATTTCGTTTCGCTTGAGCTAGGAAACCTCTGTGTAGGACTCTAAAGACTCGTCAATACGCCGGCAGCAGGTGATGATCATATCAAACACCCACAAGCCGCAAGCGGTCTGCTAAACGTAACGGCCACCCGGGTATTGAGCGATCAGAAGATCGACAAGCAAGCCCGCTCACACTCCGGTGAATCCAACCAGTAACACTTACCGTACAGTCCGATCTGTTCGTCTGATATGTCGCATATCTCGCCTAGGGGTGGTAAACGTCAGACCCCAGTAGCTCGATAAGTCATGCCGACTTGAGGTCCATAACATTCGTGAAACTACTGATAACTCTTACCAGTATATCACAGCAACCCTGGCCAGGGATTTCCTGTTATGGCCAGTCGAGCATAGCACAACATCAACCCCCAATACCGGGAGAGACGAATCCCCTCCTATCGCTCATTGCCTCCATGTGAATCGGGACTGTACCCAAAAACCACCTGTTTGCACGACTCAGTAGAGCCGTGGTAGGATGGAAATCAAAGCACAGTGGGAGACACACAAGACTCTATGACGATCTCGGGTCAACAGACTAAGCTGTACCAGTGTCACCAGAGAACTGCCATCTGACGTGAGGTATAATACCATCTGGGAGTTCTCGGCGAGTCCGTTCAGTGTACCCAGTCTCCACTGAGCACCCGCATACCATCTTCGATGTCAAACACTATATGGGATCATCCATCGCCCATCGCATGGGTCGAGAAGATATGCGCTAGTCTACTCTGGAATATCGATGCCCCGTATCGACATTCCCACGACTAGGAACATTTCAAGGATGTACTCATGGACTATCTAGGCCCCGCTAGTATGATCTGCATCATAGTCCTGGAAGTCGAGTACACATCCTAACGGCTTTATCAACATGTAACAGAGAGACGAAAAGTATACACGTTAAGATAAAGAGCAACCAGATAGCGTACTATCATGTCGAGCAAGAAAGTCCTTCCTATATATGTCCCAGCATCCATTACAATATGCATCCAATGTACAGTAATGGCCTCTAGGGCATACATATAACTAACAATGTGTGAGTAAATATCTGCTTGCTAAGGATTCGAAGGAATTTTGTAGATCACATGGTGAGAGAATTCTATATTCATCTTAAGTCTTATGGAGATTATAAACTTTAGCAAAAAGAATCATCGATGTCCAAATCGTGGGCGAGATCAATTTATTATGAATTTCGTCACAATTTGGGGATTAGATTGATTATCCTTCTTGTTAAAGGCTAGATAAGAATGACAATCAATGAAAGGACAATGGGCAATGAAGGAGAAATCCTAGTTTCTTCAAGAGATCCCTAATTCTCATTTTTAGCCATCAATCTAATGTTAATTCTACCAATAGATAAGATGAATCATTTTGAATAGTCATCCATGGCTACCAATTCCGTTCGAATCCTACAAGCCTTCTACAATTTTCTTGATAACTAAATCTTGAACATTTTCTTGAATTTTCTTTCTTGAAAACAATTTCTTGAATTTCTTGAAACTATTACTTCAATCAACTCTTGAAACAATTTCTTGATTTTTTTTACTAGTTCTTTCGACTAAACTAAAGCAAGAATTTACGAATTCCACGAATCCTAGAGGATGACCCGTACTCACTAACGCTCGCTACACGCGACACCGTTATTGATTGCGGTTATTATATGACTAAAACATTACATCACTTCTTTAGTACTACATCTATTCTTTAAAATCAAAGAAGTGGAATCAAACGATCAATCAAATGGCGTTGTTGCCGGGGATACGTGCGTAAATTTTTTTCTTGCTATTTGGGTTGAAATATTATTATTCCATCAAAATTTAAATCAAAAACGCATCGTGTGCTTAACGATTAGTGTTTGAATTTTTGCGAGGGAATCTGGAATCACTGTAGTGAGAAAATCAAGATTCAGAGACGTTCTAAAGATTCCAGAGGAGAAAAGGAAGATACAGTGAAAAGAACATCACCTAACTCCCCCGATCCACCGCGGAACCGCAGAAGATTCATGGTTTTTGCGGCGGAACCGCCATTGAGTTGGTGAATTGTAGCTTCAAAGTTTTCTGGTATATTTCTTTTCTTCTTCTCTCTCCTCTGATTAGTCCAATAACAACATTCTGCAGAATTCTTTAGAAAAAATCGCCGCTTAAAAAAAATTCTTGTTGCGTGTTTTGATATTGGTTGTTTGTGCATATTTTAATACGGAAATTAAGGGGCAAAGACCAAATTTAGATTAGGTGGGGATTTCATTACCCTTCCTAAGCCCCAAAAATCACAAAACTAGCATCTGCATCGTCCTTCATTAATTAAAAAGTATTTAGACCAAGACTCTAAGGACCGTCGCGCTTAATTAAGACAGAGGAAAGTCGTAGGTAATCTACTGCTTATCCGTATTTCTTTTGTGGTGACTATGAAAGTGTGTCTAAGGCAAGTGGTTGCTTAATTAGGCATGCTATTTACATAGCGGATACCTCCCACTTACCTTGCACTTACCTGGCCACATGAGAGATAAAGAGGTAGTTGTTCCCCTCCGAAAGACGGTGCCCATGACCGCGATGTCCTGACGCTGAGATTCGGGGCAGATGCTATTTGGTTTTATCCGTCCACCTCTCCGAAGATGCCAAGTTGATTTATGGCACCGTGTATCGGAGGTTTAGACGGATGCAGCCGATGTAGCAGACTTCTTCAGATTCCCCCTGGCTTGAGGGGTTTTTGATTGTGGGGACGCTCTTCCCTGCAGGCGCAAGCCCCTGCAGTTAATTACGCTACCGCATCACGGTAACAACTTTCTCCTTCTCCAGAATTTCACTTCGTGTCGTGTGTGTTTGTTTTATTTGTGGTTGCCCGTGGATTGTATACGGAGACTGAGTAATGCCGTCGCCCGTAAGACGTGGATTAGTCCAAATCCGTATTTACTTAGATTTGAGTTTGGTGTTTTTTAGTTTAAGGATACGTTAGTCGCGTTGCGGCTAAGATCAACTTAAACGTTCGTTAAGGATACGTTAGTCCGATTTAAGACTAAGATCAACTTAACGTGGTGATCCATTTAATATATGGCCGTTGGGACTCGTCACCTCTCTGACGTCGTTGAAGGATTACAACGGCGGATGTCAGAGGAGTTCAGAGATGTACCCTTGAACCAAGGTTAATTTAGAATTTTATCGTTCATTTAAATGTTTAAGGATACATTAGCCGTGTTTGGGGGCTAAGATCAACTTAAACGGGATCGTTTAGATCCGGCAAAAGAGCATTTGGAGGCTCTATTGTTCCAGTTTTAGGGACGTAGTGGTCCGATATTAGTTTAAGGACATTTCGGTCCGAATATTAGTTTAGGGACGTTTCGGTCCAATATTAGTTTAGGGACGTCTCGGTCCAATATTAGTTTAGGGACGTTTCGGTCCATTGCCAGTTTAAGGACGTAGTGGTCCATCATTAGTTTAAGGACGTTTCTGTCCGATAGTTTAGGGACGTTTCGGTCTGATATTAGTTTAAGGACATTTCGGTCCGATATTAGTTTAGGGACGTTTCGGTCCACCATTAGTTTAGGGACGTCTCGGTCCAATATTAGTTTAGGGACGTTTCGGTCCAATATTAGTTTAGGGACGTTTCGGTCCATCGCCAGTTTAAGGACGTAGTGGTCCATCATTAGTTTAAGGACGTTTCGGTCCGATAGTTTAGGGACGTTTCGGTCTGATATTAGTTTAAGGACGTTTCGTTCCAATATTAGTTTAGGGACGTTTCGGTCCAATATTAGTTTAGGGACGTTTCGGTCCACGAGTTTAGGGACCCCGCAGTCCAGATTCATGTATGTGGTCGTCGGGACCCGTCACCTCTCCAACGTCATTGAAGGATTACAACGACAGGTGTCAGAGGAGCTCGGAGATGTACCCTTGAACCGGATATAGATTGATTTAAGAGAGCAACCTTTGCTCGACCGATTTAATTTAAGGACTTACGGCCAAAATTGGGCTAAGTCCAGTTGAAAATGTTCAACACCCTTATTTATTTTTGGTCTATTAGACCTGTGTTAGGGCTTTGCCCCCACTTAAATAATGCATTGCATTACTTCAGGCCATTTATGCCTATTTTGACTGGGCTCTGCCCTTTTTATTATGATGCAGATCATTTGTTTTGGTCCATTGGACCTTTCAATTGGGCTCTGCCCTTTCAAACAATGCACAGCATTTTATTTATTAGGCCTGTTAAGCCTTTTAATTGGGCCTAGCCCTTCAGGAAGTGAAATTCCTTGCATTTATCAGGCGCTTTGCGCCAATCACTGAGCGCAGGCGCTTGTGGTGAGGACACGTGTCATGCTCTAGCGAGCGCAAGCGCAACAGCGCAGTGCGCTGCGCTAGTGCGCTGTGCTGTTGCGCTGTTGACACGTGGCGCGCTCTAGTGAGTTGCGCCAATTCCAGAGAGCAAAGCTCTATTTCAAGGGCGCGTAGCGCAAGTTGTTCTGTGGCTGACACGTGGCGCCCTCTTAAGAGCGCAACAGCGCAATTTGGAAGTGCAGAGCACTAAGAATCTTTTAGATTCAAGAACAGAAGCGCAAAACACTATTTGATTTCTTGATCTGAATTAGATCAAAGAAAAAGAAAAAGAAATTTTTCTTTTTTTGTTTCAAGAACCAGAGGTTCATAAAAGTGCAAAGCACTATTTTTATTTTATTGTTTTCTTGTTTTTTTAAAGAACCAAAGGTTCATAAGAAGTGCAAAGCACTGTTTTTTTTTATGTAAAGATCATTGATCTTGTTTTTAGATCAATGATCTATTAGAAGAAGTTTCTTCTTCTATTTTATGAAGGTTCTTTACCTTTTTCTTGGAATTTTCTCAGAGTTCTCTCTGTTTGAAGCTCTTGACCTTCTTTTTTTTTTCTTAAGAAATGTTCATGCCTTCGAATTGAGGCCTAGGGTCCTTTTTATATTGCCCATAAATTAGTTAGATTTGTTACATAAATCTTTTTCTGAGTGATTTGGGGAATTTTCCCCACCGTTGGATCTTTGATCCAAAGGCCCCCTGCCTTGTACAAGAAAATCTTCTTATTTTAACAAGAACAGAAAGATTTCTTTAGAATCTTAATTCAGTTTGGCGCAGATGCCCCAGCGCGTGACACGTATCGCGCAGCGCACAGCGCAGCGCAACTGCGCTAGCGCATCTGCGCTGACACATGTCGCGCAGCGCACAGCGCAGCGCAACTGCGCTAGCGCACTAGCGCATCTGCGCTGACACGTGTCGCGCAGCGCAGAGCGCAACGCAACTGTGCTAGTGCATCTGCGCTGACACGTGTCGCGCAGCGCACAGCGCAGCGCAACAGCGCAAGCGCATCTGCGCTGACACGCGTCGCACAACGCAGTGCATACGCAACTGAAGCGTTGCTTCCTTTAAACAGAGCTTTGCTCTGATTGGGCGCGCCTTCTTGGGCGCTGCGCTGACGTATTAGCGCCTGACACGTGGCGCGTTGCGCCCGAGACTTGAAGCGTTGCTTCAAAATTTTGAATTTTGAATTTCAACAGAGTTTTGCTCTGATTGGGCGAAACAAATGCCCCCCCCCACCGTTGCGCTCACGTGGCGCGCACGTGAGTGCAGCGGTGGCAACCCCCTGACCGTTGGATCAAGGGGTGAGCTCAAGGGGCGCAAGCGCCTTATAAATAGGACCTCTGGCCCTTAGAAAAATCTTATCATTTCAAGATTTTGATTTCCAGAGCTTTGCTCTTGCTTAGAACTCCAGAGCTTTGCTCTCGTTTCCAGAACTTTAGAGCTTTGCTCTCATTTTCCAAGTTAGAAAATTTTAGGTAAAATTAATCTTAAGTAAAATTAATTTTAATTAACCAACAGAGCTTTGCTCTCACAGATCTTCTGATCTAAAGAAATCCTCTTTGGGGTTTCATCACCAGAGCTTTGCTCTTATGAATCCATAGATCTATAAAGATCTTGTTCATGAGTTCTAACCTATGATCAGAGCTTTGCTCATGGATCCAAAAATAGCTCTTTTAGATTTGAAAAATGAGGAATTTTTTTTTTATATAAGTTTTTCATGAATCTTTCAAGATTCCAAAATTGTTGATTCTTTTAAATGTAAAAAAAAAATTCTGATGGAACTTTTCCATTATTACCACAGAGCCATGCTCCTTTAAGGAATCTTATTTCCCTGGGACCAGAGTTTGACAAGTGTCACTCTGTGACAGAGCTTTGCTCTGAAAGAGGAGATTTTCTCCTTGTCTCTAGGGATTCTTCCCCCCCCCCCCTTTTTATAAATGGGAATGTTTTCCTGGGGACCAACTGACAATCTCATCTAATGATGAGGTTGTCTTGTTAACTGACGTATTGTCATCCAGATTTTGTGGGTCCTCCTTTGGTCCCCTACTCACTGCACTGCTGTGTGGTGTAATTAATTAAGTTACATTTAATCTAATTTAATTAATGCACCTTTTTTTTTTAGACGCCAAACGTTGGAATTGCAACACTAACGGCTGAATTTGTTCTTTTGCAGCGATCATGTCTGAAGACACTTCATTCCCGTTCGTCCGCTCGGAGGAGGGATTTCCCGAGGCGCCCCTGGACCGTGAAGTCCTGGCTATGATCAAGGAGTACGACCCTGAATACAAGAGTCTCCATCTTTGGGGGTCGTGGTACAATCAGATCATCATGGGCCGGCGGAGCTTCACCTGCGCGGTGCCGTCAGAACCCATCACGGCAATTCACTACGCTACCTCACCTTCTGTGCAGTATGCCGTGGAGATGATAGACTGGACCGCGAACAGCTTTCTTCATCCCGCTATGGATGCGGTTCTGATTCAGCGTCCCATGGTCTTGGATATCCTAGGACGCCGTATTTGTCAGGGAGAAGCGCGGCCTTGGGGGCAATCATATAACCTTGGTTTGATTCCCCGTCACCCGATTGGCTATCTGCCGTGGGCCCGATACATCCTGTCGATGAAGAAGTCGCAGTTGATAAGACTCGGACTGTACACCGCGGTCTACGTCTCTCTTTTCCAGTATCCCTCGCTCCCCACCTGGTGGTTCAAGGCTTTCTTGGAGCAATGGAATATTCCCACCCACACTTTCCTTGCCATGGATCGGGAAGTGTCCATTTCTTTGGAGGAATTCGCGGAGGTATCCGGCCTACCGGTCATGGGGGAACACCATGAAGAGCTGCTCCCGACAGATGAGTACGTCTTTGGTGCTAAGCCGAAGGTAAGGGGGATTACGCCGGAAAATGCCGTTCAACACCAATTCCCGAGCCTGATCAAGGTGTTGAACATCTACGAGTCCCTCTTCATCGAACACGGGAGCCAAGGAGTTAATTTTGAGGACTTCATTGCTCGCTTCCTCCGTCCGAGCGTCATTTCGCCAGGAGCCGCCAAATCTGCTATCCTGGATGATCCTTTTGGTCTAGGTTTGGATAACCTGCCGACGAAGGAGATAGACCAAAAGGCTTTCTTCCTCCCAGACTTCCCTACCATATCTTTCGCGGAAATTGCAGCCCCTGGGATGGACGAGGAGGCCTTTTTCTTAGGATTTCTCGGGCTGTGGCTGAGTTGGTTCGCGATCCCAATGCACTTTCATCCCATGCGGCCCTCTGTCTTTTATCCAGCCCACCGCATGGTCATCGGGGTAAAGATGGCCGTGGGGATTGCCGGCTTAGCGCACTTGTATCATGGTCTCAGCCGAGCCGCGGATGCCAACGAGCCCGGGGCATTGCACGTGGTCTTCCCGATGCACTACTTTATGTCATGGCTCGAGCTACATACGGCGGGTGTATTTGGAATGCATAAAAGGCCTTCGTTCTTTGACAGGTGTGGTTTCCCTCGTATTATTCAATTGATTGGCGCATCAATCGTGACCCCTTCACCACGGAATGCTAGAGGCTTATTGCTCCGCCCTCACACCGTTGGATTCGGGATGTTCTTCATTGATAAGGTATTAACCATTGGAAAAGCGTCCGCCACTGCGGCGCAACCATTACAGGACTCCTTTAAGGATGGAGCTTCAGTATTGACGGCCCGGGAGACCCTCCACTTGTATTCTATCAGACCGGGCTTCCTAGTCTTTAGGAAGGGCGGTGCAGCGATCTTTATGAGATATAACCCGCATCGTTTTGCGCAACAACTGGGTTATGATCAAAGGATACCCTTGGAAGCTTTCTTACTGGAACCTGCTGCTAATGAAGAAGGGATGGAGAACGCGTTACATCACTTCATGCGCTTGAACACAGGTTCTCGTTTCTTTATTAGTGTGCCAGCCTGCACTCCACGACTCCTTAATGTATATAAAGAGTGGTACAATCATGCGACGGGGGCCGTTATAAAGGAGGAGAGGCGAGTGCTGATCGACCGTAAAGAAGCACCTCCCGGCACCAATCGTAACGCTCCTTTAATGCCAAGGACCCCGGTGGCTCCTCCTTTCAAAGATGCCGGGGGCAGACCATTGCGTGCGCAAAGTCTTCCACGTGAGTTGCCGCTCCTTGATATCGCAGATGCACCTCCCGCACCCTGTGCTCCAGTGGAGACAGTGGTTGTACCCTCGCCGGAGTCTGGCGTTGGTGCGGACATCGGGACTCGTCGTCCCAAAGTGGCTGCCAAGCGGAAGTCGATCCCCCGTGAGCCTAGGGTCGGAGGGCAAAAGAAAAAGTTGTCGCTCTTCGCTGCGGATGTCGTGTTCGGCCAGGAACCCCATGCTCCCTATGCTGAAGGTCTGCTCGAATATGGGACTAACGCAGGGTTAGTGATGCCGCCGCCGGACGATACAGACTTGGAGGCTGCTCTCAAAGCTTCGGCATGGCTGGCGAGGCGTGATGCATGGCTAGCTAAGCTTGCGCAATCAGGTAGTTACTAGTCACATTTTCCTTATTACAACAACATATCTTCCTTATCGCCCTTGATTAACGCTTTTCTTTCCTTTCTTTCAACAGGCATCACTGATGAAGAAGCTATCGCCGCTTCTTTGAAGACTTTCCAGGAGGAGGAACGTCTTAGAGCGTCTATGGGCCTTAGTAAGTTTTAATCCATCAAGTCTCCATCTCCCTCGTGTTATGGTCGATCTAACCTTTCTCTTTTTATTGCAGAAACCTCAATGCCGTTCCCACCAAGCGACGCAGATGTTTTACCAACTGCCGATGTTCCCGCTTCCTCTGGGCCACCGCAGGAGGTTCGTCTTGAAGAGCCGATGAAGGATGCCTTAAAGGCTCTGGAGGCATCCCTGAACGAGGATGACGACGCCTTGAAGGAGGTGTCACTAAGATCCATCGCGATAGCCCGGGAAGAAAGGAAGCGGCAAAGGCGTGAGGCGAAGGCGCGTCGGGCTGCCTTGGCTGCGGGAGCGGGCCCCAGCACCGCCCCTCGTGCTGATACTCCATCTGAAGAGGCTCCTGTTGCCTTATCCACTGCCCGCAGAGAGGTGGCGTGCGCAGTTCGGAGTGCAAACGGTAAATCCGCTTTAGGTAATGTTGCTCTCAGGGCTTTTGTTACAAGGATTTTAATGTCATTGGTCCTTACGTCTCTTATCTTGCAGGGCCACGTCCGATCGAGGGGGAGGCGGAAACCGTCAATCCCAAAGGGACAGAGGATGCGGTACCTACCGAACTTGAGCCGACAGTGGGAAACGTCGTTGTGGCTTTAGAGCCTGAGGTGGAGGTCGAGGGGCCTGCAGCCGAGAAAGTCATTGATGCCGAACCTGAAGTAGTGGCAGATGATATGATCATTATAACTGAGCCCAGGGTGGTGGCGGATGAAGCGCTCGAGGCCGGCGATCTCGTGGTGATGGTGGACGATACAACCGCGACTACTGAACCTGAGAGAGTAGTGGGTGAGGTGGCCATGATTCCCGAAGACGAGCCAACCGCTCCTTCTCTGGAATCTGGCAATGCTCCAGTCATAGCCCTCCCCGTCTATGGTCCTCCGCCGTCTCCAGGCCTTGCGAGCACGACAACGGTCCCCATCGAGTCGGGTGATGAGGCCACGGGCGGTGGTCTCATGTCGATAGAGGAGGGAGTCGCCTCCGTTTCAGCCGGGAGCTCCTCAGGTAAACCCTAAGTTGCTGTTTTTCTTTGCTTTACAATCTTTTCTGACAAGTTCACTTTGTCGTAATGCAGGTGCAGCCAGTGCCGATGCCCCACTATTTGAGGGAGCTCCTTCCACAACTGCCTTGGCGATGGTCACCCCTCAGCCCTCTTTCACACCGTCAAAGATGTTGGAAGGTATTAGTTTGCAACTTACTAAACTCATTTTTCAAATGTGTAATCCATATACTAAATTCACATTGTCGTGTCTTTCAGGAGTTCTCTTTGACCATTTATATCAAGTGTTGCTCCCACACTTCTCCTTCCCATCTGAACTCGCCGCTCCCTCTAGTGGTGCTGGTGAGTATAGTTTCCGACTGATGCCTTTTCTTTCGATGACAATTATTTCTAACTTTTTCTCGTCTTTACTGCAGTGCTGCAAATCGAAGGGGGAGCAAAAATCTCGGTCCCGCCACCGGCTCTTCCGGCCTTACCACCTGGTTTAACTGGTATAGTAGATTATCACTGACTTTCCCACATCTATTGGATTGCCATCTGATCGTATCTTTTCTTTTCAGCTGTCGTTCCAGCCTTGGCGCCTTTTGAATCTCGTATCATAATACCGGGTGGCCCTTCCCAGCGACGTCCGTCCTCGAAAGGTGCGGCGAATAGTTTACGCATGTTGAGCGACTACATCGGGGAGCTCGATATCGAGGCTCCTGTATCTGCTGCGGACTTCACCACGACGGTTAACCCGATGTTAGCGATATTTGCCATCTTCCATGACGAGGGCCTTGTCGCCTCTTGGGTTAACTATTGTCGGGAGATCGAGGCTCGCCTTCATCAGCTAGAGTCGATGCGCCTATCCCCCGAGACTTTGACTTTGAGCACTCAACGGGGAGCATAGCTCGAGCAAAGCACTTCTCATTTCCGTCATTTGGAACAAGAAGCAGCTTTGAGGCTGAAGGAGTGCGAAGAATCTTCAAGCAACACTGCTCGCCTGCGTGCTGAAGTTGAGACGAACGCCGCTGAGGTAAAGGCCGTCTTCGAAGGTCTTCTGGAGCGCATCTCAAATGGGCTGAGACTGAAGCGGGCACTCGATGTTGCCGAGCGTGACATTGCAGGCCGTGAGGCTGCTCATCAGGCCGTCAGGGATCAGCTTGCATCTGTCGCACAGCAACGGGCCCAAGTGGAGGCGGAGTTGGCAGTGGTGGCCAATCAGGAAAAAGCATGGAAGGAAGTGTGCGAGCAATTGCTAGATCTGTGCAAGACGCTTCCTTCTCAGTAATTTTCCTGGTATCGTTGGTACTTGTAACATATATGTATATTTTGTATTCTTTAGTACGATGTATCCTGTACTCAATCGATATTTATGAATAAAAGATGCACATTTTTGTAATGTCTTGTGCTATTTCCCCGCCTTTTCTTTCTTTTCAGCGTGATATCTTTGATGAACTTAATTGGCAGATAGCTTAACTTCTCCGAGAGATAGTGATGACTTAGGCCGTAGGTTCAAGTCTACTGCCTAAGACTTTTCAACTCTATGAGCCGTGAGGGTCCCATAGAGACTTTTCTCCCTACAG
This sequence comes from Agapanthus africanus, assembly GCA_030015575.1. NCBI lineage: Eukaryota > Viridiplantae > Streptophyta > Magnoliopsida > Asparagales > Amaryllidaceae > Agapanthus > Agapanthus africanus. The sequence continues at coordinate 546,573,770 of CM057338.1, forward strand.
GTCGAGAGGATCTCGTAGGTGGGTTTTCTCCCTAGGAATCATGGGGATTCCTAAGTGTGGTTTTCTCTTATAAGTCGTAAGGATCCTATAAGAGAATTTTCCCCTCTTACGAGTCGAGAGGATTCGTAAGCGGTTGTTTCCCTCCTTGTCGAAACTCGACTTTGGAGAGTGAGACCCGTAAATAGTATGCAAAAGACCATTTTGGATTGACTTGCAGGGCCCCATTGTTCAGGAAGCAAGTTTTTTAATCCTTGCTGCCCGAGACTTCATCTTGCAAGTTGGGACGAACCGGGAATTCTCTCGCGGAGACGGTGGTGGCTCTGCGAGTCGACGCGGGTCGGGAGGCTCTCGTCAAAGAGTGTTTGTATTCGTGAGTCGAGGAGTTTGCTGGGGATTATTTGTTTCCCAAGCGCCAAGGATTATTTGTTTCCTTGGGGTTTGAAACGAGTCGAGGGTTCCCACGGAGGCACTGGTGGCTCTGCGAGTCGACGCGAATCAGAAGGCTCTCGTCAAGGAGTGTTTGTATCCGTGAGTCGAGGAGTTTGCTAGGGATTATTTGTTTCCCAAGCGCCAAGGATTATTTGTTTCCTTGGGGTTTGAAACGAGTCGAGGGTTCCCATAGAGGCTCTGGTGGCTCTGCGAGTCGACGCGAATCAGAAGGCTCTCGTCAAGGAGTGTTTGTATCCGTGAGTCGAGGAGTTTGCTAGGGATTATTTGTTTCCCATGCGCCAAGGATTATTTGTTTCCTTGGGGTTTGAAACGAGTCGAGGATTCCCACGGGGGCTCTGGCGGCTCTGCGGGTCGACGCGGATCAGGAGGCTCTCGTCAAGGAGTGTTTGTATCCGTGAGTCGAGGAGTTTGCTGGGGATTATTTGTTTCCCAAACGCCAAGGATTATTTGTTTTCTTGGGGTTTGAAACGAGTCGATGATTCCCACGGGGGCACTGGTGGCTCTGCGGGTCGACGCGGATCAGGAGGCTCTCGTCAAGGAGTGTTTGTATCCGTGAGTCGAGGAGTTTGCTAGGGATTATTTGTTTCCCAAGCGCCAAGGATTATTTGTTTCCTTGGGGTTTGAAACGAGTCGAGGATTCCCACGGGGGCACTGGTGGCTCTGCGGGTCGACGCGGATCAGGAGGCTCTCGTCAAGGAGTGTTTGTATCCGTGAGTCGAGGAGTCTGATGAAGATACTGGTTTCTTCGGAGTTGGATTGAACCGTCGAGATTTAGCTTCGCCTTCTGGCGGAGCCTGCTGGGAAAGTATGGTTCCCTCTTTGTTTACGCCCTTAGATTGTATACAGGGATCGATATGATCTTAACTGTAGGGCCAAAGTTTTATCATCATTTTTTTGTTTTATCTCCGCGATGCTCTATCCTTTCAGGTTTTATATCGCGAAGGTCACGACTGCCCAATCATTTCGGCTATTTTTCGCGGTGCCCAATCATTTCGGCTATTTAATTTATTTTTACTCGCTGTTTTTTTTATTACGAGTTGCCCAATCATTTCGGCTATTTTGCATGCATACATTTTTACTTGCTGCTTTTTCTTGCAAGTTGCCCAATCATTTCGGCTATTCCGTATGCATGTGCGGCCTACTGGCTTTCCGCCGTAAACCTGGAATTAGACACCGATTTCGGCATCAGCACCGCTACAACTGGGATATTGCCAGGAGCGAATCATCATTTGCCTCCGTCGATATCGAACAAAGGTGGCTTAGCGAACAGGGTTAAGGCGCTGTCGACTAAGGCTTTTAACTTCATGAGCCGTAAGGGTCTCACAAAGGTATTTCTCCCTACAAGTCGCGAGGATCTTGTAGGTGTATTTTCTCCTTAGGAATCGTGAGGATTCCTAAGTGTATGTTCCTCTGTAAGTCGTAAGGATCCTATAAGAGGGTTTTCTCCTTGTAAGTCGAGAGGACTTATAAAGGTTGTTCATCATGCGAACATATCCCCAGTCTCGGATGAGACTTGATTAGGGAAATGTTTATTCGCGCCCTTGGATTGTATACAAGGGCCAGTATTGAACCACTTGTAGGGCAGTATCGAAGGTTGTGGGGGTTTCTTAAGCACAGGTTTAGGTCTCTGTAACTTAAGACTTTCAAATCTTATGAGCCGTGAGGGTCCCATAAGAGAGTTCTCCTTACGAGTCGTGAGGATCTCGCAAGTGTATTTTCTCCTTAGGAATCGTGGGGATCCCTAAGTATGTTGTTCCCTTGTGAGTCGTAAGGATCTCACGCGGGTGGTGTCTCCTTACAAGGTCGAGAGGATCTTGTAAGTGTCTTTTAACGAGGTTGTGCCCTTTCGGGTTTTCACAAACACTCGCCGGTAGTCCTGCTGTTTTTACTCACGGAGCCCTTTCGGGTTTTCATCCGTGCCCTTTTTGCTTCTGGACATACCGTTTTTCTTTTTATTTTCTTCTTTTTTATTTTCTTCTTCTTTTTTTTTACGAGGTCGCGCCCTTTCGGGTTTTCATGAACACTCGCCGGTAGTCCTGCTGTTTTTACTCACGGCGCCCTTTCGGGTTTTCATCCGTGCCCCTTTTTTTGCTTATGGACATACCGTTCTTTCTTTTATTTTATTTTTATATATATATATATTTTTTTAATCTCGCTGGCCTAAAGATGCTGCGATAGTAGTTTAAAGACGTTTCAGTCTGCTATTAGTTTTAGGACATTTCGGTCCCCTGTTAGTTTAAGGACATTTCGGTCCGCCATTGAGAAGGCTGGCTACTGTTTATAAAGCTTGAGCTTAGGAAGATAGCGAGCGGACATAGTCGTCGTCATCTATCATTGACCTAGGCTATGGCTCATTAAGCGTAGTATTTCTTTAGGAAGCGACCGTTTATTGGTCTGAAAGGCCTTTCACCGTGCATGTCCATGAGTAGGTAGGCCCCACCCTGGTAAACCTTATCTATGATGTACGGGCCTTCATAGTTTGGCTCGAATTTTCCCCGCTTGGCGCGATTAGGGATCATAGGCCTTTTGACCACTAGCACGAGTTCGCCTTGGCGGAATGTCCTTAGTCGGGTTAATCTTTCATATGAGCGCGTCATCTTTGCTTTATAAGCTTCCATATTTTGTTGTGCTAGTAGCCGGGTTTCATCAAGAGCATCCAGCTCTTCAAACCGTAGGTGAGCATTTTCTTCATCCGTCAGCTCGTAGTGAACTGCCACTCGCAGAGAGGGTAATTCTATCTCGAGGGGGAGTACTGCTTCCGTACCAAACACTAACGCGTACGGCGTTGTGTTCGTGGCCGTCTTAAATGTAGTTCGATATGCCCAAAGAGCTTCCTGCAGTCTTTCGTGCCAATCTTTCTTATTTCGTGACACTGTTTTCTTCATGATTTTCGTCAAGGTTTTGTTGAAAGCCTCAGCTAGACCGTTAGCTCGCGGATTATAAACTGAGGAATATCTCCAGTCTATATTATGCTGTTGCGCAAAGCGACTGATCTTGTGGCTTCTGTAGGCTGGCCCGTTATCGGAGATGATCCGTCGCGGAGTTCCAAACCGATATATGACATGCGTCTTGAAGAAGTGGAGGATATTCTCCGTCTTCACTTCTCTCAACGGTATTGCTTCTGCCCATTTGGAGAAGTAGTCAGTCGTCGCCAGGATGAAACAATGTCCTCTAGACGATGCTGGTTCGATGGGGCCGACTATGTCAGTTCCCCACATTTCGAATGGCCAGCTAGCCACTGTTGGATGTAATGGATTTGGATGCTGGTGGATGAAATCCCCATGAATTTGACATGAGTGGCATTGCTTCGCATATTCGATGCAATCCTGAATCATCGTGGGCCAGTAGTAGCCCATCCGTTTGATCTTCAACTTCATCTTTGGGCCCGCTTGGTGAGAACCGCAGAGTCCGTCGTGAACTTTCTGGACGACCCTTCTCGCTTCGTCAGGTCCTAGGCATCTCAGCCACAGAGAATCAAATGACCTCTTGTATAGAGTATCATTGACGAAGGCGAAAGATAGAGCTCGTTTCATGAGCTAATGTCTTGTGGACGCTTCTTCGGGCATTCGGTGGGATTTAAAGTAGTCTATGAAGACTTCTCTCCAATCCTCAGTATTTTCCCAATCTTTTACTTGCAGGGTAGTCTGCTCGTTCGCTCCTTTTTCTTCGGATGATTCCGGAGATATTTCTGCTAGGGCAATCACTCGACGGCTTTGTACTACAATTCTAACGTCATCGAGGTTCTCGTCAGCCAATTCTTTAGCAAGTTTGGCCAGTGCGTCCGCTTTGCTATTTTCCGCGCGCGGTATGCTTTCCAAAGTATAGGAGGGAATTTGGGTCAACAGTTGTTGCACCTTTTCCCCGTACTTTACCAACTCCGGTTTGCACGTTTGGTAGTCGCCGTTTACTTGACTAACGACCAGTTGAGAATCCCCGTATATGAGGAGGTTTTCAATTCCCATGTCAATGGCGATCTCGAGGCCTGCTATCAGAGCTTCATATTCAGCTTCATTATTCGTTCTCGGCTCTGTTAAGGAGAATGCGAAGCGCATTATCCCTCCTTGTGGAGTTACAAAGATGAGGCCTACCCCCGATTTGATTATAGGGGTGCTTTGTTTGCGCTTCTTCATGGAAGATGCGCCATCGAAATAAAGCTCCCATCGAGTATCATCACCGTTGACGGTATCAAACGCATGTTCGTCTGGAAGATCGCAGTTTAAAGGAGAATCGGCCGGTATCGGATGCTCAGCGAGGAAGTCGGCGATGGCCTGGCCTTTTACTGCCTTGAGAGGTTGATATATTATCGAGAACTCCATCAAGAGCAGGGTCCATTTAGCGAGTCGTCCCGTCAATATAGCCTTTGACATTAGATATTTGAGAGGGTCCACCTTTGAAATAAGACGGACTTCATGCGCCAACGCATAATGTCTAAGCTTTGTTATTGCGAAGATCAACGCCAGGCAGTGTTTTTCAATGGGGGAGTAGTTGCTTTCTGCCCCCAGTAGAACTCGACTTAAGTAGTAGAGTGCTTTTTCTTTCCCTTGGTCGTTTTCTTGTGCCCATAACGCGCCTAAAGAACCTTCAAGGGCGGTCGTGTAAAGAATGAGAGGCTTTCCCTTAACCGGAGCAGCCAAAACTGGAGGGTTCTGCAGGTACTGCTTGATCTCGTCCAGTGCGCCTTGGCACTTGTGATCCCAAACAAATGGAGTTCCTTTCCTCATCAGGTGACTGTAAGGGCGACACTTGCCTGAGAGTTGGCTATAAATCGCCGTATGTATGCGAGCTTCCCTTGGAGAGACCGCAACTGTTTAAGAGTCCTCGGGGGAGGCATTTCCATGATCGCCTTGATCTTGGACGGATCTATTTCGATACCCTGGTGTCGGACGATGAATCCTAAAAATTTGCCCGAGGAAACTCCGAATGCACACTTAAGAGGGTTCATCTTCAAGTTGTATTGCCGAAGGCGTTGAAATACGGTCTTCAAATGCTCGAGATGTTCTTCGTATGATTTACTTTTAACCACGAGATCGTCGATATAGCATTCGACGATTTCGTGTATAAGGTCATCAAATATCTGCGTCATGGCTCTCTGGTAAGTAGCACCGGCGTTCTTTAAACCGATGGGCATACCTTGTAACAGAATATTCCTAAAGGGGTCCTGAAGGCTGTGTGCTTCTGGTCTTCTGGATGCATCTTTATCTGATTATACCCTGACAAGCCGTCCATAAAGGAGAAAACCTCATGAGTGGACGTGTTGTCTATCATCAGTTCGGTGACTGGCACTGGGAAATCGTCTTTCGGGCAGGCTTTATTGAGGTCCCGGAAGTCCACGCATATGCGCACTGTCCCATTTTTCTTCATCACCGGGACGATGTTGGCGATCCATTCAGGGTATTGAACTTCCTGGATGAAGCCAGAGTCGATCAGCTTTTTGACTTCAGCATTGATACTCATTTCAAGCTCGAGTCGCATTCTTCTCGGCGCTTGTTTAACTGGCTTGACACCCGGGGATATCGCTAGTCTATATACAGCAACTTCCGGATCTAGTCCTGGCATCTCGGAATAGTTCCACGCGAAGAAATCTTTATACTGCACAAGGACTTCCTTTAACGCAACCACCCTCTCTTCAGACAGCAGCTCGCTGACGAATGTCGGTCGCGGATCGTTTACTGTCCCCAACTCGATTTTCTTGAGGTTATCTGCAGTGGTATGTATTCCATCCTCCAGTTCTTTTGGAGCTGGGGGAAATTCTGAGATTACCTCATCATTGCTGTTTTCGAGGCACCAAGGAAGGCTGTCCATGTTCTCGGGTTCTCCTTTTAGTATTGTTATCATGTGACAGGTACGAATTCGCTTCCAGTCCCAATGTGGAACTGTTTTTTCTTTCGTGGCCTTAGGCTCGTGCTTTTGTGGTGGTGCTACCCTCCAGCTGTCAGACAGAGTGAATTTGCCAAGCTAATACTGATCTTCGACCCAATTCTTAAAGGTGAAGCAGTCTTCAAGAGGATGCCCTACCATTCGGTGATAAAAGCAGTAGTCTGGGTGTGAGACCTTGCCCGCTTGTTCGGGGTGTTTAGACTCCGACAATGTAAGCATCTGATGCTTTAGGGCAAGATCGAGTATCTTCTTCGTCTTTTCCCGAGGAAACGAGTATGCTCGACCCATTTTCTTCATAAGGGATAGGTCAATAACGCTCGATTCCCGTTTGCGTGGCTTCTTAGCCCTGCTTTGCTGCTGTTGAGCGCCTTTTTGGCCTTTCGACTTATTTCTGCTTTTGCGTCGAGCCTTCTTTATATCAGGTTGACATGGGGCAGCATCTTCGTCTTTTACTGCCTGTTGAAGGAGGCGCTGCGTTTTGGCTTTCTCATAGATCGCCATTTCACGATTGTGATCATCTCGGACTTTTTGACCCGCTTCCCTTATGAGTTTGCCCATTTGTTCCTCGAACGACGGACTGGGCAATTTTTTATCAGGAACTTTTACTGGTTCAGGATTAGCGTCTTCCCCTTGAGCATCTGCTTCTTCATCAAAATTATGCACGACGTAACAGTCGCGGAGCGGCTCTCGTTTCCTGGAGCGAATGTATCCGAGCCCGATCGTCTCCATCCTCCCATTAGGTAGCTTGTGCTGAGTTCCGGGGACGTTCCAAACCCTGTCATAGAATTTGGCCTTCCTAACGGTCTGTTCGAAGGGTATCCCCTGGCGTTTCAGCAGCCTCCTCAAGCCTTCCGTATAATATCGGGGTAGACGGATGGGCTGAAGTCTGTCCAGTGTTGGATCCGCACCGTGCCAAAGTTCTTTTTCCACCTTGTTTTCTTCGGAACGGTAGAATAGGATTGCCCTCTCGCCTTTTCGTCCGGGAGGGATATAAAATGTCTGTAATTCTTCCACGCTGTCGTTGGCGAGCGCATCTAGTTCTTTATAATGTTCAAGCGGCACTATGGCTATCTGCAGACTTCGCTCTTCATCAGCAGAAGCTCGTATGGAAAGCCGAGCAGGGAATACAGCATGGACTTCGTCCTCCGAATCACTACCAAAGATCAGTGAAGGGGCGGATGGTCCCGGCTTGGTGTATTGGGGCGGACCCGAATAAATTACGTCCTCTACTTCCTCGGTATCACTGCCGAAGACAGGGATGGTTGCTTTAGTTTTGTTCTCTGGTTTGTGACACTTCTCCGTATCTTCGAAATCTGGCAAAAAGTATTTGGCATCTTCGTATTTGCGGACTTCGTTCACAGAAAACGGGTTCAATTCTCCCGTCACGGTATATTCGAAACCATCCTTAAAATACTTCATACACTGATGTTCTGTAGAAGGGATGATGTTGTACTCGTGTAACCATGGTCGGCCGAGCAAAGCGTTGTAGCATGTCTTGGCGTCTATGACATGGAACTTAATGTCCGTGACGAGTAGCCCGAAGCGTAGCGTCAGTATCACAGACCCAAGAGTTCTTGATGACTGGGAGTCGAACCCGGAGATGGTGATCTTGTCACGAGCAAGGTGCTGGACGCTCATGCAGATTTCTTTTAACACTCGCACGTGGAGGAGATTAACGGAGGATCCATTGTCGATCAGGATTTTGCCTATCTTAATATCATGGCAGTATCCTGAGACATAAAGGGGGCGGTTGTGTTCGCACGTCCTAAGGAGAAGGTCCTCGTCGCCGAAAGTGACATCGGCCGTGTGCACTTCCTCCAATTCATCCTTCATCTTTTCCTCCGCCAGGCAAGCTTGGAATCGTTCCGGATCTTGTAGTGCCTTGATCAACGAATCTCCCGTCTCCTTTGATAGCAAAAGGGCGTCGAGAATGCTGAGCTGTGAGGGTAGTTTCCTCAGGTGCGCTAGGACGTTGTAATCCACCTTATTCTTCTTCGGTGGGTTGTTGGCGCTTAGCTCCTCCAGAACTTGGTCATCTAAGACGATATCTTCAGAGACCTTTTCTTTCCCTTTATTTTTTCTGTTTGAGGGGCCGAGATTCTTTTCAGGTAGCGTCCGATTGCGTAGCTGGATATTTTCACAAACTATTGGCTCTTCTTCTTTTCCCGAAGTTGACTCTTTAAAGAGAGGGGCAAGTTCTAGCTCCTCATCAGAATCGCTCCCGAATGTAGGTACTTGTGACCCGCCAGTGTTAACCATGTGACAATCGTCGGTAGTTCTTTCAAGCCCTTCGGTCATATTTCTTTGCTCCCGACGAGTTTTACGCTTTTCCTATTTAAAGTGTTGTCGATGAGCCAGATACCCTTGCCACCATCTATCGAAAGCTTTGCACTCTTGAGTAGGGTGCGAAACCTTCCGATGATATAAGCAATAGGAGGGGTGCGTTTCCACTTCATCGGTGATGTTTCCTCCAGAGGATGGTAGCTTCATACCCATTGATATGGCCTTAGCAAACCTTTTCCTCATCTTGAGTTGGCTTCTGTCGGTAGCGAAGGTGTTCTGGTCCAGCGGGATCGTCTTAGCTCTTTCATCGAGTCGCTGGCGCTTGGCCCTTTCAAATATGGCCGTCTCGCGTTCTCGATCAGCCTTGCTTTTCAATCGAGCTTCGTTAAGGAACGCGTCAATCATTTCGGCTGATAGCTTCGGAATTTTTAATTCGGTATCTGCCCCCAGCGTTTTAGTGCCAGAAGTCTCTTCATCGTTCGTGATCGAATGGGAGATCATATGACAGCTCGCTACATATTCCTCGGATTCATCTGATGAACTTTCTCCCTCATTTTCTTCTTGAAAGGCGTGATTGAGGAACTCTTGGAGTGTAATGGGAGTCCGTGCCTTTTGGTTGTATTCATCCAGCGCGTCAATTTGCTTTTGTAAGTCCGTGCGCTTGTCGCTATGCTCCACGGGTTTCTTAGATTTCTTCCTCTTCTTTCTCGAAGATTTTGACGGCTGGTTGCGAGTGTTTGAGCCACCACCATCGGTCTTTGGAGTTGGACGTGGCTTCAACATCCCCTCAATGACCTGCGGTTCAAAGGGGTTCTTCCACTTGATCGCTGGACATGTTTGAAGATCGTTTAGCATTCTCTTTGTCTTGGCTGATAATACGACCTCTCAAGGAGCTTCTTCAATTACGGAGCATGTTGCCCCCGGCGTATTCGTCCCCTTAGAGGTGTGGAGTTGTGGGGGATTCACCTTCCTTTTGTCGGATAGCGCAAATTTGCCCTGACGGTACTGGTTCTCAAGCCAATTTTTGAAAACGTAGCAATCCTCGATGGGATGGCCTAGCACTCGATGGTAAGGGCAGTAGTTGGGCTCGTTGACGTCATTCGGTTGCAACGGACGTTTTGGATCTGGTAGATTTATGAGTCTGTTGCGCAACGCCAGCTCGAATAGCCTCCTCGTTTTATCGCGGGGGAAGGAATAAGGACGTCCTATCCTATCCTCAAGGGGTACGTACGGGCGCGTATTATTTGGACGAGCAACCGGCTTCGAGTCGCTTGGTTGTTGTTGAGCATTAGCGACAACGATCGCTTTTCCCTTTCCTTTGTCATTTCGGGAGTCTGGCTTTGGGAGAGGGGGTTTATGGCCCATCTGGTCCATCTGCGCTAGTTTGTCAATTAAAGCCTGGAAGGTAGTCGGCTTGAAGAACATCATAAACTGTGAGATGGTGGCTTGTGGATCAAGAGTTCCAACAAACATTTCCACCGCAGGAGCTTCTTCTATGCGCTGCTCGCACTTCGACCATAGATTACGCCACCGTATAGTGTACTGAACCCATGTCTCGCCGGGTTTTACCCTGGCGTTAATCAGTGCCGTCATCGGGGTACGTTCACTGGCACTTGCAAAACGTTGGGTAAACAGCAGCTCCATCTCCGCGAAGGTTTTAATAGAGTCATTGGGGAGCTCAGAATACCATTCGAACGCCGTATCTGATAAACTTCCAACAAATTGGCGAAGCAACAGCTTGTCATCACCGCCGGTGTTGCCGCAGAGCGCCCTGAACTGGGCAACATGCTGATGAGGATTGCCCGTCCCCTTGTAGACATGGAACTTAGGAATTGTATAACCTGTCGGGTACTTAATCTGATCGTACCAACCCGGATATGGCCGCCCCGTCTTTACGACCTGACCGGCTGCTTCAGTAGCCTGATGCACCCGTATTTGCTGGGCGATGTATTCATCCAAATCAGCTTTTGATATGGTATCCTCTTTAGCTGCGGATAGAATCGGTGGAGGATTCGATGTCTCTCCCCTATCGTCTTCAAGAATGATCGGGGGATCCCCAGCAGGTGGATCTTGTTGAATCATCATACCCACCATATCCTGGAACAGGAGGGCCATTTTCTTTATGTTGGCTGCCTGCTCCGCAGCTTCTTTATCTTTCTTCTCTAGTACGCGCCGAAGGAATTCGGCGTCCGTTTCTTGTTCTTGACATTCTTCTGAAGAGGTTCCAGGGCTTTCGTTTGCCCCTGTAAGTGCAGCCATGGCGTTCATCATCTCCTGGAGCTTCTGTTACTGCTCCTGAGCCTTGGTCACTGACCGTGTAAGCGGTCTATGACCCGTGGACGTACGGCTGTCTTCTTTTCCCGATGCCATGTAAACCGTATGAACTGTTATGCCCCCTGACTTGGGGCGTTTAGGTTCACCATTTTTAACTTTTGCCGCTGACGCGGGGGTTTTCTCTGGCCTCCTTCTTTTGTGGGCCGTTGAGGTTGAAGGAACTATTGAAGGGGGCACCCTAGTAGCTGCTGTCCCCTGCTGTTTAATAGGGCGGTCTTTTTCTTTCTGCACCTTCATCTTCTTTCGTTGACGGGAGTGATCCGTGTCGATCACAGAGTCTTGAACCCTCCTCCAAACTTTATAAATTGTTGAGGACAGCCGTTGAGGGGGGCCGTTCTCGCTTCGTTTCCGGAACTCTCTCCACAGGTGGAGGAGATCTCTTCAGTGTAGCGGTTGGAGAGTTCTTCCGTACCCTCCTCAGCAATTCAAAGCTGTTCCCAGTTGGAACAGCAGCGTTGACTTCCACCACTGGAGTCGGTGGAGTTAGCCCTGAGGGGTAGTTGCCCCCTGCCTTCCTCACTCGTTGCCAATGGCGACGTCGAGCACGACGAACCGTTGGGACTGGTTCAGAGATAGAGATAGCTTCTTTCTGCCCCCTGTCTAAATGAGGCACCGCCGGTGTTAACCTTTTAAAAACTAAGGTTGTTCCTTGCGGGGTAATATCCAATCTGTCAAAGACAGATCTTCTTGTAGGGGCAGGAACGGGAATCGTCAGTCTTGAAAAGACTGACTCTTTGACAGGGGAAGCCGCCTTGACGACTTCTGGAGTAGCAGTCATTGCCTTCCTTGGGATAGCTAGTTTAGAGTCCTGATCTAGCCTGGTGAAAACAGAGGCTGTCGGTTTGGTAGCGGACGACCCGTTGACAGGGGTCGTGGTAGCAGTGAGTCGGTCGAAGACCGACTTCTTGTTCACCTCCGGTGCAGGTATCGGCATAGAGAAGCTCGTCGGTGGGATCATGGTCCCGAAGAATAAGCCAGTGGTGGCTTGGGTCACCTGGTCTACTGGCAGAGTGAGGAAAGAGGCCGCTTGGGGCCTATATGCTACACCTCTAGGTGAGGTGGAGCCTCCGTTGCAGTGGTACTTCGCGCAGTTGGTGCAGTTAGAATCCATGGATGCTTGAGTTCTACGCAAGACAAAAGACCAAATCTTAGCAACTTGAAATCCGAAGGCAACCATTTAACAAACCGCGATTGGTTCGCGAGGACGACACACGAAGTGTGGAGTGGAAAGAGGAAAAAGTCCCACCGGGCGTGCCAGAATCTGTTCCCCTCCGAAAGACGGTGCTCATGACCGCGATGTCCTGACGCTGAGATTCGGGGCAGATGCTATTTGGTTTTATCCGTCCACCTCTCCGAAGATGCCAAGTTGATTTATGGCACCGTGTATCGGAGGTTTAGACGGATGCGGCCGATGTAGCAGATTTCGTCAGATTCCCCCTGGCTTGAGGGGTTTTTGATTGTGGGGACGCTCTTCCCTGCAGGCGCAAGCCCCTGCAGTTAATTACGCTACCGCATCGCGGTAACAACTTTCTCCTTCTCCAGAATTTCACTTCGTGTCGTGTGTGTTTGTTTTATTTATGGTTGCCCGTGGATTGTATACGGAGACTGAGTAATGCCGTCGCCCGTAGGACGTGGATTAGTCCAAATCCGTATTTACTTAGATTTGAGTTTGGTGTTTTTTAGTTTAAGGATACGTTAGTCGCGTTGCGGCTAAGATCAACTTAAACGTTCGTTAAGGATACGTTAGTCCGATTTAAGACTAAGATCAACTTAACGTGGTGATCCATTTAATATATGGCCGTTGGGACTCGTCACCTCTCTGACGTCGTTGAAGGATTACAACGGCGGATGTCAGAGGAGTTCAGAGATGTACCCTTGAACCAAGGTTAATTTGGAATTTTATCGTTCATTTAAATGTTTAAGGATACATTAGCCGTGTTTGGGGGCTAAGATCAACTTAAACGGGATCGTTTAGATCCGGCAAAAGAGCATTTGGAGGCTCTATTGTTTCAGTTTTAGGGACGTAGTGGTCCGATATTAGTTTAAGGACATTTCGGTCCGAATATTAGTTTAGGGACAATTCGGTCCAATATTAGTTTAGGGACGTTTCGGTCCATCGCCAGTTTAAGGACGTAGTGGTCCATCATTAGTTTAAGGACGTTTCGGTCCGATAGTTTAGGGACGTTTCGGTCTGATATTAGTTTAAGGACATTTCGGTCCGATATTAGTTTAGGGACATTTCGGTCCACCATTAGTTTAGGGAAGTCTCGGTCCAATATTAGTTTAAGGACGTCTCGGTCCAATATTAGTTTAGGGACATTTCGGTCCAATATTAGTTTAAGGACGTCTCGGTCCAATATTAGTTTAGGGACGTTTCGGTCCAATATTAGTTTATGGACGTTTCGGTCCATCGCCGGTTTAAGGACGTAGTGGTCCATCATTAGTTTAAGGACGTTTCGGTCCGATAGTTTAGGGAAGTTTCGGTCTGATATTAGTTTAAGGACGTTTCGGTCCAATATTAGTTTAGGGACGTTTCGGTCCAATATTAGTTTAGGGACCCCGCAGTCCAGATTCATGTATGTGGTCGTCGGGACCCGTCACCTCTCCAACGTCGTTGAAGGATTACAACGACAGGTGTCAGAGGAGCTCGGAGATGTACCCTTGAACCGGATATAGATTGATTTAAGAGAGCAATCTTTGCTCGACCGATTTAATTTAAGGACTTACGGCCAAAATTGGGCTAAGTCCAGTTGAAAATGTTCAACACCCTTATTTATTTTTAGTCTATTAGACCTGTGTTAGGGCTTTGCCCCCACTTAAATAATGCATTGCATTACTTCAGGCCATTTATGCCTATTTTGAGTGGGCTCTGCCCTTTTTATTATGATGCAGATCATTTGTTTTGGTCCATTGGACCTTTCAATTGGGCTCTGCCCTTTCAAACAATGCACAACATTTTATTTATTAGGCCTGTTAAGCCTTTTAATTGGGCCTAGCCCTTCAGGAAGTGAAATGCCTTGCATTTATCAGGCGCTTTGCGCCAATCACTGAGCGCAAGCGCTTGTGGTGAGGACACGTGTCATGCTCTGGCAAGCGCAAGCGCAACAGCGCAGTGCGCTGCGCTAGTGCGCTGCGCTGTTGCGCTGTTGACACGTGGCGCGCTCTAGTGAGTTGCGCCAATTCCAGAGAGCAAAGCTCTATTTCAAGGGCGCGTAGCGAAAGTTGTTCTGTGGCTGACACGTGGCGCCCTCTTAAGAGCGCAACAGCGCAATTTGGAAGTGCAGAGCACTAAGAATCATTTAGATTCAAGAACAGAAGCGCAAAGCACTATTTGATTTCTTGATCTGAATTAGATCAAAGAAAAAGAAAAAGAAATTTTTCTTTTTTTGTTTCAAGAACCAGAGGTTCATAAAAGTGCAAGGCACTATTTTTATTTTATTGTTTTCTTGTTATTTTAAAGAACCAAAGGTTCATAAGAAGTGCAAAGCACTGTTTTTTTTTATGTAAAGATCATTGATCTTGTTTTTAGATCAATGATCTATTAGAAGAAATTTCTTCTTCTATTTTATGAAGGTTCTTTACCTTTTTCTTGGAATTTTCTCATAGTTCTCTCTGTTTGAAGCTCTTGACCTTCTTTTTTTTTTCTTAAGAAATGTTCATGCCTTCGAATTGAGGCCTAGGGTCCTTTTTATAGTGCCCATAAATTAGTTAGATTTGTTACATAAATCTTTTTCTGAATGATTTGGGGAATTTTCCCCACCGTTGGATCTTTGATCCAAAGGCCCCCTGCCTTGTACAAGAAAATCTTCTTGTTTTAACAAGAACAGAAAGATTTCTTTAGAATCTTAATTCAGTTTGGGGCAGATGCCCCAGCGCGTGACACGTGTCGCGCAGCGCACAGCGCAGCGCAACTGCGCTAGCGCATCTGCGCTGACACGTGTCGCGCAGCGCACAGCGCAGCGCAACTGTGCGAGCGCACTAGCGCATCTGCGCTGACACGTGTCGCACAGCACAGAGCGCAGCGCAACAGTGCTAGCGCATCTGCGCTGACACGCGTCGCGCAGCGCAGTGCATGCGCAACTGAAGCGTTGCTTCCTTTAAATAGAGCTTTGCTCTGATTAAGCGCGCCTTCTTGGGCGCTGCGCTGACGTATTAGCGCCTGACACGTGGCGCGTTGCGCCCGAGACTTGAAGCGTTGCTTCAAAATTTTGAATTTTGAATTTCAACAGAGCTTTGCTCTGATTGGGCGGAACGGTAGTAGTGGATTTATCCTGCGATTTGTCTTCTGGAAGTTTAGGAGCAGTCTAGTGACTTGACCTAGGTGACCTTAGATCTAGGGTTGATTGTGCATTTTTTGTGATTTTTCTAAATCCGTCTCTTTTTCAAAAAAACAAACCAAAAACAAACCAAACCTTTCTTTTAATTTACACATACGCTGCCACTTGCGCTAAACCCGCTTAGTGCATGCTCGGCTGGACACGGGATTCTAGTGCCCGTTTTGTCCGCGTTTCTTCTATCGACTCTGAAGTCGGTATTTTTTCATCTTCTTTTTCTTCACCACAAACCACAACCACCGAGATGGACGGTTCTCCATCGAATTTTAATAACACCATTCTACCACCACCCGCAGGTGCGCAGAATCTACCGCGTATATCTCAAAGAGAGATGCTACCATATACGTGGTCCTCTTTCTATTTATCTTTCCATTCCACCAGCCAATGGGGATAATTTCGAAATCAAACCACACTATATCAATCTTTTGCCTAAATTTCACGGTCTAGATTCTGAAGACGCATACGTTTTTATCACTAAATTCGAAAATGTATGTGCTATGACGGGCACTTCACAACTTTCTGTGGTTGCTATGCGTTTACGTCTTCTCCTGTTTACTCTGTGTGATTTAGCCAAAATGTGGCTTTATAACACACCCGCACACTCTATTTCTAATTGGGATGAATTCGTTATAGCATTCCTTAAGAAATTTTATCTCAATCATAAGACCAAACCGTGTTAGGAGTGAAATCAACCAGTTTTCCCAGCTTCCCAATGAACCATTTTGGAAATGCTTTGAACAGTTCTAGGATCTACTTGTCCAATGTCCTCATCACGGAATCCATAGATAGGATCTGTGCCGAATTATATATGAGGGCATTAATCCAACGACAAAACAGATGCTTGAAACCATGTGTCAAGGCAATTTCATGTCTAAAGATGATTGTGAAGCTTGGAAATTTTTGGAAGATTTTGTTGAAAACACTTTGCAATGGGAAAGCGTTAGTCCATCATCTAGGGATGGTATCTATCAGCTTGATGTTTCCATTGCCGTAAAATCCGAAATGGCAGCAATGCAAAAGAAACTCGAAGCTATGGAAAACAAATTTTTATTAGCCTCCCTAAATCAGGTGATGCTCCCTAAAACCGTGTGTGGATGCTGTTCCGATCCATCACATCTGATGGAAGAATGTCCTTTGAATTCTCCATTTCAAGGTCAAGAATAAACTAATGCTGCTTTTCAGCAACGACCTAGAAATGATCCTTATTCTTCCGCATATAATCAAGGTTGGAGAAATCACCCTAATTTTCTTTAGAACCAACACCAAACTCAAAACAAGGTTCCAAACCAAAATAACTATCAAAGGGTTCCTCCACAGCAACAGCAACCACCACAGAATCAGCACCCCTTCCAACCATAAAATTTTCAAAATCCGGCCAACAATTCTACACCCTATAATAATTCTTTCCAAACGGCCGATACAGAAAACTCCTCTGCACTCGAACGAACCTTAGATTTGTTTATGAAACACACCATGCAAATGTCGGCTGATAGAAGGTCTTCTATCGACACTATAAAGAATGACTCTGCCTGCCACGGTGAGTGTATAAAAGCGATAGAAGCACAAACTGCACAATTAAATGCCGCGATGAGTGCCAGAGAGAAAGAGAAACTTCCAGCTCAACCCCTACCGAATCCTGGCTACTCGCATCATAATGTGAGTGCTATTACCACGTTGAGATCTGGAAGAGTGCTAATCACATGTAACAACCCTAAATTTCCTGTACAACTTTCTGTGCAAATTTTTCAAAATTTAAAGAAATGGGTACTTTTGCCTGAGCACAAGTTAAATAATTGTTTTGCTAATTAATAGCAAGAAGGAGCTTGTAGCTCATTGGTAAGACCTTGCACTGCTGAACCAAGCCACCAAAGTTCAAATCCCATACCCCACATTATTTTTAATATTGTTTTATTTTGAATTTTTAGAATACCAAGAGTTTACACGTACATATCTCACAAAAACCCCCACTACACCCAGAAACTTAAATGTACCAGTGAGATGATGAACGGTCTGGGGGCCTGCATGGGCCACCAACAAAACCTGTCACGCCCCGCTTCCCAGTATACGGGCAGAGGACGTGACGAGGCCGCTGCGTATTTACTCTGAAGTAAATACGCTAAGCGTATCTAAGCAATATAAGAGAAATGTACACAAGAGACAAATGTAGTGAAATAACAACTTTATTTATTAACATTCAATTTTTTTTACAATACATGGAAAAGTAAATACAACTGAATGAAAGCAATGCCTAAACAATGGCATAACAGAAAAGGAAAAGTACTAAAATAAAAGTGTGCAATGAACTAAAGCTCTGGGTCTTCAATGAAGTGGTCCAAGTCATCACTAGTGGGCTCGATCTCCGGAGTGTCCAGATCACCTGACGACATTCAAAGAAGAAGAAAGAGAATATCGTCAGCGAACAAATCGCTCGGTAAGTCCCAAAGATAAGGGAGAAATAGAATAAACAGAAAGAGAAGGTACCTTTTAAAGTTGTATTATATTGTTTTAGTGTTAACGCTGTTGTTTGTAGCTTGGTACAGAAAATGCCAGTGTATACGAGAGGAGTCCCACTTATACCGGAGACTTTGGTAACCCGTAGTACAAGGCTCCGTCGATAATACCACGAAAAAACGGTATGGATGTAATTACGTCTTAAGTGACCACCTCGTGCCACCTTTAACATATTCCGTATCAGTCTACCCCTTTATAACCTCGTAGTGTTTATTGTATTGAATGTATTGATTGTACGGAATGTATTGTGTTGTATTGTTTGGTATTGTAAATTGTATTGCAACTTGTATTGTCTTGTAATATAGATTGTATAATTAGATGACTTGCCGAAACCATGATATCAGTAAATGGATATAACTGAAGAATCGTGTAAATGGATGTAACTGTAGAATCATGTAAGTAAATGTATATCCATGGTTCGGTTCGGTCAAGTTGTATAGATTGAATATATTGAATGTATGGATAAATGGATTCATGGATTCATGTTGAATTGTAATATTGTAGATTGTAGATTGTAGATGGTACCTGAATCATATTCAAGCTAGATAAAAATGACAATCAATGAAAGGACAAGGGGTAATGAAGGAGAAACCCTAAATTCTTCAAGGGATCCCTAATTCTCATTTTTAGCCATCAATCTAGTGTTAATTCTACCAATAGATAAGATGAATCATTTTGAATAGTCATCCATGGCTACCAATTCCGTTCGAATCCTACAAACCTTTTACAATTTTCTTGATAACTAAATCTTGAACATTTTCTTCAATTTTCTTTCTTGAAAACAATTTCTTAAATTTCTTGAAACTATTACTTCAATCAACTCTTGAAACAATTTCTTGATTTTCTTTACTGGTTCTTTCGACTCAACTAAAGCAAGAATTTACGAATTCCACGAATCCCAGAGGACGACCAGTACTCACTAACGCTCGCTATGCGCGACACCGTTATTGATTGCGGTTATTATACAACTAAAACATTACATCACTTCTTTAGTTCTACATCTTTTCTTTAAAATCAAAGAAGTGGAATCAAACGATCAATCACTCCTCGCTGCAGATCGAACTCGCCTCCTCCAGATTCCCATCTGTGCAAACACAAAACACACAAGAGATATTGATGAGCATCTGATCTAGAGCGAGAAAAAGAGTGATGATGATAGGAGAGAGAATGAGAAGGGCAGCTGCAGTGGTCGGGGTCACGATACTGAGTGAGGAAAAAGAATTATTGAGCAACCGATCAAGGGGAGAAAGAGGTCGGCGCGTTTAGGGATATTTTAGGAGCGGATGTAGGGGTTTTAAGGAATTACCGGTGTTCTAAATGTTGGCCGACATCGCCAAATTTTCGGCGACGTATCGGATTTGGGAAGAAAACGACACAGATATGCAGAATTATTTCGGTTACCGATATTTTGTAAATGTCGGCCGATATTTTGTAAATGTCGGCCGACATTTCGTGATGTCCGCCGACATGTCATGATATCGGCGTTTTACCTAAGATATACCGATATGTGGGGAAAAAAATAGGTAATTTTCTTTCGGGCTTCGGGCTTTGTGCATTGACAATTAGCTCGGTCCATTGCAAAAGATATCGACATTGCCGATAGCCGTTTACTTAATAGGCGACCGCTCTACCACTGAGCTATTGAAGAACATATAAATTTAGAAAAACTAAAATTCTGAATACGTTACTATTTTTTTCAAAAAAATAAGTTATATAAATGATGTTTACATTAAAAAAATGTAGAACCTGATATTTGATAAAACCACCCGACATTTCATGTTAGCTGCTATCCGACATTAAAATCTTCAGACCGACACGACACAGACATCCGAAATTTATAACATTAGGAATTACGTGCTGAGTGAGTAGAGAGAAAGAGAGAGTTTAGGATAAGAGAGAGGGTTAGGAATTTTTTTAGCCACGCCTAAAATGTTCGAAAATTTAGTCGTCCCTTTGCTTTTGTTTTCTTTAAAATAAAACAAGTTTTGATAAGTTTAGGGGTATTTGTTCATATTATATCATTAGATATTACCCCTATTCTTTATCACCCTGTATATAAATAAATGCTTTTAACCCATCTTCTCATTTTAGACAGGTCATAGGTACAAAATACCAAAAGTTGCGTTTTCGAGCAAAAACTGGCAAAATTCCTGACACGTGTGAAATGCTCCATCCATAAAAATGAAAAATCTTTAAAAAAGATTTCAGAGAACAGAAATGGGACCCAGAGGAAATTACAAGACATAGGGTTTCAAGTCGATGCCATATTTCCTAATTTGAACCGTGGATCCATGCTACAATGTACATTAAGTGCCACGATTCGCCGTTTGATCGGCGCTTCAGCCTCTCAACTTTGGGCCCATGGTTCGATTTTGCAAGAGCTTCCCACGAAGCCGAATTCTGATACCTATAAATAGATCAAGAGCAGAGGAGAAAAGAAAACTTTTATTCTTAGGATTAGAATTAGGAATTAGAATAATTCTTTCTACAAGCTTGCTTACTTCCCTATAGCTCCAAAGCTTGAATGTTAAGAGTAGGGTTAGATTAGATAGATTCAAATTCAAATTAGATTTTAGTTTCCATCTAAATTGTAGTTGAATTCTTAACTTGAATAAATGGATTCTTGTTTCTTGTAGATCTATCTTTTGATTTGTGAATTCGAAGTTAAATTGTAATTGTTTATGAGATTTGTTTGTAATAGATTAGATGATGTTTCCCATGAACTTTCTTGTTTTCTTCTCTTTTTCTTCAATGTTTAGTGATTAGTTCTTTGATCGCATATGGGATGAGGAAATTGTAGTGAGGATGTTTCTTATTTCTCTACTACTCTCTTTGATTTATCTTAATTAGCAATGAACTTCAACTTCAGCTATTCAAACCTCTTACTTTGGGCATTGTTCCTCTATAGTCCGAGCGGAGAGTAGCAAGGAAAAAATGTTCCTTGACCCAAAAGAGAATAATTTGAGATAGCTAGGGTTGAAGGTTGATTGCAAACATAACAAATAGAAGGACAAGGGAATTCTAGATGGTGGATAACACGTATGGCCTGCTATGCCTCCTTGTGTTTGATTTCATCTAGCCCCTAATCCACATCTCTTTTATTTGTAGTTGGCATATCATAAAACCCTAATTCAATTGCTAGGATTAGTGCTTGTGTTGAAACGGATTGACAATCTGATCTCAACTTCCCACTACCAATTGGTTAGGAACTAAAACTTAGCAAAAGGCAATGTTAGGATTGTGATTTGAGTGTGTCTTCAACACCCGTTGACTTGTTAGATTGGTGTTCATCTCATTTTGCAACTACTTGTGGATTGCTAAACAAAGATCAAAGAGAGGAATTGAGGGGTAGAGCCATTCTCATTACTTAATATGATTCCTTAACAAGCTCGTTTCCTTCTATTTCTCTCTTCATAGATATATTCTTTCTTCACACCCTTGTGAGTAATTCGTTTAAGAGCAAACAGTTGATCCGTCATTTCCTAGTGAACAACCTGAGCTTACTACCTTATCCCGCAGGGTGTTCATAGGTGTTAGATATGTATGCCCTAGAGGCATGTATTGTATAGGATACTAGGCATGTATATGTACAGAAACAATCTTTGCTCGAAATGATAGTATGCTATCTGGTTTATCTTCATCTTGTGTTATATTTCATATCTTTATATGCATGTTGATGAAGTCCTTAGGATTATGCTTGACTACCAGGATTATGATGAGATCATACTAGTAGGGCCTGGATAGTCTATAAGCATATCCTTAATAGTTCCTAATCGAAGGTATATCGAGACAGGGCATCGGTATTACCAAGTTAGACTAGTGTGTACGTTTCCTGACCCTGTGGGGCGATGGTTGATTCCACAACCATTGGTGTCTGACATCAAAGATTGTACACAGGTGCTCATTAGAGAATGGGTACACCGAACAGGACTCGCCGAGAACTCCTAGATGGTATATATACCAATTGTCAGATAGCAGTTCTCCGGCGACGCTTGTACAGGTTAGTCTGTAGACCCGAGATCGTCATAGAGTCTTGTGTGGTTCCCACTGTACTTTGATTTCCACCCTACCACGGCTCTATTGAGTCATGCAAACAGGTGGACTTTGGGTACAGTCCCGAATCACATGGAGACAATGAGCGATAGGAGGGGTTTCGTCTATCCCGGTATAGGGAGTTGATGTCGCGCTATGTTTGATCGGCTATAACACATAAATCCCTGGCCAAGGTTCTCGAGGTTTACTGATAAATGTTATCAGTAGTTCCTCGAACTGTTATGAGCCGTAAATCAGCATGACTTATAAAGTTACTGGGGTCTGACATTTACCACCCCTAGACATCATATGCGACGTATCAGACGAAGAGACTGGACTGTACGGTAAGTGTTGGTTGCAGGCTCGTTGGGGTTGTGATGAGTTCGCTCGTCGGCCACCTTTTCGTCATGTACCTGGGTAGCCGTTACGCACAGCTAGTGCCGCTGACGTGCTTGTGGTTAAACCCACTGCCAGCGTACTGTCGAGTCTTTAGAGTCCCACACAGAGGGTTCCCTCATTCAGGCGAAAGATGTAGAGGTCGTAAGTTGTTATGGCAGCCGTAAGGTGTTGCGGCAGGGTTTCGATTATGTTCGTGTAATTGTTGCAGGAATAATAATCGGAACGATAATACTGGTAGTCTTTGGTTTAAGCCGGATACCGGTATCATATTATTGGATTGTTGGTATTCGTATTTTTTCGGAATTCGGATACGGGTATACGGTATACGGGATACGGTATACGGAGGAGGGGTATTCTTGTAATTGTTACAAGAATAGCTTCTAGAAGATACCACCTCATAATACATTATTTATTTTATGAAAATAAATAAATGAGGTGGAAATTAGAAAGTCCAAGCATGGTTGTGAGAATGGGTTGTTTTATATTTTAATCTTTTAGAGTTACTATTGAAGTATGGTGCTAATTTTATATTCCATGCTTCAATAATTTCCATTTGAATATATCATTTTCTCATGCTTGAATTTTCTCATTATGCAAAACTCCTTCTCTCTCTTTCTTCTCTCCTCCGTCTTCTTCCTTGCTTTAACAATCATATGTGATGTGAATCAAAAGCCAAGGATCAAAGATAATCCAATACACTAATCTCTACATCATCCTACTGACCATGTTTAGCAAACTTGATCTCTAGGTTTAGCTCTTAAGAAGGGTTTTAGCTAGCATGACAACTCTCGCGTGGATCATCTAAGTCTTGGGGTGGCCGGAGATCGAGCACACCGACAACATCTAAGGAGCTAAGGAGATCATCAAAGAAGACCCGAAGGACCGGATCATCAAGGTATAATCCCTAACATAGTAGATAAAATCTCTAGTTAGGGTTTTCTAGTTATGGTTTAGATAAGATCTTTTGAAAGTGTGTGTTGTATGCAAAGAAAATTTTCGTTTATCACTTTCTCCACCTCACAAGAGTTGTGGGAGCATGCAACATGCACTTACATGGTATCAGAGCCTGACTAAACCATAATTAGATTGTTAGCCAAAAGTTAGAACTTCGATCGACGCATTTTTCCCCTAAAAACAGTTTTTCTACCACAGTTTTTTGTCGATTTTTAAAGTGTTCAAAAAATTATTAGTATGGCCTTAAAAATACAGGCAGGGTTTTCTAAGCACACTATAGAAAAACGAGAATCTAACTCGCCAGGAACGCCGCGGATCCGCGGCCAAACGCAGTGTTTGGCCGCCGATCCGCGGCCGAGTCGTAGCCGAGTTGACTCGTTTTTCAGCAGTTTGCTTATATTATGGAAATAGTGTTTCTGGGACAACTGTAATTTTCACAAAGTTGTTTGCGCACTGGAAGATGACAAGTGTTGTCATGGTTTAAAATTATCGATCGAAATTCTAAAGTGCTTGGCTAATCGGGTTTTCAGTTATTTGTTATGTGTGTTTGAAACGTCAACTAATTGCTATAAGTCGATTAGTCAGAGTTGCACACTTCTGTAATGATATCATGGGATGGTATGTGTATATGAATGTGTTGGATCGTCATGATGAATCGCCGGGGGGTGTGAGAAGAGCGTTTTTCTTTTCTTTCATTCAATGTAATTTGTAAAAAGCAATGTAATATTATTTTGCGGGGCACATCCGGGATGAGGTTGTAGCCACTGTTGTATAATTTCTTTTTATTGTTTTTGCTCCTAAGATAGACCCAAGGTGGGGTGCACAAACTACCGAGTTTTCGAAGTGCCGAGTGGCCTACTCACTTTGTTGAGGGAGGTTGCTCCACTTCGGGAATTTTGGCGGGTAGTTTGCCGCACCCGTAGGGGTCTAGGGTGGGGTTTTGGCTATTCATCACGATGTAATGGCTATATACATATATGAGATATACAATAAACGTTGCTTATGTTTTGCACCCGCGCTAGTCCAGCCCCCGCTCTTCCGTTAGTTAAGTAACCTAACGATGTATGACGGGACCCCGTGGCGAATGCGGATGGCATAAGCGTACGTTCTATTTTCGTTTCTTTTCTGTGATGTTTAGGAACATAAATGATGGGACAGCATTAATGTGATTAATGTCAAGAAAAAGAAACCTAAAGATGTTGTAGAATCAAACTTTTTAAAATGGGTAACTCTAGCTTTTGCTTTGCATAGTGGTATTCTTGAATATCCTGCATCTCATTCGATGAGGAAAGGGCCGAGATCCCTTCACCGGGAGTGACCCCTTTAGCGAAACTGGCAAATGTTACAAAGCACTCGACTTGATTTTATAGTTGATCTAACTTTTGCTTTGCATCGTGGTATTTACATATCCAGCACCTTATTCGATAAGGAAAGAGCCGAGACCCTTCACCGGGAGTGACCTCTTTAGCAAAATTAGAAAGTTGCTATAAAAACATTCGACTTTTTAAAACTGGAGCTTAAACCACTCCTTCTCACTCGATTCTACAACGATATCAAGTTTAAAACGTTAAGGGTTTTCATAAAAACCATTCATTGCCCTCCGCCATTTTAGGAAGCAAAGTACTTAGTATTCGTGCCACGTTTGTTGACTATAGTTAAGGCGTGGTGTACGGTAGCTAAGTGATGTCTTCCTACAAAGCATTTGATGTGATCAATTAGGACATTCGCATGACTTTGTTGACCATAGTTAAGGGCCATGCGGGTGGGTCTAAATCAATCCCGAAATGGCCGGTAGAACTTGACTAGTGCTTATGATTTGTTGACCATAGTTAAGGTCATAAGACACTAGGGGCAAAAATCATATCGGGAATTTCAAGAGTTGAAATTTGCAATGAGATTGCATACCTTCTATATGATAGTTGGATCCCAATCCCACTATGAGTAAAGGTTACTCCCGGGAGAGTTTTACACTTTACAATTAGCTAATCCAGTAGGTGTCTAGAAAGGTGTCAACGGGGTTACGCCTCTAGGAAAATGAGGTTTACTTTAATTAGGTCCGTGTGAAAGCACGGGGAACCTCCCTCGGGGTACTGACACTGGTCTGGCTGACCGGTTAGCGAACTTGTAGATTGCAATTAATCCTGGCTAGTTTTCCTTTTAAGGGTTTGAAGAAAAATTTGATAAAAAGCAGTGGGAGACATCAGTTAGATAAGATTAATAACCTATCTAATTATGCAAGAGCAATCGCTGAGTGTCTTCTTTTCTCTCTCCTAATGGCAGATACCTATGACGGGACTTAAGCTTTTATTAGACAAAAATAAACTCACAGGACCGAATTACAAAGATTGGCTAAGGAACGTGAATATTGCCCTGACCAATGATAAGGTCGGATACGTCCTGACTACTCCAGCCCCTCCTATCCCAGGCCCTGATTCTTCAGTTGCGGATAAAGAAATCCGCAAGACATGGGATATGGACTGTGCTACAGCTAAGTGCCTCGCGCTTGCTTCTATGAACAATTAACATCAGAAGCAGCACGAGAAGATGGATGTTCAATCCATCTTTCTCCATACAAAGGAGTTGTATGGAGAGCAATCTCGTACTCTCCGGTACGAGGCATCTCAAAAGTTGTTTCATATGCGAATGGCTGCAGGCACGTCTGTAAGTGACCATGTATTGAAGATGATTGGACTTATCGAGGAACTTGAGGACCTGGGTTGGACAATGGAGAACGAGCAGTATGTTGATATTGTTCTACAGTCCCTTTCCCCTGCCTTTGCTCAATTCATTGTAAACTTCAACATGCACAACATGGAGAAGTCTTTGCCTGAACTCCTCAATATGTTGAGGAGTGCAGAGAGCACACTAAAGGTAGCGAAAATTCCTGCTCTTATTGCTGGGCCATCTTCTAACTCCGTCCCAAAAGCCAAATTCAAGGGAAAGGGAAAGAAGAAGAAGAATCCCATCAAGCAGAGAGGCGGAGTGAAAAAGGCACCGGGAATTGACAAGAAAGGGGCTGCTGCGACAGGACGAGGGGAATGTTTCCACTGCCACCAGACTGGGCACTGGAAGAGAAACTGCGTTGGATACTTGGCCGACCTCAAGAAGAAGAAGCAAGGTGAAGCTTCTACTTCAGGTGTGTTTGTAATAGAAAACTGTTTTTCAATTAACTCTGCTTCCTGGGTATTAGATACTGGATCAAGATCTCACATCTGCAAAACATGGAGGCTTACAAAGCAAAGATGACGCGCTCGTACGAAAGATTGACTAGGCCGAGAACATTCCACCAAGGCGAACTCATGCTAGTGGTCAAGAGACCTATGATCCTCAACCGTGCCAAACGAGGGAAGTTTGAGCCGAACTGTGAAGGCCCGTACATCATAGACAAAGTCTACCAAGGAGGAGCTTACCTGTTAATGGATATGCATGGCGAAAGACCCTTTAGGCCAATAAACGGCCGGTTCCTGAAAAAATACTACGCCTAAACGAGTCACGGCCTAGGTCAACGATAGATGACGATGCCTATGTCTGCTCGCTATCTTCCTAAGCCCAAACTCTATAAGTAGTAACCGGCTACGGACCGAAATGTCCTAGAACTAACAATGGACCAAGATGTCCTAAAACTAACAGCGAACCGAAACGTCCCTAAACTATTACGAACCGCAGCATCCCAAGGTCGACGCAAAAAAAAAACCGGTACGTCCATAAGCGAAATGGGCACGGATGAAAACCCGAAAGGGCTCCGTGAGTAAAAATATCAGGGCTACCGGCGAAGTTTGTGAAAACCCGAAAGGGCGCAATCTCATTAAAAGACACTTGCAAGGTCCTCTCGACCTTATAAAGAGAAAATACCTGCGTGAGATCCTTACGACTCGCAAGGGAGCAACACACTTAGGGATCTCCACGATTCCTAAGGAGAAGTTACACTTATGAGATTTTCTCCTTAGGATTCCACGCTTGATGACCCTTTTGGTTTAGGTTTGGACAACTTTCCAGCGAAGGAGGTAGATCAAAAGGGTTTTTTCCTTCCTAACTCCCCGGTGGTCTCTTTTGCGGAGGTTGCAGCCCCTGGGATGGACGAGGAAGCGTTCTTCTTAGGATTTCTTGGGCTATGGCTGAGTTGGTTTGCGCTCCCGATGCATTCTCGCCGTATGAGGCCCTCTGTCTTTTACCCAGCTCACCGGATGACCATTGGGGTAAAAGTGACCGTCGGGATCGCCGGCTTGGCACACCTGTATCACGGCCTTAGTCAAGCGGCGGATGCTATTGAACCTGGAGTACTGTGACATGATCTTCCCGATGCATTACTTCATATCATGGCTTGAGCTACATACACTGGGTGTCTTCGGTATGCACAAAAGGCCTTCGTTCTATGACAGATGCAGCTTCCCTCGAATCATGCGGTTGATCGGCGCCTCAATTGTGACTCCGTCGCTACGGAATGCCAGAGGTTTGCTCCTTTGTCCCCATACAGTCAGAGACGGGATGTCTTTTATTGACAAAGTGCTGACAATTGGAAAGGCGTCTACTACTACAGTGCGGTCATTGCAAGACATTTTCAAAGATGGGGCCTCAATTCTGACAGCCCGGGAGACCCTGCATCTATATTCCATCAGACCGGGTTTCTTGGTGTTTAGGCAAAATGATGCGGCACTTTTCATGAGATACAACCCTCATCGTTTTGCCCAACAACTGAGCTACAATCAAGGGGTGTCGTTGGAGGCTTTCTTGCTGGACCCTGCTATCACTGAAGAAGGGATGCGGAGCGCGCTGCATCACTTTATGCGTTTGAATACGGGTTCTCATTTTTTATCAACGAGCCGGCTTGTGCCCCACGAATCCTTAATACGTATACAACGTGGTACCAGCATTCGACGGGCACCGTTATAAAGGAAGAAAAGCGCTTGTTGGTCGACCGTAAGGGTGTGCCTCCTGGCAGCGACCGTAAAGCTCCTCTGGTGCCAAGGACCCCCGTAGTCCCTCCGCTGAAAGATGTTGAAGCCAAACCACCGCGTGTGTTGAGTTCTCCACGTGGATTACCTCGTGCTACCGTAGACGTGCCACCCACGCCTCATGCTCCAATGGAGCCGGTGAATGTGGTCTCGCCGGAGTTCGGCGTGGGCGAGGATATTGGGACCCACCGCCCTAAGGTGCCTGCAAAGCACAAGTCGATCTCAGGTGCACCTAAGGCTGGCGGGCAGAAGAGGAAGAAGAAGTCGCTCCTCTCTCTCGATGTTATCCTTGGTTTAGAGCATGAGGCCCCTCTTACCGAAGGTATAAGCGAGTACGGCAGCAATAAGGGCCTTTCGGTAGATCCAGCAGACACCGATCTGGCGGCCGCCATTGCGGCTTCTGAGCGATCAGCCAGGCTCGAAGCATGGTTGGATAAACTCGCTCATGCAGGTAATCATTAGCTGCACTCTTTATTATTTCATCGCATCTTTATCATTATCTTTGACTAATGCTTTTCCCTTTTTTAACAGGTGTCACTACTGAAGAAGCCATCGCTGCCTCTCTAAAAACCTTCCAGGAGGAGGAAAAGAAGCGCGCTCTATCGGGCGTTGGTATGTATCGACTTATTAAGTTTTTATCCTCTTTTCTGATGGCCAGCCTAACCTTCTTCCTTTGTTTCTTTGCAGGGGCTGCGCCAGCTGATGCGGGGACTCTCCCCGGGCCCGCTACTGAAGTCCCAGTCTCTTCGGAGCTGCCGCGAGAGCCTCAACTCGACAAGTCGACGAGGGATGCCTTGAAGGATTTGGAGGCATCCCTGTTCACAGACGAGGACTTCTCAATGAACGAGGCTTTGAAGAGGTCTGTCTCAACAGCTCGGGAGGAGAGAAAGCGGCTAAGGCGCGAGGCGAAGGCACGCAGGGCTGCTTTGGCCATGGGAGCTGGCCTAAGCACCGTCCCTCGTGCTGATACTCCCTCAGAAGAGCCTCCGGTCGCCTTGTCCACAGCTCGCAGACAGGTGGCGCGTGCAGCTCGTGGGGCCAATGATAAGCCCACCTCAGGTAATGTATCTTTCAAGATTTGTTTGTAAGGATTGTAAACTTGTCGGTTCTTATATATCTTGTCCTGTAGGGCCAAGTCCAACTGAAGGGGAGGCGGAGACTGTCGAACCCAAAGGGACAGAGGAAGAGGCACCGACCGAACTCGAGCCGACGGTGGGCAACGTCGCCGGGGTTGCTGAGCCTGAGCTGGGGGCTGAGGGAGCTGCACCAGAGATGGTCGTTGATGCCGAGCCTGAGGTGGCGGCAAATGAGACGACCGCTATAACTGAGCCTGGGGCAGCGGCTGGCCGAGCGCCTGAGACTGGTGACCCAATGGTAATGGCGGACGAGACAATGGCGACCGCCGAGCCCGAAGAAGTAGCGGGAGAGATGAGCACGACTCTTGGGGAAAAGCCAGCCGCTCTTTCTCAAGAGTCTGGCAATGCTCTAATTATTGCTCTCCCCGTCTACGGTCCTCCGCCATCTCCTGATTGGGCGAGTACAACGACAGCCCCTGTCGAGTCCGGTGATGAGGCCACGGGAGGTGGACTCGTATCGATGGAGGAGGGAGACGCCTCCGTTTCGGCTGGCGGTTCATCAGGTAAATTTCGAGTTACTGTCCCTTTTTATATCTTGCAATCCTTTCTGACAAGTTTATCTTTGTTTTTTAAACACAGGTGCGGCCATTGTCGATGCTCCATTGCTCGAGGGAGCGCCATCAGCTACTTCCTTGGCTGTGGCCACCTCCCAGCCTTCCCTTGTACCATCGCAGATGTTGGGAGGTATGGATTTGCAACCCATTAGTTTTATCTTTCAGCCGCATAACTTATGTACTAATGTCGTACTATTTCGTCTTTTCATGAGTGCTTTTTGACCATCTCTATCAGGTGTTGCACCCGCACTTCTCCTTCCCATCTGAACTCACTTCTTCCTCCAGTGGCGCTGGTGAGTATCGTTTCCAATTGATGTCTTTCTTTTTTCAGTAATGGAATTATTTCTGACTTTCCCTCGTCCTGATTGCAGTGCTACAAATCGAAGGAGGGGATGAAAGATCGGTCGCGTCACCGGCCCTCCCGGCCTTGCCACCTGCTGCAGCTGGTATAGTAAACTATCGCATCGATGACTTTTTTCGTATTTCTTGAACTGTCATCTAATCGTATTTTGTTTTTTCAGCTGTCGTTCCGATCCCGGCGCCCTTTGGGTCTCGCGTTATAATGCCCGTAGGCCCCTTCCTGAGACGTCCGTCTTCAAAGGGTGCCGTAATGAGCTTAGGCATGCTGAGCGGATAAGTCGAGGAGCTTGATGCAGATGCTCTCCCATCTGCTGCGGATTTCGCTGCGAAGGTTAACCCAATGTTGGCGGCGCTTTTGAATTTTCATGATGGAGGCGTCGTCGAGCTTTGGGTCAATCACTGCAGGGAAATCGAGGTCCGCCTGCATCAATCGGAGTTTATGCGCCCTGCTTCCGAGACCTTAGCCGCAAGCAATCAAAGAGCAGCGTGGATCGAGCAAAGCGCTTCTTATTTCCGTCACTTGGAACAAGAAGCGGCTTTAAGGCTAAGGGAATACCAAGAGACCTCAAACGAGACGGCTCGTCTGCGCGCTGAGGTTGAGGCGAACGCTGCCCAGGTGAAGGCTATCTTCGAGGGCCTCCTGGAACGCATCTCAAATGGGCTAAACTTGAAGCGGAAGCTTGATGCCGCCGAGCGTGACGCCCAAGGCCGCGAAGCAGCTCAGCAGGCCACTGGGGAGCAGCTTGCATCCTTCTTGCAGCAGCGAGCTCAAGTGGAAGCAGAACTGGCGGTGGTGGCCGATCAGGAAAGGCATGGAAGGAAGCGTGCGAACAACTGATAGGGCTATTTAAGACGCTTCCTTCCCAGTAGTTGCCTTTGTATCAATATACTTGTAAAATTTTTCTTTTTCGAATAAGATGTATCCATTCTTTATTCTTTTATAAGATTCACCTTGTACTCGATTGAATTTATAAATAAAGATACACATTTTTTTTTGCAATGTCTTGTATGCTCTTTTGCTTTCTCCTTTTCTCTTATTATCAACATGCTGTCTTGATAAACATGGTTGACGGATAATAGAGCAAGCATCTTAGTTTCTTCAAGGGATATCGATGGCTTAGGCTGCAGGTTCAGATCTGCTGCCTAAGACTTTTCAACTCTATGAGCCGTGAGGGTCTCATAGAGGCTTTTCTCCCTACGGATCGAGAGGATCTCAAAGGTGGATTTTCTCCTTAGGAATCTTGAGGATTCCTAAATGCGTTTTCTCTTATAAGTCGTAAGGATCCTATAAGAGAATTTTCCCTTTTACGAGTCGAGAGGACCCGTAAGCGGTTGTTTCCCTCCTTGTCGAGATTCGACTTTGGAGAGTGAGACCCGTGGATAGTATACAAGAGACCATTTTAGGCCGACTTGCAGGGTCCCAGTGCTTAGGAAACAAGTTTTTTAATCCCTGCTGCCTAAGGCTTTATCTTGCAAGTTGAGACGAATCGAGAAGTCCTCGCGAAGACACTAATTTCCTTACGAGCCGAGACGAATCGGGAAGCTCTCATCAGGGACGCTGGTTTCCCTGAGTTGAAGTATTTTGCCGAGGACGCTAGTTTCCTCGAGGTTGAAACGAATCGGAGTATTCTTGTGGAGACACTGGTTTCTCTGCGGGCCGACGCGAATCAGGAAGCTCTCATCAAGGACGCTAGTTTCCCTGAATTGAGGGATTTTTCCGAAGACACTGGTTTCTTCGGGGTTGAAACGAATCGGAGTATTCCTGCGGAGACACTGGTTTCTCTGCGGGCCGACACGAATCAGGAGGCTCTCGTCAAGGACACTGGTTTCCCTGAGTCGAAGGATTTTTCCGAAGACACTGGTTTCTTCGGGGTTGAAACGAATCGGAGTATTCCTGCGGAGACACTGGTTTCTCTGCGGGCCGACGCGAATCAGGAAGTTCTCGTCAAGGACACTGGTTTCCCTGAGTCGAAGTATTTTGCCGAGGACGCTGGTTTCCCCGAAGTTGAAACGAATCGGGGTGTTCCTGCGGAGACACTGGTTTCTCTGTTGGCCGACGCGAATCAGGAGGCTCTCGTCAAGGACACTGGTTTCCCTGAATTGAGGTATTTTGCCGAGGACGCTGGTTTCCTCGAAGTTGAAACGAATCGGGGTGTTCCTGTGGAGACACTGGTTTCTCTGCGGGCCGACGCGAATCAGGAAGCTCTCATCAAGGACGCTAGTTTCCCTGAATTGAGTTATCTGCCAAGGACACTGGTTTCCTTGGGGTTGAAACGAATCGATGTATTCCTGCAAAGACGCTAGTTTCTCTGCGGATCGACGCGGATCAAGGAGTTCTCGTCAAGGACACTGGTTTCCTGAGTCGAAGGATTTTGCCGAAGACACTAGTTTCTTCGGGGTTGAAACGAATCGGGGTGTTCCTGCAAAGACGCTAGTTTCTCTGCGGGCCGACGCGAATCGGGGTACTCTCATCAAGGACGCTAGTTTTCCTGAATTGAGGTATTTGCCAAGGACACTGGTTTCCCTGGAAGTTGAACTGATCTGTGGTGGTCTTTCAGGTTTTATATAAGTTACCGTCAAAACCGTGAAGCTAGGAATTTGATCCTCGCTTCGTTTGCTGGCACTGCGTCTGATGTATCGAGATGAACATCACAGTTGTCTCTAGGTTGTTGGTGAACCATCGAGATTTGGCTTCGCTCTCTGGCGGAGCCTGTTGGGAAGGTATGGCTCCCTCTTTGTTTGTGCCCTTGGATTGTATACAGGGATCAATGTGATCTCACCTGTAGGGCAAAAGTTTCATCATTCTTTTATATTATTGTTTTATTTCCGCCATGCTCTATCATTTCAGCTTTATATCGCGAAAGTCGCGATTGCCCAATCATTTCGGCTATTTTTCGCGGTGCCCCAATCATTTCGGCTGTTTATTTTATTTTTACTCGTTGCTTTTTATTGCGAGTTGCCCAATCATTTCGGCTGTTTATTTTATTTTTACTCGCTGCTTTTTATTGCGAGTTGCCCAACATTTCGGCTGTTTATTTTATTTTTACTCGCTGCTTTTTATTGCGAGTTGCCCAATCATTTCGGCTATTTTGCATGCATACGTTTTTACTTGCTGCTTTTTATTGCAAGTTTCCCCATCATTTCGGCTATTTCGTATGCATGTGCGGCCTACTGGCTTTTCGCTGTAAGCCTGGAATTAAACACCGATTTCGGCATCAGCACCGCTACAACTGGGATGTTGCCAGGAGCAAATCATCATTTGCCTCTGTCGATACCGAACAAAGGTGGCTTAGCGAACAAGGTTAGGGTCCTGTCGACTAAGGCTTTTGATTTCATGAGCCGTAAGGGTCTCACAAAGGTATTTCTCCCTACAAGTCATGGGGATCTTATAGGTGTATTTTCTCCTTAGGAATCGTAAGGATTCCTAAGTGTATGTTCCTCTGTAAGTCGTAAGGACCCTACAAGAGGGTTTTCTCCTTGTAAGTCGAGAGGATTTACAAGGGTTGTTCATCATGCGAACATATCCCTAGTCACGGATGGGACTTGGTTAGGGAAATGTTTATTCGCGCCCATGGATTGTATACAAGGGCCAGTATTGGACCACTTGTAGGGCAATATTGGAAGTTGTGGGGGTTGCTTAAGCACAGGTTTAGGTCTCTGTAACTTAAGACTTTCAAATCTTATGAGCCATGAAGGTCCCATAAGAGAGTTCTCCTTACGAATCGTGAGGATCTCGTAAGTGTATTTTCTCCTTAGGAATCGTGAGGATCCCTAAGTGTGTTGCTCCCTTGTGAGTCGTAAGGATCTCACGCGGGTGGTTTCTCCTTACAAGGTCGAGAGGACCATGTAAGTGTCCTACAACGAGGTTGCGCCCTTTCGGGTTTTCACAAACACTCGTCGGTAGTCCTGCTGCTTTTACTCACGGAGCCCTTTTGGGTTTTCATCCGTGCCCAATTTGCTTATGGACATACCGTTTATTATTTATATATATATTTTTTATTCTTTTTTTTACGAGGTCACGCCTTTTCGGGTTTTCACGAACACTCGCCGGTAACCCTGCTGTTTTTACTCACGGAGCCCTTTCGGGTTTTCATCCGTGCCCATTTTGCTTATGGACATACCGTTTTTTATTTTTTTTATTTTTATCACGTCAGCCTGAGGATGCCGCGGTAGTAGTTTTAAAGACGTTTCGGTCATTTGTAAGTTTTAGGACATTGCGGTCCATCATTAGTTTAAGGACGTTTCGGTCCATCGTTAGTTTAAGGACGTTTCGGTCCATCGTTAGTTTAAGGACGTTTCGGTCCGAGGTAAAGAAGGCCGGCGACTACTTATAGAGTTTGCGCTTAGGAAGATAGCGAGCGGACATAGTCGTCGTCATCTATCATTGACCTAGGCTGTGACTCGTTAGGCTAGTATTTCTTTAGGAAGCGACCGTTTATTGTCCTGAAAGGCCTTTCACCGTGCATATCCATGAGTAGATAAGCTCCACCCTGGTAGACCTTGTCTATGATGTACGGGCCTTCATAGTTTGGCTTGAATTTTCCCCGTTTGGCGCGATTGGGGATCATAGGCCTTTTGACCACTAGTACGAGTTCGACTTGGCGGAATTTCCTTGGCCTAGTTAATCTTTCATATGAGCGCGTCATCTTTGCTTTATAAGCTTCTAGATTTTGTTGCGCTATGAGCCGGGTCTCATCAAGGGCCTCAAGCTCCTCAAGCCGAAGGTGAGCACTTTCTTTGTCCGTCAGCTTGTAGTGGACTGATACTCGTAGAGAGGGTAATTCTATTTCGAGGGGGAGTACCGCTTCTGTACCGAAGCCCAATGCGTACGGCGTTGTGTTCGTGGCCTTCTTGAACGTAGTTCGATACGCCCAGAGAGCTTCTTGCAGTCTCTCATGCCAGTCCTTCTTATTTCGTGACACCGTCTTCTTCACGATCTTCGTCAAGGTCTTGTTGAAAGCCTCAGCTAGACCGTTAGCTCGGGGATTATAAACTGAGGAATATCTCCAGTCTATATTATGCTGCTGCGCGAAGCGACTGATCTTGTGGCTTCTGTAAGCTGGCCCGTTATCGGAGATGATCCGTCGTGGAGTTCCAAACCGATAAATGACGTGCGTCTTGAAGAAATGGAGGATATTCTCCGTCTTCACTTCCCTCAACGGTACTGCTTCTGCCCATTTGGAGAAGTAGTCAGTCGTTGCCAAGATGAAACGGTGTCCTCTGGACGATGCTGGTTCGATGGGGCCGACTATGTCAGTTCCCCACATTTCGAATGGCCAGCTAGCCACCGTTGGATGTAGTGGATTTGGATGCCGGTGGATGAAGTCCCCATGGATTTGGCATGAGTGGCATCGCTTCGCATATTCGAGGCAGTCCTGAATCATCGTGGGCCAATAGTAGCACATCCATTTAATCTTCAACTTCATCTTCGGGCCTGCTTGGTGAGAACCGCAGAGTCCGTCGTGAACTTCCTGAACGACTCTTCTCGCCTCGTCAGGTCCCAGGCATCTCAACCACAAAGAATCAAATGACCTCTTGTATAGAGTATCATTGACAAAGGCGAAAGACAGAGCTCGTTTCATAAGCTGATGTCTTGAGGACGCATCTTCGGGCGTTCGACGGTATTTGAAGTAGTCTATAAAGACTTCTCTCCAATTCTCAGCCTTTTCCCGGTCTTTTACTTGTAGGGTCGTCTGCTCAGTCGCTCCCTTTTCTTCGGATGTTTCCGGAGATATTTCTGCTGGGGCAAGCACCCGACGGCTTTGTACCACAATTCTGACGTCATCGAGATTCTCGTCAGCCAGTTCTTTAGCGAGCTTGGCTAATGCGTCCGCTTTGCTGTTTTCCGCATGCGGTATGTTTTCCAAAGTGTAGGAGGGGATTTGGGTCAATAGTTGTTGCACCTTTTCGCCGTACTTCACCAACTCTGGTTTGCACGTTTGGTAGTCACCATTTACTTGACTGACGACCAGTTGGGAGTCTCCGTATATGAGGAGGTTTTCAATTCCTATATCGATGGCGATCTCGAGGCCTGCTATCAAAGCTTCGTATTCGGCTTCATTGTTTGTCCTCGGTTCTGTTAAGGAGAAAGCAAAGCGCATTATCCCTCCTTGTGGAGTCACGAAGATGAGGCCTACCCCTGATTTGATTATGGGCGTACTTTGTTTGCGCCTCTTCATGGAAGATGCTCCATCGAAATAAAGCTCCCATCGGGTATCACCATCGTGGATCGTGTCAAACGCATGTTCGTCTGGAAGATCGCAATTCAGAGGAGAATCGGCAGGTATCGGATGTTCAGCGAGGAAGTCGGCAATGGCCTGGCCTTTCACTGCCTTGAGAGGTTAGTAGGTTATCGAGAACTCCATCAAGAGTAGGACCCATTTAGCGAGTCGCCCCGTCAATATGGCCTTTGACATCAAATACTTAAGTGGGTCCACCTTCGAAATGAGACGGACTTCGTGCGCCAACGCATAGTGCCTGAGCTTTGTTACCGCAAAGATCAATGCTAGGCAGTGTTTTTCAATGGGGGAATAGTTGCTTTCTGCCCCCAGTAGAACCCGACTCAAATAGTAGAGTGCTCTTTCTTTCCCTTGATCGTTCTCTTGCACCCATAAAGCGCCTAAGGAACCTTCGAGGGCGGTCATATAGAGAATGAGGGGCCTTCCCTTGACCGGAGCAGCCAACACTGGAGGGTTATGCAGATATTGCTTGATTTCGTCCAGCGCACTCTGGCATTTGTGATCCCAGACGAACGGGGTTCCCTTCTTCATCAGATGACTGTAAGGACGGCACTTGCCTGAAAGATTGGCTATAAATCGACGGATATACGCGAGCTTCCCTTGAAGAGATCGCAGTTGTTTGAGAGTTCTTGGCGGAGGCATTTCCATGATTGCCTTGATCTTTGATGGATCTATTTCGATACCCCGGTGTCGGACGATGAATCCCATGAATTTGCCCGAGAAAACTCCGAATGCACACTTGAGAGGGTTCATCTTCAAGTTGTATTGTCGAAGGTGTTGAAACACGGCCTTCAGATGCTCTAAGTGCTCCTCGTATGATTTGCTTTTAACCACGAGGTCGTCGATATAGCATTCGACGATTTCATGTATAAGGTCATCGAAGATCTTCGTCATGGCCCTTTGGTAGGTGGCACCGGCATTCTTTAGACCGAAGGGCATCACCTTGTAGCAAAATATTCCCAGAGGGGTCCGGAAAGCGGTATGCTTCTGGTCTTCGGGATGCATCTTTATCTGATTATACCCTGATGAGCCGTCCATGAAGGAGAGGACTTCGTGAGTGGACGTGTTATCTATCATCAGTTCGGTGACTGGCACTAGGAAATCGTCCTTCAGGCAGGCTTTATTAAGATCCCGGAAGTCCACGCATATGCGTACTGTCCCATTTTTCTTCATCACCGGGACGATGTTGGCGATCCAATCGGGATACTGAACTTCCTGGATAAAGCCAGAGTCAATCAGCTTCTTGACTTCGGCGTTGATGCTCATCTCAAGCTCGAGCCGCATTCTTCTCGGCGCCTGTTTGACTGGCTTGACGTCCGGGGATATTGACAGTTTATGTATAACAATTTCTGGATCTAGTCCTGGCATTTTAGAATAGTTCCATGCGAAGCAATCTCTATGCTGTACAAGCACGTCTTTTAACGCAGCCACCCTTTCTTCAGATAGCAGCTCGCTGACGAATGTCGGTCGCGGGTCGTCCGCCGTCCCCAACTCAATTTTCTTGAGGTTATCTGCAGTAGTATGTATTCCATCTTCCAGCTCTTTCGGCGCTGGTGGAAATTCCGAGATCACCCCGTCATCGCTGCTTTCGAAACACTAGGGAAGGTCATCCATATTCTCGGGCCCTTCTTTTGATATTGTTATCATATGACAAGTACGAGCTCGCTTCCAAGACCGATGTGGATCTGGTTCTGCTCTCGTGGCTTTGGGTTCATGCTTCTGTGGCGGCGTTACCCTCCAGCTGTCAGACAGAGCGAACTTGCCGAGCTGATACTGATCTTCGACCCAATTCTTGAAGGTGAAGCAATCTTCGAGAGGCTGTCCTATTACCCTGTGATAAGAGCAATAGTTCGGGTGTGAGACTTTGCCTGCTTGTTCGGGGTGCTTGGACTCCGGAAGTGTAAGCATTTAGTGCTTTATGGCTAGATCAAGTATCTTCTTTGTCTTGTCTTAAGGAAAAGAGTATGCTCGACCCATCTTCTTCATAAGGGATAGATCCGGACCGCTTGATTCCCGACCACGTGACTTCTTGGTCCCACTTTGTCGTTGCTGAATGCCTTTTCCGCTCTTTGACTTGTTTCTGCCTCTGTGTCGAGCCTTTTTTGCAACAGGTTGACAGGGAGCGACATTTTCATCTTTCTCAGCCTGTTGAAGGAGGCGTTGCGTCCTGGCTTTCTCGTAGATGGCCATTTCGTGGTTGTGGTCGTCTCGAACTTTTTGATCAGCTTCCCTTATAAGCCTGTTCATTTGTTCTTCGAATGATGGACTGGGCACTTTTGCATTAGGAACTTTTTATGGTTCAGGATTAGCGTCCTCCCATTGAGCATCCCCTTCTTCATTGAAGTCATGCATGACATAGCAATCGTGGAGTAGCTCTCGTTTCTTGGATCGAATGTATCCAAGCCCGATTGTTTCCATCCTCCCACTAGGCAACTTGTGCTGAGTTCCGGGGACGTTCCAGACCCTGTCATAGAATTTGGCTTTTCGAGCGGTCTGTTTAAAGGGTATCCCCTGGCGCTTCAGCAGCCTCTTCAAGCCTTCTATATAATATTTTGGCAAACGGATGGGCTGAAGCCTATCAAGCGTAGGATCCATACCGTGCCAAATTTCTTTCTCCACTTTGGTTTCTTCAGAGCGGTAGAATAGAATTGCCTTTTCGCCTTCTCACCTGGGAGGGACATAGAACGTCTGCAGCTCCTCTACGCTGTAGGTATCGAGCGCATCCAGTTCTTTATGATGTTTAAGCGGCACCATGGCGACTTGCAAACTTTGCTTTTCGTCAGCGGACGTTTGTATTGAAGGCCGAGCAGAGAATACAGCATGGACCTCATCTTCCGAGTCACTACCAAAGATCAACGTAGGAGCAGATGGTTCCAGCTTGTTGTATTAGGGCGGGCCCGAATAAACTATCTCCTCTTCCTCCTCGGTATCACTGCCGAAGACAGAGATGGTGGCGTTAGCTTTGTTCTCCGGCTTGTGACACCTTTCCGTGTCTTCGAAATCCGGTAAGAAGTATTTGGCATCTTCATATTTGCGAACTTCGTTCACGGAGAACGGATTCAGTTCTCCCGTCACGATATACTCGAGACCATCCCTAAAATATTTCATACACTGATGCTGTGTAGAAGGGATGATGTTGTACTCGTGTAACCATGGTCGGCCGAGCAGAGCATTGTAGCATGTCTTGGCGTCTATGACGTGGAATTTAATGTCCGTGACGAGTAGCCCAAAGCGTAGCGTCAGTATCACAGACCCAAGAGTTCTTGACGATTGGGAGTCGAACCCGGAGATGGTGATCTTGTCCCGAGCAAGGTGC
Source organism: Agapanthus africanus (assembly GCA_030015575.1). Taxonomy (NCBI): domain Eukaryota; kingdom Viridiplantae; phylum Streptophyta; class Magnoliopsida; order Asparagales; family Amaryllidaceae; genus Agapanthus; species Agapanthus africanus. The sequence continues at coordinate 546,613,501 of CM057338.1, forward strand.
TGGACGCTCATGCAGATTTCCTTTAACACCCGCACATTGAGGAGATTAACGGAGGATCCATTGTCGACCAGGATTTTGCCTATCTTTATATCATGGCAGTATCCTGAGACATAGAGGGGGCGATTGTGTTCGCACGTCCCTAGGAGAAGGTCCTCGTCACCAAAAATGACATCGGCCGCGTGCACTTCTTCTAATTCATCCTTCATCTTTTCTTCGGCCAGGAAAGCTTGGAATTGCTTTGGCTCCTGTAGTACCTTGATTAACGAATCTCTTGCCTCTTTTGATAGTAAAAGGGCGTCAAGAATGCTGAGCTACGAGGCTAGCTTCCTCAGATGCGCTAGAATGTTGTAATCCACCTTATTTTTCTTCGGCGGGTCCTTGGTGGCTAGCTCTTCCATGACTTGGTCATCTGGGGCAATATCCTCAGAGACCTTTTCTTTCCCTTTATCTTTCTTGTTTGAGGGTCCGAGATTCTTTTTGGGTAGCATCCGGTTACGCAGCCGAATATTTTCGCAGACCCTCGGCTCTTCTTCTTTTCCCGAGGTGGACTCTTTAAAGAGGGGGCTAAGAGCCATTTTCTTGTCAGAGTCGCTTCCGAATGTGAGCACTTGCGATCCCCCGGCGTTAACCATAAGACAATCGCCGGTAGTTCTGTTAAGCCCCTCGGTCGTATTTTTCCGCTCCCGATGAGTTTTGCGCTTTTCCCGCTTAAAATGTTGTCGGTGAGCAACATATCCCTGCCACCATCTACTGAAAGCTTTGCACTCTTCGGTGGGGTGCGAAATCTTCCGATGATACAAGCAGTAGGAGGGGTGCATTTCCATTTCACCAGTAATGTTTCCTTCAGAGGATGGTAGCTTCATATCCATTGATATGGCCTTAGCAAACCTTTTCCTCGTCTTGAGTTTGCTTCTATCTGCGGTGGATGTATTCTGCTCCAGCGGGAGTATCCCAACTCTTTCGTCAAGTCGCTGGCGCTTGGCCCTTTCAAATATAGTCGCCTCGCGTTCCCGATCAGCTTTACTTTTTAACAGAGCTTCGTTGAGGAATGCGTCAATTGTTTCATCCGATGGCCCCAGAATTTCCGGTTTAGGATCTGCTCCCAGCTTTTCAGTGCAAGGAGTTTCCTCATTGTCTGTAAACGAATAGGAAATCATATGACAGCTCGCCACGTATTCCTCGGATTCATCCGACGAACTTTCCCCCTCATCTTCCTCTTGAAAGACGTGGTTGAGGAACTCTTGGAGTGTAATGGGAATCCGTGCTTTCTGGTTGTATTCCTCCAGCGCGTCAATTTGTTTTTGTAAGTCCGCGCGCTTGTCGCCAAGCTTCACAGGCTTCTTGGATTTCTTCTTCTTCTTCTTCGAAGATTTTGACGGCTGGTTGTGAGTGCTTGGGCAACTACCATCGGTCTTTGGAGTTGAACGCGGCTTCAACATCCCTTCAATGATCTGAGGTTCCAACGGGTTTTTCCACCTGATCGCTGGGCATGTTTGAAGATCATTCAGCATCCTTTTTGTTTTGGCTGATAGCACAACCTCCCATGGAGCTTCTTCAACGAAGGAGCACGTTGCCCCCGGCGTATTCACCCTTTTAGGGGTGTGAGGCTGCAGAGGATTCACCTTCCATCTGTCGGACAACGCGAACTTACCCTGTTGGTACTGGTCTTCAATCCAATTTTTGAAGACGTAGCAGTCCTCGATCGGATGACCCAATACTCGGTGATAAGGACAGTAATTGGGATCATTGACGTCGTTTGGCTGCGACGGACGTCTTGGATCCGGCAGATTTATGAGTCGGTTGCGCAAGGCTAGCTCGAACAATCTTCTCGTTTTATCTCAGGGAAACGAGTAAGGACGTCCTAGCCTTTCCTCAAGGGGTACGCGCGGATGCATATTATTTTGACGGACCACCGGCTTCAAGTTGCTCGGCTGTTGTTGAGCATTGGCGACAACGATCGCTTTTCCTTTCCCTTTCTAGTTTCGAGAGTCCGGCATTGGAGGGGGAGGTCTATGGCCCATCTGATCCATTTGGGCCAGTTTGTCGATCAGGGCCTGGAAGGTAGTCGACTTGAAGAACATCATGAATTGGGATATGGTCGCCTGTGGATCAAGAGTTCCTACAAACATACCTACTGCCGGAGCCTCTTCAATGCGTTGCTCGCATTTTGACCATAAGTTCCGCCACCGTATAGTATACTGAACCCATGTTTCGCCTGGCTTCACCCTGGCATTAATCAACGCCGTTATCGGGGTGCATTCGCTGGCACTTGCGAAACACTGGGTAAACAGCAGCTCCATCTCCGCGAAGGTCTTGATAGAGTCGTTTGGGAGATCGGAGTACCATTCGAATGCTATATCCGATAAGCTACCAACGAATTGGCGAAGTAACAATTTATTATCACCGCCAGTGTTGCCGCAAAGCGCCCTGAACTGGGCAACATGCTGGTGGGGATTGCCAGTCCCCTTATACACATGAAATTTCGGTATTGTATAGCCCGGCGGGTACTTGATCTGATCGTACCAGCTCGGATATGGTCGTCCCGTTTTTACGACCTGACCGGCTGCCTCAGTCGCCTGATGAACCCGGATCTGCTGAGCTATATATTCGTCCAAGTCAGCTTTGGAGATTGTCTCCTCCTTGGCTGTTGACAGAGCCGGTGGAGGATTTGACGTTTCTCCCCTATCGTCTTCAAGGACGATCGGAGGATCTTCAGCAGGAGGATCTTGTTGGATCATCATTCCCACCATGTCCTGGAACAGGAGGGCCATTCGCTTTATATTGGCTGCTTGTTCAGCAGCCTCTTTATCCTTCTTTTCCAATATCCGGCGAAGGAATTCAGCGTCAGTTTCTTGTTCCTGGCGTTGATCCGAGGACGCTTCAGGGCTTTCTTTTGGCCCAGTGAGTGCGGCCATCGCGCTCATCATTTCCTGGAGCTTTTGCTGTTGCTCATGAGCTTTGGTCACTGACCGTGTAAGCGGTCTATGACCTGTAAACGCACGGCTGTCCTCCTTCCCCGATACCATGTTTACAGTATGGACTACAATGCCCCCGGACTTAGGGCGTTTGGGCTCGCCGGCTTTGACATTTGCCGCAGGCGTGGGAATTTTCTCCGGCCTCCTTCTCTTGTGGGCCATTGAAGTTGAGGGGGCCGTTGCAGCGGGTACCCTGGTGGTGGTCGTCTTTTGCTGTTTGATTGGACTGTCCTTTTCTTCCTGCACTTTCGCCCTTTTCTGTTGGCAAGAGTGATCTTGGTCGATTACCGAGTCTTGAACTCTCCACCAGACTTTATAAATCTTAGAGGACAGCCGTTGAGGGGGCTGCTCCAGCTTTGTTTCTGTAACCCTCTCCGCAGGTGGAGGAGATCTTTTTAGCGTAGCAGTCGGAGAGTTCTTACGTACCCTCCTCAGCGGTTCAAAGCTGTTCCCAGTTGGAACAGCAGCATTAACTTCCACCACTGGAGCAGGTAGAGTTAGCCCTGAGGGGGAGTTGCCCTCAGCCTTCCTTACTCGGCGCCAGTGGCGACGTCGAGCATGACGAGCCGTTGGGACTGGCTCGGCGATAGGGACAACTTTGTCTTGCCCCCTGTCCGAATGAGGCGATGCCGGTGCCAGCCTCTTAAAGACTGATGTTGTCCTTTGAGTGGCGATGTTTAATCTGTCAAAGACAGACCCTTGAGTAGGAGCAGGAGCCAGAATGGTCAGCCTTGAAAAGACCGACTCTTTAACAGGAGAAGCCGCCTTGACGACTTCAGGAGCAGAGGTGGCTGTCTTCCTCGGGACGGCTATTTCAGGGTTCATGGGCTTCTTGGCGGGCCCATCAGAGTTCTGGCTCAGCCTGGTAAAGACAGAGGCTGCCGGTTTGATATTGGACGACCCGTTGAAAAGGGCCGTTGTAGCAGTGAGCCGATCGAAAACCGACTTCTTTTGCGCTTCTGGTGCGGGCATTGGCATAGTGAAGCTTGTAGGCGGGAGCATGGTCCCGAAAAACAGACCGGTGGTGGCCTTGGTCACCTGTTCCATTGGCATGGCCAGGATGGAGGCCGCTTGAGGCCCATATGCTACACCTCCAGGTGAGGCGGTTGCACTTGCATTTAAAGCAGCTCAAGCAGTTGGAGGCTATTGATGCTTGATTTCTGCGCCAGGAAAAAGACCAAATCCTAGTAACTTGAAACCCAAAAGCAACCATTAACAAACCGCGACTCATTCGCGAAGACGACACACGAAGTGTGGAGTGGAAAGAGGAAAAGGTCCCACCGGGCGTGCCAGAATCTATTCCCCTCCGAACGACGGCCAAGACATGGACTGTCTTGCCTGAAATTCGGGGCAGATGCTAATTGGTTTTATCCGTCTACCTCTCCGAAGATGCCAAGTTGATTTATAACACCGTGTATCGGAGGTTTAGACGGATGCGACCGATGTAGCAGACTTCGTCAGATTCCCCCTCGCTTGAGGGGTTTTTGATTGTGGGGACGCTCTTCCCTGCAGGCGCAAGCCCCTGCAGTTAATTACGCTACCGCATCGCGGTAACTACTTTCTCCTTCTCCAGAAATTTCACTTCGCGTCGTGTGTGTTTGTTTGTTTGTGGATGCCCGTGGATCGTATACGGAGACTAAGTTATGCCGTCGCCCGTAGGACGTGGATTAGTCCAAATCCGTATTTACTTAGATTTGGGTTTGGTGTTTTAGTTTAAGGATACGTTAGCCATATTGAGGCTAAAATCAACTTAAACGTTCGTTAAGGATACGTTAGTCCTATTTGAGACTAAGATCAACTTAACGGAAGAGCATTTAGGGGGCTCTAATGTTCCAGTTTAGGGACGTAGTGGTCCATAGGTAGTTTAAGGACATTGCGGTCCATTACCAGTTTAGGGACATGGTGGTCCATCTCCAGCTCTATGGACGGATATTAGTTTAAGGACGAATAAGTCCATGGTTTTAAGGACCCCACGGTCCGTATGGGTGTGTTTAGGGATGCATTAGTCCATTAGTTTAAGGACGCATAAGTCCATGGGTTTAAGGACCCCACAGTCCGTATGGATGTGTTTAAGGACACATTAGTCCATGAGTATAAGGACCCCACAGTCCGTATCGATGTGTGGTTGTCGGGATCCGTCACCTCTCTGACGACGTTGAAAGATTACAACGATAGGTGTCAGAGGAGTTCGGAGATGTACCCTCGAACCGGATGTAAATTGCTTTAAGAGAGCAGTCATGCTCAGTCAATTTAATTTGAGGACTTACGGCCATGATTGGGCTAAGTCCAGTTGAGAATATTCAACGTTTTTATCTTTGGCCTATTAGGCCTGTGCTAGGGCTTTGCCCCTGTTTAATAATGCACTACATTTCCTTTTGGCCTGCTAGGCCTTTTTGATTTGGGCTCTGTCCCTTTATTTATGATGCAGAGCATCTGTCTTTGTTTGGGGTCTACCCTTTTTAAAATAATGCATAGCATTTTATTAGGCCTGTTAGGCCCTTTTTTAATTGGGCTTGGCCCTTCTGACAGTGGCCATGTGGCATGTCAGGCGTTTTGCGCCAATTATTGAGCGCAAGTGCATGTGGAGATGACACGTGTCACGCTCTGGTGAGCGCAAGCGCAGTTGGCGCAGTGCGCTGCCTCAGTGCGCTGCGCTGTTGCGCCGCTGACACGTGGCGCGCTCTGGTGAGATGCGCCAATATCAGAGAGCAATGCTCTATCTTGAAAGCGCATAGCGCAAGTGGTTATGTTGCTGACACGTGGCGCTCTCTGGTGGCTTGCGCCAACCCAGGAGCGCAATAGTGCAGATCTGCAAGTGCAAGACACTGTTTTAATAACTTAATCCAATTTTGGATTTAAGAGAGGAATCTTTAAGATTCCAGAACCAACGGTTCATGAAAAAGTGCAAGGCACTGTTTTTATTTATTTTTTTATTGAAGATCATTGATCTTGTTCTTAGATCAATGATCTATTCATAAGAAATTCTTCTTTTTGTTATAAAGGTTTTTTACCTTTTTTTTCTTCTTGAGTTCTTCTCACAATTCTTCAGAGTTCTCTCTATTCTATGTGTTGTTGTTTTTGATCTTGATGATTTTTGAATTGGGGTCTAGGGGCCTTTATATAGTGCTCATTAATTTGTTAAATTTGTTAAAGAGATCCTTCTCTGAGTGATTTTGGGAATTTTCCCCACCGTTGGATCTTTGATCTCAGGGCTTCTGTTTTACAGAAGACAATCTTCTTGTTTTAACAAGAACAGAAAGATCTTACTGGAATTTCAATTCTGTTTGGCGCAAACGCCCCAACGCTTGACACGTGTCACGCAGCGCTTGCGCAATTGCGCTTGCGCAACTGCGCTGACACGTGTCGCGCAGCGCAGCGCTTGCGCAACTGCGCTGACACGTGTCGCGCAGCGCAGCGCTTGCGCAACTGCGCTGACACGTGTCGCGCAGCGCAACGCTTGCGCAACTGAAGCATTGCTTCCTTTAATTTTTGTTTTAAATAGAGCCTTGCTCTGATTGGGCGCGCTGCCTTGGGCGCTGCGCTGACGTATCAACTTCTGACACGTGGAGCGTTGCTTCAATTTTTGAATTTTTGAAATTCAAACAGAGCTTTGCTCTGATTGGGGGAAACAGGCTTGTGGGTAACTGATATGATCATTACCTACTGCTGGCGTATTGACGAGATTTTAGAGTCCCACACAGAGGTTTCCTAGCTCAAGCGAAACGAAGTAGGGCACATATGTGATCTGTGCGGGACCGAGATTGAATACGTGTATGTGATACCGTATTCTAATCTCGCAATATAGGTTATATGTGATACAACCGGATTATTGAATCAAGTGTTGATTCAATGATTTATTATATGTATATTTTATATACATAAAAATGATATTTGTCGGTTATATATGATATAGCCGGATTATTAAATCAAGTGTTGATTTAATAATTTGATAGATATTAATATATTTGATATATAAATATATATTAACTAATATTATCTCACTAAAGAATTTCTTCTCTTGATTTGTATATATGATGATATATACATTTATGTGATATATATATATATATATATATATATATATATATATTTGTGTATATATTACATATATTATTGTGTCATGGTAGATGATACATTAGACATGGGTGTATGAGACTCACACCAAACTAAAAATAATTTGGGTGATTTAATTATTAAGGGATAAACCAAAATTAGGTGGAAATTGTAATGGCTTAAGATGCTTGTGGAAGCATTTAAAAGCCTTGACTTAGTCCACTAATTTTGTTTTACTCTAAATATTTATTTACTCAACCATTATCTTTTGCCATGGTTAAGTCTCTACAAATATTTTTTGAGATATTTTTTCCACTATGGTTCATCACTTGATCATCTTCTTCATCTCATATTTCTTCTCTATCTTTCGATGAGGTGAAGAAAGAAAAAGGGAAACAAAATTCTAAATGAAGAGGTAGCTTGAGTTAGAGATTGCTCATGGTGGATCGTCTTCGGCCTCGAAGATCCTTAAGCAAGCTTGTTCCTTTCGCCTAATGGAGCCTAAGAAGAGTTCGTGGGACCACTACATGGAGCTAAGGGACTACTACTTGGAGCTTTAGAAGTGAAGGACCGGTCTACAAAGATTGTATTCCTTTTTCACTTAGTGTAAAACTTGTTTACTAGTTTAAAACCCCTAATTCTCTAGTTCGATTCTAGGATAGCTTGCAATAGCACACTAGATTTTTTTAAATTGCATACTTGATGCTTCTAAAAACCTCATAGTGGTGCTAAGGCATACTTTCATGGTATCAGAGCTAAGCTAGAGCATCAGGAGTGGCTTAGATGACGTTAAAGTGTTCGATTGAACATCGAAACCCATATTTCCCCAAGTTTCTGTAAATTTTTTCATAAGTTGGATTTTTCCAGATTAAAAATATTCAGAAATTCATGCAGGTAATATTATGGAGCGACAAGAATTTTGAGACCATGACTCCACCATTGCGCTGCGGAACTGCGACCAATCCCATGGTTTGGTCGCGGTTTCGCTGCAGTCTTGGTTCAATTTTCTTGTGCTACTCCATTCTGATATTTCTGGCTTTCTGGGTATTTTTCTGAGGCTCAAGTTGTTGAGGTCTCTGGGAATTGTGGGTGTTTGATAAATCGATCGAAATGTTTAACGCCGTCTAGATACCTGTGATCTGTGATACAATATTTGGAATCCACAATAATTAGTTTTGTGAAAACTAGTTAGTGTTTTGTAAATTTAGCAATTTAGTCTCGTTTGATAGATTGCCACGGAGTTTCGATTTGGAACAAAACTCCGTCGCAATCTCGTATAGTACGCAAACACTCGCCGCATAACATTACTAGATAGTCACGCCCCATAGCCCAGACCAAGTGACTGTAGGAGAACCCCGTTGCCAAAAGCATCCGCTCGGGTGCTCACGGCCGCGGTGTTCTGCCTAAGTGCACTTCGTCGATGGTATCAGGGGTGCGGCCGTATACTAATGTTTCTGACAAGCATTCGATTATTTGTTGAGAATCTTGTTGAATTGCCTGACTGGTTATTGAAAAGTGTTTTCAATTTGATACTAAAATGACGGGTTTATAGTGTTAGGCATGAAATCCAAAGTATGAGATATTCCAGGTTTATGATGTCTAAGCTGTTGCGGATTCTAATTATTGTAGTATTTATTTCTTTTCTACGACCGTAAGTGTAATATGTGGTGTATCGCCGATTTCGTTGTTATACGTCAACGACAATTGGGATACGCATGTTTACTTACGTTGATTACATGTGATGTTATGTGTTGCTGTGATATGTTATATTGGATCGTCGTAATTGAATAGCTGGGAGTTTTGCGTGAGATGAGAGTTTTTCATTTTCATTCATGTAAAAAATTTGTATGTAATATTCTTTTATTGGGACACTTCCGGGTTGAGGATGATGTCACCATTGATGTATATTATTTACTTTTCCACATTAGGATAGACCTAAGGCGGGGAGCATAAGTAACCGGGTTCTAGAGTCCAGTGGGAGACCATCTCGAGGAGTCGAGACCAGGTCTCCTAACTCTAGAATTGGTAGGGTTGCTTGCCGCTCTCATAGGGGTCTAGGGATGTGGGTTTGGCTATTTATCATGACCGTGGAATCCGTGTTTTTTACTGGCTTGATTTAAAACACGGACCTCCTAGTATATCCTATATTTCATATGTTGACTTCTGCTGCAATGTTCTATGATAAGATCATATAACTGCGTGAGATGAATGTTTTATATTATATATATGATATATAATAAACGTTGCTTCCCCGCTCTGCCGTTAGTTAAGTAACCTAACGGTGCATGACGGGACCCCATGGCGAATGCGGATGGTATAAGCGTACGTTCTATTTTCATTTCATCTGTGATGTTTAGGAAACATAAATGATGGGACTTCATTAATGAGATTAATGAAAAGGAAAGAAACCTAAAGATGTTGTAGAATGAAATTTTTAAAAAGGTAGCTCTAGTTCTTGCTTTGCATAGCAGTATTCTTTATGAATATCCAGCACCTCATTCGATGAGGAAAGAGCCGAGATCCTTTCACCGGGAATGACCTCTTTAGCAAAAGCTAGTAAATGCTACAACCCACTCGGTTTGTTTTGAAAACTATTCGATTTTAAAAAGCGGAGGTTAAACCACTGCTTTTCAAATCACTCGATTCTACGACGATATCAAGTTCATTACGCAAAAGGTTTTCTTAAAAACCCGTCGTAGCCCTCCGTCATTTCAGATAAGGACTATTTAGTATTCGTGCTGCATTTGTTGGCCTGTGTTAAGGCGTAGTGTATGGTAGCTGATTAGTGCTTATCTGCCGCATACGATGCGATTGGATTAGGATAGTCGTACGACCTTGTTGGCCTGCATCAAGGGTCGTGCGGGTGGGTTTAATTCAATCACGAAATGAACGGGTTGAACTTGACTAGCGTCCTATGGTTTGTTAGCCTGCGTCAAGGTCATAGGATACTAGGGGTAAAAAAAATTATTGGGAATTTTCAAATGTTGAAAAAGTTGCAATGAGATTGTATACCTTCTATGAGATAGTTGGATCCCGATACCCACTGCGAGTAAGAGTTACTTCTGGGAGAGTTTTGCACTTTACAATTAGCTAATCTAGTAGGTGTCTAAGAAAGGTGTTAACGGGGTTATGCCCCTGCGGAAATGAGGTTATTTAATTAGTTCCATGCGAAAGCACGGGGAGACTCCCTCGGAGTACCAATACTTGCCTGGCTGAACTATTGGCGAACTTGTAGGGTGTAATTAATCCCGTCTAATCTTACTTTTTAGGGTTTGAAGGAAGATTTGATAAAAATAGAGGGAGCCATCCTGATTTGATAAAATAATAACCAATCTAATCTTGCAAGAGCGCACGCAGTATTTTCTTCTCTCTCTCTCCTGGTAGAGACCGTGTCACGCCTTAATCAAGATAATAATATTGATGTATTGACCGAACCCGCTTGTTATACTGAGCTGGGGAACGTTGGTTTCGCTCTACCTTATAACTGTTATAAGTCTGAACAGGAAATAGGGGAATACCCGGATTTCCATGCGACCCGAACGAGAACTGACCATGATGATACATCTTCTTCGGATGTGTTCATTACCGAGAATTGTTTCTCGGTTTTTTCTACGTCCTGGATATTAGATAACGGATCAGGATCCCATATTTGTAATATGTTATATAGGCTAAAGAAAGGTAGAGAACTGGGAATAGGTGATCATTATCTCAGAGTAGGGAATGGTGCAATGGTTGCAGCTAAAGAAGTGGGCACATATCACCTAGTATTACCTAGTGGTGATACATTGATTCTAAACGACTGTTATTACGTACCAGAAATAATGTGCAATATTATATCAGTATCTATACTACATAAAGATGGATATAATTTTGTATTGGAGGATAATGTTATGAACATTTTCCTAAATCAAGTGTTTATATGTTTTGGCACGCTATGTAATGGTATATACGTCCTGAATCAAAATACAGTTCTTAACATACTGAACACACACAAAAGAAAAAGTTCAGAAATGAACGAAGCCTTCTTATGACATTGTAGACTATGTCATATCAATACGACACGACTAGCTAAGTTACATAAAGATGGATATTTGAATCCGTTCGAATTTACATCCAATGAAACTTGCCAGTCATGTCTCAAAGGCAAGATGACCAAAACTCTATTTACTGGACACGGAGAAAGAGCTACTGAACTCTTGGGACTAATACATAGTGATGTATGTGGTCCCATATCTACACATGCCAGGAATGGCTCCACGTACTTTATTACATTCACCGATTATCTCTCAAGATACAGACATGTGTTCCTGTTGAAACATAAGTCTGAAGCTTTTGAGAAATTCAAGGAATATAAGTGCGAAGTAGAGAACCAAATAGGTAAAAGTATTAAAATCTTTCGATCCGATCGAGGACAAGAATACTTGAGCACGGAATACCGTGACTATCTAAAAGAGAATGGGATTCTCTCTCAGCTTAATCCTCCGTATACACCATAACACAACGGTGTATCGGAGCGGAGAAATCGCACCCTATTAGATATGGTGCGCTCTATGATGAATACTGCTGAGTTACCCATTTCCTTTTGGGGTTATGCACTTGAGACAGCTGCAGACCTATTGAATATAGTTCCCACCAAATCCGTGCCTACCACTCCATATAAGATATGGAAAGGAAAGAGACAATGTCTTAATTATGTTAAGATATGGAGTTGTCCGGCATATGTGAAAACACAACATCCAGACAAACTCGAGGAAAGATCAGTTCTGTGCAAGTTTGTTGGATATCCTAAACATTCGCGAGGGTATATCTTCTACCACACCGAGGAACAAAAGGTGTTTGTTTCTCGGCATGCCACCTTTTTAGAAAAGAAATTTTTTGTGAAAGAAATTAGTGGCAATGAGGTAGAACCGGAAGAAGTTCCAGCTATACAAACCACGACTGATGATTTGGTAGAACTGGAGGATTCAGTAGTCCCCAACGAACCTCAGCCTCTCCGCAGATCTAGTAGGGTTGCTTATCCACCTGAGAGATACTACGGTTTTCTTATTGACGGTTGGAGTGAGGATTGCATCATGGAAGATGATGACCCAACTAGTTTCGAGCAGGCCATTACAAGTGGGGACTCTGTGAAATGGCTGGATGCTATACGATCTGAGATGGAATCCATGTACACCAAAAAAGTATGGACTTTGGAAGTTGCACCTGAAGGGGTAAAACCTATTGGGAGCAAATGGATCTTTAATAAGAAACTGTGTGTAGATGGACAAGTTGAAACTTTCAAAGCTAGACTTGTAGCAAAAGGTTTTCATCAACGACTAGGTGTGTATTATGATGAAACCTTTTCTCCAGTGGCTATGCTTAACTCCATCCGGATCCTACTTGCCATCGCTGCATACCATGACTACGAAATATGGCAGATGGATATCAAAACCGCTTTTCTAAATGGTGATTTAGAAGAGAGCGTGCACATGACATAGCCAGAGGGCTTCATAGACAGTGGGAGCAGCGGAAAGGTGTGCAAGCAGCTTAAATCAATCTACGGATTAAAGCAGGCATCGCGGAGTTGGAACATCTGTTTTGATATAGCAGTCAAAAAGTTCGACATCATCAAAAATATAGATGGACTTTATATATACAAGAAGGTTGTTGAGTGTAAGATTGTCTTCCTCGTATTGTATGTGGATGACATACTCTTGATAGGAAATGATGTTCCTATGCTACACTCGGTCAAGCTCTTCTTATCACATAGGTTCTCCATAAAAGATCTAGGTAATGTCTCCTACATCCTGGGGATTAATATCTATAGAGATAGATCTAAACGGATGTTGGGAGTGTCCCAATCCAGGTACATTGACACCATACTAAAGAGATTTAGTATGGAAGATTCTAAGCGTGGTAATTTACCCACTTGCTCAGGAATCACTATCTCCAAAGAGATGTCTCCCAAGACTGATTTGGAGAGGGCTCGCATGCAAGAGATATCCTATGCTTCGGCAGTCGGGTCTATCATGTATACAATGTTATGTACCAGACCGGATGTGGCCTACGCACTTAGTGTGGTAAGCAGGTATCAATCGGATCCTGGGGAGAATCACTGGACAGCTGTGAAAAACATTCTTAAGTACTTGAGAGGGACTAAAGAAATGTTCTTGGTGTATCATAACGGAGAACTCTAAGATGAGTCTTTTACCGATTCGAGCTTCTAAAGTGATAAGGACAACAGTAAGTCGGTCTCGGGTTTTGTCTTAACTCTCAATGGAGTGGCGGTATGTTGGAAGCGTTTCAAGCAAAATACCATGGCAGGCTCGATGATGGAGGCTGAATACATCGCTGCCAACGATGCCGCCAAAGAGGATGTCAGGATAAAGAAGTTCATAACTGAACTTGGTGTGGTTCCATCTATTGAGCATCCAATACCATTGTATTGTGATAACACTGGAGCTATGGCTTTGGCTAAGGAACCCCGGTCCCATCAGCAATCCAGACATATTATTAGACGGTATCACCTGATCCGGGAGATAGTTGATCGTCGGGAGATCGAAGTTAGGAGAGTTGACACAAGAATAAAATGGTGGATCCACTCACGAAGGCCCTCCCCCAGATACAATTTGAGAGACTTTTTAGGATGTTGGGTTTGAGATACTACAACAACTGGCCTTAGTGCAAGTAAGAGATTGTTAGTTATATGTATGCCCTAGAGGCCATTATTGTACATGTTGTATATTATAGTGGATGCTTGGACATATATAGAGAGGGCTTTCTTGCTCGACATGATAATATGCTATCTGGTTGCTCTTTATCTTAACATGTATACTAGTATTTTTATACCGTCTCTCTCTGATATATGTTGATAAAGCCCTTAGGATGTTGGCTTAAGTACCAGGACTATGATGCAGATTATACTAGTGGGGCTTGGGTAGTCCGTAAGCACATCCTTTAATTGTTCCTAATCGAAGGAGTATCGAGACAGGGCATCGATATTCCATAGTACACTAGTATGTACGTTTCTTGACCTTGTATGGGGCGATGGATGATCCCACATCCATTGGTGTTTGACATCAAAGATTGTACACAGGTACTCGTTAGAGAATGGGTACACCGAACAGGACTCGCCGAGAACTTCTAGATGGTATTATACCTAACGTCAGATAGCAGTTCTCTGATGACCCTGGTACAGATTAGTCTGTAGACCCGAAATCGTCATAGAGTCTTGTATGGTTCCCACTGTGGTTTGATTTCCTCCCTACCACGGCTCGAAAGAGTCGTGCAAATAAGTGGATTTTAGGTACAGTCCCGAGTTACATGGAGGCAATGAGCGATAGGAGGGGTTTCGTCTTTCCCAGTATTGGGAGTTGATATTGCGCTATGTTCTATTGGCTATAACAGGAAGTCCCTGGCCAGGGCTGTTGATGAGATTTACTGGTAATTTTTATCGGTAGTTTCTCGACCCGTTATGAGCCTCACATCGGCATGATTTATCATGTTATTGGGGTCTGATGTTTACCACCCCTAAACTCGATATGCGACATATTAGACGAAGAGATCGGACTGTACGGTAGTGTTACTTGTAGGATTCATGGGAGTTTGGACATGTTTGCTTGTTGAGCTTCTATTCGCTCAATACCTGGGTAGCCGTTACATCCAGCTAGTACCGCTTACGGCTTGTGGGTAACTAATATGATCATTACCTACTGCTAGCATATTGATGATTCTTTAGAGTCCCACATAGAGCTTTCCTAGCTCAAACGAAACGAAGTAGGGCACATATGTGATATGTGCGGGACTGAGATTGAATACGTGTATGTGATACCGTATTCTAATCTCGCGATATAGGTTATATGTGATATAACCAGATTATTGAATCAAGTGTTGATTCAATAATTTGCTATATGTATATTTGATATACACAGAAATGATATTAGTCGGTTATATATGATATAGCCGGATTATTAAATCAAGTGTTGATTTAATAATTTGATATATATTAATATATTTGATATATAAATATATATTAACTAATATTAGCTCACTAAAGAATTTCTTCTCTTGATTTGTATATATGATGATATATACATTTATGTGATATATATATTTGTGTATATATTATATATATTATTGTATCATGGTAGATGATACATTGGACATGGGTGTATGAGACTCACACCAAACTAAAGATAATTTGAGTGATTTAATTATTAAAGGATAAACCAAAATTAGGTGGAAATTGCCATGGCTTAAGATGCTTGTGGAAGCATGTAGAAGCCATGGTTTAAGATGCTTGTTTTGTTTTACTCTAGATATTTATTTACCCATCCATTATCTTTAGTCTTGGTTAAGTCTCTACAAATATTTTTTGAGATATTTTTTCCACTGTGGTTCATCACTTGATCATCTTCTTCATCTCATATTTCTTCTCTAGCTTTTGATGAGGTGAAGAAAGAAAAAGGGAAACAAAATTCTAAATGAAAAGGTAGCTTGAGTTAGAGATTTCTCAAGGTGGATCATTTTCGGCCTTGAAGATCCTTAAGTAAGCTCGTTCCTTTCACTTAGTGGAGCCTAAGAAGTGTTCGGTGGACCACTACTTGGAGCTAAGGGACTACTACTTGGAGTTTTAGAAGTGAAGAACTGGTCTACAAAGATTGTATTCCTTGTTCACTTAGTGTAAAACTTGTTTACTAGTTTAAAAACCCTAATTCTCTAGTCCAATTCTAGGATAGTGATCGTTAAGGATTTCGCATGTCGTATCTCATTCTAAAGTTAACCGCAATCAAGACGGCGTCGCGTGTAGCTAGCCGTGATGAGTATAGGTCGTCCGCAGGGAGATGGTGCGTTTTACGTTCTTGTTATCATGAGTTAAGAAAGGGTCGGAACTGTTCGTCTCTAACTTCAGTGTTGTATATGCAAAGTATAAGTTTATTAGGAATAGAGATAGGTTTGTGTAAATTAGGAAAATCCGTACTCAATTTTTTATGCCTAGCTTGACTATTGAAACTAGAGTAATCGGCAACAACGTGGATTAGGGTGTTTAAGCACAGCATTTGTGAAATCCGGCTTATTGACCTTTGTCCGTCCGTTCTTGTCTCTTGACTTTCGCCTCCTGCCAAACCGAACGCAACCGGTCACGGTTAGGGATCACCTATACCTTGGTAGGATAGGGTGCTTACGGAGCGCTTGCGTAAGGTTTGGTGGAGCTCAATGGGAAAATATTGGGCAAAGGAAATGAGCAAAGAAAACCTTAATTTACATAGCCACTCTCTTTTCCTAACAACACCACTATTCACAAACCATCAAAACAACAAAAGAAAGTGCAAATGAAATGACATAAAAGGAATAGCACAACATTGCAAGTAAGTAAATGGCAAGAATTAAATTGCAAGTAAGGAAAAGAGATAGAAGAGGAATACTAAGAACCCAAGTGCAAAATGTAAGATTTATTAATTCCAAGTAATGAAACAAACCATGAGTTCAATAACCAAAACTTAAACTTGCAAGCTCAATGAAAAAGTTGCAAGATCAAGAGAAGGTAAAGAACTCAAGGTGCACTAACGACTATGTACAAAGTTTCAAAATGAAAATGAAACAAAGAGTTAAACTATAGCCCAATGTAAATCTATCAAGTCTAAGTCCTCTTTCCCTTGCTCACTGATCTAGTACTTATAGGCACAAAATAAGATTAAATAAACAATATACTAAGGATGATGTGACAACAAGGGAAAGCCAGAAGAAAAATGGGGAGCTTTAGGCATGATGGGACCGGCGACGCCGGAATTTTGTAGAAAGTCGCCGGTCAAGCTTGGGTCATTGAGTCTCGTGTTGGTTTAGTGATGTTGTGTGCTCTCCACAATCCCACTGGTAATGTTTGATTTATTGATAACAACTTGGGTTGTGCTCAGTAGCTTTTGGAGGGAAATCAATCTTCAAATCACATCACAACTTTTCTTTCCACCCATCACAAGCCTAGTTGCCTCTTCTCTTACACAAGTTATCATTTGTGTGTGCCAACTTGTGTGCCCACTTGTGCAAGGAAGCCCCCTAGGTTCATGCATCATAAAAAGGTGTTCACACTTGTATGTGTTGGACCATTTTAGATAAAAAGTGTGTACACATGCATGTTGCAAAAAGGAACTCTTTAAATATAGATCGGCTTTCTGTTCCGGTTGCAGTGTCGGCTCACAAATGTAATATCCGTGTATTTGAGTGTGTTTCTAGTGTTTTGTCACGAATACCTGTAATCTGTATTTATTGAGCAGACACGGGTTAATAGTACCGATATAATACAAAAATGATAATGAATGAGCGGTATTGAAATGCAGTTTTCTGTGATGAACAGATAGAATGCAATAGCAAACTAGATTTTTTAAAGTTGTATACTTGATGCTTCTAAGAACCTAGTAGTAGTGCTAAGGCATTCTTTCATATTGGACCATGGCTATCTTATTCGGGGATAGCTTCTCAGTGCTCCTCAAGTGTTAATCGTAATTACTTTGCATCACATATCAAGTCAGGAAATCTAAAATTAATTTTCTTGACTCGAACGATTCACAAATCCACAAACGCTTCACAAATCCTAGATCTAAAAGAGATGATCATAAACTTGAGCAGTAGCAACAGCGAACGCGAGAAACCTTAGCGGATCTCTTCGGATTTGATTGACTCCTATTGACAACGTAGAGCACGCATCAGAGACACACAGACAATGAAGCCTCCTCACTGCAGATCAAACTCGCCTCCTCCAGCTTCCTATCTGTGCAAACACAAAACACACAAGATCTATCAATGAGCATCTGATCTAGAGCGAGAAAAAGAGCGATGATGATGGGAGAGAGAACGAGAAGGGCAGCTGTGGTGGTCGAGGTCGCGATACTGAGTGAGGAAAGAGAATTGTTGAGCAACCGATCGAGGGGAGAAAGAGGTCGGCGCGTTTAAGGCTATTTTAGGAGCGGATGTAGGGTTTTTGAGGAATTACCGGTGTTCTAAATGTTGGTCAACATCGCCCAAATGTCAATAACGTGTCGGATTTGGGAAAAAACGACACAGATGTGCAGAATTATTTCGTTTATCGATATTTTCTAAATGTCCGCTGACATTTCGTGATGTCGGCCAACATGTCGTGATATCGGCGTTTTACCTGAGATTTACCGATATGTGGAGGAAAATTAGGTAATTTTCTTTCGGGCTTTGGGCTTTGTGCATTAAGCAATTAGCTCGGTCCATTGCAGAATAAAGAACAAAAGATATCGCCATTGCCCATCACAGCCGTTTACTTAATATGCGACCGCTCTACCACTGAGCTATTGAGGAACATATAAATTTAATAAAATTAAAAATATGAATACATTACTATTTTTTCAAAAAAAAAAGTTATATAAATGATGTTTACATTAAAAATGTAAAATCCAATATTTGATAAAACCAACCGACATTTCATGTTAGCTACTATCCGACATTAAAATCTTCTGACCGACACGACACAGACATCCAAAATTTATAACTTTAGGAATTACATGCTCAGTGAGTGGAGAGAAAGAGAGAGTTTAGGCTGAGAGAGGGGGTTAGGAAATTTTTTAGCCGTGCCTAAAATGATCGAAAATTTAGTCGTCTCTATGCTTTTGCCACTTAAATTTACGCTCTTTGTTTATAATTTCCCTCGGCGTTGTGTTCTTTCCCTCGTAAATAGATCATTGCCGAGAGAACATTAGCAAGAGGGAAAATTCCGTTTGCAGTGCTCACGTTGCTGAGGGAAATTTGTCCTCATAAATGTTCTGTTGCTACTGCAGTTGTTTCTACTAGTGAATTCGCTCTGCTGCCACTCACCTCCTCATCCTGATAATCCCTTTCGTTTTATATGAATTCGATGATAAACATAATTACCACGGTAAGCTCTCAACAACTCTGCTTGTTCATCCAGGAGATGGCGCATATTGCAATCGAAGGAGAGGATTAGATAATGATTCATTATTTAGTCTTGATATTTAGTTTAGATTCAAATTTTAATTTACTTCTTGTATATCTCACACCCAAAACTCTGATATTTCCATATTTCATCCCTAAAAATTTGCATTCCATATTTCATCCCCGAAACTTTTAAGTTGTTCATTAATGTACCGCTTTTATAAATTAGAGGATAAATTTTTACAAGGGAGAGTTATAAATAACTGAAAGGCTTTTAAGGCTGAAATATTTAAATGCAACTTTTTGGGGTGAAATATGGAAATATCAAAGATTTGATGGTGAAATATGGACATATCAACTTGTGGGGAATAAATATGGAAATATCAAAGTTTTGGCGATGAGATTAAAAAAAATCCTTCACTTTATGATGTGTGTATCATGCATATATTATAAGCTTTTTGAGTATGAACTATGTTTAGCTCTCACATTTGTATTTAACCAATCTTTGTAATTTAGTGATATCTATTATAAGTTTGAGCCTTTAATATAAAGGAAAATTCTTTTGGGGTATAGTTTGGAGAGGTAACTTATTTTTAAACTCACGTATTTTTAAAATTGTGGAAAAAATTAATACTCATAAAATACGGAAGTTTCAAGCGCAAAATAGATTATGTGTCATATACTTAGAATATTTTAGCAAAAATTCCAAGTTTACCCTTATTCTTTTTAATCAAATACAAATGATAATTCTCGCAAAAAAATTAAATACTATGAATCATTTCATCCTCAATACTTTCCTCCCAATTCCCCCTGCCAACCCCCACCCCAATCTCCTTCCCCAAAATTTGCATCTCCATTTTCAAATCCCTAGTCTCCAATCTAATTCCTCTAATCCCCCATCTCCGATTCCAATTTCAACATCTTCCATTTCAAATCCCAAATCCTGATTGAATTCCCTGGATTCAATTATCTCTGCTTTCAATCTGCCAATCTCCTTTCATCTCCGCATTAGGGCAATCAATAATGAAGAGGGAAATAAGTCGAAAACAATGGAAAGTAACAATAAAGAAGTTGGGTTTAGAAAGAAGATGGGTTTAGAAAGAAGATTAGGGCAAGTAATGATAAAAAGAGAATAATAAAGAAGTCATGGAAAACTATAGGTCCGTAATAAAAAATCTCATGTTCTAATATCTCAGGAAATCCAAAAAATCTCAAGTTATAATAACTTAAAAAATATTACAAGGGTATTATAGGCAATGCATACATAAATACGTATACAAATCAAGATTTAGGTTTAAAATTATGTCCCAGTATATTTTCGGGTATTTTCTTCATTTTGGAAGTTTATGGATTTAAAAATAAGTCGTCTCTCCAAACTGGCAGGGAAAGAATTTTCTCTTAATATCTTTACTTTTAACATCTGACGAAAAATATGCTTTAAAGCAAACGATTATTATTATTATTGGTACTACTACCGCTACTATTACACACACACAAAGTGAAATAAAAAGCACATTTATGGTATTCCCTCGATAGTAAATAAATATCATATACGAAATACTGAGGGAAGACCATGCTTGTAGTGAGCACAATAAATTCTTACCATGCTACGAAGTGTTAGTAATACTACATTGGTATAGACGATGACGATACTTTCAATTAATGTTGAATCTATTATCCAGTACTGATGGTTAAGTCCGACAGCAATGCTACCATTTCCAACAGCCAATTCACCAGCAATTGACCATAATAATTTCCAGCATTCTATCATATTTAACTAATTAATGGTCTTAACATCATCAAGAGAAACATGCATGTCAGAAATGTTAATCATTATCCCCAATTAACTAATTAATTAAATCAAAGCATTATGTTCTTAAACCTAAATCCTCGTTAAAGGATTCCTGGAGACTCACATAAATGTAGAGAATAAGAATTTGTATTTTAATTATATACCAGTATTTTTGCACGTGCGATGCACATAGTGTGAAAATAAAATATAAATGATACCATTATAGAAATTAGAATGCGTGATGCGATAGTTTCAAAATAATTAAGCGGTAAAGGTTTTTTATTTTTAATATGATATGATTAGTTTTAAAGGTAAAGATAGTTAGCCACAAAAGGTGAAGGTTTTTTCAATCATGAAGAATTTAGAAATCGGGTAGTTAATTTTTTCTTTTTTATATTCATTTAATTATAGGAGGGAGGTTTGAATTTTGAGTAAAAAGAGTATTAAAAAGTTAATTTTGGTGATGTGGATATCTTGAATGAAAAAAATAGATTTGTACATTTTTTCCTATTTATTGAATTATTTTAGCAAAACTATAGGTCATCAATAGATGAGCTTAGCTGCACCATGCATGGAGTTAGCATTATAATAGCAAAGATTATACCCCTTCTAAGTTCTAATAGAGTTAATCGCCTTCTTTCGGTTTCAAACGAATGCTTGTTTTTTTCTCTCGTCTTTGAAATTTGGGAATATGATTAGCCATGATACATAACGCAATTCTTAAGTAAGATCCACGAGCCTTTTGCATGCACATGAAGTTTGCGGGAATTATATACATGCTAGTGCTTAGGATATAGATGAGAGCATCTACACACCCAGATACACATCTTATATATATATTAAATCATTATAATAATAGGATCTTAGAATGAAACATATGCACTGAATATCGTAGACAAACAACATGGAAATATAACAAGAACATCCAAAGATGCATATATCTCTATATGAAACTTCACACAAAATCACTCCATAACATCATGTGACATCCTTCTCAAGCTAGCTGGGGGATGCCAATTATTCCATGTCCGGGAATATCCATAACAGGAACGATTGGCAGGACACGCTAATTATTGCTTTTTGGACGGATACTTTGGTTATAACCAAGTTTCCATCGCACCCGAAGATCAGGACAAGACCACTTTTACTTTTCCATTCGAAACTTTTGCGTATAGTCGCATGCCCTCGCTATATTTCAGTGGTGTATGATGAGGATATTCTCGGACATGGTCGAGAATTTTTTTGAAGATATTCAGAGACGATTTCACCATTTTTGAACTTTTTTGATGAGTTCTGGCAGCATCTTGACGCAGCCCTTACTCGGTGTAAGGATAAGAACTTAATTTTGAATTAGAAGAAATGCAACTTTATGATTCAAGAGGCACTACTACAATATAGGGTTGTCCCTACGGCTATAGGAATCCGTAGTGGCAACTTTTTATTGCCTCTACGGATTAGTCCGTAGGTCCCCATGGTTGTTCCTACGGTGCCCTGCGTTTTAATTTAAAAATATTAAATCGTAATTTATTGTTTGGCCTTACGGAGCCGTAAACAAATGACCTACGGTTAAGTCCGTAGGGGCATATATATGAGTTATTAATAAAATAAAGGCCACAGAAAAGCCCTCGCCATTCCCAAAAATTCTCTCTTTCACTCTCCCGCGTCTCGATCGTTTCCGCGCCTCTTCTGAAGGGTTACCCTAGTGCCCCGACCAACTTCCGTGGCCAAATGCGGAACAAAAATTTTCTAACGAACAAAACATGGTACTACTTTAACCCTAAACCCGGATCTTTCCATAAAACTAACTAGCTACACTAAGAGAGCTATCTACTATGATGAGGAATTCTTACCAAACGAACCAAGTCCTTCGGTCTTCGTTCTTCATCCTTTGCTCCTACTAGCCACCTTGAACTTGCTTGATCTTCTTTTCTTGCTCCGTCGGTTCTCCGGGATCGAGCTTGTTCTCCGGTCTTCCTTGGTACTTGATGATCCACCCGGGAAGTATGATCCATGGCTCTAGCTCCTAACTATGTAACAAAAGGAGCAACTAGAAGACTTGGTTTGCTAAACCAAGTAGTCTAGGATGTAGTTTGGATTTCTAAGTGTAAAGCTATCTCTTTCTTGCATCTTCACTTGATTCTCAACACATGAGAAGGTAGTGAAGAGGAAGAAGATGAAGGTGGAGGAAGCTAGTGAGGAAGGAGAGGAATGAGAGCTCAAGAGAAAAATGAACGAAGCATCAAAGAGAAAATCACACACCTTGGTTTTGTGTATGAATTCTTTCAATAAACAAATGACAACCATGCTTCAATAGTAACCACAAATGAATTGAAAATTCATTTGTTGATTATTAAAGCATGGTCTTGCCCATTCATCCCATTCCTTACACTTTACACCTCATTTCCATTTTATTAAATAAATGAAAAATGCATAATGAGGTGGCCACCTTCTAGAAGAAAATCTGTAATAAATACGGATTTCCATCTACAGTACATATATACCGGCAATCAAATAAAAACCCGAACGCCCAAAGAGATAGAATAACCCGAAGAACGTAATACTAGAATATATATAGCGAAATACATATACGTAAATTATTAAATCAATACCTGATTTAATAATCCGGCTCAAACCCGAACCGGCTAGTATTACCAATTGTCCGATCGAAAATCCGAGTACAAAGTACATCAATCGATCGAACCCTGCACGTATCCAATACGGTTACTACATCATTTCGCCTGAATCAGGGAAACCCTCTGTGTGGGACTCTTAAGACTCGACAGTATTCTGGCAGTGGGTTTAACCACAAGCACGTCAGCGGCACTAGCTGTACGTAACGGCTACCCAGGTACCTGTCGAAAAGGAAGGCCGACGAGCAAGCTCGTCCGAACTCCTACTGAGCCTACCCGTGACAATATCCGCACAGTCCGGTCTCTTCATCAAAGAGTATCGCATACCGGGTCTAGGGGATGGTAAACGTCAGACCCTAATAACCTGATAAGTCGTGCCGATGTAGCTCAAGACCAATCCGGGAAACTACTGATCAAACCTATCAGTAAATCCCAAATGTCTTGGCCAAGATCTTATGGTCCTGACCAATCGAATCACAGTGCGATATCGACTCCCTATACCGAGAGAGATGAATCCCCAACAATCGCTCACTGCCTCCATATTGCTCGGGACTGAACCCAACCAAAACCTGTTGCACGACTCAGTAGAGCCGTGGTAGGGTAGTGATCAAAGTTCAGTGGGAACTCATACGAGACAAATGCCGATCTCGGGTCCAAAGACTAACCTGTACACATGTCACCCGAGAACTTCCATCTGACGATAGGTATAGTACCACATGGAAGTTCTCGGCGAGTTCGTCCAGTGTACTCACACCCAGTGAGCACATGTATACGATCTTAGGTGCATCAGACCAATGGCTGCGGGATTAACCATCCCCCTGACGGGGTAGAAACGTATACACCAGTCTACTCTGGAGCATCAATGCCCAGTCTCGATACTCACGCGACTAGGGACCACTTAAGGATGTGTTTATGGACTACCCTGCTGCCACAAGTATGATCGCCATCACAATGCAGGTAGTCAAGCAAGATCCTAGGGGCTTTATCAACATGTAACCGCAATATGTAATAACGAGTATGACATATGCCATGTTAAGATAACGACAAACCACAATAGTATACTACTGTATCGAGTCTTTATCAATATATGCAAACCAGATATAACAACAATACAAATAAATACACATATCCCGATAAAGACAAGTCAAATAATATACTATAAAACTGAGCAAGATTGATCTGTACATACAAATTCCTAGTATCCATATGTATACATATACAATACTGGCCTTTATGGCATATACATCCAACAATCTCCCACTTGCACTAAAGGCCAGTGATTGGCGTACCGAATACCCAACGTCTGCTCTAAGGCCAGCTGCTAGCGTACCGCATACCCAACATCCCAAAAAGTCGCTCGAACTGTACTTGAGGGAGGGCCTTTGTAAATGGATCCGTTGTGTTGTCTTTCGTATCCACTCTCTGGACCTCGATCTCCTGGCGATCTACGATCTCCCTGATCAGGTGATACCGCCTTAAGATGTGCCTGGATTTTTGATAGGACCGTGGTTCCTTCGCTAAAGCTATAGCCTCATTGTTATCGCAATACACAGGTATTGGGTCAATAATGGATGGAACTACCTGAAGTTCAGCTATGAACTTCTTCATCCAGACCGCCTCTTTTGCGGCATCGCTTGCAGCAATGTATTCAGCCTCCATCGTCGAGTCTGCAACGGTATCCTGTTTGGAGCTCTTCCAACACACCGCCCCTCCGTTGAGGGTAAATAAAAAACCCGAGACAGACTTGCTGTCATCCTTGTCACTCTGGAAGCTTGAATCGGTAAAGGACTCGACCCTGAGGTCTCCATTACCGTAAATCAGGAACATCTCCTTAGTCCTTCTCAGATACTTGAGAATGTTCTTTACTGCTGTCCAGTGGTCCTCTCCTGGGTCTGACTGATACCGGCTCACCACGCTTAGCGCGTAAGCTACATCTGGTCTTGTACATAGCATCGCATATATTATAGATCCTACCGCTGAAGCGTAGGGTATAGTGCTCATGCGAACCTTTTCCTCGTCGGTCTTGGGAGACATCTCCTTGGAGAGGGTGATTCCGTTCAATGCGGGTATTTTACCGCGCTTGGAATCTTCCATACTAAATCTCTTTAGTAGGGTCTCTGTGTACCTGGACTGTGAAAGTCCTAGTAATCTCTTGGATCTATCTCTGTAGATCTTGATCCCCAGAATGTACGAGGCATCACCTAGGTCTTTCATAGAGAACCTTTATGATAAGAATAGCTTGATCAATTGTAGCATAGGAATGTCATTTCCTATCAAAAAAATGCCGTCCACGTACAAGACTAGGAATACGACAGTTTGTCCTACAATCTTCTTATATATACATGGCTCATCTTCGTTCTTGATGAAGTCAAAGTCCTTGACTGTCTCATCAAAACAGATGTTCCAGCTCCACGATGCTTGCTTCAATCCATAAATGGATTTGAGTAACTTGCACACTTTCCCGCTGCTCCCACTGTCTACAAAACCTTCTGGCTGATTCATATAAACACACTCTTCTAAACTTCTGTTTAGAAAAGCAGTTTTTACGTCCATCTGCCAGATTTCATAGTCATGGAAGGCAGCAATGGCAAGCAGGATCCTAATGGATTTGAGCATAGCCACTGGAGAAAAGGTTTCGTCATAGTCCACTCCTGGTCTTTAACGAAAACCTTTTGCAACGAGTCTAGCCTTATAGGTTTCCACCTGTCCATCTACACCAAGTTTCTTATTGTAGATCCATTTGCATCCAACAGGCTTTACCCCAGATGGAGAAACTTCTAGGGTCCACACTTTATTGGTGTACATGGACTCCATTTCAGATTGCATAGCATCCAGCCACTTATCAGAGTCCTTATTGATAATGGCCTGCCTGAAACTAGTAGGATCATCTTCTTCCAAGATGCAATCCTCTCGATCCCCATCTATGAGAAAACCGTAGTATCTCTCGGGCGGATGAGAAATCCTTATAGATCTGCGGAGTGGCTGAGGTTCGTCCGGGGTTATTGAATCTTGAGGTTCTGCCAAATCTTCAGTTTCAGTTTGTGGTCGCTGAATATCTTCCAGTTCTACCGAACTCCCACTTGTTTCTTTTGCAAGAAATTGCCACTCTAAAATGGTGGCATGGCGAGATATAAACACCTTCTGTTCATCGGTGTGGTAGAACAGATATCCTATTGAATTTTTAGGATATCCCACAAACTTGCATAAAACTGAACCTGCCTCTAATTTGTCCGGATTTTGTACTTTTACATAGGCCGGACAACCCCATATTTTAATACGTTTAAGATACCGCCTTTTGCCATTCCATATCTCGAATGGTGTCTTAGGCACGGATTTGGACAGAACATCATTCAATAGATATGCTGCTATCAAAAGTGTATGTCCCCAAAATGAAAGAGGCAACTCAGCACTACTCATCATGGAGCGAACCATATCCAATAGGGTAAGATTCCTCCGCTCCGATACACCGTTGTGCTGTGGTGTATACGGAGGAGTAAGCTGAGA
Source organism: Agapanthus africanus (assembly GCA_030015575.1). Lineage (NCBI taxonomy): Eukaryota > Viridiplantae > Streptophyta > Magnoliopsida > Asparagales > Amaryllidaceae > Agapanthus > Agapanthus africanus. The sequence continues at coordinate 546,640,347 of CM057338.1, forward strand.
GAGAATTCCATTCTCTTTTAGGTAATCTTAGAATTCCGTACTTAAGTACTCCCCTTCTCTGTCAGATCGGAGGATCTTAATACTCTTGCCAGTCAGGTTCTTTACCTCGTTTCTATATTCTTTGAATTTCTCAAAAGCTTCAAATTTATGTTTCATAAGATACACATACCCGAATCTAGAGAGATCGTCAATGAATGTGATGAAGTACGAGAACCCACCCCTTGCATGTATAGACATCGGACCACACACATCACTGTGTATGAGCCCCAAGAGCTCTGCTGCTCTCTCTCCATGTCCGGTGAATGGAGATTTGGTCATCTTTCCTTTGAGACAAGATTGACAAGTTTCATAAGATGAAAATTCGAACGTATCCAAGAGTCCATCTTTATGCAACTTGCTTAGTCTTTTCTCTCCGATATGACCAAGTCTACAATGCCACAAGTAGGATTCGTTCATATCTGAACTCTTCCTCTTGCGTGTGTTTTGTACATTGAGAACTGTATTCTGATTTAAAACATAGATACCATTACACAGTGTACCTTCTGCAACCAATACCTTATGAAGGTAGATGATCATGATATTTCTATCAAGAACAAAATTATATCCATCTTTATCAAGTAAAGAAACTGATATTATGTTGCATAACATAGAATGTACATAGTAGCAATTGTTCAAAATCATAGTCTTGCCATTTGGCAACACTAGGTGTTATTCATCGACGGCCGCAGTATTAACTTGTGCTCCGTTCCCTACCCTGAGGGACATATCACCAGGTCCAACTATCCTACTTTTTCTCAGTCCCTGCAATAAATTATAGATATAAGATCCTGATCCGGTATCCAGTACCCAGGAGGTAGGACTAACCGAAAAGCAGTGCTCAATTACAAGAACACTTGAAAAAGATGCAATAGTATGCTTCTTCTTCGATGAGGTCATCAAGGAATTCATGCTTTCCTCTTTCCCTTGCTCACACTTACGACTGTTGTCATAAGTTAGAGTCGAACAGACGTTCCCCAGCCACGAATAAGAATTCGAATCAGTCAAGTGATACATTTTATTATCTTGATTAGGGCGTGAAATGGTTGCTACCTGGAGAGAGAGAGGGAAAACATTCAGCGTGCGCTCTTGCAAGATTAGATTGGTTATTAATTTATCTAACCAGGATAGCTCCCACTGTTTCCTCAAATTCTTCTTCAAACCCTAAAAGAAGAACTAGTCAGGATTAATCACACATCACAATACTTGCTTAACCTTTCAGCCAAGCCGATGTTGGTACTTCGAGGGAGGTTTTCCAACGCTTTCGCGAAGTTCCTTAATTACATAATCTCTTTTCCCTGGAGGCGTAGCCCCGCTAACACCTTTCTAGACACCTACTTGGTTTATAGCATTGATTGTTAAGTGTGATAATCTCCCGAGAGTAATCCTACTCATCAGTGGGATCGGGATCCAACTATCATTGTGTGATACACTAGATGGAATCCACTCTAGTCACCACACTCCAGAAGGTATGCTGAATCTGCAAGTTTCCTGTATGTTTGAAACTCCCGATGTGGTTTTTACCCCTATGACCCAAGTGACCTTGACTGAGTCAACATATCAAAGGATCCTAGTCAAGTTCAACCCGTCATTATCTTGATCGCATTAGATCCACCCGTACGAGTCCTTGACTGAGAGAAAATGACTGCACGACTGTCCTAACCAATCGCATTACATGCTACAGAAAAATATTACATAGCTACCGAACACTACGTCTCGGCTGAGCACGAAATACGTAGCATGAATACTAAGCAATACCAATCCGAAATGACGGAGGGCTACGGCTGGGTTTTTGCCGAAAAAACCCGTTAACGTAATGAACTTGATTTCGTTGAAGGAACCTGAGTAGTTTTGTAAAAATATAGTGGCGAAAACTTTTGCTAAAGAGGTCACTCCCTATGAAAGGATCTCGCCTCTTTCCTCGTCGAATGAGGTGCAGGATATTCCAAACTGAATACCACGATGCAAAGCAAAAAATAATCGACTATAGTGAAGTTATTACCCTGACGCAAACTTTTACTCAAGGGGTCACTCCCGGTGAAGGGATCTCGGCCCTTGCCTCGTCGAATGAGGTGCTGGATATTCCAAACTGAATACCACTGTGCAAAGCAAAAGTGAATATCTGTAATGTCGGTTTTTAAAGCTTGGTTCCAACAACATATTTTAGATTTATTATCTTGCATTAATCAAAATTAATGCGGTCCCATCAATTTGTAACCTATCACACCAGAAAAGAACGAAAATAAAATGTACGTATATGCCATCCGCATTCGCCACGGGGCCCCGTTATCACCCGTTAGGTTACTTAACTAACGATAGAGCGGGGGATGGACTAGCGCGGGTGCAAAACATATACAACATCTACTAGTATATATATAAGTATATATAACATTCGTTCCAGGCATGATAATAAACAACATCACAGATAACAATATAGAATGGTGGATAATCTTGAAGCCCCGGGTTTCATTTGAGCCGCAAATAAAACCCGACGTTCCCGGTCGTGTAGATAGCCTGTGCAATGAAAACCTGTACCCCCTACGAGTGCGGCGAATAGCCTGCCAGTTCTAGAATGAAGCCCCCTCCGTCTCAGCGCCATAAGATGCGGGCTTGTTGCCTTCTACAACCCGGCTATTCGTGCACCCCACCGCGGGGTAATCCTAATACAGAAAATGAAAATAATATATACAAGCGGTGACATCGACCTAAACCCGGTCGTGCCCCAAATTAATATACAACCTGGCAAAGACGGCAGTCCACATGTCGGACGCTCGCCCCGCAATAACAAATGTACAGATGAATTATAAACTGTATTTCTAACATTGCACTACATGCTATCCACCACGACAATCCAACCACAATCACAACACAAGCACACAACATCAACGCGAATGTCACGTTCGCAAAACCCGTCTAAAGGAACATATAGCAATCAGACGAGTTTTACCGATCGAGTGACATTCCCGGTCGCAGATAAAAGTGAATGTACTGAAAATAAAATACGTATTTTAAAATTACAATCGACTAAACTTTCCAAGTGGGCCCTAAGTATTAATCCAACACTGTAACAAATCTGGGCCCAAAAAATAATTATTCCAGAAACCACAATTTCAAAAATAAGAGGCCCAGAAGAAATTTTGTTCACGTGGACCCCAAAATGGCCGCGGAACCGCCGCCAATAGGAGGTTTATGCGGCGGTTCCGCGTTGGTTTGGAGGGATCACATGACCAAATTTCTTCAGGGGTCTTAAAAAAGCCTGCACGATTTTCTGAGACCATAAAATTGATTTTTCGAGCACATTTAAAAATCGACAGAAACTACATGAAATGAAATGCGGTTTTTGGAATTTTCGGTCGATCGTTATTCTAAACACGTTTGAACTAGCTAGTATAGTTTTATGGGGTGGCTCTGATACCATGAAGGGTTACCCTAGTGCCCCGACCAACTTCCGTGGCCAAATGCGGAACAAAAATTTTCTAACGAACAAAACTTGGCACTAGTTTAACCCTAAACCCGGATCTTTCCATAAAACTAACTAGCTACACTAGGAGAGCTATCTACTATGATGAGGAATTCTTACCAAACGAACCAAGTCCTTCGGTCTTCGTTCTTCATCCTTTGCTCCTACTAGCCACCTTGAACTTGCTTGATCTTCTTTTCTTGCTCCGTCGGTTCTCCGGGATCGAGCTTGTTCTCCGGTCTTCCTTGGTCCTTGATGATCCACCCGGGGAGTATGATCCATGGCTCTAGCTTCTAAATATGTAACAAAAGGAGCAACTAGAAGACTTGGTTTGCTAAACCAAGTAGTCTAGGATGTAGTTTGGATTTCTAAGTGTAAAGCTATCTCTTTCTTGCCTCTTCACTTGATTCTCAACACATGAGAAGGTAGTGAAGAGGAAGAAGATGAAGGTGGAGGAAGCTAGTGAGGAAGGAGAGGAATGAGAGCTCAAGAGAAAAATGAATGAAGCATCAAAGAGAAAATCACACACCTTGGTTTTGTGTATGAATTCTTTCAATAAACAAATGACAACCATGCTTCAATAGTAACCACAAATGAATTGAAAATTCATTTGTTGATTATTAAAGCATGGTCATGCCCATTCCTCCCATTCCTTACACTTTACACCTCATTTACATTTTATTAAATAAATGGAAAATGCATAATTAATGAGGTGGCTACCTTCTAGAAGAAAATTTGTAATAAATACGGATTTCCGTCTACAGTACATATATACCGGCAATCAGATAAAAATCCGAACGCCCAAAGAGATAGAATAATACGAAGACTGTAATACTAGAATATATATATCGAAATACATATACGTAAATTATTAAATCAATACCTGATTTAATAATCCGGCTCAAGCCCGAGCCGGCTAGTATTACGAACTGTCTGATCGAAAATCTGAGTACAAAGTATATCAATCGATCGAACCCTGCACGTATCCAATGCGGCTACTACATCATTTCGCCTGAATTAGAGAAACCCTCTGTGTGGGACTCTAAAGACTCGACAGTACTGTGGCAGTGGGTTTAACCACAAGCATATCAGCGGCACTAGCTGTACGTAACGGCTACCCATGTACCTGTCGAAAAGGAAGGCCGACGAGCAAGCTCGTCCGAACTCCTACCGAGCCTACCCGTGACAATATCCGCACAGTCCAGTCTCTTCGTCAAAGAGTATCGCATACCGGGTCTAGGGGATGGTAAACGTCAGACCCTAATAACCTGATAAGTCGTGCCGATGTAACTCAGACCAATCCGGGAAACTACTGATCAAACCTATCAGTAAATCCCAAATGCCTTGGCCAAGGTCTTATGGTCCTGACCAATCGAATCACAGTGCGATATCGACTCCCTATACCGGGAGAGACGAATCCCCGACAATCGTTTACTGCCTCCATGTGGCTCGGGACTGAACCCAACCAAAACCTGTTAGCACGACTCAGTAGAGCCGTGGTAGGGTAGTAATCAAAGTTCAGTGGGAACTCATACGAGACAAATGCCGATCTCGGGTCCAAAGACTAACCTGTACACATGTCACCTGAGAACTTCCATCTGAAGATAGGTATAGTACCACATGGAAGTTCTCGGCGAGTCCGTCTAGTGTACTCACACCCAGCGAGCACCTGTATACGATCTTAGGTGCATCAGACCAATGGCTGTGGGACCAACCATCCCCCTGACGGGGTAGAAACGTATACACCAGTCTACTCTGGAGTATCAATGCCCAGTCTCGATACTCACGCGACTAAGGACAACTTAAGGATGTGCTTATGGACTACCCTTCTCCCACAAGTATGATCGCCATCACAACGCAGGTAGTCAAGCAAGATCCTAAGGGCTTTATCAACATGTAACCGCAATATGTAATAACGAGTATAACATATGTCATGTTAAGATAATGACAAACCACAATAGTATACTACCGTATCGAGTCTTTATCAATATGTGCAAACCAGATATAACAACAATACAAATAAATACACATATCCCGATAAAGACAAGTCATAAATATACTATAAAACTGAGTAAGATTGTTATATACATACATATTCCTAGTATCCATATGTATACATATACAATACTGGCCTCTACGGCATATACATCCAACATCGTCGCCACCGCCCTCCGCCCTCCGCCCGCCATCTTTCTCGATCATTCCCAAAACTTCCTCGTCGACTTCCTCGTCACCACCGCCCGTGACTCGTCGCCGATTGCTTCGTCGACCACCGGTCTCCTCCGTCGTCTCCTCCACCGCCCGCTACAGGTTAGTAAATCTCAAATTATTTATAATTTTGATTAAGTTTAGGCTAGGTTCAGGGTTCAGGGTTTGGGTAGGGGTGAGGATTAGGGTTAGGCATTGGGTTCAGTTTAGGGTAGGGTTAGGGTTAGGGTTAGGGTTCGGTTGGGGTTAGGGTTGGGGTTGGGGGGTTGGTGTTAGGGTTGGGGGGTTGGGTTTAGGGTTAGGGTTAAAAAGTATATACGTAATAGAAATCGACCGGAGGGTTCTATCATGCAAGGTTATTTTCTAGATGAAGCAACCATTTTTGTTCTCGCTATCTGGACGAGAACATTGAGAACATTGTGATCGTTTGTATACACACACGAAATAAAAATATATGGGTGCCTAAGCATGATTAAAGCCTTCTGAATAAGTTTGCATTGTCTAGATTGTCATCTATTTTTGGAAGCAAAACTACTATTATTGTTCCTGATATTCTGATTTTGTGATGGTACATAGATCATGACACATACAAGACTTGATCAAAATTAATAGTTACAATTTAATGAAGATTACCTGATCAGCATTACTTTAAAAGCATAGCTAGCTAGGCTTATGACATGTATACGATCTCATACATGGTACATGAAGCAACTGGAGAAGTGAAAGGTGGCCAGGTCGTATAGCTCGCAAACTTGAAAAATTATTAACTTAATGCTTATATCAATTTGATGACGTTTTCATCTTACATATGGCAATAGGCCGAAAAAACTAAAGATAAACACATTGTCCTAGGAAAATATATTTGAAATTCAATCAAATCACAATCAACTATTTCGATACAACAAAGGAAAAGGCCAATCTATTGCCATTTCAATGTCATCGGACAAATTAATAATATAACAGGTGGTCAACAGTAAGCCAAAAAAAACAAAAATAAATAATTGTTTGATTTACTTGTTTTCATGTTCTCTAGATGCCGTTCTTGTTATATTATCTAGTTGATGATTACAAGTAAAGGTTACGGTGTAGGATTTACTTGTGCAATGCACTCGCTACATTTCAACGGTGTATGATAAGAATATTCTCGGACATGGTCGAGAATTTTTTGAAGATATTCAGAGACGATTTCTCCATTTTTGAACTCTTTTGATGAGTTCTTGCAGCATCTTGACGCAGCCCTTATTCAGTGTAAGGATAAAAACTTAACTTTGAATTAGGAGAAATGCAACTTTATGATTCAAAAGGGTATTGTCTTAGGACATATCATTTCTAGAAGTGGTATTGAGGTTGACTATGCAAAGATAGATGTCATTTCAATCCTCCCTTCTCCCACTTGTGTCAAAAATATACAATTCTTCTTTGGCTATACGGGTTTTTATAGACGGTTTATCAAGAATCTTAGTAAGATTGCTAGACCTTTGACCCCTCTCTTGGTCAAGAATATCACCTTTCACTTCACCTCGGATTGTGTAACTGTTTTTGAATCGCTTAAACGTTCTCACACTACTGCGCCCGTGCTTTCTTCTCCTGACCGGAATTATCCCTTCGAGATTATGTGTGATGGTTCCGATTTTGCTATCGGTGCAGTTTTATGACAGCATATCAATAAGATGTTACACGTAATCTATTATGCAAGTAGGACAGTGAATGATGCCCGGTTGAACTATACAACGACCGAAAAGGAATTCTTGGCTGTTGTGTTCGCTTTAGAAAAATTTGAGCCTTAGGATGTGAAAACGTAGTAGCTGTTCATCTTTCACGTCTTCCTTCTTCGCCGATTGTTCTGTTGCCGATAAACGAATCTTTTCTTGATGAGCACCTCTTGACAGTATCTCGCGAACCTTGGTTTGCTGTTATTGTGAACTTTGCCATGACTTATGCTTACCAAATGGTCTAATCAAGACAAACATAGGTTTTTATTTTAAGTAAAACACTTTTACTGCGATGATCCTTATTTGTTCAATTATTGCCCTGATCAGATTTTTCGTAGGTGTGTTCCCGATATAGAAGTAGAGTGTTTTATCTTTTTGCCACGATCAAGCATGTGGTGGACATTTTGGCCATAAGAAGTCATCGGAGAAGGTTTTGCAACTTGGCTCTTATTAGCCCGCGCAATTCAAAAATGCAAATGATTATTGTAAAACTTGTACTCGGTGTCAACATTCGGGCCGAATCTCGAGAAGGAATAAGAAACTGCTCCAACCAATTCTAGTTATTGAGATTTTTGATGTTTGGGTTGAGATTTCATAGGCCCGTTCCCCTATTCTTTTGGGTATTTAAACATATTGATTACGGTTGATTACGTGTCCAAATGGGTCGAGACGATACCAATCCAAACTAACGACAAAAAAGTTGTTGTCGAGTTTTTCACAAACATATCCTAGCACAATTTGGTACGCTCATGCTATCATTAGAGATAACGGCACGCACTTCTGCAATAGGTCTTTTGAAGATTTAATACGGAAATTTGCGATCACCCACAAGCTCTCCACGCCCTATTATCCCCAAACGAGTGACCAACCTGAGTTTTCCAACCGACAGATTAAACAGATTTTGGAGAAAACAGTTTTAAAGAACTATATGAATTAGTTGAATAAGTTAACGAATGCTCTTTGGGCATTCCATACGGCTTACAAGACCGATCTTAGGATGTCTCTATATCGGTTAGTATTTGGAAAAGCTTATTTTGTGCGATGGACTGGACCTTATTTTGTGCGATGCATTTACCCGCACGGTGTAGTTGATATTCAGGATCCTCAGAACGGTTCGATTTTCAAGGTAATTGTTCATCGTTTAAAACCGTTCATTTCGGTTGATTCTTAGAGGAGCTCATGTTTTTACATAAGTCGGACTACACGAATTGATCATCCTCCGCCTTCTTCTCCACACTTCTCCACACATTTTTCCAGCCATAATAGTAAGGATACTATTTCAAATAAGTGTGGAGGGTTGTTGATATTTTTCTTTTTATCTTTTGGGAAATTTCATGTCGGTTGAAATTCTCTTTCTATGAAAAATGATGAGAAATCAAATGAGTGTAATTATCTCAAAAAGGTTGTAAATATTCAATATACCTTTTCAAGAAATAAATCTCTCTAAAAAAACTCTATAAAAATTTTGTGAAGACAATGCCAAAGAGAAGCCATCATAAGCCGTGTGGACACAGCTTGTTTCCAGTTTAGGGGTATTGGTGGTAATGTATATAGTTATCCTTGCACCATATTTACTTTCCACATGCATTTGCATATTTACTTTTTAATATTTTTCCTTCCTATTGCATATCTAAATTCTTCATTGCATTGTATTGAAAAATCCATAAAACATTGAAAAATACAAAAAAAAAATTGAGTCAACTTGGCTAGTTAGGAGATTTATATTCAAAGTTCGACGGTTTAGTTTAATTGTTTAGAAATAAATAGACCCTAAAATTAGAATTTGAAAATCCGAAAGATAACCATTTTTGAAATCTAACCGTAGCAAATATACGCCTTTAAATTACACTACATCAAGTCTCTAGTTTTGGGAAATAAATGATAGGCTTGAATTATCTCCAATATTAAAATAAAATAAAAGCTTGGTTTCTCATGTTCTTGAGGCTGAAGGGGGATTTTAAACCCCGATGACTTAAGTTAAGTTGCTTGGGATACATCGCCAAGAAAAAAATAGGGAAATCAAGTATAGTCTTTATTTTGAAACCTTAGCGAGTTGAATTCCTAGGTCGTTAGGGTGCTCCATCACCCGTTGCCAAAAAGCTGTTTGGTTTGGGAGTCATCGCTGAAAAACTAAGATTATATATATATATATATATATATATATATATATATATATATATATATATATATATATATATAGTTCGACAAGGATCCTCTAGGATAGATTTGGAAAAAAATCCTTCCTACTTTTTCACCATTAAATTAATTTGGGGATGTGTGCTAACATTATGAATAAAAGTTTTCATTTATTACCAAATTTAACATAATTGAATTTATAAATTCCAAAATTAATCTAATGGTGAAAAAATGGAAGGATTTGTTTCCAAACAAATCCTTCAGATATCATACTAATCGAACTATACATATATTTACAAGGAGCCAAGTAATTGAATTAAAAATTAAATAAACGAAACACGTGGAATAACCATTTGATCTAAGCCTAAGCAACCCCGAGTGATCATGCAGAAAAGTGTTGTTTCATGTCGCATAAATAAAGAAAAATAAAAATTTTGGAGATGTGATAGCCCTGAATGGAAATACCTTAACCAAGAGACGATTTGCACATGCAGAAAGGTGGATAGGAGTTTAAGTTAAATGAATAGCAAGGTGTGAAAAATAGGGGTTGCATGTTCTAAACTTAGAGTGATAGAATTTCTAACCTAGAGATCTAGATTTTAGAATTAGAAATGAATGTTGACCGACGAAACTAGCTTGACGGGACTTTATGGGTGTAATTCGCTGAAACCCCTCACGAGAAAACACTCGTCCTTTAGGTTAACCTAAATGTTTAAGGCTTATTGCATACGCTAAGGGCAACCGTAACGCTTACGAAAGTGAGCTAGGTTTTTTTTTCTTTAAAATAAAACGGGTTTTGCCCGGAACGAGTGAAAGATAAGTCTGGAGGTATTTGTTCATATCATTGCAATATATTACCCTCATTCTCTATCATCTTGTATATAAATAAATGCTTTTAACCCTTCTTCTCATTTTAGACAGGTCACAGGTACAAAATACCAAAAGTTGCGTTTTTGAGCTAAAGCTGGCAAAATTCCTGACACGTGTGAATGCTCTCTGTCCATGAAAATGAAGATCTCTAAAAAAGTTTCAGAGAACAGAAATAGGACCCAGAGGAAATTACAAGACATGGGTTTCAAGTCGATGCCATATTTCCTAAGTTGAAATATGGATCCGTGCTAAAATGTACATGAAGGACCGTGATTCATGGTTTGATTGGCGCTTCACCCTCTTGACTTTAGGCTCATGGTTCGTTATTGCAAGAATGGCCCACGAAGCTTTTCACCACCGAATTTTGATACCTATAAATAGATCAAGATCAGAGGAGAAAAGAAACATGTATTCTTAGGATTAGAATTAGGAATTAGAATAGTTCTCTCTTCTTCTTCAAGCTTGCTTACTTCCCCATAGCTCCTAAGATTGAAGGTTGAGATTAGGGTTTGATTAGATAGCTTCAAATTCAAATTAGATTGTAGTTTTCATCTAAATTGTAATTGAATTCTTAATTTGAATAAATAGAATGTTGTTTCTTGTAGATTTCTCTTTCGATTTGTGAATTGGGAATTAAATTGTAATTGTTTGTGAGATTTGTTTGTGATAGATTAGATGATGTTTTCCATGATCCTTCTTGTTTTCTTCTCTTTTTCTTCAATGTTTAGTGAGTAGTTCTTTGCTTGCATATGGGATGAGAAAATTGTAGTGAGGATGTTTCTTATTCGTCTACTACTCTCTTTGATCTACCTAATTAGCGATGAACATCAACTTTAGCTACTCAAACCTCTTACCTTAGGCATGTTCCTCTATAGTACGAGCAGAGAGTGGCGAGGCTAAAATGTTCCTTGACCCAAGCGAGAATAAGTTGAGATAACTAAGGTTGAAGGTTGATTACAAACATAAGAAATGGAATGACAAGGGAATTCTAGAAGAAGGATAACGCGTATGGTATGCTATGCCTCCTTGCGTTTTGATTCCATTTTGCCCCTAATCCATATCTCTTTTGTTTGTAGTCGGGACATCATAAAACCCTAATTCAATTGCTAGGATTGGTGATTGTGTTGAAACGGGTTGACAACCTGATCTCAACTTCCCACTAGCAATTGGTTAAGAACTTAAACTTAGCAAGAAGCGATGTTAGGATTGTGATTTGAGTGTGCGTCTTCAACACCCGTTGACGTGTTAGATTAGTTTTCATCTCCTTTTGCAACTACTTGTGAATCGCTAGGCAAAGAACAAAGAGAGGAATTGAGGGGTAGAGCCATTCTCATTACTTAATCTGATTCCCTAGCAAGCTCGTTTCCCTCTAGTTATCTCTTCGTAGATATATTCATTCTCCATACCCTTGTGAGTAATTCGTCTAAAAGAAAATGATTGATCCGTCATTTTCTAGTTAATGACCCATGCTTACCACCTTATCCCGCAAGGTGTTTGTTGCGGTATTTAAGCTACAAGACCCGTTTCTATTTCAAAACCCTATTTTAAACTCAGAATGGCGTCGATAGAAAATCTTTTGTGAACATGCCCACCGCTATAATGATAAAGACATGGGTCCCATGGTTAGTTAGACCTTCCTCTAAGAATGTGTTGTTCCCTAATAAAATATCAGGAAATACCCCCAATGGGGTATCACGTGCTCACACGTGACCAAAGGTCACGTGCTGACACGTAATGGTTTCCTGGGATCCTGTTATAATAGAATTAAAATTCTAATCAAGCAAGCAATTAATGGAGTCATGTGCCCACACGTGATGGACCTTTAAACCCACTGAAAGGGATTAAAAGATATAATAAAACAGCAAGGAATACCCTAATGGGGCATCACGTGCCCACACGTGACCAGAGGTCACGTGCAGACACGTGATGGGTTCCTAAGCTCTCTGATTAATAGAATTAAATTCTAATCATACAATCAATCATTGGAGTCACGTGCCCACACGTGATGGACCTTTAAATCCACTGAAAGGGATTAATAAAGTATAATAAAATAACAAGGAAAAATCTCAATGGGGTATCACGTGCTCACACGTGATCAAGGGTCACGTGCTGACACGTGATGATTCCTTAGCTTTTTAAAAACAACAGAATTAAATTTTGGTTAAATGCTTAATTGGGGAGTCACGCGTCAAGACGTGATGGGTTCATAAGCTCTTTAATTAATAGAATTAAATTCTATTTAAATGATCAAATAGTAGATCACGTGATAGACTCTTAAACATTCTGAACTAATAGAATTAAATTCTAATTAAGGGAAATCAAAGACCCTAACTGGAAAAATATTTCTTTAGATCTTTCCAAACAAAAGGATTGTGCTTTGTAAGTGGAGTACCGTTGGATTAAAAATCCAATGGTGATTAAAAATCACCAATTTATGGAAAGATTTTATACAAGGAAAGATTTCCCTGAAATTCACCAAGAATAACAAACAGAATATCTTCTGGATTAAAAATCCAATGGTGAATAAAATTCACCAAAAATAACAAACAGAATATCTTCTTGGATTTTTGGAGAAAAAACAACAACAGAGAGAAAAAAGAAAGGAGAATTTAATTCTCAAGCAAAGAAACCCTAGGTGAGAAAGGGGAAAGAGATCTAAGCTCCATAAAACAAAAAGAGAATTTAATTTTCAATTTAAGAGTTTAACTCTTCTGAATAAGAACTTAGTTCTTCTTTTGATTGAAGATCTGCAGAAGCAAATCTCCCCACAAGTTGAGAATTTAATTCTCATCGAGGAGATTCTGCCGTGCAGATCCAAAACTTAGAGGGAGAATTGAGTTTAGAGAATTTAATTCTCCCAAATCCATAGGAATTTAATTCCTCCAAATGAAACCAGGGTTTAACCCTATATGAGAATTTAATTCTCCCATATTCATAGAAATTCAATTCCCCCAAATAAAATTAGGGTTTAACCCTACATAAGAATGTAATTCTTCCATATACATATGAATTTAATTCCTCAAAACAGAATTAGGGTTTAACCCTACAGAGAATCTAATTCTTAAAATAAGAGACTTAAAGCTCTCCATGCATGTAAAAGAGATTGGTCACGTGGTGACACGTGACCCCCATCCTCAATGATCAGAAAAGAAAGAACAAAACTAGGTCACGTGCCCCCCACGTGACACCTAAAACAGATCCCTTAAAATGAGAAAGAAAAACTTGGAGGCAATGCCTGACGTGCTCCTACGTGACCCTCAAAATAATGGGAACAAAGCCAAATGCAGAATCGATTTTGGGCGCCCACACGTGTCCCCACGTGACCCCTTAATAAACACTTTAATAATCAATACATGGATACCCATCACGTGCCCACACGTGATGGCCTGAAGACTAAAAGTGTTTAACACTTATTTGAATATTCTGAGAACAAAACAAAGGAGCTTTGGCCCAATTCTCAGGTGCCTCATGTGACCTCACGTGACTACCTCACTTTTAGTGTTTAACACTATTTTGAGCATTTTGTCCCCAGTGTTTAACACTGTTTTAAAGCGCATCACGTGGGAACACGTGATCGTCAAATATATGTTAGTGTTTAACACTATTCTCAAACCGGTCTTAGCCCAAATTGGCTAAGTCTTTCTGAGTCAAGACTCCCCTTTGATTAAACCCCGACTACATTCTTTCAAACTTGATCATTTCATATGACATTCAAAGAAAACTCCAGAGCCATGATGAATGGTCAATGCCCAATAAAAGACAACATGTTGTCAGAGCCCCAAACCCCTGTTTAGCATTGCTAAATAATGGGGGGGCTGAACCCAGACAAATGTTCAATAGTCCAACAAAGGGCCAACATTTCAAACTTAATTGGACTTAGCCCAAATTGGCCATAAGTCCTCAATTCAGATTTAACTGAGCCAATGTGCTCATAATCTAATTAATTGATCTTAGTTCCAAATTGGATTACAGATCTCCCAATCAACTTTGGTTCAAGGGTATATCTCTGAACTCTTCTGATATTTGTCGTTGTAATCCTTCAACGTCTTCAGAGAGGTGACGGATCCCGACAACCATACATTTCATGGACTATGATGTCCTTAACCTCAGACTGTGGGGTCCCTTTAAACCCACGGACTATGATGTCCTTAACCTTGGACCGTAATGTCCTTAAACAATTACCGACCGCAATGTCCCTAAACTAAACAATAGAGCCCAAATGCTCTCTTATTAGATCTAAACGATCCCATTAAGTTGATCTTAGCCTAAAAATTAGACTAACGTATCCTTAACAAACGTTTAAGTTGATCTTAGTCTCAAATGAGACTAACGTATCCTTAAACCCAACCCCCAAACCCAAATCTAAGAAAATACGGATTTGGACTAATCCACTCCCTACGGGCGACGACATAAATTACTCTCCGTATATAATCCACGGGCAACCAAACACAAAACAAACACACACACGACACGAAGTGACTATATGGAGAAGGAGAAAGTGGTTACCGCGATACGGTAGCGTAATTAACTGCAGGGGCTTGCGCCTGCAGGGAAGAGTGTCCCCACATTCAAAAACACCTCAAACAAGGGGGAATCTGACGAAGTCTGCTATATCGGCCGCATCCGTTTAAACCTTCGATACATGGTGCCATAAATCAACTTGGCATCTTCGGAGAGGTGGACGGATAGCACCAATTAGTAACTGCCCCGAAATTCAGGCAAGACGGACCTGCGTGGTCGCGTTTCTATGTTTCGGAGGGGAACGGATTCTGGCACGCCCGGTGGGACCTTTTCCTCATTCCACTCCACACTTCGTGTATCGTGTTTTCACGAACGAATCGCGGTTTGATATGGTTGCCCTTGGATTCGAGGTACTAAGATTTGGTTTTGCTCCCGTGCAGAAAACAGAACATCAAATGGCCTCTAGTTGTTCCAGCTGCAACTGCAACTCCCGTTCCGCCTCATCTAGAGGTGTAACTTACGGGCCCCAAGCGGACTCCTTGTTCAAGATGCCGGTTGAGAAAGTAACTCAGGCTACCACTGGGTTGTTCTTCGGGACCATGCTCCCAACCATGAACTTCAGTGCCCTAATGCTGTCGCAAGAAGCCCCAAAGAAGTCGGTCTTTGATCGACTTACCACTGCCGTGGCCCCTCTCAATAGGTCGTCCAACTCTACTGGCTCAGTTTTCAACAGACTGGGCCAGAACGCTAACAAGCCCGTGATACCTGAAGCAGCCATCCCTAAGCGGATAGCCATCCCGGCTCAAGCGGACGAAATCATCAGAGAGGCTTCTTCTGCCAAGAAGTCAGTTTTCACAAGGCTGGCCATTCCGGCTCCTGCTCTAGGCGAAGTCCCCAAAGCTGCTTCCCCTGTCCAGAGGTCTGTCTTTGACAGATTGGAAATTGCTTCTCAATGGACATCGGTCTTTAAGAGGCTGATGCCGGCGACAACCCTTCGCCAACACAGGGGGCTTGACGAAGTCACCCCTACAGCTGAGACAATCCCATCCGTACGACATGCTCGATGTCGCCATTGTCGCCGAGTAAGGAAGGCTAGGGGCGACTCCCCCTCTGGGCTAACTCCGCCAGCTCCTATGGTGGAAATCAATGCTGCTGTTCCAACTGGGAACAGCTTTGAACCGCTTAGAAGGGTTCACAAGAACTCTCCGACTGCCGTGCTGAAGAGATCTCCTCCACCTATGGAGATTACTATAGATAAGAAGCCAGAGCAGCCCCCTCAGCGGCTGTCCTCCAAAATTTATAAAGTCTGGCGACAGGTTCAGGAATCGGTGATTAACCAGGACTACTCTCGCTGGCCAAAGAAGCTTAGAGATCAGCAAGAAAAGATCTATCCTATGGTACCACAGAAGATGTCATCCGTCTGGGTGCCCACTGCAACGGTTCCCTCGACTTCAACTTCTCATAAGAGAAGGAGGCCAGAGAAAGCCCCTGTGTCCGCGACGAACCGCAAAGACAGCGAACCTAAACGCCCCAAGTCTTGGGGCATGATGGTGCATACTGTTTATATGGCTTCTGGAAAAGAGGAAAGCCGTGCTTCCACAGGTCATCGACCGCTTACTCGATCGATAACAAAGGCTCAGGAGCAACAGCAGCAGATACTCCAGGAGATGCTGACTGCAATGGCCGCACTCACTGGGCCGAAAGACAATCCGGAGACCTCAGAGCAGCGTTAGGAACAAGAAACTGATGCCGATTTCCTCCGAAGAATGCTTGAGAGGAAAGAAAAAGAGGCCGCAGAGCAGGTAGCCAACACAAAACGAATGGCTCTCTTGTTCCAAGACATGGCCGGGATGATGTTACAGCCGGAACCTCCGGCTGAAGACCCCCCGATTATCATTGAAGATGACAGAGGGGAGACATCGAACCCTCCTCAGGCTCTTTCAGCAGCCAAAGAGGAGACCATCTCTAAGGCCGCTCTGGATAATTACATTGCTCAGCAAATACGAGCTCACCAGGAAAACGAAGCGGCTGGACAGGTCGTTAAGACTGGGCGACCCTATCCAGGCTGGTATGACCAAATAAGGTACCCGCCGGGACATACGATCCCTAAATTTCATGTATATAAAAGGAGGGGGAACCCATATCAGCATGTCGCTCAATTCAGAGCCCTGTGCGGCAACACCGGAGGTGATGATAAACTCCTGCTCCACCAGTTTGTTGGTAGCATGTCGGAAACAGCGTTCGAGTGGTATTCGGAGCTTCCCAACGATTCCGTCAAAACTTTTGCGGAGATGGAGTTGCTGTTTACGCAGAGATTCGTGAGTGCTAGCGAGCGTACTCCGATTACCGCACTAATCAATGCCAGGGTGAATCCAGGTGAAACGTGGGTGCAGTACACAATACGATGGCGGAATTTGTGGTCAAAATGTGAGCAGCGTATCGAAGAAGTGCTGGCAGTAGGCATGTTCATGGGCACCCTTGACCCTCAAGCGACCATTTCCCAATTCATGATGTTCTTCAAGCCGACCATGTTCCAGGCCCTAATTGACAAACTAGCTCAAATGAACCAGATGGGCCATAGGCCTTCCTCTTCGAAGCCGGAGCCACGAAACGAAAAGGGCAAAGGGAAAGCAACCTTCGTTGCAAATGCTCAACAACAGCCCGGCGGCCCAAAACTAACTGATCACCTAGACGAGAGACGGCAATTCTATAATGAGAAAATAAAGCGCCCCTACTCGTTTCCCCAGGACAAAACGAAGAGATTGTTCGAGCTGGTAATGCGCAACAGGCTCATCAATTTGCCAAATCCAAAACGTCCATTGCAACCCGGTAAGGCTAATAATCCCAATTATTGCCCCTATCACCAAGTGATAGGCCATCCAATTGAAGATTGCTTCATCTTCAAGGGCTGGATTGAATACCAGTATCAACAGGGCAAATTCGCACTGTCTGAGAAGTGGAAAGTAAGCCCGCCTCAACCGCATGCTCTCAAAAGGGGGGACATATCGGGGGCATCGTGCTCTTTTGTTGAAAAAGCTCCATGGGAGGTCGTTCTTTCAGCCAAGAATAAAAGAATGCTGAAGGATCTCCAAACATGTCCGGCGATTAGGTGGAAAAATCCACTGGAACCTGAGATCATCGAGGGAATGCTGATACTGTGCCCAACTCCAAAGATTGGTGGTGATAGCCAAAGCGCTCACACCCCTCCGTCAAAGTCTTCGAAGAAGAAGAAGAAGACCAAAAAGCCCGTGAAGCCTGGTGACAAGCGCACGGACCTGCAAAAACAGATTGACGCGTTGGAAGAATATAATAAAAAGCGCAGACTCCAGTCACACTCCAAGAATTTCTCAGCCACGTCCTTGAGGACGGAGATGATGACAATGGAGAAGACTCGTCGGATGAGCCTGAAGATTATGTGGCAAGCTGCCATGTGATCTCTCACTCGTCGATAGACGATGAAGAGGCTCCTTATACAGAGAAACTGGGGGCAGATCCTGAGCCGGAACTTCTAGGGCCATCAGACGAAATGATTGATGCATTCCAGGACGAAGCTCTTCTTAAAAGCAAAGCTGCTCGAGAGCGTGAGATGGCCATATTTGAAAAAGACAAATGCCGGCGACTGGACGAAAGGGTTGAAACACTCCCACCAGATCAAAGTACATCCGCCGCAAATAAAAGCAGGTTCAAGACGAGGAAGAGGTTCGCCAAAGCCATATCGATGGGAATGAAGCTGCCACCCTCCGAAGGAAACACTCCTGGTAAAGCGGAAATACATCCTAGCTACTGCTTATATTATCAAAAGATTGCGCACCCCACCAAAGAGTGCAACGCTTTTAAAAGATGGTGGCAGGGATATGTTGCTCACCGGCAACATTTCAAGCGGATGAAACGCAAAACTCGTCGGGAGCAAAGAAATACGAACGAGGAGCGTAAAAGAACTACCGGCAACTGTCACATGGTTGACGCTGGGGGATCGTAAGTTCTCACCTTCGGGAGCGACTCTGACGAAGAAATGACTCTTGGCCTCTCTTTAAAGCATCCACCTCGGGAAAAGAGGAAGAACCAAAGACCTGTGAAAATATTCAGCCGCGCAATCATACGCTGCTCGAAAAGAATCTTAGGCCCACGAACAGTGGGTCGAATAGAAAAGATAAGGGGAAAGAAAAGGTCCCTAAGGATATCATCCTTGATGACCAAGCCATCGAAGAGCTGACAGCTAAGGACCCGTCAAAGAAAAGTAAGGTGGATTACAACGTTCTGGCACACTTGAGAAAGCTACCTTCGCAGCTAAGCATTCTCAACTCCCTTCTGCTATCCAAAGAGGTGAGAGATTATCTGATCAGGGCATTACAAGAGCCCGACCAATTTCAAGCTTTCCTTGCCGAAGAAAAAATGAAAGACGAGCTGGAAGAAGTGCACACAGCCGATATCACCTTTGGCAATGAAGATCTCCTCCTCGGAACGTGCGAGCATAACCGTCCCCTCTATGTCTCCGGATACTGTCATGATATCAAGATAGGCAAAATCCTGGTTGACAATGGGTCCTCCGTCAACCTCCTCAATGTGAGAGTGTTGAAGGAAATCTGCATGAGCGTTCAGCACCTCGTTCGTGATAAAATCACCATCTCCGGGTTTGACTCCCACTCATCACGGATGGTTGGGTCTGTGATATTGATACTACGCTTTGGGCTGCTTGTCACGAACATTAAGTTTCATGTCACTGACGCCAAGACATGCTACAATGCTTTGCTCGGCAGGCCTTAGTTACACGAGTACAACATTATCCCTTCTACACAACATCGGTATATGAAGTATTTCAAAGATGGTCTCGAGTATACCGTAACAGGGGAGCTGAACCCATTCTCCGTGAATGAAGTCTGAAAGTACGAAGATGCAAAATACTTCTTACCAGATTTTGAGGACACGGAAAGATGTCACAAACCGAAGAACAAAGCTATCATCACTATTCTGGTCTTCGGTAGTGATACCGAGGAGGAAGAAGAAATAGTTTATTCAGGGCCGCCCCAATGCAACAAGCCGGGACGGCAAGTGACCCACGACCGACATTCGTCAGTGAGCTGTTGTCTGAAGAAAGGGTGGCTACGCTAAAGGACGTGCTCATGCAGCATAAAGATTGCTTCGCATGGAACTATTCCGAGATGCCAGGACTAGATCCAGAGATTGTTGTACACAAATTGGCAATATCCCCGGACGTCAAGCCGATCAAACAAGCACCGAGAAGAATGCGGCTCGAGCTTGAGATGAGTATCAACGCCGGGGTCAAGAAGCTAATCGACTCCGGCTTCATCCAAGAAGTTCAGTATCCTGACTGGATAGCCAACATCGTCCTAGTGATGAAGAAAAATGGGACGGTGCGCATATGTGTGGACTTTCAGGATCTCAATAAAGACTGCCCGAAGGACAACTTCCCAGTGCCAGTTACCGAGCTGATGATAGACAATACGTCCACTCATGAAGTTTTCTCCTTCATGGACGGCATCGGGATACAATCAGATAAAGATGCATCCCGAGGATCAGAAGCATACCGCTTTCCGGACCTCTTTGGGCATATTCTGCTATAAGGTGATGCCTTTTGGTCTCAAGAACGTCGGTGCCACCTATCAAAGGGCCATGACAAAGATTTTCGATGACCTCATACATGAAATCGTTGAATGCTATATCGACGACCTCATAGTTAAAAGCAAATCATACGAGGAACATTTAGAGCATCTGAAGATCGTGTTTTAGCGCATTCGGAAATACAACTTGAAGATGAACCCTCTCAAATGCGCATTCGGGGTGTCCTCAGGCAAGTTCCTGGGATTCATCATCCGACACCGAGGCATCGAGATAGACCCGTCGAAGATCAAGGCGATCATGGAAATGCCTCCGCCAAGAACTCTCAAGCAGTTGCGGTCTCTCCAAGGAAAGCTCGCGTATATCTGGCGATTTATTGCTAATCTTTCGGGCAAGTGCCGCCCCTACAGTCACCTGATGAAGAAGGGAACCCCTTTCGTCTGGGATCGCAAATGCCAAAGCACACTAGACGAAATCAAGCAATACCTGCTGAATCCTCCGGTGTTGACTGCTCCAATCAAAGGAAAACCTCTCATTCTGTATTCAACAGCCCTCGAATGTTCGCTAGGCGCATTATGGGCACAAGAGAACGACCAAGGGAAGGAGAGAGCCCTCTATTATTTGAGTCGAGTTCTCCTGAGGGCAGAAAACAATTACTCCTCCATTGAAAAACACTGCCTAGCATTGATCTTCGCAATAACGAAGATCAGACACTATGCGTTGGCACATGAGGTCCATCTCATATCCTCTCAAATATTTAATGTCAAAGGCTATATTAACGGGACGACTCACTAAATGGGCCCTGCTCTTGATGGAGTTTTCGATAACTTATCGACCCCTCAAGGCAGTGAAAGGCCAAGCCATCGCCGACTTCCTCGCTGAGCATCCGATACCTGCCGAATCTCCCTTGAACTGCGAATTGCCAGACGAGCATGCGTTTGACACGATCGGCAAGGAGAGAAGAGAGAATGATACCCAGTGGGAACTCTATTTTGATGGGGCATCTTTCATGAAGAAGCACAAACAAAGCAACCCCATAATCAAATCAGGGGTAGGCCTCATCTTCGTGACTCACCAAGGAGGAATAATGCATTTTGCCTTCTCCTTAACAGAGCTGAGGACGAAAAATGAAGCCGAATATGAAGCTTTGATAGCAGGTCTTGAGATCGCCGTCGACATGGGAATCGAGAACCTCCTTATATACGGAGACTCCCAACTGATCGTTAGTCAAGTAAATGGCGACTATCAGACGTGCAAGCCAGAGTTGGTGAAGTACGGCGAAAGAGTACAATAACTGCTGACTCAAATTTCTTCCTACACCCTGGAAAGCATACCGCGTGCGGAAAATAGCAAAGCGGATGAACTATCCAAGCTCGCTAAAGAACTGGCTGACGAAAACCTTGACGATGTGAGGGTCGTCGTCCAAAGACGTCGGGTTCTTACATCGGCAGAAATATCTCCGGAGTCGTTCGAAGAAAAGGGAGCAACCGAGCAAACAGTCCTATAAATAAAATACCAGGAAAAGGCTATGGATTGGAGAGAAGTCTTTATAGACTACTTCAAATCCCGTCGAACACCTAAAGATGCGTCGTCAAGACATCAGCTTATGAAACGAGCTCTATCTTTTGCTTTCGTCAATGATACTCTGTATAAAAGATCATTTGATTCTCTGTGGTTAAGATGCCTGGGACCTGAAGAGGCAAGGAGAGTTGTCCAAGAAACTTACGATGGACTCTGCGGTTCTCACCAAGCCGGGCCGAAGATGAAGCTGAAGATCAAAAGGATGGGCTATTATTGGCCCACAATGATTCAGGACTGCCTCGAATACGCGAAGCAATGCCACTCGTGCCAGGTTCACGGGGACTTTATCCACCAGCATCCAAATCCACTACATCCAACAGTGGCTAGCTAGCCATTCGAAATGTGGGGAACCGACATAATCGGTCCCATCAAACCGATATCGTCCCAAGGACATCAATTCATTTTGGCGACAACTGATTATTTCTCCAAATGGGCAGAAGCAGTACCGCTAAGGGAAGTGAAGACGGAGAATATTCTCCATTTCTTCAAGCCACACGTCATTTATCGGTTTGGCACTCCGCGACGGATTATCTCCGATAACGGGCCAGCCTATAGAAGCCACAAGATCAGCCGCTTCGCACAACAGCATAACATAGACTAAAGATATTCATCGGTCTATAATCCCCGAGCTAACGGTCTAGCTGAGGCTTTTAACAAGACCTTGACGAAGATCGTGAAAAAGACGGTGTCTCGAAATAAGAGGGACTGGCACGAGAGACTGCATGAAGCTCTTTGGGCGTATCGAACTACGTTCAAAACAGCCACAAATACAATGCCGTATGCGTTAGTATTTGGCACAGAAGCGGTACTCCCCCTCGAGATAGAGTTACCCTCTCTATGAGTGGCGGTTCACTACGAGCTAACAGACGAAGAAAATGCCCACCTCGTCTTGAGGAGCTCGATGCCCTTGATGAAACCAGGCTCATGGCGCAGCAAAATCTGGAGGCCTATAAAGCAAAGATGACGCGCTCATATGAGAGATTGACTAGGCCGAGTACATTCCGCCAAGGCGAACTCGTGCTAGTGGTCAAAAGACCTATTATCCCCAATTGTACCAAGCGGGGGAAATTCGAGCCGAACTATGAAGGCCCGTATATCATAGATAAATTTTACCAGGGCGGTGCCTACCTACTCATGGACATGCATGGTGATAGACCTTTCAGGCCAATAAACGGTCGCTTCCTGAAAAAATACTACGCCTGACGAGTCACGGCTGTTTCCTGATTAAAAGATCAGGAATTACCTCAATGAGGTATCACGTGTTCACACGTGACCAAGGGTCACGTGATGACACGTGATGGTTAAAATCTCACTATACAGAGACGAGAAACGAAAATAAACGGCTGAAAGATGACTCAATTGGGGTCACGTGCTCACACGTGACAAAGGATCACGTGTCAGCACGTGACAGGCTTTGAAAGCCCTGCAGCTTAAATAGAATTTAATTCTAAAAACCAGAAAATACCTCAACGGGGATCACGTGCTCACACGTGACCAAGTGTCACGTGTCAGCACGTGACAGGCTTTGAAAGCCTTATAGTTAATTGAGTTAAAATTCTGAATTTCTCCAAAATCTTTCCAAATGGGAAAGGATTAAGGAGAACCGTTGGATTAAAAATCCAGGGGTGATTAAATATCACCAATTTATGGAAAAATCTTAAACAAGGAAAGATTTCCATAAATCTCACCAGAAATAACAAACAGAATATCTTTGGATTGAAAATCCAACGGTGAATAAAATTCACTTAATAATCTAAAGGCTCATATTAATTATGAAAACAAACAAAACTTTCAATGAAAGATTTGCTAAACAAATTGATTCTTTTCCTCCTCCTATAAATAGAAGCCAAGAGAAGAGAAGAAGAAGGGAGAGAGTTTTGGTGAGAGAGCTTTGGAATCTTAAAATTTCAGAGAGAGAAAGAAAGGAGAATTTAATTCTCTACAAAGAAAAACCTATGTAAGAAAAGAAAGGGGATCAAAACTTCAAACAAAGAATTTAATTCTCAAATCTAAGAGTTTAACTCTTCTACAAAAAAGGAACTTAGTTCTTCTTCTGGTTGAAGATCTGCATAGAGCACATCTCCCCATAAGATGAGATTTTATTCTCATCGGGTTGAGATCCTGCCATACAGATCCAAAACTTAGAGAGAGAATTGATTTTGAGAATTTAATTCTCCTAAAACAAAATCAGGGTTTAACCCTATATGAGAATTTAATTCTCCCAAACTCACAGGAATTTAATTCCTTCATGATGAAATTGGGGTTTAAACCCTATCTGAGAATTTAATTCTCCTACAATTATAGGAATTTAATTCCTTCAAGATGGACAGAATTAGGGTTTAGCCCTAATTGAGAATTTAATTCTTTCACAATAGGAATTTAATTCCTCCAAAATCATAATTAGGGTTTAACCCTATAAAAGAATTCAATTCTAAAAAAAATTAAAGAGACTTGAAGGATCTCCATGCATGCAAAGGACTACGATCATGTGGCCCCACGTGACCCCTGAAGAGATCCCTAAAATAAGAAGGAAAAAAGCTCGGTGGCAATGCCTCACGTGTTCCCACGTGACCCACAAAACAAAAGAGAACAAATCCAAAGGCAGAACCATTCTTGGGTTCCCTCACGTGTCCCCATGTGACCCCTAGTAAAACGCTTTAATAATCAATGACTAGAAGCCCATCACGTTCCCACACGTGATGGCCTGAAGACCAAAAGTGTTTAACACTTATCTGAATATCCTGAAAACAACATAAGGGGATCTGGCCCGACTTTTTGATGCTATCACGTGCTCCCACGTGATCCCTCCCTCTTCTAGTGTTTAACACTAATCTGATAATTTTGTTGCCAGTGTTTAACACTGTTATCTGTTAGTGTTTAACACTAATTTGATAATCACATTTCTAGTGTTTAAACACTAATTTGATAATCTTATTACCAGTGTTTAACACTGTTGTTCTTTAGTGTTGAACACTAGCTTCAGCCCAATTGGCTAATTTTCTAGAGGCAAAGCCTCCGCTTCAATAGACCAACAGAGGGCCAATATTCCAAACTTGATTGGACTTAGCCCAAGAAGGCCATAAGTCCTCAATTCAGACTTAACTGAGCTAATGTGCTTATAATATAATTAATTGGTCTTAGTTCCAAACTGGGCTATAGATCATTTAATCCACCTGGGTTCAAGGGTACATCTCTTCACTCCTTTGATATTTGTCGTTGTAATTCCTCAACGTCTTCAAAGAGGTGATGGGTCCCGACAACCATACATTTCATGGACTGTGGGGTCCTTAAACTCATGAACTATGATGTCCTTAACCTCGACCGTGATGTCTTAAAACTAACATCGGACTGTGGGGTCCTTAAACTCATGGACTATGATGTCCTTAACCTCGACCGTGATGTATTAAAACTAACATCGAACTGTGGGGTCCTTAAGCCCATGGACTATGATGTCCTTAACTTCGACCGTGATGTCTTTAAACTAACATTGGACTGCGGGGTCCTTAAACCCACGGGCTATGATGTCCTTAACCTTGACTGTGAGGTCTTTAAACTCATGGACTATGATGTCCTTAACCTCGACCGTGATGTCTTAAAACTAACATCGGAATGTGGGGTCCTTAAGCCCATGGACTATGATGTCCTTAACCTCGACCGTGATGTCTTAAAACTAACACTGGACTGTGGGGTCCTTAAGCCCATGGGCTATGATGTCCTTAACCTTGACCGTGATATCTTAAAACTAATAACGGACTGTGGAGTCCTTAAATCCATGGACTATGATGTCCTTAACCTCGACCGCGATGTCTTAAAACTAACATTGGACCGTAATGTCCTTAAACTGATTATCGACTGCAATGTCATTAAACTAAACAATAGAGCCCAATTGCTCTCTTGTCGGATCTAAACGATCCCGTTAAGTCGATCTTAGTCTAAAATTAGACTAACGTGTCCTTAACAAACGTTTAAGTTGATCTTAGCCCCAAATAAGGTTAACGTATCCTTAAACACAACCCCCCCAAACCCAAATCTAAGAAAGATACGGATTTGGACTAGTCCACGCCCTACGGGCGACAACATAACTTAGTCTCCGTATATAATCCACGGGCAACCAAACACAAAACAAACACCCACTACACGAAGTGACCATCTGGAGAAGGAGAAAGTTGTTACCGCGATGCGGTAGAGTAATTAACTGCAGGGGCTTGCGCCTGCAGGGAAGAGCGTCCCCACAATCAAAAACCCCTCAAACGAGGGGGAATCTGACGAAGTCTGCTATATCGGCCGCATCCGTTTAAACCTTCGATACATGGTGCCATAAATCAACTTGGCATCTTCGGAGAGGTGGACGGATAGCACCAATTAGCATCTGCCCCGAATTTCAGGCAAGACGGACCTACGTGGTCGCGTCTCCGTGATTCGAAGGGGAACAGATTCTGGCACGCCCGGTGGGACCTTTTCCTCTTTCCACTCCACACTTCGTGTATCGTGTTCGCGAACCAATCGCGGTTTTCTAATGGTTGCCCTTGGGTTTCGAGGTACTAAGATTTGGCGTTTTTCTTGGTGCAGAAAGCAAAGGATCAATGGCGTTCACCTGCTCAAAGTGTTCTACATGCAACTGCAACCCGCGTCCTGCCTCAACTGGGGGCATAGCCTACGGGCCCCAAGCTGCTCCCCTGTTCACGATGCCCGTGGAACAGGTCACTCAAGCTACCACAGGATTGTTTTTCGGGACCATGCTCCCGCCAACGAGCTTCACCATTCCTATGCCAACGCCGGAAGTTCCCAAGAAGTTGGTCTTCGATTAACTTACAGCTACTACGGCCCCTCTCGACGGGTCGTCCAGCACCGGCGCCTCGGTCTTCTCCAGGTTAGGCAAAAGTTCAGGAGGGTCCATGATGAAGCCCGCACCTCAAGAAAAGGTTATTCCGAAGAGAGTAACCAACCCTGCTCCTGAAGTCGTCAAGGCGGCTTCTCCTGCCAAGGGGTCAGTCTTTACAAGACTGACTGTCCCAACTCCTACTCCCGCTACTGCTTCTCGAATGACGTCAGTCTTAAATAGGCTGACACCAGCAAAACCCCTCACCTGAACAGGGGGCAAGATAAGGCCATCCCCGTCACCGAGCCAACTCCATCAGCTCGACACGCTCGACGTCGCCACTGGCGCCGGGTAAGGATGGCCGGGGGCAACACCCCTTCTGGGCTAACTCCACCAGCTCCAACGGTGGAAATTAATGCTGCTGTCCCAACTGGGAACAGTTTCGAGTTGCTGAACAAAGTACGCAGGAATTCGCTTACTGCCGTACTGAAAAGATCTCCGCCACCGGTGGAGACTGTCACGGAAATAAAGCCGAAGCAGTCCCCTCAACGGCTGTCTTCCAAAGTTTACAAAATCTGGCGACAAGTCCGAGAGTCGGTGGTGGATCAAGACTATCCCCGCCGGCAGAAGAAGCTGAAGGTCCGACAGGAAGAAAACCGTCCGGTTAAGCCACAGAAGGCGACGGCTACTTGGGTGCCCACTGCAACGGCCCCCTCAACTTCGACCGCCCATAAGAGGAGAAGGCCGGAGAAAATCCTCATGCCTGCGAAAAATGTCAGAGGCGCTGAGCCCAAAGGCCCTAAGTCTAGGGGCATGGTGGTGCATACTGTCTGTATGGCATCCGGGAAAGAAGATAGCCGCGCTTCTACGGGCCACTGACCACTCACCCGATCCATCACAAGAGCTCAGGAACAACAGCAGCAGGAGGTTCAGGAGATGCTAACTGCGATGGCTGCACTCAACGGGCCAAAGGAAAACCCGGAAACATCCACAGAGCAGCGCCGTGATCAGGAAACTGATGCTGAATACCTTCGGAGAATGCTTGAGAAGAAGGACAAAGAGGCTGCGGAACAATCGGCCAATATAAAGCGAATGGCCCTTCTGTTCCAAGACATGGTGGGCATGATGATCCAGCCGGATCCCCCAGCCGAAGATCCTCCAGTAATAATTGGAGATGACAGAGGAGAAATATCGAATCCTCTGCCGGCTCTGTCAACAGCCAAGGAGGAGACGATCTCTAAAGCTGCCTTGGATGACTATATTGCTCAGCAAATAAGAGTTCACCAGGTAAATGAAACAGCCGGCCAAGTTGTCAAAACTGGGCGACCGTATCCAGGATGGTATGATCAGATAAAGTACCCTCCAGGCTACACGATCCCCAAATTCCATGTATACAAGGGGACAGGCAATCCCCACCAACACGTCACCCAGTTCAGAGCTCTGTGCGGCAACACCGGGGGTGATGATAAGCTTTTGCTCCGTCAATTCGTCGGCAGCTTGTCGGAGACTGCATTTGAGTGGTACTCCGAGCTTCCAAACGACTCCGTCAAAACTTTCGCAGAGATGGAGTTGTTATTCACCCAACGATTCGCGAGTGCCAGCGAACGCACCCCAATAACGGCGTTGATCAATGCAAGGGTGAAGTCGGGCGAAACTTGGGTTCAATACGCAATCCGATGGCGAAATCTGTGGTCGAAGTGCGAACAACGCATCGAAGAAGCACCGGCGGTGGGCATGTTCGTGGGCACTCTAGACCCTCATGCAATTATTTCGCAGTTCATGATGTTCTTCAAACCGACCACGTTTCAGGGTTTAATTGACAAGCTAGCCCAGATGGATCAGATGGGTCACAGACCGTCTCCTCCGAAGCCAGAGCCGCGGATCGAAAAGGGTAAAGGGAAGGTGACCTTCGTTACAAATACCCAACAACAGCCTAGTGCTCCAAAGCTAGCGGATCAACTGGAAGAGAGACGACGCTATTATAATGAGAAAATGAAGCGCCCTTACTCATTCCCGCGAGATAAAACGAAGAGGCTGTTCAAGCTAGCGATGCGCAACAGGCTTATCAATTTGCCGAATCCAAAGCGACCATTGCAAACCGGCGAAGTGAATAATCCCAATTATTGCCCTTACCACCAGACGGTAAGCCATCCAATCAAAGATTGCTTCGTCTTTAAGGGATGGATCGAGGATCAGTACCAACAAGGCAAGTTTGCGTTGTCTGAGAAGTGGAAAGTAAGCCTACCACAACCGCACACTCCTAAGAAGATGGACACACCGAGCGCAACACGCTCTTTTGTTGAAGAAGCTCCATAGGAGGTCGTTCTTTCAGCCAAAACCAAAAGAATGCTGAATGATCTCCAGACATGCCCGACGATCAGGTGGAAAAATCCGCTGGAACCCCAGATCATCGAAGGAATGCTGAAGCCGCGCCCAACTCCAAAGATTAGTGGTGATAGCCAAAGTATTCACATCCAGCCGTCAAAATCTTCGAAAAAGAAGAAGAAATCCAAGAAGTCCGTGAAGCCTGGCGACAAGCGCACAGACCTATAAAAGCAGATTGACGCGCTAGAAGAGTATAATCAGAAGGCGCGGACTCCAATCATGCTCCAAGAGTTCCTCAGCCACGTCCTTGAGGATGGAAATGATGGAGAAGACTCATCAGATGGATCTGAAGATTATGTAGTAAGTTGTCATGTGATCTCTCACTCATTGATAGACGATGAAGAGGCTCCTTGCACCAATAGACTGGGGGCAGATCCCGAGCCGGAACTTCTATGGCCGTCAGAAGAAATGATCGACGCCTTCCTGGATGAAATTAATCTGAAAAGCAAAGCTGATTGGGAGCGTGAGATGGCCATATTTGAAAGAGCCAAATGCCGGCGACTGGACGAAAGAGTCGACATACTCCTGCCAAATCAAAGGACATCGGTTGCAAATAAAAACAAGATCAAGACGAGGAAAAGGCTTGCGAAAGCCATATCAGTGGGAATGAAGCTAACACCCTCCGAAGGAAGTACTCTTGGTGAAGACGAAATGTGTCCGAGCTATTGTTTATATCATCGAAAGATTGTGCACCCCACCGAAGAGTGCAACGCTTTTAAAAGATGGTGGCAGGGATATGTTGCTCACCGGCAACATTTTAAGCGGATGAAACGCAAAACCCGTCGGGAGCAGAGAAGTATGACCGAAGAGCATAAAAGAATTACTGGCAACTGTCGCATGGTCAATGCCGGGGTATCGCAGGTTCTCACCTTCGGGAGCGACTCCGACGAGGAAATGGCTCTTGGCCCTCTCTTTAAAGAATCCTCCTTGGGGAAAGAAGAAGAACCGAAGGCCTGTGAAAATATTCAGCTACTCAACCGCACGCTTCCAGAAAAGAATCTCGGACCCACGAATAAAAAAGATAGGGGAAAAGAAAAGGTCTCTGAGGATATCGCACTAGATGACCAAGTCATCAAAGAGCTGACTGCTAAGGACCCGCCAAGGAAGAACAAGGTGGACTACAACGTTCTGGCATACTTGAGGAAGCTACCCTCGCAGCTCAGCATTCTCGACGCCCTTCTGTTATCCAAAGAGACGAGAGATTCATTGATCAAGGCGCTACAAGAGCCAGGACAGTTCCAAGCTTTTCTCACCGAAGAAAAGATGAAAGACGAGCTGGAAGAAGTACACACAGCCGATATTACCTTCGGAGTTGAAGACCTCCTCCTTGGGACGTGCGAGCACAACCGTCCCCTCTATGTCCTAGGATACTGTCACGATATAAAGATAGGAAAAATCCTGATCGACAATGGATCTTCCGTCAATCTCCTTAACGTGCGAGTCTTGAAGGAAATCTGCATGAGCGTTCAGCATCTCGCTCGCGATAAAATTACCATATCTGGTTTTGACTCCCAGTCGTCACGGACTCTTGGGTCTGTGATACTGACGCTGCGCTTCGGGCTACTCATCACGGATATTAAATTTCACGTCATTGACGCCAAGACTTGTTACAATGCTTTGCTCGGCCGGCCTTGGTTACATGAGTATAACATCATCCCTTCGACGCAACACCAATGTATGAAGTACTTCAAGGATGGTCTCGAGTATATTATGACAGGGGAGTTGAACACTTTCTCCGTGAACGAAGTCCGAAAATACGAAGATGCAAGATACTTTTTGCCAGATTTTGAGGATACGGAAAGATGTCACCAACCGATGAACAAAACTATCACCACTATTCCAGTTTTCGGGAGTGATACCGAGGAAGAAGAAGAGATAGTTTATTCAGGGTCGCCTCGACGCAACAACCCGGGACCGTCCACCCCCATGTTGATCTTCGGCAGTGATTCGAAAGATGAGGTTAATGCTGTATTCTCCGCTCGGCCGTCAATACAAGTTTTCGCTGGTGACAATCAGAGTCTGCAAATTATCATGGTTCCGCGGGAGCATCACAAAGAGCTCGATGCACTTAAAGCTTATAATGTACAAGAACTGCAGACATTTTACGTCCCTCCCAGGCGAGAAAGTGAACAGGCGATCCTATTCTACCAATCTGGAGAAACCAAAGTAGAGAAAGAAATTTGGCATGGCGCCGATTCCACGCTCGACAGGTTCCAGCCTATCCGTCTGCCTAGATATTTCTCAGAAGGTTTGAGAAGGCTTTTGAAGTGCCAAGGGGTACCTTTCAAATAGACCATTCGACAAGCTCGGTTCTACAACAGGATTTGGGATGTCCCTGGAACTCAGCGCAAGTTGCCCAACGGGAGAATGGAAACGCTCGGGCTTGGATATGTGAAATCCGAGAAACGGGAACGAGTCCATGGTAGCTACGTCATATATGACTTCGATGAAGAAGAGGACGCCCTGTCAGAAAACGCTGACCCTGAACCAAAACGAGATCCTGCAATCAAGATACCGAGTCCGTCGTTCGAAGAACGAATGAACAAGCTTATCAGAGAAGCGGGTCAAAAGACCCGGGATGACCATAACCGTAAAATAGCCATTTACGAGAAAGCCAGGACGCAGCGCCTCCTTCAGCAGGTCACGGAGAATGACAATGCTCTTCCTTATCAACCCGTCATACAAAAGGCCCGACGCAGAGGCAAAAATAAATCAAAGAACGGGAAAAGCATTCGAAAGCGACAAAGCGGGACCAAGAAGCCACGCGATCAGGAATCGAGCAATCCGGACTCGTCTCTTCTAAAGAAGATGAGTCGAGCATACTCTTTTCCTCAGGATAAAACACGGAAGATACTTGATCTCGCTATAAAACATCAAATGATTACACTTCCGGAGTCCAAACACCCGAACAAGCAGGAGAAGTCTCCCACCCAGACTATTGCTCCTATCATCGAGCAATAGGACATCCTATTGAAGACTGCTTCACCTTCAAGAACTAGGTCAAAGATCAATAACAACTCGGCAAATTCGCTCTATCCAGCAGCTGGAGGATAAATCCGCCACAAAAGCACAAACCAAAAGCTGTCCATACAGCGGGGGTAGAACCGGATCAAAATCGGTCTTGGAAGCGAGCTCGTACTTGTTATATGATAACGTTATCAAAAAAAGAGCCCGAGGGTATGGATGACCTCCCCTGATGCTTCGAAAACAATGATGACGAGGTGATCGCAGAATTTCCACCGGCGTCGAAAGAGCTGGAAGATGGAATACATACCATTGCAGATGAGCTCAAGAAAATTGACTTGGGGACGGCAAGTGACCCACGACCGACATTCGTCAGTGAGCTGCTATCTGAAGAAAGGGTGGCTGCGCTAAAAGACGTGCTTATGCAGCATAAAGATTGCTTCGCATGGAATTATTCCGAAATGCCAGGACTAGATCCAGAGATCGCTGTCCACAAATTGGCAATATCCCCAGACGTCAAGCCAATCAAACAAGCGCCGAGAAGAATGCGGCTTTAGCTTGAGATGAGCATCAACGCCGAGGTCAAGAAGTTGATCGACTCTGGCTTCATCCAAGAGGTTCAGTACCCTGATTGGATCGCCAACATCGTTCCAGTGATGAAGAAGAATGGGACAGTGCGAGTATGTGTGGACTTTCGGGATCTCAATAAAGCCTGCCCGAAGGATGACTTCCCAGTACCGGTCACTGAGCTGATGATAGATAACACGTCCACTCACGAAGTTTTCTCCTTCATGGACGGCTCATCAGGATATAACCAGATAAAGATGCATCATGAGGACCAGAAGCACGCCGCTTTCCGGACCCCTTTGGGTATATTCTGTTACAAGGTGATGCCCTTCGGTCTAAAGAACGCCGGTGCCACCTATCAGAGGGCCATGACGAGGATTTTCGATGACCTTATACATGAAATCGTCGAATGTTATATCGACAACCTCGTGGTTAAAAGCAAATCATACGAGGAACATCTAAAACATCTGAAGATCGTATTTCAACGCCTTCGGCAATACAACCTGAAGATGAACCCCCTTAAATGCGCATTCGGAGTTTCCTCGGGCAAATTCCTAGGATTCATTGTCCAGACCGAGGTATCGAGATAGACCCGTCGAAGATCAAGGCGATCATGGAAATGCCCCCTCCAAGGACTCTTAAGCAATTGCGGTCTCTCCAAGGGAAACTCGCGTATATCCGGCGATTTATAGCCAATCTTTCCGGCAAGTGCCACCCCTACAGTCACCTGATGAAGAAAGGAACCCCGTTCGTCTGGGATCACAAATGCCAAGGTGCGCTGGACGAAATCAAGCAGTATCTGCAGAACCCACCAGTGCTGGCCGCTCCTGTCAAGGGAAAACCCCTTATTCTTTATACAACAGCCCTCGAAGGTTCCTTAGGTGCATTATGGGCACAAGAGAACGACCAAGGGAAAGAAAGAGCTCTCTATTACTTGAGTCGAGTTCTCCTGGGGGCAGAAAGCAATTATTCTCCCATTGAAAAACACTGCCTGGCATTGATCTTCGTGATAACGAAACTCAGGCACTATGCATTGGTGCATGAAGTCCGTCTCATATCGAAGGTGGATCCCCTCAAATATTTGATGTCAAAGGCCATACTGACGGGGCGACTCGCTAAATGGGCTTTACTCTTAATGGAGTTCGCAATAACTTACCAGCCCCCTAAGGTAGTGAAAGGCCAGGCCATCGCTGTTTTCCTTGCTGAACATCCGATACCGGCCGATTCTCCCTTGAATTGCGAACTGCCAGACGAACATGCGTTTGACACGATCGACAGAAGTGGTACCCGGTGGGAACTTACTTCGATGGAGCATCCTCCGTGAAGAAGCGCAAACAAAACACCCCTATAATCAAATCGGGGGTATGCCTCATCTTCGTGACTCCACAAAGAGGGATAATGCGTTTTGCCTTCTGCTTAACAGAGCCGAGGACAAACAATGAAGCCGAATATGAAGCTTTGATAGCGGGCCTCGAGATCACCATCGACATGGGAATTGAAGACCTTCTCATATATGGAGACTTCCAACTGGTCGTTAGTCAGGTAAATGGCGACTACCAAACGTGCAAACCAGAGCTGGTAAAGTACGGCGAGAGGGTATAGCAACTGCTGACCTAAATACCTTCCTACACCATGGGAAGCATACCGCATGCGGAAAATAGCAAAGTGGATGCACTAGCTAAGCTCGCTAAAGAATTGGCCGACGAGAACCTCGATGACGTGAAGATCGTTGTGCAAAGCCGTCGGGTTCTCGCATCGGCGAAAATATCTCCGGAGTCGTCCGAAGAAGAAGGAGCGACCGAGCAAATGGCTATGCAAATAAAAGACCAGGAAAAGGCTGAAGATTGGAGAGAAGTCTTTATAGACTACTTCAAATCCCGTCGAACGCCTGAAGATGCACCCTCAAAACATAAGCTCATGAAGCGAGCCCTATCTTTCGCCTTCGTCAATGATACTCTGTACAAGAGGTCATTTGATTCTCTGTGGTTAAGATGTCTGGGACCTGAAGAAGCAAAAAGAGTCGTCCAAGAAGTTCACGATGGACTCTGCGGTTCTCACCAAACAGGCCCGAAGATGAAGTTGAAGATTAAACAGATGGGCTACTACTGGCCCACGATGATTCAGGACTGCCTCGAATATGCGAAGCAATGCCACTCATGCCAGATCCATGGGGTTCATCCATCAGCATCCAAATCCACTACATCCAACGGTGACTAGCTGGCCGTTCGAAATATGGGGGACTGACATAATCGGCCCCATCGAACCAGCATCGTCCAGAGGACATCGATTCATTTTAGTGACAACTGATTACATCTCCAAATGGGCAGAAGCAATACCGCTGAAGGAAGTGAAGACGGAGAATATCCTCCATTTCTTCAAGACGCACGTCATTTATCGGTTTGGAACTCCGAGACGGATCATCTCCGATAACGGGCCAGCCTACAGAAGCCACAAGATTAGCCGCTTCGCATAACAGCACAACATAGACGGAGAATACCCCTGAGCTAACGGTCTAGCTGAGGCTTTCAACAAGACCTTGACGAAGATCGTGAAGAAGACGGTGTCCCGAAATAAGAAGGACTGGCATGAGAGACTGCATGAAGCTCTCTGGGCATATCGAACTACGTTCAAGACGGCTACGAACAGCACCCCATACGCATTGGTATTCGGTATAGAGGTGGTACTCCCCCTCGAGATAAAGCTACCCTCTCTACGAGTGGCAGTTCATTACGAGCTAACGGATGAAGAGAATGCTCACCTTCGGCTCGAGGAGCTCGTTGCCCTTGATGAAACCCGGCTCATAGCGCAACAAAATCTGGAAGCTTATAAAGCAAAGATGACGCGCTCCTACGAAAGATTTACTAGGCCGAAGACATTCCGCCGGGGCGAACTCGTGCTGGTAGTCAAAAGACCCATGATCCCCAATCGTGCTAAACGAGGGAAATTCGAGCCGAATTATGAAGGCCCGTACATTATAGACAAGGTCTACCAGGGTGGAGCCTATCTACTCATGGACATGCATGGCGAGAGGCCCTTCAGGCCAATAAATGGTCGCTTCCTGAAGAAATACTACGCCTAACGAGTCACGGCCCAGGTCAATGATAGATGACGACGACTATGTCCGCTCGCTATCTTCCTAAGCCTAAACTCTATAAGTAGTGACAGACCTTCTTCAACAACGTACCGAAACGTCCTTAAACTAACAACGGACCAAAACGTCCCTAAACTAGCAACGGACCACTATGTCCTAAAACTAGCTGTTGACCGAGATGTCGATAAACTACGGTGGATTGCAGCATCCTAAAGATGGTACAAAAAAGAAAAAAATAATAAAAAAACGGTATGTCTATAAGCAAAATGGGCACGGATGAAAACTTGAAAGGGCTCCATGAGTAAAAATAGCAGGGCTACCGGCGAGTCTTGTGAAAACCCGAAAGGGCGCAACCTCGTCCGAATAAAAAAAAAGAAGAGAAAACGAATAAGAAAAAAAACGATATGTCCATAAGCAAAATGGACACGGATGAAAACCCGAAAGGGCTCCGTGAGTAAAAACAGCAGGGCTACCGGCAAGTGTTTGTGAAAACCCGAATGGGCGCAACCTTGTTAAGAGACACTTGCAGGGTCCTCTCGACCTTGTGAGGAGAAACCACCCGCGTGAGATCCTTACGACTCACAAAGGAGCAACACACTTAGAGATCCCCACGATCCCTAGGGAGAAAATACATTTGCGAGATCCTCACGACTCGTAAGGAGAACTCTCTTATGGGACCCTCACGGCTCATAAGATTTGAAAGTCTTAAGTTATAGAGACCTGAACCTGTTCTTAAGCAGCTCCCACAACCTTCAATACTGCCCTACAAGTAGTACAACACTGACCCTTATATACAATCCACGGGCGTGAATAAACAGTTCCCTAACCAAGTCCCACCCGTGACTAGGGATATGTTCGCACGGTGAACAACCCTTGTGAGTCCTCTCGACTTATAAAGGGAAAACTCTCTTGTAAGATCCTTACGACTTACGAGAAACCATACACTTAGGAGTCCTCACGATTCCTAAGGAGAAAACATGCCTACGAGATCCTCACGACTTGTAGGGAGAAATACCTTTGTGAGACCCTTATGGCTCATGAAGTCAAAAGCCTTAGTCGACAGGATCCTAACCCTGTCCACTAAGCCACCTTTGTTCGATATCGACAAAGGAAAATGATGATTCGCTCCTGGCAATATCCCAGTTGTAGCGGTGCTGAGGCCGAAATCGGTGTCTAATCCCAAGCTTGCGGCAAAAAACTAGCGAGCCACATATGCATACGAAATAGCCGAAATGATGGGGCAACTTGCAACAGAAGCAAAAAGTAAAAGAAAAAGGTATGCATGCAAAATAGACGAAATGATTGGGCAACTCGCAATAAAAAACAGCGAGTAAAAATAAAATAAATAGCCGAAATGATTGGGCACCGCGAAAAATAGCCAAAATGATTGGGCAATCGTGACCTTCGCGATATAAAAAGCTGAAATGCGAGAGCATCGCGGAAAGAAATAAAATAGAAATAAAAATAAAATTTATGCCCTATAGGTGATATCACAGCAATCCCTGTATACAATCCAGGGGCACAAACAAAGAAGGAACCACACCCTTCTTCCCCAGGTTTCATCAGAAGAAGAAGCCAAATCTCGATGGTTCACAGACAGCCTAGAGATTATCTCAACGTTCGTCTCATTACAACAGACACAATGTCAAGCAAAGCGGAACAGAGGCAACCCCCAGTTCCATAACTCGGCGGTGCACAGATAACCAAGAGTCAAACCCCGACCCCGTGAAATGCGGATAAAGTCAAAATTCCTGGTTACGTGGAATGCGGCAATGACCCCGTGGGAAACGTCCAGAGTGGATCCTGGTCGTCACAGAGCACGGTAGTGAACCCGTGTGAAGCATCCAAAGCAGAGCCTGGTCCTCGCCAAACACGGCAGTGAACCCGTGGGAAGCATCCAGAGCAAAATTCCTGGTTACGTGGAACGCGACAATGACTCCGTGGAAGACGTCCAGAGCGGATCCTGGTCCTCCCACAGCACGGCAGTGAACCCGTGTGAAGCATCCAGAGCGGATCCTGGTCCTCACAGAGCATGGCAGTGAACCCGTATGAAGCATCCAGAGCGGAGCCTAGTCCTCACCGAACACGGCATTAAACCCGTAGGAAGCATCTAGAGCAAAATTCCTGGTTACGTGGAACGCGACAATGACCCCGTGGGAAACGTCCAGAGCGGATCCTGGTCCTCGCAGAGCACGCCAATGAACCCGTGTGAAGCATCTAGAGCGAAGCCTGGTCCTCGCCGAGCACGGCAGTGAACCCGTGGGAAGCATCCAGAGCAAAAATTGCACTGTGGGGTCCTTAAATCCACGGACTATGATGTCCTTAACCTCGACCGTGATGTCTTAAAACTTACAACGGACTGTGGAGTCCTTAAATCCACGGACTATGATGTCCTTAACCTCGATCGTAATGTCTTAAAACTAGCAACGGACTGTGGAGTCCTTAAATCCACGGACTATGATGTCCTTAACCTCGACCGCGATGTCTTTAAACTACGGTACCCCGGAAAGCATCCAGAGCGAAGCCTAGTCCTCGCCGGACACGGCAGTGAACCCGTGGGAAGCATCTAGAGCAAAATTCCCGGTTACGTGAAACGCGGCAGTGAACCCGTGTGAAACATCCAGAGCGGATCCTGGTCCTCGCAAAGCACGGCAGTGAACCCGTGTGAAGCATCCAGAGTGGAGCCTAGTCCTCGCCGAACACGGCAGTGAACCCGTGGGAAGCATCTAAAGCAAAATTCCTGGCTACGTGGAACGCGGATAACGTCAATTCTGACCCTATAGGAAATGTCCAGAGCAGAGCCTAGTCCTCGCCGAACACGGCAGTGAACCCGTGGGAAGCATCCAGAGCAAAAAATCGGACTATGGAGTCCTTAAATCAACGGACTATGATGTCCTTAACCTCGACCGCGATGTCTTAAAACTAACAACGTACTGTGGAGTCCTTAAATCTATGGACTATGATGTCCTTAACCTCGACCGTGATGTCTTAAAACTAACAACGGAATGTGGAGTCCTTAAATCCACGGACTATGATGTCCTTAACCTCGACCGTAATGTCTTAAAACTAGCAACGGACTGTGGAGTCCTTAAATCCACGGACTATGATGTCCTTAACCTCGACCGCGATGTCTTTAAACTACGGTACCCCGGAGAACATCCAGAGCGGAACCTGGTCCTCGCCAAACACGGCAGTGAACCCGTGGGGAGCATCCAGAGCAACCCTTATCTCCGTGAAATGCGGTAAGGACAACTTCACCCATCACTTGTAGGTCCTCACGACCCGTAAAGGAGCAAATTCTCTTGTGAGATCCTTACGACTTTCAAGGGAAAACACGCTTAGGAATCCTCACGATTCTTAAGGAGAAATTACACCTAC
Organism: Agapanthus africanus; assembly: GCA_030015575.1. Classification (NCBI taxonomy): domain Eukaryota; kingdom Viridiplantae; phylum Streptophyta; class Magnoliopsida; order Asparagales; family Amaryllidaceae; genus Agapanthus; species Agapanthus africanus. Next base: position 546,679,592 of record CM057338.1, read on the forward strand.
AGGATCCCCTCGACCTGTAGGGAGAAAAACTCTTCATGAGACCCTCACGGCTCATAAAGTTGAAAAGTCTTAGGAGGCAGATCTTAACCCTGAATCCTAAGCCATCGTTGTCCTGCAAAGAGATCAAGATAGACTATCCGCATAATACATTCAATAAAGAGGGACACACCATTGAGAAGAAAAATATGTCTTTTATTCATGAACCAAAATGGATACAAAGTACAATTCGTGAAAGAAAAAAATATACTTTTATTCAGGAGTACGTACAAAAGAAGAAGAAAAAAAGATATACAAGTCTTCAGGTCGGCGGGCGATTTAGCAGCTGGGTCAGCTCATCCCTCTTTCGCTGGGCCACGCCTTCGTGATTCAGTATCGCCAGAAGACGGGCCTCCGCCTGAGCCTGCTAGGCCTGATACGAGGCAAGCCGGCCTTCGAGCTCTTTCTCGGCAGCTTTATGAGCCTCAACCCTTTCGCGAGTAAAAACGACGGCCTTGTCGATAGCCACCACCTCCTTGATGGCCTCTTGAAGCACTCGCCAGAGTTCATACGCTGTGTTGGCCTTGGCTGTAAGATTGGCTTGAAGCTCGTTCAACGCCTTAGAAGCCAGCTCCCTCTCTGAGAATTTGCGGTCGAGTCTCTTCTCGCATGACACCATATTCGCCGCGCACCGCTCGATTAAGCCCCGTAAGCTTGCCTTCGCAGCCAAAGCCTCCGAAGAAAGGCGGGTACACTCAAGCACATGCAAGCAAGCCTCCACCTGCCGACAAAACTCAACCCAGACTTGCACCACCGCCTCATTATGATAGGTAGCAAGAAAGGGATGAGAGCCGTTGGCTTCAGCAGCAAACGCTTCGGCTGTGATTACACTGCCCGCACGAAGCTCCTCGATCAGGGATGACAGGGAGTCGAGGCTTAATTTCTCCAGACGGTATGAGGCTCGCAAAGCATAAGGGCCGGGCGGCATGACGATGCGCGACTCCAGCGCTGTGAGAACTGGCAGGGCTGTTCAGATTTATAAAAGATCAGTGAAACTTTTAAGCAAAAGAACAAGTGGGGCAATATTGAGACTTCACTTACCCACAGTCATGCAAGAAGGAGCTGAAAACTCCCCTGGTCCTTCGAGAACCTCAACCTCGTCGTCGGCCTCCAGAACTGTAAAGGACGTCAACGTCATTTCACGAAATAACAACAATGCTATGAAAAGATGGTAAACAACACTCACCTTGCCCAGACGAGAGGACGATGCGTTGAGGAGATATCACCTGCGGAGCGGCCATCTCCAGCAGACGCTGAAAGGATTGCCGGGGAGACAGATCGGCAATAGAGGCCGCCAGTCCGCGCAATTCTGAAAAGACAAAAGAGTTCAGATAACGGAAAGATTACTAGTTTAAAAAATGGAAGGTTACCTTTGACGCTCCTCCCATTCTGAGCTGGAGGGATAGCAGCTTCGACGGCTTTCGCCGCAACCTCAGGCACAGTATCAAGGACACGAGCTGGTGTAATGGCCTCTGAGGAAGGAGCAGTGGCAGCCACTGTGGATTCCAACGAAGGGAGGGTGGTCTCAACTATCTCCGTCCCAACCTCTGGGCCGCCCTCAGGAAGATCCGTTGCGACGGCGACCACCAGGGGTGCCTCTCCCAAAGGAGCGAGTGCTTCGAGGGTAAGAACCGCCACAGGAGGTTATATCGCGAGAGGGACAGCGTCGTCAACCCCCTCCACATCGAGCAATGTTTCATTGGGGGTGTCAACAGGCTCTACCGTCAGTAAGCCCGTAGGGAGCTCCCCCATCGCCGAAGTCTTTGCACAATTCACACGAGAATAAGAATACATATATACAAGTGCAGGCAATATGAAGTATTACAAAGAAATACAGGAACATACCAATGCGTAGGGAAGCTTTCACTATAGCTTCTTCAAGTCGATGCTCCTTCTCAAGAAGGTGTGCTCGCCGAGGTTCAAGGGTGGACTCGTGGCCGCCAGTCCACAATGAAAGAGCATCCGCAGCATCCTCCGAAGCAGCCTGCTTAAGGGCCCTTTCGCCCCATTCCTCCAAAGGGCCGATGAACTGCCGCCGGATCTACGAAGGGTCTTCATAAAAGATTACGGCAGGATAGGGCTTCTTCGGAACCCTTACGTTCTGAGACTCATCTTTAGAACGTCTTATAGCCTCAGCCAATTGTGCGGCTTCCTCGGCAGCTGAACCCGGAAAAAGGAAACCAACATCCGACTCTTGCACGGTTAACGGTTCATCCTGAAGAATGGGCTCAAACTCTACTAAAGAGTCGAGCAGGTTGGTAGCCACCTTCCTCCGCCGCTTGGATCCAGAACTGACCGCCGAAGACGACCGTTCCCCCCCCCCCCGTGGAGCCTTGGCACGACGCTGACCCACCTCACCTTCAACACCCTCATTTCCAGCACCCTCGCTTGGCGGTGCTGCCGAGGATGACACGGCCATTGTCGACACTGCCGGCAGTGGTACTGCTACTGGCACCCTTTTACCCCTTGACTGAGCCCGGGTATCTAACGGCATACCAATTGTGGGGGTAAGGTCCACCTCCGACTCCCCTGGAATGAGCGCAACACTGGTGTCCCTCATGGGAAAGCGGACCGGTGCGCGCGGCCGTAGCGGAATTCCCGCGGCCTGAGCCGGAGCAAGAGCGTCATAGCTAAGAAGCAACCTCTTCTCCTCAGCAATAACTGGGTTGACCCGATGAAGATACCAGCCTGTGAAGGACCCTACGCATCGGGGAGTATGATCTGCTTCGGGGATCATGAAGTAAGAACCAGTGTTCAGCCTCACGAAGTGATGAGCAGCATCACGAACAGCATAAACAGAGCCGCACTATTCTGACGGAATACATGATAGCCCGGTCTAATCGCGTACAAGTGCATGGCCTCCCGGGGCTTCAGAGAAGGCACCTCGCCTTTCGACCGGTCGTGGAGTTGTTGAATCGGACGTGAAGGAGCAGATAGAACCCAATCAATAAATACCAGTCCGCCCGCGCTAGCGTAAGGAGCGATCAACACGCGAATGGCCCCAAATTGAGTCGGATCAAGGGCAGAAGCATCCACTAGCCGCATGAGTCGCGGAAAAGTGTAAGCATCATAAAAACTGGGTCGCTGATGCGCAGCAAAGGCCCCCAACACATGCATTTCAATCCAAGACATGAAGTAATGGAGAGAAAAGTTTACTACGTCCACGCCGGGAGTCGAGGTATTAGCCGCAGCGCCCAACCCATGATAGAGATGCGCTAGCGCCGGGATGCCTATGGCCAGCCGTGTCCCCTGAGCAATACGATGAGCCGGATAGATAACCGAGACTCTCATAAAGCGGCAATGCATAGGGATGACGAACCAGCTGAGCCAGACACTGATAAAGCCTACAAAGAATGTCTCCTCGTCCATGCCGGGAGCGGCAATCGATTCGAAAGATACCGGCGACATGATAGGAATATAATACTGCGGTAAATCCGATTCCTTAGTCGGCCACCTGTTCAAACCAAACCCAAAGGGGTCGTTGATGCTTGCAAACTTGGGAGCCATCTTCGACAGGACATCCTCGCGAAGGAAGCAAGCGATGAAGCTCTTGAAAATGATGCCCTGCTCCTCAGATTCTGTGAACAGTTTGTTGAAGATGTCCAGAGCTTTGATCAAACTCGGACGCTTATGGCGGACGGCGTTTTTGGTAGACAAACCGTCAAGCATTGCGGGCTCAGTCTCAAAGACGTACTCGTCAGAAGGCAGCAATTCCTCGTAAAGTGTCCCTCTGATTGGCAGCCCCGAGATCTCGCGAAATTCTTCCAAAGAAATTGAAACTTCACGATCCCCCAAGAGGAAAGTGTTGGTGGGAAGATTCCACTAGTTCAGGAAGGCCTTAACCCACCAGACATGAGGAGACGAGTAGTGGAAGAGGGACGCATAGATCGCCTGATAAAGCCCTACCTTCTGCAGTCGCGCGCGGTGGGCGGATAGGATGTAGCGAGCCCAAAGAAGGTAGCCCGTAGGTTGTCGAGGGGTAAGCCCTATCTTATAAATCTGCCCCCACGGTTGGGCCTCACCCTGGCAGATACGGCATCCCAGAATATCTATGGCCGGTATCGGATGGTTTGGGATGCAAGTCGTCGAAGGCTCAAGCCGTCCCATCGGGGTCCAATTCGGCATCTCCACAGCAAAGACAGTCCCTAGTCGATCCATCGGCAGGAACGGAAAGGTAGGCTCCGTCGGCACTTCGCAAAGAAAACTCCGCCGACCCCGGATAATATGACCATACCAGGTCCCCTACAAAAACAAGTTGGTGCAGTTCGGGTCATGAGCCCTGATCATCGCCATCACTTCCTCATCAGATGGTGACTGAGGAAAAGCGGCCTCCGAGCGAGTGAAAGGAAAGTACGGAACGGAAGTCATTATACCTGAAATAAAATAAGGGGAAACTGTTAAAAGCAAAGCCAACAATCTATATATATATGACTATGAATATATACATATAAAAAGACAGTGGAAGAAAGCGACAGCGGACTCATTTTATGGGACCATTAGTTACAAAACACGTGGGTCCCACGAAATCAAGATGGCGGCTGGCTAATGATGAGGCAAAGCAATTATAATGAGACAAAAGGAAGATTCTCATTAAATAAGCAGTGGATTTCAAAGGACCCTACACATTCCCCTAAAAAGAAATTCATCTTGAACTCTGTGAAAAATCAAACAGAATCAAGGGAATTAAATTCCCAGAAAGAGACATTGCAAACTTCTTCTTCTTGGTTACAGAGAGACAACTCAGGACAAGAAAACCCTAGAAGTCCCCTGAGAAGAACTAAGTTCTTCATAGGAATTAAATTCCATTTTGAAAAAGGGAATTAAATTCCCAGAAATTCTTTGCCCATAACCAGAGCTTTTTGATGATGGAATTAAATTCCATGGAAAAGACAAACACCACCACCGATCCCTAAAAATTAGAGAAACCCTAAGAGATCTACTATTTGAAGGTTAAATGGTTTTTTGTTCTTGTCAAAGAACTTAAAGAAAAATGGGTTCTTGTTAAAAGGGAAAAACCCTTAATCTGGATTTAAAATCCAACGAAGATTTCTACAAAAGTTCTTCAGCCATTCAAGATTATTACTTGAGAAAAGGGAATCTTTTTAACAGAGTTAAACTCTGGAAATTTTCGAAGCAGAGAACTAAGCTCTGAGAAAAGAGAATTAAATTCTCAAAAGGAAAAAGTGGCAAGGAAGAAGATGAAAGAGTGGAGGCGCTTCTGAATAGACCCCTGCATTTATAGGATGTGATGGAAAACGCTTCATCTTCCTGATTCCCTGGATGGATCCAACGGTCACAAAGTGACAGCGCTGCACTCACATACAGACACGTAAGAGCAACGCTGTGGGAGCATTTGTTTCCTGATTAAAAGATCAGGAATTAGCTCAATGAGGTATCACGTGTTCACACGTGACCAAGGGTCACGTGATGACACGTGATGGTTAAAATCTCACTATACAGAGACGAGAAACGAAAATAAACGGCTAAAAGATGACTCAATTGGGGTCACGTGCTCACACGTGACAAAGGGTCACGTGTCAGCACATGACAGCCTTTGAAAGCCCTGCAGCTTAAATAGAATTTAATTCTAAAAATCAGAAAATATCTCAACAGGGGTCACGTGCTCACACGTGACCAAGGGTCACGTGACAGGCTTTGAAAGCCTTACAGTTTAATTGAGTTAAAATTCTTAATTTCTCCAAAATCTTTCCAAATGGGAAAGGATTAAGGAGAACCGTTGGATTAAAAATCCAGGGGTGATTAAATATCACCAATTTATGGAAAAATCTTAAGCAAGGAAAGATTTCCATAAATCTCACCAGAAACAATAAACAGAATATCTTTGGATTGAAAATCCAATGGTGAATAAAATTCACTTAATAATCTAAAGGCTCATATTAATTATGAAAACAAACAAAATCTTTCAAAGAAAGATTTGCTAAACAAATTGATTCTTTTCCTCCTCCTATAAATAGGAGCCAAGAGAAGAGAAGAAGAAGGGAGAGAGCTTTGGAGAGAGAGCTTTGGAATCTTGAAATTTCAGAGAGGAAAAGAAAGGAGAATTTAATTCTCTACAAAGAAAAACCCTAGGTAAAAAAAGAAAGGGGATCAAAACTTCAAACAGAGAATTTAATTCTCAAATCTAAGAGTTTAACTCTTCTACAAAAAAAGAACTTAGTTCTTCTTCTGGTTGAAGATCTGCACAGAGCACATCTCCCCATAAGATGAGAATTTAATTCTCATCGGCTTGAGATCCTGCCATGCAGATCCAAAACTTAGAGGGAGAATTAAGTTTAAAGAATTTAATTCTCCCAAAACAAAATCAGGGTTTAACCCTATATGAGAATTTAATTCTCCCAAACTCATCGGAATTTAATTCCCCCAAACTCATCGGAATTTAATTCCTTCATGATGAAATTGGGGTTTAAACCCTATCTGAGAATTTAATTCTCCTACAATTATAGGAATTTAATTCCTTCAAGATGGACAGAATTAGGGTTTAACCCTAATTGAGAATTTAATTCTTTCACAATAGGAATTTAATTCGTCCAAAATCATAATTAGGGTTTAACCCGATAAAAGAATACAATTCTAAAAAAAATAAAGAGACTTGAAGGATCTCCATGCATGCAAAGGACTAAGGTCACGTAGCCCTACGTGACCCCTGAAGAGATCCCCAAAATAAGAAGGAAAAAAGCTCGGAGGCAATGCCTCACGTGTTCCCACGTGACCCTCAAAACAAAAGAGAACAAATCCAAAGGCAGAACCATTCTTGGGCTCCCTCACGTGTCCCCACGTGACCCCTAGTAAAACGCTTTAATAATCAATGCCTGGAAGCCCATCACGTGCCCACACGTGATGGCCTGAAGACCAAAAGTGTTTAACACTTATCTGAATATCCTGAGAACAACATAAGGGGATCTAGCCCCACTTTTTGATGCTATCACGTGCTCCCACGTGCTCCCTCTCTCTTCTAGTGTTTAACACTAATCTGGTAATTTTGTTGCCAGTGTTTAACACTGTTATCTGTTAGTGTTTAACACTAATTTGAGAATCACATTTCTAGTGTTTAAACACTAATTTGATAATCTTATTACCAGTGTTTAACACTGTTGTTCTTTAGTGTTGAACACTAGTTTCAGCCCATTTGGCTAATTTTCTAGAGGCAAAGCCTCCCCTTCAATGGACCAACAGAGGGCCAATATTCCAAACTTGATTGGACTTAGCCCAAGAAGGCCATAAGTCCTCAATTCAGACTTAACTGAGCCAATGTGCTCATAATATAATTAATTGGTCTTAGTTCCAAACTGGGCTATAGATCATTTAATCCACCTGGGTTCAAGGGTACATCTCTTCACTCCTTTGATATTTGTCGTTGTAATTCCTCAACGTCTTCAAAGAGGTGACGGGTCCCGACAACCATACATTTCATGGACCGTGGGGTCGTTAAACTCATGGACTATGATGTCCTTAACCTCGACCGTAATGTCTTAAAACTAACATCGGACTGTGGGGTCCTTAAACCCATGGACTATGATGTCCTTAACCTCGAGCGTGATGTCTTAAAACTAACATCAGACTGTGGGGTCCTTAAGCCCATGAACTATGATGTCCTTAACCTCGACCGTGATGTCTTTAAACTAACATTGGACTGTGGGGTCCTTAAACCCACGGACTATGATGTCCATAACCTTGACTGTGAGGTCTTTAAACTCACGGACTATGATGTCCTTAACCTCGACCGTGATGTCTTAAAACTAACATCGGACTGTGGGGTCCTTGAGCCCATGGACTATGATGTCCTTAACCTCAACCGTGATGTCTTAAAACTAACACTGGACTGTGGGGTCCTTAAGCCCATGGACTATGATGTCCTTAACCTCGACCGTGATGTCTTAAAACTAATAACGGACTGTGGAGTCCTTAAATCCATGGACTATGATGTCCTTAATCTCGACCGCGATGTCTTAAAACTAACATTGGACCGCAATGTCCTTAAACTGATTATCGACTGCAATGTCATTAAACTAAACAATAGAGCCCAATTGCTCTTTTGTCGGATTTAAACGATCCCGTTAAGTCGATCTTAGTCTAAAATTAGACCAACGTGTCCTTAACAAACGTTTAAGTTGATCTTAGCCCCAAATAAGGCTAACGTATCCTTAAACACAACCCTCCCCCAAACCCAAATCTAAGAAAGATACGGATTTGGACTAGTCCACGCCCTACGGGCGACAACATAACTTAGTCTCCGTATACAATCCACGGGCAACCAAACACAAAACAAACACCCACGACACGAAATGACCATCTGGAGAAGGAGAAAGTTGTTACCGCGATGTGGTAGCGTAATTAACTGCAGGTGCTTGCGCCTGCAGGGAAGAGCGTCCCCACAATCAAAAAACCCTTAAACGAGGGGGAATCTGACGAAGTCTGCTACATCGGCCACATCCGTTTAAACCTTCGATACATGGTGCCATAAATCAACTTGGCATCTTCGGAGAGGTGGACGGATAGCACCAATTAGCATCTGCATCTGCCCCGAATTTCAGGCAAGACGGACCTACGCGGTCGCGTCTCCGTGATTCGGAGGGGAACAATGGCCTAGGTCAATGATAGATGACGACGCCTATGTCCGCTCGCTATCTTCCTAAGCCTAAACTCTGTAAGTAGTAGGCGGCTTCCTTTTCTCGGACCGAAATGTCCTTAAACTAACGATGGACCACTATGTCCTAAAACAGGCGTCGGACCAAAATGTCCTTAAACTAACGATGGACCACTATGTCCTAAAACTTGTTGTTGATCGAGACGTCGATAAACTACTACGGACCGCAGCATCCCAAGGCTGACATAAAGAAAAAATATATAAAAATAAAAAAAATAAAACGGTGTGTCCATAAGCAAATAGGCACGGATGAAAACCCGAAAGGGCTCCGTGAGTAAAAACAGCAGGGCTACCGGCGAGTTTTTGTGAAAACCCGAAAGGGCGCAACCTCGTTAAAAGACACTTGCAAGGTCCTCTCGACCCTGTAAGGAGAAACCACCTGCGTGAGATCCTTACGACTCATAAAAGAGTAACATACTTAGGATCCCTACGATACCTAAGGAGAAATTACACTTGCGAAATCCTCACGACTCGTAAAGAGAACCCTCTTATGAGACCCTCATGGCTCATAAGATTCAAAAGTCTTAAGCTACAGGGATCTGAACCTGTTCTTAAGCCATCACAACCTCCAATTCTGCCCTACAAGTGGTTCAATATCGACCCTTGTATACAATCCACGGGCGCGAATAAGCATTTCCCTAACAAAGTCCCACCAGAGACTGGGGATATACTCGCACAGCGAACGACACTTGTAAGTCCTCTCAACTTATAAGGAGAAAATACTCTTGTAAGATCCTTACGACTTATAAGAGAACATACACTTAAGACTCCTCACGATTCTTAAGGAGAAAACGCACTTACAAGATCCTCACGACTCGTAGGGAGAAATACCTTTATGAGACCCTTACGGCTCATGAAGTCAAAAGCCTTAGTCGACCGGATTCTAACCCTATTTACTAAGCCAATTTTGTTCGACATCGATAAAGGCAAATGATGATTCGCTGCTGGCAATATCCCAGTTGTAGCGATGCTGATTCCTAAATCGATATCAAATCCCAAACTCGCAACGAAAATTCAGCGAGCCACAAATGCATATGAAATAGCCGAAATGATGGGGCAACTTGCAAATCAGCAAGTAAAAATGTATTCATGCAAAATAGCCGAAATGATTGGGCAACTCGCAATAAAAAGCGGCGAGTAAAAATAAAACAAATAGCCGAAATGATTAGGCACCGCGAGAGATAGCCGAAATGATTGGGCAATCGCGACTTTCGCGATATAAAATCTGAAATGATAGAGCATCGCGGAAAGAAAAATATATAAAATGAAATTTTTTCCCTACGGGTGAGATCACATTGATCCCTATATACAATCCAGGGGCACAAATAAAGAGGGAACCACACCTTCCCACCAGGCTCCATCCAAAAGAGAGCCAAGTCTTAACGGTTCACAAAGCAGCCTGGAGATCATCTCCACATTCGTCTCATTTCAACAGACACAATATCAACAAATCGGAGCTGGGGCGAAGTTCACAGTTCCATGACTCGGCGGTGCACAGACAACTGAGAGTCAACCCCCGACTCCGTGAAATGCGGATAAAGTCAACCAATCCTGGTCCTCACAGAACACGGCTATGTCAATCCTGACCCCGTAGGAAGCATTCAGAGCAAATCCTGGTTTTGTGGAACACGGCTATGTCAATCCTGACCCCGTGGGAAGCATCCAGAGCAAATCCAGGTCACGTTGAACACGGCCTTGTCAATCCTGACCCCGTGGGAAGCATCCAGAGCAAATCTTGGTTTCGTGGAACACGGCCTATGTCAATCCTGACCGTGTAGGAAGCATCCAGAGCAAATCCTGGTTTCGTGGAACATGACCTATGTCAATCCTGACCCCGTGGGAAACGCCCAGAGCGGATCCTGGTCTTCGCAGAACACGACCTTGTCAATCCTGACCCCATGGGAAGCATCCAGAGCAAATCCTGATTTCGTAGAACACAGCCTATGTCAATCCTGACCCCGTGGGAAACGCTCAGAGCGGATCCTGGTCCTCGCAGAACACGGCTATGTCAATCCTGAACCCGTGGGAAGCATCCAGAGCAAATCCCGGTCATGTGGAACACGGCCTATGTCAATCCTGACCCCGTGGGAAACGTCCAGAGTGGATCCTGGTCCTCGCAGAACACGGCCTTGTCAATCCTGACCCCATGGGAAGCATCCAGAGCAAATCCTGGTTTCGTGGAACACGGCCTATGTCAATCCTGACCCCGTGGGAAACGTCCAGAGCGGAACCTGGTCCTCGCAGAACACGGCTATGTCAATCCTGACCCCATGGGAAGCATCCAGAGCAAATCCTGGTTTCGTGGAACACGGCCTATGTCAACCCTGACCCCGTAGGAAATATCCAGAGCGGATCCTGATCCTCGCAGAACATGGCCTATGTCAATCCTGACCCCGTGGAAAGCATCCAGAGCAAATCCTGGTCCCATAGAACACGGCTAAAGTCAATCTTGACCCCATGAGAAATGGCCAGAGCAACTCCTGACCCCGTGAAATGCGGATAATGTCAACCTCATCCATCACTTACGGGTCCTCTCGACTCGTAAGGGAGAAAACTCTTTTGTGAGATCCTTACGGCTCTCAAAAGAAAACACACTTAGGAATCCTCACGATGCCTAAGGAGAAATTACACCTACGGGATCCTCTCGACCTGTAGGGAGAAAATTCTTTATGAGACCCTCACGGCTCATAAAGTTGAAAAGTCTTAGGAGGCAGATCTTAACCCTGACTCCTAAGCCATCGCTGTCCTATAAGGAAATCAAAATAGATAATCCACAAGATGCACTTGCTAAAAGGGACACACCATCATGAAGCAAAATATGTCTTTTATTCATGAATCAAAATGAATACAAAGTACAATTTATGAAAGAATCAAAAAAATATACTCTCATTCAGGAGTATGTACAAAAGAAGAATAAAAAGGAAAATATACAATTCTTCAGCCCGGCGGACGATTTAGTAGATTTGCTAGTTCATCCCTTTTCCACTGGGCCTCAGCTTCATGATTTATTATCGTCAAGAGACGGGCCTCCGCTTGAGCCTGTTGGGCCTGGTACGAGGCAAGCCGACTTTCAAGTTCCTTTTCGGTAACCTTATGGGCTTCGACCATTTCGCGGGTAAAGATGATGGCCTTATCGATGGCCGCCACCTCCTTGATAGCCTCTTGAAGCCCTCGCCACAGATCATATGCCCGAGTGGTCTTGGCCGTAAGATTATCTTGAAGTTCCCTCAGCGCTTTGGAAGCCAGCTCCCTCTCCGAAAACTTTCGGCGGAGCCTCTTCTCGTACGACAACATATTTGAGGCACATCGTTCGATCAGCCCCCGTAAGCTTGCCTTTGCAGCCACAATCTCTGAAGGAAGGCACGTACACTCAAGACTATATAAACAAGCCTCCCTTCGACGACAATACTCGATCTAAAACAAGCACAAACCACCCGATATGGGAATTACCAAGCAAAGTCTCTGATCTATATCCTATCAAGCACGCATTTGCAACTGTACGAATGTTTAAAAGGAAATGATACCCAAAGCACTGATGTGCATGCAACATAACGATGGTGCTCGCAATTAAAGAAAATTCCCATGGGAAAAATATGAAGCTCATTTACGCAAGCAAGACACACGTACGAGTATCCGACAAACATGAAAATTCAACAGAAAGCATGCAACAGCCAATGATAAAAAAAGTACATTGATTTAAACATACTACGCTACCGGGAAAAGCTCACCAAACAAAGGATCAGTGGCACAAGGGTTAACAAAACAAAATGCAAAATTTTCTAACTCCCTCTCTGCCTTCTCCAGCACATTGAAACGACGATTTTCATGAGGAGTGGCTCCCCACCGATTAGCGCCATGTCCATCCGCAAAGGCAGACATAATAGCCCGCCGGACTCTTATCTGGCCCAACAGATGGACCGAGCAGTCTTTCAGAGCCTGAGTAATCAGGCACGCCTCATAAAAACACTCGAGCTTGTCTTCGTCCGCATCAAGAACCGCCAGGGTCATCTCTGCTGGGTGAGGAGGGATGTCAGCGAGCACGGCAAGAAGAATCGTCCGGAGCCAAATGGAGCCCATTGGAAGAGGGGATCCCCTACGGATCAGGAGTTCATACGTCACCGCGTCACATTCGTCATCGGTGAGAAGGGGATCCACTAGTCGCACAGCAAAGCGAGGAATCATCTCCTCAACGGGTACCTCCTATGGTTGTCGACGAGCATGGGGGCGGTTGCAAACCATAGCACTTAGTTTTTTCCTCAAGATAAATCACCCTAAGTTGTAAATGGATTTCTCTGTGAAGAGAGAAAGAGAACTATGGCTTCAGGTTATAAAGGGAAGCATTAAATGCTGCGCACGGAAAATATTGCATGGTGGAACTATTTCCAAGACCCAGAAAAAGGAAAGGAATTGGAAATCAAGGAGGTGGAACTATTTCCAAGGCTCCCTCTCTGCATTCAATGCCATACACAGAAAGATTGCATGGGAAATTAAACAACCCCATCAATAGGGCCCCACGTGCAGAGCACGTGAGCACCAACCTTGATATGAACTGAAAAGTAAAACAGTGTCGCACGTGAATAACACGTGAGCGGGTGCCGATGTGAGATTGAAATCCCCAACAGTGCCTCACATGCCAAACATGTGAGCAGCAACAACAATATGACAAAATTTCATAAGGGAAGCATATGAACACAAAAGGGAAAAGAAAGACTTATCATTCATACTTTAAAAGTTCATATAAAAATAAGAGGAAATATTTACAATGGTAAGACATCAAATCCGGGACACGAATTAAGAAATTCAAAAGTGAGGCTGTCTAGAATCTTTCTGGCCTTTCTGACCATTCTCGTATGCATCCTCTCACGATCGCGAGTGTCGAGATCCTCGCCAATGTCCTCCTCCCTTTGATAAGAGGCGATTATCGTCGTCTGTTGGAAAGTTTGATGCAGAATATCAACGAGGTTATCTCGCCGCTTCTTCGAGATCAGGCCTGATAGGTACACTGAATGCACCATGTCTTCGACATCATCCAACGCATTAAGCGGCATGGCTTCGTGAAACCCAGGAAGTGCTTCCCAAATTACTCCCACTACGATTTTCAAGAGAGAGGAACGGCGAGGAAGCAGTCGATCGTTGTGTGCCTACAGACGATCCATAATCTCCGCACATTGGGCATCTGTAAACTCTTAGTTCTGACAACGACCCTGTACTCGAATATCCTCATAGGAAATAAATTCGTTCAGACTATATAGATGAATAGCCATAGTGCCAGAAAAGAAACATCCGTGAAAGATTAGTGATGAAGAAAATCAAACATTGAGATTTAAACAAATCCTTGGGAAGACAAGTTCTGTTAAATGACCAACAAATTCAAATTTGTGCGATTAAGGAGAAAACCCACTGCAGCACCCTACGCAAATCATGAAGGATCTCTCTGGAAACATTTTTGCAAGAATAACTCAGGATAAGAAAATCCCAAGAAGTTCTTTGTGAAGAACTAAGTTCTTTAAAGGAATTAAATTCCCAGAAAATTAGCAGAGCGAAGCTCTTGGAAATGGAATTAAATTCCAGAGAGAAACAAATGCCGTCATCAAACCCCTAAGATCAGAAAAATGCCTAGCAATGGGGTTTGCTACCCAGAGATTGTGCACTCTTAAAGATTAGAAAAGGGGTTCTTCGAAGGGAAAAACCCTTGGTGTGGATTTAAAGTCCAAAAAGAGTTCTTTTATGTATAAAAGTTCTTCGGTTGCTCAAAACCATTACCAGAAGAAGGATTCTTTCTCGGACAGAGTTAAACTCTGAAAACATTTTGAAACAGAGAACTAAGCTCTGAAGAGAGAGAATTAAATTCTCAGAAGAGAACAAGAAAGGAAGAAGATGGAAAGTGGAGGCGCTTCTGAAGGGCCTCCTATATTTATAGGATGTGATGGGAAACGGTTCATCTACCCCCTTCTCTAGGTAGATCCAACGGACACAAAGGTGACAGCGTTGCACTCACATGCAAACACGTGAGAACAACGCTGTGGGGGCATTTGTTCCCTGATAAAATATCAGGAAATACCCCAATGGGGTATCACGTGCTCACACATGACCAAGGGTCACGTGCTGACACGTGATGGTTTCCTGGGATCCTGTTATAATAGAATTAAAATTCTAATCAAGCAAGCAATTAATGGAGTCACATGTCCACACGTGATGGACCTTTAAACCCACTGAAAAGGATTAAAAGATATAATAAAACAGCAAGGAATACCCCAATGGGGCATCACGTGCCCACACGTGACCAGAGGTCACGTGCAGACACGTGATGGGTTCCTAAGCTTTCTGATTAATAGAATTAAATTCTAATCAAACAATCAATCAGTGGAGTCACGTGCCCACACGTGATGGACCTTTAAACCCACTGAAAGGGATTAATAAAGTATAATAAAATAACAAGGAAAAATCCCAATGGGGCATCACGTGCTCACACGTGACCAAGGGTCACTTTCTGACACGTGATGATTCCTTAGTTCTTTAAAAACAACAGAATTAAATTCTGGTTAAATGCTTAATTGGGGAGTCACGTGTCAACACGTGATGGGTTCATAAGCTCTTTAATTAATAGAATTAAATTTTATTTAAATGATCAAACAGTAGGTCACGTGATAGACTCTTAAACATTCTGAACTAATAAAATTAAATTCTAATTAAGGGAAATCAAAGACCCTAACTGGAAAATATTTCTTTAGATCTTTCCAAAGAAAAAGATTGTGCTCTGTAAAGTGGAGCACCGTTGGATTAAAAATCCAATGGTGATTAAAAATCACAAATTTATGGAAAGATTTTATACAAGGAAAGATTTCCCTGAAATTCACCAAGAATAACAAACAGAATATCTTCTGGGTTAAAAATCCAATGGTGAATAAAATTCACTGAGTGATCTAAAAGATCATGTTGGTTACAAAAACAACCAAAATCTTTCAATGAAAGATTGACTAAACAGATTGATTCTTTTCTTTCTCCTATAAATAGGAGCCAAGAAAAGAATAGAAGGGATCTTGGATTTTTGGAGAAAAAACAACAACAGAGAGAAAAAAGATAGGAGAATTTAATTCTCAAGAAAAGAAACCCTAGGTGAGAAAGGGGAAAGAGATCTAAGCTCTATAAAACAAAAAGAGAATTTAATTCTCAATTTAAGAATTTAAAACTTCTGAATAAGAACTTAGTTCTTCCTTTGGTTGAAGATCTGCAGAAGCAAATCTTCCCACAAGTTGAGAATTTAATTCTCATCGGGAAGATTCTGCCATGCAGGTCCAAAGCTTAGAGGGAGAATTGAGTTTAGAAAATTTAATTCTCCCAAATTCATAGGAATTTAATTCCTCCAAATGAAACTAGAGTTTAACCTTATATGAGAATTTAATTCTCCCAAATTCATAGGAATTCAATTCCCCCAAATGAAATTAGGGTTTAACCCTACATAAGAATTTAATTCTTCCATATACATAGGAATTTAATTTCTCAAAACAGAATTAGGGTTTAACCCTACAAAGAATCTAATTCTTAAAACAAGAGACTTAAAGCTATCCATGCACGTAAAAGAGCTTGGTCACGTGGTGATACGTGACCCCTATCTTCAATAATCAGAAAAGAAAGAACAAAACTAGGTCACGTGCCCCCACGTGACCCCTAAAACAGATCCCTTAAAAAGAGAAAGAAAAACTTGGAGGCAATGCCTCACGTGCTCCCACGTGACCCTCAAAATAAAGGGAACAAAGCCAAAGGCACAATCAATTTTGGGCGCCCTCACGTGTCCCCACGTGACCCCTTAATAAACACTTTAATAATCAATACATGGATACCCATCACGTTCCCACACGTGATGGTCTGAAGACTAAAAGTGTTTAACACTTATTTGAATATTCTGATAACAAAACAAAGGAGCTTTGGCCCAATTCTCAAGCGCCTCACGTGACCTCACGTGACTACCTCACTTTTAGTGTTTAACACTATTATGAGCATTTTGTCCCTAGTGTTTAACACTGTTTTAAAGCGCATCACGTGGGAACACGTGATCGCCAAATATATATTAGTGTTTAACACTATTCTCAAACCGGTCTTAGCCCAAATTGGCTAAGTCTTTCTAAGTCAAGACTCCCCTTTGATTAAACCCCGACTACATTCTTTCAAACTTGATTATTTCATATGACATTCAAAGAAAACTCCAGAGCCATGATGAATGGTCAATGCCCAATAAAAGACAAAATGTTGTCAGAGCCCCAAACCCCTGTTTAGCATTGCTAAATAATAGGGGGCTGAACCCAGACAAATATTCAATAGTCCAACAAAGGGCCAACATTTCAAACTTAATTGGACTTAGCCCAAATTGGCCAAAAGTTCTCAATTCAGATTTAACTGAGCCAATGTGCTCATAATCTAATTAATTGAACTTAGTTCCAAATTGGATTACAGATCTCCCAATCAACTTTGGTTCAAAAGTACATCTCTGAACTCCTCTGATATTTGTCGTTGTAATCCTTCAACGTCTTCAGAGAGGTGATGAGTCCCGACAACCATACATTTCATGGACTATGATGTCCTTAACCTCAGATTGTGGGGTCCCTTTATACCCATGGACTATGATGTCCTTAACCTCGGACTGTGAGGTCCCTTTAAACCCACAGACTATGATGTCCTTAACCTTGGACCGTAATGTCCTTAAACTAATTCCCGACCGCAATGTCCCTAAACTAAACAATAGAGCCCAAATCCTTTCTTGTTAGATCTAAACGATCCCGTTAAGTTGATCTTAGCCTAAAAATTAGACTAACGAATCCTTAACAAACGTTTGAGTTGATCTTAGTCTCAAATGAGACTAACGTATCCTTAATCCCAACCCCCAAACCCAAATCTAAGAAAATACGGATTTGGACTAATCCACGCCCTATGGGCGACGACATAAATTAGTCTCCGTATACAATCAACGGGCAACCAAACACAAAACAAACACACACACACAACACGAAGTGACCATATGGAGAAGGAGAAAGTGGTTACCGCAATACGGTAGCGTAATTAACTGCAGGGGCTTGCGCCTGCAATGAAAAGCGTCCCCACAATCAAAAACCCCTCAAATAAGGGGGAATCTGACGAAGTCTGCTACATCGGCCGCATCCGTTTAAACCTTCGATACATGGTGCCATAAATCAACTTGGCATCTTCGGAGAGGTGGACGGATAGCACCAATTAGCATCTGCCCCGAAATTCAGGCAAGACGGACCCGTGCGGTCGCGTCTCCGTGTTTCGGAGGGGAACATGTGCATTGCGGGATGAGTATCTTTGCTTGGCCCATCCACTACTAGCTAAATTGGGCCTAGCTTGTTAAAGATTGGGCCAGTGCTTTCTTACATGAGGATAACTTCTCAGTTCTCCTCAGGTGCTCATCGTAATGACTTTGAATCACATATCAAGTGAAGAATTTTAAAATTAATTTTCTAGACTTGAACGATTCACACAAACACTTCACACATCCTAGATCTAAAAGAGGTGATCATAAACTTTAGGCATGAACGAAGCTTGAGCAGTAGCAACAGCGAATTCGAGAAACCTTAGCGGATCTCTTCGGATTTGATTGACTCCTCCTACTGCCAATGTAGGGCACGCATCAGAGACACAAACAATGAAGCCACCTCACTGCAAATCAAACTCGCCTCCTCCAGCTTCCCATCTCTACAAGCACAAAACACATAAGATTTATCGACGAGCATCTGGTCTAGAGCAACAAAGAGAGTGATGATGATGTGAGATAATGAGAAGGGCAGCTACAGTGGTCGAGGTCGCGATACTGAGTGAGGAAAGAGAATTGTTGAGCAACAGACCGAGGGGAGAGAGGACGGCGCATTTAGGGCTATTTTAGGAGCGGACGTTGGTTTTGGAGGAATTACCATTGTTTTAAATGTTGGCCGACATCGCCGAATTGTCGGCGACGTGTCGGTTTTGGGAAGAAAACGACATAGATATACAGAACGATTTCGGTTACCGATATTTTGTAAATATCGGCGGACATTTCATGATGTTGACCGACATTTCGTGATATCGGCGTTTTACCCGAGATTTACCGATATGTGCAAAAAAATTTCAGTAATTTTCTTTCGGGCTTTTTAAGTATGATGTGCGAAAATATTTCATTTTATGATGTGTGTATGATGCATATATTATAAGCTTTTTAAGTATGAACTATGTTTAGCTCTCATATTTGTTTTTAACCAATCTTTGTAATTTAGTGTGATCCATTATAAGTTTGAGCCTTTAAAATAAAGGAAAATTGTTTCGGGGTACAGTTTGGAGAGATGTCTTATTTTTAAACTCACGTATTTTCAAAATTGTGTAAAAACTTAATACTTATAAAATACGGATGTTTCAAGCCCAAAATAGATCATGTGTCATATAGTTAGAATATTTTATCAAAAATTCCAGGCTTACCCTCATTGTTTTTAATCAAATACAAATTATTATTCTCTCAAAAAAAATATTAGATACAATGATTCGTTTCTTCCTCAATACTATCCACCCAAATCCCCAATTCCCCTCAAAATCTCCTTCCCCAAAATTTGCATCTTCATTTTCAAATCCCTAATCTCCAATCCAATTCCTCTAATCCCCCATCTCCGATTCCAAATTCAGCATCTTTCATTTCAATTAACTAATCCTGATTCAATTACCTAGATTCTCCTATCTCAGCTTCCGATCCGCCAATCTCCTTTCAATCTCCGCATTAGGGCAATCAATAATAAAGAGGGGAAAAAGTCGGAAACTAGGGAAAGTAAAAATAAAGAAGATGGGTTTAGAAAAAAAAAAAATTAAGGCAAGCAATGATAGAGAGTGAATAATAAAGAAGTCATGAAAAACTATAGGCACGTAATAAAAAATCTCGTGTTCCAATATCTCAGGTAATCCAAAAAATCTAATGTTCTAATATCTTAAAAAATCTTAAAAGGGTATTATAGGCAATGCATACATAAATTCGTATACAAATCAGGATTTAAGTTTAAAATAATGGCAGAGTATATTTTCTGATATTTTCATCATTTTGGAATTTTATGGGTTTAAAAATAAGTCATCTCTCCAAACTGGGACGGGAAACAATTTTCCCTTAACATCATTAATTTTAACATCTGACGAATAATGTGCTTTAGAGCAAACGTTTATTATTATTACTGGTATTACTACTACTACTACTACTACTAGTACTACTACTAATATTACACACACACAAAGCGAAATAAAAAGCACATTTATGGTATTCCCTCGATAGTAAACAAATATCATATACGAAATACTGAGGGATGACCATGCTTGTAGTGAGCACAAGAAATTCTTACCATGCTACAAGTGTTAGTACTACTACATTGGTATAGACGATGGCGATACTTTCAATTAATGTTGAATCTATTATCAAGTACTGATGGCTAAGCCCGACAGTAATGCTACCATTTCCAACAGCCAATTCACCAGCAATTGACCATAATAATTTCCAGCATTCTATCATATTTAACTAATTAATGGTCTTAATTTCATCAAGAGAAACATGCATGTCAGAAATGTTAATCATTATCCCCAATAACTAATTAATTAAATCAAAGCATTCTGTTCGTAAACCTAAATCCTCGTTAAAGGATTCCTGTAGACTCACATAAATGTAGAGAATAAGAATTTGTATTTTAATTTTATACCAGTATTTTTGCACGTGCGATGCACATAGTGTGAAAATAAAATATAAATGATACCATTATAGAAATTAGAATGTGTGATGCGATAGTTTCAAAATAATTAAGCGGTAAAGGTTTTTTATTTTTAATATGATATAATTAGTTTTAAAGGTAAAGATTGTTAGCCACAAAAGGTGAAGGTTGTTTCAATCATGAAGAATTTAGAAATCGGGTAGTTAATTCTTCCTTTTTTATATACATTTAATTATGATAGCTTAATAATATTTTGACACATCAGCAAAGCCTATATGGCATAAAACGGATGGGTTGGATGATGGTGCCTAAATCATTAGGGGTGAGAGAGGGAGGGAGGGAGATCTGAATTTTTGAGTAAAAAGAGTATTAAAAGTTAATTGTGGTGATGTGGATATCTTGAATGAAAAAAAAATAGATTAGTAGATTTTTTCCTATTTATTGAATTATTTTAGCAAAACGATAGGTCATCAATAGATGAGCTTAGCTACACCATGAAGTTAGCATTATAATAGCAAAGATTATGCCCCTTCTAAGTTCTAATAGAGTTAATCGCCTTCTTTCGGTTTCAAACGAATGCTTGTTTTTTCTCTCGTCTTTGAAATTTGGGAATATGATTAGCCATGATACATAACGCAATTCTTAAGTAAGATCCACGAGCCTTAAATGCACATGAAGTTTGCGGGAATTATATACATGCTAGTGCTTAGGATATAGATGAGAGCATCTACACAACCAGATACACATCTAATATATATTAACACCAGTTATTATCATTATAATAATTGGATCTTAGAATGAAACATATGCACTAAATATCGTAGACAAACTACATGGAAATATAACAAGAACATCCAAAGATGCATATATCTCTATATGAAACTTCACACAAATCACTCCATAACATCATGTGACATCCTTCTCAAGCTAGCTGGGGGATGCCAATTATTCTTACTATTATCAGGAAAATATCATTATTAGGATACATGAAACGATGCCATTCTTGGTCTAATAATGTTTGGGATCAATGATGATGGTAGTAGGGAGGCTTGTCGTGATGGTAGTAAGGAGGCTTATCGTGATGGTAGTAGGGAGGGTTATCATCATGGTGATGATAATATGGGGAGTTGCGAGCTTCAGCTATGATGACCATAAAGCAAATCGCCAAAACAAGAACAAAGTAAAACACTCGATTTTCTTTCATAATTACCCCTTTCCTCAAATTGCATGTACTCAATAATTGATATTGGTGGATAGCATTGTAGGGAACTGCCCCTTTATATAGAAAGCAAGTGCTGTGTTAAAGGTGAACTCGAACTAATTTGATACTGTATTAGTTTTTAATTTTGTTCTTTATTAACCACTTGCTGCATTAATTTACTAGTGATTTGAATGGCAGCAAGTCTCGATTTTCATTGTGTTGCTCTGATGCTATTGATCATGAATTTTAGTTGGATGTTAAATATATTTCCTCTGGTTATGTGTATCTTTACTATTATTATAAGAAACAAAGCATTTAGAAAAGGCTTAATTCCAAAAAAAACCATACATTTTAGCTAGACCACCAGAAATCCTCAAAAACTTTTAAAATATACAAGAAACTACCACAACTTTCAAAAACACGAAAAACTACAAGAAATAAGGTGCCGCGTCAGCAATAAATAGCACGAAATTGCCAAAAAATAAAGGAAAAAAAATGTACCATGGTAATTTCTCGTAATTCTGAAAGTTTCTAGGGGTTTCTCGTAGTTTAGCTAAAAGTCTGGGTTTTTTTTTTTTGGAATTAAGCCAGTTGGTTGGATGGTTTGGATACTAGGCTCCAGTGTATTAGAACTTGTTTGATCTAGTCTTGCATGATCCATAATCTATATACCATCGGAACTTTTGGTATTAGATGCTTGGTGCTTATGCAAGCACGGACCTAATCTGTTTTCTATTTCTTTTGATATGAGCTGTCCAATTCCCCCTAAATTTTAACTCTGAGAGTGAAGACTTACCCCAGATGCATTCCATTCAATATATATTTGTCATACTTTAGTGCCATGATTCTAGGCCAACAAGACTACAGTTGAAGAGTTATTTGATTACATCATCTGAAATATAAATGGTACGTCTCAAGTAACTATTTAGAACTAAGATTTGGTCATGCATGCAGCCTTGGCCAATTCCATCTGCGCTGGTGATCGTTTGTATACACACACGAAATAAAAATATATCGGTGCCTAGGCATGATTAAAGCCTTCTGAATAAGTTTGCATTGTCTAGATTGTCATCTGTTTTTGGAAGCAAAACTATTATTATTGTTCCTGATATTCTGATTTAGTGAAGGTACATAGATCATGACACATACAAGACTTGATCAAAATTAATAGTTACAATTTAATGAAGATTACCTGATCAGCATTACTTCAAAAGCATAGCTAGCTAGGCTTATGACATGTATACGATCTCATACCTGGTACATGAAGCAACTGGAGAAGCGAAAGGTGGCCAAGTCCTATAGCTCGCAAACTTGAAAAAATATTAACTTAATGCTTATATCAATTTGATGACTTTGTCATCTTACATATGGCAATAGGCTGATAATACTAAAGATAAACACATTGTCCTAGGAAAATATATTTGAAATTCAATCGAATCACAATCAATTATTTCGATACAACAGAGGAAAAGGCCAATATATTGCCATTTCAAAGTCGTCGACAAATTAATAATATAACACGTGGTTAACAGTAAGCCAAAAAACAGCAAAAATAAATAATTTAAGTTTACATTCAAAGCATGCTTCCTATATAAGGGGTAGAAGTTACACACTACTACAAATAAAGGTTGCCTCTACGGATATAGCCGTAGGGACAAGAAAATACCCTGTAGGTACAAACGCCGTAGGTGTAAGTTGAAGCCCTGAACTTGCCCCTACGGACAAAAACTTGCCCCTACGGAGTTATGTGTAGGTCCCGTTTGCCTTACGGAGTAGGGCGTAGGGGCAAAAAATTTATTTTATTTACGGTTTTTTAAAATAGATTACTTGTACCTACGGATGAATCCGTAGGGCCAAGTAATATCCCCTACGGATACATGCGTAGGTACATATCCGTAGGGGCATTTGTTTACCCCTACGGATATATCCGTAGGGGCAAGCTCAACCCCCTAATACTGAGATCACAGGGGAAAATATCAGTTATTCTGATATTTTGCCCCTACGGTTTTATCCGTAGGGGCAACGTGTGTACTTACGGATTAATCCGTAGGTACATATTATAAGTTTTTTTTAAAAAAAGGCTGCCTATTTTTTTCTCGCCCTGTGCACAATAATATATACATCAATCAAATATAAAATTAATCATCACACAACATATATCGCAGTATTCATAATCACATCTCACGCATATAATATACAAAAGAAACCAAAAAACAGAATATGATATAAATATAAACACCGTAGGAACACCAATATCAATATCGTCCAAAATGTAGTACAATATGTATCATATAAATAAATACATGTTTCAAAAAATAAGAATTAAAAAGCTACCCTAGCTCGGTCCAGCTCCACCTCTGATAAACGCTAGAATCTGGCGCACCTGCTCCTCGGTCAATAAATCATGCAATTCGGAGCGTGCGGGAGTCTGAGCGGGCTGTGGAGCTGGCGATGTGGTCTGCGCAGCCGCTGTCGAGGTAGTGGCTTGCGGAGCCGCGGCTGCGGAAGTCTGAGCGGGCGGTGGAGCTATAGGAGCTGTCTGCGGAACCACAGCCGATGTAGCGGCTTGCGGAGCCGCAGCCGAAGGAGATGCATGTGGAGGCTCGGCCGATGTACCCTGTCGCGTCTGGACCTAACGTGTGTAATAAGGGTGTAAGAACTGTGTATTATTCGAATTCGTATCATTATCAAGTTATTTCGAAACCCCATTTGGATATCTAGTTTGGAAAACCGTAGTTTATTTTAATTAGATATGTATGTATGACTAATCAAAGCTAAGTCTATAACCAAATAAGCTCAGGCTACGTACTAATATTGGATATGTTGATATCTATAATATGACATGATATTTTACTATTAAGTAGTATATATACCAGCATCTCCTTCAACTCCTGAACGGTGGCCTTAAAGCTCTCCAGTTCCTGCTAGACACGTCGCTCACTGGAGACGGAGGAAGTAACCGCCGGGGTGGAGTCCAACCTCATATGGGCCCTGCTAAGGCCCAGTCCCCGGCCTCTCTCCCAACCTCCATGGTGCCCTCCGTGTGCGGCGTCCAGGATTGGGGTCAGCAGCCTCGGATCGCTCTGTCCGGTAAAATCGATCCCCGAGGCCTCGGCCTGCTCAACCACCCGCTCCTACACCCACATTAAGCAGTAAAGTATAAGTATAAAATTTAAATTTGAACCTTCCAAAACTAAAATTTCAAATATGGGTTGAATAAATATTAACACTTACGCAATACTCCTGGGTAGCGACGTCGGGATATCGAAGCTCGCCCGTGGCAGGATCTGTCGAGGTGCCGTGGACGGCAAGATATGCGGACGGCAAGATATGCGGACCACCTTGCGCCAGGGTCTGAGCTATCTACAATATTAGAAAATAACTCTTAATATTAGATATACTAGAAAATAACTCTTAATATTGCATTATATCACAAAGGCCAGTCTATTGTAATTTACCGATAACTCCATGGCTCGAGTAATATTCCTTGTGCCACCTGTGTAAGTGGGGCGACCCCTCTTCGCCGATTTCCTATTCTCTATATTTTGAGCGGCCTGTTTCTGCACAACGCATTCACATTTAGTTTTCTAATTAAGAAACACAAAAAAATAAATTATATCCTAAACAATAAATTATATTTAAAATACATACCTGTTTGCGTTGAGAGTCGAAGTATTCGCACAATAGAGGCCATGGCTCTACGTCGACTCTCGCAAACGCCGGAGTAGATAGGAGGGCCGCTCTCTCTGCCTCGGGGGTCGCCATCCACAGGGAATAGCAGTCGGCCTTCAGCTCATTCCTGTTGTATCGGACCTTGGTCTGCATGTTCTTCATCAGGCCATTGTACAGAGCATGAAGGTCGAGCACTCTCTCAGGGTGATCAGGGTCGGGTACAGGCTGAAAATCGTAATCTAACTGAAAATACAAAAAAAACATTGTTATTAGATTGCAAGTGTTAATAATAAATATATTGGATAAATCAAATGAAAATATATATTAATACCCGAGCCTGATCAAAGAAGAGGGCGAATGAGCGCCGGTGCTGCTCGCCCCATTCAACGTGAAGTGGATAGTTCTTCACGAGCCGGCTCTCATCCCCCATATACCGGCTGAACCTCTCGGCATAAGGACCGGTATAGCGATAGTCAAGGGTAGAAAAGAGGGGGAATACTGCCTCCCCCTAGCTCTGTCAGGCCTCAGCCTATGGGACTGATTCGGGCCTCGAGTCCCCTTCTGGGGATGGGGAGGCCCTGCATCTACAAGAAATATCAAGACAATCAATATTAAGACAAAGTTGTATTAAGAAATCAAGGTTAAACGAAAATTGAAGTGTGATATATACCTCCGGTGACTAAAGCACGACCCTGGGCCCGGGCAGCAGCACGAGCGGGACGATAGTTCCTCCGGTGAGGAACAGCCGGTGTCCCGGATGCGGACGCATCCCCTCCAACTAGAAAATAAACATTGACGCTAAATTTCCATGAAGTTCATATTTATTCTATAGAGCATATGTAAAATGAATAAATATTTTATATTTTTTCATACTAACCTACAGATGATGCGGAGGGTACGGAAGTGGCAGGAGTGGCCCCTGCGTCAGATGTGGACGCACCACCTATAATTAGACAATTAAAAATAGATTATATAAGTAATTGCAAAAATAATGTGTAGATCAATAATATAATGTTCTAAATCAATATGCATGCACTATAGGATATATAAACATACCCGCAGGTGCGGTGGTGTCATCACCTACAGCTAGACAATAATAAAAATTACTATCTAAGTAAGAATAAAAGGAATGTGTGTATATTTATGATATAGCATTCTAAATCAATATACATGCACTATATGATATATAAACATACCTAGAGGAGCGGGAGTGGCCTCTGTCCCTGATGTGGACGCATCACCAACAACTAGACAATCAAACATTGACAATATAAGTAATTTTGATATAAACAGGCATGAATATCTATAATATTACATTCAAAATGGATATGCGTGCAATATACCTGGAGGTGTGGCAAAATCCACACGGAAGGAGGCATCCGAAGGGGTCTCCAATCTGGGTGCAAGACCAGCCCTCTGAAGCTCCCTACGCAGCTCTCCGGATGGCAGAACCGCTCTGCCTCTGCCATGGCTGGAGCTCCTGCCGTCCCTCGCTGCTCCCGACATCGTCATCAAATCTAGATAAACGGTTCGTAGACGCATTAGACAATCATTAAAAATATTGACTATATATGTATAGATCGTAAAATGTGAAGTAATAATATAACATTACTGATAACCTTTTTCATTTCGTGAACGCATTATACATATCTACTTGAATTTTATCGTCGATGTCATTTCTAACCCACGTAACTTCATGATCAGCCGAAGACAGCTCGTCCTTCGAAATAGACGGTCAGAGCACTCTATGCCTTCTCTCTTTTTCATCCTCATTGCTGTCCTCGAATTCTGGGACATCGTAGACATTTCTGGGTTTCCATCGGCATACAACACTCCATCCCGGATGCTTCAAACACTGTGAGTAGTATACTTGAAACGCTTGGTTCGGAAAGATAAACGGATCTTCCTGACCGTAAAATCGAAGTGTGTTCACACTGGTCAATCCATATTCATCTTTCCAAGTCCCAAGATTGCTTCTCCACTTATCCGTATCGGTTCGCGAATCGTACCAAGTATACTGGAATATATATATAAAAGGGTTCTGATCGTCCGGGATAGTGGATGCCAAGTATACAATTTAAATACCCATAATAAATCACACCGTCTGATCCTACCGTCGCAATCCCACTATTCTGAGTGGTTCTAGATGTTTCTATGTCCTTAACTTCGAATTTGTATCCAAGGACACCAAATCCTTTGTAATATGCAACCTTCATACTAGGAAATTGAGCTAAACATCTTGAATCACTCTTGTTCCCCTCCGAAAGACGGCGCGACAGGGACGTCTTGCCTGAGATTCGGGGTAGATGCTAATAGGTGTTATCTGTCCACCTCTCCGAAAATGCCAAGTTGATTTATGGCACCATGTATCGAAGGTTTAAACGGATGCGGCCGATGTAGCAGACTTCGTCAGATTCCCCCTCGTTTGAGGGGGTTTTTATTGTGGGGACGCTCTTCCCTGCAGGCGCAAGCCCCTGCAGTTAATTACGCTACCGCATCGCGGTAACAACTTTCTCCTTCTCCAGATGGTCACTTCATGTCGTGGGTGTTTGTTTTGTGTTTAGTTGCCCATGGATTGTATACGGAGACTAAGTTATGCTGTCGCCCGTAGGGCGTGGACTAGTCCAAATCCGTATCTTTCTTAGATTTGGGTTTGGGGGTTGTGTTTAAGGACACGTTAGCCTTATTTGAGGCTAAGATCAACTTAAACGTTTGTTAAGGATACGTTAGTCTAATTTCAGACTAAGATCAACTTAACGGGATCGTTTAGATCCAACAAAAGAGTAATTGGGGGGCTCTATTGTTTAGTTTAGTGACGTTGCGGTCGATAGGTAGTTTAAGGACATTGCGGTCCAATGTTAGTTTTAAGACATTGCGGTCAAGGTTAAGGACATCATAGTCTGTGAGTTTAAGGACCTCATAGTCCGATGTTAGTTTTAAGATATCACGGTCAAGGTTAAGGACATCATAGTCCGTTGTTAGTTTTAAGACATCACGGTCAAGGTTAAGGATATCATAGTCCATGAGTTTAAGGACCCCACAGTCGTGAAATGTATGGTTGTTGGGACCCGTCACCTCTTTGAAGACGTTGAGGAATTACAACGACAAATATCAAAGGAGTGAAGAGATATACCCTTGAACCAAGGCAGATTAAATGATCTGTAGCCCAATTTGGAACCAAGACCAATTAATTATATTGTGAGCCCATTGGCTCAATTAAGTCTGGATTGAGAACTTATGGCCAACTTGAGCTAAGTCCAATTAAGTCCGGCCCTTTGTTGGACTGTTTAACATTTGTCTGGTTCCAGTCCACAAAAGTTTTGAGGGGCTTGATAACATTTCTGTTGTAGCTCTGGATGTTATTCAATTCTGAGGTTCAATTGAAGGGGAGGCTTTGCCTCTGAAAGATTAGCCAGTTTGACTGAAAGTAGTGTTAAACACTAAATAACAAAAGTGTTAAACACTAGAGACAGAATTCTCGAACTAGTGTTAAACATTAAAAGAACAATCAGTGTTAAACACTGGAAATATAGTTTTCGATTTAGTGTCAAACACTAGAAAATAATCAATGTTAAACACTGCAAATAGGGTTTTCAAATTAGTGTTAAACACTAAGAAAAATCAGTGTTAAACTCTGGGAATAAAGATCTCCAATTAGTGTCAAACATTAAAGAAAGAGGGGTCACGTGTGGACACGTGAGAGTGCCCAAAGGTGGGACCAGATTCCCTTTATTCTATTCTGCAAAAAAGTATCGAATACTTTCTATATTTGATTTTGGAGCATCACGTGCTGACACGTAACGGGGATTTGTGTGCTGGTTCGCCAAGGGGTCACGTGGTAACACGTGAGAGCGCCCAGAGCTTCTGTTTCTTTTGCTTTTTCTTTCTGTGCTTCAGGGGTCACGTGGAGCACGTAAGGCGTTGCCTCTGAGTTCTTTTCTGTGGATCTTTACAGGGGTCACGTGGGAACACGTGACCCTGATTCTTGCTTGTTTGAAGATCTCTTTATCTTTTTAAGAATTAAATTCTTTATAGGGTTAAACCCTAGCTATAACTTTGGAGTAATTAAATTCCTATTTTCTTTGGAAGAATTATATTCTTAGGTAAGGTTAAACCCTAATTTTCCTTTCGTGGGAATTAAATTCCCGTATATGTAAAGAAATAAGTTCTGGCATAGGGTGAAACCCTAATTTCATTTTAAGAGGAGTTGAATTCCTGCGAGCTTGAGAGAATTAAATTTTCAATTAGGGTTAAACCCTAGTTCTGTCCATCTTGAAGGAATTAAATTCCTATAATTTTGGAGAATTGAATTCTCATATAGGGTTAAACCCTAATTTTATCTTAGAGGAATTAAATTCCTATAACTTTGGGAGAATTAAATTCTCCCAAACTCAATTCTTCCTCTAAGTTTTAGATCTGCATGGCAGGATCTCGATCCGATGAGAATTAAATTCTCAACTTATGGGGAGATGTGCACTTTGCAGATCTTCAACCAGAGAAAGAACTAAGTTCTTTGCAAAAGAGTTAAACTCTTAGATCTTTGATAATTAAATTATCTTTTTTCTGAAGTTTAGATCCTCTTTCTTTTTCTCACCTAGGATTTTCTTTCTGAATTTTCAAGATGCTAAAATTCTCTTCAAAGTTTTTTCTCCAAAATTCTATCTCTCCTCTTCTTAATTCTCCCTTCTCGACTCCTATTTATAGGAGGAGGAAAAGAATCAATTTGTTTAGTAAATCTCTCATTAAAAGATTTGATTTGTTTTCATCATTAGTCTGAGCCTTTAGATTACTAGGTGAATTTTATTCACCGTTGGATGTCTTAATCCAAAGATATTCTATTTGTTATTTCGGTGAGATTTAGAGGAAATCTTTTCTTGTCCAAGATTTTTCCATAAATTGGTGATATTTAATCACCCTTGGATTCTTAATCCAACGGTTCTCCATAATTCTTCTCCATTTCGGAAAGATTTAAATGATCCTTTTTAGAATTTAATTCTGTTAAACCGTAAGGCTTTTAAAGCCAGTCACGTGTTGACACGTGACCTTTGGTCACGTATGAGCACGTGACCCCCCGAATGGACTCCTCTTCTGTGCTCTGTTTTGTGCCGCCGCTTTAACCATCACGTGCCGACACGTGATCATTGGTCACGTGTGAGCACGTGATGTCTCTTTTGAAGCTTTTTCCTGATTTTTAATTAGGGAACAAATGCCACCACAGCATTGCTCTCACGTGTCTGCACGTGAGTGCAACGCTGTCACTTTTGTGACCGTTGGATCCATCTAGGGAATCGGGAAGATGAAGCGTTTCCATCACATCCTATAAATGCAGGGGTCTCTTCAAAAGCGCCTCCACTCTTTCCATCTTCCTCCTTTGGCCGTCTTTTCTTTTGAGAATTTAATTCTCGTTTCTCAGTGCTTAGTTCTCTGCCTTTCAAATTTTCCAGAGTTTAACTCTGTTGAAGAAAGACCCATCTTTTCAGATAATGCTCTTGAACGAACGAAGAACTTTCACAGAAATCACCACGGGATTTTAAATCCATACCAAGGGTTTTCCCTTTTGACAAGAACCTGTTTTTTTTTAAGTTCTTTAACAGAAACAGAAAACCATCTAATCTTCAAATACTAGATCTTTCAAAGTTTCTCTGGTCTTCAGGGATCGGTGGTGGTGTCTGTCTTTTCCATGGAATTTAATTCCATAGTCAAGGAGCTCTAGCTCTGGAACAAAAAATTTCTGGGAATTTAATTCCCTTTTTCAAAAAGGAATTTAATTCCTATGAGGAACTAAGTTCTTCCCATGGGGACTTCTTGGGGTTTCATTGCCCTGAGCATGCCATTCAATATATATTTGTCATACTAGGCTCCAGTGTATTAAAACTTGTTTGATCTAGTCTTGCATGATCCATAATCTATATAACATCGGAACTTTTGGTATTAGATGCTTGGTGCTTATGCAAGCACGGACCTAATCTGTTTTCTATTTCTTTTGATATGAACTGTCCAATTCCCCCTAAATTTTAACTCTGAGAGTGAAGACTTACCCCAGATGCATGCCATTCAATATATATTTGTCATACTTTAGTGCCATGATTCTAGGCCAACAAGACTACAGTTGAAGAGTTATTTGATTACATCATCTGAAATATAAATGGTACGTCTCAAGTAACTATTTAGAACTAAGATTTGGTCATGCATGCAGCCTTGGCCAATTCCATCTGCGCTGGTGATCGTTTGTATACACTCACGAAATAAAAATATATCGGTGCCTAGGCACGATTAAAGCCTTCTGAATAAGTTTGCATTGCCCAGATTGTCATCTGTTTTTGGAAGCAAAACTATTATTATTGTTCCTGATATTCTGATTTTGTGATGGTACATAGATCATGACACATACAAGACTTGATCAAAATTAATAGTTACAATTTAATGAAGATTACCTGATCAGCATTACTTCAAAAGCATAGCTAGCTAGGCTTATGACATGTATACGATCTCATACATGGTACATGAAGCAACTGGAGAAGTGAATGGTGGCCAGGTCGTATAGCTCGCAAACTTGAAATTTTTTTAACTTAATGCTTATATCAATGTGATGACTTTTTCATCTTACAAATGGCAATAGGCTGATAATACTAAAGATATACACATTGTCCTAGGAAAATATATTTGAAATTCAATCGAATCACAATCAATTATTTCGATACAACAAAGGAAAAGGCCAATCTATTGCCATTTCAAAGTCGTCGACAAATTAATAATATAACACGTGGTTAACAGTAAGCCAAAAAACAACAAAAATAAATAATTTAAGTTTACATTCAAAGCATGCTTCCTATATAAGGGGTGGAAGTTACAGTGAATCCACCAATTTGAGTGAGTTGAGGCAAACAAGAGAGTGACCATGTTAAACAACAAATTGCTGAACCTTGTTCTTGTTTTGGCCATTTGCTTTATGATCATTGCAGCTGAGGCTCGCCACTCTCCTTATTACCATGACAACTCACCATATTATCATCACAAGCCTCCATATTACCACCATCCTCCCAAACATGACTAAAGAATTCATTTCATGGATGATGTGTTTCCATACCATTAATTTCTGTACCGTTGTTCCTGATAATAGTATGAGTAAGAATAATTGGCACCCCCTGGCTAGCTAGCTATCTTGAAGGGTTTCTTGGAGTGATTAGTGTGAAATTATATTTGGTTGTTATATGTTTCTTTGGATGCGGTTCTTGTTATATTATCCAGTTGATGATTACAAGTAGGATTTACTTGTTTTCATGTTGACTCCTGGTGTTGGTATATACATTATATGTGTCTCTAGGTGTACGGATGTTGTCAGCTATATTTCAGCATGTGCATATATAGTCCCCAAAGGTATATAGAAAACTCAATTCCGCCACGAGTGAAGATCACTTCTCTCTACCTTTAAACGACCAAATGATGGAACTATAGGCAGGACATGCAAATTATTGCTTTTTGGTCGGATACTTTGGTTATAACCAAGTTCCCATCGCACACGAAGATCAAGATAAGACCACTTTTACTTGTCCATTCGAAACTTTTGCGTATAGTCGCATGCCCTCGCTACATTTCAGCGGTGTATGATGAGAATATTCTCGGACCTGGTCGAGAATTTTTTGAAGATATTCAGAGACGATTTCACCATTTTTGAACTTTTTTGATGAGTTCTTGCAGCATCTTGACGCAGCCCTTACTCAGTTTAAGGATAAGAACTTAACCTTGAATTAGGAGAAATGCAACTTTATGATTCAAGAGGGTATTGTCTTAGGACATATCATTTCTAGAAATGGTATTGAGGTTGACTATGCAAAGATAGATGCCATTTCAAACCTCCCTTCTCCCACTTGCGTCAAAAATATACGATTCTTCTTTGGCCATACCGGTTTTTATATACGGTTTATCAAGAACCTTATCAAGATTGCTAGACCCTTGACCCCTTTCTTGGTCAAGAATATCACTTTTCACTTCATCTCGGATTGTGTGACTACTTTTGAATCGCTTAAACGTTTTCTCACTACTGCGCACGTGCTTTCTTCTCCTGATCGGAATTATCCTTTCGAGATTATGTGTGATGGATCCGACTTTGCAATCGGTGCAGTCTTAGGACATCATATCAATAAGATGTTACACGTAATCTATTATGCAAGTAGGACTTTGAATGATGCTCGGTTGAACTATACAACGACCGAAAAGGAATTCTTGGCTGTTGTGTTCGCTTTAGAAAAATTTAAGCCTTAGGATGTGAAAATGTAGTAGCTGATCATCTTTCACGTCTTCCTTCTTCACCGATTGTTCTGTTGCCGATAAACGAATCTTTTCTTGATGAGCACCTCTTGACGGTATCTCGCGAACTTTGGTTTCGGATATTGTGAACTTTGCCACGGCTTATGCCTACCAAATGGTCTAATCAAGACAAACATAGGTTTTTATCTTAAGTAAAACGCTTTTACGGCGATGATCCTTATTTGTTCAATTGTTGTCCTGATCAGATTTTTCTTAGTTGTATTTCCGATATAGAAGTTGAGTGTTTTATCCTTTTGCCACGATCAAGCATGTGGTGGATATTTTGGCCATAAGAAGTCATCGGAGAAGGTTTGGCAATGTGGCTCTTATTAGCCAGCGCTATTCAAAAATGCAAATGATTATTGTAAAACTTGTACTCAGTGTCAACATTCGGCCCGAATCTCGAGAAGGAATGAGATACCGTTACAACCAATTTTAGTTGTTGAGATTTTTGACGTTTGGGTATAGATTTCATAGGCCCGTTCCCCAATTCTTTTGGGTATTTAAACATATTGATTACGGTTGATTACGTGTCCAAATGGGTCGAGACGATACCAAGCCAAACTAACGACAACAAGGTTGTTGTCGAGTTTTCACAAACATATCCTAGCACAGTTTGGTACGCTCATGCCATCATCAGAGATAACGGCATGCATTTCTGCAATAGGTCTTTTGAAGATTTAATACGGAAATTTGCGATCACCCACAAGCTCTCCATGCCCTATTATCCCCAACGAGTGACCAACCTGAGATTTCCAACCGAGTAGCCATCATATGCCGTGAGGACACAGATTGCTTCCAGTTTAGGGGTATTGGTGGTAATGTATATAGTTATCCTTACATCATATTTACTTTCCACATGCATTTGCATATTTAATTTTTAATATTTTTCCTTCCTATTGCATATCTAAATTCTTCATTGCATTGTATTGAAAAATCCATAAAAAATTGAAAAATACAAAAAAAAATGAGTCAACTTGGCTAGTTGGGAGATTTAGATTCAAAGTTCGACGGTTTAGTTTAATTGTTTAGAAATAACTAGACCCTAAAATTAGAATTTGAAAATCCGAAATATAATCCTTTTTGAAATCTAACCGTAACAAACATACGCCTTTAAATTACACTACACCAAGTCTCTAGTTTTGGGAAATAAGTGATAGGCTTGAATTATCTTCAATATTAAAATAAAATAAAAGCTTGGTTTCTCAAGTTCTTGAGGCTGAAGGCGGATTTTAAACCCCGTTGACTTAAGTTAATTGGCTTGGGATACATCGACAAGAAAAACAATAGGGAAATCAACTACAGTCTTTATTTTTAAACCTTAGCGACTTGAGTTCCTAGGTCGTTTGGGTGATCCATCACACGTTGCCAAAAAGCGGTTTGGTTTGGATGTCATCGCTGAAAAAACTAAGATAATATATATATATATATATATATATATATATATATATTGTTCGACAAGGATCCTATCTGATAGATTTAGAAAAAAATCTTTCCCACTTTTTCACCATTAAATTAACTTGAGGATGTGTGCTAATAATTATGAATAAAAGTTCTCATTTATTACCAAATTTAACATAATTGAATGCACAAATTCCAAAGTTAATCTAATGGTGGAATATGGAAGGATTTCTTTCCAAACAAATCCTTTCGATAGCATACTAATCGAACAATACATATATATAACAAGGAGCCAAGTAATTGAAGCAAAAATTAAATAAACGAAACACGCGGAATAACTGTTTGATCTAGGCCTAAGAAACCCCGAGTGATCGTGTGGAAAAGTGTTGTTTCATGTCGCATAAATAAAGTAAAATAAAATTTTTGGAGATGTGATAGCCCTGAATGGAAATACCTTCACTACTACAAATAAGGGTTGCCCCTACGGATTTATCCGTAGGGGCAACCCACTGCCCCTACGGATATCTGCGTAAGGGCGAAAAAATACCCCGTAGGTGTAAAGGCCGCAGGTGCAAGTTGAGGCCCTGAACTTGTCCCTACGGGCAAATTCTTGCCCCTACGGATATATCTGTAGGTGTTGTTGCCCCTACGGATTACTCCGTAGGGGCAATCAAATCATATATGTAATTTTTTTTTTGAATATATTGTATGTACCTACGGATACAACCGTAGGTCCTTGTTCTACCCCTACGCATATATCCGTAGGTAATATGCCGTAGGGGCAAAATATCAGGAAACCTGATATTTGGCCCCTACAGATAACTCCGTAGGGGATAGACAGTGGCCCCTACGGACATATCCGTAGGGGCACTCCCAACACCCTGCACTGAGATCAGGGGGGAAAATATTAGGTTTCCTGATAGTTTGCCCCTACGGATATGTCCGTAGGGGCAACATATATACCTACGGTTTAATCCGTAGGTACATATTGTCTGTATTTTTTTTTAAAAATGGGCTGCTAGATTTTTTCCCGCCCTGTGCACAATACTATATACATCAACCAAATCATATATTGCAATATTCATAATCACATCTCACGCATATATATAATATACAAAAGAAACCCAAAAACTGAATATGATATAAATACAAACCAATATCAATATCGTTTCAAAATGTAGTACAATGTGATATAAATAAATACATGTTTCAAAAAATAAGAACCAAAAGCTACCCTAGTTCGGTCCAGCTCCACCTCTGAATAACGTTAGAATAACGCGCGCCTGCTCCTCGGTCAATACACTCTGCAATGCGTCGCGAGCGGGAGTCTGAGCGGCATGTAGAGCTGGCGATGTGGTCTGCGCAGCCGCCGTCGAGATAGTCGCTTGCGGAGCCGCGGCTGCGGGAGTCTGAGTGGGCGGTGGAGCTACAGGAGCTGTCTGCGGAACCGCAGCCGATGTAGTGGCTTGCGGAACCGCAGCCGAAGGAGATGCATGTGGAGGCTCGGCCGATCTACCCTATCGCGTCTGGACATAACATGTGTAAGAAGCGTGTAAAAACTGTGTATTATTCGAATTCGTTTCATTATTAAGTTATTTCGAAACCCTGTTTGGATATCTAGTTTGGAAAAGCGTTGTTTATTTTAATTACATATGTATGTATGATTAATCAAACTTAAGTCTAAAACCAAATAAGCTCAAGCTACGTACTAATTATGGATATGTTGATATGTATATAATATGAAATGATATTTTACTATAAAGTAGTATACATACCAGCATCTCCTTCAACTCCTGAACGGTGGCCCTCAAGCTATCCAGTTCCTGATGGACATGCCGGTCACTGGAGACGGAAGAAGTAACCGCCGGGGTGGAGTCCAACCTCATATGGGCCCTGCTAGGGCCCAATCCCCGGCCTCTCTCCCAACCTCCGTGGTGCCCTCCGTGTGCGGCGTCCAGAACTGGGGTCAGCAGCCTCGGATCGTTCTGTCCGGTAAAATCGATCCCCGAGGCCTAGGCCTGCTCAACCACCCGCTCCTACACCCACATTAAGCAGTAAAGTATAAGTATAAAATTTAAACTTGAACCTTCCAAAACTAAAATTTCAAATTTGGGTAGAAAAAATATTAACACTTACGCAGTACTCCTGGGTAGCGACGTCGGGATATCGAAGCTCGCCCGTGGCGGGATCTGTCGAGGTGCCGTGGACGGCAAGATATGCGGACAGCACGCTCGGTGTACCACCTGACGCCACGGTCCGAGATGTCTGCAATATTAGAAAGTAACTCTTAATATTAGAAATATTAGAGAATAACTCTTAATATTGCAGAATATTAGAGAATAACTCTTAATTTACCGATAACTCCATGGCTCGAGTAATGTTCCTCGAGCCACCTGTGTAAGTGGGGCGACCCCTCTTCGCCGACTTCCTGTTCTCCGTATTCTGAGCGGCCTGTTTCTGCACAACGCATTAACATTTAGTTTTCTAATTAAGAAACACAAAGAAATAAATTATATCATAAATAATGAATTAAATTTAAAATACATACTTGTTTGCGTTCGGAGTCGAAATAAGCGCACAATAGAGGCCATGTCTCTACGTCGACTCTCGCAAACGCCGGAGTAGATAGGAGGGCCGCTCTCTCTACCTCGGGGGTCGCTATCCACAGGGAGTAGCAGTCGGCCTTCAGCTCATTCCTGTTGTATCGGACCTTGGCCTGCATGTTCTTCATCAGGCCATTGTATAGAGCATGAAGGTCGAGCACCCTCCCCGGGTGATCAGGATCGGCTACAGGTTGAAAATCGTAATCCAACTGAAAATACAAAAAAAAACATTGTTATTAGATTGCAAGTGTTAATAATAAATATATTGGATAGATCAAATGAAAATATATATTAATACATACCCGAGCCTGATCAAAGAAGAGGGCGAATGAGCGCTGGTGCTGCTCGCCCCACTCAACGTGAAGTGGATAGTTCTTCACAATCCGGCTCTCGTCCCCCAAATACCGGCCGAACCTCTCGGCATGAGGACCGGTATAGCGATAGTCAAGGGTAAAAAATAGGGGGAATGCTGCCTCCCCCTAGCTCTATCAGGCCTCAGCCTATGGGACTGATTCGGGCCTCGAGTCCCCCTCTGGGGATGGAGAGGCCCTGCGTCTGCACGAAATATCAAGACAATCAATAATAAGACAAAGTTGTATTAAGAAATCAAGGTTAAACAAAAATTCAAGTGTGATATATACCTCCGGTGACTAGCGCACGAGCCTGGGCCCGAGCAGCAGCACGAGCGGGACGATAGTTCCTCCGGTGAGGAACAACCGGGGTCCCGGACCCGGACGCATCCCCTCCAACTATAAAATAAACATCGACGCTAAATTTCCATGAAGTTCATATTTATTCTATAGAGCATATGTAAAATGAATAAATATTTTAAATTTATTCATACTAACCTGCAGACGATGCGGAGGGTATGGAAGCGGCAGGAGTGGCCCCTGTGGAAAGTGTGGACGCACCACCTATAATTAGACAATTAAAAATAGATTATATAAGTAATTGTAAAAAGAATGTGTAGATCAATAATATAACGTTCTAAATCAATATGCATGCACTATAGGATATATAAACATACCCGCAGGTGCGGTGGTGTCACCACCTACAGCTAGACAATAATAAAAATTGCTAAGTAAGAGCAAAAGGAATGTGTGTATTTATGATATAGCATTCTAAATCAATATACATACACTATATGATATATAAACATACCTGAAGGAGCGGGGGTGGCCTCTGTCCCAGAAGTGGACGCATCACCAACAACTAGACAATCAAACATTGACAATATAAGTAATTTTGACATAAACATGCATGAATATCTGTAATATTACATTCAAAATGGATATGCGTGCAGTATACCTGGAGGTGTGGCCAAATCAACACGGAAGGAGGCATCCGAAGGGGTCTCCGATCTGGGTGCAAGACCGGCCCTCTGAAGCTCCCTACGGAGCTCTCCGGGCGGCAGAACCGCTCTGCCTCTGCCTCTGCCGCGGCTGGAGCTCCTGCCGCCCTTCGCTGCTCCCGACATCGTCATCAAATCTAGATAAACGGTTCGAGGACGCATTAAACAATCATTAAAAGTATTGACTATATATGATCTAAAGCGTAAAATGTGAAGTAATAATATGACATTACTGATAACCTTTTTCGTTTCGTGGGCGCATCATACATATCTACTTGGATTTCATCGTCGATGTCATTTCTAACCCACGTAACTTCATGATCGGTCGAAGACAACCCGTCCTTCGAAACAGACGGTCGGAGCACTTTAAGCCTTCTCTCTTCTTCGTCCTCATCGCTGTCCTCGTATTCTGGGACATCGTAGACATCTCTAGGTTTCCATCGGCATACAACACTCCACCCCGGATGCTTCAAACACTGTGAGTAGTATACTTGGAACGCTTGGTTCGGAAAGATAAACGGATCGTCCTGACCGTAAAATCGAAGTGTGTTCACACTGGTCAATCCATATTCATCTTTCCAAGTCCCAAGACTGCTTCTCCACCTGTCTGTATCGGTTCGCGGATCGTACCAAGTACAGTGGAATATATAAAAGGGTTCTGATCGTTCGGGATAGTGGATGCCGAGTATACAATTTATGTACCCATAGTAAATCACACCGTCCGATCCTACCGTCGCAATCCCAATATTCTGAGTGGTTCTAGATATTTCTATGTCCTTAACTTCGAATTTGTATCCAAGGACACCAAATCCTTTGTAATATGCAACCTCCATACTAGGAAATTGAGCTAAACATCTTGAATCACTCTCAAATGATGCAGACAAGTTCGGATCGTGGATCTAACAAAACAAATTTTACGATAAATACATAACGATACAAGTTTAGATTAAAACTGATAGCAATAAAATGTAATTCGAATAACTTACATGCTCTGTGACCCAATCACAAAAATTATCCTGATGGTATTTTTCCAAACGCTCTTCGTTCCAATCAGGATGCCCCTCACGTACCTCGTTAAAATGAGTTCTGTTTTCGACAAATAATTATGACATTAATATTATGTCATTTCATACACACACAAACACAGATATAACAATTAATCCAAAAGAACTTACTCTCTAATTTGTTCAAGACATGCGCAATTAAGCAAGATAAACCGGTATATCTTGTTGATAAACATAGTGTCTACCCTCTTATACTCGGCTTTACCATATGGCCCGTCTTGAATTCTTCGTGGTCGGTTAAGCCTTGTCTCAATGTTCTCGTCCAGATAGCGGGAACAAAATGTGGTTGCTTCATCAAGAAGATAACCTTGCATGATAGAACCCTCTGGTCGATTTTTATTGCGTATATACTTCTTAAGAGTGTAAAGGTACCTAATGAGAATATGTTGAATAAATAAACACGGGCATACAGGACAACAATAAATTTATAAATTGCGCGAAACGAAAAATTACACGTACCTCTCGACGGGATACATCCATCGATATTGTACCGGTCCGGCTAACTTCGCCTCAGTTGCAAGATGAACCGTCATGTGTATTATGATATCGAAGAATGACGGTGGGAAAATACGCTCAAACTTGCAAAGTATCAACGCAATAGAATTTTCTAGTTTATCCAGCGTCGCAACCTCCAGTGTTTTAGCACACAACTCCCTGAAAAAACAACATAGGTCGTTGATTACTAGACCAACCGAGTCGGGGAGAGAAGTCCTGAGGGCTAATGGAAGAAGGATGATTTGCACATGCAGAAAGGTGGATAGGAGTTTAAGTTAAATGAATAGCAAGGTGTGAAAAATAGGGGTTGCATATTCTAAACTTAGAGTGATAGAATTTCTAACCTAGAGATCTAGATTTTAGAAGAAATGAATGTTGACCTATGAAACTAGCTTGACGGGACTTTATGGGTGTAATTTACTGAAACCCCTCATGAGACAACACTCGTCCTTTAGGTTAACCTAGATGTTTAACGGCTTGTTACACACGCTAAGTGCAACCGTGACGCTTACGAAAGTGAGCTAGGTTTTTGTTTTCTTTAAAATATAACGGGTTTTTCTCGGAACGGATAAAAGATAAATTTGGAGGTATTTGTTCATATCATATCATTGCAATATATTACCCTCATTCTTTATCACCTTGTATATAAATAAATGCTTTTAACCCCTCTTCTCATTTTAGACAGGTCACAGGTACAAAATACCAAAAGTTGCGTTTTCGAGCTAAAGCTGGCAAAATTCCAGACACGTGTGAATGATCTATGTCCATGAATATGAAGATCTCTAAAAAAGTTTCAGAGAACAGAAATAGGACCCATAGGAAATTACAAGACATGGGTTTCAAGTCAATGCCATATTTCCTAAGTTGAAATATGGATCCATGCTAAAATGTACATGAAGGACCGTGATTCATGGTTTGATTGGCGCTTCAGCCTCTTGACTTTAGGCTCATGGTTCGTTATTGCAAGAATGGACCACAAAGCCTTTCACCACCGAATTTTGATACCTATAAATAGATCAAGATCATAGGAGAAAAGAAAGCATGTATTCTTAGGATTAGAATTAGGAATTAGAATAGTTCTCTCTTCTTCTTCAAGCTTGCTTACTTCCCTATAGCTCCTAAGCTTGAAGGTTGAGATTAGGGTTTGATTAGATAGCTTCAAATTCAAATTAGATTGTAGTTTTCATCTAAATTGTAGTTGAATTCTTAATTTGAATAAATAGATTGTTGTTTCTTGTAGATTTCTCTTTTGAGTTGTGAATTGGGAATTAAATTGTAATTGTTTATGAGATTTGTTTGTGATAGATTAGATGATGTTTTCCATGATCCTTCTTGTTTTCTTCTCTTTTTCTTCAATAATTAGTGAGTAGTTCTTTGCTTGCATATTGGATGAGGAAATTGTAGTGAGGATGTTTCTTATTCGTCAACTACTCTCTTTGATCTATCTTAATTAGTGATGAACATCAACTTTAGCTACTCAAACATGTTACCTTAGGCATCGTTCCTCTATAGTACGAGCCGAGAGTGACGAGGCTAAAATGTTCCTTGACCCAAAGGGAGAATAAGTTGAGATAACTAAGGTTGAAGGTTGATTGCAAACATAAAAAATGGAATGACAATGGAATTCTAGAAGACGGATAACGCGTATGGTATGCAATGCCTCCTTGCGTTTTGATTCCATCTTGTCCCTAATCCACATCTCTTTTGTTTGTAGTTGGCACATCATAAAACCCTAATTCAATTGCTAGGATTGGTGATTGTGGTGAAACGGATTGACAACTCGATCTCAACTTCCCACTAGCAATTGGTTAAGAACTTAAACTTAGCAAGAAGCGATGTTAGGATTGTGATTTGAGTGTGCGTTTTCAACACCCGTTGACGTGTTAGATTAGTGTTCATCTCCTTTTGCAACTACTTGTGGATCGCTAAGCAAAGAACAAAGAGAGGAATTGAGGGGTAGAGCCATTCTCATTACTTAATCTGATTCCCTAGCAAGCTCGTTTCCCTCTAGTTCTCTCTTCGTAGATATATTCACTCTCCATACCCTTGTGAGTAATTCGTTTAAAAGCAAATGATTGATCTGTCATTTCCTAGTGAATGACCCATGCTTACCACCTTATCCCGCAAGGTGTTCGTTGCAGTATTTAAGCTACATTTCTATTTCAAAACCCTATTTTAAACATGCCCACCCCTACAATGATAACGACATGGGTCCCATGGTTAGTTAGACCATCCTCTAAGAATGTGCATTGCGGGATGAGTTTCCTTGCTTGGCCCATCCACTACTTGCTAAATTGGGCCTAACATGTTCAAGATTGAGCCGGTGCTTTCTTACACGAGGATAGCTTCTCACTGCTCCTTAGGTGCCCATTGTAATGACTTTAAATCACATATCAAGTAAGGAAATCTAAAATTAATTTTCTAGACTTGAACGATTCACAAATCCACAAACACTTCACAAATCCTACATCTAAAAGAGATGATCATAAACTTTAGGCATGAACGAAGCTTGAGCAATAGCAACAACGAACGCGAGAAACCTTAGCGGATCTCTTCGGATTTGATTGACTCCTCCTACTGCCAACGTAGGGCATGCATCAGAGACACAAACAATGAATCCACCTCGCTCCAGATCGAACTCGCCTCCTCCAGCTTCCAATCTATGCAAGCACAAAACACACAAGATTTATCGATGAGCTCTGGTCTAGAGCAAGAAAGAGAGTGATGATGATGATGTGAGAGAACGAGAAGGGCAGCTATGGTGGTCGTGAGTGTGGAAAGAGAATTGTGTTGGATATAGTGCCCTCAAAGTCAATTATTAGATCACAAGCACGTGATCGTGATGATTGAGTAAGGACCTATACCGGTAGGACAGCCTTGCTCGAGATGATAGTATGTTATCTGGTTTGTCTTTATCATATCTTTATCATAGTGTACATGCTTTAGTTTACTATTGCATGTTGACAGAGCCCATAAGATTCTTGCTTGACAGCTATCAGTATGATGGCGATCATATACGTGGGAGCTGGGGTCTATAAGCACATCCTTAATGTGTCCCTATTCGTGGGAGTTTCGAGAC
The DNA here is from genome assembly GCA_030015575.1 of Agapanthus africanus. Lineage (NCBI taxonomy): Eukaryota > Viridiplantae > Streptophyta > Magnoliopsida > Asparagales > Amaryllidaceae > Agapanthus > Agapanthus africanus. The sequence goes on from CM057338.1 coordinate 546,723,186, forward strand.
TGGGCATCGATACTCCACAGTAGACTAATGTATACAGTTCGAGACCCCGACGAGGGGCGGTGGCTGGTCTCACAAGCCACTGGTGTCAGTTAGTTCACATAAGATGTTTACAGGTGCTCATTCGGTTATGAGTACACCGGATAAGACACGCCGGGAACCTGCTGTTAGTATTATACCTATTGTCAGATACCAGTTCCCAAGTGACATGTGTACAGGTTAGTCTGTCGACCTGAGATCGTCATTTGTCTCATGTGAGTTCCCACTGTGCTTTGATTACTACCCTACCACGGCTCAAAGGAGTCGTACAAACAGGTTTTAGTTGGGTACAGTCCTGAGCCACATGGAGACAGTGAGCGGATCGTCGGGGATTCGTCTCTCCCGGTATTGGGGGTTGATGTCGCACGGTGCACGGGTGGCCATCACCAGAAATCCTTGGCCAAGGTAATCGAGAATTACTGATTCGGATCAGTAGTTTCTCAGGTGGTGATGGGCTTCATACCGACACGAATTATCGCGTTAGTAGGGGTCTGACTTTATCCATCCCCCTAGACTCGATATGCGATACTCTTAGACGAACAGACCGGACTGTATGGATATTGTCACTGTCAGGCTCAGTAGGGTTTCAGGGTGAGTTCGCTCGTCAGCTTCCCTTCCAATCAATACATGGGCAACCGTTACATACAGCTAGTACCACTGACGTGCTAGTGGTTAAACCCACAGCCAGTGTATTGATGAGTCATTAGAGTCCCCCAAAGACAGTTTCCCAAGTTCGGGCGAAACGTTGTAGAGGCCGTATGGTTTTATGGCAGGGTTCGAACATACACGTGCACTTGTGCACGTGTCGTGTTTCGGACGGATAATACTAGTGGGCTTTGGTTTAAGCCGGATCCTAGTATTATATTGTGTAGGAATATTTTTGTCTCGTTGCATTCGTATTCGGTCGGAATACAAATACGGGTATGTATATACATGTCACGACCCGAAAATACGGAACATGACCGGCACTTAGGCTACGAACGTCTCAAGGCGTACGTGCTCTAAGTAAGCCGAGTCCAGAAATCCAAACCAAGAAAAGTAGTGGAGTGAAGGAAAAACCATATGTAAATCAACCAGTTTGCAACATAATATACAACGCCTAAAGGCGAGGACCACAACAGGAAAGAAATCAACAGCATGAAATCCAAAGAAATATAACGTGCGACTCTAAGGTCGAAAGAATAATCAACACTGGTCTCTATCTCAAATAAGTACATGTTTGGTTGATGGAACTTCTAGATACAAGTGAAATACAATATACAATGGATAATGATGGGTCCGATACAAATAACCCACCTACTAGCAAGTCACCTGAAAGAAGCTGTGCCCGCAAAGCCGTAATGAAACCCGTATAGCAACACCTGTAAGAAACTGGGGCACAACGGGGGTGAGTTGCCAACTCGTGAATAGAAAAACATCTACGAACAGAAGATCGCATGTATGACGCAATCCTAGGTCATACGATCATAATATATAATCCTCAAATATATAACCAGCAACCTATAACAATGGCTAGGGTAACTATCTAACCTAAATGTAATCCCATGTGCCCGTGTCACTGCGTCAGGTGGCAACATATCATATGGATGATGTATGAATTCATGAAAAGTATGATCAATGTAATCAGAGTCTGTATGTGATCAATGTCCGTATATAGGTGGATCCCGTCCACGTGTCACCCAATGACAATAAGCATCATGCATGTAAATATGAGGATATAGTCAAAATCATGGAAAAACATCATGAAACCTGTGCCCAGCATCGGCACAAAACATAGCCTCAATCTCAATATCTCAATGTCTCTGATAAGTCTCACTATCTAGGGCGCCGTCAATCCAGACCGGCCCCTACCATCAATCTCAAGACCACGACGGTATCCTCCGGATATCCGACGCGTCGGGTAAAATCACCGGTCGGTTGTGCTCCCCTGCCAGGCTCAACGCCATCTCCTGCGATCTTCTTGCCTCGGGGTACCGCACTGGGCCCACCATATACCCGCAATCGGCCTCATCCGCCTCCTCGAATCGGGTTTCACATGTCGCTCTCAGCACCGAGAAAACACATGGTGGACGCACTGAAATATCATATCAGGGGTAACCGGGTTTTTAAAACAATTACATAATCTCTTTGAAATACCCACGGTTCCCAAATCCAGAAATATCATAGAACAACATATCTCAATGCGCATAATCAGAAAACATGATGTATGTGACATATCAATGAAGTGCAAGTATAACAATATATCATGCAACATGGAATAATAGTATGCACATACAAGGGTCATATCCTGCAGCAATAATACTACTGTGTAGTGACATGGCAATTACCGATGAAGATGTGTGTGAACTGGCAAGTAAGTGTACGTGGTACATACGCATCATCGGTAATGGTGCTGGTGTCCTATCAGCATAATGTCAACAATAGAATATGAATCACAATAAGTATGCGATGCGGAGCAACAATAATAATGTGCGGGAGCTGAATACTAAACACCATGATAGCTAGACTGCATCTAATGTTATAAGAGTCATATAACTACACCACTATAAGGCTGAGCTAAAGCTAACAGTAAGTAAGGGAAACCGCCTAACCTCTGAGTCGATACATATAAATATATATAGTCAGTGATCCCGCCTCGATAATATCACATCCGATACCATATCTCTATAATCGGTTATTCTCAAGTCAAGAGAGCGGATCAAACATCAAATTACAGCTCGTACGTAAATCCGTCGTACGGCATCCCCAAATCTGGGTACGGGTCAATATCGCATTCGTCATATCATTCATCTGGTATTCTCTATATCAAATATCATAATCTGGGTACTGACCTACGTCTAGTACAAAGCTAACATCATCACTATAATTATGATCTGACTACTGATCGACAGTCTCGTATAAATCGATATCATCATCACATATCATCTCAAGGAGTAAACATCGCCGAATGCGGCCTATCATAATTATCTTGATATATCATATCACATCATATTTCATAACATAATCACATGTCGACCATTATATATATATATATATATATATCACTATCCCTATGGCATCATTCCCAAAATCCTGCTAAAGCATCAAGACGTATCTCAAATGTGAATTTTTACCATATCACCGATATCATAATCTCGGATCAAATATCATCGACTCATTTCAAACCCGAGTATCATCCTCCAATCCGTATGTGAACACATAGTCCCATACCCACGTGAACACATATCTATATAGAATCCCATAACCACATATGAAATAAGGACGTATGCAAGTATGTATGTGTGTATATGTATGTGTAGTGCACCCACTACCTAGGGTTCCGTAACCTTTCACCAATCCAACACACCAATATCCATCTTAACATCATCATGAAGCACAAATAACATATAATATTTGTAAGTGTGTATACGCATTCGTATACATCACTACAAACTGCGGGGAGCTATACGCCATCCACCCGACTTATCCCCGTAGATATAAATCTACTCACCTTTCTTTATGCGTGCCGGTGCCGATGTCGCCATTTGCATCTCCAATGCTTTGACGCCATGTGGGGTACCTACAAGGATATCACACGCTAAAACACATGAAAACCATGTCGGAAACCAAAATGGTGCACGCTACGCCCATAGGTAAAAACTACAGTCTCGCATGCAAACACGGCCAATATCCCTCTGCCGTTGGCGTTCAAACGTCACCCGACAAAAACGAATCATCGAATACCAAAATCCATATGAAAACAAGTCGTAAACCATGCGCCAACTTAAGAAAATCAACCCAGATTCTACCCTCACTGGAATCAGTCAAAACTAGACATACCCAGGGTCAAGTCTATAGGGTAAAAGGCTACAGAACCAAAACGAGCACCAGAACCCATGCTCTGGCCGCAATTTGCGGCCAGATGGGATTTATCTGCGGCCAGGAAGTGGATCCAGGGGCTGGGGCTTTGGGTGTTGGCTTCTATCTACCTGCATACCTCACTACCAAGTCAATATTATTTTAGGGTATCTCGGGTTGTAGCAGATTCCATAAAGGTCACAAAATCGACAAAATCGCTAAAATACGCCAAGTCGAAACTTTCAGGTAACTAACTGGAAATCTGGGGTATTCTGGGGTTAACTGGTCTCAAACACACCTAATAAGGTTGTACTAACCATCGCAACCATCTCTTGGCCAAATCTCACTCAAATTTATCTAAACTAGCACTAATCTACTTAATAACACTAAGTTTCCAGTTTTACGACCATAAACAAGCAAGAAAGGAGTTGGGTTGTGAGATTATGCCTCAAGGGGTCCTAGGATGAAGGAGAAAGGAAGATCTTTAAGGAGGGGAGTGTGTGGTTGCTGGTGGAGTGCTGTGGCTACTGCTGGGCTGCCTCAAGTGTTGTTGCTTTGCTTGTGCTGATGCTGTTCTGGCTGAAGCTGTTGCTATTGTTATTGTGTTGGGTTGCTGTTGTTACAGCAGCTGCAGCTGTTGTTGCTTTGGTGAAGTGGGAGAGTGATGTTGTAGGGTTTGATGAGGGTGTGGTGTTGTAGTATGTGGTGTTGTTGCTGTTGTTTGGGTTACAGCTGCTGCTGCTTGCAACTTCTCTTTTTTCTTCCTCTGTTGCTATTGCAGCAGCTCTTGTTGTGGCTTATGAAATTGTGGCTGTTGTTGTGGGGTGTTGTGGCTGATATAGGGTGGAGTGTTATAGCATCTGATGTTAATAGAGATTTGGGGCTGAAGTTTTGATAATGGGGCTGATGTTTTGATAATGGGGGCTGATGTTTTGCCTCAGCTGCAGTTGCAGCCATGATGATGCTGCTGATGCAGGAATTGTTGTGGTGTGATGTGTGAGAGTGAGAGGGAGTGATATGAGTGAGAGGGGGGTGTGAAAGAGCACAAAGGATAATGAAGAATGAGATGGATCATGGCACACCCTAGCCATCTCTCTCTCTTAATAAATGAACAACCATCATGGCTCTCCCTCTCTCCTACACAAGTCAACCCTAAACTTAACCAATTTTTTTTAAGCCACCATGGTCATCTCAACATGGTAACCCTAGACTTCACCCAAGTTAACATGCACAAGTGTGTGCAGTCCAGATAAAATTCCGATAAAATATCCATAAAACCATATAAAATATTTAAAAGCCATTTTAGTAAACTTTTTACCAAAAACCCCACATTAAGACACACTTACCACTAAACACAAACTCAGGTGTTATAATACAGTTGTGGGGTAATCTTGTAAAGAAACAAGTTCTGGAATAGGGTGAAACCCTAATTTCATTTTAAGAGGAGTTAAATTCCTGCGAGCTTGAGAGAATTAAATTTTCAATTAGGGTTAAACCCTAGTTCTGTCCATCTTGAAGGAATTAAATTCCTATAATTTTGGAGAATTAACAAGACCGCTTTTACTTGTCCATTCGAAACTTTTGCGTATAGTCGCATGCCCTCGCTACATTTCAGTGGTGTATGATCAGGATATTCTCGGACCTCATCGAGAATTTTTTGAAGATATTCAGAGACGATTTCACCATTTTTGAACTTTTTTGATGAGTTCTTGCAGCATCTTGACGCAGCCCTTACTCGGTTTAAGGATAAGAACCTGACCTTGAATTAGGAGAAATGCAACTTTATGATTCAAGAGGGTATTGTCTTAGGACATATCATTTCTAGAAGTGGTATTGAGGTTGACTATGCAAAGATAGATGTCATTTCAAACCTCCCTTTTCCCACTTGCGTAAAAAATATACGATTCTTCTTTGGCCATACCGGTTTTTATATACGGTTTATCAAGAACCTTTTCAAGATTGCTAGACCCTTGACCCCTTTCTTGGTCAAGAATATCACTTTTCACTTCACCTCGGATTGTGTGACTACTTTTGAATCGCTTAAACGTTCTCTCACTACTACGCTCGTGCTTTCTTCTCCTGACCGGAATTATCCTTTCGAGATTATGTGTGATGGATCCGACTTTGCAATCGGTGCAGTCTTAGGACAGCATATCAATAAGATGTTACACGTAATCTATTATGCAAGTAGGACTTTGAAAGATTCCCGGTTGAACCATACAACGACCGAAAAGGAATTCTTGGCTGTTGTGTTCGCTTTAGAAAAATTTAAGCCTTAGGATGTGAAAACGTAGTAGCTGATCATCTTTCATGTCTCCCTTCTTTGCCGATTGTTCTGTTGCCGATAAACGAATCTTTTCTTGATGAGCACCTCTTGACGGTATCTCACGAACCTTGGTTTGCGGATATTATGAACTTTGCCACGGGTTATACCTACCAAATGGTCTAATCAAGACAAACATAGGTTTTTATCTTAAGTAAAACGCTTTTACGGCGATGATCCTTATTTTTTCAATTATTGTCCTGATCAGATTTTTCGTAGGTGTGTTCCCGATATAGAAGTTGAGTGTTTTATCCTTTTGCCACGATTAAGTATGTGGTGGACATTTTGGCCATAAGAAGTCATCGGAGAAGGTTTGGCAATGTGGCTCTTATTAGCCAGCGCTATTCAAAAATGCAAATGATTATTGTAAAACTTGTACTCGGTATCAACATCCGGGCCGAATCTCGAGAAGGAATGAGATACCGCTACAACCAATTCTAGTTGTTGAGATTTTTAACGTTTGGGTATAGATTTCATAGGCCTGTTTCCCAATTCTTTTGGGTATTTAAACATATTGATTACGATTGATTACGTGTCCAAATGGGTAAAGACGATACCAAGCCAAACTAACGACAACAAGGTTGTTGTCGAGTTTTCACAAACATATCCTAGCACAGTTTGGTACGCTCATGCTATCCTCAGAGATAACGGCACGCATTTCTGCAATAGGTCTTTTGAAGATTTAATACGGAAATTTGCGATCACCCACAAGCTCTCTACGCCCTATTATCCCCAAACGAGTGGCCAACCTGAGATTTCCAACCGATAGATTAAATAGATTTTGGAGAAAACGGTTTCAAAGAACTATATGAATTGGTTGAATAAGTTAACGAATGCTCTTTGGGCATTCCGTACGGCTTACAAGACCGATCTTAGGATGTCTCTATATCGGTTAGTATATGGAAAAGCTTATTTTGTGCGATGGACTGGACCTTATTTTGTGCGATGCATTTACCCGCACGGTGTAGTTGATTTTCAGGATTTTCAGAACGTTTCGGTTTTCAAGGTAAAAGGTCATCGTTTAAAACCGTTAATTTTGGTTGATTCTTAGAGGAGCTCATGTTTTTACATAAGTCGGACTACACGAATTGATCATCCTCCACCTTCTTCTCCACACTTCGTTTTTCCAGCCATAATAGTAAGGATACTATTTCAAATAAGTGTGGAGGCTTGTTGATATTTTTCTTTTTATCTTTTGGGAAATTTCTTGTCAAGTGAAATTCTCTTTCTATGAAAATGATGAGAAATAAAATGAGTGTAATTATCTCAAAAAGGTTGTAAATATTCAATATACCTTTTCAAGAAATAAATCTCTCTAAAAAACTCTATAAAAATTTTGTGAAGACAATGCCGAAGAGAAGCCATCATAAGCTGTGAGGACATAGCTTGCTTCCAGTTTAAGGGTATTGGTGGTAATGTATATAGTTATCCTTACATCATATTTACTTTCCACATGCATTTGCATATTTACTTTTTAATATTTTTCCTTCCTATTGCATATCTAAATTTTTCATTGCATTGTATTGAAAAATCCACAAAAAATTGAAAAATACAAAAAAAAATAAAATTGAGTCAACTTAGCTAGTTGGGAGATTTAGATTCAAAGTTGGATGGTTTAGTTTAATTGTTTAGAAATAACTAGACCCTAAAATTAGAATTTGAAAATCCGAAATATAACCCTTTTTGAAATCTAACCGTAGCAAATATACGCCTTTAAATTACACTACACCAAGTCTCTAGTTTTGGGAAATAAATGATAAGCTTGAACTATCTCCAATATTAAAATAAAATAAAAATAAAATAAAAGTTTGGTTCCTCAAGTTCTTGAGGCTGAAGGCGGATTTTAAACCCTGGTGACTTAAGTTAATTGGCTTGGGATACATCGGCAAGAAAAAAAATAGGGAAATCAAGTATTGTCTTTATTTTTGAACCTTAGAGACTTGTGTTCCTAGGTTGTTGGGGTGCTCCATCACCCGTTGCCAAAAATCCATTTGGTTTTGAAGTCATCGCTGAAAAAACTAAGATAATACACACACACACACACACATATAGTTCGATAAGGATCCTATCTGATAGATTTGGAAAAAAATCTTTCCCACTTTTTCACCATTAAATTAACTTGAGGATGTGTGCTAATAATTATGAATAAAAGTTCTCATTTATTACCAAATTTAACATAATTGAATGCACAAATTCCAAAGTTAATCTAATGGTGGAAAATGGAAGGATTTCTTTCCAAACAAATCCTTTCGATTGCATACTAATCGAACTATACATATATATAACAAGGAGCCAAGTAATTGAAGCAAAAATTAAATAAACGAAACACGCGGAATAACTGTTTGATCTAGGCCTAAGAAACCCCGAGTGATCGTGTGGAAAAGTGTTGTTTCCTGTCGCATAAATAAAGTAAAATAAAATTTTTGGAGATATGATAGCCCTGAATGGAAATACCTTAACCAAGAGATGATTTGCACATGCAGAAAGGTGGATAGGAGTTTAAGTTAAATGAATAGCAAGGTGTGAAAAATAGGGGTTGCATATTCTAAACTTAGAGTGATAGAATTTCTAACCTAGAGATCTAGATTTTAGAAGAAATGAATGTTGACCGACGAAACTAGCTTGACGGGACTTTATGGGTGTAATTTACTGAAACCCTTCATGAGACAACACTCGTCTTTTAGGTTAACCTAGATGTTTAACGGCTTGTTACACACGCTAAGTGCAACCGTGACGCTTACGAAAGTGAGCTAGGTTTTTGTTTTCTTTAAAATATAACGGGTTTTTCTCGGAACGGATAAAAGATAAATTTGGAGGTATTTGTTCATATCATATCATTGCAATATATTACCCTCATTCTTTATCACCTTGTATATAAATAAATGCTTTTAACCCCTCTTCTCATTTTAGACAGGTCACAGGTACAAAATACCAAAAGTTGCGTTTTCGAGCTAAAGCTGGCAAAATTCCAGACACGTGTGAATGATCTATGTCCATGAATATGAAGATCTCTAAAAAAGTTTCAGAGAACAGAAATAGGACCCATAGGAAATTACAAGACATGGGTTTCAAGTCAATGCCATATTTCCTAAGTTGAAATATGGATCCATGCTAAAATGTACATGAAGGACCGTGATTCATGGTTTGATTGGCGCTTCAGCCTCTTGACTTTAGGCTCATGGTTCGTTATTGCAAGAATGGACCACAAAGCCTTTCACCACCGAATTTTGATACCTATAAATAGATCAAGATCATAGGAGAAAAGAAAGCATGTATTCTTCGGATTAGAATTAGGAATTAGAATAGTTCTCTCTTCTTCTTCAAGCTTGCTTACTTCTCTATAGCTCCTAAGCTTGAAGGTTGAGATTAGGGTTTGATTAGATAGCTTCAAATTCAAATTAGATTGTAGTTTTCATCTAAATTGTAGTTGAATTCTTAATTTGAATAAATAGATTGTTGTTTCTTGTAGATTTCTCTTTTGAGTTGTGAATTGGGAATTAAATTGTAATTGTTTATGAGATTTGTTTGTGATAGATTAGATGATGTTTTCCATGATCCTTCTTGTTTTCTTCTCTTTTTCTTCAATAATTAGTGAGTAGTTCTTTGCTTGCATATGGGATGAGGAAATTGTAGTGAGGATGTTTCTTATTCGTCAACTACTCTCTTTGATCTATCTTAATTAGTGATGAACATCAACTTTAGCTACTCAAACATGTTACCTTAGGCATCGTTCCTCTATAGTACGAGCCGAGAGTGACGAGGCTAAAATGTTCCTTGACCCAAAGGGAGAATAAGTTGAGATAACTAAGGTTGAAGGTTGATTGCAAACATAAAAAATGGAATGACAATGGAATTCTTGAAGACGGATAACGCGTATAGGATGCAATGCCTCCCTGCGTTTTGATTCCATCTTGTCCCTAATCCACATCTCTTTTGTTTGTAGTTGGCACATCATAAAACCCTAATTCAATTGCTATGATTGGTGATTGTGGTGAAACGGATTGACAACTCGATCTCAACTTCCCACTAGCAATTGGTTAAGAAATTAAACTTAGCAAGAAGCGATGTTAGGATTGTGATTTGAGTGTGCGTTTTCAACACCCGTTGACGTGTTAGATTAGTGTTCATCTCCTTTTGCAACTACTTGTGGATCGCTAAGCAAAGAACAAAGAGAGGAATTGAGGGGTAGAGCCATTCTCATTACTTAATCTGATTCCCTAGCAAGCTCGTTTCCCTCTAGTTCTCTCTTCGTAGATATATTCACTCTCCATACCCTTGTGAGTAATTCGTTTAAAAGAAAATGATTGATCCGTCATTTCCTAGTGAATGACCCATGCTTACCACCTTATCCCGCAAGGTGTTCGTTGCAGTATTTAAGCTACATTTCTATTTCAAAACCCTATTTTAAACATGCCCACCCGTACAATGATAAAGACATGGGTCCCATGGTTAGTTAGTCCATCCTCTAAGAATGTGCATTGCGGGATGAGTTTCCTTGCTTGGCCCATCCACTACTTGCTAAATTGGGCCTAACTTGTTCAAGATTGAGCCGGTGCTTTCTTACACGAGGATAGCTTCTCACTGCTCCTTAGGTGCTCATTGTAATGACTTTAAATCACATATCAAGTAAGGAAATCTAAAATTAATTTTCTAGACTTGAACGATTCACAAATCCACAAACACTTCACAAATCCTACATCTAAAAGAGATGATCATAAACTTTAGGCATGAACGAAGCTTGAGCAATAGCAACAACGAACGCGAGAAACCTTAGCGGATCTCTTCGGATTTGATTGACTCCTCCTACTGCTAACGTAGGGCATGCATCAGAGACACAAACAATGAAGCCACCTCGCTCCAGTTCGAACTCGCCTCCTCCAGCTTCCAATCTATGCAAGCACAAAACACACAAGATTTATCGATGAGCTCTGGTCTAGAGCAAGAAAGAGAGTGATGATGATGATGTGAGAGAACGAGAAGGGCAGCTATGGTGGTCGTGAGTGTGGAAAGAGAATTGTGTTGGATATAGTGCCCTCAAAGTCAATTATTGGATCACAAGCACGTGATCATGATGATTGAGTAAGGACCTATACCGGTAGGACAACCTTGCTCGAGATGATAGTATGCTATCTGGTTTGTCTTTATCTTATCTTTATCATAGTGTACATGCTTTAGTTTACTATTGCATGTTGATAGAGCCCATAAGATTCTTGCTTGACAGCTATCAGTATGATGGCGATCATATACGTGGAAGCTGGGGTCTATAAGCACATCCTTAATGTGTCCCTATTCGTGGGAGTTTCGAGACTGGGCATCGATACTCCATAGTAGACTAATGTATACAGTTCAAGACCCCGACGAGGGGTGGTGGCTGGTCTCACAAGCCACTGGTGTCAGTTAGTTCACCTAAGATGTATACAGGTGCTCATTCGGTTATGAGTACACCGGATAAGACACGCCGGGAACCTGCTGTTGGTATTATACCTATTGTTAGATACCAGTTCCCAAGTGACATGTGTACAGGTTAGTCTGTCGACCTGAGATCGTCATTTGTCTCATGTGGGTTCCCACTGTGCTTTGATTACTACCCTACCACGGCTCAAAGGAGTCGTACAAACAGGTTTTAGTTGGGTACAGTCCTGAGCCACATGGAGGCAGTGAGCGGATCGTCGGGGTTTCGTCTCTCCCGGTATTGGGGGTTGATGTCGCACGGTGCACGGATGGCCATCACCAGAATTCCTTGGCCAAGATAATCGAGAATTACTGATTCGGATCAGTAGTTTCTCACGTGGTGATGGGCTTCATACCGACACGAATTATCGCGTTAGTAGGGGTCTGACTTTATCCATCCCCCTAGACTCGATATGCGATACTCTTAGACGAACAAACCGGACTGTATGGATATTGTCACTGTCAGGCTCAGTAGGGTTTCAGGATGAGTTCACTCGTCAGCTTCCCTTCCAATCAATACATGGGCAACCGTTACATACAGCTAGTACCACTGACGTGCTAGTGGTTAAACCCACAGCCAGTGTATTGATGAGTCATTAGAGTCCCCCAAAGACAGTTTCCCAAGTTCGGGCGAAACGGTGTAGAGGCCGTATGGTTTTATGGCAGGGTTCGAACATACACGTGCACTTGTGCACGTTTCGTGTTTCGGACGGATAATACTAGTGGGCTTTGGTTTAAGCCGGATCCTAGTATTATATTGTGTAGGAATATTTTTGTCTCGTTGCATTCGTATTCGGTCGGAATACAAATACGGGTATGTATATACAGTTGTGGGGTAATCTTGTAATTTGTTACGGGATTAATTTTGAAGTTGCCAATTTATCTTCACCCGGTTAAACATTAGCTTTAATGTTTAATTAATGGATAATTGTGAACTTTTTTTTTTTTGGCCAAATTCCTTCTTTGTTTTCTTGGCCAAAATTCCTTTATTTGTGCTTGCTTTTGGTTCACTGCCAATTTCGAAAATTGGTTGCTTTCTTTTGTTTGGGCAGTGGACTCTTTGATGAGGTGGCTGTGGATGGTTTTAGTGAGGTGTCCTTTTCAATTTTTTTATTGGGCATGGGTAAGCTTTGGTGAGCATTAAATGGAGGCATGGGGAAAATTCCGAAGTCAATGTTGGAGTGGGCAGCATGGTTGTTGCTGTGGTCTTTTTGGGTGTGGGTTTTATTTAATTGGAGTTGGTTTTGCATGAAGGTTTTTTTTTGGTGAGTTATGTGTTAATTTATCCATCACTTCTTTTGCCACTACCACACTTAGAAATCCCCAGTGAGCTCCATGAGTGGCCGAGCCCATGATTGCCCAAGCTTCTTTGATTTTCTCCAAAGCAAAAATTCATGTGCTCACTTCATTCCATCTCCATGGCAACTTCATTTACCTTCACCCGATTGGTTGGGTGTCTTGAGACAAAATAATCTACACTCTTCTCTACTTCATCTTGGACATGTCGGCTAGCAAACTTCATGTCCGAGTTGTTTCGGTTTGAAGCGGGAGCCCGTATAAAGATTCGATGACGTGGTGCCATTTTGACGAGCGAGATCGGGGAGCGGACTTCGTCGGCGCAACAGCGAGGATTTTGGCGCAGAGATTGAAGACCGAAGGACACGGATCGATCGGTATAATCTCTGAACTTAACTTTGTAGAATGCTAGATAACGGTTAATGGAACGATCCGGATAAAGGGTTATAGTAGCTCCAGTTTTGTAAAAAGTTTTTGTTCCGTATTTGGTCTCGGATTGACGGTCAGGGCGCTGCCGTAACCCCACAAATTGTTGAGCAACAGACCGAGGGGAGAGAGGTCGGTGCATTTAGCGCTATTTTAGGTGCGGACGTGGGGTTTTGGAGGAATTACCATTGTTTTAAATGTTGGTCGACATCGCCGAAATGTCGGCGACGTATCGGTTTTGGGAAGAAAACGACATAGATATACAGAACGATTTTGGTTACCGATATTTTGTAAATATCGGCGGACATTTCATGATGCCGTCCGACATTTCGTGATATCGGAGTTTTACCCGAGATTTACCGATATGTGCGAAAAATTTAGGTAATTTTCTTTCGGGCTTTATGCTTTAGGCTTATACATTAAGTGATTAACTCGGTCCATAGCAAAAGTAAAGAACAAAATGTATCGCCATTACCGACAGCCGTTCACATAATAGGCAACCGCTCTACTACTGAGCTATTGAGGAACATATAAATTTAATAAATCTAAAAATCTGAATAAGTTAATGTTTTTTTCAAAAAAAATAAGTTACAAAAATGACGTTTAACATTTGATAAAAACCACCCGACATTTCATGTTATCTGCTAGCTGACATTAAAATCATCAAGCCGACACGACAATGGCATCAGAAATTTAGAACATTATGAATTACGTGCTGAGTGAATAGAGAAAGAGAGTTTAGGCTGAAAGAGGTGGTTGGGAATTTTTTTAACCGCCCCTAAAATGATCGAAAATTTCACCGTCCCTATTCTTTTGCCACCTAAATTTATGCTCTTTGTTTACAATTTCCCTTGGCGTTGTATTCTTTCTCTCGTAAATAGATCATTGCCGAGGGAACATTAGAAAGAGAGAAAATTCCATTGGCGTTGTTCACATTGCTGAGAGAAATTTGTACTCGTCAATGTTCTGTTTCTATTGCAGTTTTTTCAACTGCTGAATTCTAATTAATTTGTTATCAAGATTGGAGTTATATGAATAAATTATTATCGATCTGCTACCACTCACCTCCTCATCCTGATAATCGCTTTCCTTTTATATGAATTTGATGATAAACACTATTACCACGGTAAGCTCTCAACAACTCTGCTATGTTCCTTCAGGAGATTGCGCATATTGCAGTCGAAGGAGAGGATTATATAATGATTCATTATTTAGTCTTGATATCTAGTGTAGATTCATATTATAAGCTTTTTAAGTATGAACTATGTTTAGCTCTCATATTTGTTTTTAACCAATCTTTGTAATTTAGTGTGATCCATTATAAGTTTGAGCCTTTAATATATAGGAAAATTGTATTGGGATACAGTTTGGAGAGATGTCTTTTTTTTAAACTCGCGTATTTTCAAAATTGTGGAAAAACTTAATACTTATAAAATACGGATGTTTCAAGCCCAAAATAGATTATGTGTCATATACTTAGAATATTTTATCAAAAATTTCAGGCTTGCCCTCATTGTTTTTAATCAAATCCAAATTAGTATTCTCTCAAAAAAAAATATTAGATACATTGATTCGTTTCTTCCTCAATACTATCCACCCAATTCCCCAAATTCCCCTCCAAATCTCCTTCCCCAAAATTTGCATCTTCATTTTCAAATCCTTAGTCTCCAATCCAATTCTTCTAATCCCCCATCTCCGATTCCAAATTCAGCATCTTTCATTTCAAATCACTAATCCTGATTCAATTTCCTTGATTCTCCTATCTCAGCTTCCGATCCGCCAATCTCCTTTCAATCTCCGCATTAGGGCAATCAATAATAAAGAGGGAAAAAGTCGGAAACTAGGGAAAGTAAAAATAAAGAAGATGGGTTTAGAATAAAAATTAAGGCAAGCAATGATAGAGAGTGAATAATAAAGAAGTCATGGAAAACTATAGGCACGTAATAAAAAATCTCATGTTCCAATATCTCAGGTAATCCAAAAAATCTAATGTTCTAATATCTTAAAAAATCTTAAAAGGGTATTATAGGCAATGCATACATAAATACATATACAAATCAGGATTTAGGTTTAAAATAATGACAGAGTATATTTTCGGATTTTCTCATCATTTTGGAATTTTATGGGTTTAAAAATAAGTCATCTCTCCAAACTGGGACGGGAAATAATATTCCCTTAACATCATTAATTTTAACATCCGACGAATAATGTGCTTTAGAGCAGGCAATTATTATTATTACTGGTATTACTACTACTACTACTACTATTACACACACAAAGTGAAATAAAAAGCACATTTATGGTATTCCCACGATAGTAAACAAATTAATAAAATCAAAGCATTATGTTCGTAAACTTAAATCCTCGTTAAAGGATTCCTGGAGACTCACACAAATGTAGAGAATAAGAATTTGTATTTTAATTATATACCAGTATTTTTGCACATGCGATGCACATAGTGTGAAAATAAAATATAAATGATACCATTATAGAAATTAGAATGTGTGATGCGATAGTTTCAAAATAATTAAGCGGTAAAGGTTTTTTATTTTCAATATGATATAATTAGTTTTAAAGGTAAAGATTGTTAGCCACAAAAAGTGAAGGTTGTTTCAATCATGAAGAATTTAGAAATCGGGTAGTTAATTCTTCCTTTTTTATATACATTTAATTATGATAGCTTAATAATATTTTGACACATCAGCAAAGCCTATATGGCATAAAACGGATGGATTGGATGATGGTGCCTAAATCATTAGGGGTGAGAGAGGGAGGGAGGGAGATCAGAATTTTTGAGTAAAAAGAGTATTAAAAGTTAATTGTGGTGATGTGGATATCTTGAATGAAAAAAAAAATAGATTTGTAGATTTTTTCCTATTTATTGAATTATTTTAGCAAAACGATAGGTCATCAATAGATGAGCTTAGCTACACCATGAAGTTAGCATTATAATAGCAAAGATTATGCCCCTTCTAAGTTCTAATAGAGTTAATCGCCTTCTTTCGGTTTCAAACGAATGCTTGTTTTTTCTCTCGTCTTTGAAATTTGGGAATATGATTAGCCATGATACATAACGCAATTCTTAAGTAAGATCCACGAGCCTTAAATGCACATGAAGTTTGCGGGAATTATATACATGCTAGTGCTTAGGATATAGATGAGAGCATCTACACAACCAGATACACATCTAATATATATTAACACCAGTTATTATCATTATAATAATTGGATCTTAGAATGAAACATATGCACTAAATATCGTAGACAAACTACATGGAAATATAACAAGAACATCCAAAGATGCATATATCTCTATATGAAACTTCACACAAATCACTCCATAACATCATGTGACATCCTTCTCAAGCTAGCTGGGGGATGCCAATTATTCTTACTATTATCAGGACAATATCATTATTAGGATACATGAAACGATGCCATTCTTGGTCTAATAATGTTTGGGATCAATGATGATGGTAGTAGGGAGGCTTGTCATGATGGTAGTAAGGAGGCTTATCGTGATGGTAGTAGGGAGGGTTATCATCATGGTGATGATAATAAGGGGAGTTCGCCAAAACAAGAACAAAGTAAAACACTCGATTTTCTTTCATAATTACCCCTCTCCTCAAATTGCATGTACTCAATAATTGATATTGGTGGATAGCATTGTAGGGAACTGCCCCTTTATATAGAAAGCAAGTGCTGTGTTAAAGGTGAACTCGAACTAATTTGATACTGTATTAGTTTTTAATTTTGTTCTTTATTAACCACTTGCTGCATTAATTTACTAGTGATTTGAATGGCAGCAAGTCTCGATTTTCATTGTGTTGCTCTGATGCTATTGATCATGAATTTTAGTTGGATGTTAAATATATTTCCTCTGGTTATGTGTGTCTTTACTATTATTATAAGAAACAAAGCATTTAGAAAAGGCTTAATTCCAAAAAAAAACCATACATTTTAGCTAGACCACGAGAAATCCCCAAAAAGTTTTAAAATACACAAGAAACCACCACAACTTTCTCGTAATTCTGAAAGTTTCTAGGGGTTTCTCGTAGTTTAGCTAAAAGTCTGGGTTTTTCTTTTTTTGGAATTAAGCCAGGTGCTTGGATGGTTTGGATACTAGGCTCCAGTGTATTAAAACTTGTTTGATCTAGTCTTGCATGATCCATAATCTATATACCATCGGAACTTTTGGTATTAGATGCTTGGTGCTTATGCAAGCACGGACCTAATCTGTTTTCTATTTCTTTTGATATGAACTGTCCAATTCCCCCTATATTTTAACTCTGAGAGTGAAGACTTACCCCAGATGCATGCCATTCAATATATATTTGTCATACTTTAGTGCCATGATTCTAGGCCAACAAGACTACAGTTGAAGAGTTATTTGATTACATCATCTGAAATATAAATGGTACGTCTCAAGTAACTATTTAGAACTAAGATTTGGTCATGCATGCAGCCTTGGCCAATTCCATCTGCGCGGCCAATTCCATCTGCGCTGGTGATCGTTTGTATACACACACGAAATAAAAATATATCGGTGCCTAGGCATGATTAAAGCCTTCTGAATAAGTTTGCATTGTCTAGATTGTCATCTGTTTTTGGAAGCAAAACTATTATTATTGTTCCTGATATTCTGATTGCTAGACCCTTAACCCATTTCTTGGTCAATAATATCACTTTTCACTTCACCTCGGATTGTGTGACTACTTTTGAATCGCTTAAACGTTCTCTCACTACTGCACCCGTGCTTTCTTCTCCTGGCCGGAATTATCCCTTCGAGATTATGTGTGATGGATCCGACTTTGCTATCGATGCAGTCTTAGGACAGCATATCAATAAGATGTTACACGTAATCTATTATGCAAGTAGGACTTTGAATGATGCCCGGTTGAACTATACAACGACCGAAAAGGAATTCTTGGCTGTTGTGTTCGCTTTAGAAAAATTTAAGCCTTACGATGTGAAAATGTAGTAGCTGATCATCTTTCACGTCTCCCTTCTTCGGCGATTGTTCTGTTTCCGATAAACGAATCTTTTTTTGATGAGCACCTCTTGACGGTATCTCGCGAACCTTGGTTTGCGGATATTGTGAACTTTGCCATGACTTATGCCTACCAAATTGTCTAATCAAGACAATCATAGCTTTTTATCTTAAGTAAAACGCTTTTACGGCGATGATCCTTATTTGTTCAATTATTTTCCTGATCAGATTTTTCGTAGGTGTTCCCGAAATAGAAGTTGAGTGTTTTATCCTTTTGCCACGATCTAGCATGTGGTGGACATTTTGGCCATAAGAAGTCATCGGAGAAGGTTTTGTAATGTGCCTCTTATTAACCAGCGCTATTCAAAAATGCAAATGATTATTGTAAAACTTGTACTCAGTGTCAACATTCGGGCTGAATCTCGAGAAGGAATGAGATACCGCTCCAACCAATTCTAGTTGTTGAGATTTTTGACGTTTGGGTATAGATTTCATAGACCCGTTCCCTAATTCAATTGGGTTTTTAAGCATATTGATTACGGTTGATTACGTATCCAAATGGGTCGAGACGATACCAAGCTAAACTAACGACAACAAGGTTGTTGTCGAGTTTTTCATAAACATATCCTTGCACAGTTTGGTACGCTCATGCTATCATCGGAGATAACGGCACTGTTCCCCTCTGAAAGGCGGCGCACAGGACTGTGATGTCCTGACGCTGAGGTTCGGGGCAGATGCTATTTGGTCTTATCCGTCCACCTCTCCGAAGATGCCAAGTTGATTTATGGCACCGTATATCGGAGGTTTAGACGGATGGGGCCGATGTAGCAGACTTTGTCAGATTCCCCCTCGCTTGAGGGGTTTTTGATTGTGGGGACGCTCTTCCCTACAGGCGCAAGCCCCTGCAGTTAATTACGCTTCCGCATCGCGGTAACAACTTTCTCCTTCTCCAGAATTTCACTTCGTGTCGTGTGTGTTTGTTTTGTTTGTGGTTGCCCGTGGATTGTATACGGAGACTGAGTAATGCCGTCGCCCGTAGGACGTGGATTAGTCCAAATCCGTATTTACTTAGATTTGGGTTTGGTGTTTTTAGTTTAAGGATGCATTAGTCGCGTTGCGGCTAAGATCAACTTAAACATTCTTCAAGGATACGTTAGTCCTATTTTGGAGTAAGATTGACTTGATGTGATGGTCGATTAATATATGTCCATCGGGACTCGTCGCCTCTCTGACGTCGTTGAAGGATTACAACGGCAGATGTCAGAGGATTTCAGAGATGTACCCTTGAACCAAATTTGATTTGGAGTTTTATAGTCCGTTTGAATGTTTAAGGATACGTTAGCCGTGTTTGGGGCTAAGATCAACTTAAAAGGGATCGTTTAGATCCGGCAAAAGAGCATTTGGAGGCTCTATTGTTCCAGTTTTAGGGACGTAGTGGTCCATGTTCCAGTTTAGAGACGTGGTGGTCCGACATTAGTTTAAGGACGTTTCGGTCCAATATTAGTTTAAGGACGTTTCGGTCCAATATTAATTTAAGGACGTTTCGTTCCAATATTAGTTTAAGGATGTTTCGGTCCACGAGTTTAGGGACCCCGCAGTCCATATCGATGTGTGGTCGTTGGGACCCGTCACCTCTCTGACGTCGTTGAAGGATTACAACGACAGTCGTCAGAGGGGTTCGGAGATGTACCCTCGAACCGGATATAAATTGATTTAAGAGAGCAATCTTGCTCAGTCAATTTAATTTAAGGACTTACGGCCAAAATTGGGCTTAGTCCAGTTGAAAGTGTTCAACATTTTATTTGCTTTTGCGTTGCATTTATTTTTATTTTTATTTGGACTTTGCCCAGAAAGGATGCAGAGCATCAATTTGTTTTGGGCTCTGCCCTTTATAAATGATGCAGAGCATCAATTTCATTTGGGCTCTACCCTTTTATTGCTTAGCAATTTATTTTGGCCTGCTTAGTCTTTTTGATTTGGGCCTGGCCTTTTTTAGGAAATGTATTGCATTTATCAGGCGCTTTGCGCCAATCAGAGAGCGCAAGCGCTCATGGTGATGACACGTGTCATGCAGCGCAGTGCGCTGCGCTAGTGCGCTACGCTTGCGCTGCTGACACGTGGCGTGCTCCGGTGAGTTGCGCCAATTTCAGAGAGCAAAGCTCTATTCAAAAGCGCATAGCGCAAACGGTTCAGACACTGACACGTGGCGCTCTCTGCCAATCCAAGAGCGCAACAGTGCAGTATTGCAAGTGCAAGGCACTATAATTTAGGAATCTTTTAGATTCAATGAATAGAAGTGCAAAGCACTGTTAGATTTGTTGATCTAATTTAGATCAAAGAAAAAGATAAGTTTTTTCTTATCTTAAAGAACCAAAGGTTCATGAAAAAGTGCAAAGCACTATTTTTATTTTATTATTTATTCCTTTATTTAGTTATGTTTAAAGATCAATGATCTTGTTTTTAGATCACTGATCTGTTCATAAGAGAATTTTCTCTTCTTTCAAAGGTTTTTACCTCCTGTTGTTCTTGAGGAGTTCTCGAGAGTTCTTTTCTCTTTTTTTAGAAAGATCTTCCTTTCTTTGAATTGAGGTCTGGGGTCCTTTTTATAGTGCCCATAAATTAGTTAAATTTGTTAAAAAGATCTTTCTCTGAGTGATTTGGGGAATTTTCCCCACCGTTGGATCTTTGATCCAAGGGCTTCTGTTTTACAGAAGAAAATCTTCTTGTTTTAACAAGAACAGAAAGATTTCTTTAAAATCTTAATTCTGTTTGGCGCAAATGCCCCAGCGCGTGACACATGTTGCGCAGCACACAGCGCAGCGCAACTGCGCTAGCGCATCTGCGCTGACACGTGTCGCGCAGCGCACAGCGCAGCGCAACTGCGCTAGCGCATCTGCGCTGACACGTGTCGCGCAGCGCACAGCGCAGCGGTGCTTGCGCAACTGAAGCGTTGCTTCCTTTACTTTTATTTTTAAAGAGCTTTTCTCTGATTGGACGCATTGCTTTGGGCGCTGTGCTGCCGTATCAGCTTTTGACACGTGGCGCATTGTGCGCAGCGCACGGGATTTGAAGCGTTGCTTCAAAATTTTGAATTTTTGAAATTCGAACAGAGTCTTGCTCTAATTGGGGGAAACAAATGCTCCCCCACCGTTGCACTCACGTGGCGCGCACGTGAGTGCAGCGGTGGCAAGATCCCAGCCTTTGGATCAACTGACCAGTTGAAAGGGCGCAGGCGCCTATAAATAGGACCCTTGGTCCTTAGTAAATGTTTTACCATTTTCAAGAATCTTGAAATTTCAGAGCATTGCTCTTGTTTAAGAATTTTAGAGCCTTGCTCTTGCTTTTTCATAAGAACTCCAGAGTTCAGAATTTGAAAACATCTTAGGTATTAATAATAATAAAATTAAATTAAATTAAAATTGATTAATAGAGCCTTGCTCTCACAGATCTTTGATCTAAAACCCTTTTGGGGTTTCATCAGCAGAGCCTTGCTCTGGAAAGTTCATAGATCTATAGAGATCTTGTTCATGGGTTTTAACTCATGAACAGAGCTTTGCTCACGGATCAAATGTAGATCTTTTTTGATCTGAAAATGGAGAACTCCTAAAAGTTTTCATTGATCTTTAAAATCTCAAATTTTAATCTTTTAAGGGTTGAAGTTTTTTTTTTGATGGATTTTCCATCATTAATATAGGGCTAGGCTCTCCTTAAAGAAATTTCATTCCCTTGAGACCAGAGTTTGACAAATGTCACTCTGTGACAGAGCTTTGCTCCAAAAGAGGAGATTTTCTCCTTGTCTCTAGGGATTTCCCACCAATGAGGATATTCTCTTATGGATCTTTTCAAGAATTGACAGTCTCATCTAATGATGGGATTGTCTTATTAAATGATGCACCGTCATCCAGATTTTGTGGGTCCCCCTTTGGTCCCCTACCCACTGCATCACAGTGTGGAGTAAGATTTTAAAATGCCAAGCGTTAGAACACTAACGGTTATTTTTGTCTTTCTACAGGAAACATGTCTAACGACTTTTCTTTCCCCTTCATTCGCTCAGAAGGAGGGTTCCCCCATGCGCCAGTGGACCGGGTGGCGTTCGCTCTTATTAAAGATCATGACCCCGAGCGCAAAAAACTCCACCTGTGGGGAAGGTGGTACAGCCAGATCATCCAGGGTCGCCGCAGTTTCAGTTTTGCCATGCCGTCTGAGCCCATAACTCCAATCCCCTATGCGGACGAACCCCCGGTGAAGTATGCCGTGGAGGTTAAAAATTGGAACTCGGATGACCTCCTCCAACCCGCAATTGGTGCTATTCCCGTGCAGCCGCCGCCGGCGATAGATATTTTAGGGAGGCGAATCTGTCAGGGTGAAGCACGCCCTTGGGGACATGCCTACAATATTGGATTGGTTCCGCGACCGCTCGCCGGATACTTGCAGTAGGCTCAGTACATCTTATCGGCTAAAAGGACTCATTTGATGAAGATCGGTTTGTATTCGGCCATCTACGTTTCGCTCTTCGAATATCCTTCCCCTCTAACATGGTGGATTAAAACTTTTATCGAGCAATGGAATATCCCCACCCACACTTTCTTGACGACGGATAGGGAGGTCTCTATTTCTTTGGAGGAGTTTGCCGAACTCTCGGGTCTGCCGATGAGGGGGGAGCATTATGAGGAGTTGCTCCCTCCTGACGAATACATCTTTGCTACCAAGCCGCTGGTGTTCGACCTGACTCCGGAGAACGCCGTTCAGCATCAGTACCCAGGCTTGGTGAAGGTATTGGAGATCTATGAAGGACTCTATCTGGAATTGGGCGACCGGGGCGTCAGTTTTGCAGATTTTATTGCCTGCTTCGTTCGCCCGAAGTTCTTATCGGAGCAGGGCGAGAAGTTCGCCCGGCTCGACGACCCTTTTGGATTCGGTTTGGATTGCCGACCCACATCGGAGGATCAGCACCAAGACTTTTACCTTCCCGGTGTCGCTGTCGTCCCTTTCTCAGAAATTGCCGTCCCGGGCTTGGATGAGGAGACTTTTTTTATAGGATTCTTGGGCTTGTGGCTGTGCAGCTTTGCGCTCCCTATGCACCCGCGCCACATGCGGCCCTTCGTCTTTTACCCAGCGCATCGGATGGAGGCTGGTCTGCAGTTATCGGTAGGAATCGCTGGGCTGGCTCACCTTTATAATGGACTTAGCATAGCGGCGGACGCTAGTGAGCCTGGGGTGCAGCCCGCTAACTTCCCGATGCACTATTTCACCTCCTGGATGGAGATGCACGTGCAAGGGGTCTTCGGTGCCCATAAGATTCCTCCGTTCTTTGAGAAATGCAGACTCCCGAGAGTCATGCGGTTGGTTGGCGCTTCAATTGTGGCTGCACCCCCACGGGAGTCTAGGGGGCTGCTCCTTCGTCCACATCTGGTGGGAGCGAAGGTTTCCTTTGTGGATAAAGTCATAACAATAGGCTCAGAGACCACCAAGTCAGTAGTGTCGCTACGCGATGATTTTAAAGATGGGGCTTCCATATTGAAGGCTCGGGAAATCCTCCATCTCTATTCCATTCGGCCGGGCTATCTAGTGTTTAGGCAGAATGAGACAGCACTTTTTATGAGGTACAACCCGCACCGGTTTGCTCAGCAATCGAGCTACAACCAAGGGATCCCGATGGAAGCTTTCTTGGAAAAGCCCGTGGTCAGCCGAGAGGAGATGAAGAATGCAATGCATCATTTCACACGGCTTAACACGGGTTCCTATTTTTTTATCAGCGAACCCAGCTGTGTCCCTAAGATGCTCAACACGTATGTGGCTTGGTATGCGCATGCGATGGGCCCAGTTATATTAACGGAAAAGCGCATGCTGGTTAATCGTAGGGGTGCGCCTCCTGGCAGTGATCGCAAGGCCCCCTTGAAGCCTAGGATCCCGGTCATTCCTCCGTTAAAAGATGCCGGAGTCGATCGACCACGCGTGTTGAGCCCCCCGCGTGGATTGCCACTGCCTGCTAGGGTGAATGCGCCACCGGCGCCCCGTGCTCCCACGAAGACGATTAATGTAGTATCGTCAGAATCCAGCGCAGGAGCGGATATCGGGACCCGCCGCCCCAAGGTGACTGCCAAGCGCAAATCAATTCTAGGTGCATCTAGAGCTGGCGGGCAAAAGAAGAAGAAGTCGATCCTTTCCCTCGACGCGATCCTCAATTTAGAGCCTGAGGCCCCCCTCACCGAAGGAATAAGTGAATATGGCAGCAATAAGGGCTTCTTGGTAGACCCCGCAGACACCAATTTGGCAGCCGCTATTGCAGCTTCTGAGCGATCAGCAAGGCTCGAAGCGATGTTAAGCAAACTTGCCGAGTCAGGTAACTATTAGCTGCTTTCTTCGTCACTTTATCGCACTTTTTATCATTATTTTTAACTAATACTTTCCCCTATTTTCAACAGGTGTCTCTACCGAAGAAGCTATTGCTGCCTCTTTGAAAACCTTCCAAGAGGAGGAAGAGAAACGTGCTCTAGTAGGCGTTGGTACGTCCCACCCCTTTTTCTTTTATAAGAATAATTTGTTATCTCTTCTGATGGTCAACCTAACCTTCTTCCTTTGTTTCTTTGCAGGGGCTATATCAGTTGATGCGGGGATCCTCCCCAAGCCTGTTACTGAAGTCCCGGTCTCGTCGGGGCTGCTGCAAGAGCCTCGACTTGACAAAACGACGAGGGATGCCTTGAAAAATTTGGAGGCATCCCTATTTACGGACGAAGACGCCTCAATTAAAGAGGCTCTAGTGGCATCCGTTTCAACGGCTCGGGAGGAGAGGAAGCGGTTGAGACGTGAAGCAAAGGCGCACCGAGCTGCTTTGGCCATGGGAGTGGGTCCTAGCACCATCCCTCACGCTGATACTCTCTCCGAAGAAGCCCCTGTCGCCCTATCTACTGCTCGCAGGCAAGTAGCGCGCGCGGTTCGAAGTGCAAATGATAAATCTTCTTCAGGTAACATTTCTTTCAGGACCTTATAGTAAGAATTATAAAGCCATCGGTTCTTATGTATCCCATCTTGCAGGGCCAAGTCCGACCGAGGGGGAGGCAGAGACCGTTGAACCCAGGGAAACAGAGGAGCCGGTGCCTGCCGAACCCGAGCTGACGGTGAGCAACGTCGTCGTAGCTACGGGGCCTGAAACAGAGGTCGAGGGATCTGCAGCCGAGAGGGTCATCGATGCCGAACCTGAAATGGCGGCAGATGAAATGATCATTATAACTGAGCCGAAGGCAGTGGTGGGCGAGGCGCTTGACGCTGGCGACCTCGTGGTGACGGTGGACAAGACAACCGTGACCGCTGAACCCGAGGGAGTAGCGGGTAAGGTGGCCATGATTCTTGAGGATGAGCCAACTGCTCTTTCTCAGGAATCTGGCAATGCTCCAGTCATAGCCCTCCCCGCTATTGGTCCCCCGCCGTCTCCATGGCTTGCAAGCACGACAACGGTTCCCATTGAGTCGGGTGATGAGGTTACAGGCGGTGGCCTCATGTCGATAGAGGAGGAAATTACCTCAGTTTCGGCCGGCAGCTCGTCGGGTAAATTTCGAGTTATTATCATTCTCTTTTTATATCTTGCGATCTTTTCTAACAAGTTTGTCTTTATTTTTAACGCAGGTGCGGCCAACGCCGATGCTCCATTGCTCGAAGGAGCACCGTCAATTACTGCCTTGGCGGTGGTCACCTCCCAGCCTTCCCTTGTGCCATCGCGGATGTTAGAAGGTATGGATTTGCGACTCATTAGTTTATCTTTTAACCGCACAACTTATGTACTAACGCCGTACCACTGTGTCTTTTCAGGAGTGCTCTTTGATCATCTATATCAAGTGTTGCTTCCACACTTCTCCTTCCCGTCCGAACTCGCTTCTCCCTCTAGTGGTGCCGGTGAGTATACTTTCACTTCGATGTCTTTATTTTCCTCCCATTTTTTTAGCAATGGGATGATTTCTGACTTTTCCTCTTCCTTATTGTAGTGCCACAAATTGAAGGAGGGGACGCAAGACCTGCCACGCCACCGGCCCTTCCAGCTTCGCCATCTGTTGCAGCTGGTATAGTAAATTTCCTTTTTGACGACTATTTAACATCTCTTGAACCATCGTTTAACTATGTTTTGTTTTGCAGCTATCGTTCCAGCTCCGGTCCCTCTTGAGTCTCGTGTCCTTTCACCGACAGGCCCTTTCTTGAAACGTCCATCTTCAAAGGGTGCCGTGATGAGTTTGGGCATGCTGAGCGGGTATATCGAAGAGCTTAACGCGGACGCTCTCCCCTCTGCCGCAGATTTCGCTGTGGAAGTTAACCCAATATTGGCAGCGCTCGTAAACTTTCACAACGAAGGCGTCGTCGAATCTTGGGTTAACCACTGCAGGGAGATCGAGGCCTGCCTACATCGGCTGGAGTCGACGCGTCCTTCTCCTGAAGTTTTGACCATAAGTACCCAACGGACAGCTTGGCTCGAGCAAAGCACTTCTTATTTCCGCCATTTGGAGCAAGAAGCAGCTTTACGTTTGAAGGAACGTCAGGAATCTTCAAGCGCAACTGCTCGCCTGAGCGCTGAAGTTAGGACGAATGCTGCTGAGGTGAAAGCCGTCTTTGAAGGCCTTCTGGAGCGTATTTCTAATGGGCTAGCACTGAAACGGAAGCTTGATGCCGCCAAGCGTGATGCCCTAGGCCGTGAAGCAGCTCAGCAGGTCGTTGAGAAACAGCTTGCATCCTTTATGCAGCAGCGGGCTCGAGTAGAGGACGAACTGGCGGTGGTAGCCGATCGGGAAAAGGAATGGAAGGAAGTGTGCGAACAACTGATAAAGCTACTTAAGACGCTTCCTTCTTAGTAGCTCTCCTTGTATCGTTTGTATATGTAAATAAAAAATGTATATGTATATTTTTTATTCTTTAGCACAATGTATCATGTACTCAATCAAGTCTATGAATAAAAGATACACATTTTTTTGTAACGTCTTGTGTCATTTCTCCGCCCTGAATCTTCTGCCCATGCATAAATGAGTGTGTCTCAAACGCTTGATCAAACGTAAATCGGATGCTCTTTCTGTCATTTTCCTCTTTCTCTTATTATCGGCATGCTATCTTAATAAACATGATTGACAGATAATAGAGTAAATATCTTGACCTTCTTAAGAATCAGCGATGGCTCAGGCCGCAGGTTCAGATCTGCTGCCTAAGACTTTTCAACTTCATGAGCCGTGAGGGTCTCATAGAGACTTTTCTCCCTACGGATCGAGAGGATCTCATAAGTGTTTTTTTTTCCTCCTTAGGAATCGTGAGGATTCCTAAGTGTGTTTTCTCTTATAGATCGTAAGGATCCTGTAAGAAAATTTTTCCCTCTTACGAGTCGAGAGGACTCGTAAGCGGTTGTTTCCCTTCTCGTCGAAATTCGACTTTGAAGAGTGAGACCCGTGAATAGTATATAAGAGACCGTCTTAGATCGACTTGTAGGGTCCCATTGTTCAGGAAGCAAGTTTTTTAATCCCTGCTTCCTGAGGCTTCATCTTGCAAGTTGAGACAAATCGGGAATTTTCTCGCGGAGACGCTGGTTTCTCTACGAGCCGACGCGAATCAGGAGGCTCTCCTCAAGGAGTGTTTGTATCCATGAGTCGAGGAATTTGCTAGGGATTATTTGTTTCCCAAACGCCAAGGATTATTTGTTTCCTTGGGGTTTGAAACGAGTCGAGAATTTCCCACGGAGGCACTGGTGGCTCTGTGAGTCGACGCGGATCAGGAGGCTCTCGTCAAGGAGTGTTTGTATCCGTGAGTCGAGGAGTTTGCTAGGGATTATTTGTTTCCCAAGCGCCAAGGATTATTTGTTTCCTTGGGGTTTGAAACGAGTCGAGGATTTCCCACGGAGGCACTGGTGGCTCTGTGAGTCGACGCGGATCAGGAGGCTCTCGTCAAGGAGTGTTTGTATCCGTGAGTTGAGGAGTTTGCTAGGGATTATTTGTTTCCCAAGCACCAAGGGTTATTTGTTTCCTTGGGTTTTGAAACGAGTCGAGAATTTCCCACGGAGGCACTGGTGGCTCTGCGAGTCGACGCGGATCAGGAGGCTCTCGTCAAGGAGTGTTTGTATCCGTGAGTCGAGGAGTTTGCTAGGGATTATTTGTTTCCCAAGCGCCAAGGATTATTTGTTTCCTTGGGGTTTGAAACGAGTCGAGAATTTCCCACGGAGGCACCGGTGGCTCTGCGAGTCGACGCGGATCAGGAGGCTCTCGTCAAGGAGTGTTTGTATCCGTGAGTCGAGGAGTTTGCTAGGGATTATTTGTTTCCCAAGCGCCAAGGATTATTTGTTTCCTTGGGGTTTGAAACGAGCCGAGAATTTCCCACGGAGGCACTGGTGGCTCTGCGATTCGACGCGGATCAGGAGGCTCTCGTCAAGGAGTGTTTGTATCCGTGAGTCGAGGAATTTGCTGAAGACACTGGTTTCTTCGGAGTTGGACTGAACCGTCGAGATTTGGCTTCGTCTTCTGGCGGAGCCTGTTGGGAAAGTATGGTTCCCTCTTTGTTTACGCCCCTTGATTGTATACAGGGATCGATGTGATCTTAACTGTAGGGCCAAAGTTTTATCATCATTTTTTTTTGTTTTATCTCCGCGATGCTCTATCATTTCAGCTTTTATATCGCAAAGGTCGCGATTGCCCAATCATTTCGGCTATTTTTCGCGGTGCCCAATCATTTCGGCTATTTATTTTATTTTTACCCGCTGCTTTTTATTGCGAGTTGCCCAATCATTTCGGCTATTTTACATGCATATATTTTTACTTGCTGCTTTTTATTGCAAGTTGCCCAATCATTTCGGCTATTCCGTATGCATGTGTGGCCTACTGGCTTTCCGCCGTAAACCTGGAATTAGACACCGATTTCGGCATCAGCACCGCTACAACTGGGATATTGCTAGGAGCGAATCATCATTTGCCTCCGTCGATGTCGAACAAAGGTGGCTTAGCGACCAGGGTTAGGGTCCTGTCGGCTAAGGCTTTTGACTTCATGAGCCGTAAGGGTTTCACGAAGTTATTTCTCCCTACAAGTCATGAGGATCTTGTAGGTGTATTTTCTCCTTAGGAATCGTGAGGATTCCTAAGTGTATGTTCCTCTGTAAGTCGTAAGGATCTTACAAGAGGGTTTTCTCCTTGTAAGTCGAGAGGACTTATAAGGGTTGTTCATCATGCGAACATATCCCCAGTCTCGGATGAGACTTGATTAAGGAAATGTTTATTCGCGCCCGTGGATTGTATATAAGGGTCAGTATTGAACCACTTGTAGGGCAATATTGGAAGTTTGTGGGGGTTTTCTTAAGTACAGGTTTAGGTCTCTGTAACTTAAGACTTTCAAATCTTATGAGCCGTGAGAGTCCCATAAGAGAGTTCTCCTCACGAGTCATGAGGATCTCGCGAGTGTATTTTCTCCCTAGGAATCGTGAGGATCCCTAAGTGTGTTGCTCCCTTGTGAGTCGTAAGGATCTCACGCGGGTGGTTTCTCCTTACAAGGTCGAGAGGAACCTATAAGTGTCTTTTAACGAGGTTGCGCCCTTTCGGGTTTTCACAAACACTCGCCGGTAGCCCTGCTGTTTTTACTCATGGAGCCCTTTCGGGTTTTCATCCGTGCCCATTTTGCTCATGGACGTACCGTTTTTTTTATTTTTTATATATTTTTTTTACGAGGTCGCGCCTTTTCAGGTTTTCACGAACACTCGCCAGTAGCCCTGCTGTTTTTACTCACGGAGCCCTCTCGGGTTTTCATCCGTGCTCTTTTTGCTTATGGACATACCGTTTTTATTTTATTTTATTTTATTTTCATATGTTTTTTTTTCGTCAGCCTAAAAGATGTTGTGGTAGTAGTTTAAAGACGTTTCGGTCGGCTATTAGTTTAAGGACATTTCGGTCCGACTTTGAGAAGGCTGGGTACTGCTGATAGAGTTTGAGCTTAGGAAGATAGCGAGCGGACATAGTCGTCGTCATCCACCATTGACCTAGGCTGTGGCTCATTAAGCATAGTATTTCTTTAGGAAGCGACCGTTTATTGGCCTGAAAGGCCTTTCACCGTGCATGTCCATGAGTAGATAGGCTCCACCCTGGTAGACCTTATCTATGACGTACGGGCCTTCATAGTTTGGCTCGAATTTTCCCCGCTTGGCGCGATTGGGGATCATAGGCCTTTTGACCACTAGCACAAGCTCGCCTTGGCGGAATGTCCTCGGTCGGGTCAGTCTTTCATATGAGCGCGTCATCTTTGCTTTATAGGCCTCCAGATTTTGTTGCGCTATGAGCCGTGTTTCTTCAAGGGCGTCAAGCTCCTCAAGCCGAAGGTGAGCATTTTCTTCGTCCGTCAGCTCGTAGTGGACTGCCACTCGTAGAGAGGGTAACTCTATCTCGAGGGGGAGTACTGCTTCCGTCCCAAATACCAACGCGTACGGCGTTGTGTTTGTGGCCGTTTTAAACGTAGTTCGATACGCCCATAGAGCTTCTTGCAGTTTCTCGTGCCAGTCTTTCTTATTTCGTGACACCGTTTTCTTCATGATCTTTGTCAAGGTCTTGTTGAAGGCCTCAGCTAGACCATTGGCTCGTGGATTATAAACTGAGGAATATCTCCAGTCTATATTGTGCTGCTGTGCAAAGCGACTGATCTTGTGGCTTCTGTAAGCTGGCCCGTTATCGGAGATGATCCGTCGCGGAGTTCCAAACCGATATATGACATGCGTCTTGAAGAAATGGAGGATATTCTCCGTCTTAACTTCTCTTAACGGTACTGCTTCTGCCCATTTAGAGAAGTAGTCAGTCGTCGCCAGGATGAAACAATGTCCCCTAGACGATGCTGGTTCAATGGGGCCGACTATATCAGTCCCCCACATTTCGAATGGCCAGCTAGCCACTGTTGGATGTAGTGGGTTTGGATGCTGGTGGATGAAGTCCCCATGAATTTGGCATGAGTGGCATTGCTTCGCATATTCGAGGCAGTCCTGAATCATCGTGGGCCAGTAGTAGCCCATCCGTTTGATCTTCAACTTCATCTTTGGGCCTGCTTGGTGAGAACCGCAGAGTCTGTCGTGAACTTCCTGGACGACTTTTTTCGCTTCGTCAGGTCCTAAGCATCTCAACCACAGAGAATCGAATGACCTGTTGTACAGAGTATCGTTGACGAAGGCGAAAGACAGAGCTCGTTTCATGAGCTGATGTCTTATGAACGCTTCTTCAGGCATTCGGTGGGACTTAAAGTAGTCTATGAATACTTCTCTCCAGTCCTCAGCCTTTTCCCGGTCTCTTACTTGCAGGGTAGTCTGCTCGTTCGCTCCTTTTTCTTCGGATGATTCCGGAGATATTTCTGCTGGGGCAAGCACCCGACGGCTTTGTACCATGATTCTGACGTCATCGAGGTTCTCGTCAGCCAGTTCTTTAGCGAGCTTGGCCAACGCGTCTGCTTTGCTATTTTCCGCGCGCGGTATGTTCTCCAAAGTATAGGAGGGAATTTGGGTCAACAGTTGTTGCACCTTTTCCCCGTACTTCACCAACTCCGGTTTGCACGTTTGGTAGTCGCCCTTTACTTGACTAACGACCAGTTGAGAATCTCCGTATATGAGGAGGTTTTCAACTCCCATGTCGATGGCGATCTCAAGACCTGCTATCAAGGCTTCATATTCGGCTTCGTTATTCGTCCTTGGCTCTGTTAAGGAGAAAGCGAAGCGCATTATCCCACCTTGTGGAGTTACAAAGATGAGTCCTACCCCCGATTTGATTATAGGGGTACTTTGTTTGTGCTTCTTCACGGAAGATGCTCCGTCGAAATAAAGCTCCCATCGGGTATTATCTCCGTCGATCGCATCAAACGCATGTTCGTCTGGAAGATCGCAGTTTAAAGGAGAGTCGGCCGGTATCGGGTGCTCAGCGAGGAAATCGGCGATGGCCTGGCCTTTCACTGCCTGGAGAGGTTGATACGTTATCGAGAACTCCATCAAGAGCAGGGCCCATTTAGCGAGTCGTCCCATCAACATGGCCTTCGATATCAAGTATTTAAGGGGGTCCACCTTTGAAATGAGACGGACTTCGTGCGCCAATGCATAGTGCCTGAGCTTTGTTATCGCGAAGACCAACGCCAGGCAGTGTTTTTCAATGGGAGAGTAGTCGAGTTCTGCCCCCAGCAGAACTCGACTTAAGTAGTAGAGTGCTCTTTCTTTCCCTTGGTAGTTCTCTTATGCCCATAACACGCCTAAAGAACCTTCGAGGGTGGTTGTGTAAAGAATGAGGGGCTTTCCTTTGACCGGAGCAGCCAACACCGGCGGGTTCTGTAGGTATTGTTTAATTTCGTCCAGTGCGCTTTGGCATTTTTGATCCCAGACGAACGAGGTTCCCTTCTTCATCAGGTGGCTGTAAGGACGGCACTTTCCTGAAAGGTTGGCTATAAATCGCCGTATATACGCGAGCTTCCCTTGGAGAGACCGCAACTGCTTGAGAGTTCTCGGCGGAGGCATTTCCATGATCGCCTTGATCTTGGACGGATCTATTTCGATACCCCGGTGTCGGACGATGAATCCCAAGAATTTGCCCGAGGAAACTCCGAATGCACACTTGAGCGGGTTCATCTTCAAGTTGTATTGCCGAAGGTGTTGAAATACGGTCTTCAAATGCTCGAGGTGTTCCTCGTATGATTTGCTTTTAACCACGAGATCGTCGATATAACATTCGACGATTTCGTGTATAAGCTCATCGAAGATCTTTGTCATGTCCCTTTGATAAGTGGCACCGGCATTCTTTAAACCTAAGGGCATCACCTTGTAGCAGAATATACCTAAAGGAGTCCTGAAGGAGGTATGCTTCTGGTCTTCTGGATGCATCTTTATCTGGTTATACCCTGATGAGCCGTCCATGAAGGAGAAAACCTCATGAGTGGACGTATTGTCTATCATCAGTTCGGTGACTGGCACTGGAAAATCATCCTTCGGGCAAGCTTTATTGAGATCCCGAAAGTCCACGCATATGCGCACCGTCCCATTTTTCTTCATCACCGGGACGATGTTGGCGATCCATTCAGGGTATTGAACTTCCTGGATGAAGTCAGAGTCGATCAGCTTCTTGACCTCAGCATTGATGCTCATCTCAAGCCCGAGCCGCATTCTCCTCGGCGCCTGTTTGACTGGCTTGATGTCCGGGGATATCGCCAATCTATGCACAACGATTTCTGGGTCTAATCCCGGCATTTCGGAATAGTTCCACGCGAAGCAATCTCTATGCTATAGAAGCACGTCTTTTAACGCAGCCACCCTTTCTTCAGATAGCAGCTCGCTGATGAATGTTGGTCGTGGATCGTCTGTCGTCCCCAACTCAATCTTCTTGAGGTTATCTGCAGTGGTATGGATTCCATCTTCCAGCTCTTTTGGCGCTGGTGGGAATTCTGAGATTATCTCGTCGCTGCTGTTTTCGAAGCACCAAGGGAGCTCATCTATGTCCTCGGGCTCTTCTTTTAATATTGTAATCATGTGACAGGTGCGAATTCGCTTCCAATCCCAATGTGGAACCGGTTCTTCTTTCGTGGCCTTGGGCTCGTGCTTCTGTGGCGGCGTTACCCTCCAGTTGTCGGACAGAGCGAACTTGCCAAGCTAATATTGATCTTCGACCCAATTCTTGAAGGTGAAGCAGTCTTCGAGCGGGTGCCCTATTACTCGATGGTAAGAGCAATAGTTTGGGCCAGAGACTTCGCTTGCTTGTTCGGGGTGCTTGGACTCCGGCAGTGTGAGCATCTGATGTTTTAGAGCAAGCTCAAGTATCCTCTTCATCTTATCTCGAGGAAAAGAGTATGCTCGACTCATTTTCTTCATGAGGGATAGATCAATAACGCTCGACTCCCGTTTGCGTGGCTTCTTAGCCCTGCTTTGTTGCTGTTGAGCACATTTCTGGCATTTCGACTTATTTCTGCTTTTGCGCCGAGCCTTCTTTATAACAGGTTGATAAGGAGCGGCATTTTCATCCTTCACGGCCTGTTGGAGAAGGCGTTGCGTCTTGGCTTTCTCATAGATGACCATTTCGCGGTTATGGTCGTCTCGGACTTTTTGACCCGCTTCCCTTATAAGCTTGTCCATTTGTTCTTCGAACGACGGACTAGGCACTTTTGCATCTGAAACTTTCATTGGCTTAGGATTAGCGTCCTCCTATTGAGCACCCGCCTCTTCATTAAAGTTGTGCACGACGTAATAGTCGCGGAGCAGCTCTCGTTTCTTGGAGCGAATGTATCCGAGCCCGATTGTCTCCATTCTCCCGTTAGGCAGTTTGCGTTGAGTCCCGGGGACGTTCCAGACCCTGTCATAGAATTTGGCCTTTCTAACGGTCTGTTTGAAGGGCATCCCCTGGCGTTTTAGCAGCTTTTTCAAACCTTCCGTATAATATCTGGGGAGACAGATAGGCTGAAGCCTGTCCAACGTAGGATCCGCCCCGTGCCAGACTTCTTTCTCCGCTTTGTTTTCTTCAGAGCGGTAAAATAGAATTGCTTTTTCGCTTTCTCGTTTGGGAGGGATATAGATCGTCCGCAGCTCTTCTACACTGTAGATATTAAGTGCATCCAGTTCTTTATGATGTTCAGGCGGCACCATGGCGACTTGTAGACTTTGCTCTTCGTCAGCGGACGTTTGTATTAAAGGTCGAGCAGAGAATACGGCATGGACTTCATCTTCCGAGTCGCTGCCAAAGATCAATGTAGGAGCCGATGGTCCCGGCTTGTTGTGTTGGGGTGGATCTGAATAAACTATCTCCTCTTCCTCCTCAGTATCACTGCCGAAGACAGGGATGGTAGCGTTAGTTTTATTCTCCGTCTTGTGACACTTCTCTGTGTCTTCGAAATCCAGTAAGAAGTATTTGGCGTCTTCATATTTGCGGACCTCGTTCACAGAGAACGGGTTCAGTTCTCCCGTCACGGTATACTCGAAACCATCCTTAAAATACTTCATACACTGATGTTGTGTAGAAGGGATGATGTTGTACTCGTGTAACCATGGCCGGCCGAGCAAAGCGTTGTAGCATGTCTTGGCGTCTATGACGTGGAACTTAATGTCCGTGACGAGTAGCCCGAAGCGTAGCGTCAGTATCACAGACCCAAGAGTCTTTGACGATTGGGAGTCGAACCCGGAGATGGTGATCTTGTCTCGAGCAAGGTGCTGGACGCTCATGCAGATTTCTTTTAACACCCGCACGTTAAGGAGATTAACAGACGATCCGTTATCGATCAGGATTTTGCATATTTTTATATCATGGCAGTATCCCGAGATATAGAGAGGGCGATTGTGTTCGCACGTCCCAAGTAGAAGGTCTTCATTGCCAAAAGTAACATCGGCCGTGTGCACTTCCTCCAATTCATCCTTCATCTTTTCCTTGGCCAGGCATGCTTGGAATTGTTTTGGGTCTTGGAGCGCCTTAATCAACGAGTCTCTCGCCTCCTTTGATAGCAAAAGGGCGTCAAAAATGCTGAGTTGTGAGGGCAGCTTTCTCAGATGTGCTAAGACGTTGTAATCCACCTTATTCTTCTTCGGCGGGTTGTTGGCGTTTAGCTCTTCCAGAACTTGGTCATCTAAGATGATATCTTTAGAGACCTTTTCTTTCCCTTTATCTTTTCTGCTTGAGGGTCCGAGGTTCTTTTCAGGCAGCGTCCGATTCCGCAGCCGAATATTTTCACAGACCTTCAGCTCTTCTTCTTTTCCCGAAGTGAATTCTTTAAAGAGAGGGGCAAGTTCCAGCTTCTCATCGGAATCGCTCCCGAATGTAGGCACTTGTGATCCGCCGGTGTTAACCACGCGACAATCGCCGGTAGTTTTTTTAAGCTCTCCGATCGTATTTCTTTGCTCCCGACGACTTTTACGCTTTTCCCGCTTAAAGCATTGTCGATGAGCAATGTATCCTTGCCACCATCTATCGAAAGCTTTGCACTCTTAGGTGGGGTGTGAAACCTTCTGATGATATAAGCAATAGGACGGGTGCATTTCTATTTCATTGGTGATGCTTCCTTCAGAGGATGGTAGCTTCATACCCATTGATATGGCCTTAGAAAACTTTTTCCTCATCTTGAATTGGCTTTTGTCGGTAGCGGAGGTGTTCAGCTCCAACGGGATCGTCTCAGCTCCTTCATCAAGTCGCTGGCGCTTGGCCCTTTCAAATATAGCCGCCTCGCACTCCCGATCAGCTTTACTTTTCAACCGAGCTTCGTTAAGGAATGCGTCAATTACTTCATCTGATGGCCCCAGAACTTTTGGTTCAGGATCTGCCCCCAGCTTTTCGGTGCAAGGAGTCTCCTCATCGTTCGTGATCGAATGGGAAATCATATGACAGCTCGCCACATATTCCTCGGATTCATCCGATGAACTTTCTCCCTCATCTTCTTCTTGAAAGACGTGATTGAGGAACTCTTGGAGCGTAGTGGGAGTCCGTGCTTTTTGGTTGTATTCATCCAGCGCGTCAATTTGCTTTTGTAAGTCCGTGCGCTTGTCGCCAGGCTTCACGGGCTTCTTAGATTTCTTCTTCTTCTTTTTCGAAGATTTTGACGGCTGGCTGCAAGTTCTTGAACCACCACCATCGGTCTTTGGAGTTGGACGTGGCTTCAACATCCCTTCAATGACCTGCGGTTCCAACGGGTTCTTCCACTTGATCGCTGGACATATCTGAAGATCGTTTAGCATCCTCTTTGTCTTGGCTGATAATACAACCTCCCAAGGAGCTTCTTCAATGACGGAGCATGTTGCCCCCGGCGTATTCGTCCCCTTAGAGGTGTGGGGCTGCGGGGGATTCACCTTCCATTTGTCAGATAACGCGAACTTGCCCTGTCGGTACTGGTTTTCAAGCCAATTTTTGAAAACGTAGTAATCTTCGATCGGATGGTCTAGTACTCGATGATAAGGACAGTAGTTGGGTTCGTTGACGTCACTTGGTTGCAACGGACGTTTTGGGTCTGGCAGATTTATGAGTCTGTTGCGCAACGCCAGCTCGAATAACCTTCTCGTTTTATCGCGGGGAAAGGAATAAGGACGCCCCATCCTATCCTCAAGGGGTACGTACGGGCGCATATTATTTTGACGAGCAACCGGCTTCGAGTCGCTCGGTTTTTGTTGAGCATTAGCGACGACGATCGCTTTTCCCTTCCCTTTGTCATTTCGGGAGTCCGGCCTTGGAAGAGGGGGTTTATGGCCCATTTGATCCATTTGCGCTAGTTTGTCAATCAAGGCCTGGAAGGTAGTTGGCTTGAAAAACATCATAAATTGTGAGATGGTTGCTTGTGGATCAAGGGTTCCCATAAACATACCCACTGCGGGAGCTTCTTCAATGCGCTGCTCGCACTTCGACCATAAGTTCCGCCATCGTATAGCATACTGAACCCACGTCTTTTCGGGTTTTACCCTGGCGTTAATCAGTGCCGTCATCGGGGTACGTTCACTGG
Source organism: Agapanthus africanus (assembly GCA_030015575.1). Lineage (NCBI taxonomy): Eukaryota > Viridiplantae > Streptophyta > Magnoliopsida > Asparagales > Amaryllidaceae > Agapanthus > Agapanthus africanus. Next base: position 546,760,958 of record CM057338.1, read on the forward strand.
CACTTGCAAATCGTTGAGTAAACAGCAGCTCCATCTCCGCGAAGGTTTTAATAGAGTCGTTCGGGAGCTCAGAGTACCACTCGAACGCCGTATCTGATAAGCTTCCAACAAACTGGCGAAGCAACAGCTTGTCGTCACCGCCGGTGTTGCCGCAGAGTGCCCTGAACTGGGCAACATGCTGATGAGGATTGCACGTCCCCTTGTAGACATGGAACTTGGGAATTGTATAACCTGGCGGGTACTTGATTTGATCGTACCAACTCGGATATGGCCGTCCCGTTTTTACGACCTGACTGGCTGCTTCGGTCGCATGATGAACCCGTATTTGTTGGGCGATGTACTCATCCAAATCAGCTTTGGAGATTGTATCCTCTTTAGCCGTCGACAGATCTGGTGGAGGATTTAATGTTTCTCCCCTATCGTCTCCAAGGACGATCGGGGGCTCTTCGGCCGGAGGATCTTGTTGTATCATTATCCCTATCATGTCTTGGAAGAGGAGGCCCATACGCTGTATGTTGGCTGCTTGTTCAGCAGCCTCTTTGTCCTTCTTCTCCAATATCCGACGAAGGAATTCGGCGTCGGTTTCTTCCTCTTGGCGTTCATCCGAGGATGTTTCGAGGTTTTCTTTTGGCCCTGTAAGTGCGGCCATAGCGTTCATCATTTCTTGGAGCTTCTGCTGCTGCTCCTGAGCCTTGGTCACTGACCTCGTGTGCGGTCTATGACCTGTTGATATGCGGCTATCTTCTTTTCCCGATGCCATGTAAACCGTATGAACTGTTATGCCCCATGACTTGGGGCGTTTAGGTTCACCATTTTTAACTTTTTCCGCTGACGCGGGAGTTTTCTCTGGCCTCCTTCTTTTGTGGGCCGTTGAGGTTGAAGGAACGGTTGAAGTGGGCATCCTAGCAGCTGCTGTCCCCTGCTGTTTAATAGGACGATTTTTTCCTTCTTGTACCTTCGCCTTTTTCTGTTGACGCGAGCGATCTGGGTCAATTACGGAGTCTTGAACTCTCCGCCAAACTTTATAAATTTTTGAGGACAGCCGTTGAGGGGGCTGTTCTTGCTTCGTTTCTGGAACTCTCTCCGCGGGCGGAGGAGATCTTTTTAATGTAGCGGTTGGAGAGTTCTTACGTATCCTCCTCAGTAGTTCAAAGCTGTTCCCAGTTGGAACAGCAGCGTTGACTTCCACTACTGGAGCCGGTGGAGTTAGCCCTGAGGGGGAGTTGCCCCCTGCCTTCCTCACTCGTTGCCAATGGCGACGTCGAGCACGACGAGCCGTTGGGACTGGATTGGAGATTGAGACATCTTCTCTTTGCCCTCTGGCTGAATGAGGCGCCGCCGGTGTTAACCTCTTAAAGACTGAGGTTGTCTTTTGAGGGGTGATATTCAACCTGTCGAAGCCAGATCCTCGAGCAAGGGCAGGAGCAGGAATCGTCAGTCTTGAAAAGGCTGACTCTTTGACAGGGGAAGCCACCTTAACGACTTCTGGAGCAGCAGTCATTGCCTTTCTTGGGACATCCAATTTAAAGTTCTGATCCAGCCTGGCAAAAACCGAAGCTATTGGTTTGGCAGTGGGCGACCCGTTGATAGGGGCCGTCGTGGCAGTGAGCCGGTCGAAGACCGACTTCTTGTTCACTTTCGATGCAGGTATTGGCATAGAGAAGCTTGTAGGCGGGATCATGGTCCCGAAAAACAGGTCAGTGGTGGCTTGGGTCACCTGGTCTACCGGAAGAGCTAGGAAGGAAGCCGCAGTGGCACTTCGAGCAGTTGGTGCAGTTAGAGGCCATTGAATTTTGAGTTCTGCACCAGGCAAGAGACCAAATCTTAGTAACTTGAAATCCGAAGGCAACCATTTAACAAACCGCGATTGGTTCGCGAGGACGACACACGAAGTGTGGAGTGGAAAGAGGAAGAGGTCCCACCGGGCGTGCCAGAATCCGTTCCCCTCCGAAAGGCGGCGCACAGGACCGCGATGTCCTGACACTGAGGTTCGGGGCAGATGCTATTTGGTCTTATCCGTCCACCTCTCCGAAGATGCCAAGTTGATTTATGGCACCGTGTATCGGAGGTTTAGACGGATGCGGCCGATGTAGCAGACTTTGTCAGATTCCGCCTCGCTTGAGGGGTTTTTGATTATGGGGACGCTCTTCCCTACAGACGCAAGCCCCTGCAGTTAATTACGCTACCGCATCGCGGTAACAACTTTCTCCTTCTCCAGAATTTCACTTCGTGTCGTGTGTGTTTGTTTTGTTTGTGGTTGCCCGTGGATTGTATACGGAGACTGAGTAATGCCGTCGCCCGTAGGACGTGGATTAGTCCAAATCCGTATTTACTTAGATTTGGGTTTGGTGTTTTTAGTTTAAGGATGCATTAGTCGCGTTGCGGCTAAGATCAACTTAAACATTCGTCAAGGATACGTTAGTCCTATTTTGGAGTAAGATCGACTTGACGTGATGGTCGATTAATATATGTCCATCGGGACTCGTCGCCTCTCTGACGTCGTTGAAGGATTACAACGGCAGATGTCAGAGGAGTTCAAAGATGTACCCTTGAACCAAATTTGATTTGGAGTTTTATAGTCCGTTTGAATGTTTAAGGATACATTAGCCGTGTTTGGGGCTAAGATCAACTTAAACGGGATCGTTTAGATCCGGCAAAAGAGCATTTGGAGGCTCTATTGTTCCAGTTTTAGGGACGTAGTGGTCCATGTTCCAGTTTAGAGACGTGGTGGTCCGACATTAGTTTATGGACGTTTCGGTCCAATATTAGTTTAAGGACGTTTCGGTCCAATATTAGTTTAAGGATGTTTCGGTCCAATATTAGTTTAAGGACGTTTCGGTCCACTATTAGTTTAAGGACGTTTCGGTCCAATATTAGTTTAAGGACGTTTCGGTCCACGAGTTTAGGGACCCCGCAGTCCATATCGATGTGTGGTCGTTGGGACCCGTCACCTCTCTGACGTCGTTGAAGAATTACAACGACAGTCGTCAGAGGGGTTCGGAGATGTACCCTCGAACCGGATATAAATTGATTTAAGAGAGCAATCTTGCTCAGTCAATTTAATTTAAGGACTTACGGCCAAAATTGGGCTTAGTCCAGTTGAAAGTGTTCAACATTTTATTTGCTTTTGCGTTGCATTTCTTTTTATTTTTATTTGGACTTTGCACAGAAAGGATGCAGAGCATCAATTTGTTTTGGGCTCTGCCCTTTATAAATGATGCAGAGCATCAATTTCATTTGGGCTCTACCCTTTTATTGCTTTGCAATTTATTTTGGCCTGCTTAGTCTTTTTGATTTGGGCCTGGCCTTTTTTAGGAAATGCATTGCATTTATCAGGCGCTTTGCGCCAATCAGAGAGCGCAAGCGCTCATGGTGATGACACGTGTCATGCAGCGCAGTGCGCTGCGCTAGTGCGCTACGCTTGCGCTGCTGACACGTGGTGTGCTCCGGTGAGTTGCGCCAATTTCAGAGAGCAAAACTCTATTCAAAAGCGCATAGCGCAAACGGTTCAGACGCTGACACGTGGCGCTCTCTGCCAATCCAAGAGCGCAACAGTGCAGTATTGCAAGTGCAAGGCACTATAATTTAGGAATCTTTTAGATTCAATGAATAGAAGTGCAAAGCACTGTTAGATTTGTTGATCTAATTTAGATCAAAGAAAAAGATAAGTTTTTTCTTATCTTAAAGAACCAAAGGTTCATGAAAAAGTGCAAAGCACTATTTTTATTTTATTATTTATTCCTTTATTTAGTTATGTTTAAAGATCAATGATCTTGTTTTCAGATCACTGATCTGTTCATAAGAGAATTTTCTCTTCTTTCAAAGGTTTTTACCTCCTGTTGTTCTTGAGGAGTTCTCGAGAGTTCTCTTCTCTCTTTTTTATAGAAAGATCTTCCTTTCTTTGAATTGAGGTCTGGGGTCCTTTTTATAGTGCCCATAAATTAGTTAAATTTGTTAAAGAGATCTTTCTCTGAGTGATTCAGGGAATTTTCCCCACCGTTGGATCTTTGATCCAAGGGCTTCTGTTTTACAGAAGAAAATCTTCTTGTTTTAACAAGAATAGAAAGATTTCTTTAAAATCTTAATTCTGTTTGGCGCAAATGCCCCAGCGCGTGACACATGTCGCGCAGCGCACAGCGCAGCGCAACTGCGCTAGCGCATCTGTGCTGACACGTGTCGCGTAGCGCACAGCGCAGCGCAACTGCGCTAGAGCATCTGCGCTGACACGTGTCGCGCAGCGCAGTGCTTGCGCAACTGAAGCGTTGATTCCTTTATTTTTATTTTTAAAAAGCTTTGCTCTGATTGGACGCATTGCTTTGGGCGCTGTGCTGCCGTATCAGCTTTTGACACGTGGCGCATTGTGCGCAGCGCACGGGATTTGAAGCGTTGCTTCAAAATTTTGAATTTTTGAAATTCGAACAGAGCCTTGCTCTAATTGGGGGAAACAGGCACGCATTTCTGCAATAGGTCTTTTGAAGATTTAATACGGAAATTTGCGATCACCCACAAGCTCTCCACGTATTATCCCTAAACGAGTGACCAACCTGAGATTTCCAACCGACAGATTAAACAGATTTTGGAGAAAACGGTTTCAAAAAATTATATGAATTGGTTGAATAAGTTAACGAATGCTCTTTGGGCATTCCGTACGGCTTACAAGACCGATTTTAGGATGTCTATATATTGGTTTGTATATGGAAAAGCTTATTTTGTGCGATGGACTGGACCTTATTTTGTGCGATGCATTTACCCGCACGATGTAGTATATTTTCAGGAACCTCAGAACGTTTCGGTTTTCAAGGTAAATGGTCATCGTTTAAAATCGTTCATTTCGGTTGATTTTTAAAGGAGCTCATGTTTTTACATACGTCGGACTACACGAATTGATTATCCTCCGCCTTCTTCTCCACACTTCGTTTTTCTAGCCATAATAGTAAGGATACTATTTCAAATAAGGGTGGAGGGTTGTTGATATTTTTCTTTTTATCTTTTGGGAAATTTCTTGTCGGGTGAAATTCTCTTTCTATGAAAAATGATGAGAAATCAAATGAGTGTAACTATCTCAAAAAGGTTGTAAATATTCAATATACCTTTTCAAGAAATAAATCTCTCTAAAAAACACTATAAAATTTTTGTGAAGACAATGCAAAAGAGAAGCCATCATAAGCCGTGAGGACACAGCTTGCTTCTAGTTTAGGGGTGTTGGTGGTAATGTATAGCGTTTTCCTTACATCATATTTACTTTCCATATGCATTTGCATAATTACATTTTAATATTTTTCCTTCCTATTGCATATCTAAATTCTTCATTGCATTGTATTGAAAAATCCATAAAAAATTGAAAAATACAAAAAAAAATTGAGCCAACTTGGCTAGTTGGGAGATTTAGATTCAAAGTTCGACGGTTTATTTTAATTGTTTAGAAATAACTAGACCCTAAAATTAGAATTAGAAAATCCGAAATATAACCCTTTTTGAAATCTAACCGTAGCAAATATACGCCTTTAAATTACACTACACCAAGTCTTTAGTTTTAGGAAATAAATGATAGGCTTGAATTATCTCCAATATTAAAATAAAATAAAAGCTTGTTTTCTCAAGTTCTTGAGGCTGAAGGGGGATTTTAAACCCCGATGACTTAAGTTAATTGGCTTGGGATACATCGGCAAGAAAAAAATAGGGAAATCAAGTATAGTCTTTATTTTTAAACCTTAGCGACTTGTGTTCCTAGGTCGTTGGGGTGCTCCATCACCCGTTGCCAAAAAGCCGTTTGGTTTGGGAGTCATCGCTGAAAAAACTATGATAATATATCTATCTATCTATATATATATATATATATATATATATATATATATAGTTCGACAAGAATCCTATCGGATAGATTTGGAAAAAAATCCTTCCCAATTTTTCACCATTAAATTAACTTGGGGATGTGTGCTAACAATTATGAATATAAGTTCTCATTTATTACCAAATTTAACATAATTGAATGCACAAATTCCAAAGTTAATCTAATGGTGAAAAAATGGAAGGATTTGTTTCCAAACAAATCCTTCCGATAGCATACTAATTGAACTATACATATATATAACAAGGAGCCAAGTAATTGAAGCAAAAATTAAATAAACGAAACACACTGAATAACCGTTTGATCTAGGCCTAAGCAACCCCGAGTGATCGTGCGGAAAAGTGTCGTTTCCTGTCGCATAAATAAAGAAAAATAAAATTTTTGGTGATGTGATAGCCCTAAATGGAAATACCTTAACCAAGAGACGATTTGCACGTGCAGAAAGGTGGATAGGAGTTTAAGTTAAATGAATTGCAAGGTGTGAGAAATAGGGGTTGCATATTCTAAACGTTGAGTGATAGAATTTCTAACATAGAGATCTAGATTTTAGAATTAGAAATGAATGTTGACCGACGAAACTAGCTTGACGGGACTTTATAGGTGTAATTCGCTGAAACCCCTCACGAGACAACACTCGTCCTTTAGGATAACTTAGATGTTTAACGGCTTGTTGCACATGCTAAGAGCAACCGTGACGCTTATGAAAGTGAGCTAGGTTTTTGTTTTCTTTAAAATAAAACGGGTTTTGCTCGAAACGAGTAAAAGATAAGTTTGGAGGTATTTTTTTCATATCATATCATTACAATATATTACCCTCATTCGTTATCACCTTGTATATAAATAAATGCTTTTAACCCCTCTTCTCATTTTAGATAGGTCACAGGTACAAAATACCAAAAGTTGCGTTTTCGAGCTAAAGCTGGCAAAATTCCTGACACGTGTCAATGCTCTCTGTCCATGAAAATGAAGATCTCTATAAAAGTTTCAGAGAACAGAAATAGGACCTAGAGGAAATTACAAGACATGGGTTTCAAGTCAATGCCATATTTCCTAAGTTGAAATATGGATCCGTGCTAAAATGTACATGAAGGACCGTGATTCATGGTTTGATTGGCGCTTCGGCCTCTTGACTTTAGGCTCATGGTTCGTTATTGCAAGAATGGCCCATGAAGCCTTTCACCACCAAATTTTGATGCCTATAAATAGATCAAGATCATAGGAGAAAAGAAAGCATGTATTCTTAGGATTAGAATAGTTCTCTCTTCTTCTTCAAGCTTGCTTACTTCCCCATAGCTCCTAAGCTTGAAGGTTGAGATTAGGGTTTGATTAGATAGCTTCAAATTCAAATTAGATTGTAGTTTTCATCTAAATTGTAGTTGAATTCTTAATTTGAATAAATAGATTGTTGTTTCTTGTAGATTTCTCTTTTGAGTTGTGAATTGGGAATTAAATTTTAATTGTTTGTGAGATTTGTTTGTGATAGATTAGATGATGTTTTCCATGATCCTTCTTGTTTTTTTCTCTTTTTCTTCAATGTTTAGTGAGTAGTTCTTTGCTTGCATATGGGATGAGGAAATTGTAGTGAGGATGTTTCTTATTCGTCAACTACTCTCTTTGATCTATCTTAATTAGTGATGAACATGAACTTTAACTACTCAAACCTGTTACCTTAGGCATCGTTCCTCTATAGTACGAGCCGAGAGTGGCGAGGCTAAATTGTTCCTTGACCCAAGGGAGAATAAGTTGAGATAATTAAGGTTGAAGGTTGATTGCAAGAAATGGAATGACAATGGAATTCTAGAAGACGGATAACGCGTATGGTATGCAATGCCTCCTTGCGTTTTGATTCCATCTTGCCCCTAATCCACATCTCTTTTGTTTGTAGTTGGCACATCATAAAACCCTAATTCAATTGCTAGGATTGGTGATTGTGTTGAAACGGATTGACAACCCGATCTCAACTTCCCACTAGCAATTGGTTAAGAACTTAAACTTAGCAAGAAGCGATGCTAGGATTGTGATTTGAGTGTGCGTTTTCAACACCCGTTGAGGTGTTAGATTAGTGTTCATCTCCTTTTGCAACTACTTGTGGATTGCTAAGCAAAGAACAAAGAGAGGAATTGAAGGGTAGAGCCATTCTCATTACTTAATCTAATTCCCCAGCAAGCTCGTTTCCCTCTAGTTCTCTCTTCGTAGATATATTCACTCTCCACACCGTTGTGAGTAATTCGTCTAAAAGCAAATGATTGATCCGTCATTTCCTAGTGAATGACCTATGCTTATCACCTTATCCCGCAAGGTGTTCGTTGCGGTATTTAAGCTACACGACCCGTTTCTATTTCAAAACCCTATTTTAAACTCAGAACGGCGTCGATAGCAAATCTTTTGTGAACATGCCCACCCCTGCAATGATAAAGACATGGGTCCCATGGTTAGTTAGACCTTCCTCTAAGAATGTGCATTGCGGGATGAGTTTCCTTGCTTGTCCCATCCACTACTAGCTAAATTGGGCCTAGCTTGTTAAAGATTGGGCCGGTGCTTTCTTACACGAGGATAGCTTCTTAGTGCTCCTCAGGTGCTCATCGTAATGACTTTGAATAACATATCAAGTGAGGAAATCTAAAATTAATTTTCTAGACATGAACGATTCACAAATCCATAGACACTTCACAAATCCTAGATCAAAAAGAGATGATCATAAACTTTAGGCATGAACGAAGCTTGAGCAGTAGCAACAGCGAACGCGAGAAACCTTAGCGGATCTCTTCGGATTTGATTGACTCCTCCTACCATCAACGTTGGGCACGCATCAGAGACACAAACAATGAATCCACCTCGCTGCAGATCGAACTCGCCTCCTCTAGCTTCCTATCTCTGCAAGCACAAAACACACAAGATTTATCGACGAGCATCTGGTCTAGAGCAAGAAAGAGAGTGATGATGATATGTGAGAACGAGAAGAGCAGCTATGGTGGTCGAGGTCACAATACTGAGTGAGGAAAGAGAATTGTTGAGCAATTGACCGAGGGGAGAGAGTCGGCGCATTTAGGGCTATTTTAGGAGCGGACGTGGGGTTTTGGAGGAATTACCATTGTTTTAAATGTTGGCCGACAACGCCGAAATGTTGGCGACATATCGTTTTTGGGAAGAAAACTACATAGATATACAGAACGATTTCGGTTACCGATATTTTGTAAATATCGGCGGACATTTCATGATGTCGGCCGACATTTCGTGATATCGGCGTTTTACCCGAGATTTACCTATATGTGCGAAAAAAATTCGGTAATTTTCTTTCGGGCTTTATGCTTTAAGCTTATACATTAAGTGATTAACTCGGTCCCTAGCAAAAGTAAAGAACAAATATATCGCCATTACCGACGGCCGTTCACATAATAGGCGACCGTTCTACCACTGAGCTATTGAGGAACATATAAATTTAATAAATCTAAAAATCTGAATAAGTTAATGTTTTTTTCAAAAAAAATAAGTTACAAAAATGACGTTTACATTAAGAAAATGTAGAACCAACCATTTGATAAAAACCACCCGACATTTCATGTTATCATCTATCTGACATTAAAATCATCAAGCCGACACGGCAATGGCATCTGAAATTTAGAACAATATGAATTACGTGCTGAGTGAATAGAGAAAGAGAGTTTCGGCTGAGAAAGGGGGTTGGGAATTTTTTTAACCGTGCCTAAAATGTTCAAAAATTTCACTGTCCCTATTCTTTTGCCGCCTAAATTTTTGCTCTTTGTTTACAATTTCCCTTGGCGTTGTATTCTTTCTCTCGTAAATAGATCATTGCTGAGGGAACATTAGAAAGAGAGAAAATTCCATTGGCGTTGTTCACATTGCTGAGGGAAATTTGTCCTCGTCAATGTTCTGTTTCTATTGCAGTTTTTTCAACTACTGAATTCTAATTAATTTATTATCAAGATTGGAGTTATATGAATAAATTATTGTCGATCTTCTATCACTCACCTCCTCATCCTGATAATCTCTTTCATTTTATATGAATTTGATGATAAACACAATTACCACGGTAAGCTCTCAATAACTCTACTATGTTCCTTCAGGAGATTGCTCATATTGCAGTCGAAGGAGAGGATTATATAATGATTCATTATTTAGTGTAGATTCATATTTTATTTTAGTTTTTGTATATCTCACCCCGGATATTTCTATATTTCACCCCAAAATAATTGATATTTCCTTATTTCTTCTCTAAAAATTTGCATTCCATATTTCACCACTAAAACTTTTAATTTGTTCATTAATCACTACTACAAATAAGGGTTGCCCCTACGGATATAGCCGTAGGGACAAGAAAATACCCTGTAGGTACAAACGCCGTAGGTGCAAGTTGAAGCCCTGAACTTGCCCCTACGGACAAAAACTTGCCCCTACGGAGTTCTGTGTAGGTCCCGTTTCACCTACGGAGTAGGCCGTAGGGGCAAAAAAATTATTTTACTTACGGTTTTTTAAAATATATTACTTGTACCTACGGATTAATCCGTAGGGCCAAGAAATAGCCTATACAGATACATGCATAGGGGCAAAATATCAGAAATTCTGATATTTTGCCCCTACGGATAACTCCGTAGGGGCTTTTGTTTGCCCCTACGGATATATCTGTAGGGGCACTCCCAACCCCTGATACTGAGATCACAGGGGAAAATATTATTTATTCTGATATTTTGCCCCTACGGTTTAATCCGTAGGATCAACGTTTGTACTTACGGATTAATCCGTAGGTACATATTATCAGTTTTTTTTATAAAAAGGGCTGCCTGATTTTTTCTCGCCCTGTGCATAATAATATATACATCAATCAAATATAAAATTAATCATCACACAACATATATCGCAGTATTCATAATCACATCTCATGCATATAATATACAAAAGAAACCAAAAAACAGAATATGATATAAATATGAACACCGTAGGACCACCAATATCAATATCGTCCAAAATTTAGTACAATATGTATCATATAAATAAATACATGTTTCAAAAAATAAGAATCAAAAAGCTACCATAGCTCGGTCCAGCTCCACCTCTGATAAACGCTAGAATCTGGCGCTCCTGCTCCTCGGTCAATAAATTATGCAATTCGGCGCGTGCGGGAGTCTGAGCGGGCTGTGGAGCTGGCGATGTGGTCTGCCCAGCCGCCGTCGAGGTAGTGGCTTGCGGAGCCGCGGCTGCGGTAGTCTGAGCGGGCGGTGGAGCTATAGGAACTGTCTGCGGAACCGCGGCCGATGTAGTGGCTTGCGGAGCCGCAGCCGAAGAAGATGCATGTGGAGGCTCGGCCGATGTACCCTGTCGCGTCTGGACCTAACGTGTGTAATAAGCATGTAAGAACTGTGTATTATTCGAATTCGTATCATTATCAAGTTATTTCGAAACCCCATTTGGATATCTAGTTTGGAAAACCGTAGTTTATTTTAATTAGATATGTATGTATGATTAATCAAACCTAAGTCTACAACCAAATAAGCTCAGGCTACGTACTAATATTGGATATGTTGATATCTATAATATGACATGATATTTTACTATTAAGTAGTATACATACCAGCATCTCCTTCAACTCCTGAACGGTGGCCTTCTAGCTCTCCAGTTCCTGCTGGACACGTCGCTCACTGGAGACGGAGGAAGTAACCGCCGGGGTGGAGTCCAACCTCATATGGGCCCTGCTAGGGCCCAGTCCCCGGCCTCTCTCCTAACCTCCGTGGTGCCCTCTGTGTGCGGCGTCCAGGACTGGGGTCAGCAGCCTCGGATCGCTCTGTCTGGTAAAATCGATCCCCGAGGCCTCGGCCTGCTCAACCACCCGCTCCTACACCCACATTAAGCAGTAAAGTATAAGTATAAAATTTAAATTTGAACCTTCCAAAACTAAAATTTCAAATATGGGTTGAATAAATATTAACACTTACACAATACTCCTGGGTAGCGACGTCGGGATATCGAAGCTCGCCCGTGGCGGGATCAGTCGAGGTGCCGTGGACGGCAAGATATGCGGACAGCACGCTCGGTGTACCACCTTGCGCCACGGTCTGAGCTGTCTGCAATATTAGAAAATAACTCTTAATATTAGATATATTAGAAAATAACTCTTAATATTGCATTATATCATAAAGGCCGGTCTATTGTAATTTACCGATAACTCCATGGCTCGAGTAATATTCCTCGAGCCACCTGTGTAAGTGGGGCGACCCCTCTTCGCCGATTTCCTATTCTCTATATTTTGAGCGGCCTGTTTCTGCACAACGCATTCACATTTAGTTTTCTAATTAAGGAACACAAAAAAATAAATTATATCCTAAACAATGAATTACATTTAAAATACATACATGTTTGCGTTGAGAGTCGAAATATTCGCACAATAGAGGCCATGTATCTACGTCGACTCTCGCAAACGCCGGAGTAGATAGGAAGGCCGCTCTCTCTGCTTCGGGGGTCGCCATCCACAGGGAGTAGCAGTCGGCCTTCAGCTCATTCCTGTTGTATCGGACCTTGGTCTGCATGTTCTTCATCAGGCCATTGTACAGAGCATGAAGGTCGAGCACCCTCCCAGGGTGATCAGGGTCGGGTACAGGCTGAAAATCGTAATCCGACTGAAATTAAAAAAAAACATTTTTATTAGATTGCAAGTGTTAATAATAAATATATTGGATAAATCAAATGAAAATATATATTAATACGTACCCGAGCCTGATCAAAGAAGAGGGCGAATGAGCGCCGGTGCTGCTCGCCTCACTCAACATGAAGTGGATAGTTCTTCACGAGCCGGCTCTCATCCCCCATATACCGGCCGAAACTCTCGGTATGAGGACCGGTATAGCGATAGCCAAGGGTAAAAAAGAGGGGGAATGCTGCCTCCCCCTAGCTCTGTCAGGCCTCAGCCTATGGGACTGATTCGGGCCTCGAGTCCCCTTCTAGGGAAGGGGAGGCCCTGCGTCTACAAGAAATATCAAAACAATCAATATTAAGACAAAGTTGTATTAAGAAATCAAGGTTAAACGAAAATTATTGTGTGATATATACCTCCGGTGACTAAAGCACGAGCTTCGGCCCGGGCAGCAGCACGAGCGGGACGATAGTTCCTCCGGTGAGGAACAGCCGGGGTCCTGGATGCGGACGCATCCCCTCCAACTAGAAAATAAACATTGACGCTAAATTTCCATGAAGTTCATATTTATTCTATAGAGCATATGTAAAATGAATAAATATTTTATATTTATTCATACTAACCTACAGACGATGCGGAGGGTACGGAAATGGCAGGAGTGGCCCCTGCATCAGATGTGGACGCACCACCTATAATTAGACAATTAAAAATAGATTATATAAGTAATTGCAAAAAGAATGTGTATTTCAATAATATAACGTTCTAAATCAATATGCATGCACTATAGGATATATAAACATACCCGCAGGTGCGGTGGTGTCACCACCTACAGCTAGACAATAATAAAAATTACTATCTAAGTAAGAGCAAAAGGAATGTGTGTATATTTATGATATAGCATTCTAAATCAATATACATGCACTATATGATATATAAACATACCTGGAGGAGCGGGAGTGGCCTCTGTCCCTGATGTGGACGCATCACCAACAACTAGACAATCAAACATTGACAATATAAGTAATTTTGACATAAACAGGCATGAATATCTGTAATATTACATTCAAAATGGATATGCGTGCAGTATACCTGGAGGTGTGGCAAAATCCACACGGAAGGAGGCATCCGAAGGGGTCTCCGATCTGGGTGCAAGACCGGCCCTCTGAAGCTCCCTACGCAGCTCTCCGGGTGGCAGAACCGCTCTGCCTCTGCCTCTGCCGCGGTTGGAGCTCCTGCCGCCTTCGCTGCTACCGACATCGTCATCAAATCTAGATAAACGGTTCGTGGACGTATTAAACAATCATTAAAAGTATTGACTATATATGTATAGATCGTAAAATGTGAAGTAATAATATAACATTACTGATAACCTTTTTCGTTTCGTGGGCGCATTATACATATCTACTTGGATTTCATCGTCGATGTCATTTCTAACCCACGTAACTTCATGATCGGCCGAAGACAACCCGTCCTTCGAAACAGACGGTCGGAGCACTCTAAGCCTTCTCTCTTCTTCATCTTCATCGCTGTCCTCGAATTCTGGGACATCGTAGACATCTCTGGGTTTCCATCGGCATACAACACTCCATCCCGGATGTTTCAAACACTGTGAGTAGTATACTTGGAACGCTTGGTTCGGAAAGATAAACGGATCTTCCTGACCGTAAAATCGAAGTGTGTTCACACTGGTCAATCCATATTCATCTTTCCAAGTCCCAAGATTGCTTCTCCACTTATCCGTATCGGTTCGCGTATCGTACCAAGTACACTGGAATATATAAAAGGGTTCTGATCGTCCGGGATAGTGTATGCCGAGTATACAATTTAAGTACCCATAATAAATCACACCGTCCGATCCTACCGTCGCAATCCCACTATTCTGAGTGGTTCTAGATGTTTCTATGTCCTTAACTTCAAATTTGTATCCAAGGACACCAAATCCTTTGTAATATGCAACCTCTATACTAGGAAATTGAGCTAAACACCTTGAATCACTCTCAAATGATGCAGACAAGTTCGGATCGTGGATCTAACAAAACAAATTTTACGAAAAATACATAACGATACAAGTTTAGATTAAAACTGATAGCAATAAAATGTTATTCGAATAAATTAAATGATCTGTGACCCAATCACAAAAATTATCCTGATGATATTTTTCCAATCGTTCTTCATTCCAATCAGGATGCCTCTCACGTACCTTGTTAAAATGAATTCTGTTTTCGACAAATAATGGTGACATTAATATTATATCATTTCATACACACACAAACACAGATATAAAAATTAATCCAAAAAAAAACTTACTCTCTAATTTGTTCAAGACATGCGCAATTAAGCAAGATAAACCGGTATATCTTGTTGATAAATATAGTGTCTACCCTCTTATACTCGGCTTTACCATATGGCCCGTCTTGAATTCTTCGAGGCCGGTTAAGTCTTGTCTCAATGTTCTCCTCCAGATAGCGGGAACAAAATGCGGTTGCTTCATCAAGAAGATAACCTTGCATGATAGAACTCTCTGGTCGATTTTTATTGCGTATATACTTTTTAAGAGTGTAGAGGTACCTAATGAAAATATGTTGAATAAATAAATACGGGCATACAGGACAACAATAAATTTATAAATTGCGCGAAACGAAAAATTACACGTACCTCTCGACAGGATACATCCATCGATATTGTACCGGTCCGGCTAACTTAACCTCAGTTGCAAGATGAACCGTCAAGTGTATTATGATATCGAAGAATGACGGTGGGAAAATACGCTCAAACTTGCAAAGTATCAACGCAATAGAATTTTCTAGTTTATCCAGCGTCACAACCTCCAGTGTTTTAGCACACAACTCTCTGAAAAAACAACATAGGTCGTTGATTACTAGACCAACCGATTCGGGGAGAGAAGTCCTGAGGGCTAATGGAAGAAGGTGCTCCAAGATAACATGGTGATCATGACTTTTCAGCCCATCGATCTTGCTTTTCACAATTTTTATTTTCTTGCTGAATGATCCTGAGAAACCTGTGGGAACTTTCAAATCATGCAACACCTGCAGGAATCTTTTCTTCTCCGGTTGTGACATATGATAAGCGGCATTGGGAAGTACAAACTTACCCGGTTTACCCGCTACCGGTCTAGGGTGCAATTCACTTCTTATTCCCCACTCCTGTAGATCCATCCGAGCATTCAGGTTGTCTTTCGATTTCCCGTCTTTACAAAGAAGCAAGTTAAGTATGTGTTCCGATACTCCCTTCTCTATATGCATGACGTCCAGACAATGACACACTAAATTTGTTGACCAGTACGGAAGCTCGAAGAAACTGCTTAACTTGTTCCAAAATGGTGGTTTGACCTGTTTCGTCGGATTCATCCCGAAGGTCACATTATTGTAACCATCCCATTAAGCAGTCACGTTCTCTCCGGACAATGGGGATGGAGGTCCAAGAAGCTCCTGATGACCATCAAAGTGAACCGTGTCTAACCTATAGGGGTGGTCTGGAGGCAGGAAACGTCGATGGCCGCAATAACAAACCTTCCTGCTAAAATTCAAGAATTTCGATGTTGTGTGTTCATGGCAATGAGGATATGCTTTGTGACCATGTACGGACCAACCTGATAGCATTCCATACGCAGGAAAGTCATTAATTGTCCACATTAAAGCCGCACGCAGTATGAAGGTTGTATTTGTGTTTGCATCATATGTCTCTACACCATCAATGAACAAAGATTTCAACTCCTCGATCAGAGGTCGGAGATAGACGTCGATATTGTTCCCCGGTGAGTTTGGTCCGTCGATAAGAAGAGGCATCATAAATTATGATTGGTCCATAGCCAACCAAGATGACAGATTATAAATTATCGTTACAACGGGCCATGTGCTGTGACTTCCAGCCATATAGTTGAATGGGCAGAAGCCATCAGTAGCCAGTCCGAGCCGGACATTGCGAGGATCGCTACTGAATATTGCATGCCTCCTATCGAAATCCTTCCATACCGGTGAATCTCTTGGATGGCTCATTTTTCCATCTTCACTTGGAGGAGCACGGTGATGCCAAATCATTGCCTCGGCTGTTTTCTTGCACCTGAATAGCCTCTGTAGCCTCTGTGTTATAGGAAAGTATCGTGCTATCTTAACAGGTATATCAGGCTTCTTATCAGAATCTTTCGCCTTATACCCGGCCTCTCCGCATGTTGGACACTTTTTCAAATCTGAATTCTCTTTCCGGTACAACACGCAATTTTTAGGACATGCTTGAATCTTCTCGCATTTTAGACCCAAATCAGACATCATCTTCTGGGCTCCGTACCAGCTGCCGGGCACGTTATTTCCCGAGGGCATAGAATCTTTCAAGAACGAAACAAGCATTGTGAATGGCTTGTTGCTCTATCCATTTAGGCACTTAATTTGGAAAAGTTGGACGAACCATGAGAGGGTGGAATACTTCGCATTCTCATAAACTGGTTTTCTAGCATCATTCATGAAATTTTCATATTTATCCGCACGCGGTCCTTGACTGGAAGGAATGTCATCTTCGGTACGAATAGATTCACCTAGGGCAGCCTCTACCATATTCTCCATTTCTTCTGATGGAAATAAATTACCATCTTCTCCTTCTGCCGCATTACCGAATTCTTCTTCTTCTCCTGCCGCATTATCGTGTTCTCCTTCTTCTTCTGCCGCATTACTGCATTCTTCTCCTTCCCCGTGATATTTCCAAGTTGTATAAAGTCTAGTAAACCCATATTTTACAATATGAAGCTCTGCCAATTTTACCTTCTGCCAGTACTTATTGCCACATCTATCGCACGGATAGAGAATCTTCTTTATTATGATCTTATTATGTGGACGTGCAAATTCAACGAAAGCAGCAACTCCTGCGACAAACTTAGGTTGCATACGTTGTTGCTAATCCACATACATCCAGTCCTTAACTCTGACGTACTCATGGGCCATGTTAGACTGTATAACATATAAATTGTAGGTTATGGTGACTATATTGAGAAATATAAGAACGGGATAGTTACTGACAAAGGAGAAAATCCGTGCATATGCTTTGTGTGTGCGTTTGCCGTTGAAAAGAATAAATTATCGAACGTATGTTAACCGATAGACGGGGACTAAGTGGCGCTTTTAGTTTCATATATGAGTATTGATGAGAATATGAAGGTTTCATATTATCATAGAGTATCATATATTGGTTTTAACTTGAACATCTCGAATCACCCTCTAATTATGCGTTTTTTGTGTATTCTTGTTGTATGTATGTGTTCCGGCTGTCGGAGGTAAGGCTTCTATCCCATTAAGAATGTATAGAGCGAACACCCATCACTTGTGCTTTCAACCGTTTCAAGTAAATTTCGGCAGCACCTCCCCGCTGTTCTCCGAGTACACTGTAATAGAATAGATAATCATTTCAAAGCCGTGAAACAACGTTGAAATGAACATCTAATCTATCTTTGTACACGGAGAACCAGCGGAAAGGTACCAACGAAATATCTCGAAACGGATGAAAACACAAGTGAATGAAAGTGTTTGCTTTATACATTCCTAACTTGTCTACACAGGACAAATCTATCGGTTACCATACGATTGAA
This sequence comes from Agapanthus africanus, assembly GCA_030015575.1. Lineage (NCBI taxonomy): Eukaryota > Viridiplantae > Streptophyta > Magnoliopsida > Asparagales > Amaryllidaceae > Agapanthus > Agapanthus africanus. The sequence continues at coordinate 546,779,042 of CM057338.1, forward strand.
TTTTCTCGTCGCATAGACTATACGACGGTTGTTAGTATCGAGCTATATCGTCCGATATTTAACAACTTTCATATAGTTCTATGTCACGACGAACATCGCACGTATGTTAACCGATAGACGGGGACTAAGTGGCGCTTTTAGTTTCATATATGAGTATCGATGAGAATATGAAGGTTTCATATTATCATCGAGTATCATATATTGGTTTTAACTTGAACATCTCGAATCACTCTCTAATTATGCGTTTGTTGTGTATTCTTGTTGTATGTGTGTGTTCCGGCTGTCGGGGGTAAGGCGTCTATCCCATTAAGAATGTATAGAGCAAACATCCATCACTTGTGCTTTCAACCGTTTCGAGTAAATTTCGGCAGCACCTCCCCGCTATTCTCCGAGTACACTGTAATAGAATAGATAATCATTTCAAAGCTCTGAAACAACGTTGAAATGAACATCTAATCTATCTTTGTACATGGAGAACCAGTGGAAAGGTACCGACGAAATATCTCGAAACGGATGAAAACACAAGTGAATGAAGGTGTTTGCTTTATACATTCCTAACCTGTCCACACGGGACAAATCTATCGGTTACCATACGATTGAATTTTCTCGTCGCATAGACTATACGACGGTTGTTAGTATCGAGCTATATTGTCCGATATTTAACAACTTTCATATAGTTCTATGTCATGACGAATATCGCACGTATATTAACCGATAGACGGGGACTAAGTGGCGCTTTTAGTTTCATATATGAGTATCGATGAGAATATGAAGGTTTCATATTATCATCGAGTATCATATATAGGTTTTAACTTGAACATCTCGAATCACTCTCTATTTATGCGTTTGTTGTGTATTCTTATTGTATGTGTGTGTTCCGGCTGTCGGGGGTAAGGCTTCTATCCTATTAAGAATGTATAGAGAGAACACCCATCACTTGTGCTTTCAACCGTTTCGAGTAAATTTCGGCAGCACCTCCCCGCTGTTCTCCAAGTACACTGTAATAGAATAGATAATCATTTCAAAGCTGTGAAACAACGTTGAAATGAACATCTAATCTATCTTTGTACACGGAGAACCAGCGGAAAGGTACCGACTAAATATCTCGAAACGGATGAAAACACAAGTGAATGAAGGTGTTTGCTTTATACATTCTTAACTTATCCACACGGGACAAATCTATCGGTTACCATACGATTGAATTTTCTCGTCGCATAGACTATACGACTGTTGTTAGTATCGAGCTATATCGTCCGATATTTAACAACCTTCGTATAGTTCTATATCACGACGAACATCGCACGTATGTTAACCGATAGACGGGGACTAAGTGGCACTTTTAGTTTCAAATATGAGTATCGATGAGAATATGAAGGTTTCATATTATCATCGAGTATCATATATTGGTTTTAACTTGAACATCTCGAATCACTCTCTAAATATGTGTTTGTTGTGTATTCTTGTTGTATGTGTGTGTTCCGGCTGTCGGGGGTAAGGCTTCTATCCCATTAAGAATGTATAGAGCGAACACCCATCACTTGTGCTTTCAACCGTTTCGAGTAAATTTCGGCAGCACCTCTCCGCTGTTCTCCGAGTACACTGTAATAGAATAGATAATCATTTCAAAGCTGTGAAACAATTTTGAAATAAATATCTAATCTATCTTTGTACGGAGAACCAGCGGAAAGGTACCGACGAAATATCTCGAAACGGATGAAAACACAAGTGAATGAAGGTGGTTGCTTTATACATTCCTAACTTTTCCACACGGGACAAATCTATTGGTTACCATACGATTGAATTTTCTCGTCGCATAGACTATACGATGGTTGTTAGTATCGAAGTATACCGTCCGATATTTAACAACCTTCATATAGTTCTATGTCACGACGAACATTGCACGTATGTTAACCGATAGACGGGGACTAAGTGGCGCTTTTAGTTTCATATATGAGTATCGATGAGAATATGAAGGTTTCATATTATCATCGAGTATCATATATTGGTTTTAACTTGAACATCTTGAATCACTCTCTAATTATGCATTTGTTGTGCATTCGTGTTGTATGTGTAACATGATTTTAAACTATTAAGATCAAGATTGATAGAACTGATCATCCTACATTGCAATGGCATTCATCTACCAAAAACTATTATTGCAATGGCATTCATCTATAACAATCAACAATTAAAACTACAAATGTAGGATACTGATATCATAAAGCGTTATACGCAACATATGAATTCACATGACTGAAACATGCATCAAAAAAACATGTTCATCCAAAAGAAAGGCCACTGTCAACAAATATAGACAAATACATCATAAAAACAGTAACCAATTAACAAGTTGATTAGCATCTGGATCAAGAAAATGATAGGAAAAACAATTGACTATGATCTATAATGACAAGTCTATTACCATGACTCTCGACTAACAAAGATGGCTTTTCGTCCTCGGTAGCTTGATAATTGATGGAGGATATAAACTTTTGACGCCACCTAACGAAAAGTGGACCCTCTTTTCTTCATTAATTCACTCCCTGTGTGTGTGTTTGTTTTTTTTGAATTAAAGGTCATTGATTTTAGAAAGACCTGATGATATATATGTTGAATATATGTAGGGTGATATGCATGATCATAAGAGCTTGGTGGAGGCAATAAAGAAAGTTGATGTAGTGATCTCTATGCTGGGCTACAAATATCATGAGCAGTTGGTAGATCAAGTTAAAATCATAGAGGCTATTAAAGAAGCTGGAAATGTCAAGGTAATCAATAAGTATATATTTATATTAGGATAAGGAAAAGGAGAAATTTGGATTGGATAGTTGTAATATTACATATTGTTATTTTTTCACATCTTTCTTGTTTTCTGTTAATTGCACAAAACCCCTTTTTAGTTTATCCCATATAGCGATATCCCCAGCCCTACTCCAACCAAACCCTAGCCCCAGCCCCAGCCCCAGCCCCAGCCCCAGCCCAGCCCCAGCCCTAGCCCAGCCCCAACCCCAACCCCAACCGAACCCTAGCCCCAACCCTAGCCCAACCCCATCCCCAGCCCAGCCCCAACCCCAGCCCAGCCCCAGCTCCACTCCAACCCCAACCCCAACCGAACCCCACAACCGAACCCTAGCCCTAACCCTAACCGAACCCGATACCGACGCCGACGCCGATGCCAAACCCCCACCCCTACCCGAACCTGGCCTGAACCCTAGACTACATCATCAAAATTAAAAATTATTTGAGATTTAATTACAAACCGTACGCGCGGTGGAGGAGACGGTAGAAATCGGTGGTCGACGACGATCGGCAAAGGTGGCGACGAGGCGCGGGAAGTCGACGAAGGTGTGGGAACGAACGACGAAGATGGCGACGAGGCGCGGAGCGCGGTGGCGACGAGGCGCGGGAACAGGCGATGAGAGGCGCGGGAGTGAGAGAGAAATTTTGGGAAGGATGGATAATTTTTCTGCGCTTTTTTTTTATTAATAACCTATTTAGATGCCCCTGCGGACATAACCGTAGGTCCACGGTTTGCTCCGTAGGGACAAACAAAAAATTAGAACGTAAGGCACCGTAGGGACAACGATATAACCCTACGGATAAATCCGTAGAGGCAAGAAATATTTGCCTCTACGGATTCCTGAGTCCGTAGGGGCAACCCCATATTGTAGTAGTGAATGAACCCCTTTTATAAGGTTTTTTTTTTGAAATAGTACGTTTTAAATAATTAATTATTAAAATAGGGTGGTTGTATTTAAAATTAGCGAAATAGGGCGGTTTCGCCCCCTCCCACCCCCACCCCAGTATAGGGGGCGGGTTCCTAGAACCCGCCCTCTATATAATTATAATTATAATTATTTTAAAATTTTTTTAAAATAAATAAACGTAAAAAATATTTGAATAAAATAATAAAATTTTATTATATCAATCTTTTGTACAGAATGAATCCGTCAAATTTACAATACAAAAAAATCCTATTTGTTTGTAAAATGTAAATTCTATCTTGACGGTCAAATTTATAATAACAAAATGAATCCGTCAAATTTATAATACCAAAAAATCCTATATGATTCTAAAATGTAAATAACTATTGTTTTCCTTTTCCCTTTCCCTTATGAAATCCGAGGAGGCTTGACATAAGCCTATGCCTCCTGGGAGATGATTGGAGGACCCACCCGTTTCTTGGGTAGATAGCGGCGGCGGCGGCGTCTGCTCTTCTGCTTCGGCTTCGGCTTCAGCAGCGTCTTGGATAGGCTGTTGTTCCGCAAATCCTGAATGTGGGACAGGTGTCGGATATGTGCTGCCTCCCAACAATTGTACCTAAGACGATAAATCCGTGTCCCAACTAGGCAGTTGTAGCGAAGAACCTGTCCCGGTTTCATGCGGCTGCTGTTGCACAAAACCTGGGCCCCATGGCTGCGCAAATCCTGACCCCCAAGATTGCTGTTGTTGCGCAAAACCTGACCCCCAAGACGGCTGTTCTGCAAAACCTGACCCCCAAGATTGGTGTTGTTGCGCTTGTCCGGTATGCCAGGGTTGCTGCTGACGGTATGGTGATCCAAACCACTGATCTTGCTGCGCTGGATCTCCGTGATGCTGCGACTCTGGTGCCGGCACATGCTGCGGCTCTGGTACCGGTTCATACTGCGGCTCTGGTGTCGGCTCATACTGCTGCTCTGGTGCCGGCGATAAATATTGAAGAATATTATATGAACCGAATACACCACCAATTAATTGGTCTGCACTTGAAAATAGTGCCTGAGTTTCCGGACCAATATCAGTCGGGTATGGATCCTGCACCATTGTTTGTATAAGATGCAACCCACGAGCCTGTCGTTACATTAGAAATAAGAAATAAGTATTGACTCATACCGCCGGATGTTAAAAAGTAATATGATATAAAGAATTCAACTTACCAAATCTCGTTCCACGTGGCCTCTAGGCTCATACCGCGAGATGTTTGGGAAGTTGTTAGGGGGAGCAGAAAGATATCTTATGGTCACACGCTTATACCACTGTAGATATGCTTCAGTAGCGTCGGTGGCTGTTTGGTCACCTATTTGCTGTAAGGCAATATTACGCTACCTATCCTCCCATTTCAGCAAATATTGATGATGATGCTCCCTCCAATCACGCTCCGCCTTTCCTCCTCGCATGTCTCCCTCTATAATCATAGGCGAAGGCGGCGGGACAGGAATATGTTGCGATCTATTATACTGTCGCAACACCCGGTCCGGGAGGTGCATGACAACGATATTAATGCAGAGGAGTAGGCATCGAGCCCGCCAAACCGGCTCTCCTTCGATACAGATGCCGGGTAATCTTTGCAGACGATCTGCTGTATAAGGCGTCCACATGAACTGCGCAAATAACATAGTACAAAAATTGTGATGAAGGTATTTCAAAATTTTAAAACAAACTTAATTACCTAAGTTATGGTTACCTGAGTCGCCTCCATACGATCCAACTCATCCCTATAGTACCTAAGTACTCGACGAGGAGCCTTATACGCTTTCATGCCATTCCACCAAGAGCCGAGTGGCTTTCCAGAGGTATCCAAGCCAGTTATTTTAACTCGATCCGGTCTTCCCATATACATATGCTCCCATGACCAAATCTATAAATAAAGTTTCAGATGATAAGAGAGAAAACCAATATTACAATTTTGCAACTTTCTAGCTGTGAAAAACAAGGAATTTACCTGAAATAATGTAATGCATCCACAAAATTTATTCTTCGTTGGAGCACATGCCTTATCGAGTTTCTTGTAAAAAAAGGCCAGGACCCCTGCTCCCCAAGCATATTGGCCACACACATCAAAATCCGTAAGGAAGCCAAGGTATAACGGATGGACATGCGTTGCCGATTGGTCCGGCATCAACCAAGAACCGATCATATACAGAATGTAGGCACGTGCATATCTATCCAAGACTTCATCGGTGGCTTCATCAGGGATATTACTAAATGTATCTTTTAGCCAGTTTAAACTGATCTTATACCTCTTACTGTAGCCTCCTGGTGCCTGATATTAGCATTTTTTGTGAAATATTAAAGCTAGAAATAATGTACAACATGCAATAGGTACACTAAAGAGGGGAAACAAAATGAAATTTTTTACCTGTCCGAGAGCAGACTCGGCATATGTATCCCAGTATGGGTGGTCGGTATCTGGACCAACAATTTTTCCTCCGACCAATCCAAACCCATTAACCCGTAAACCGAGTAAGAGGCCAATATCCTGGAGTGTGATAGTGGCCTCACCCCATCTTAGATGAAAAGTGTGGGTCCCTTTTCTCCAGCGCTCAACTAGAGAGTTAACGAGGGCGTGGTCGATTTGGATATGACGAAGCAATGAAGCTTCATAAAATCCGGCCCGTCGAATCCGCTGGGTTATTCGGTGGTCGGTAACTATCCACTTGTCAGAACTATGGGTGACGACGGTGAGATTATCTCCATCCTGCAAAATTAAATAATGTTATTTTCAACTATTAGAATTAAAAGAAAAGGGTAATTAAAAAAATTACTAAGTTTAGAATATTTCCTCTCCGTGTAATATATTAAAAGATCTGTGTTCGTTTTGATGAACGAGCAGAGATTTGTCGAATGGTTGATTCTCCATTAAGACGATTTTAGATATGAGAAGGGACAGAGTTAATTTGACGAAAGAGTTAATTTGATGAAAGGCACACTGGAGGGTGGGTTTTATAGGGAATGGAGGGCGGGTTCTTAGAACCGGCCCTCTTTAACGATTAGTGTTGTCACATCATTTTTTTATATTGTATTGTCACATCAGTTTTTTATGTTTGTCGTGTTTGCAGAACAAAGAGGGCGGGTTATTAGAACCCGTCCTCTTCAATAATTATTTGTTTGTGGTGTCACATCATTTTATTTATATTGTGTTTTTATATTGTGTAACAAAGAGGGCGGTGTTATTAGAACCCGCCCTCTTCAATAATTATATTTCCATGTCACATCAGTTTTTTTTATATTTTTTTATATTGTGTTGTCTGGTGTTTGTCGTGTGTTATTAGAATAAAGAGGGAGGTTCTAACCCGCCCTCTTCAATAATTATATGATATTCCGTTTATTTTATATTGTGTTGTCGCATCAGTTTTTTTGTTTGTCGTGTTTGCAGAAGGAAGAGGGCGGGTTATTAGAACTCGCCCACTTCAATAATTATGCCCTCAAATATTCTGTGGTTTTATATTGTGTTGTCACATCATTTTTTTGGTTTGTCGTGTTTGCAGAAGGAAGAGGGCGGGTTATTAGAACCCGCCATCTTCAATAATTATATGAGGCCATCATATATTCCGTTTTGTTTGTGGTGTCACATCAATTTTTTGTGTTTGCGGGTTCTTAGAACCCGCCCTCTTCAATAATTATATGAGGGCGTATTCCAGGAACCCGCCCTCGTATTATTAATAGAACCGTGTTCCTATAAATAGCTCTCTGGTATACAACAACTATCCATTTACGCTCTATGCTATACACAACTATCCACTTACCCTTATTTTGTGTAAGTGTGGAGTTTAGGAAGAAGGTCAAGTTCAGTACCATAGTCGGAAGGAGCTGCTGGATAGGATTAAGACGAAACCACGGCTTGCTGTAAATTTCTGGAGCAAATTCTGTGACCAAACCAAGGTTCAGGGGCTTTAAACAGGAAGAAGAAACGTATTTTGAAGGTTCATTTTTGCAGGTTCATTTTTTAAATTTATTTTCTAAATATTATTAATATCTTAATTTTAGTTAACATTTAATTATTATCCATTTACGTGTGAGTTTGATATTGCGATGTCTTCTTCCTTTCTCAAACTCTCCATTCTTTTGCTTCTCTCCCTCTTTCCCCAACTCCCCTAACCCTAACCGGCCCCTGTCAAAAAACAAACACACACACGCACACACACTTACATTCACACACACTTGCATTATGAAGTACAGTTAAGGCTCATCTTGTACTCACAAATTCTTCTTTAGTGCCTGCGAAGTTCTACAATAGCAAAAATCATAGTGAAAAATGAGAGTGAAAAATGAGAGTGAAAAACCCCAATTTTAATGTAAGAAATGAGAGTGAAAACCTTAACTTGACAATCAAAAACCAAATTGATCTGAAACATCCATCATATTGACAAAATTGTGTACTTTACAACACTAATTCATGAACCTGTGACTACTTGAAATATCAATTTTTGTACAATAATTGATCTGAAACATCCATTATATTTTCTATATGTACTGGTATCTTGTTCGGTTTGTTATTTATTATTTTGTATTATAAAATGGATGTTTCAACACAACATAAAAAATATAGTTCGTAAAACTGAATATATAAAAGTCAATGCAAGCTTATTGCAAGTTTTTTCTTTGCACAAACTCTCTTTCTCTCTCCAATAAAACTGTTTTTATGCAGGATTCTTTGCGCTGCCACCAAATAAATTGTTTGCAAGTGTTTTCGATTTATGTTTGTTACTGTTTTGCATAAATAATACGGACTTTAAGGGGCTATAAGACCAATTCAGATTGGGTAGGGATTTCATCACCCTTCTTAAGACCCCAAAAATCACTAAAAGCATACGCATTACCCTCGAGTTTAATTAAAAAATATCTTGACTCAGCCAACTAAGGAATGTCGTGCTCAATAGGACATAGAAAGGTTGTGGGCATTCGATCGTTTATCTAAACTTAACTTTGTGGTGCCTAGGCTAGACAAGTGAGAAAGGTAATTTTAAAAGGCCCGCAAGAATCATGCGATTAGAACCATCAACGACTTATAATGAACTCGAGAATAAAGTGTTCAAAATCACGAGATACGATCCCCGTGAAATTAGGGTTAAGTTAAGTTGTATAAGGCCTATGTTTAGTGGAAATGCATTGGTTGAAATTATAGACGATGCATCAATATCTTCGATGATAGATTTCGGTCTGTCAAACACCCAGCATTCTTTTGAACTTTTGGTTCAGAAGGAGCAATTGGAAGTATCAGATGTCCCTCCAATGGGTAATTTTGATGGTAATGCTGGAGATAGTTTCTGGGGGTACGGTCACATGGTTAACGATGATACCATCAGTCTCGGTGGATATGACTATACACAACATTATTCAAACCTTCAAACTCATGGGTAAACATTTTATAAATCCATATTCAAATATTTTAGTAATACCAAGATACAAATATGTTTTATATATTGAATACAGGTTCTCCCAGTCGACTGCTGCAGTTACATGCACCTCAGAAGAACAACAAGGATTACCATACACAATCTTCCACAGGTAAATAAATCTGAAACAAGTGGTGATTTATTTACGAAAATATTAAGGAATAATATTATAATAACAATTTATATACTAAACGCAGATTTTCCCACACCTCCGCATCATTCCAACACGATCCAAGTAGCGCATTTCAAGCATGTCCGTCCACATCTTTCCGGTCTTCTCACCCCGAACTATCCACATTACACCGACCACAACCATCATATATTGCACCCGAGCCTTATGTTGCTACGGGTGACATTGATATGTGTGGCAGTGATGATGATGAAATCGGTGAAGGTCATTAAGGGGAGGATAGCGTGGAATATACCGCTGGATTGAATGAGGTAGCATTCTTTGATGGTATGGTTGCGAATAATGATTTTGTCGAACTATAAGATCCCGGCCTCGATCCGCTGGAAGATGACAGTTGGGTAGACTTAGCCGTGGCAGAAGTAAATACGACACCCTATTTGGAAGCGACAGCAGCAAGCGAAGATTGCGTCAGTGTTGGAGATTTGTTTCAGGAAAAAGGAAATTTTATTTGTAAGCTGAAGTCGTGGTCTATTCAGCAAAACGTTACATTTAAAACCGAAGAGTCAAATAAGACGTACTATACCGTGGTATGTATGAAAGCTCCTGAATGTAAGTGAAGATTGCATGCATGTTATTCCAAAAGAGCCAAAGCTTGGAAGGTCATGAAATACAACCAAGAACTTATTTGCATCAATTCTATTATGTTACAAGATCACCGGAATTGCACTTCATCATACATTTGCTCTCTAATCATGCCACTAATCCGTATAGATGTGGCGATGACTCCCCGAGAGATACGACTCTTGGTTAGCGGAGAGCACAAAATTCAGATTTCGTATGTGAAGGCATGGGATGCTCGTAGAAAGGCTTTATGCAAGATATTTGGGGACTGGGAAAGCTCGTACAACTCACTAGTCCCTTTTATGGAAGTCATGAAAGCATCAAATCCGGGGACCGTATACCGGTTAAAAACCACAGAAACAGATGTCGATGGCTCTGTCAGGTTTCAAAGAATTTTCTGGTGCTTTGGTCCATGTGCGGCTAGTTTCACACACTGTCGGCCGGTATTGTGCGTTGATGGGACGTATCTATACGGTAAGTACAGATGCTGCATGTTAATTGCTACAGGTGTTGATGCTAATAACGGCATATTTCCGTTGGGATTTTCTATTGTCGAGGGTGAAAATACATCATCCTGGTCATGGTTTTTCCGTCAACTCAAAAATATCCCATCTGTTATTGATAAAACAGATTTATGCATCATATCTGATAGACATCTAGGAATACTAGCTGCAACGAGATCTGTATTTCCGACGATCCGACATAGGTTTTGCCTACGGCACTTCAGGCAAAATTTTGATAGAAAATTTAAAAATTCGGATCTACATAAGCTTATGTACAAAGCCGGTGAAACGCCTGACCCTAATGTTCATGACATGTACATGACGAAAATTGGGGAGATGAGTCAAGCCGCGAAAGTGTGGTTAGATGAGTATCCAGTACGCATATGGTCACAAGCACATGATAATGGGTGCAGATATCTACTAATGACGACTAATATGTCTGAAAACTTCAACGGGGTCCTTAAAAGTGTTAGAGGCTTACCGATACAGGGGTTGATTGTTCGAACCTTTTTCCGGATGAATACTTACTTTGTGCACAGAAGAGAAAAGTCCTTGGCGATGGAGACTCCGCTCACCGCGTATTACGAAGATATATTCCGGAAAAGAGAGCGCAGAGCACAATACTACAGATCCGAAAGGTTTGACACGGTGGAGTTTCAAGTAACGGGCAGTAATGGGAATCAATATACCGTGAACTTTAGAGATGAAGGGCTCTCTTCGTGTACATGCGGTGTTTTCCAGCAACAACATTTACCTTCTGCCCACGCAATTGCTGCTGCGAGCAGCATGCATAACTCACATTATAATTTTGCTTCCCGTTACTATACAGTTTCCAATTACTAAGGCGCATACGATCCAAAATTTCATCCTATACCGGACAGTCGCTATTGGCACTGTTATACTGAGAACAGACAAACACCGACTGTATTACCGCCGGAAAAAAATATAAGGCCCGGAAGACCTAAGGTGCGTCGAGATCGAATGACAATGGATGCTGATCATCAGCAAAGGCACACCAGATGTAGCTTATGCAAACAACCAGGCCATTATAGGACCAGATGTCCAGGACAGTCATCAGGGGCGGGACCTTCGAGATCTTGACAAGTGCACCGGAAATTTTTTTTGTATTATAAATTTGACGGATTCATTTTGTTATTATAAATTTGACCATCGATATAGAATTTATATTTTACAAACAGATAGGATTTTTTTATATTGTAAATTTGACGGATTCATTTTGATATTATAAACTTTACCGTCGAGATAGAAATCGGATAGGATTTTTTTGTATTGTAAATTTGACGGATTCATTCTGTACAAAAGATTGATATAATAAAATTTTATTATTTTATTCAAATATTTTTTAAGTTTATTTATTTTTAAAAAATTTTAAAATAATTATAATTATAATTATATAGGGGGCGGGTTCTAGGAACCCGCCCCCTATACTGGGATGCGGGTGGGGTGGGGGGTGGGGGCGCCCTATTTCGCTAATTTTAAATACAACCATCCTATTTTAATAATTAATTATTTAAAACGTACTTTTTCAAAAAAAAACCCAATAGAGGATATATTTTAAAAAGGGAGAGTTGTAAATAACTGAAAGGTTTTTAAGGCTGAAATATTGAAATGCAACTTTTTGGGGGTGAAATATGGAAATATCAATGATTTGGTGGTGAAATATGGACATATCAACTTCTGCCGAATAAATATGGAAATATCAATGCTTTTATGATGAGATTAAAAAAATCCTTCATTTTATGATGTGTGTATGATGCATATATTATAAACTTTTTAAGAATGAACTATGTTTAGCTCTCATATTTGTTTTTAACCAATCTTTGTAATTTAGTGTGATCCATTATAAGTTTGAGCCTATAATATAAAGGAAAATTGTTTCGGGGTACAGTTTGGAGAGATGTCTTATTTTTAAACTCACGTATTTTCAAAATTGTGGAAAAACTTAATACTTATAAAATACGGATGTTTCAAGCCCAAAATAGATTATGTGTCATATACTTAAAATATTTTATCAAAAATTCCAGGCTAACCCTCTTTTTAATCAAATACAAATTATTATTCTCTCAAAAAAAATATTAGATACGGTGATTCGTTTCTTCCTCAATACTATCCACCCAATTCCCCAATTCCCCTCCAAATCTCCTTCCCCAAAATTTGCATCTTCATTTTCAAATCCCTAGTCTCCAATCCAATTCCTCTAATCCCCCATCTCCGATTCCAAATGTAGCATCTTTCATTTCAATTCACTAATCCTGATTCAATTACCTAGATTCTCCTATCTCAGCTTCCGATCCGCCAATCTCCTTTCAATCTCCGCATTAGGGCAATCAATAATAAAGAGGGGGAAAAGTCGGAGACTAGGGAAAGTAAAAATAAAGAAAATGGGTTTAGCAAAAAAAATTAAGGCAAGCAATGATAGAGAATGAATAATAAGGAAGTCATGGAAAACTATAGGCACGTAATAAAAAATCTCATGTTCCAATATCTCAGGTAATCCAAAATATCTAATGTTCTAATATCTTAAAAAATCTTAAAAGGGTATTATAGGCAATGCATACATAAATTCGTATTCAAATCAGGATTTAGGTTTAAAATAATGACAGAGTATATTTTCGGGTTTTCTCATCATTTTGGAATTTTATGGGTTTAAAAATAAGTCATCTCTCCAAACTGGGACGGGAAACAATATTCCCTTAATATCATTAATTTTAACATCTGACGAATAATGTGCTTTAGAGCAAACAATTATTATTATTACTGGTATTACTACTACTACCACTAGTACTACTGCTATTACACACACACAAAGTGAAATAAAAAGCACATTTATGGTATTCCCTCGATAGTAAACAAATATCATATACGAAATACTGAGGGATGACCATGCTTGTAGTGAGCACAAGAAATTCTTGTAGTACTGATGGTTAAGTCCGACAGTAATGCAACCATTTCCAACTGCCAATTCACCAGCAATTGACCATAATAATTTCCAGCATTCTATCATATTTAACTAATTAATGGTCTTAACTTCATCAAGAGAAACATGCATGTCAGAAATGTTAATCATTATCCCCGATTAACTAATTAATTAAATCAAAGCATTATGTTCGTAAACCTAAGTCCTCGTTAAAGGATTCCTGGAGACTCGCATAAATGTAGAGAATAAGAATTTGTATTTTAATTATACACTAGTAAAATAGGGGGTTGCCCCTACGGATAGTTTAATCCGTAGGGGCAGAAATAACTTGGACCTACGGATATATCCGTAGGGCTAAAAGGTTGCCCCTACGGGCAAAAACGTCCAAGAATAAAAATATTAATTCTTAATTAGGTGTTTGCCCCTACGGAGGCGCAAACAAAGGACCTACGGATATATCCGTAGGGGCAAGTAAATATCGATTTAATAAAATCCCAGATCTCGATCACCTACGCTCATTTCCCTCTCTCTCTCGATCGGGCGCGAAAATAAGCCCCCAATGCGCCACGCCGTCGCCGCCAAGGTTGTTCTCCTCGTGGCCACCGCCGGTTTCGTCGCCACTGGAGTTCTCGTCGCCACCGCGGTTAAGGTCGTCGCCACCGCCGTTCAGATCGTCGCCCCTGCCCCAGCAGCCGTTCAGGTGAGTAAATCTCGAGGTAAGTTAAAGAATTTATTGGATTATTTTGGGCTTAAGGTTCATGGCGCGCGAGTTGGGGTTGGGCTGGGGTCGCGGTCGCAGTCGGGGTCGGGTTAGGGTTGGGGCAGGGGCTGGGCTGCGGGGTCGGGTTCGGGGTCGGGGTAGGTTTAGGGTCGGGGTCGGGGAAGGGGAAGGGTCAATTTATCAAAATTTTTATTGGGGGTGCGGCTGGGGCTGCGGGCTGGGGCTAGGGCTGGGGAAGGGGAAGGGGAAGGTCAATTTATCAAATTTTTAACAAGATTTGTATTAGTTTGCAAGAACACTTAAGTTTATCACAAAATATTGTTTGGGTTTTCGATTTATATCTTTTAGCGGTATGTATCCGTTGTCCCAAATTTTGAATTATCTTATACTAGTATTTATGCATGTGCAGATCTTCTTTATCCTGACAAAAGATCCATATCCATTATCTTAACTTAAAATCCTTTAGAGGGTGCTAATCCTAAATAACAACAAAATGATGTTAAATATTTCATCCGATTTTCACAAGATCATACTTGAAAAAAATGCAACTACTTTCACAATTTCACAATCCTAACCAACTCCCAATTTATTATGGTATTCGATCATAACTTGAGAACAAATTCTCTTTTCTATTGCCATCCCATATCAAACCCTAGAATCGTGGGCCATTTCAAATTACACCAAATTGAGGCAAGAATAGGATGAAACCAACATAACCAACAATAAAGAGCTTTATTTGGTAATATATATTGATGAACAATGGTTGCTGTGTTAAATCCAACCCTCACATCACATGCATATCAATAAAGGAGAGGACTGACCAAAATGTTGAATTTTAACAATTGTGAAAGTTCTTCGGTCAGGATGTAACAGAAATAAGGAAAAAAAACCTAAAATATTTCTCACAAAAAAGAAAAAGCAAGCTTCTCTCCCATATCATTAACAAAGCTTATCACTTTTGATTCTCGAAATTATTTTACATTATATTTTCATTCAAAACGTTTTGCTAGTTTGCTCACCAACCGTTTGATAAAATTCCAAAACTATTTTTACTTTCCTTGCTCACAATTGCTCTTGACTACGTACAAATCTTGAAAACCCATTAACGCTCTTGCAATAATATGCAAAATCACATGAGGATTCACATTCATCACCACCACCTAAGGCTAGGGTTTGGGCTGGGGCTGCGGCTATGGCTGTGCGTCCTCAAGAGGGTGATCATAGGATCGGTGAAGTGAGGTGGCTGGATATGAGATACGATGGATTTCCATGTGTTCAATGGAATGCTGAGGGTCAGAGTCGGTTATTCATATATCTCCCAAAAAAGAATGAGTTTGTTATCAAAGGTGTATTGATTTCTACATCAAAGAATATCAGTTATATGTCATTCAGTGACTAAGTCTGTTTCTGGCCCAACCATATTTATGAATCGTTTCTTCTTTTTCCTTCTTACGTATATTTACTAGTTCAGACTGTATGCACCTCTGCAATCAACGCCGAGAACTTATACATTATAGGTTAATAGACATATCCTATGAAATCACGGTGCATATCGAATTCATGATATGTTATAGTCCCTCATTATTTTTACTGTGGTGAGAAAGCAGTCGCTGGTGGCCACAAGCCATAGAATTGGCAGTTGTCCTACCTGCGATAACATCTTACAAATCATCAGTAGACATCTCTGTTATATTAATCTTTTAATGTCAGCTTGCATGCATGTTTATTTGCATATTTCCTCTGCTAATTATATTCTTCTAGATCATGTTTGCCTAATCTATCCGAGGCTTAGCATAATCTAGTGGCGATAAACAATTCCATCTTCTGCTACTATGGTGGCACTGAGAAACTTCCATTTAGAAATGACAACACGTATTTTGTGGAAGTACTGTACATAATAAGAAGGAGAAAACAGTAATGTGGCAGAAGAAGAAGGAGAAGACAGTAATGTGGCAGAAGAAGAAGGAGAAGACAGTATGCATGTATATACATTTGAAATTTAAGTAAAAACAACCCTACACTTAAGCGAAATCATAAATCGAAACACACATATATAGAATACAACTTATACATGGGTATCCTCAAATCTAACTTTCATTCAATTTGCACGCGCACTTAAAATAACAACCTTTATACTAAAAAATTATGTATGCCATTAGTTAGTAGTTTATGGTTTTTAGACGCAAAAGCCATTTGAGAAATACTTTTCCAACCCACTATTAATCCATATTCTCAATATAGTCATTGAATGTGCACGCGCACATAATAAGAAGGAGAAGACAATAATGTGGCAGAAGAAGAAGGAGAAGACAGTAATGTGGCAGAAGAAGAAAAAAATGACATTCCCCGTTCTCTGTTTCAGCATCAATCTTCTGATATGAACTAATGATGGCTTTCACATAGGCTTTTCCCTTTAGAGACTTCTTAGTGTCCAATGGAAAGCATACATCAGATTTGTGCAGGTCGGATTCTTCTATGACTTTCAAGAGTCTCAACTGATTCTGTAAATTACACCCTAGTTGGGTGGTACTTTTACCACTTCTCACTGCAGGTGCGCTCTCTAATATCCATTTTGAATGTAATATTATCGATATTCAAAATGGATATTAGAGAGCGCACCTGCAGTGAGAAGTGGTAAAAGTATCACCCAACTAGGGTGTAATTTACAGAATCAGTTGAGACTCTTAAAAGTCATAGAAGAACCCGACCTGCACAAATCTGATGTATGCTTTCCATTGGACACTAAGAAGTCTCTAAAGGGAAAAGCCTATGTGAAAGCCATCATTAGTTCATATCAGAAGATTGATGCTGAAACAGAGAACGAGGAATGTCATTTTTTTCTTCTTCCGCCACATTACTGTCTTCTCCTTCTGCCACATTACTGTCTTCTCCTTCTTATTATGTGCGCGTGCAAATTCAATGACTATATTGAGAATATGGATTAATAGTGGGTAGGAAAAGTATTTCTCAAATGGCTTTTGCGTCTTAAAACCATAAACTACTAAGTAATGGCATACATAATTTTTTTAGTATAAAGGTTGTTATTTTAAGTTTTCCCTTATAGAGATATGATCTAACTGCATCTATCAACTATAAGTGTGCAGAAAATTATGATAAGAAACCATAAGAAAGGGTCGTAGCCATGCATAACCTTGAATCTACATACCAAATCATGCAAAAGTATGCACTTATTGTCACCTTGCCTTGGAATATAAAATATCTTGGAAGACTATAAGCGAGCATTTAAATCTTGATAGCTTTTGACTTCAACATATATTTTTCTTAAGTACCATGAAATATACTTGCTCCGTATAAACCGTTTTCAGGAAGATGGATTAATAATGACAAATTATCCATTGTGGCTCACTAGGTTAGTATTTTCTCTTCTATTGACCATCTTTCTAATCTGCTTGGTAAATTTATTCGGAACCGGCTGCGAATCATTAAAAGACATGCATAAGAAAGAAAGCTAAAATACAGATATATAGCATACCGATACATCGAAACTTCATTGTTGCGATGGCAATCCAGAGATATTTATTTCTACACACGTGGTGCGCGTGCGAATGCGTCAGGCATCATGGACAAATATTTCAGAACATGGAAAGTATTATTCGTATAAAGTAATTAAAACTTTTAAACACCTTGGGTAGATATTTTCTTAGTTGATGCAATCATATCATGAGGACTAAATTTAAGCTATTATACATATGCTTATGTATTTTTCTAACCTAATATATCACACACACAGAGAGAGAGAGAGAGAGAGAGAGAACACCAGGTAGATAGAGAAATCAGGATCCTGAAGAAATGGAGTCCATAGCATTGCTCATCATCATCATCCGTGATCCCTTTGAAAAAATATTATCAAAGGGATCATGGATGATGATGATGAGCAATGCTATGGAGTCCATTTCTTCAGGATCCTGCTACCTGATTTCTTTACCTACCAGGTGTTCTCTCTCTCTGTGTGTGTGTGTGTGTGTGTGTGATATATTAGGTTAGAAAAATACATATGCATATGTATAATAGCTTAAATTTAGTCCTCATGATATGATTGCATCAACTAAGAAAATATCTACCCAAGGTGTTTAAAAGTTTTAATTACTTTATACGAATAATACTTTCCATGTTCTGAAATATTTGTCCATGATGCCTGACGCATTCGCACGCGCACCACGTGTGTAGAAATAAATATCTCTGGATTGCCATCGCAACTATGAAGTTTCGATGTATCGGTGCTATATATCTGTATTTTAGCTTTCTTTCTTATGCATGTCTTTTAATGATTCGCAGCCGGTTCCGAATAAATTTACCAAGCAGATTAGAAAGATGGTCAATAGAAGAGAAAATACTAACCTAGTGAGCCACAATGGATAATTTGTCATTATTAATCCATCTTCCTGAAAACGGTTTATACGGAGCAAGTATATTTCATGGTACTTAAGAAAAATATATGTTGAAGTCAAAAGCTATCAAGATTTAAATGCTCGCTTATAGTCTTCCAAGATATTTTATATTCTAAGGTAAGGTGACAATAAGTGCATGCTTTTGCATGATTTGGTATGTAGATTCAAGGTTATGCATGGCTACGACCCTTTCTTATGGTTTCTTATCATAATTTTCTGCACACTTATAGTTGATAGATGCAGTTAGATCATATCTTTATAAGGGAAAACTTAAAATAACAACCTTTATACTAAAAAAATTATGTATGCCATTACTTAGTAGTTTATGATTTTAAGACGCAAAAGCCATTTGAGAAATACTTTTCCTACCCACTATTAATCCATATTCTCAATATAGTCATTGAATTTGCACACGCACATAATAAGAAGGAGAAGACAGTAATGTGGCAGAAGGAGAAGACAGTAATGTGGCGGAAGAAGAAAAAAATGACATTCCTCGTTCTCTGTTTCAGCATCAATCTTCTGATATGAACTAATGATGGCTTTCACATAGGCTTTTCCCTTTAGAGACTTCTTAGTGTCCAATGGAAAGCATACATCAGATTTGTGCAGGTCGGGTTCTTCTATGACTTTTAAGAGTCTCAACTGATTCTGTAAATTACACCCTAGTTGGGTGATACTTTTACCACTTCTCACTGCAGGTGCGCTCTTTAATATCCATTTTGAATGTAATATTATAGATATCCATGCCTCTTTATGTCAAAATTACTTATATTGTCAATGTTTGATTGTCTAGTTGTTGGTGATGCGTCCATATCAGGGACAGAGGCCACTCCCGTTCCTCCAGGTATGTTTATATATTATATAGGGCATGTATATTGATTTAGAATGCTATATCATAAATATACACACATTCCTTTTGCTCTTAGTCGTCCAACTCATTATCATGGGCTGCTTGATGAGATTAGATTTGCGCCTGATGATCTACAAGAGCTTGTTCACTCCCTGTCATATGTGTAAGCAGCGCTATATGCGAGTTTACCTTGTTAGTATGTATGTACTGAAATTAATTAATATTATTCAAATTTTGATACATGCAGATACCAGAGGAGCACATCTTCTATCTCTGTAGGTAAGGCTTTGAATTTGTTGATTTTGGTATTTCTTGTCAATTTTATAGACCAGTATGTGCTAAATATAATGTTCTGACAGTTGGTAGGGGGAAGGCAACATTCGAGGCTGCTGACCCCAGTCCTGGACGCCGCACACGGACGGCACCACGGAGGTTGGGAGAGAGGCCGAGGACTGGGCTCTAGCAGGGCCCATATGAGGTTGGACTCCACCCCGGTGGTTACTTCCTCCGTCTCCAGTGAGCGACGTATCCAGCATAAACTGGATAGCTTGAGGGCCAGCGTTCAGGAGTTGAAGGAGATGCTGGTATGTATACTATTTTATAGTAAAATATCATTTCATATTATATACATATCAACATATCCATAATTAGTACGTAGCTTGAGCTTATTTGGTTTTAGACTTAAGTTTGATTAATCATACATACATATGTAATTAAAATAAACAACGCTTTTCCAAAATAGATATCCAAACAGGGTTTCGAAATAACTTAATAATGATACGAATTCGAATAATAAACAGTTCTTACACGCTTCTTACACACGTTATATCCAGACGCGACAGGGTAGATCGGCCGAGCCTCCACACGCATCTCCTTCGGCTGCGGCTCCGCAAGCCACTACATCGGCTGCGGTTTCGCAGACAGCTCCTGTAGCTCCACCGCCCACTCAGACTCCCGCTCGCGACGAATTGCAGAGTTTATTGACCGAGGAGCAGGCGCGCGTTATTCTATCGTTATTCAGAGGTGGAGCTGGACCGAGCTAGGGTAGATTTTTGGTTCTTTTTTTTTGAAACATGTATTTATTTATATCATACACATTGTACTACATTTTGAAACGATATTGATATTGGTTTATATTTATATCATATTCAGTTTTTGTGTTTCGTTTGTATATTATATATATGCGTGAGATGTGATTATGAATACTGCAATATATGATTTGATTGATGTATATATTATTGTGCACAGGGCGGGAAAAAATCAAGCAGCCCATTTTTTAAAAAAAATTTCAGACAATATGTACCTACGGATTAATCCGTAGGCACACATGCTACCCCTACGGATATGTCCGTAGGGGCAAAATATCAGCAGTAACTGATATTTTCCCCAGATCTCAGTGCCAGGGGGTTGGGAAAGCCCCTACGGCTATATCCGTAGGGGCCACTGACTCTCCCCTACGGCGTTATCCGTAGGGGCAAAATATCAGGAATCCTGAATTTATGCCCCTACGGAAACGTACCTACCCATATATCCATAGGGGGCAGTACATGCCCCTACGGGTATATCCGTAGGGCCAAGTAATTTATTAAAATAAACCGTAAATAATATAAAATCTTATACCCTACGGCGTAATCCGTAGGGGAAAATGGACCTACACATATATCCGTAGGGACAAGAAATTAACCGTAGGGGCAATTTCAGGGCCTCAACTTGCACCTGCGGCCTTTGCACCTACGGGGTATTTTTTCGCCCCTACGTATATATCCGTAGGGGGAGTGGGTTGCCCCTACGGATAAATCCGTAGGGGCAACCGTTCTTTGTAGTAGTGATATACCAGTATTTTTGCACGTGCGATGCACATAGTGTGAAAATAAAATATAAATGATACCATTATAGAAATTAGAATGTGTGATGCGATAGTTTCAAAATAATTATGCGGTAAAGGTTTTTTATTTTTAATATGATATAATTAGTTTTAAAGGTAAAGATTGTTAGCCACAAAAGGTGAAGGTTGTTTCAATCATGAAGAATTTAGAAATTGGGTAGTTAATTCTTTCTTTTTTATATACATTTAATTATGATAGCTTAATAATATTTTGACACATCAGCAAAGCCTATATGGCATAAAATTGGAGTCTCAATTTTATGACAAGTTTCTAACCCTCTTCCTTTGGCATTATAATAGTACTAGAGATAAATTAAAACGGATGGCTTGGATGATGGTGCCTAAATCATTAGGGGTGAGAGAGGGAGGGAGGGAGATCTGAATTTTGAGTAAAAAGAGTATTAAAAAGTTAATTGTGGTGATGTGGATATCTTGAATGAAAAAAAATAGATTTGTAGATTTTTTTCCTATTTATTGATCGAATTACTTTAGCAAAACGATAGGTCATCAATAGATGAGCTTAGCTACACCATGGAGTTAGCATTATAATAGCAAAGATTATGCCCCTTCTAAGTTCTAATAGAGTTAATCGCCTTCTTTTGGTTTCAAACAAATGCTTGTTTTTTCTCTCTTCTTTGAAATTTGGGAATATGATTAGCCATGATACATAACGCAATTCTTAAGTATGTTTCTCTTCTTTCAAACAAATGCTTGTTTTTTCTCTCTTCTTTGAAATTTTGCATGCACGTGAAGTTTGTGGGAATTATATACATGCTAGTGCTTAGGATATAGATGAGAGCATCTACACACCCAGATACACATCTAATATATATTAACGCTAGTTATTATCATTATAATAATTGGATCTTAGAATGAAACATATGCACTAAATATCGTAGACAAACAACATGGAAATATAACAAGAACATCCAAAGATGCATATATCTCTATATGAAACTTCGCACAAATCACTCCATAACATCATGTGACATCCTTCTCAAGCTAGCTGGGGGATGCCAATTATTCTTACTATTATCAGGACAATATCATTATTAGGATACATGAAACGATGCCATTCTTGGTCTAGTAATGTTTGGGATCAAGGATGATGGTAGTAGGGAGGCTTGTCGTGATGGTAGTAGGGAGGGTTGTCATCATGGTGATGATAATAAGGGGAGTTGCGAGCTTCAGCTATGATGACCATAAAGCAAATTGCCAAAACAAGAACAAAGTAAAACACTCGATTTTCTTTCATAATTACCCCTTTCCTCAAATTGCATGTACTCAATAATTGATATTGGTGGATAGCATTGTAGGGAACTGCCCCTTTATATAGAAAGCAAGTGCTGTGTTAAAGGTGAACTCGAACTAATTTGATACTGTATTAGTTTTTTGTTCTTTATTACCACTTGCTGCATTAATTTACTAGTGATTTGAATGGCAGAAAGTCTCGATTTTCATTGTGTTGCTCTGATGCTATTGATCATTAATTTTTGTTGGATGTTAAATATATTTCCACTGGTTATGTGTGTCTTTACTATTATTATAAGATGAAATGGTCTTCAAAATGGCAGTAGCAGTGAGTAAATAAATCGTTAGTTGCAGAGCTAAGACTTTGCCAGCATTCACTTCACCAATACTAACTAAATGCTTATCTGCATGAATAGCATGTCAGCATAAGTTGAACGGAGCAACAAAGCATTTAGAAAAGGCTTAATTCTATAAAAAAAAAACCTTACCTTTTAGCTAGACCGGGAGAAATCCCCAAAAACTTTTAAAATACACAAGAAACTACCACAACTTTAAAAAACACGAAAAACTACAAGAAATAAGGTGTCACGTCAGCAATAAATAGCACGAAATTGCCAAAAATTAAAGGAAAAAAATGTATCACACTACTACAAATAAGGGTTGCCCCTACGGATTTATCGGTAGGGGCAACCCACTGCCCCTACGGATATGTGCGTAGGGGCGAAAAAAGACCCTGTAGGTGCAAAGGCCGCAGGTGCAAGTTGAAGCCCTGAACTTGTCCCTACGGGCTAAATCTTGCTCCTACGGATTTCTGTGTAGGTCCTGTTGCACCTACCGAGTAGGCCGTAGGGTAAAAAAATTTATATTATTTACGGTTTTTTTAAATATATTAATTGTACCTACGGATATAGCAGTAGGTCCACGTACTATCCCCTACGGATACCTACGTAGGAACTTATCCGTAGGGGCAACATATCAGGATTCCTGATATTTTGCCCCTACGGATAACTCCGTAGGGGCTAAGCAATGGCCCCTACGGACATATCCGTAGGGGCACTCCCAACCCTCCTGGTACTGAGATCAGGGAGGAAATATCAGTTACTGCTGATATTTTGCCCCTACAGATATAGCCGTAGGGGCAACATATGTACCTACGGATTAATCCGTAAGTACACATTATCTGTATTTTTTTTTAAAAAAAGGGCTGCCTGATTTTTTCCCATCCTGTGCACAATAATATATAGAACAATAAAATATAAAATTAATCATCACACAACATATATCGCAGTATTCATAATCACATCTCACGCATATAATATACAAAAGAAACCCAAAAACTGAATATGATATAAATATAAACCAATATCAATATCGTTTCAAAATGTAGTACAATATATATGATATAAATAAATACATGTTTCAAAAAATAAGAACCAAAATGATACCCTAGCTCGGTCCAGCTCCACCTCTGAATAACGATAGAATAACGCGCGCCTGCTCCTCGGTCAATAAACTCTGCAATTCGGCGCGAGCGGGAGTCTGAGCGGCCTGTGGAGCTGGCGATATGGTCTGCGCAGCCGCCGTCGAGGTAGTCGCTTGCGGAGCCGCGGCTGCGGGAGTCTGAGCAAGTGGTGGATCTATAGGAGCTGTCTGCGGAACCGCAGCCGATGTAGTGGCTTACGGAGCCGCAGCCGAAGGAGATGCATGTGGAGGCTCGGCCGATGTACCCTGTCGCGTCTGGACCTAACGTGTGTAATAAGCGTGTAAGAACTGTGTATTATTCGAATTCTTATCATTATCAAGTTATTTTGAAACCCCGTTTGGATATCTAGTTTGGAAAACCGTAGTTTATTTTAATTAGATATGTATGTATGATTAATCAAACCTAAGTCTACAACCAAATAAGCTCAGGCTACGTACTAATATTGGATATGTGGATATTTATAATATGACATGATATTTTACTATAAAGTAGTATACATACCAGCATCTCCTTCAACTCCTGAACGGTAGCGTTCAAGCTCTCCAGTTCTTGCTGGACACGTCGCTCACTGGAGACGGAGGAAGTAACCGCCGGAGTGGAGTCCAACCTCATATGGGCCCTGCTAGGGCCCAGTCCTCGGCCTCTCTCCCAACCTCCGTGGTGCCGTCTGTGTGCGGCGTCCAGGACTAGGGTCAGCAACATCGGATCGCTCTGTCCGTTAAAATCGATCCCCGAGGCCTCGGCCTGCTCAACCACTCGCTCCTACACCCACATTAAGCAGTAAAGTATAAGTATAAAATTTAAATTTGAACCTTCCAAAACTAAAATTTCAAATATGGGTAAAAAAGAGGGGGAATGCTGCCTTCCCTCTAGCAACTGTTAGAACATTATATTTAGCACATACTGGTCTATAAAATTGACAAGAAATACCAAAATCAACAAATTCAAAGCCTTACCTACAGAGATAGCAGATGTGCTCCTCTGGTATCTGCATGTATCAAAATTTGAATAATATTAATTAATTTCAGTACATACATATTAACAAGATAAACTCTCATATAGCGCTGCTTACACATAAGACAGGGAGTGAACAAGCTCTTGTAGATCATCAGGCGCAAATCTAATCTCATCAAGCAACACATGATAATGAGTTGGACGTGTGGTGCCCTATTTCTCATAAGTGCATGCTGCGTGAATAAATATTGTGTTAATTCCAAACTACATACAAATATAACAAGCTTATCAATTATATAGTATTCAATTTGATTTCAAACAAATACCAAATAAGAATTTATTGTACAGGTCCACGACTTACAATCATTCCCGCATGCGAGCACATATAAAAATCATAGTTTCTAGGATGACAAATTTTATTGTCAACTACTGTCACCACCTACAGCTAGACAATAATAAAAATTACTATCTAAGTAAGAGCAAAAGGAATGTGTGTATATTTATGATATAGCATTCTAAATCAATATACATGCACTATATGATATATAAACATACCTGGAGGAGCGGGAGTGGCCTCTGTCCCTGATATGGACGCATCACCAACAACTAAACAATCAAACATTGACAATATGAGTAATTTTGACATAAACATGCATGAATATCTATAATATTACATTCAAAATGGATATTAGAGAACGCACCTGCAGTGAGAAGTGGAAAAAGTATCACCCAACAAGGGTGTAATTTACAGAATCAGTTGAAACTCTTGAAAGTCATAGAAGAACCTGACCTACACAAATCTGATGTATACTTTCCATTGGACACTAAGAAGTCTCTAAAAGGAAAAGCCAATGTGAAAGTCATCATTAGTTCATATCAGAAAATTGATGCTGAAACAGAGAACAAGGAATGTCATTTTCTTCTTCTTCTGCCACATTACTGTCTTCTCCTTCTTCTTCTGCCACATTACTGTCTTCTCCTTCTTATTATGTGCGCGTGTAAATTCAATGAAAGCAGAAACTCCAGTGACAAACTTAGGTTGCATACGTTGTTGCCAATTCACATACATCCAGTCCTTAACCCTGACGTACTCATGAGCCATGTTAGACTGTATCATATAAATTGTAGGTTATGATGACTATATTGAGAATATGGATTAATAGTGGGTAGGAAAAGTATTTCTCAAATGGATTTTGCATCTGAAAACCATAAACTACTAAGTAATAGCATATAAAAAAATTTTAGTATAAAGGTTGTTATTTTAAGTTTTCCCTTATTAAATCAAATTTGTTTCACGTATCGAGGAATATACCAAAACGTGCACAGGCATGCAATGTCTTGGTTTCTAGTGTGTGATCCACTATACACAATAGAACACAATACAATATTACGTATAGTGATATGATCTAACTGCCTTTATAAACTACAAGTGTACAGAAAATTATGATAAGAAACCATAAGAAAGGGTCGTAGCCATGCATAACCTTTAATCTACATACCAAATCGTGCACAAGCATGCAATTATTGTCACCTTGCCTTGGAATATAAAATATCTTGGAAGACTATAAGCGGAGCATTTAAATCTTGATAACTTTTGACTTCAACATATATTTTTCTCAAGTACCATGAAATATACTTCCTCTATATAAACCGTTTTCAGGAAGATGGATTAACAATGACAAATTATCCATATTAGAAAAACACAGTATTACCCTTCTTAAGATAATACATTGTATAAGCACACCATAGCCCAGAACATGTCCTATCTACGAAAACATAAACAGCATATAGCAATGAAAGGAAAAGAACCACCATATCGGAGATGAAAGACAGAGAATTCAAGCATTGTTTCATACCTTTAGAGCACGCTGTCAAAAGAAACAGAAAGACAATAGAACAGATTATCACATAGCAATTGATAGATAAATAAACATTAGAGTTCTGAGAACCTTGCCTTGAAATTTATGCTTTATTACTAACAACTATCATATCAAGTATCATGGTTCATGGAAAAAATATTATTAAAATAGAAAAATTCATAAAGAAAAAAGTGTTTCGAATGAACTTATACCTCATAGCACTTCTGAGCCTGCTCAAGTTTTCGCTGGACAAGGTAAAATTGCCCTAGGTTGTGTAAAGCAGCCCCTACTCTGCAAAAGCAAGAAACCTTAAAGAATGACAAATGTGTCCATCATCCAATTTAGGTGACTAAAAAGGTAAAAATACATAAAATGATATATTAAAAAACAGAATTACTATATCTGTTCTACACATATAATGTAAGTATCTATCATTAAAAAAAAGTCAAAAAGGCTTAAAGACCCTTCACTGAACTTCATTAATAACTATTTATACAAATTATTAGATTTAACATTAGTTACTTACTAAGCATACATGTCTACAAGGTTAGAAAATAAAATAAATTTCAACTGAAATAATATACACACCGTACGTCATCAGAACCAAACACTTCCTCCAGAATAGTTATGGCTTCTAAATATAATGGCTCAGTTTTATCAATTGCTTTCCTTACCCTGTAAAGTTCTGCCTACAATACCAAGCATACATCAATAGATAAGCTTAAAACAATTAAGAAAGTCAAATTTCTTGACAAGACACTGACTTCTCTTGTTTAAAGGATATTTTATTGCTAAAATCAGTTAAAGGTTATAACGAAAAGAAAAAGAAAGAATGTCATAATCCTATGTTCAAATTTATTTCCAAAATCATATGATAAAAGTAGATAAAGCAACTTAAGTTGCATCATCCTAGATTCCTAATTCAATTCTTACAATTAACGACGGAAAAACAGCATGTAAGATATGCTAAGATAAAGGCAGGTAGCATATACATACATTATGCTCCACAAATATATTTTATAATTCTTGAAACTTCAACTTCTTAACAGTGTCTAGCTCGCTCAGTTATAGCTTTCCAACATCGCTTCTTTTGTTTTTGGGCTATGTCAAAAACCTATGCTAGATTTCTTACTTTCAAAAAATGGTAAAATTCATGTCTACCAAACAATTTTCCAAACTCATTTTGTTAATGGAAGAGTAAATGATGTAACTTCTTAGGTATTTTTTCTTCTTTCAACATTACATAAACAAACACATAAAGTAACTTCCAAAATTACTTCCATAAATGTTTTTATGAAGTTTTTTTAAAGAGCATCTCATACTCGCAATTATCCAAACAGGTCCTAAATACAACTGATGCCTGACTGATTATCACAGTTACTAGTCAGGAAATTACAACTGAACCATCAATTTCAACTTCCTCTTCTACCACTTCCAAAACCTAACCCCACCCCACCGGAAATTATTCCCAATGCTGGTTGCATACGCCAAGACGAGATTGGCGAGATCGGCGACGCGGCGACGAGAAAAGGGGATTTGGGAGGTTTCGCGGGCACGAGCGAGGAGAGAGGATAATCCGCGCGTGGGGATGGTCCCAAACTCGAAGCCTAAGCCTTTGAAGAAAGTAGAAGCTTAAGGATACATAGGTCCACCTCTATTGGTGGATAGCGATAACTACAACAATCTAATAATGTTTGTCGCGGCTAAGTTTTGAATCTGTCCGGGAAGCACCGTTCTGTTGGCTATGCATGCAATATTTGTTATAAAAAAAATCTCGTTTTTTATAGCTGGCTACCAGACTGTGATATTACAAAAAAAAAAGCCGCAACAAGTATTAGAAAAATAAGAACATAGGACCATGTCATTATTGTCAAATTAAAACCCGTTGATATCTTTTTTTGAGAAAATTCATTGAGCAGAGAAGTGTTGAATGCAAATGACATTTGACTTTTCTATGCATCACATGTGATCCAACGTCACCTAACGGAGGTTTGTGATGACCATAATAACCATCTTTAGCAACAAAAAAGATAATGCAGATATATAAATATTAGGAACAAAATAGATATATAATGCAGTGATGATAGATTCAACCATATTCATTTTGGTTAACAGGAAGTAATTAGGGAGAAGTTAGAAATAGATGAGAGAGAGATCGAGCGAGCGATCGTGTGTGTGTCATGAGTGTAAATAGGAGTGAAAGCGGAGGGCACTAAACAGAAAGAAGCACGGATCTCGTTTTGTCGTTTTGGCGGGTCTTGCCGACTCTACGCTTACGGCTGTCTTCATATAAGAGGATGTCATTAGGCACGTTTATGAATATCAAAAACACATTTAACTTTAATTTCTATATATTAGCTTGGATTACAATATAAAAATACGAGGGGGAAAAAAACCATACCTTAATGCTAGCTAATCCCAATCTTAATCTTGACTATACTAGTCCATACATTCATGAGCAAGGATAACATAATAGGTTTCTTAATTTTGTCATCAAACCAACCCCAATCCTAACCCTAACCCTACCACCAGCCCCAGCCCCAACCCCCAGCCGAACCCCAACCGCAGCCCCAGCCCCAGCCCGAGCCCCAGCCCCAGCCCCAGCCCGAGCGCCAACCGCAGCCCTAGCCGCAGCCTGAGCCCCAGCCCCAACCGCAGCCCTAGCCGCAGCCCGAGCCCCAACCCCAGCCCTAGCCCTAGCCCAAGCCCCAGCCCTAGCCCGCAGCCCCAGCCCCAGCCCCAGCCCCAGCCCGCAGCCCTAGCCCCAGCCCCAATCAAAAATTTGAGTAATTGAAGATTTCGTTACCTGTGTAGAGGCGACGACGAGAACAGAGATGAGCCGGCGCTGGCGACGACGAAAGCAGGCGGTGGCTACGACGAATCGGCGGCGCTGGCGACGACGAGAACGACGATCGATCGTCGGGAACGAGGGTTTGAGAATTTGGGTTTGCGCGAGAATTAGGAATAATGAGCGTAGGGATCGATCTGAGCTTTTAACTTAAATCCCTATTTAGATGTCTCTACGGATAAGTCCGTAGGTTCTTGGTTTGCGGCTCCGTAGGGGCAAATAACAATTTAAGATTTAATAATCTTTAAATAAATATGTAAGGATCGTAGGGGCAACCTTTTGGCCCTACGGATTAATCCGTAGGGCCAAAATAAAATTGCCCTACAGATGCCGTTATCCGTAGGGGCAACCCCCTATTTTAGTAGTGTCATGGTAATTTCTCATAATTCTCAAAGTTTCCAGGGGTTTCTTGTAGTTTAGC
Source organism: Agapanthus africanus (assembly GCA_030015575.1). Classification (NCBI taxonomy): domain Eukaryota; kingdom Viridiplantae; phylum Streptophyta; class Magnoliopsida; order Asparagales; family Amaryllidaceae; genus Agapanthus; species Agapanthus africanus. Next base: position 546,809,073 of record CM057338.1, read on the forward strand.
TAAAAGGTCTGGGTATTTTTTAGAATTAAGCCAGGTGCTTGGAAGGTTTGGATACTAGGCTCCAGTGTATTAAAACTTGTTTGATCTAGTCTTGCATGATCCATAATCTATATAACATCGGAACTTTTGGTATTAGATGCTTGGTGCTTATGCAAGCACGGACCTAATCTGTTTTCTATTTCTTTTGATATGAACTGTCCAATTCCCCCTAAATTTTAAATCTGAGAGTGAAGACTTACCCCAGATGCATGCCATTCAATATATATTTGTCATACTTTAGTGCCATGATTCTAGGCCAACAAGACTACAGTTGAAGAGTTATTTGATTACATCATCTGAAATATAAATGGTACGTCTCAAGTAACTATTTAGAACTAAGATTTGGTCATGCATGCAGCCTTGGCCAATTCCATCTGCGCTGGTGATCGTTTGTATACACACACGAAATAAAAATATATCGGTGCCTAGGCATGATTAAAGCCTTCTGAATAAGTTTGCATTGTCTAGATTGTCATCTGTTTTTGGAAGCAAAACTATTATTATTGTTCCTGATATTCTGATTTTGTGATGGTACATAGATCATGACACATACAAGACTTGATCAAAATTAATAGTTACAATTTAATGAAGATTACCTGATCAGCATTACTTCAAAAGCATAGCTAGCTAGGCTTATGACATGTATACGATCTCATACCTGGTACATGAAGCAACTGGAGAAGCGAAAGGTGGCCAAGTCCTATAGCTCGCAAACTTGAAAAATTATTAACTTAATGCTTATATCAATTTGATGACTTTTTCATCTTACATATGGCAATAGGCTGATAATACTAAAGATAAACACATTGTCCTAGGAAAATATATTTGAAATTCAATCGAATCACAATCAATTATTTCGATACAACAAAGGAAAAGGCCAATATATTGCCATTTCAAAGTCGTCGACAAATTAATAATATAACACGTGGTTAACAGTAAGCCAAAAAACAACAAAAATAAATAATTTAAGTTTACATTCAAAGCATGCTTCCTATATAAGGGGTAGAAGTTACAGTGATATCCACCAATTTGAGTGAGTTGAGGCAAACAAGAGAGTGACCATGTTAAACAACAAATTGCTGAACCTTGTTCTTGTTTTGGCCATTTGCTTTATGGTCATTGCAGCTGAGGCTCGCCACTCTCCTTATTACCATGACAACCCACCATATTATCATGACAAGCCTCCATATTACCACCATCCTCCCAAACATGACTAAAGAATTCATGGATGATGTGTTTCCATACCATTAATTCTGTACCGTCGTTCCTGATAATAGTAAGAGTAAGAATAATTGGCACCCCCAGGCTAGCTAGCTATCTTGAAGGGTACTGCCATGGAGTGATTTGTGTGAAATTATATTTGGTTGTTATATGTTTCTCTGCATGCCGTTCTTGTTATATTATCTAGTTGATGATTACAAGTAAAGGTTACAGTGTAGGATTTACTTGTTTTCATGTTGACTGCTGGTGTTGGTATATACATTATATGTGCCTCTAGGTGTACGGATGTTGTCAGCTATATTTCAGCATGTGCATAAATAGTCCCCAAAGGTATATAGAAAACTCAATTCCGCCATGAGTGAAGATCACTTCTCTCTACCTTTAGTCGACCAAATGATGGAACGATTGGCAGGACATGCAAATTATTGCTTTTTGGACGGATACTTTGGTTATAACCAAGTTCCCATTGCACACGAAGATCAGGACAAGACCGCTTTTACTTGTCCATTTGAAACTTTTGCGTATAGTCGCATGCCCTCGCTACATTTCACTGGTGTATGATGAGGATATTCTCGGACATGATCGAGAATTTTTTGAAGATACTCAGAGACGATTTCATCATTTTTGAACTTTTTTGATGAGTTCTTGCAGCATCTTGACGCAGCCCTCACTCGGTTTAAGGATAAGAACTTAATCTTGAATAAGGAGAAATGCTTCTTTTTGATTCAAGAGGATATTATATATCTTAGGACATATCATTTCTAGAAGTGGTATTGAGGTTGACTATGCAAAGATAGACGTCATTTCAAACCTCCCTTCTCCCACTTGCGTAAAAAATATACGATTCTTCTTTAGCCATACCAGTTTTTATAGACGGTTTATCAAGAACCTAGCGAGATTGCTAGACCCTTAACCCGTTTCTTGGTCAATAATATCACTTTTCACTTCACCTCGGATTGTGTGACTACTTTTGAATCGCTTAAACGTTCTCTCACTACTGCACCCGTGCTTTCTTCTCTTGACCGGAATTATCCCTTCGAGATTATGTGTGATGGATCCGACTTTGCTATCGCTGCAGTCTTAGGAAAGCATATCAATAAGATGTAACACGTAATCTATTATGCAAGTAGGACTTTAAATGATGCCCGGTTGAACTATACAACGACCGAAAAGGAATTCTTGGCTGTTGTGTTCGCTTTAGAAAAATTTAAGCCTTAGGATGTGAAAATATAGTAGCTGATCATCTTTCACGTCTCCCTTCTTCGCCGATTGTTCTGTTTCCGATAAACGAATCTTTTTTTGATGAGCACCTCTTGACGGTATCTCGCGAACCTTGGTTTGCGGATATTGTGAACTTTGCCACGACTTATGCCTACCAAATTGTCTAATCAACACAATCATAGGTTTTTATCTTAAGTAAAACGCTTTTACGGCGATGATCCTTATTTGTTCAATTATTTTGCTGTTCAGATTTTTCGTAGGTGTTCCCGATATAGAAGTTGAGTGTTTTCTCCTTTTGCCACGATCAAGCATGTGGTGGACATTTTGGCCATAAGAAGTCATCGGAGAAGGTTTTGTAATGTGCCTCTTATTAGCCAGCGCTATTCAAAAATGCAAATGATTATTGTAAAACTTGTACTCGGTGTCAACATTCGGGCTGAATCTCGAGAAGGAATGAGATACCGCTCCAACCAATTCTCACTAGTAAAATAGGGGTTTGCCCCTACGGATGAAAATATCCGTTGGGGCAGATTTTACTTGGCCCTACGGATTAATCCGTAGGGCTAAAAGGTTGCCCCTACGGGCACAGACGTCCAAGAATAAAAATATTAATTCTTAATTTGGTGTTTGCCCCTACGGAGTCGCAAACAAAGGACCTACGGGTATATCCGTAGGGGCAAGTAAATATCTATTTAACAAAACCCCAGATCGATCGCCTACGCTCACTTTCTCTCTCTCTCAATCGCGCGCGAGAAAAACCCCAAATCGCCTCTGTCGTCGCCACCGTCGCCTCCGTCGTCGCCACCGCCGGTTTCGTCGCCACCGTCGTCGCCAGCGCCTGTTTCGTCGCCACCGTCGTCGCCACCGCCGGTTTCGTCGCCAAGTCGCCACCGTCGTCGCTCCAGCCCACCAGCAGCCGTTCAGGTATAAATCTCGAGGTAAATTAAAGTATTTTTGGATTATTTTGGGCTTAGGGTTCATGGCTGGGTTTGGGTTGCGCGCGCGAGAATTGGGGTTGGGCAGGGGTCGCGGTGGCGGTGGCGGTCGGGGTCGGGGTAGGGTTAGGGTTGGGGTTCGGCTGTTGCTGGGGTGGGGCTGGGGTTAGGGTTACGGTGGGGCTGGGGTTAGGGTTACGGTGGGGCTGGGGTTAGGGTTACGGTAGTGGGGCTGTGGTTAGGGTTACGGTGGGGCTGGTTGAATGGCTATTCTGATTAGTTGACAAATACAATGTTAATCATAATTTACTCGACACAGATGGTAGAAAATCAGAAAAAGATCAAGAAAAAAATAATCGATTTTGATTTTAACATGCAGGGTGTTGATGCAAGATGTAATATCTAGTAGCAGATGCTAGGTATATAGACTAAAGAATAGTTGTAAATGAACCGCTAGCAAGAAAATCCTATAATTATACGTACACATCGCTTGACTCATGAAGCCTGAAGCTCTTTCTTTTGGGGGATAAAACTAGTTATATTCCTGCATTGCCTAGAAATAGCAGTGAGTTGGTTAAAACTTTTCAAACACAACCCCCCACCCCCCAAAAAAAAGAAAGAAAGAAAGGACAAGGAAAAAAAAAGAATAGCAACAAGCAATACAAGCTAGCAACCGTAAATAACAGCTGAGATTATGTCTACCTTGGTAATTTGAACAATGATGGTCTTGTCTGGATTGTTAAGATCCACTTTATGGGGGTGAGGAACAAATTTTGCAACTGTATTTATGATTTTCATTCTGTCAAGTGTTGAAATAAAAATCAACACTTGACAATCAATCCAAGATGCTCAATAACTTGCTTCAAAACCATAATCTAATCTTGATGATGCTCAATATTAGCGATTTCCATGATCACGACACGTGGCAGATGACGTGTCTCATAACGCTTTATGATATCAGTATCCTATATTTGTAGTTTTAATTGTTGATTGTTATAGATGTATACCATTGCAATAATAGTTTTTGGTTGATGAATGCTATTGCAATGTAGGATGATCAGTTCTATCAATCTTGATCTCAATGATTTAAAATCATGTTACACATACAACACGAATGCACAACAAACGCATAATTAGAGAGCGACTCGAGATATTCAGGTTAAAACCAATATATGATACTCGATGATAATATGAAACCTTCATATTCCCATCGATACCCATATATGAAAATAAAAGCGCCACTTAGTCCCCGTCTATCGGTTAACATACGTGCGATGCTCGTCGTGACCTAGAACTATACGAAGGTTGTTAAATATCGGACAGTATAGCTCGATACTAACAACCGTCGTATAGTCTACGCGACGAGAAAATTCAATCGTATGGTAACCCATAGATTTGTCCCGTATGGACAAGTTAAGAATGTATAAAGCAAACGCCTTCATTCACTTGTGTTTTCATCCGTTTCGAGATATTTCGTCGGTATCTTTCCGCTGGTTCTCCGTGTACAAAGATAGATTAGATGTTCATTTCAACGTTGTTTCACTGCTTTGAAATGATTATCTATTCTATTACAGTGTACTCGGAGAACAGCGGGGAGGTGCTGCCGAAATTTACTCGAAACGGTTGAAAGCACAAGTGATGGGCGTTCGCTCTATACATTCTTAATGGGATAGAAGCCTACCCCCGACAGCCGGAACACATACATACAAACGCATAATTAGAGAGCGATTCGAGATGTTCGGGTTAAAACCAATATATGATACTCGATGATAATATGAAACCTTCATATTCCCATCGATACCCATATATGAAACTAAAAGCGCCACTTAGTCCCCGTCTATCGGTTAACATACGTGCGATGCTCGTCGTGACCTAGAACTATATGAAGGTTGTTAAATATCGGACAGTATAGCTCGATACTAACAACCGTCGTATAGTCTATGCGACGAGAAAATTCAATCGTATGGTAACCCATAGATTTGTCCCGTGTGGACAAGTTAAGAATGTATAAAGCAAACGCCTTCATTCACTTGTGTTTTCATCCGTTTCGAGATATTTCGTCGGTATCTTTCCGCTGGTTCTCCGTGTACAAAGATAGATTAGATGTTCATTTCAACGTTGTTTCACAGCTTTGAAATGATTATCTATTCTATTACAGTGTACTCGGAGAACAGCGGGGAGGTGCTGCCGAAATTTACTCGAAACGGTTGAAAGCACAAGTGATGGGCGTTCGCTCTATACATTCTTAATGGGATAGAAGCCTACCCCCGACAGCCGGAACACATACATACAAACGCATAATCAGAGAGCGATTCGAGATGTTCGGGTTAAAACCAATATATGATAATATGAAACCTTCATATTCCCATCGATACCCATATATGAAACTAAAAGCGCCACTTAGTCCCCGTCTATCGGTCAACATAACGTACGATAATTTATTTTTTTCAATGACAAACGCACACACAAAGCATATACACGGATTTTCTCCTTTGTCAGTTACTATCCCGTTCTTATATTTCTCAATATAGTCAGCATAACCTACAATTTATATGTTATTCAGTCTAACATGGCCCATGAGTACGTCAGAGTTAAGGACTGGATGTATGTGGATTGGAAACAACGTATGCAACCTAAGTTTGTCGCAGGAGTTGCTGCTTTCCTTGAATTTGCACGAGCACATAATAAGATCATAATAGAGAAGATTCTCTGTCCGTGCGATAGATGTGGCAATAAGTACTGGCAGAAGGTAGAATTGGCAGAGCTTTATATTGTAAAACATGGGTTTACTAGACTTTATTCAACTTGGAAATATCACGGGGAAGGAGAAGAATGCAGTACTGCGGTAGAAGAAGAAGGAGAACACGATAATGCGGCAGGAGAAGAAGAAGATTTCGGTAATACGGCAGGATACGGAAATTTATTTCCATCAGAAGAAATGGAGGATATGGTAGAGGCTGCCCTAGGTGAATCTATTCGTACCGAAGATGACATTCCTTCCGGTCAAGGACCGCGTGCGGATAAATATGAAAATTTCATGAATGATGCTAGGAAACCAATTTATGAGAATGCGAAGTATTCCATCCTCTCATGGTTCGTCCAACTTTTCCAAATTAAGTGCCTAAATGGATGGAGCAACAAGTCATTCACAATGCTTCTTTCGTTCTTGAAAGATTCTATGCCTACGGGAAATAATGTACCCGAAAGCTGGTACGAAGCCCAGAAAATGATGTCTGATTTGGGTCTAAAGTGCGAGAAGATTCAAGCATGTCCTAAAAATTGCGTGTTGTACCGGAAAGAGAATTCAGATTTGAAAGAGTGTCCAACATGCGGAGAGGCCAGGTATAAGCCGAAAGATTCTGATAAGAAGCCTGATATACCTGTGAAGATAGCACGATATTTTCCCATAACACAGAGGCTACAGAGGCTATTCAGGTGCAAGAAAACAGCCGAGGCAATGATTTGGCATCACCGTGCTCCTCCAAGCGAAAATGGAAAAATGAGCCATCCAAGAGATTCACCGGCATGGAAGGATTTCGATAGGAGGCACGCAATATTCAGTAGCGATCCTCGCAATGTCCGGCTCGGACTGGCTGCCGATGGCTTCTGCCCATTCAACTATATGGCTGGAAGTCACAGTACATGGCCCGTTGTAATGATAATTTATAATTTGTCGCCTTGGTTGGCTATGGACCAATCATATTTTATGATACCTCTTCTTATCGACGGACCAAACTCACCGGGAAACAATATCGACGTCTATCTCCGACCTCTGATCGAGGAGCTGAAAACTTTGTTCATTGATAGTGTAGAGACATATGATTCAAACACAAATACAACCTTCATACTGCGTGCGGCTTTAATGTGGACAATTAATGACTTTCCTGCGTATGGAATGCTATCAGGTTGGTCCGTACATGGTCACAAAGCATGTCCTCATTGCCATGAACACACAACATCAAAATTTTTGAATTTTAGCAGGAAGGTTTGTTATTGCGGCCATCGACGTTTTCTGCCTCCAGACCACCCCTATAGGTTAGACACGGTTCACTTTGATGGTCATCAGGAGCTTCTTGGGCCTCCATTCCCATTGTCCGGAGAGGACGTGACTGCTAAATGGGATGGTTACAATAACGTGACATTCGGGATGGATCCGACGAGACAGGTCAAACCACAATATTGGAACAAGTTAAGCATTTTCTTCGAGCTTCCGTACTGGTCTACAAATTCAGTACGTCATTGTCTGGACGTCATGCATATAGAGAAGGGAGTATCAGAGCACATACTTAACTTGCTTCTGTGTAAAGACGGGAAATCGAAAGACAACATGAATGCCCGGATGGATCTACAAGAGTGGGGAATAAGAAGTGAACTGCACCCTAAACCGGTAGCGGGTAAACCGGGCAAGTTTGTACTTCCCAATGCCGCTTATCATATGTCACAACCGGAGAAGAAAAGATTCCTGCAGGTGTTGCATGATTTGAAAGTCCCCACAGGTTTCTCAGGATCATTCAGCAAGAAAATAAAAATTGTGAAGGGCAAGATCGATGGGCTGAAAAGTCATGATCACCATGTTATCGTGGAGCACCTTCTTCCATTAGCCCTCAGGACTTCTCTCCCCGACTCGGTTGGTCTAGTAATCAACGACCTATGTTGTTTTTTCCAGGAGTTGTGTGCTAAAACACTGGAGGTTGCGACGCTGGATAAACTAGAAAATTCTATTGCGTTGATACTTTGCAAGTTTGAGCGTATTTTCCCACCGTCATTCTTCGATATCATAATACACTTGACGGTTCATCTTGCAACTGAGGCGAACTTAGCCGGACCCGTACAATATCGATGGATGTATCCCGTCGAGAGGTACGTGTAATTTTTCGTTTCGCGCAATTTATAATTTTATTTTTGTCCTGTATGCCCATGTTTATTTATTCAACATATTCTCATTAGGTACCTTTACACTCTTAAGAAGTATATACGCAATAAAAATCGACCAGAGGGTTCTATCATGCAAGGTTATCTTCTTGATGAAGCAACCACATTTTGTTCCCTCTATCTGGACGAGAACATTGAGACAAGGCTTAACCGACCACGAAGAATTCAAGACGGGCCATATGGTAAAGCCGAGTATAAGAGGGTAGACACTATGTTTATCAACAAGATATACCGGTTTATCTTGCTTAATTGCGCATGTCTTGAACAAATTAGAGAGTAAGTTCTTTTGGATTAATTGTTATATCTGTGTTTGTGTGTGTATGAAATGACATAATATTAATGTCACAATTATTTGTCGTAAACAGAACTCATTTTAACGAGGTACGTGAGGGGCATCCTGATTGGAACGAAGAGCGTTTGGAAAAATACCATCAGGATAATTTTTGTGATTGGGTCACAGAGCATGTAAGTTATTCGAATTACATTTTATTGCTATCAGTTTTAATCTAAATTTGTATCGTTATGTATTTATCGTAAAATTTGTTTTGTTAGATCCACGATCCAAACTTGTCTGCATCATTTGAGAGTGATTCAAGATGTTTAGCTCAATTTCCTAGTATGGAGGTTGCATATTACAAAGGATTTGGTGTCCTTGGATACAAATTCGAAGTTAAGGACATAGAAACATCTAGAATCACTCAGAATAGTGGGATTGCGACGGTAGGATCGGACGGTGTGATTTACTATGGGTACTTAAATTGTATACTCGGCATCCACTATCCCGGACGATCAGAACCCTTTTATATATTCCACTGTACTTGGTACGATCCGCGAACCGATACAGACAGGTGGAGAAGCAGTCTTGGGACTTGGAAAGATGAATATGGATTGACCAGTGTGAACACACTTCGATTTTACGGTCAGGACGATCCGTTTATCTTTCCGAACCAAGCGTTCCAAGTATACTACTCACAGTGTTTGAAGCATCCGGGGTGGAGTGTTGTATGCCGATGGAAACCTAGAGATGTCTACGATGTCCCAGAATACGAGGACAGCGATGAGGATGAAGAAGAGAGAAGGCTTAAAGTGCTCCGACCGTCTGTTTCGAAGGACGGGTTGTCTTCGACCGATCATGAAGTTACGTGGGTTAGAAATGACATCGACGATGAAATCCAAGTAGATATGTATGATGCGCCCACGAAACGAAAAAGGTTATCAGTAATGTTATATTATTACTTCACATTTTACGCTCTAGATCATATATAGTCAATACTTAAAATGATTGTCTAATGCGTCCACGAACTGTTTATCTAGATTTGATGACGATGTCGGGAGCAGCGAGGGGCGGCAGGAGCTCCAGCCGCGGCAGAGGCAGAGGCAGAGGCAGAGCGGTTCTGCCGCCCGGAGAGCTCCGTAGGGAGCTTCAGAGGGCCGGTCTTGCACCCAGATCGGAGACCCCTTCGGATGCCTCCTTCCGTGTGGATTTTGCCACACCTCCAGGTATACTGCACGCATATCCATTTTCAATGTAATATTACAGATATTCATGCATGTTTATGTCAAAATTACTTATATTGTCAATGTTTGATTGTCTAGTTGTTGGTCCTGCGTCCACATCTGGGACAGAGGCCACCCCCGCTCCTCCAGGTATGTTTATATATCATATAGTGTATGTATATTGATTTAGAATGCTATATCATAAATATACACATTCCTTTTACTCTTACTTAGCAATTTTTATTATTGTCTAGCTGTAGGTGGTGACACCACCGCACCTGCGGGTATGTTTATATGTCCTATAGTGCATGCATATTGATTTAGAACGTTATATTATTGATCTACACATTCTTTTTGCAATTACTTATAAAATCTATTTTTAATTGTCTAGTTGTTGGTCCTGCGTCCACATCTGGGACAGAGGCCACCCCCGCTCCTCCAGGTATGTTTATATATCATATAGTGTATGTATATTGATTTAGAATGCTATATCATAAATATACACATTCCTTTTGCTCTTACTTAGCAATTTTTATTATTGTCTAGCTGTAGGTGGTGACACCACCGCACCTGCGGGTATGTTTATATGTCCTATAGTGCATGCATATTGATTTAGAACGTTATATTATTGATCTACACATTCTTTTTGCAATTACTTATAAAATCTATTTTTAATTGTCTAATTATAGGTGGTGCGTCCACACCTTCCACAGGGGCCACTCCTGCCGCTTCCATACCCTCCGCATCGTCTGCAGGTTAGTATGAATAAATTTAAAATATTTATTTATTTTACATATGCTCTATAGAATAAATATGAACTTCATGGAGATTTAGCGTCGATGTTTATTTTATAGTTGGAGGGGATGCGTCCGGGTCCAGGACCCCGGTTGTTCCTCACCGGAGAAACTATCGTCCCGCTCGTGCTACTGCTTGGGCCCAGGCTCGTGCGCTATTCACCGGAGGTATATATCACACTTGAATTTTTGTTTAACCTTGATTTCTTAATACAACTTTGTCTTATTATTGATTGTCTTGATATTTCGTGCAGACGCAGGGCCTCTCCATCCCCAGAGGGAGACTCGAGGCCCGAATCAGTCCCATAGGCTGAGGCCTGATAGAGCTAGGGGGGAGGCAGCATTCCCCCTATTTTTTACCCTTGACTATCGCTATACCGGTCCTCATGCCGAGAGGTTCGGCCGGTATTTGAGGGACGAGAGCCGGATCGTGAAGAACTATCCACTTCACGTTGAGTGGGGCGAGCAGCACCAGCGCTCATTCGCCCTCTTCTTTGATCAGGCTCGGGTATGTATTAATATATATTTTCATTTGATCTATCCAATATATTTATTATTAACACTTGCAATCAAATAACAAAGTTTTTTTTTTGTATTTTCAGTTGGATTACGATTTTCAACCTGTAGCCGACCCTGATCACCCGGGGAGGGTGCTCGACCTTCATGCTCTGTACAATGGCCTGATGAAGAACATGCAGGCCAAGGTCCGATACAACAGGAATGAGCTGAAGGCCGACTGCTACTCCCTGTGGATAGCGACCCCCGAGGCAGAGAGAGCGGCCCTCCTATCTACTCCGGCGTTTGCGAGAGTCGACGTAGAGACATGGCCTCTATTGTGCGCTTATTTCGACTCCGAACGCAAACAAGTATGTATTTTAAATTTAATTCATTATTTATGATATAATTTATTTCTTTGTGTTTCTTAATTAGAAAACTAAATGTTAATGCGTTGTGCAGAAACAGGCCGCTCAGAATACGGAGAACAGGAAGTCGGCGAAGAGGGGTCGCCCCACTTACACAGGTGGCTCGAGCAACATTACTCGAGCCATGGAGTTATCGGTAAATTAAGAGTTATTCTCTAATATTCTGCAATATTAAGAGTTATTCTCTAATATTTCTAATATTAAGAGTTACTTTCTAATATTGCAGACATCTCGGACCGTGGCGTCAGGTGGTACACCGAGCGTGCTGTCCTCATATCTTGCCGTCCACGGCACCTCGACAGATCCCGCCATGGGCGAGCTTCGATGTCCCGACGTCGCTACCCAGGAGTACTGCGTAAGTGTTAATATTTTTTCTACCCAAATTTGAAATTTTAGTTTTGGAAGGTTCAAGTTTAAATTTTATACCTATACTTTACTGCTTAATGTAGGTGTAGGAGCGGGTGGTTGAGCAGGCCCAGGCCTCGGGGATCGATTTTACCGGACAGAACGATCCGAGGCTGCTGACCCCAGTTCTGGACGCCGCACACGGAGGGCACCACGGAGGTTGGGAGAGAGGCCGGGGATTGGGCCCTAGCAGGGCCCATATGAGGTTGGACTCCACCCCGGCGGTTACTTCCTCCGTCTCCAGTGACCGGCATGTCCATCAGGAACTGGATAGCTTGAGGGCCACCGTTCAGGAGTTGAAAGAGATGCTGGTATGTATACTACTTTATAGTAAAATATCATTTCATATTATATACATATCAACATATCCATAATTAGTACGTAGCTTGAGCTTATTTGGTTTTAGACTTAAGTTTGATTAATCATACATACATATGTAATTAAAATAAACAACGCTTTTCCAAACTAGATATCCAAACAGGGTTTCGAAATAACTTAATAATGAAACGAATTCGAATAAGACACAGTTCTTACACGCTTCTTACACACGTTATGTCCAGACGCGACAGGGTAGATCGGCCGAGCATCCACATGCATCTCCTTCGGCTGCGGCTCCGCAAGCCACTACATCGGCTGCGGTTCCGCAGACAGCTCCTGTAGCTCCACCGCCCACTCAGACTCCCGCAGCCGCGGCTCCGCAAGCGACTACCTCGACGGCGGCTGCGCAGACCACATCGCCAGCTCCACATGCCGCTCAGACTCCCTTATATGTAGCATTGCAGAGTGTATTGACCGAGGAGCAGGCACGCGTTATTCTAACGTTATTCGGAGGTGGAGCTGGACCGAACTAGGGTAGCTTTTTGGTTCTTATTTTTTGAAACATGTATTTATATCACATTGTACTACATTTTGAAACGATATTGATATTGGTTTGTATTTATATCATATTCAGTTTTTGGGTTTCTTTTGTATATTATATATATGCGTGAGATGTGATTATGAATACTGCAATATATGATTTGATTGATGTATATAGTATTGTGCACAGGGCGGGAAAAAATCTAGCAGCCTATTTTTAAAAAAAAAATACAGACAACCTGTACCTACGGATTAAGCCGTAGGTATATATGTTGCCCCTACGGTCATATCCGTAGGGGCAAAATATCAGGAAACCTGATATTTTCCCACCTGATATCAGTGCAGGGTGTTGGGAGTGCCCCTACGGATATGTCCGTAGGGGCCAATGTTTATCCCCTACGAATTTATCCGTAGGGGCACAATATCAGGTTTCCTGATATTTTCCCCCCTGATCTCAGTGCAGGGTGTTGTGAGTGCCCCTACGGACTGATCCGTAGGGGCAACCTTCTATCCCCTACGGAGTTATCCGTAGGGGTAGAATAAGGACCTACGGATTTATCCGTAGGTATATACAATATATTCAAAAAAAAAATACATATATGATTTGATTACCCCTACGGAGTACTCCGTAGGGGCTATAACACCTACAGATATATCCGTAGGGGCTCTAATTTGCCCGTAGGGGCAAGTTCAGGACCTCAACTTGCACCTGCGGCCTTTGCACCTACGGGGTCTTTTTTCGCCCCTACGTAGATATCCGTAGGGGCAGTGGGTTGCCCCTACCGATAAATCCGTAGGGGCAACCCTTATTTGTAGTAGTGTCTAGTTGTTGAGATTTTTGATGTTTGGGTATAGATTTCATAGGCCCGTTCCCTAATTCATTTGGGTATTTAAACATATTGATTACGGTTGATTACGTGTCCAAATGGGTCGAGACGATACCAAGCCAAACTAACGACAACAAGGTTGTTGTCGAGTTTTTCACAAACATATCCTAGCATAGTTTGGTACGCTCATGCTATCATCAGAGATAACGGCACGCATTTCTGCAATAGGACTTTTGAAGATTTAATACGGAAATTTGCGATCACCCACAAGCTCTCCACGTCCTATTATCCCCAAACGAGTGACCAACCTGAGATTTCCAACCGACAGATTAAACAAATTTTGGAGAAAACGGTTTCAAAAAATTATATGAATTGGTTGAATAAGTTAACGAATGCTCTTTGGGCATTCCGTACGGCTTACAAGACCGATTTTAGGATGTCTCTATATTGGTTTGTATATGGAAAAGCTTATTTTGTGCGATGGACTGGACCTTATTTTGTGCGATGCATTTACCCGCACGGTGTAGTTTATTTTCAGGAACCTCAGAACGTTTCGGTTTTCAAGGTAAATGGTCATCGTTTAAAATCGTTCATTTCGGTTGATTCTTAAAGGAGCTCATGTTTTTACATAAGTCGGACTACACGAATTGATTATCCTCCGCCTTCTTCTCCACACTTCGTTTTTCCAGCCATAATAGTAAGGATACTATTTCAAATAAGTGTGGAGGGTTGTTGATATTTTTCTTTTTATCTTTTGGGAAATTTCTTGTTGGGTGAAATTCTCTTTCTATGAAAAATGATGAGAAATCAAATGAGTGTAATTATCTCAAAAAGGTTGTAAATATTCAATATACCTTTTCAAGAAATAAATCTCTCTAAAAAACTCTATAAAAATTTTGTGAAGACAATGCAAAAGAGAAGCCATCATAAGCCGTGAGGACACAGCTTGCTTCCAGTTTAGGGGTATTGGTGGTAATGTATAGAGTTTTCCTTACATCATATTTACTTTCCATATGCATTTGCATAATTACATTTTAATATTTTTCCTTCCTATTGCATATCTAAATTCTTCATTGCATTGTATTGAAAAATCCATAAAAAATTGAAAAATACAAAAAAAATTGAGTCAACTTGGCTAGTTGGGAGATTTAGATTCAAAGTTCGACGGTATAGTTTAATTGTTTAGAAATAACTAGACCCTAAAATTAGAATTAGAAAATCCGAAATATAACCCTTTTTGAAATCTAACCGTAGCAAATATACGCCTTTAAATTACACTACACCAAGTCTCTAGTTTTGGGAAATAAATGATAGGCTTGAATTATCTCCAATATTAAAATAAAATAAAAGCTTGGTTTCTCAAGTTCTTGAAGCTGAAGCGGGATTTTAAACCCCGATGACTTAAGTTAATTGGCTTGGGATACATCGGCAAGAAAAAAATAGGGAAATAAAGAATAGTCTTTATTTTTAAACCTTAGCGACTTGTGTTCCTAGGTCGTTGGGGTGCTCCATCACCCGTTGCCAAAAAGTCGTTTGGTTTGGGAGTCATCGCTGAAAAAACTATGATATATATATATATATATGGGCTTAAGGGTCCTGAGTTCGAACTCAGGACCCTCTCCTGAGCCCGTGACCCAAATAAAACACAGAGGAAAGAAAATTCCTCTCTCCTTACCCAAAAACCCCTCTCTCCTCTCACCAACAGAGGAACGCGACCCCTTCCTCTCCCTCGCGACCCTCCCTCGCGACCCCTTCCTCTCCCTGGCGACCCTCCGCCGCCACCCCTCCCTCGCCGCCGATCCTCCGCCGCCGCCGCCCCCTCGCCGCCGATCCTCCATCGCGACCCCTCCCTCGCCGCCGATCCTCCAACGAGACCCCTCCCTCGCCGCCACCCCTCTCGCCGCCGATCGTCCATCGCGACCCTTCCCTCGCCGCCGATCCCTCTCGCCGCCGATCCTCCATCGCGCTGCGCTCCCTCCTTCCTCACGCCTCCTCCCTCGATCCCGTGATCCTGCCTCGCTTCGCCGATCTTGCCTCGCCTGCCTCGCTTCGCCGCCGATCCTGCCTCGCTGCCTCGCTTCGCCCCCGATCCTGCCTCTCCTGCTTCGTTGCGCCTCCCTCCCCTACAGACATCGAGCGCCTCCATCCCTCGCCTTCTCGAGCGAGCGCCTCCATCCCTCGCTGCCGCGCCTTTCAGCAGTGATCAGGTAAAATTTATGCAGGTATGCTTTATGCAGGCAATCATTTCATCATCATCACATATTTCATCACAGCCATTTTCAGAAGAAAAAAGGAACTGATTGAATTGAATTTTTTTTAATTAAAAAAAACTGAGTTAATTTTGATTGATATGTAGGTTTCGTATACAATTTGAAAGAGTTTACCTTGTCCTCTCAAATTATTCTTATGCCAATAAACGTTTCATATTAAGATTAATTGATGTTCAATTTTTCAGTGTGATTTTCACATATTTAAGGTTATGATTACGTAAATATAACATAAACTTTTTTTTATTAGGAATGGATAACAATCAATACCATGCAATCGATGAGCAATCCCAAAATTTTAGTCGGTTAATCAATCATGTCGATGCTAATGATCTTATCGGATGTAATGGGAATGGTGAAAACGAGGATGATGATAGCGAGGATGAGGAAGATGAGGATGGAGAAACTGAGAATGCTAATGATGATGCCGGTGATCTCAGGAATAGTAATGTTGTTATTCATGTTGGTATGGAATTTCCTACCGTTGAGGAAGCATACAATACTTACAACTCGTTTGCAAAACTTTGAGGCTTCTCTGTTCGCAAGTCGACGAGTGCAAGAAATAAGGATGGTGTAATAAATCGAAAGAAATTTGTATGCAGTAAAGAAGGGCACAAAAGTTTGAAAGACAAAAGAGAGCAAGGAAGGGAAGTTAAAAGAAGAAAACAACATATGAGAGAAGGTTGTCCTGCAAGAATTATCATACATAGAATCAGAGATGATGTTTGGAGGGTAACACTTATAGATGATCAACACAGCCATCCTTTGTTGTCGACGCCATCAAAAATTTCTACTTTACGTTCTCATTGTGTAGATCATCTAAAGCCTTCTTGCAAATCGTTGATGGATCAATTTCATGATTGTAGTGCGGGACCATCACAAATTGCTGATTTAATAAATACTATAGGTGGGGATAATTTGGTAGATGTCACTCCACAACAAATCATTGACTATTTCAAATCGAAAAGAAGAAATAATATGGGTCGTCAATGTGTATCTGTAATATAACAATTTATTGAGAGGCAAGCTGCAGATATTCAATTTTACTATGCACTTGAGCTTGATGCTAGGGGAACCTGTAGAAGTATTTTTTGGGCTGATGGAAGAGCTAGGGCTAGTTATATGCAATTTACTGATGTTATGGTTTTTGATGTTACATATAAGACTAACAGTTTTCTAATGCCATTTGCACCTTTCACGGGAGTTAATCACCATCGACAATCTTCATTGTTTGGATGCGCTCTTTTGGCGGATGAGAAAGAGGAGACTTTTGTTTGGTTATTTCAGCAATGGTTAAAATGTATGTGGGGTAAAGCGCCAGCCACAATCATCACAGATCAGGATCCTGCAATTTGTAATGCTATTAAGAGGGTATTTCCAAAAACCTTACATAGATATTGTATATGGCATATAACTTTGCATGAAGATGAGCATCTCCGATCTTTACGTCGCTCTTTTGAAACCTTCGACGAGGATTATAAGAAGTGGAGTAGATATAGTAAAACAATTGAAGAAAGTGAAAAGTGTTGGGTCACTTTGAATGAAAAGTATAGAAGAATTTTTGAAGAATCGTTGTCTGAAAAAGCAATAAATGAAATGAAATCTTGGAGATGGTTGCAAAACATGTATGACCAAAGACATCATTGGGTTGAAGCCTATTTGAAGGATATGTTTTTTGCTGGCATGAGATCAAGTCAGAGAAGTGAGAGTATGAACTCGTTCTTTGATGGATTCATTAATTCTATGACGCCATTGTTTGAATTTGTTGAACGATATGACAAAGCTCTAGTCGCTCGACGTAAAAAAGAGGAAAGAGAAGACACACGTTGCTTAACGACAAAACCAGATTTTCAAGGCATGCATGACATGGAGGCTTGTGTAGCAAAGGTATATACTGCTAATATATTTGAGATATTCCAAATTGAGTTTCGAAATGTGTTTCATTGTTGGCATAATATAGGTGGCATCGATGTCTGTGGGGGAGGGAGGCGCAGCGAGGCAGGATCGGCGGCGAAGCGAGGCAGGAGAGGCAGGATCGGCAGCGAGAGGGGTTTTTTTCCTCTGTTGGTGAGAGGGGTTTTGGGGTTACGAGGAGGTGAGGGCTCAATTTTGGGGTCACGGGATCGAGGGAGGAGGGAGCGCAGCGCGATCGAGGATCAGAGGCGTGAGGGAGGAGGGAGCGCAGCGCGATGGAGGATCGGCGGCAAGAGGGGTGGCAGCGAGGGAGGGGTCACGATGGAGGATCGGCGGCGAGAGGGGTGGCAGCGAGGGAGGGGTGGCAGCGAGGGAGGGGTCTCGATGGAGGATCGGCGGCGAGGGAGGGGTGGCGGCGGAGGATCGGCGGCGAGGGAGGGGTCGTGAGGGAGGGGTCGCGAGGGAGAGGCAGGGGTCGCGTTCCTCTGTTGGTGAGAGGAGAGAGGGGTTTTTGGCTTAAGAGAGAGGAATATTTGTCTCTGTGGACCCTTATGGGTCACGGGCTCAGGAGAGGGTCCTGAATTCGAACTCAGGACCCTTAAGCCCTATATATATATATATATATATATATATATATATATATATATATATATATATATATATATATATATATAGTTCGACAAGAATCCTATCGGATAGATTTGGAAAAAAATCCTTCCCAATTTTTCACTATTAAATTAACTTGGGGATGTGTGCTAACAATTATGGATAAAAGTTCTCATTTATTACCAAATTTAACATAATTGAACGCATAAATTCCAAAGTTAATCTAATGGTGAAAAAATGGAAGGATTTGTTTCCAAACAAATCCTTCCGATAGCATACTAATCGAACTATACATATATATAACAAGGAGCCAAGTAATTGAAGCAAAAATTAAGTAAACGAAACACGCAGAATAACCGTTTGATCTAGGCCTAAGCAACCCCGAGTGATCGTGCGGAAAAGTGTCGTTTCATGTCGTATAAATAAAGAAAAATAAAATTTTTGGTGATGTGATAGCCCTAAATGGAAATACCTTAACCAAGAGACGATTTGCACGTGCAGAAAGGTGGATAGGACTTTAAGTTAACTGAATTGCAAGGTGTGAAAAATAGGGGTTGCATATTCTAAACGCAGATTGATAGAATTTCTAACATAGAGATCTAGATTTTAGAATTAGAAATGAATGTTGACCGACGAAACTAGCTTGACGGGACTTTATAGGTGTAATTCGCTGAAACCCCTCACGAGACAACACTCGTCCTTTAGGATAACCTAGATGTTTAACGGCTTGTTGCACACGCTAAGAGCAACCGTGACGCTTATGAAAGTGAGCTAGGTTTTTGTTTTCTTTAAAATAAAACGGGTTTTGCTCGAAACTAGTAAAAGATAAGTTTGGAGGTATTTGTTCATATCATATCATTGCAATATATTACCCTCATTCGTTATCACCTTGTATATAAATAAATGCTTTTAACCCCTCTTCTCATTTTAGATAGGTCACAGGTACAAAATACCAAAAGTTGCGTTTTCGAGCTAAAGCTGGCAAAATTCCTGACACGTGTGAATGCTCTCTATCCATGAAAATGAAGATCTCTAAAAAAGTTTGAAATAGGACCTAGAGGAAATTACAAGACATGGGTTTCAAGTCAATGCCATATTTCCTAAGTTGAAATATGGATCCGTGCTAAAATGTACATGAAGGATCGTGATTCATGTACATTTATAAAATTAATCATCAATCAAATATAAAATTAATCATCACACAACATATATACATCAATATATACATCAATCAAATATAAAATTAATCATCACACAACAAATATCGCAGTATTGATAATCACATCTCACGCATATAATATACAAAAGAAACCAAAAAACAGAATATGATATAAATATAAACACCGTAGGAACACCAATATCAATATCGTCCAAAATGTAGTACAATATGTATCATATAAATAAATACATGTTTCAAAAAATAAGAATAAAAAAGCTACCCTAGCTTGGTCCAGCTCCACCTCTGATAAACGCTAGAATCTGGCGCACCTGCTCCTCGGTCAATAAATCATGCAATTCGGAGCGTGCGGGAGTCTGAGCGGGCTGTGGAGCTGGCGATGTGGTCTGCGCAGCCGCTGTCGAGGTAGTGGCTTGCGGAGCCACGACTGCGGGAGTCTGAGCGGGCGGTGGAGCTATAGGAGCTGTCTGCAGAACCGCAGCCGATGTAGCGGCTTGCGGAGCCGCAGCCGAAGGAGATGCATGTGGAGGCTCGGCCGATGTACCCTGTCACGTCTGGACCTAACGTGTGTAATAAGCGTGTAAGAACTGTGTATTATTCGAATTCGTATCATTATCAAGTTATTTCGAAACCCTATTTGGATATCTAGTTTGGAAAACCGTAGTTTATTTTAATTAGATATGTATGTATGATTAATCAAACCTAAGTCTACAACCAAATAAGCTCAAGCTACGTACTAATATTGGATATGTTGATATCTATAATATGACATGATATTTTACTATTAAGTAGTATACATACCATCATCTCCTTCAACTCCTGAACGGTGACCTTCAAGCTCTCCAGTTCCTGCTGGACACGTCGCTCACTGGAGACGGAGGAAGTAACCACCGGGGTGGAGTCCAACCTCATATGGGTCCTGCTAGGGCCCAGTCCCCGGCCTCTCTCCCAACCTCCGTGGTGCCCTCCGTGTGCGGCGTCCAGGACTGGGGTCTGCGGCGTCGGATCGCTCTGTCCGATAAAATCGATCCTTGAGGTCTCGGCCTGCTCAACCACCCGCTCCTACACCCACATTAAGCAGTAAAGTATAAGTATAAAATTTAAATTTGAACCTTCCAAAACTAAAATTTCAAATATGGGTTGAATAAATATTAACACTTAAGCAATACTCCTGGGTAGCGACGTCGGGATATCGAAGCTCGCCCGTAGCGGAATCTGTCGAGGTGCTGTGGACGGCAAGATATGCGGACAGCACGCTCAGTGTACCACCTTGCGCCAGGGTCTGAGCTGTCTGCAATATTAGAAAATAACTCTTAATATTAGATATACTAGAAAATAACTCTTAATATTGCATTATATCACAAAGGCCGGTCTATTGTAATTTACCGATAACTCCATGGCTCGAGTAATATTCCTCAAGACACCTGTGTAAGTGGGGCGACCCCTCTTCGCCGATTTCCTATTCTCTATATTTTGAGCGGCCTGTTTCTGCACAACGCATTCACATTTAGTTTTCTAATTAAGGAACACAAAAATATAAATTATATCCTAAACAATGAATTACATTTAAAATACATACCTGTTTGCGTTGAGAGTCGAAATATTCGCACAATAGAGGCCATGTCTCTACGTCGACTTTCGCATACGCCGGAGTAGATAGGAGGGCCGCTCTCTCTGCTTCGGGGGTCGCCATCCACAGGGAGTAGCAGTCGGCCTTCAGCTCATTCCTGTTGTATCGGACCGTAGTCTGCATGTTCTTCATCAGGCCATTGTACAGAGCATGAAGGTCGAGCACTCTTCCAGGGTGATCAGGGTCGGGTACAGGCTGAAAATCGTAATCCAACTGAAAATACAAAAAAAACATTGCTATTAGATTGCAAGTGTTGATAATAAATATATTGGATAAATCAAATAAAAATATATATTAATACCCGAGCCTGATCAAAGAAGAGGGCGAATGAGCGTCGGTGCTGCTCGCCCCACTCAATGTGAAGTGGATAGTTCTTCACGAGCCGGCTCTCATCCCCCATATACCGGCTGAACCTCTCGGCATGAGGACCGGTATAGCGATAGTCAAGGGTAAAAAAGAGGGGGAATGCTGCCTCCCCCTAGCTTTGTCAGGCCTCAGCCTATGGGACTGATTCGGGCCTCGAGTCCCCCTCTGGGGATGGGGAGGCCCTGCGTCTGCAAAAAATATCAAGACAATCAATATTAAGACAAAGTTGTATTAAGAAATCAAGGTTAAACAAAAATTGAAGTGTGATATATACCTCCGGTGACTAAAGCACGAGCCTGGGCCCGGGCAACAGCACGAGCGGGACGATAGTTCCTCCGGTGAGGAACAGCCGGCGTCCCGGATGCGGACGCATCCCCTCCAACTAGAAAATAAACATTGACGCTAAATTTCCATGAAGTTCATATTTATTCTATAAAGCATATGTAAAATGAATAAATATTTTATATTTATTCATACTAACCTACAGACGATGCGGAGGGTACGGAAGTGGCAGGAGTGGCCCCTGCGTCAGATGTGGACGTACCACCTATAATTAGACAATTAAAAACAGATTATATACGTAATTACAAAAAGAATGTGTAGATCAATAATATAACGTTCTAAATCAATATGCATGCACTATAGGATATATAAACATACCCGCAGGTGCGGTGGTGTCACCACCTACAGCTAGACAATAATAAAAATTACTGTCTAAGTAAGAGCAAAAGGAATGTGTGTATATTTATGATATAGCATTCTAAATCTATATACATACACTATATGATATATAAACATACCTGGAGGAGCGGGAGTGGCCTCTGTCCCTGATGTGGACACGTCACCAACAACTAGACAATCAAACATTGACAATATAAGTAATTTTGACATAAACAGGCATGAATATCTATAATATTACATTCAAAATGGATATGCGTGCAATATACCTGGAGGTGTGGCAAAATCCACACAGAAGGAGGCATCCGAAGGGGTCTCCGATCTGGGTGCAAGACTGGCCCTCTGAAGCTCCCTACGCAGCTCTCCGGGCGGCAGAACCGCTCTGCCTCTGCCATGGCTGGAGCTCCTGCTGCCCCTCGCTGCTCCCGACATCGTCATCAAATCTAGATAAATGGTTCGTGGACGCATTAGACAATCATTAAAAATATTGACTATATATGTATAGATCGTAAAATATGAAGTAATAATATAACATTACTAATAATCGTTTTCATTTCGTGGGCGCATTATACATATCTACTTGAATTTCATCGTCGATGTCATTTCTAACCCACGTAACTTCATGATCGGCCGAAGACAACCCGTCCTTCGAAACAGACGGTCAGAGCACTCTAAGCCTTCTCTCTTCATCATCCTCATCACTGTTCTTGAATTCTGGGACATCGTAGACATCTCTGGGTTTCCATCGGCATACAACACTCCATCCCGGATGCTTCAAACACTGTGAGTAGTATACTTGAAACGCTTGGTTCGGAAAGATAAACGGATCTTCCTGACCGTAAAATCGAAGTGTGTTCACACTGGTCAATCCATATTCATCTTTCCAAGTCCCAAGATTGCTTCTCCACTTATCCGTATCGGTTCGCGTATCGTACCAAGTACACTAGAATATATAAAAGGGTTCTGATCGTCCGGGATAGTGGATGCCGAGTATACAATTTAAGTACCCATAATAAATCATACCGTCCGATCCTACTGTCGTAATCCCTCTATTCTGAGTGGTTCTAGATGTTTCTATGTCCTTAACTTCGAATTTGTATCCAAGGACACCAAATCCTTTGTAATATGCAACCTCCATACTAGGAAATTGAGCTAAACATCTTGAATCACTCTTGTTTTCCTCCGAAAGATGGCGCGACAGGGACGTCTTGCCTGAGATTCGGGGTAGATGCTAATAGGTGCTATCCGTCCACCTCTCCGAAGATGCCAAGTTGATTTTTGGCACCATGTATCGAAGGTTTAAACGGATGCGGCCGATGTAGCAGACTTCGTCAGATTCCCCCTTGTTTGAGGGGTTTTTGATTGTGGGGACGCTCTTCCCTGCAGGCGCAAGCCCCTGCAGTTAATTACGCTACCGCATCGCGGTAACAACTTTTTCCTTCTCCAGATGGTCACTTCATGTCGTGGGTGTTTGTTTTGTGTTTAGTTGCCCGTGGATTGTATACGGAGACTAAGTTATGTTGTCGTCCGTAGGGCGTGGACTAGTCCAAATCCGTATCTTTCTTAGATTTGGGTTTGGGGGTTGTGTTTAAGGACACGTTAGACTTATTTGAGGCTAAGATCAACTTAAACGTTTGTTAAGGATACGTTAGTCTAATTTCAGACTAAGATCAACTTAACGGGATCGTTTAGAACCAACAAAAGAGTAATTGGGGGGGCTCTATTATTTAGTTTAGTGACGTTGCGGTCGATAGGTAGTTTAAGGACATTGCGGTACAATGTTAGTTTTAAGACATTGCGGTCAAGGTTAAGGACATCATAGTCCATGAGTTTAAGGACCTCATAGTCCGATGTTAGTTTTAAGACATCACGGTCAAGGTTAAGGACATCATAGCCCGTTGTTAATTTTAAGACATCACGGTCAAGGTTAAGGACATTATAGTCCATAAGTTTAAAGACCCCACAGTCATGAAATGTATGGTTGTTGGGACCCGTCACCTCTTTAAAGACGTTGAGGAATTACAACGACAAATATCAAACGAGTGAAGAGATGTATTCTTGAACCAAGGTAGATTAAATGATCTGTAGCCCAATTTGGAACCAAGACCAATTAATTATATTGTGAGCCCATTGGCTCAATTAAGTCTGGATTGAGGACTTATGACCAATTTGGGCTAAGTCCAATTAAGTCTGGCCCTTTGTTGGACTGTTTAACATTTGTCTGGTTCTAGTCTACAAAAGTTTTGAGGGGCTTGATAACATTTCTGTTGTAGCTCTAGATGTTATTCAATTATGAGGTTCAATTGAAGGGGAGGCTTTGCCTCTGAAAGATTAGGCAGTTTGACTGAAAGTAGTGTTAAACACTAAATAACAAAAGTGTTAAACACTAGAGACAGAATTCTCGAACTAGTGTTAAACACTAAAAGAACAATCAGTGTTAAACACTGGAAATATAGTTTTCGATTTAGTGTCAAACACTAGAAAATAATCAGTGTTAAACACTGCAAATAGGGTTTTCAAATTAGTGTTAAACACTAAGAAAAATCAGTGTTAAACTCTGGGAATAAAGATCTCCAATTAGCGTCAAACATTAAAGAAAGAGGGGTCACGTGTGGACACGTGAGAGCGCCCAGAGCAGGGACCAGATTCCCCTTATTCTGTTCTGCAAAAAAGTATCGAATACTTTCTATATTTGATTTTGGAGCATCACGTGCTGACACGTGACGGGGATTTGTGTGCTGGTTTGCCAAGGGGTCACGTGGTAACACGTGAGAGCGCCCAGAGCTTCTTTTTCTTTTGCTTTTTCTTTCTGTGCTTCAGGGGTCACATGGAGCACGTGAGGCGTTGCCTCTGAGTTCTTTTCTGCGGATCTTTACAGGGGTCACGTGGGGACACGTGACCCTTGTTCTTGCCTGTTTGAAGATCTCTTTATCTTTTTAAGAATTAAATTCTTCATAGTGTTAAACCTTAGCTATAACTTTGGAGGAATTAAATTCCTATTTTCTTTGGAAGAATTATATTCTTAGGTAGGGTTAAACCCTAATTTTCCTTTCGTGGGAATTAAATTCCCGTATATGTAAAGAAACAAGTTCTGGCATAGGGTGAAACCCTAATTTCATTTTAAGAGGAGTTAAATTCCTGCGAGCTTAAGAGAATTAAATTTTCAATTAGGGTTAAACCCTAGTTCTGTCCATCTTGAAGGAATTAAATTTCTATAATTTTGGAGAATTGAATTCTCATATAGGGTTAAACCCTAATTTTATCTTAGATGAATTAAATTCCTATAACTTTGGGAGAATTAAATTCTCCCAAACTCAATTCTTCCTCTAAGTTATAGATCTGTATGGCAGGATCTCGACCCGATGAGAATTAAATTCTCAACTTATTGGAAGATGTGCACTTTGCAGATCTTCAACCAGAGAAAGAACTAAGTTCTTTGTAAAAGAATTAAACTCTTAGATCTTTGAGAATTACATTCTCTTTTTTCTGAAGTTTAGATCCTCTTTCTTTTTCTCACCTAGGATTTTCTTTCTGAATTTTCAAGATGCTAAAATTCTCTTCAAAGTTTTTTCTCCAAAATTCTATCTCTCCTTTTCTTAATTCTCTCTTCTCGACTCCTATTTATAAGAGGAGGAAAAGAATCAACCATACCATGTATGAATAGCATGTCAGCATAAGTTGAACGAGGCAACAAAGCATTTAGAAAAGGCTTAAATCCAAAAAAAAAAACCATACCATTTAGCTAGACCGTGAGAAATCCCCAAAAACTTTTAAAATACATAAGAAACTACCACAACTTTCAAAAATACGAAAAACTACAAGAAATAAGGTGCCACATCAGCAATAAATAGCTCGAAATTGCCAAAAACTAAAGGAAAAAAATGTACCATGGTAATTTCTCGTAATTCTGAAAGTTTCTAGGGGTTTCTCGTAGTTTAGCTAAAAGGTCTGTTTTTTTTGTTTTTTTTTGGAATTAAGCGAGGTGCTTGGATGGTTTGGATAGCAGGCTCCAGTGTATTAAAACTTGTTTGATCTAGTCTTGCATGATCCATAATCTATATACCATCGGAACTTTTGGTATTAGATGCTTGGTGCTTATGCAAGCACAGACCTAATCTGTTTTCTATTTCTTTTGATATGAACTGTCCAATTCCCCCTAAATTTTAACTCTAAGAGTGAAGACTTACCCCAGATGCATGCCATTCAATATATATTTGTCATACTTTAGTGCCATGATTCTAGGCCAACAAGACTACAGTTGAAGAGTTATTTGATTACATCATCTGAAATATAAATGGTACGTCTCAAGTAACTATTTAGTATTAAGATTTGGTCATGCATGCAGCCTTGGCCAATTCCATCTGCGCTGGCGATCTTTTGTATACACACACGAAATAAAAATATATCGGTGCCTTGGCATGATTAAAGCCTTCTGAATAAGTTTGCATTGTCTAGATTGTCATCTGTTTTCGGAAGCAAAACTATTATTATTGTTCCTGATATTCTGATTTTGTGATGGTACATAGATCATGACACATACAAGACTTGATCAAAATTAATAGTTACAATATTATGAAGATTACCTGATCAGCACTACTTTAAAAGCATAGCTAGCTAGGCTTATGACATGTATACGATCTCATACATGGTACATGAAACAACTGGAGAAGTGAAAGGTGGCCAGGTCGTATAGCTCGCAAACTTGAAAAATTATTAACTTAATGCTTATATCAATTTGATGACTTTTTCATCTTACATATGGCAATAGGCTGATAATACTAAAGATATGCACATTGTCCTAGGAAAATATATTTGAAATTCAATGGAATCACAATCAATTATTTCGATACAACAAAGGAAAAGGCCAATCTATTGCCATTTCAAAGTCGTCGACAAATTAATAATATAACACGTGGTTAACAGTAAGCCAAAAAACAACAAAAATAAATAATTTAAGTTTACATTCAAAGCATGCTTCCTATATAAGGGGTGGAAGTTACAGTGATATCCACCAATTTGAGTGAGTTGAGGCAAACAAGAGA
Organism: Agapanthus africanus; assembly: GCA_030015575.1. Taxonomy (NCBI): domain Eukaryota; kingdom Viridiplantae; phylum Streptophyta; class Magnoliopsida; order Asparagales; family Amaryllidaceae; genus Agapanthus; species Agapanthus africanus. The sequence goes on from CM057338.1 coordinate 546,836,405, forward strand.
GTGACCATGTTAAACAACAAATTGCTGAACCTTGTTCTTGTTTTGGCCATTTGCTTTATGGTCATTGCAGCTGAGGCTCGCTACTCTCCTTATTACAATGACAACCCACCATATTATCATGACAAGCCTCCATATTACCACCATCCTCCCAAACATGACTAAAGAATTCATGGATGATGTGTTTCCATACCATTAATTTCTGTACCGTCGTTCCTCATAATAGTATGAGTAAGAATAATTGGCACCCCAGGCTAGCTAGCTATCTTGAAGGGTGCCATGGAGTGATTTGTGTGAAATTATATTTGGTTGTTATATGTTTCTCTGGATGCCGTTCTTGTTATATTATCTAGTTGATGATTACAAGTAAAGGTTACGGTGTAGGATTTACTTGTTTTCATGTTGACTACTGATTGATCGTTTAAAGAGTGTTTTCATGAAGTAATTGCAATAAGGACGGTGTCGCTAGTAGCTAGCCGCGATGAGTATGGGTCGTCCGCAAGGAAACGTGAACATTTTTCTTGCTTTAGACGAGTTGATAGAAGAAAGATGATTGGTTGTAGTTACGGATATACTACAGATGTAAGATTTATAGAGAGAAGCCTTGTAGGGTTAATAGGACTTAATAGTAATGAATGATTATCCTAACCATTTTATATGATTTAAATCTTAAGAATATTGATTAGAAATATTTGATATGATATGCATATTTTAATTACTAATATTTTATATAAATATTATATCCATGTATTTTCTCTCATTATGTTAATTATAATGTAGAAACATATGATAATAAAATTTTTACACATAAACTCTCATATGTTCTATAATTACAATAAATACCTTTTAGAACTTAACAATAGTGGGGAAAATAATCATTCAAATGTGCAATATTTCAGACTAATTAAATACCCCAAACTTAAATTTGATCGTCCTAAGCAAACTAGTTATTAAAGAAAAGAAGAAAAAGAAAAGGAAAAATTTAGCACACTTTCGTAGGCAACACGATTACACTGAGCACGTGCAACAAGCCTTTAAACCTCTAGGTGTCCCTAATAGGAGGATTGTTGTTGTTCTCCGCCGAAAACAGAGACGCGACCGCATATGTCCGTCTTGCCTGAATTTCGAGAGCAGATGCTATTTGGTGCTATCTGTCCACCTTTCCGAAGATGCCAAGTTGATTTATGGCACCATGTATCAGAGGTTTAGACGGATGCAGCCGATGTAGCAGATTTCGTCAGATTCCCCCTCGTTTAGGGGTTTTTGATTGTGGGGACGCTCTTCCCTGCAGGCGCAAGCCCCTGCAGTTAATTACGCTACCGTATCGCGATAACCACTTTCTCATTTTCCAGTTGGTCACTTTGTGTCGTGGGTGTTTGTTTTGTTTTTGGTTGCCCGTGGATTGTATACGGAGACTAATTTATGTTGTCGCCCGTAGGGCGTGGATTATTCCAAATCCGTATTTTCTTAGATTTGGGTTTGGGGTTGGGTTTAAGGATCCTTTAGTCTCATTTGAGACTAAGATCAAGTTAAACGTTTGTTAAGGATACGTTAGTCTAATTTTAGACTAAGATCAACTTAACCATTTGTTAAGAATACGTTAGTCTAATTTTAGACTAAGATCAACTTAACCATTTGTTAAGGATACGTTACTCTAATTTTAGATTAAGATCTACTTAACAGGATCATTTAGATCCAACAAAAGAGAATTTGGGCTCTATTGTTTTAGTTTAGAGACTTTGCGGTCCAGTTTAAAGACATCATAGTCTGTAAAGGTTAAGGACATCATAGTCCATGGGTTTAAGGACCCCACAGTCCAAGGTTAAGGACATCATAGTCTATGGGTTTAAGGATCCCACAGTCCAAGCTTAAGAACATCATAATCCATGGGTTTAAGGACCCCACAGTCCAGGTTAAGGATATCATAGTCCATGAGTTTAAGGACCCCACAGTCCATGGAACGTCTGGTTGTCGGGACCCGTCACCTCTCTGAAGACGTTGAAGGATTACAATGACAAATATCAGAGGAGTGAAGAGATGTACCCTTGAACCAATTTTGGTTGGGAGATCTGTAGTCCAATTGGGACTAAGATCTGAGATTTATGAGCATATGGGTTCAATTAATCTGAATGAGGGTTCTGTGGCCACTTTGGGCTCGGCCTATTCAGTTAGAATGTTAGAAATTTAGCAATGCTGAGCATTGGTTTGGCTTCAGATAGCCTTTTTGTTTTTTATTGAATGTTGAGCATTCATCATAGCTCTAGGGCATTATTTAAAGAACAATTTATGTTCTATCAGCGCACACGTGAGGAACACGTGGCGCGCTTGGTGCAAGCACCAGTTAATGAGCGCAGTGCGCTATTTTGGAGCGCTGAGGCGCTGCAGCGCTGTGCGCTATATTTGGAGCGCTGAGGCGCTTCTGTTAAGTAGCGCACATTTGAGGAGCACGTGGCGCGCTTGGCGCCGTGCGCCAGTCTTGAGCGTAGAGCTCAAGGCTCTTTTAGATTAGGAGAGCTAAGGCTCTGCAGCGCTTTGCGCTAGATGTGGAGTGCTGAAACTCTTTTAAATTAGGAACGCTAAGGCTCTTCAGTTAAGTAGCGCACACGTGAGAAGCACGTGGCGCGCTTGGCACTGTGCGCCAGTCTTGAGCGCAGAGCGCTTTTTTCAAATTTGGAGCGCTAAGGCTCTTTTAGATTAGGAGCGCTGAAACTCTTTTAAATTAGGAGCGCTAAGGCTCTGCAGCGTTTTGCGCTAGATGTGGAGCGCTTAAGCGCTCTTTTTAAATTGGAGCGCTAACGCTCATCTTTTATGCAACTTTGATCAGTTCTGCGCTCTGAGAATTAAATTCTCTCTTATATGAGGCTTTGTCTCAAGGTTCTAAGAACAAAGTTCTTATTTTATAAGAGATGTTTCAATCTCTTATTTTGGTGAAAGGCTTTGCCTTTATGGATCTGTGACTCTAAGATAATTGAATTATTCTCCCCCTTTTTTATAATGAGATCATGATCTGTCATGAACCGAAATGGCATGTGACTGGCCCTTGAATCATATGAAGTCTATAGGACCCCATCTGATTCAAGTAAGCCAAAAGCCCAGAAATCTAAAACCATTTTAAATAATAAATGATGGAAATCTCGTTTTAAAGAAAGTGGTTTTAATAGCATTGTTAGTTAAATGTATGCCCTAGAGGCCATTACTGTACATACGATGTATATTGTAATAGATGCTTGGACATATATAGGGAGGACTTTCTTGCTCGACATGATAGTATGCTATCTGGTTGTACTTTATCTTAACATGTACTCTGATTGTCTCTATGTTACATGTTGATAAAGCCCTTAGGATATGTACTCGACTACTGGGACTATGATGAGATCATACTATTGGGGCCACGGTAATCGACGAGTACATCCTATAACTGTTCCTAGTCGAGGGTGTATCGAGACAGGGCATCGATACACCAGAGTAGACTAGCGTATACGCATCTTGACCCATATGATGGGCGATGGATGATCCCATATCCATCGGTGTTTGACATCAAGGATGGTGTACAGGTGCTCAGTAGAGACTGGGTACACTGGACGGACTCGCCGAGAACTCCCAGATGGTATTATACCTCACGTCAGATGGCAGTTCTCCGGTGACACTGGTACAGAGTAGTCTGTTGACCCGAGATCGTCATAGAGTCTTGTGTGATTCCCACTGTGCTTTGATTTCCATCATACCACGTCCAAGAGGGCGTGCAAAAATGTGGCTTTTGGTTACAGTCCCGAATCACATGGAGGCAATGAGCGATAGGAGGGGATTTGTCTCTCCGGGTATAGGGAGTTGATGTTGTGCTGTATTCGATTGGCTATAACTGGATATCCCTGGCCAGAGTTGCTGAGATTTACTGGTAAGTGTTATCAGTAGTATTTTGAACTGTTATAGACCTCATATCGACACGAATTATCAAGCTACTGGGGTATGACGTTTACCACCCCTAAGCGAGATATGCGGCATATCAGACGACGAGACTGGACTGTACGGGAGTGTTACTGATTGGATTCACAGGAGAATGTACATGCTTGCTTGTTGATCTTCTGAGCGCTCAATACCTGGGTGGTTGTTACGTTTAGCTAACCGCTTGCAGCTTGTGGGTGTTTGATATGATCATCACCTACTGCCGGCGTATTGACGATTCTTTAGAGTCCTACACAGAGGTTTCTTGACTCAGGCAAAACGGAGAAGGGGCACATATGTGATATGTGCAGGACTGAGGATAATGAGATATGAGATACTGTATTATATTCTCGCGATATTTGATATCAGCCGGGTCATCGGATCGAGTGTTGATTCGATGAATCGGTAAGTGATATATTAGTCGGTTGTATGCGATATAGCCGGATTATCGGATCAAGTGTTGATTTGATAATTTAATGTATAATAATATATTTGATATATTAAATTACATTAACTAATATCAGCTCACTAAAAGATTCTTTTTCTCACTCGGGTAATACATTGATATATATGCGATATATGTTAATTGTATTATTTTATTTTGTTACAATAAATATTATATATGTGATATATAATATTGTAACATTATATGATAACTAATGCAACTTGTTTAGTGGAGATTAAACAAGTTTAGGGTTTGATTTGGGTTAGTGCATTCATGAACCTTCTAGAAGGTTTCTTTTTGTTTTGTGTAAGATATTTTCAAGTGACTCATGCTTTAACCCAACCCAAACCCTAGCCCTAGTTAAATCTCTACAAAGGTTTAGTTAACCATGGTTGCATTATTCATCATTATCTTCTTTTCATTATTCATCACAAAAGGATTCTAATTATTATTCATCTTCTTCTTCCTTCTTGCTTCATGGAAAAAGCTTTCTATCTTTTTCTAAGTGATGATTATGTGTGAGAAAAAGATTATAAATGAGAGCTAAAAATCCTACTTCATCATCCTCATCTTCCCTTGCCCTTTAGATGAGAGTGTTCACTTCATTTAGTGAGTGAGAGCTTCTGTTAATGAAACTTCAAGGTAGATCATCTTTGTTATCGAAGATCGGAAGCAAGCTTGCATCTTTCTCCTCGTGGAGCCTCTCGAGAGTCCGGAACACGATGATCGCAGCGAAGGGACCTCAACACGGAGCTTAAGAAGTGAAGGACCGGATCTACAAAGGTTGTAATCCCTCTCACTTAGTGTTAAAGTGTTTAACATGCTTGTTTTCACCTAAACTCTAGTTTAAAGATCTTGGTTAAGGTTGTTCGGCACGGCTAAATTTTAAATCGGGCATGGTTGATACCTTGTAGACCCTTGTGCGTGTACCTAGCAACCCTACAGTGGTATCAGAGCCAAGCTAGAGCTTTAGGCGAAGTCTAGACGAAATTTAAAGTCCGATCGAACTTCGAATACCCGATATACCCTAGTTTCTGGAAAATTTTCAAATCTGTTGATTTTTTCATCTTAAAAATACTCAAAAAAATCAGCAGGGTATTTTAGTAATTACTGTGAAACCCGACCCCCTAAATCACCCAGAGCGCCGTGGAACCGCGGCCAAACCAGGATATTGGCGGCGGTTCCGCGGCAAGAATTGAGGATTGATGGATAGGGTCTGCACAGTAAGAACCGTTGGTACTTCCTGATTTTTCTGGGAATTTTTAATTTGTACTCAAGTGTTGAGTTTTCTGGGTTGTATTGGGGACTCGTTGATTCGATCGGATAATCTAACTTCGTTTAGTTTAATCCGGGTAATTTTCAGAACGTGTTTAAAAGTTCGAACAGATATCAATAACTCACTTTTTCCCCTGCCGGAAAATTTCCAAGCGTTGGATTTTTCCGTAGTTTAAGAACGTTCTAAGTCGTGCAAGTAACGCGGTGGACCCTCTAGAAGACAACAAACCTTAACTCGATTATGTGACCATCTTGAACTGCCTCTAAATCTTAGGGTTTGGGGCAGTACGGCGTGCCACATGTGAGGCGTTGGCTTGACCCTTCTACGGCTGGACCATTGGTACTGTGGCATGTGATGGATGGTTTTTTAAACTAATTTCAAGTGTTGAGAACTATTTGGAAAACTTGGGTGTTTGATTATTCGATCGGAAAGTTTAACACTGTTTATTTGTCTGGAATGTGATACAATATTTGGAATCCACAAGCAGTTAGTGAAAGGTTCCTAGGCACCCTATAGTGGTCTCACAAGGCATCGAACATGCCAATTTAAAATTTTTGGTGCCGAGAAACCCTAGACTACGGATCGTCGCTAGAATTCTAGGCGAAACTAAAAGCTAGTTAACACTTAACTACTAGGATACGGAAATTACAACCTTTGTAGATCCGGATATCCACCTCCACGGCTCCGGAACGAAGTCTTCTCGCTGTCCATCTTGAAGCTTGGACTCTCGTGACGGCTTCATCGGAGAAACGTGTGGAATAGGTCGTCGGCTTCGTGTCAAAGACGATCTACGTCGAGGTTGCACAAACTCAAGCTCCGACTTCACAAAGTTATGAAACTTGTGAAGAAAACACCCAAAACAACTTGGCAAGAGGTAGAGGGTGAAGAAATAGGAGGTGGGTTCACTTTAGAATTGGATTTATCTCACTAGATCTCAAGTTGCCATTAGAGTAGCAAGCTTGAAGAAGAAGAAGAAGATGGAGCTCAAGAAAAGAATATGATAAGTCTTGTGATAAAAATAAATTTAAATCAAATCCTTATCATAACTTGAACTAGGGTTAAGTGTAGAGAATTAACCATGGTCACTTGGATGGGTTAGGGTTAAGCATGAAGATAAGGATGGTTAGCAAAGTCAAAGCTTCATGAAGCTTCAATATAAAACAAATAAAGCCACCATTCTTATCTTAATCCATTTCAAATAAATAAATAAACAAATAAATAAATAAATGAATATGCAAAACCCTAATTATCAAATTAACCATGGATTAATTCTATAAACTTAACTATATGATCAAGTATCATCAAACATGATACAAAGTAGTGCACTAAAGCATATCACATATACAATGTGCATCAAGTGAGAAAAATCCGTTTAAAGTGAACCAATACTAGTTAATGCAATGCAATATATCAAATATATAATTATGCATTAAATCATTAAATCAACACTTGATTCAATGATCCGGTTATATCGCATACAACCGACTAGTATGTAATGTATCGATTTATCGAATTAATGATTCGATAACTAGGTCATATCGAATATAACCAATCGAAACATATATCGCGAGAATGAAATGCGGTATCACATACACGCATTATTCTCGGTCCCGCACATATCTCATATGCGCTCCTATTTCGTTTCGCTTGAGCCAGGAAACCTCTGTGTAGGACTCTAAAGACTCGTCAATACGCCGGTAGCAGATGATGATCATATCAAGCACCCACAAGCGGTCTGCTAAACGTAACGGCCACCCGGGTATTGAGCGATCAGAAGATCGACGAGCTAGCCCGCTCACACTCCTGCGAATCCGACCAGTAACACTTACCATACAGTCCGGTCTCTTCGTCTGATACGTTGCATATCAAGTCTAGGGGTGGTAAACGTCAGACCCCAATAACCCGATAAGTCGTGCCGATGTGAGGCTCGTAACGGGTCGAGAAACTACTGGTAACACTTACCAGCAAATCTCTGATCAGCCCTGGCCAGGGACTTCCCTGCTACGGCCAATCGAGCACTGCGCAACATCAACCCCCAATACCGGGAGAGACGAAACCCCTCCTATCGCTCATTGCCTCCATGTGACTCGGGACTGTGCCCAAAGACCACCGTTTTGCACGCCCTCATGGACGTGGTAAGGTGGAGATCAAAGCACAGTGGGAATCACACAAGACTCTATGACGATCTCGGGTCTACAGACTAACCTGTACAAGTGTCACCTGAGAACTGCCATCTGACGTGAGGTATAATACCATCTGGGAGTTCTCGGCGAGTCCGTCCAGTGTACCCAGTCTCCACTGAGCACCCGTACACCATCTCTGATGTCAAACACCAATGGATATGGGATCATCCATCGCCCATCACATGGGTCGAGAAGCGTGTACGCTAGTCTACTCTGGTATATCGATGCCCCGTCTCGATACACCCACGACTAGGGACCTTGAAGGATGTACTTATGGACTACCATGTCCCCACTAGTATGATCTGCATCATAGTCCAGGTAGTCAAGTACACATCCTAAGGGCTTTACCAACATGTAACTACAAGACAGTATAAAGAGACTAGTGTACATGTTAAGATAAAGAGTAACCAGATAGCATACTATCATGTCGAGCAAGAAAGTCATCTCTATATATGTCCAAGCACCCAATATAATATACATAATCTGTACAATACTGGCCTCTAGGGCATACACACAACTAACAATCTCCCACTTGCACTAGGGCCAGCTGCTGTAGTATCTCATACCGAGCATCCCGAAGAGTCTCTCAAACTGTATCTGGGGAATGGCCTTCGTGAGTGGATCCGCCGTGTTGTTCTTCGTGTCAACTCTCCTGACCTCGATCTCCCGGCGATCAACTATCTCCCGGATCAGGTGATACCGCCTCAGAATATGCCTGGATCGCTGATGGGACCTGGGTTCCTTGGCCAAAGCCACTGCTCCATTGTTATCGCAATACAAAGGTATTGGATGCTCAATGGATGGAACCACACCAAGTTCAGTAATGAACTTCTTGACCCAGACAGCTTCTTTAGCAGCATCGTTGGCAGCGATGTATTCAGCCTCCATCGTCGAGTCTGCCACGGTTTCCTGCTTGGAACTCTTCCAGCTAACCGCCCCTCCATAAAGGGTAAAGACAAAGCCCGACTGCGACTTAGAGTCGTCCTTATCACTTTGGAAGCTCGAATCGGTAAAGGACTCCACTTGGAGTTCTCCATTACCATACACCAAGAACATATCTCTAGTCCTTCGCAAGTACTTGAGAATACTCTTCACAGCTGTCCAGTGACTCTCTCTAGGATCAGCTTGATACCTGCTCACTACACTTAGTGAGTATGCTACATCGGGTCTGGTACACAGCATCGCATACATGATAGAGCCTACTGCCGAAGCATAGGGTATCCCTTGCATGCGAATTCTCTCCAAATCAGTCTTGGGAGACATCTCTTTGGAGAGAGTGACTCCAGAGATCGTGGGTAAGTTCCCACGCTTGGACTCTTCCATACTAAACCTCTTTAGTATGGTGTCAATGTACCTGGATTGGGACAATCCCAAAATCCGTTTGGATCTATCTCTATAGATCCTAATCCCCAATATGCAGGAGGCATCACCAAGATCTTTCATTGAGAATCTTTGTGATAAGAAGAGCTTGACCGCTTGCAGCATAGGAATATCATTTCCTATCAAGAGTATGTCGTCCACGTACAATACGAGGAAGACAACCTTACTCTCTGCCACCTTCTTGTAGATACAAGGTTCATCTGGATTTTTGACGAAATCAAACTCTTTGATAACGACGTCAAAGCAGATGTTCTAACTCCGCGATGCTTGCTTTAATCCATAAATGGATTTAAGCAGCTTGCACACCTTCCCGCTGCTCCCACTGTCTACGAAGCCCTCTGGCTGAGTCATGTACACGCACTCTTCTAAATCACCATTTAGAAAGGCGGTCTTAACATCCATTTGCCAGATTTCGTAATCATGATATGCAGCGATGGCAAGCATGATCCGGATGGATTTAAGCATAGCCACTGGAGAAAAGGTCTCGTCATAGTCCACACCTGGTCTTTGACGAAAACCCTTTGCTACAAGTCTAGCTTTGAAAGTCTCCACTTTCCCATCTACACCAAGTTTCTTCTTGAAGATCCACTTGCTCCCAATGGGTTTTACCCCTTCAGGAGCAACTTCCAAAGTCCATACTTTGTTGGTGTACATGGATTCCATCTCGGACCGCATAGCATCCAGCCATTTCACTGAGTCACCACTCGTGATGGCCTGCTCGAAACTAGTCGGGTCATCATCCTCCATGATGCAATCCTCGCTTCCACCATCCATGAGAAAACCGTAGTATCTCTCAGGTTGGCGAGGAACCCTACTAGATCGGCGGAGAGGCTGAGGTTCATTGGGAGCTACTGAATCCTCTGGTTCCACTAAATCTTCAGTTATAGTTTGTGTTTCTGGAATTTCTTCCAGTTCTACCTCAGAGCCACTAATCTCTTTTGCAAGAAATTCCTTTTCTAAAAAGGTGGCATGTTGAGCAACAAACACCTTTTGTTGTTCACTGTGGTAGAATAGATATCCATACGAATTGCTTGGATATCCTACAAACTTACAAAGAACTGATCGTGCCTCGAGTTTGTCCGGGTTTTGCTTTTTAACATAAGCCGGACAACCCTATATCTTAACTCTTTTAAGAGATGGTCTCTTTCCATTCCATATCTCATATGGAGTGGTAGGCACAGATTTAGTTGGAACTCTATTCAATAGGTATATGGCTGTCTCCAGCGCATATCCCCAGAAGGAAATAGGTAACTCAGCTGTGCTCATCATAGAGCGCACCATATCTAATAGGGTGCGGTTCCTCCGTTCTGATACACCGTTGTGCTGTGGTGTATATGGAGGAGTCAGCTGAGAGAGAATCCCATTCTCTTTTAGGAAGTCCAGGAATTCATTGCTTAAGTATTCTCCTCCTCGATCAGATCGTAGGATTTTAATACTTTTTCCGGTTTGGTTCTCAACTTCTTGCTTATATTCCCTAAATTTCTCAAAAGCTTCTGATTTGTGTTTCATCAGGAACACATACCCGAACCTAGAGAGATCGTCAGTGAATGTAATGAAGTATGAAGAACCATCCCTGGCATGTGTAGACATGGGACCGCATACATCACTATGTATCAGTCCCAAGAGTTCGGTAACTCTTTCTCCGTGTCCAGTAAACGGAGTTTTGGTCATCTTGCCTTTGAGACATGACTGGCAAGTGTCATAGGATGAAAATTCAAACGGATTTAAATATCCATCCTTATGCAACTTAGCCAGTCGTGTCGCATTGATGTGACCCAGTCTACAATGCCACAAGAAGGATTCATTGAGTTCAGAACTCTTCCTCTTGTGTGTGTTTGTTATGCTCAGAACTGTTGATTGGTTTAGAACATAAATGCCATTGCACAACGTGCCTGATCCAACCAACTTTTGGTTATGGAAAATGTTCATAACACTGTCCTGTAATACAAAATTATATCCTTCTTTACTTAATAAAGAAACCGATATAATGTTGCATATCAGGTTCGGCATGTAATAGCATTCGTTCAGAACCAATGTATTACCAGTTGGTAATACAAGGTGATATTCCCCGACAGTCTTAGCTGCAACAATTGCACCATTTCCAACTCTAATGTCTTTATCACCTTCTCCAAGTTCTCTACCTTTCCTTAGCCCATGTAACTGATTACATATATGGGATCCCGACCCGGTATCCAATACCCAGGACGTAGAGCAAATAGAGAAACAGTTCTCAGTAATGAACACACCCGAAGAAAATGCATCAACATGTACTTTCTTCATTCGGGTGGCATGAGAATTCTGGTATTCCCCTATATCCTGTTCATTCCTATAACTCTTATAGGAAAAACCGGAACCAACGTTCCCCAGCACAGTATAACATGCGGGTTCGGTCAATACATCCATATTATTATCTTGATTAAGGCATGAACTGGTCGCTACCTGGAGAGAGAGAGAAGAAAACACTTTAGCGTATGCTCGTGCAAGATCAGATTGGTTATTATCTTATCTAATCAGGATGGCTCCCACTGCTTTTTATCAAATCTTCCTCCAAACCCTAAAAGGAAAGACTAGCCGGGATTAATTACACACTACAAGTTCGCCAATCTTTCAGCCAGGCCAGTGTCGGTACTTTGAGGGAGGTCCCCCGTGCTTTCGCACGAACCTAATTACTGTAAACCTCATTTTCCCAGAGGCGTAACCTCGTTAACACCTTTCTAGACACCTACTTGATCAGCTAATTGCAATGTGTAAAACTCTCCCAGGAGTAACTCTTACTCGCAGTGGGTATCGGGATCCAACTATCTCATAGAAGGTATGCAATCTCATTGCAAATTTCAACACTTGAAATTCCCGATAATATTTTTGCCCCTAGCAACTTATGACCTTGGCTAAGGTCAACAAATCATAAGCGCTAGTCAAGTTCAACCCGTCATTTCCTGATTGAATCAAACCCACCCGTACGACCCTTGGCTAAGGTCAACAAAGTCGCACGACTGCCCTAACTCAATCACATCTCATGTTTTAGCAGATAAATACTAATTAGCTAGCGTACACCACGCCTTGGCTAAGGTCAACAAACGCAGCACGAATACTAACTAGTCTCTATCTGAAATGACGGAGGGCTACGCAGGTTTTTCTGAAAACCTAGAGCGTAATGAACTTGATATCGTTGTAGAATCAAATGAAGTTTTGAAATGGAGTGATTTTGAGGCTTTTCCAGTTTTGCTAAAGGAGTCACTCCCGGTGAAGGGATCTCGGTCCTTTCCTCGTCGAATGAGGTGCGGGATATATCATATATATCGCTGTGCAAAGCAAAAACCCAAAAGCAGTCAAAAGCAAACCGAGTGTGTAGCATCTGCCAGTTATTGCTAAAGGAGTCACTCCCGGTGAAGCGATCTCGGTCCTTTCCTCATCGAATAAGGTGCGGGGTATATCATATATACCGCTGTGCAAAGCAAGAACTGTAGCTACCTGTTTTATTTTAAAATTCGATTCCACAACATCTTAGGTTTCTTATCTTTCATTAATCACATTAATGAAGTCCCATCATTTAATACCTAAACATTACAGATAGATATGACGTACACTTATGCCATCCGCATTCGCCTCGATGTCCCCTCGTGCACCGTTAGGTTAGGTAACTAACGACAGAGCAGGGCAGGGCTAGCGCGGGTGTAAAACATAAGTAACGTCTATATAATATATCATATATACTATATACTATATCCATCACAGAATCACAACACAGATATCGCAGCAGAATAACCATATGAAATATTGGATATACTAGGACGTCCGTGTTTTCAATACGAGCCAGTATAAAACACGGATTCCACGGTCGTGATGAATAGCCAATCCCACACCCCTAGACCCCTACGAGAGCGACAAGCAACCCTGCCAATTCTAGGGTTAGGAGACCCGGACTCGACTCCTCGAGTTGGTCTCCCACTGGACCCCAGAACCCGGTTACTTGTGCTCCCCTCCTTGGGTCTATCCTAATGCGGAAAAGTAAATAATATACAAAGGGTGACAACTTCCGCTACCTGGAAGTGCCCCAAATAAAAGAATATTACATACAAGTTTTTACATGAATGAAAATGAAAAACACTCATCTCACATAAAAACCCCCGGCTATTCGAACACGACGATCCAATATAACATATCCAGCAACACATAACATCACATGTCATCAACGTAAGTAAGTATGCATACCCCAATTGTCGTTGACGTATAGCAACGAAACCGGCGATATGAACATACTACACTTACGGTCACAGAAAAGAAAGTGTAAAACTACAACAGTTGGAATCCGCAACCTCTTTAGACATCGCATGCCTAACAGATATAAATCCCGCATTTTAGTCTCATTATCGAAAACTCTTTTCAATATCGTATGGGACTAAACTGCTAGATTCATAACATTCATCCAGTTATCTCATAACTGTTTGTGAATTCCAATTATTGTATCCAATTCCGGATAAATAGAATATATCAAACTTTCCGATCGAACATTCGAACACCCAAGTTTTCCCGACACCGATCAACACATGAAATAGGTTCAAAGACATTCACTTCATGCCTCAGTACCAACGGTCCAGCCGTAGAAGGGTCAAGCTAACGCCTCACATGTGGCACGCCATACTGCCCCAAACCCGAAGGTTCAAAGGGCAGTTCAAGACGGTCACATAATCGAGTTAAGGTTTGTTGTCTTCTAGAGGGACCATCGCGTTACTTGCACTACTTCGAACGTCTTTTAACCACAGAAAAATCCAACGCTTGGAATTTTTCGGCAGGGGAAAAGTTGGGCATTTGTATCCGGTCAAACTTTTTAACATATTCTACAGTTATCTGGAAAAACACTTAGACAAAGTTTGATATTCCGATCGAATCGTCGATTCCCAATATAACCCCAGAGCACTCAACCCTTAAATCAATTTAAAAATACCCAGAGAACTCACCAGAATTTATCAGGTATTACTGTGCAAAGAAGTGGGGCTGACGTCACTATATGACCGCGGAACAGCGGCAGAAGCCATGCTTCTGCCGCGTTTCCGCGTCTCAAGGAACTGTTCATGGGAAACGTTTTACACAGTAATTCTAAGAATTCTTTGGTGAATTTTTTAAGCATTTTTAATATCAAAAATTCCCAGATTTCATGAAATGTCCAGAGAGCTCTTGGGCATCGGGGTTTCGGGTTCGTCCGGACTTCAAACTCCGTCTAGACTTCGCCTAAGGCTCTAGCTAGGCTCTGATACCAGTGAAAGGTTCCTAGGCACCCTATAGTGGTCTCACAAGGCATCGAACATGCCAATTTAAAATTTTTGGTGCCGAGAAACCCTAGACTACGGATCGTCGCTAGAATTCTAGGCGAAACTAAAAGCTAGTTAACACTTAACTACTAGGATACGGAAATTACAACCTTTGTAGATCCGGATATCCACCTCCACGGCTCCGGAACGAAGTCTTCTCGCTGTCCATCTTGAAGCTTGGACTCTCGTGACGGCTTCATCGGAGAAACATGTGGAATAGGTCGTCGGCTTCGTGTCAAAGACGATCTACGTCGAGGTTGCACAAACTCAAGCTCCGACTTCACAAAGTTATGAAACTTGTGAAGAAAACACCCAAAACAACTTGGCAAGAGGTAGAGGGTGAAGAAATAGGAGGTGGGTTCACTTTAGAATTGGATTTATCTCACTAGATCTCAAGTTGCCATTAGAGTAGCAAGCTTGAAGAAGAAGAAGAAGATGGAGCTCAAGAAAAGAATATGATAAGTCTTGTGATAAAAATAAATTTAAATCAAATCCTTATCATAACTTGAACTAGGGTTAAGTGTAGAGAATAACCATGGTCACTTGGATGGGTTAGGGTTAAGCATGAAGATAAGGATGGTTAGCAAAGTCAAAGCTTCATGAAGCTTCAATATAAAACAAATAAAGCCACCATTCTTATCTTAATCCATTTCAAATAAATAAATAAACAAATAAATAAATAAATGAATATGCAAAACCCTAATTATCAAATTAACCATGGATTAATTCTATAAACTTAACTATATGATCAAGTATCATCAAACATGATACAAAGTAGTGCACTAAAGCATATCACATATACAATGTGCATCAAGTGAGAAAAATCCGTTTAAAGTGAACCAATACTAGTTAATGCAATGCAATATATCAAATATATAATTATGCATTAAATCATTAAATCAACACTTGATTCAATGATCCGGTTATATCGCATACAACCGACTAGTATGTAATGTATCGATTTATCGAATCAATGATTCGATAACTAGGTCATATCGAATATAACCAATCGAAACATATATCGCGAGAATGAAATGCGGTATCACATACACGCATTATTCTCGGTCCCGCACATATCTCATATGCGCTCCTATTTCGTTTCGCTTGAGCCAGGAAACCTCTGTGTAGGACTCTAAAGACTCGTCAATACGCCGGTAGCAGATGATGATCATATCAAGCACCCACAAGCCACAAGCGGTCTGCTAAACGTAACGGCCACCCGGGTATTGAGCGATCAGAAGATCGACGAGCTAGCCCGCTCACACTCCTGCGAATCCGACCAGTAACACTTACCATACAGTCCGGTCTCTTCGTCTGATACGTCGCATATCAAGTCTAGGGGTGGTAAACGTCAGACCCCAATAACCCGATAAGTCGTGCCGATGTGAGGCTCGTAACGGGTCGAGAAACTACTGGTAACACTTACCAGCAAATCTCTGATCAGCCCTGGCCAGGGACTTCCCTGCTACGGCCAATCGAGCACTACGCAACATCAACCCCCAATACCGGGAGAGACGAAACCCCTCCTATTGCTCATTGCCTCCATGTGACTCGGGACTGTGCCTAAAGACCACCGTTTTGCACGCCCTCATGGATGTGGTAAGGTGGAGATCAAAGCACAGTGGGAATCACACAAGACTCTATGACGATCTCGGGTCTACAGACTAACCTGTACAAGTGTCACCTGAGAACTGCCATCTGACGTGAGGTATAATACCATCTGGGAGTTCTCGGCGAGTCCGTCCAGTGTACCCAGTCTCCACTGAGCACCCGTACACCATCTCTGATGTCAAACACCAATGGATATGGGATCATCCATCGCCCATCACATGGGTCGAGAAGCGTGTACGCTAGTCTACTCTGGTATATCGATGCCCCGTCTCGATATACCCACGACTAGGGACCTTGAAGGATGTACTTATGGACTACCATGTCCCCACTAGTATGATCTGCATCATAGTCCAGGTAGTCAAGTACACATCCTAAGGG
Organism: Agapanthus africanus; assembly: GCA_030015575.1. NCBI lineage: Eukaryota > Viridiplantae > Streptophyta > Magnoliopsida > Asparagales > Amaryllidaceae > Agapanthus > Agapanthus africanus. The sequence goes on from CM057338.1 coordinate 546,852,926, forward strand.
CTTTACCAACATGTAACTACAAGACAGTATAAAGAGACTAGTGTACATGTTAAGATAAAGAGTAACCAGATAGCATACTATCATGTCGAGCAAGAAAGTCATCTCTATATATGTCCAAGCATCCAATATAATATACATAATCTGTACAATACTGGCCTCTAGGGCATACACACAACTAACAGTTACGAGATAACTAATTTGAAAGTTATAAATCTAGCAGTTTAGTCTCAGATGATCGGTTGCCACGGGATTTTGATGCGATCAAAAGTCCGTCGCAATCACGTAGCATACGCAGATACTCGCCGGGTAAACTTAATAGACAGCCACGCCCCATAGCCCCGACCAAGTGACTGTAGGAGAACCCCGTCGCCAAAAACATCCGTTCGGGTGCTCGCGGCAGCGGTGTTCCGCCTTAGTGCACTTCGTCGACGGCATCGGGGGTGCGGCCGTCTACTAAAGTTTGCGACGAGCATTCGATCAAGATATCGGGAATCTTGTTGAATTGCCCGACTTGATATTGAAAAGTGTTTTCGATAATGAGACTAAAATGCGGGGTTTATAATAGTTAGACATGCGATGTCTAAGGAATTCATTTGGTTAGGCATGCGATGTCTAAAGAGGTTGCGGATTCCAACTGTTATAGTTTTACACTTTCTTTTTTGTGACCGTAAGCGTAGTATGTGGTGTATCGCCGGCTTCGTTGCTATACATCAACGACAATCGGGATACGCATACTTGCTTACGTTGATGATATGAGATATTATGTGTTGCTGTGATATATTATATTGGATCGTCATGTTTGAATAGCCGGGGTTTTTTATGTGAGATGAGGGTTTTTATTTTCATTCATGTAAAATTCATCTGTATGTAATATTCTTTTATTGGGGAACTTCCGGGCTGAGGATGATGTCACCATTGTATATTATTTACTTTTCCGCATTAGGTAGACCCAAGGTGGGGAGCACAAGTAACCGGGTTCTGGGGTCCAGTGGGAGACCATCTCGAGGCGTCGAGACCGGGTCTCCTAACCCTAAAATTGGCAGTGTTGCTTGCCGCTCTCGTAGGGGTCTAGGGATGTGGGTTTGGTTATTCATCGCGACCGTGGAATCCGTGTTTTATACAGGCTCGTATTAAAAACACGGACGTCCTAGTATATCCAATATTTCATATATGTTCTTCTGCTGCAATGTTCTGAGATCATATTACTGCTCGAGACGAATGTTTATATTATATATATGAGATATATGTTATATTGCAGATTTCGTTTCAAATGTGATACTTGTGAAGTATAATAAAATGGGACTTCATTAATGAGATTAATGAAATAAAAGAAATCTAAGATGTTGTAGAAACTTGTTTAAAAACTGGTAGCTCTAGTTCTTGCTTTGCATAGCGGTGTTCCTTGTAGAACATCCAGCCCCTTATTCGATAAGGAAAGAGCCGAGATCTCTTCACCGGGAGTGACCTCTTTAGTGAAACTAGTAGATGCTACAAACTCGGTTTGTCTTTTGATTGCTTCTATAGTTTTTGCTTTCCATAGTGATATTTGTGAAATATCCTGCACCTTATTCAATGAGGAAAGGGCCGACGATCCCTTCACCGGGAGTGACCCCTTTAGCAAAACTAGAAAAGCCTCAGAAACATTCCATTTAAAAATCACTCGATTCTACGACGATATCAAGTTCATTACGCAAAGGGTTTTCTTAAAAACCTGTCGTAGCCCTCCGTCATTTCAGATAAGCACTAGTTAGTATTCGTGCTACGTTTGTTGACCATGTTAAGACGTAGTGTGCGGTAGCTGATTAGTACTTATCTGTATAAGCATACGATACGATTGGATTAGGGTAGTCGTGCGACTTTGTTGACCATGTTAAGGGTCGTGCGGGTGGGTTTAATTCAATCGGGAAATGACGGGTTGAACTTGACTAGCACTTATGATTTGTTGACCATGTTAAGGTCATATAGCTGCTAGGGGCAAAATATTATTGGGAATTTAAAGTGTTGAAATTTGCAATAAGATTGCATACCTTCTATGAGATAGTTGGGTCCCGATACCCGCTGCGAGTAAGAGTTACTCCTGGGAGAGTTTTACACATTACAATTAGCCGATCAAGTAGGTGTCTAGAAAGGTGTTAATGGGGTTACGCCCCTGGGAAAACGAGGTTTACTATAATTTGGTCCGTGAGAAAGCACGGGGAACCTCCCTTAAAGTACCGGTACTGGCCTGGCTGAAAGATTGGCGAACTTGTAGGGTGTAATTAATCCCGGCTAGTCTTTCCTTTTAGGGTTTGAAGGAAGATTTGACTAAAACAGTGGGAGATATCCTGATTAGATAAATTGATAACCAATCTAATCTTGTAAAAGCGCACGCTGAGTGTTTTCTTCTCTCTCTCTCCTAGTTACGACCATGTCATGCCTTAATCAAGATAATAATACGGATATATTGACCGAACCCGCTTGTTATACTGCTCTAAGGAACGTTGGTCCCGCTCCAACTTATAATTGTTATAAGACAGAGCAGGAAATAGGGGATTACCAGAATTCCCGTGCCGCCCAAACGAAGAAAGTGCATGTTGATGCATCTTCTTCGGGTGTGTTCATTACAGAGAACTGTTTCTCAGTATCCTTTACGTCCTGGGTATTTGATACCGGATCAGGATCCCACATATGTAATTTGTTACATGGGCTACAGATAGGTAGAGAACTGAGAACGGGTGATAAGTTTCATAAGATAGAAACGGTGCAAGTGTTGCAGCCAAGTCTGTTAGTCACTATCACTCTGTATTACCAGAATACATTGATTCTGAACGAATGTTATTAGATACCGAACCTGAAGTACAACATCATATCAGTCTCTTTATTAGTAAAGAAAGGATATAATTTTGTATTGTTGGATAATATTTTGATCATTTCCTATATCAAGAGTTGATCGGTTCAGGCACGTTATCTAAAAGCATTGACGTTCTAAATCAAACTACAGTTCTTAGTATACAGAACACACACAAGAGGAAGAGTTCAGAAATGAACGAATCCTTCTTGAGGCATTGTAGACTAGGTCATATCAATGCGACCCGACTAGCTGAAGTTACATAAAGATGCATATTTAAATTAGTTTGAATTTACATCTTGTGAAACTTGCCGGTCATGTCACAGAGATAAGACGACCACAGCTCCGTTTATTGGAAACAGAGAAAGAGTTAGTGAACTCTTGGGATTGATACATGCTGATGTATGTAGGTCCCCTGTCTACACATGCCAAGACCGGTTCTTTGTACTTCATTATATTCACTGATGATCTCTCTAGATTCAGACATATGTTCCTGTTGAAACACCAGTCCGAAACTTTTGAGATAATCACAGAATATAAGTTAGAAGTAGAGAACCAAAAACGGGTATAAGTATTATGTCCTTTGATGAGATCAGGGAGGAGAATACTTAAGCACAGGATTCCTGGACTATTCTAAAGGAGAATGAGATTCTCTCTCAGCATTACTCCTCCGTATACACCATAGCATGATGGTATATCGGGACGGAGCAATAGCACCCTATGTGATATGGTGTGCTCTGTGATGAGTACTACTGAATTTCCTATTTCCTTTTGGGAGTTATGCACTTGAGAAGCTGCATACCTATTGAATGTAGATTCAATAGTTTCCAATGAAGCTCAGCCTCTCCGCCGATCTAGTAGGGTTCCTCACCCACCTAAGAGACACTTCGGTTTCTCTATGACAGTGGGAGCGAGGATTGCATCATGAGATGATGGCCCAACTAGTTTCGAGCTGGCCATCAGGAGTGGGACTCTGTAAGAATGGCTGGATGCTTAGCAATCTGAGATGGAATCTTTATACACCAACAAAGTATGGACTTTGGTTGCTTTATCTGAAGGGTTAAATCCCCATCAGGAGCAAGTATATCTTGAGAAGATTACTTGGTGTACATGGAAAAGTTGAGACTTTCAAAGCTATGCTTAAGTCCATCCAGATCCTACTTGCCACGGCTACATACCATGACTACGATATCTGGTGGTTGGGTGTCATGACTGCTTTTCTAAATGATGTTTTAGAAGAGAGCGTCTATAAGTACATAGCCAGAGGGCTTCGTAGACAGTGAGAGCAGCCGAAACGTGTGCAAGATGCTTTATAGGATAAAGCAGGCATCGCGGAGTTGGAACATCTGTTTTGATGTGGCAGTCAAAGAGTTTGACTTCATCAAAATGGTAGATGAACCTTGTATATACAAAAGGGTAGTAGGGAGTATGGTGATGATCCTCATAGAGTACGTGGATGACATACTCTTGATAGGGAAGGAGTTTCCTATGCTACGCTCGGTCAATCTCCGCTTATCACAAGGATTCTCCATGTAGGATCAAAATGATACCTCCTAAATCCTGGGTTTTGGATCTATGAGATAGATCTAATTGGATGTTAGGATACTCACTAGTTGTAGTGAGATGGTATCAATTGATCCTGGGGAGAATCACTGGAAAAGTTCCAGTGTGATAAGGACGATTGAATGTCAGTCGCAGGCATTGTCTTTACCCTCAGTGGAGGGACGGTATGTTGGAAGAGTTCCAAACTAGATACCGTGACTTACTAGATGATTAAAGGCAAGATACATCGTTACCAAAGATGCTACCAAAGAGGCAGTCTGGATAAATATAAGTTCATGAGATGAACTTCGTTCCTACCATTGTGTGACAATAGAGTTGTGGTTTTAGCCAAGGAACTACCGTCCCATCAGAAATCCAGATATAATTCTTAGGCAGTATCACCTGATCATGGAGATGGTTGATCTCCAGGGAGATCGAGGTTAGGAGAGTAGACACAGAGAACAATAGCGCGGATCCATTCACAAAGGCCTTTTTCCCAGTAGAGACTTTTAGGGGATGGTTAAGTATGAGATACTTCAACCACAGCTAATTGTTAGGTATGTGATACCACAACAGATGGCCCTAGTGCAAGTGGGAGATTGTTAGTTATATGTATGCCCTAGAGGCCATTACTGTACATACGATGTATATTGTAATGGATGCTTGGACATATATAGGGAAGACTTTTTTGCTCGACATGATAGTATGCTATCTGGTTGTACTTTATCTTAACATGTACTCTGATTGTCTCTATATTACATGTTGATAAAGCCCTTAGGATATGTACTCGACTACTGGAACTATGATGAGATCATACTAGTGGGGCCACGGCAGTTGACGAGTACATCCTATAACTGTTCCTAGTCGAGGGTGTATCGAGACAGGGCATCGATACACCAGAGTAGACTAGCGTATACGCATCTTGACCCATATGATGGGCGATGGATGATCCCATATCCATCGGTGTTTGACATCAAGGATGGTGTACGGGTGCTCAGTAGAGACTGGATACACTGGACGGACTCGCCGAGAACTCCCAGATGGTATTATACCTCACGTCAGATGGCAGTTCTCCGGTGACACTGGTACAGAGTAGTTTGTTGACCCGAGATTGTCATAGTGTCTTGTATGATTCCCACTGTGCTTTGATTTCCATCATACCACGTCCAAGAGGGCATGCAAAAAGGTGGCTTTTGGGTACAGTCCCGAATCACATGGAGGCAATGAGCGATAGGAGGGGATTCGTCTCTCCCGGTATAGGGAGTTGATGTTGTGCTGTGTTCGATTGACTATAACTGGAAATCTCTGGCCAGGGTTGCTGAGATTTACTGGTAAGTGTTATCAGTAGTATCTCGAACTATTATAGACCTCATATCGACACGACTTATCAAGCTATTGGGGTCTGACGTTTACCACCCCTAGGCGAGATATGCGACATATCAGATGACGAGACCGGACTGTACAAGAGTGTTACTGATTGGATTCACAGGAGAATGTACATGCTTGCTTGCTGATCTTCTGAGTGCTCAATACTTGGGTGGCTGTTACGTTTAGCTGACCGCTTGCAGCTTTTGGGTGTTTGATATGATCATCACCTACTGCCGGCGTATTGACGATTCTTTAGAGTCCTACACAGAGGTTTCTTGACTTAGGCAAAACGGAGTAGGGGCACATATGTGATATGTGCAGGACTGAGGATAATGCGATATGAGATACCGTATTATATTCTCGCGATATTTGAAATCAGCCGGATCATCGGATCGAGTGTTGATTCGATGAATCGGTAAGTGATATATTAGTCGGTTGTATGCGTTATAGCCGGATTATCGGATCAAGTGTTGATTTGATAGTTTAATGTATAATAATATATTTGATATATTAAATTACATTAACTAATATTAGCTCACTAAAAGATTCTTTTTCTCACTCGGGTAATACATTGATATATATGCGATATATGTTAATTGTATTATTTTATTTTGTTACAATAAATATTATATATGTGATATATAATATTGTAACATGATATGATAACTAATGTAACTTGTTTAGTAGAGATTAAACAAGGTTAGGGTTTGATTTGGGTTAGTGCATTCATGAACCTTCTAGAAGGTTTCTTTTTGTTTTGTGTAAGATATTTTCAAGTGACTCATGCTTTAACCCAACCCAAACCCTAGCCCTAGTTAAATCTCTACAAAGGTTTAGTTAACCATGGTTGAATTATTCATCATTATCTTCTTTTCATTATTCATCACAAAAGGATTCTAATTATTATTCATCTTCTTCTTCCTTCTTGCTTCATGGAAAAAGCTTTCTAGCTTTTTCTAAGTGATGATTATGTGTGAGAAAAAGATTATAAATGAGAGCTAAAAATCCTACTTCATCATCTTCATCTACCCTTGCCCTTTAGATGAGAGTGTTCACTTCATTTAGTGAGTGAGAGCTTGTGTTAATGAAACTTCAAGGTAGATCATCTTTGTTATCGAAGATCGGAAGCAAGCTTGCATCTTTCTCTTCGTAGAGCCTCTCGAGAGTCCGGAACACGATGATCGCAGCGAAGGGACCTCAACACGGAGCTTAAGAAGTGAAGGACCGGATCTATAAAGGTTGTAATCCCTCTCACTTAGTGTTAAAGTGTTTAACATGCTTGTTTTCAGCTAAACTCTAGTTTAAAGATCTTGGTTAGGGTTGTTCGGCATGGCTAAATTTTAAATCGGGCATGGCTGATGCCTTGTAGACCCTTGTGCGTGTGCCTAGCAACTCTACAAGCATAAGCCGAATTTGCATTTTTAAAATATCAAGTCTTTTCTGAAAATTTCGGCACAGTTTCCTTTGGAAAAAAACTGGCATGAAAACAACTGGCCCCGAACGGGGTACGACATGATAAATAAATACATGAATGATAAAAGGCATCCCCAAGTGGGAGCTAGCTCTTTGTCAAACGACGGGAACAACCACGTAAGCAATACACTATTCAACGCCGAAGGGCGAGGATCAAAACTCAAAATGAAACTCTAAACAGCATGAAATCCATAATAAAACAACACGCGACTCTAAGGTCGAAAGAATAAACATCATTGGTCTGCTAAGTCTGAAATAAATATACATGTCTGGTTGATGGAGTTTACTAGATACAACTGAAATAAATAATATACAAGGTATAATGGTGGTCACGATGCATGTGAACCCACCTACCAAAGCAATCACCCGGAAAGGGAGCAGTGTGCCAACAAAGCCGTAACGAAACCTATACGGCAAAACCTGCAAGAAACTGTGGCACAACGGGGGCGAGTTGCCAACCCGTAAGTAGAAAATATCCACGAGCAGAAATCGTATGTATGACACAATCCTAAGTCAATACGATCAAAAAATATATATAACCTCAAATGATAAGTCTGAAGCATGAAAAGGTGGTAAGGATAAACATCTATACATAAGTAAAATCCCATGTGCTCGTGTCAGTGTCTCAGGTAATGATGTATCATATGTATGAGGTATGAATGTAATGTAATGAAATGAGTGAGACAACTGTTTTCTTTATTTAATGAGATTTTTGTACGTATATAAAACGAGTATCATCAATGAAATCAACAGAGAAACCGTGTCAAGCATCGACACAAAACCTAAATCCCAATATCTCAATATCTCAGGCTCCAGCTACCCGGACTGGCCTGTATCATCAAATATCAAATCTCAGTGTCTCAAATCTCAATATCTCAATATTTCAATACCTCGGGCTCCGTCAGTCCGGATCGGCCCGTATCATAAATCACACGACCACGAACGGTATCCTTCGGATATCCGACACGCCAAACAATCACCTGTAGGCAGTCTGCCCCTGCTAGGCTCATCATCCTCCATGAAATCACTCTTGCTTCGGGGTACCATACCGGGTCCACCGTGTACCCGAAACGGTTCCTACTACTCCTCGAATCGGCTTTCGAAATCCAACAGCTATCATGAAAACTCATGGTGGACGACTCATACATCACGAGAAAGCCGCAACTTGCATTTTAAAAAGAGAGAGAGGGAGAGAAGTTTATATATATTCTTGCGGTTTTCCCTAATTCCCGAAATCTCATGAAAATCCGAAATCCAAAATCAAGAGTAAGTACAAAGTGAATATCGGCATAAAACTCCATAATACTGCATAACAGTGAATAATAATATGCATGAAGTAGCAAGTAATAAACTGCAATGTCTAAACTAGCGTATAAAGACGAGTACGCTAATACCATGTCGGACTATCAGTTAACAAGCTATGTCAATGAGTAATATTCTCTAAAGTGTACGTGACATGGCAATTACCGATGAAGATGTATGTGAGCCGGCAAGTAAGTGTATGTGGAACATACGCATCATCGGTAATGGTGCTGGTGTCCTGACAGCATGATCTCAATAATGTCATATGAAAACACAATATAAGCATGCGATGCGATGCGAACAGCAAGAATATGCGGGAGCTGAATAATAAATACAATGATAACTAATCTGCATTTATATAAATATGAGTCATACAGTTTTGCTATTTGAAATAACACGAATCGTGGTGTTTTGAAAATAAGAGCTACGGTGTTTTTAAGAAAAGATACGTCCTTTGAAATATCCGTAGAATCCCTTGGCCTGTCTTTAAAATACTCACGATTCGTTAGTTTTGAAATAGGTATGACTCGAGTCTAATATATCATTTACAAGTAAACTACCGGACTAAACTAAACAGGATGATCGAAAGGTAAGGAAACCGCCTAACATTTGATCCGATATATATATATATATATATATATATATATATAATAGTCGGTGATCCAGCCTCAATAGTATCCCATACGATACCCTAATATAATATGACATCCTCGAGTCAAGAGTGCGGATCTATCATCAATATATAGCTCGTACGGCAAATCCGTCGTACGGCCTCCCAAATCTGGGTACGGGTCAAATGTCACATCTATCACATTATTCATCTGGTATCCTCTTTATCAAATATCATGATCCGGGGTACTGATCTACGTCTAGTACAATACTGATACCATCTATGTATAGGCATGCGTGTGTCTGAAAACACCACGTCGAAAGGACCCGCTAAAACATCATGTCGTATCTCAAATACGAACCATGTCACATCACCGATCTCACAGTCTCAAGCCCAATCTCATCGACTCATCTCCAATCCCAAGTACTATCCTCATCATCCGTGTATATGTATACTGTTCCCGCCCAAAAATTTCTGCGCAAAAGAGCCCAAGGTATCAAATGGCAGTGATACGCTTAAGGAAATGCGAACCAGTACTTCCGGCCTGTATTTTGATAAACTCCCGAAGGAGGAACTATTAAATTCTAATGGTATTGGAAGCATCTCGAAAAACCCTTCGATTTGATATATTATGGGCTTCATAATTCATCCGGGATCAAAAGTTATGAGCAAGTATGCTATGCACTGTTCCCTGATTAAAAATCTGGAATTACCTCAATGAGGTGTCACGTGCTCACACGTGACCAATGGTCACGTGTTGACACGTGATAGTTAAAACAGAAATAAAAAACAAACAGCTGAAGAAGGACCCAATTGGGGGTCACGTGCTCACACGTGACTAATGGTCACGTGCTGACACGTGATAATTAAAACAGAAATAAAATAACAAACGTCTGAAGGAAATACCTCAATGAGGTGTCACGTGCTCACACGTGACCAATGGTCACGTGTTGACACGTGCTGGTTAAAACTGAAGCGTAAATAAACGCTGAGAAAAGGACTCAATTGGGGGTCACGTGCTCACACGTGACCAGAGGTCACGTGTCAGCACGTGACTGGCTCCGAAAGCCTCACAGTTAATAGAATTAAAATTCTAAAAGCTTCTAAATCTTTCCAAATGGAAAAGGATTATGGGGACCGTTGGATCAAAGATCCAAGGGTGATTAAAAATCACCAATTTATGGAAAGATCTTAGACAAGGAAAGATTTCCCTAAAAATCTCACCAGAAATAACAAATAGAATATCTTTGGATTTAAAATCCAACGGTGAATAAAATTCACTGAATGATCTAAAAGCGCATATTAAATATGAAATCAATTAAAATCTTTCAATGAAAGATTCATAAAACAAATTGATTCTTTTCTTTCTCCTATAAATAGGAGCCAAGAAGAGAAGAGAAGGGATCTACCTTTTTTGGAGAGAAGAACAGAGGGAGGAGAATTTAATTCTCAAGAGAGAAGAAAAGAGAGGAGAACTTAATTCTCAACAAAAGAAAACCCTAGGTGAGAAAAGAAAGGGAATCAAAACATCAAACAGAGAATTTAATTCTCAATCCAAGAGTTTAACTCTTATACAAAAAAGAACTTAGTTCTTCTTCTGGTTGAAGATCTGCACAGAGCACATCTCCCCATAAGTTGAGAATTTAATTCTCATCGGGTCAAGATCCTGCCATACAGATCCTAAACTTAGAAGGGGAATTGAGTTTTGAGAATTTAATTCTCCTAAAACAGAACTAGGGTTTAACCCTAATTGAGAATTTAATTCTCTCAGATCAACAGGAATTTAATTCCTCCTAAAATGAAATTAGGGTTTAACCCTATATAAGAATTTAATTCTTTTACATATTTGGGAATTTAATTCCTTTAAAAGAAATTAGGGTTTTACCCTACATAAGAATTTAATTCTTAATCCTATAGAGAATTTAATTCTCAAAATAAAATTAAGAGACTTAAAAGATCTCCATGCATGCAAAGGACTAAAGTCACGTGTCCCCACGTGACCCCCTGAAAAGGTCCCCAAAAATGAGAAGGAAAGAGCTCAGAGGCAACGCCTCACGTGTTCCACATGACCTACGAAACACAGAAAGTAAAAGTAAAAGAAATAAAGGCCTTGGGCGCTCTCACGTGCTCCCACGTGACCCCTTGGCTGATGCTCTAATAATCAGCGCACTAATCCTCCTCATGTGTCAGCACGTGATGCTCCAAAGAAAACATAAAAAGTGTTTAACACTTAATTGCAGAACGAAGAAAAGGGATCTGGTCCCACCTTTGGGCGCTCTCACATGTCCACACGTGATCCCTCTTTCTTAAGTGTTTAACACTAATTTGGGGATTATATTTCCAATGTTTAACACTAAATTGAACATTATATTTCCAGTGTTTAACACTGATTGTTTCTAGTGTTTAACACTAAATTGAAGATTATATCTCCAGTATTTAACACTGATTGTCTTTTAGTGTTTAACACTAATTTGAGAGTTCTACCTCCAGTGTTTAACACTGTTGTTCTCTAGTGTTTAACACTACTTTTAGCCAAATCGGCTAATTTTCCAGAGACAAAAGTCCCTCCTCCAAATGAATCTCAAAATTGAGGAAATCAAAGACAAAATGTTGTCAGAGCCTCCAAACCTCTGTTTAGCACTGCTGAATGATGAGGGGCTGAACCTAGACAAATGTCTAATGGCCCAAAGGGCCAATATTTCAAACATAATTGGACTTAGCCCAAACTGGCCATAAGTACTCAAATCATCTTGAACTGAGCACATCTACTCTTTCAACCAACTCATTGGTTCAAGGGTACATCTCTGAGCTCCTCTGATATTTTTCGTTGTAATCCTTCAACGTCTTCAGAGAGGTGATGGGTCCCGACAGCCATACATTCCATGGATCACCACGTCCCTAAACTGGCAATGGACCACCACGTCCCTAAACTGGAACATGGACCACTACGTCCCTAAACTGGAACAATAGAGCCTCCAAATGCTCTTTTGTCGGATCTAAACAATCCCATTTAAGTTGATCTTAGCCTCAAATATGGCTAACGTATCCTTAAACCTTCAAACTGACTTTAGTCCTAAATTGGACGATAGATCCCCCAATCAACTTTGGTTCAAGGGTATATCTCTGAACTCCTCTGACACCTGTCGTTTTAATCCTTCAACGTCGTCAGAGAGGTGATGGGTCCCGACGACCATACATACAATGGACCACTATGTCCCTAAACTGGAACAATAGAGCCCAAATGCTCTTTTGTCGGATCTAAACGATCCCGTTAAGTTGATCTTAGTCTCAAATTGGACTAACGTATCCTTAACGAACGTTTGAGTTGATCTTAGCCTCAAACATGGCTAACGTATCCTCAAACCAAAACCCCAAACCCAAATCTAAGAAAATACGGATTTGGACTAATCCACGTCCTACGGGCGACGATATAAATTAGTCTCCGTATACGATCCACGGGCAACCATAAACAAAACAAACACCCACGACACGAAGTGAAATTCTGGAGAAGGAGAAAGTTGTTACCGCGATGCGGTAGCGTAATTAACTGCAGGGGCTTGCGCCTGCAGGGAAGAGCGTCCCCACAATCAAAAACACCTCAAGCGAGGGGGAATCTGACGAAGTCTGCTACATCGGCCGCATCCGTTCAAACCTCCGATACACGGTGCCATAAATCAACTTGGCATCTTCGGAGAGGTGGACGGATAGCACCTATTAGCATCTGCCCCGAATCTCAGGCAAGACGTCTGTCTTGCGCATCTTTTGGAGGGGAACAGATTCTGGCACGCCCGGTGGGACCTTTTCCTCTTTCCACTCCACACTTTGTGTGTCGTGTTCACGAACGAATCGCGGTTTGCTGTGGTTGCCTGTGGGTTTGAGGTACTAAGATTTGGTGTCTTGCTCTGTGCAGAAAATAGAAGATCAATGGCTTCAAATTGCACTGCCTGCAGCTGCAACTCTCGCTCCGTCCTTGCTGGAGGAGTGACTTATGGGCCCCAAGCGGCCTTCCTTTTCAAGATGCCTGTGGAGCAGGTAACTCAAGCCAGCGCTGGACTATTCTTCGGGACCATGCTCCCACCGATGAGCTTCAATGCCACAATGACGTTGCGAGAAGCCCTAAAGAAGTCGGTCTTTGATCAACTTACCACTGCCGCGGCCCCTCTCAACGGGTCGCCCAACTTCAATACCTCATTTTCTACAGACTGGGCCAGAACGTCTACAAGCCCACGATACCAGAAGCTTCCATACCAAAAGCGGATAGCCATCCCGGCTCAAGCGGACAAAATCATTGGAAAGGCTTCTCCTTCCAAGAAGTCAGTTTTTACAAGGCTGGTCATTCCGGTTGCTGCTCCAGGCAAAGTCCTCAAAGCTGCTTCCCCTGCCCAGAGATTTGTCTTTGACAGATTAGACATCGCTTCTCAACGGGTGTCAGTCTTCGACAGACTAGCACCAATAACAGTCTCTCCTCAAGGCAGGGAGCATGACGAAGTCACCCTTATAGCTGAAACAACTCCAGCCGCACGACACGCTCGACGTCGTCATTGGCGCCGAGTAAGGAAGGCTGGGGGCAACTCCCCCTCCGGGATAACTTCGCCAGCTCCGATGGTGGGGATCGATGCTGCTGTTCCAACTGGGAACAGCTTTGAATTGCTTAACACGGTGCGCAGAAACTCTCCTACTGCGGTGCTGAAATGAACTCCTTCACCTGTGGAGAATGCCCCAAAGTTGAAGCTGGAGCAGCCCCCTCAACGGCTGTCCTCGAAAATTTACAAGGTCTGGCGTCAAGTCCAGGACTCCGTAATGGATCAAGACTATCTCCGCCGACAGAAAAAGATGAAGGTTCGGCAGGAGAAGGACTACTTTGTCAAGCCACCAAAAGCGACAGCTACTTGGGTACCCACTACAACGGCCCCCTCAACTTCGACCACTCAAAAAAGAAGGAGGTCGGAGAAGACCCCTGTGTCTTTAGTAAATCGCAAGGACACTGAAGCTAAACGCCCCAAGTCTGGGGGCATGATGGTGCACACCGTTCATATGGCTTCCGGAAAGGAGGATAGCCGCGCTTCGACGAGTCACCGACCGCTCACCCGATCCGTGACAAAAGCCCAGGAGCAACAACAGAAGCTTCAGGAAATGATGACTGCAATGGCCGCACTTACCGGGCCAAAAGAAAGCTCGGAGGCATCCTCGGATCAACGCCGGGAGCAAGAAACTAACGCTGACTTCCTACGCAGAGTCCTCGAAAAGAAGGACAGAGAAGCAGCAGAACAAGCAGCTAATATAAAACAAATGGCGCTTCTTTTCCAAGATATGGTAGGAATAATGTTACAGCAGGATCCTCTAGCTGAAGACCCTCCGACCATTACTGAAGACGATAGAGGGGAGACATCCAATCCTCCTCCGGCTCATTCAGCAGCCAAGGAGGAAACCATTTCTAAGGCCGCACTGGATGACTATATAGCTCAGCAAATACGAGCTCATCAGGCGAGTGAAGCGGCTGGGCAAATTGTTAGAACCGGACGACCCTATCCGGGCTGGTACGACCAAATCAGTTACCCACCGGGATATACGATCCCTAAATTTCATGTGTACAAGGGGACAGGGAATCCACATCAGCATGTCGCTCAATTCAGGGCCTTATGTGGCAACACTGGAGGTGACGATAAACTGCTGCTTCGCCAATTCGTCGGCAGCTTAGCAGAAACAGCCTTTGAATGGTATTCGGAGTTGCCTAACGACTCTGTCAAAACATTTGCGGAGATGGAGCTACTGTTTACACAAAGATTCGCGAGTGCTAGCGGACGCACCCCGATCATGGCATTGATCAACGCCAGGGTAAAACCAGGAGAGACGTGGGTTCAATACGCAACACGATGGCGGAATCTGTGGTCAAAGTGCGAGCAGCACATCGAAGAAGCTCCTGCCGTGGGCATGTTCGTGGGTACTCTTGATCCGCAAGCGACCATCTCGCAATTCATGATGTTCTTCAAGCCAACTACTTTCCAGGCCTTGATTGACAAGTTGGCCCAAATGGATCAGATGGATCATAGATCATCTCCTTCAAAGACGGACCCTCAGAATGAAAATGGGAAAGGGAAAGCAACTTTCGTCGCTAATACTCAACAACAGTCGAGCAACTTAAAGCCGATTGTCCATCAAAACAATATGCGTCTACGCCCATCCCTCGAGGAAAGACTGGGACATCCTTACTCGTTTCCTCAGTATAAAATGAGAAGACTGTTCGAGCTGTTAGTGCGCAACAGACTCATCAATCTGCCGAGTCCAAAGCGTCCGTTGCAGCCAGGCGATGTCAACGATCCCAATTATTGCCCTTACCACCAAACAGTAAGTCACCCGATCGAGGATTGCTTCGTCTTTAAAGAATGGATCGAAGATCAGTACCTACAAGGCAAGTTTGCGCTGTCCGAGAAGTGGAAAATAAACCCACCACAACCGCACACTCCAAAGAAGACGGACACACCGGGGGCAACTTGTTCTTTTGTTGAAGAAGCTCCGTGGGAGGTCGTGCTGTCAGCCAAAACCAAAAAGATGCTGAATGATCTCCAGACATGCCCGACGATCGGGTGGAAGAACTCGCTAGAACCCCAGATCGTCGAAGGGATGCTGAAGCCGCGCCCAACTCCAAAGATCGATGGTGAAGGCCTCAGCACTCACACCCAGCCGTCAAAATCTTCAAAGAAAAACAAGAAGAAATCCAAGAAGCCCGTGCAGCCTGGCGACAAGCGCACGGATTTGCAGAAACAGATTGACGCGTAGGAAGAGTATAACCAGAAGGCGCGGATTCCAATCACGCTCCAAGAGTTCCTCAGCCACGTCCTCGAGGACGAAAATGATGGAGAAGACTCATCAGATGAATCTGAGGACTACGTAGCAAGTTGTCATGTGATCTCTCACTCATTGATAGATGATAAAGAGGCTCCTTGCACCGAGAAACCAGGGGCGGGTCCTGAACCAGAACTTCTGTGGCCGTCAGACGAGATGATCGATGCCTTCCTGAACGAAGCCCGTCTTAAAAGCAAAGCCGATCGAGAGCGCGAGATGGCCATATTCGAGAAAGCTAAACGCCGGCGACTGGACAAAAGGGTCGAAACACTCCCACCGGATCAAAGTACATCCGACGCAAATGAAAGCAGGATCAAGACAAGGAAACGATTTGCCAAAGCGATATCGATGGCGATGAGGCTGCTCTCTTTCAGAGAAAAGTCTCCTAGTGGCATACATCTTGATGAAGCGGAAGTACATCCTAATTTCTGCTTATATCATCAGAAGATCGCACATCCTACTGAGGACTGCAACTCCTTTAAGTCTTGGTGGCAAGGGTATGTCGCTCACAGGCAACACTTCAACAGGACAAAGCGTGAAGCTCGTAGACAGCAGAAAAATGCGACAGATGAGCGTAAAAGAATCGCCGGCAATTGTCATAGGGTTGATCCCGAGGGACCGTGAGTTCTCACATTTGGGAGCAATTCCGACGAAAAAGTATCCCTCGGCCCTCTTTTCAAGGAGTCCATCTCTAAAACGAAAGAGTTAAGGAGTTGCGAGAACATTCAGCCGTGCAATCGCACACTACCCGGAAAGAATCTCGGACTCGCAAACAAGAGATCGAACAAAA